>JALIGU010000012.1:0-1480693 GCA_023053565.1 Aquilegia eximia | reverse complement strand
TACTAGTCTAGCTTTATACTTATCAACTGAACCATCTTATTTCAATTTTCGTTTGAATATCCACTTATACCCATGGTTTTACTTCCTGGTAGAAGATCAACCAATTCTCAAATATTGTTGCTTTGAATGGATTCAATCTCATTTGCAATTGCTTCCTTCCAAAGTGGAACATCAGGAGAAGACATTGCTTCTTTATACGTCCTAGGTTCAGTTTCTAACATATAAGTTAAAAAATCTGGACCATATGACTTCGAAGTTCTTGCCCTTTTACTACGTCTGGGCTCTTCTAATTCAGGCTCATCTGAATTGTCATCTGGTTCGTTTGTTTCATTAGACACCTCATGTGTCCGTTTTGGAGTTTTATCTGCGTGATCTTTCCTGTGAGGAAAGATATTCTCAAAGAATATAGCATCACGAGATTTAATAATAGTGTTTACACTTATGTCACTATTTTTAGATTTAAATACCAAAATTCTGTATGCACTATTATTTTGGGCAAAGCCCAAAAAGTAACTATCAATTGTTTTAGGACCAAGTTTGGTTTTCTTCGGTGGTGGAACCATAACTTTGGCAAGACACCCCCACACTTTAAGGTATTTATAGTTGGGTTGTCGTCCTTTCCATAGCTCATATCGAATGGTTTCATTTTTCTTGTGTGGTACTCTGTTTAATATGTGATTAGACATATGTAAAGCCTCCCCCCACAAGTTCTCAGGTAGACCAGAAGTTATAAGCATGATATTAATCATATCTTTTAAACTTCTGTTCTTCCTTTCAGCAACACCATTTTGCTGAGGTGAGTAGGGTGCTGTGGTTTGATGGATTATTCCATTTTCAGCATAGACTTGTACGAATGGAGATTCGTATTCACCCCCTCTATCAGATGTTATGATCTTGATTTTCTTTTCTAACTGATTCTCAACTTCAGTTTTGTACTGTATGAAAGCACTTAAAGCCTCGTCTTTAATGTGAAGTAAATATACATAACAGTAGCGAGTACAATCATCAATAAATGTGAAAATACTTTTTCCCACCTCGAGTTGGACTAGATTTAAAATCACATAAATCAGTATGTATTAACCCTAATAGCTCAGTACTTCTCTCAACCGAATGAAAAGGTTGTTTAGCAAACTTTGTTTCCACACAAGTCTCACACTTATGTGTTTTCTCTATGTCAAATTTAAGAATTAATCCTAAACTTGCTAGTTTCTTCATTTTTCTGTAATTAACATGACCCAATTTATCATGCCATAAATGTGGTGACTCAAGCAAGTAAGAAGAATTATTTTTATTCATAGAATCAGAGTACATAATTGCCTTGTTGGTTTCAACAACGGCTACATTTGCCTTAAAGAAGCCATCACTTATATACCCCTTGCCCACATACACCCCACCTTTGGTTAGCACAAACTTATCTGACTCAAAGACCATTTTGAAACCTTTCTTGCTAAGGACAGAACCAGACACTAGGTTCTTCCTGATGTCAGGTACATGGAGAGTGTCATTGAGAGTGACTTTGTGTCCAGAAGTGAATTTCAGAACCACTTTCCCATAACCTTCAACCATTGAAACTGCAGAATTGCCCATAAAAAGCTTTTCTTCATGCTCGAACTTCTGATATGTAGAGAAGAGGCTCTTGTCAGCACAGATGTGGCATGTAGCCCCAGTGTCTATCCACCATTCCTTGGTATTAGATACCAAGTTCACTTCAGAAACCACCGCAGACAGGTGCATGGTGTCAATCTTCCTGGATATGTCAGTCATGTTCGCTTCAGGAGCTTTTTCGTCTTTACGGTGCCTGCAATTTTTGGCCAAATGACCTTTCTTACCACAAACAAAACAGCCCCCCTTGAACTTTTTCTGACCTTTGTCCTTGGGTGCATTGTTGGACTGATTCTTCTTCCTCTTCTTTGAGGAAGTCTTACTTTGCTTTGAGGTCTCCACCACATGTGCCTTAGCCGCAAAAGTACTTCGGGTTTCAGTACCCCTATTGTCCTCTTCAATCTTCAGTTTCACTATCAGATCATCCAGACTCATTTCCTTTCGCTTATGTTTCAGATAATGCTTGAAATCTTTCCAAGAAGGAGGCAGTTTCCCAATGAGTGTTGCCACTTGAAAAGTCTCACCAATTACATGGCCCTCAGCATGGACTTCATGTAAGATGATCTGGAGTTCTTGGATTTGGTCAGAAACAGACTTGGAATCAATCATTTTGTAGTCCATAAATTTATCGACCACAAATTTCTTGAGACCAGCATCTTCAGTCTTATATTTCTTTTCCAGAGCCTCCTATAGTAATTTGGCAGTAACAATAGGTTTATAAACCTTGTACAACACTTCATCAAGTGAGTTCAGAACATAATTACGACGAAGGAAATCAGAGTGCTTCCATGCTTCAATAGCCTGGAATACGTCCTTGTCTGTTTCAGCGATCTGACCAGGTTTGGGCTTAGGAGTTTCTTCAGATAAAAACTTTGCCAAACCGAGGGTGGTCAGATAGAACAACATTTTGCTCTGCCATGTCTTGAAATCCACACCCTTGAATTTCTCTGGCTTGTCTTGAGGAGTAATGATCTTAATCTTAGTCAGATCAGACACTTCAGTAGTCTTCAAAAAAGAACTGCTTGTCATTGTTTCCTATTATTTTCACATAAAAACAAACTTTTAATATTGTCTTAAGTCTATTGGTATTATATTGTATGAACTCAGGAATATAACATACACATTACAGAAATAGGGAATACACTAACTCAAACAGAAAACAAATAATATATGTATTAAATGAATTCAGTAAACAGTAACACTTTACACTTGAGGATTTAAGGAGATGAACAGAGGCTTGTCGAGGTAATATCGTTAAGACAATATTACGTCTCTGCTACTGGTGCACACAGATATTGGACGATAGTCTCCCAAGTTACAACTGTTTTGCACTCTGTTAAACTGCACTGTAATAGCAGAGTCCTGGCGAACCAACAAGAAGAACACTTACTCAATTTATAGGCTAAGTCGTCCCTGTTCACAACAGACACACACCTGTTGGAAAACGTCTTTTCTCAAAAGGCACAACTCTTGACATCTGTTAGAGTAGAGATGTAACATGATCCAGTGAACCCAATAACTAAGTAAGAGGTAAGTTAACTTATCAACCATCGAGCCCGAGCCCGTTGGACGGACAACGGCGCGCCGCGTGTGTGGTGGACCACTAAGTGTATAGCCTTGCGCTATCGCGCGAAAATTGGGTAACCCAAAGGGCTACACCCTTAGTGTAATTATTTTGTATTTAAACATCTTTACCCACTTCCCACAACTCATGTGGGACTAAGTGTAAAACACTTGTTCATTAAATACAAAAGCAAACAGTCTGACAGACCTTGTCAGACTTCTTTCTCCAACCATCATATCTCACATAACACAATAGCAATTCCAAACAAATGATACGGCTTAAGGTGGACAGACTTAGTTTTAACTCTGCATACTGTTGCAAACTGAGAGGATCTGATGTAGTATACGCATACTTGACAAATACAAAAAAGAACAATAGTCAATTTCTCTTGAAATTTGATATATAGTAAATTTGGCAAAGAGACTTCGTCTATGTTTAAACAATATAGGTATGCAAAAATATTTAATTACCAAGGACTGGAAACTCTGCTAATCCTTGCAAGTATATAGAACTCCAAGTTAAGTGAAAAACAATTGAGATTGCAGATAATATGCATCCATAAAAAAAAAATTTATTCTTTCAATACAATTTATAAGTTTCATATCATCCTTTCATTCCATTTCTTCACTCAATTATACTACTAATGCAAGGGCCTTAGATAAGTGATATCCAATAGAGATTCCTAATCTCTTTTCGTTTAAACCAACACGATAAACTAATAAATGAATCTATCTGTCAAAGATTAATATATGATCAATGACACAAATGTCACAATTAGGACTTAAAGATAAACTTGATTAGTATTAGGCATATAATTTTACAATGGGGATCAAAGAACAGACAATTGTTCTGAAACTTGTTTTGTCAGCTCTAAAAAAAGCGCATTATTTGCTAGATTATTTATGAGAAGTTTTTAGCATTTGCATAATATTTTGAACTTTTTCTATATTTCACTAGTATGCTAGAATAGTTCCTTTAAAATAGGATTTATATTCTTACAAAATTAATTACTAGTTAGATCTTATATTTTGAAAATAAGAATTTTGTGGGTATATTCACTGCAAACCATCACGAGACACCACTCGTCCACTATAGGTAATCTAGCGGTTTAACGCCTTGTTGTACATGCTAAATACATCCGTGATTCCTGCGTAAGTGAGTTAATATGTTTTTTTCATTTTCATTTTATTGTTTTGCTCGATTGGCTTAAGCACAACCGCAAAAGCCTGCACCTATGTTCTTAATTGCATAGGGTAGGACAATCTAAGTTACCAACATTAACAATTTTTCGTCTACCATAGCCTATAGGATAATATATGTGTACCAATCATCAACAATTGAATGCTGATCTTTCTCCTCTAAGGCTCTCTCTTTCTCCTCTCTACTCTGTAATTGTGACTAGGGAAAGGTAACTTTTCCTCCCCTTTAATTTGTTAGAGCCTTTTAAAGTATTTCCAAATCTACTCAAAATGATTTCAATAAATTATATGTGTGTTTGTTGGTTTATTAAATCAATCATTATTGCTCTGGGTTTGTCTTTATTGCTTTGGGTTTGTCTTTACTTATTGCATACAAATCATCGTCGCTCCTTAATTTGTTAATGTTGAAGAATCGCAAAACCAATGGTCGGTATCTCAATTTTGTCCTAACTGTGCCTTTGAATTATATTGCATATATTGTTATAGTAACTGGTATTGTTATAATAGAGTAAAACCAATGTTCACTTCAGTGTTGACAATATCATTATTGTCTTGGAAAGTAATTTTAGGATATCAATATGAAATCTATTTATAACTGGAATTTTCAGTAGGAACACCTTTGACTCAATATTACACTGATATTGCTTTCTCAATACGAGTATTCCTGATCTTTTCAAAACAGGATAAAGGATCGTATATCTTTCATTCACAGTTCCGTATTGTTGTGGTCATTACACACTTTAGCTCATTCTGACAATTTGTGGATTGCAAGCTGTAGTGCAGGCATTATTAGGCAATTGTTGGTGCGTGTATAGGCTGTTATATAGGATATTATATATAGCAACCTATAAAAATAATATAATCATATAAGATGTTCAAAGCAAATCTGGGAATCATATTACAATGATATAGCAGCTCGCATGATAGCATTTGAGACACAAAATCTTAAAAATTAACCACATAAATTAATAAATTTTAATATTTTATCTTAATTTTCAGATAGTCTGGCTCTTCTTTGTTCTTTGTTGTTGAAAGCTTCACCAGAACCATGTTTATTCTTCAAAAGATCTACCTGTAGAATAAAATCATTAATAGATAGAAATGAATGAATTTTTTTAGACAATTTTTATACCTATATTAGCATAAGTGATTATGGGTAGGAGGTGATATATTTTCTTAATTTTAGTTGTGTCTAATTGGTAAAAGTATATTCAGCACCCCTCCCAGGTATTGTTTTAATTCCTCAGTGAGTATACATCAGACTACTCTACTGAAGTACCGGAGTACCGAAGATAGGATATTACACAATGTTTAGTAACTTTGGTGCTTATAAGTCAATTGGTTTATTTAGGATTAGCAACATAGATTGATTTTTGGAAATCTGTTTGATCGAGAAGGTGAGAAGCAGAGCCTAGATCGTTACAATATCTGCCTTTGTACCCTTCACTTGGAAAACAATGTTGTAGCTTGGGTCGTGTACATGTGCTCCACATTTACACCACTTGAAAACATCCTCTCCACAATATAGGTTCTTAATCCTCTACCAGTGTGTTAACGTCATGTTCATGTTAGATTCTCTCAATGATTATAAAGACTATACAGTATTCAAAAATATGTAAAGTTCAGTACGAAATATTAGTATGTAAAGACCATTGAGGTCTGAAAATTGTAAATGGGGTGAATTACAGTAAGCTCAATCACTCCTTTATCTATAGATTAATTGTGAAACTCACCTACAGCATTGGTGTAGCGTGTGACATATATTATAGCTAATTGCCCTCCATTGGCTAAGATGCACCCTGTGTTGTGATCTTCAGTAGTCATTTTTATTTTGTTTAGATCCAATTAGTAAGCTAATTGCATTTCCCTCTAATATGTCTTCTGTTTCCGATGCCATTTCATTATATTCAAAATTGCAAAATGTCTTCTAACCGCTTTCATGTGCATCTTCTTCTAAATATGTCTTCTAACCGTTTTTTTGTATCCAAAATTGCAGTTTTTAAAGATATTTCACTATATTCTTTAATTTTACAATGTCTAGGCATGATGTCATTTTGAAGACATCCTCTTCTAATTTTTTTTCTGATCCAATTAGTAAGCTAATTCTATTTTCTAATAAGTTGGTGTGATCTTTTGTTTCCATTAATTCTGCATTGTTAGTAAGCTAATTGCATCTTTTTCTAATATGTCTTCTGTTTGTTGCAGATCTCAAACAGCCACAGTTTCTTACTTTCAGTCACCTTAGTTGGTCTTATAGAGGTTTGCTTCTCATCTCTTAACTCCCTTTTCTTTAACTACAACTTATTTGAAGAGTATGATCTAGATTAACCACAAATGTTGTTCATTGTTTTTATCTGGGGTTATGTTGCATGCCACTTAAAAAAAAAAAAAAAAAATTGTTGTTTGTAGCGCGTTTGTCCTCTACTTTTGTGTAATTCGTTGAGCTTATCAATAAAATTTGAATTTTATATTAAAAAAAAAAAAAAAAAAAAAAAATTAACGCAGTGATAGAAGTACTAACTACAATACAAAATTAACGGAAACGTAGCATGTCATATTATTAATTTCGTCAGATTACTATATTTTCAAGTTGAATTTAGTGCAGTGTAGCATTACTTCAGTGTACCTATGTAGTGTAGCATTAGGAATCACATGTGGCTAACTTTGGTTCACACACATTGCGACTAAAGAAGATCATTAAACAGAATGTTGTTCCTCTCCTTGCACGTTGTTATCACACTAAGGGATAATAGAAAGTTAATTTTGGCCTTAGATCTCATATAATAATTCCACAAGTAAAGGCTAACACTATACATAGAGAATAAAACTGAAAAAGAATGTTCATGATAAAAAAAAAAATTCAGGAGATCTTTAACATATACCTTTTTTCTCTATCTCTGACACAAAATCACCTACATAAAATTGTTATGCGAAATATGTTCTACACCTAATCATAGTACATGTATGTCAACTTATGTTGTAGATGAATATTCCTTAGGGTATAATACAACATAAACTAAGGGATATCAATAAAGTGCAGACAGTGAAATGTAGTTGTTCAGTGAAATGTATTAGTTGTTAGATTTATCTCAGTTTTTTTTTTTTTTTTTTTTTTTTAAACCAAAATAAATTTTATTGTTAAAAATTTGAGGAATTATAC
Source organism: Aquilegia eximia (assembly GCA_023053565.1). Lineage (NCBI taxonomy): Eukaryota > Viridiplantae > Streptophyta > Magnoliopsida > Ranunculales > Ranunculaceae > Aquilegia > Aquilegia eximia. Next base: position 1,473,168 of record JALIGU010000012.1, on the reverse strand, counting down.
AAAGTTAGAGGACAAGCGCGCAACAAACTGCGCTGCAAGTCCTTTTTTAATAGCAAAACCAATCCTACGAAATACATATTCATTAGAACCCGCCGTCATCGTATTGCTATTCATAACATTTTGTACCCTCTTGAGAAGTTCAACTGCTTCTGGTGCTAAAAACCCAAAAGTGTCAAAAAAAAAGAATGAAATAATGCTGGTTTGCTGCACATGCCCTCTCGTGTTTATGTACCTTAGCTGCAACTGCATGAATAGCTGCCTGACCCACTTCAGAATTTCCATTACCAAACCCCACCATCGGAGATTCCCCTGTGATGTCAACACATGCATGTTTCTCTTCTAACCAACTGTATATCAAAACATCAGCTGGGCGTAGTGTTAATCTACCTTTTGACGGGTCTGTAAGAAAATTGAGTGGAGCCTCTTTCTAAACCTGTATTCCTGCTCGCCATACCACATCATACAATATATCACGCACATGATCGTGTCTGTATTTAAAACCGGGGTAATACTTACAGTGTACAACATGGTCCCAAAAAGCGTCCAATCGGCTCCTCTTACATACAGGACATAAATCCCCATCTGTAAATATCTGGATCATGAGACGGAAAAATACTATCTAGGATTATCTCCACTCTAAATCTACATCTCTTAACATTTGCTTTATTAAGAATCCTTAAGTGTACAAATTCGTATGATCCTTAAATATTATTGATTGTTTTTATCTGGGCTTAAAACCTGTACTTTAGTTTTTTGTTCTTTGTAAGAGGTAGTTTACGATCTTATCAATTTCTTGTAGCTCCAAGGACAACCCAAGGATAAAGAAGATTGAGATTAACAATCTACGGTATTATAAATAACTGCAATGCCTATTGACATTGGATGGAAGTTGTTGACATGCTTCAATTTCAAGAATTCTATGAGAAGTTGACTTTGCAGTTGATCAAGTTGCTAAATAAATAATCAGACTATGAATGTGTTTTACTAGACCTCCCTGAATTATAAATGTGAAGTTCCTAATTATTACCTAATGTTCCTATTGTTTTTAATCCAATAAGAGTTGCAACTAAAGAGTTTTATTACATAAGATTCAGGTGGTGGATAACTCACTTTGTCCTGATGGTCTTACTGCATTTTCAACTATTCCCTGCTTTGATAAAAACACAGTTGACGATGTAACCACTCTAAGCAGTAAGGATGTGCATAGGAACACTACAAAGGGCAGGCAATGTTTTAATGTTGGGGATGTTGTCCAACTGAATAAGTGTGGCAAAGGATGGCTTAAAAAAGATCAATGGAAGCAGGTGTGGATGTTCACAAGTAAAGTTGTGCAATGTTGAATTAGAAGGACCTTACACTTAGTTGAAAGTAGGCACTACTACAGGACCATGTAATAGTAATATGCTCATTTAACTGACACAAAGAGGTTTGCCTTATGCCCAACATGATCTGAGGCCTGACGTGGGTTGAGATCTCTTATAAACGCCCTTATTCTTCAAAATGTTTTGGGCTTGGAAGAAATTTATCAGTTTTGGGGAGCCCTGGAGCAACTAACTGTGGTGGGACTTTTGTTTTTATTGGAGATGTGTTTCCATTGAAAATTCAGTTCAATTGACTGCATATCAGCCTCGCTGGGTATTGAAGTTTGGTTTGGATCTTCCAAATTTTCTGGAGAAGTTGTTGACCTGCATTTTTCATGTCTCTTTAACACTCACTCTTCTTAACAGTCGTCTGGTGCATTCTATTTCATTCAGATTAATGCAACTTATCTACTGAGCTACTGAGTATGCAATTCTATGGATGAGTTTAAACTTCTATTAACTTATGTAATTTTTGGCAGGTGTTCCTTTTGGATGGTGAGTCTATTTTGAAAGTGATCATTGGCTGCATTCTTTTGTCTCTCAACAAACAAGTTTCCTTGCCCACTACAAGTTTTGATAATCTCATACCACCTGTGGGAGCACTAACCAACGCTCTCAGCAGGTTGCAGTCCAGTACACCCCTCAGAGAATTAAGAGAAGTTGTTAAGGTCAGTTGCGCCAGCAAAGAAGGTTTATAGATGGAAATGTATTGATATGTTTGAACTTTCTGAACTCAATTCAATTTCTTTCAACTTGATGTTGCAGGGAGTTATAAAAGCAGATAGGAATGCTTGGACATGAACTAGCTGCTAAAGTTGATGAATGTACGTGTGGGATGATCAGTGGTTCTAATTCATCACTATTTCAGGAGCTGGGTCTCTACTACATTGGTCCAGTGGACGGTCATAACGTAGACGATCATATACACCTTACATGGTAGAAAACAATTTACTTCAACATGTTTGAAGAAAGAGTCTGCATTATTAAACAATTTAGGTGCTCTTACTGCATCCATGGTTGGAAACCCTCTAGACACACTCTTATGTCTAGAGAAGTTTGGGAGTAGAGAAACATTTTTTGAGGAATCCATTTTTGCTTCCCAGCTTAGAAAATTATACATTTGTAAAGATTTTGCCAATGGCAATTAAACAGGTTGACATAAGTGCCCTCAATAAAATTTTATCAGAAAAGAAAAAAATAATTAATCTTTTTTCATTGGGAGGGGTTCCAGGGACTCAGAAAATGTTTGACTCAATTTTGACTAAATCCTATTTACGGTACTTGTACATGTTGGATTGACATCATTTTTTGTAGGATAAATGCTCTCATTATGTAAGACATCTTCACCAAAATTTATCATAATCTGAATTTTTTAACCCTAAAAAAATCATATTACAAGTTAATGTATTGTGAAACGTTCATTTTTACCGTTGAATTTAATATCACATTTGATAGGTCTAAATATATTCAAATGAGTTGATTTCTTATTTAGTGGATCTTTATAGTAAGAAAATCATATCTACCAAAAATCATGTCAATCCAATATGTACAAGTACCCTAAATAGGTTTGAGTCAAAATTGAGTCAAACATTTTTTGAGTCCCTGGAACCCCTCCCTTTTTCTTTTTATAATAATACAAGTATTCAACCACATGGATAGATAATTTTATAAAGAAACTACAAAATTTTATGGTTTTATTTTCGTCATCTTTTTATCTCCCTTTGGATTGGATTTTTTGGTTCTAGCAAAATATTTTAAAGATGCAATGAGATTGTAAGACCAATTTTATACTATCAATCAGATTACAATAACTCTTAGCTTATCTTAGCTTATACCGAAAATCTATATAAAGCAGTCTCATAAACACAACCGTTAAATGTCTATTGAAACAACCATAATCATTGGATGTACATTAAATTATATAATCGATGTAATAGTAGTCCTTAGATGTGGAAAATTGATCCTAACATTTAGTTGTCTATTGAGACAATCGTAGCTGTAGGATTAATATTATTTAAGTAATTTTCGTTTAATGTACCAAATATAACCTATAATATAGTAAATAATAACTCCACAAATTAATTATTACATAATAACATCATTATACTTTGTTTAGAATATGGGATTAAATTAAGAAATGTTTATTCATAACATTAAAAATATAATATAGACATTTAGATGGAAATGAATGCTTCTATTCATATTATATATTTCCTTTGTTCCATCTTTCCCACCCACCAAAACCAGTCCACTTTCAAGCATAGGTTTACAGGTAATATGTTAGTGATACATAATGTTAAAAAGTCTTTCAATTGTTGTCAATTCATTCGTCATTAGCTGTATTTTTTTTCCCTTTTCCTTTTTGGGGCAGGTACAAAGTTCTGCTTGCAATGATTGCAAGAAAATTATTTTTTTTGGCTTCCAATTATAAATAATTTTCGCTTTTATTTTTTTCCCCAGTTTTATATAATGTAGGATCTAAAAGTTTAAGACAAAAATAAAATGTATTCTAGGGACTGTCAGTGTATAGGAAGTAAGGTTGTGATTTATTGATTCTTACATTTCGCTTTCTAGGTGAATTTTCTTCCATTCACAACTGAATTTATTGACAAATATCCTTGATTTCTGAAAAATAAAATAAAAACAAAAGAAACTTTTATGTATACATCAGCAGACAAGCTATATATCGATGCCCAATCCAAGTATGTGAGCTTATATCCTACTGAGTTCTTGAACTCATTTAATCCGCAGTGTTTCTTACCATTCTCTCTAATGGGCAAATCAGGTTGAAGGCTTATACTCTTAAGAGATCTTGCCCATATAGGGATGCTGTAAACCCCATCTTTTAATTTCAATTTTAATTACATTTAAGTTAATTAGAAGTTATGAGTAATTAAGTGCAAGTCCCTGGACCAAGGGTTTAAGTATAAGTACTATAAAGTGGGAGGACTATGGTTTAAATAAACCAAACTTGGTGAAATATAACCCACGAACAGTTTGTATGTGCATGAAACTCGGGATCACGATCACAAATCCAATCGATTGCAAACGTTGGATTAACCGATTTAAATGGGAGTGATCTCCTTATATATCAAAATTGAAACAAGGGTTTTGTTCGCATAGTTTATTGGCAAAAAAAAAAAAAAAAGTTTGCAGAGAGAGTGGCGGCGACCAGAATAGAAGAAGAAGAAGAAAAAGAGGAAGCAGTGGCTGTGTGGGTGGTGTCGGTCTACTAGCAAGTAGTGTGAAGTAGAAAACGAGAAGAAGAAACAGAGGTTCAGTAGCATGTGAGTGGATTTAGCCTTATTAAACCATTACTTTTGAAATTCAAATCTATACAAATATATATGAAGAAGCTATGATTTTGGTTGCTTATTGTTTGATATATAATGATAATGGGTGGGTCATACAACCTGTTAATGAAGGTAGACTAGCTTAACACCATCTTGGCATGAGTTCTCTCTTTGCTCTGTTGTTTTCAAAGTATATACTAACTGAGGTGTTTGTTCTTATTTTTTTTATGACCTGGACTTATTTCGATTTAGTAAAATGATCCTGATTCTTAAAATGGTTTTAATATATATACCTATAGATATCTGAAATTTTCTGATCAGGCATAGTATATAAATTTTGATAGCCTTGGGTTACAGAAGTGTAATTGGATTGTATTACTGTGCATGTAGTCACCTTTTTGCCGTATTGCCGAACTTTTATTTTGTATTTGATAGCATACAGTAAGTGTATTAGTTGCGATGGACCGGTGTTAATATATGATTCTTGATGTACTGATTAGAATAATAATGTTGGGGATTATGGACGTGAGAATTTAATATATAATAAATGCCTTAGAATGGCTCGACACCATAGATGGTATATATTTAAGTTGGATAGTGAAAAATATGAAAATGGACTTGGAATGTGAAGTTGACGTGTTTAACTATTTTGGCGAGTGTTGCTTGTTAGTTTTAATTGTTGTTGTTACCCAAGCATTAGTACATTTGCCACACCTATGGAATTAGGATTAAGGAAATTAGATAGCACCGTAGACGGCTTAGCCTGCGTGTTGATACTTGGAATATGTTTTTGGGTAGTTCCTAGACGGCTTAGCCTGCGGAACTGACCCTACAGACCTTCATAGCCTTCGGGGTTGGTCTGGGCGCCACATTAGAAAGCTCAAGGGAGCTATTAGAGATCATGAGTTAGGCATACGTCGAGGCTAGCCAAAGCTTGCAGGTGAGCACCCACTTGGGTTTTTGGTTTCCGCGTAGAGGCTCTTAACCATGGTTAAGGCACACTGGTGCAGTGTGGGTATGGCAAATGTGTGTAGTGCATCCTGTGGGAGGTGTACTAGTGATTGGGTATAGGTTGTGGAGTGTTGTTTGGATGCAAGGATTGATTTGTAGTGATTGAGATATAATGTTGAGACTTTGAGATGCCATGAATTATATATTATTGTACTAATACAGTTTTGCAGGAGGATAGGTCAATTAACATTTCTTGCAGGGCTCGACCTATCCTAATAGGAAGCGTAGCTCAGGTAATGTATTATTATAATTTAAAGTTTATTTTATTTATTAGATGAGATATATATATATATATATATATATATATAAGGACCGTGGAGTCTATTATTTTATTGTTTTGGGGAATGGAGTTCCCTACCCTCGTCTACTCATACTAGCATAATTTGCTGACCCATGTTTCTTGTTTTGCACGTGGGTATGTATCCTTATGGAGCGTAGGCGGAGGAGAGCAGCAAGTTGAGTTCGATCGAGAGCAACATCATGAGGCTCGTGCAGATCCAGTTGTTCGGGAAGGAGTTTGAGATCGTAGAAGTTATATTTCATAGTAGGTTTAGTTCTTTGATTTGTTTGTCATTGGATTATTCAAGTTTATTTCATTTAATGTATTATTGTTGATTGTGGTTATGGATTTTACCTTGTGCAAATGTTTATTCAGATTACTGTCTTGATCCTTTTTTCTTTTATTGGCATCTTGAGGGTAATTTTGTAAATTCTCTTTTTTGCCAATTTTTGGATATTAGGGTCGTGACAGATGCACACTGAAACTCATGCAAATCAATACATTCAAGAAAAAAATTCTTACTGAGATAAACCAGGTGAAATAGTGGTCTACCACGAATAACATTAACTTCATCGTTTTCCAATGCTCTGTTCCAAATTACAAGGAAACAGTTCCCTGTTATACTTGATGGTGGTGATGAGCAAATCGACGATTGCAATTGAGATTTTTTTGTACAGTTTTCTTTAAAAGTTTATTTTCCTCAGACCTATATATGTATGTGACATAGTAGTTTTTTGCCACCATTTCATTAATGTGAGTCATTTTTTTTTTCTTTGTAGATTTTCAGGAATACATTCGTTTCTTATTCTGAAAAAGTATATGGTTGTTCTATCAAATTAATTTGGAGACTGTATAGTTTTTTGTAGGACAATAACCTTGAGTATATTGGTTGTTCCATTAATTTCTATATCAATTTTGTTGCTTTATTGATTGTTGATCTCTTTGTTGTATATTCAACATGCACCTTAGTAATCTTTTTTCGAAAATGGTCACTGGTCACTCTCTTCCCTTAATTTATTATCATTAGCTATACATAACGGGAAAAAGAAACAACAGTTGGGTGGCTAAAGTACAAACGAACACATAATAAAGTATTCTATTGGTAGTGATGAAACATGCCCATTGTATTCGACTTTTGTTAATTGTTACGTCTAATGCATTTTTCACCTTTTCAACTTCTTACATTTGATTTGTATAAGATGTATCATTTTACATAAAAAATTATACTTGATGCATAGATGAAAATGTTGTACAAAATTATATACTATCTATTTTTTTTTTATTAGATCCATTGCAAATGATCAAATTAAACAACTATGATGTCAAATAATCCAAACTTAAAAATAGCGTGTGATCTCAACTTAACCTTCAAAGTAATTTGACTTCGCAACTTCTTTAAACTTTGCAACTGGAAAAACACTTAATAAATTGTTGCAAAGGTATTCAAATATTCGTATACCTCTCATTACAAACACTTACATAATAGTTTTTTGAACAATTTGTTTGCACAATTCTATCAATAGTTTAAAATTATATCACGGAATAGCCTCCCAATAAAATCATTATTATTTTATAATAATTGATTTTAATAATTTTTAAAAATAAAATTAAATAATATCTTAAACATAAAATGTTAGGAAAACAATTGTTTCGCCTATTACTGGTTAAAAAATTAATATAACAACTATGGCTGAAAAAGAATAAAATTCTATTGCATCACCTACTTTTATTATGAAAAATAAAATACCATCCAATTGTATTCGTTTCAATAACTTTTGAAAAGAAAATTTTAAAATGAAAATTAAAATAATCGTGCCATAGGTACGGGTTATCACTATAGTACAATAACATTAGGAATATGGCCAAATGAAATTAATGCAACTTCCATCTTGCACGGGATCAATATTCATAACCCAAATTTTTTCCCTGTCAATTATTTCATGAATTAGAAAAACACACATAATACTAATCAATCACATCTCATATCCAACTAATTAACAATTTAAAATCAGTAAGCGAATGAATCTAAAATTTATAAATTTGTATAAACTCAAAGCTATGAATTGTGAAGAGATTTAAAACTATGGGAAAAAAATAAGAATGACGGGGATGAAGGAAGTCCTAAGATTTTGCTGACTTTCCAAATATGTTATTATGATATTGTTACTTATTTAAAGCAATAAATCGTTTAAACTAGCTACATGATTTTTTGAATTGGACTTTGAGGGTAACTTAGTCATTCCTAAATATTTTCATTGACAAAAACAAAATGACCGTTTGCAAAATCCAAAGTCTTTTTTTTTGTTGGGATTAATGTAGAATATTTCATTAAAACTCAACAACCAAAATACTATATATTATAGAAACTACAAACTCCATACAACACTACCATATAGTTTTCAAAAGTAGAAACAACTCACAAATCTATATAAATAGGAAATTCTTCTAAAAATATTAGACTTCTAAAACAATGTAAATTCTAATTATGAAAATCCTATATATAGACCTAAAAACATAAACTTTACACAAATTACACCACAGTAGATTTATCTCATCATCTAACCTACCATTAAGCTATGAGAAAAACTATTTTGAACCAGGTTACAATATATATATATATATATATATATATATATATATATATATATATGGTCATAATATGGTGTGTCCATATTTGTATTTGAAGTATAATCAAATAGGATGCTCTGGAGAATGCTATACACAAACAATTTGAGACAAGAAAAATTAAATACCAATATGTGAGATGCATAAAATGCGGAGAACGAAGATATCTTGACGATCAAGAATGCAAAAAATTAAATAAAAATATAAGAGATCCAGATATTGAAGAACGATATGAATTGAAAAACAAGGTAAATCAAGTTCATTTGTATTTATAATTAGTTAATTTATTAATTTTTATTATAATTATATTGCAGATTGTTTATACGAATACAAAAGTTGACAAAAAGGAGGACATATCAGAAAACAAAGAACTAAGTATATAAAATATGACTGCCTGCTGAAGATTTCAATGAAATGAAGACTTGGTTGTTATATATATATATATATATATATATATATATATATATAAATAAATAAATAAACAATATTAAAAACTGATTTTTGTATTTTGCTATCTACAACTTCAAGAGAATGATAGTGATTATGTTTCAGCTGATTTGCTCATTAGGGGTTCAAATGAACTATCTCCACCAAGAAAAACCTTTGAATCCAGTTGTATCTATTCATCAAATGCGTATTTTCTGGAGCACAAATGAAAACCAACAACATTTTCTTCCTCCAAAATCCTAAATTTTTACTCAATCTATAAAAGTCATAATAAAGACACATATCCGAAACACTAACATTGAATCTCTGAAAGTAATTTACTGAGTCTGCGGTATAATTTAAACCCTTATCCAGATGTACAATCTTGGGCTCAATGAAATGGGCAAAGAAGTAGAGAAACCGTTCGAAGTAAGCGAAATGAGGTGGTTAAAACTATTGATGTCCATGACAGATAGAGTTGGATTTTGTTTTCTTGTAAAAGAGTTAACGTGGTGTTATACAATGCTAAATTGTATGAAAAAATAGGATAAAAAAAAAAAAAACACCCTCATACTCACAATCACAATTTACTGCATTTTATCAATACCATATTTGATGAACCGCAAACTTTTATTTAGACATGTTCTTTTCAATCTCGGATCAATAAAATAAAAGATTTTTAATTTATCATAATTCTTCAATATATATAAGATTTTAATAATAAAAGTTTTCATGTTCAGTATGTCTTGTTGTCCCTAATTATGACCAGTTTTGTACTCGCACAATATCTGCAGTTAAATAATGAATTGATTAACACAATATGACACCATGTTAGATTCTTATTGATTATATTAAATTTTTTATAACTATATTTTCTATTGCTTACCTTTTAAAATAATGTGTCTTAGGAAAACTATGTCTAATTAAGAATGCAAAACACTGCTACAAGATGATGAAACATACAGGAAATTAGTAAAAAAAAGTCATTAGACATAAAAATAAATAAAGGAAAAGCTTAATGTTATAAGATCGAGAATCCGAAATGTTTTACCAACATATGGATGAAGATGGAGTCGTGACAATAAATGAAGATTCAGAATATTACAAAGAAAATATACTTGAAGAACATTACACAAATAATCCAACAATGTGGTGTAATGCATGGTACAACATGGGATAACATACATTAGTTTGTCATCGGTACTACATCAAGTGTAATGAAATCGGTTTTGTGTGGATATTTATATATATATAAACAAAAAAAAATAAAAATAGATACTTTAGTTGGACAGATAAAAAAGAACGGATCATATGCATGAATAAAAACTATCGTGCAGATAGGATTTTAAAAGAAGAAAATTGCAAACAGATAACAAACAAAAGAATCGAACCATATACAAATAAAAGTTCAAGGTGAAAACTTGAGAAAATGATATATAACAATAAAAAAGGCATAAAAAATTATTCAATTCCAAGTAGAAAATTTTTGGATCATATCGGTATTCTATTAATATATCTGTTGCACAAATATATAATAAAATTGCCTTGATTGTTTTTTTTAAGTTTCAATTCAAATTTTCTCATAGAAGTTAGCATCACTTAATGTTCCATTTGGCAACACTCCTCCATGCCTTCTCTTCATGATAGAACTCATGCCTCTAACCTCTGCGTATCTCTCCTTACCATACTAATTATATACGTAAATCTGAATGACTTCTGTGAATTTATAGTTATCATATTTGAATACAACAAATAAAATATATTCATCTAAATTAAATTTTACTATGCAATATACAATTAATTGGAAAACGTGGTAGCCCCTTACTATGCAGTATACAATTAATTGGCAAACATGGCAGCGCCACGGGTATTACTAGTCTAAATTATAACCAGGAAATGGTGCATAATTTGACTAGGACTAATATTTAGTATGACTAGGATTAAATTAGTATGACTAGGAATAATATTTAGTGTGACTAAGATTAATAATAGTGTTAGGATTAATAAGTAGTCTCTCTTGAAACCTAGATCAATTTTCATCCATCTTCCTAATCTTCTCATCGTCATCCTAAAAAAATTATGTTTCTTAAACCTAGAATTTATCACAAATGGTTATTCCATCATCGTCCAATTGTGAAGATAAATCACAACCCCATCCCCTTCTTCCCCGTTTACAAATCGTATCTTTGTCTTGCACAACCCCATCTTCCTCTTCTTCACCAATCGATTGATCACTTACTATCAACCAATTTAAGAATGTTCTTCGTATTAACTGTAAGTACAATCCGAATTTTTCTTCTGAAATTTATACATCAACCAATCAAGTTGGTTTTTTTTGTTTGGATTTTGAATTTTATACATCAACGAAAAATACCCCATCTGATACAATTTTAACAATCAAAAGGAACTATTGTTTTTTGTGCTTATATATTCTTTTGTGCATTCTGTGTATCTGGTTTCCCAACAACATCTATTACATTGATGACTCAAATATAGACCACCAGATTAGGTGGCGATATGGTTGTCAAACCATCGGAATATACAACTTAAACGATGGAACCGTTCAACAACATTACCCAACGACATACAGGAAGATCTTTCCTACAATTTTAAAGTTTGGGGTTCAATTCAAGCTTTGGTTTTAAACTAAATAAATTTGAATTTTTTATAATTTTTATTAAAACAATTATTAAAAATAAAGATAAAAACTGGCTCCAAAACCTAATTTATACTAAAAAGTGGTGACCAAAACCTAAATCACCCTCTTATTATTCATAGCAGTGTAGATATATATTTATCCTAGCTAACTAATATAGTTTTTGTTTTTTCTAATATATAAGTCTTCTAAAGTTACGTGTTTCCTCAATTAAATCAATACTTTCATAATTAATTCAACAGGACTCCAATAAATTCATAATTAAGATTTATGACTGTAAATCTACTATTTTCGATATAGTTATAATAGTCGCTGAAGAAAATTCAAAACATGTCGATACATAAAACAAAAAAAATGAAATTATGTCTATGCTAAGATTGTTTTAAGTATTCAAATAGTTACTTCATGTTTAGGTTGTGAGAATTGAGATGTAAGTCTTCTTGGTTATACGGCACATGAGAACAATCTCTACATTTAAATGGTACTCTAATGTATCAAAGTAATATACCATGTAATAAGGGCATAATTTATTTTTATTAGTTTCATGGGAAGTGGTTACCCACAAGTATTAAGTAAATAAACCTATATTCAATCACAAAACAAATGACACTATAATCTAGATAAGTGGGATCCATTTAGCATCACCTTCTCATGTAGTCATGTAGCTATTATATGCATTTGTAGTTATATACATAGAAATATTTTATAACTCAGCGAGGGCATAAGCCCCCACATCCCCCTCTGGATTTGCCCCTGGTTATGTTAGACCATTACCGGTGCAGACTGCCTTTTCTATAAGGTAGACAATTTATTCTAAAATGTTCATGAATATATTGAACAAATCAATACAGTTCATGTTAAAGAAGATCAATACCCTTAAATCCTTAAAACATTGCTATGAAAGATATATAGGTTTCCAAAAAAATTCTACACAAATTAGAAATCATTTTTCTCATCACCTACACCTATATTTCAATAATTTAGAAGACAATTTTATTATAATCATCAATTCTTAGTTTAAATAAAATCTCTATATATTCTCAATATCCAAACTTAAATATTTATTTGTAAAATACAATTAATTGTATTATCATGGCAGCGCCACGGTATTACTAGTGATAAATAAAATACAAAGTTTGAACGTATTTAATTTAATACTCTCGAGTATTTTTCAATCCCCGTATCTAGCATTAAGTTCCAAACTGCAAGGCCAACATTGAACGTAGATTGCGCACAAGATAACACCAACTGCATGTGAAACAGTGTTATATTAAACATGATGGATTTGAACTGTGTTATAAATCACAAACAAAACATTTCTATGAAAATGCCTAACCTTGTGCTTTGAATGTGAAACAATGTGATAGTGATGTTGTGATATTTCAATGTCCCTTTGTGTAACATTTAAACGAGTGCACCATACATCCATCATTTATAACAACGAACACACAGTAATTGAAATTTGAAGTATTATAAAAGGAAGTGGTGTACAAAACAAAAACAGTGAAATATGAGGCAACTTACCAAGTTGCATAGCCCACCGTTATTAAGCATACTCCTAAATGTAGAACGGGGTTCCCAGACATGCCATATATCCGCGATGATGCATCTAGAAAAGACAAACATAATAACATTAGTATATATACTATAAGAATTCTACAAGTGTTGTTTATAACCCTTACTCTTGGTTGTCAACAACATGGATATATTTATGAGTCCAATGTTCTATAGCCGTAAATTGGTCGAATTCTTTTTCACCAATAGACCCATTGTCGTCATTGTTATTGAAGAGATATTTTGTGGTGCTCGCTATAGAATGTTGTCTCGAATAGTTAGTTTGTGATATTGGTGAAACGAGAAAACTGACAATCGATATAAACTTGTTCTTTTTGTATTTCTTGGGAGTTTGAGTGTAGTCTAGACTGGAATGACTGTTCTTTTGAACCTCTGTAATGACAACTGAATCACCATCGTCAGAACGCATTGAGAGAATATCAAGTTTAGACACCATGTCTTGCATCTCCTTTAAACGAGCTACTTGTAGTCCTTCCTTGAAGACAACAACCGCAAAATGAGCCTTAAGCTTGTCCAAATCCATCTGAGGAAAATTAACTAGTTTAATTCATAAACAATGGATACAATATGATTATGAACAACAAAAAATTGGTATATATTACAATATGATTATATTACTAGCGTAACTTTGAAAACGTATAATATGATTACCATATTCTGTTGTTCATCTATAAAAATAATACTAAAGGCAGCTAAATAACTTAAACTTACTAATAATGGTATCATGCATAGGTAAGCAAAAAAAAAAAAACATGTAAAATTTAAACCTACACTTCATTCTCGGCGAGAAGACAAGCTAGAATCTAGTTCCTCATCATGTTATGTTTAGTGTTGGTTCGATCCACAATATTGTGGAAGGTAACATCAAGTCAGGTACCAGTTTATTTTATTTTATAACATTATTTTTCATTAAAAATAAAAACAGAGTACATAACGAGAATACATAAACCAGGTCAGACCTAGGAAAAAATAGTATAATGCAACCATATTTATTTTGATTTTTAATCCACAACCTTCAAGAGAAGCAAGGTCTCAAAATCCAAATTAGAAAATAGCATTATTCATCAAAAGGTCTAAAATATGTTAATGTTCAAACTACAAACATTACAAAAAGCAAAACAACACAGATTACTAAAAATTTAATAAAACAGAACAAACCTGAACCAATCTCAAACTATAGAGGTTGAAGATGAAACCTAATTTTGAGGACGTCAACAACCAACCAACAAGTTTTCTTGATTGTTCCAATTCCTCCTTCTGAAAAAAGCTATAAGATGAAAGTGATGAGATATATTGTTAAGACTGAAAAGAAAATATAGAAATAATAATAATTAAGATAATATTATTTTTTTGTCCTTTTAGGTATGGAGTATCTTATACAAGATTTTTCCCTATGAACTATAAGATGAAAGTGATGAGATATATTGTTAAGACTGAAAAGAAAATATAAAAATAATAATGATTAAGATAATATTATTTTTCTGTCCTTTTAGGTATGGAGTATCTTATACAAGATTTTTCCCTATGAAGGCGCGCGCCTCCAAGAGAAAGTACAATGATGATTTTTCTGTTTGGACAATCCAATTAAAAGTAAACCTTTCTAGTTAGGCATTGTACCAAATAAAATAAATATTATCCATAATATTGCATATTATTGTTGGTAACGATATGCGTCAACTCATAAAATAACACATGAATGTCATTGTAATACACATTACAAAATTAATTCTACTAAAGAATAAAACTCAAAAGAATTTATACTCAATAAACTCAAAAATAAATAAATACTTACTACACTTTTCGCATAAAGATTTGGAGAAGGAAATGAACTGAGGCTTGCCGAAGCAATATTATGTCCCTGCTATGGTGCAAACAGTCTTTGGACGATTGGTCTCCCAAGATACAACAGTTCTTCACTCTACTAAACTGCACTATAATAGTAGAGTACTAGCGAACGAATATGAAAAACCCTTCGAATTATTGTAGAGAAATGAAGAAGACTTTGTCTTATTTATTGTATACTAATTGGCCAGATTAGCACACCATTTATAGTCACATAAGTGTCTCTTCATAGGTGTCTTCTCACATACATACACCTTTTACAAAAAGGTGATAAGTTGTTTCAAAGTACCTTTTCACAAATAGGCACCTATTGTAGACTAACGGAAAAGGCATGTCTTTTCATAAAGAATTATGAAATTACACTAAATTTGGTCACACCAATTCCTAAAAGGTATTATCCAATGGATGCACCTTTTCTCATTCATTTTCACTCATAACAAAATATTTTATTAGAAAATATATTTCCAACAATCCCCCACATGAGTGACAATTATCTACAATGTTTTATAAGACCCAAACAAGCCCACAACCCATTGTGGGACTTTAGAACATTAAGTTCTATGTTTCATTCATATATAATGGAATTTTCCTTCAACAATCCCCCACATGAATGAAAACGATTCTACAACATCTCAAAAATTTCGAAGAGTATGTTGGAACAATATTGCCTCGGGATAGGTAGATATTTCACTTTGAACCTTCCGTAGCATAAGCCTATCGGATTTACTTAGCTAATCAGTGAAATATTTCATCTTGAACTGTCAGCTGTTGGTGTAAACCAAGACAATAAACCATGCACAACATTGCTCCGATTCAAATTCAATTCTCGGTTGTGTTCATTTTGGCCCTGGATAATCTTAGGTTCTGCGAGTGCTATTAAAGAAATTCTGCCTTTAAGAATCCTCATAGAGCCGACCCAGCTCTCACTAACATAGGTGACCGCTTCTATAAAAGGTATCCTACAATACCTCACTTGTATTTCACAAGATATAGACGTCATTAAAAGCATAGCTTAACCTCTTTATCGCATGTAGGTTGCACTTGTTGCATCATAGGAATCGTGATGGAGTAGGACTCCCAAGTGCTCCCGTGTGAGTTACTCAGAACTGGTTGTCCTATTGAACCTAGTCCGTGGGATCTCTAGTCGCTAGGTTAGGTTTCCGTATAAGGTAACTCGTATTGGTTTAGGCTTTAGGCCCATTCCCCTCGATGTACAGTTATTTTTCTCTCTAGATAAACCTTAATAAATGGATACGTTAGGTTATCTTTTGATTTCACATAATCAATGGATGTAATTCCATTTGAGAGTAACTGCCTTACGATATTATGTCTACGATGTATTGTTTGTACATCATGACTTACCGTTGTACATTAATTTTTTTTTTCTTTCCACATTGTTGCATAATATGACCCCCACATTGTTAGGCCATAGTGGAATATCTTCTAAAGTTCTTGAAGCCACTCAACTTCTACACTTGTTTTACTTATAGCTATAAACTCAAATTCCATATGGATTGTGCAATGCACATTTGTTTAGAAGATTTCCATGAAATTGCACCATGTGCGTTGATAAACACATAACCACTAGTTGTTCTTGATTTTCTTATATCAGAAAATCAATTTTCATTAGCGTATCCCTCAAGGACATTTGGATATTCTCCATAATGCAATATGTAATATGTATTCCTCAAATACTTACACTCGTAGTAATACATCCCAGTGTTTAGTTTACTGATAGAATAAGCAATATATGGTCTTGTACAAGTCACAATGTACATTAATCTACCAATATTATGAGAATGCTCGAGTTGAAAAATGGTAGGACCAATATTTTATGCAATACCACAAATGAAATACAAGGAGTACTCACCTTAGTAATTTCATATTGCATAAGTCTGTATCTATCATTTTCTCAATGTAATTTGATTGAGATAAAGTTCGCACATTAAGAGATCTTATTATCTTAATTCTCAAGATAAACGTCTAGATTCTCTAGATTTTTCACATCAAAGTTGTTTGTTAAGCATATTTTCGTAGACATAATGGCTTCATTGTTAGTCTTGAAAATAAGCATGTCCTCAACATATAAACAAACAATTGAATAAGTCTCACATATTTTCTTGAAATAGACACACTTGTCATAGTAGTTAATGTGAAACCCTTTGTTTAATATAACTCAAACTAGCGTCACATGCCATTGTATTGAAAGTTATTTTAAACCATATAAGAATCTAACCAGTTTACACATTTTATTTCCATATCCTTGAATTTGGAACACTTTTGGTTGATTCATATAGATATTCTCAGTTAACTGGCCACTTACAAATGCAGTTTTGAACATCCTCTTTATGAATTTCCATATCATATATGGCTGCAAGGACTATTAATATCTTAATAGATATTATCCTCGTGGTTAGTGAGTAGTTGTCAAGATAGTTTAAATCTTCTTTTGACAACACTCTTTTGGTAAAGTAGTTTTATATTTACCAATGGAACCATTAGGTTTCATTTTTCTCTTGAAAACTATTTATACCCGAATGATTTAGTTCTCAAAAGAAGATAAATCAATTCTCATGTAATTTAATAGTTTCAAACTCACTACCTGTCACTTTCTCGAAAGTAAAGCTTTAAAAGAAGGCATTGCCTTCATACTCAAATTCTTATCATATAGGATAGAAAATCTAGACCAAAAGAGTTTGAGGTTCTAGCCCTCTTAGGGGCTGTTTGTTTTTTTGGGGTCCCTCTTGTAAGAGGTTGCCTCTTTTAAGAGGTATGTCTTGTAAGAGGTTGCCTCTTATAAGAGGTACATGAAAATCGTTTGATTTTGCCTCTTGCAAGAGCTTATAAGATGTAAGGTGTTTGTTTTTAAAACCTCTTATAAGAGGTAAACTTCACAATTATATCCTCTTCTAAAATATATTTTTTTAATTCCATAAATGTATAAAAAAAAATTTAAAAATTAATTTTTTAGCTTAAGAAAAAGAAAATTCCATAAATATAAGAGAGATAGAAAAATATGTGAAAGAGGGAGAAATTTAAAAAAGATTTAAGGTATTATATATTTAAGGACTAAGGGTAGGAAAAAGTTATAAAGATCATGGGTAGGATAGGTATTTTAAAAATGTCTACCTCTTATAAGAGGCTAATAGCAAGGTCATTGCCACTACCAAAAATCAGCCTCTTATAAGAGGCAAACCTCTAGTAACCTCTTATAAGAGGTGAAAAACAAACACCTCATTTTAGTGGTCCACCTCTTAATAGAGGCTCTAGTAAATCCAACCTCTTATAAGAGGTAAAAACAAACAGCACCTTAGTCTATCTTAGTTTATATAATTCAGTTTTATCTGAATCACATTTTTTTTTTTTTTTTTTTTTAATTTATTTGTCTCACAAAATACCAAAATATTTATTTTAGAGTAGTGTCAATATGATCTTTCCTATGTGGAAAGACAATCTCACAGATTGTAACATCACATGACTTTGTTAAAGTATTTGATACTATATCTCTATTGTAATATACCCCCACACTTGAAAGCATTCAATTGGGTTGTCATCACTATTTTCCATATTTTATATGGAACACTATCATTTTTCTTATAGGGTACTCCATATGTAATTAAGCATACGTAAAATTCCCCTTAAGAACTCGCATAGACCAGAATTTATAGACATAATATTGATTAATTATATCTTTTAAAATTCTGATCAACATAAATTTGAACCAATAAAGATTCGTATTCACCCCCTTTATCAAGATGTTATGATCTTAATTGTCCAAACTGATTCTCAAATCTAGTTTTGTACTTTTGTAAAAGTTCTTATGCCTTAACTAAGCAATAGCGAGTGCGTACATAAATCAATATGTATTAAACCAATGGCTCGGTACACTTTCAAATGAATGGAAGTGTTAAATTTTGCTTCCACATAAGTCTCATACTTAAGGAATTTAATAATTTTAAATTTAGGAACTAATCCTAAACTTGCTTACACCTAAGCAAAGGTTTCATTTCCTCAACGAATTGAAAACTTGTCGACTTGATTCTATGAAGAAATCATTCGCTTCTCAATGATATGAGATTTAGATAAGTTTTGGACAATTTCATAATCTTGTTGAAAATAATGCTACTCTTAGGGTCAATGCACCCCCACATTATTAAGAGAGTTTGAGTAATGTGCTTCGAAAACACATAAAAACAATTTTCATATAATTCCGCTTGTTAAGAATTATTAGAGACTTTTATGCCCCATAGACATTTAAATGTGTCTCATTACACTAATGTCATAAAAGGTGGTATGCATATATCTAGCCATAATTCACATTTTGGCTAAAATAAATGCCCTCCCGAATAAAGTAAAGAAATTGTCTAAACCAATAATTCAGATTTTTTCAACTTTAAAGCGAGATTATATTGGACCAGACTTAACTTTATTAAGTATTTTCCTAGACCAGTAACCCATCTCATGGGCTAAGGTAATAACAGTAAACTCATGGGCTTTAATTCAAGGGCTCAATTAGCAATTACCAAATGAACAGTAAAGCCATTTTGACTATAACTGAACATCCAACCGTTGGATGGTAATAAAACTTAGACAAGATGTATCCGCAGATGTTGTTCAACTACAGTTAAATTTTCAGGACGATCGGATAAGTGGAAGACGTCCATCCACTGATCCACTTATGATCTCCATACTGCGCATAAACTACACTACTATTATAAGTAAAAGAACCCATGGACCTCACTGATTTAATAATAAACCAGGCCCAAGATCCAATTAAATTGATCAAGCCCAGTAATATAAAGTCCCCACAGTTTCAAACCAAACGAAAAACCAATGATGCATAAAAACTACAGTTGTTCACCGTGCCGTTTCGAGAGGTTCCCACCAATACCATCATGGCAAATCGTTTCATCAAAACAATGCCTTGTTTTGAAGGTAGTGCCAAACAGTACACTTTAGAAACCATTGTCTCCTTTCACACTAATAACTCACAGTTTGATTAGTTTATCTTCTTGTCTGGTTTGCTCATAAACAACAAAAATCTCTGTGCATTTCATCTCATATGAATGCGGGAATGGTGGAAATAGTAGTCTACAGTGTCTGCTTACCACTTGTTCTACCACACAGTCATGTATGTTATCGTTGTTAAACATTTAACTTGTTCAAAAACACGGATTAGACAAACAAGAGATTTTTATCCACCATTTTTGAGCAAACAGTATCTGAGACACACCTCTGTTAAATTTAAATTAATTAATTGATGTCTCTTGATCTCATGTAAAGTTTGAGTATTACAAACCATACAACAGTCAACCAAGTTGTACTTTGTTACTGAACGAGAACTTGTCAACCCCATAGTTACACCAAAATTTGGTTTACACGTACTGTTTCAGTAACACAGTCTACAAGATTTCATGTAAACAATGTAACAAAAAAAAGATCACGCACATCTAGTGAATCGTTGCTTCGCCATTGTTACAGTACTCTGTAGATAAATGATTTCTCAATCATTTCCAATCACACTTTTAATTAAATTACCAACATTAATATTGTCTTAAGTTTGTTGGTAACGATATGCGTGAACTCATAAAATAACACATGAATATCATTGTAATACACATTACAAAATTAATTCTACTAAAGAATAAAACTCAAAAGAATTTATACTCAATAAACTCAAAAATAAATAAACACTTACTACACTTTTCGCATAAAGATTTGGAGAAGGAAATGAACTGAGGCTTGCCGAAGCAATTTCCTTAAGACAATATTACGTCCCTGCTATGGTGCAAACAGTCTCTGGACAATTGGTCTCCCAAGATACAACAGTTCTTCACTCTACTAAACTGCACTATAATAGTAGAGTACTAGCGAACGAATATGAAGAACCCTTCAAATTATTGTAGAGAAATGAAGAAGACTTTGTCTTATTTATTGTATACTAATTGGCCAGATTAGCACACTATTTATAGTCACATAAGTGTCTCTTCATAGGTGTCTTCTCACATACATACACCTTTTACAAAAAGGTAATAAGTTGCTTCAAAGTACCTTTTCACAAATAGGCACCTATTGTAGACTAACGGAAAAGGCATAACTTTTCATAAAGAATTATGAAATTACACTGAATTTGGTCACACCAATTCCTAAAAGTTATTATCCAATGGATGTACCTTTTCTCATTCATTTTCACTCATAACAAAATATTTTATTAAAAAATATATTTCCAACAATTATCTCTTTATGTCAAATAAAATATAGTTAGGTTTGCAGTAATAAATAGAAAATGGTAGAAACTAAATTAATAAATTTGACTATTTAATTAAAAATAAATTAAATTAGAAAAAAATCGATTTATTTTAATATATCCTGATATATCTTGATGGTCCTCGCAATCATCGAGTGATAAATTAGATTGGATATAAAACTATGTAACTTTCTAATAATAATGAATTCGATATATCCTGATATTTCTTTTTTCCGTTTTTTATTGGCGAGGGAGTCACCAATAATGAAAGGTCGCATAGCTATGAATTCCTCATCATGTATTCGAAATGAATTCATAGTTATGCGACCTTATAATAATGAAAGGTCTTTGGATAGTCTCTCTGCTTGTAGACGTTCTTGCCAATAGTTAACCCTCGTTAGTCATTTTAAATCAAGTATCTCATGATTTCAAACATTTTAGTTTTATGGCATACTTACAAGATTCACAAATTTAGGTCAACTTTTGCAATTAAGACTAATGAATGAGATAATTCAAATTAACTTGGTTATATCGTTGTATGTTAAAAACATTGGTCACTTTGGGTTACTTGCATTAGGTCAAACTAGGGCAACCATGTGAAAAACCATCCAAACCAATCCAATCTAAACATTCTTTGGATTTGGTGGATTAGTTGATCATCGTGGTTTTCAGTTCACAATGATACTTGTGTAAATGCATTTATAATGGTGCACGTTTATAAAGTTAAGGTGCATAATTGTGTAATTTAGCTTATAAACACCACAATTGACGTTATATAATGCAATACACTAAAATGTATTTTACTTAAGTTTTATAAATTAATTATAAAAAGAAACAAATATACAGTTAGTACTACTTAAATAACACAAAAATAGCTAGACTTGATCAACACTTGTGGGATCTTCGTGGAGAAATTGATGATTAAAATTAAATTGTTTGTATTTCCCCATTTAATATTTTTTTTTTTTTTATATTGTACCACGTATCATAAACTTTTTTATTTTCTAGTCAATCTAATAAATTAGTAACATTTTACCACTAATTAATATTTGGTTAATATAATAAAAATTTATATGCAAAATATGTTGTTATAGTTATTAATAATTAACGAGGGCAAAAATGTAAAGAAAATGAATAGAATAGAGGGTACACCGTTTCCAACCGTTTTTCTATAATTTTCCTCAATTCTATTGATTTTGGAAGAAAAAATTGAACGAAACTATTGGAGACCAAAACCAATTTTCCTCCACTTCAACCTCCAAAAGACAAGAAGGAACCATTGGAGATGGTGCATTTACATAGGTTTCACTGTAACATAAGATGTGGCTTTAGGGTTTAGGGTTACACATGTTTCATTATAACATCGCATACATTAGACTTCCAACAACATGTGCATAAGGTGTGGCTTTCATTTTTTTTTTTTTTTTTTGATAGTCATTAATTGGAGCCATTTTCTTAAACAATTTAGTCCCTTTATTACATGGTGTCTCCTGCTCACCACAAAACTCCAATCTAAATTTTCGTAACATTTTTTTCTAAATAAGAACCTTGAGACAAAAATATTTTTCTTTGACTCCTATCTCTAGTAATTTTAATTCCTAGGATATAATGTGTTTCACCCATGTCTTTCATTTCAAACCAAGTTTTTAGCCAATCTTATACCTTTGTCATCAATATAAGATCATTAGTCAATAATAATATGTCATCAACATAAAGAGATAAAATCAAAAAATTACTCCCACTATTCAAAGTGAAAATACAATGATCATAAGTGTTAGAAACAAAACCATATTCAGTAACACAATCATGAAATGTAAAATACCATCGACGAGAAGATTGTTTCAAGCCATACAAAGATTTAGGCATAGGTTCTAAATTATCGGTAATAGTTTCTTTATCCTTAATAATTTCAAACAAGTCGATCAAACTATCTTTAGCCATAGGTTCTAAATTATCTTCTAGAAAATATGCATCTCTACTTTCTATAAGCCCTATGGACTCATTATTCTTGTTGTTATTGTTGTTAGCATTGTTTTCATGACAATTAGATTGATAGTGTTATACCTTTCCACAGTTATAGCAAGTAACCTTATTGATTGAAATCAACAATATATATATAGAAGGTAAAATATTAATTGAAACTAAAGATGCAAAATAGTATTGATGATGGATGAACTAGTTATTCAAACTTGGTGATTTTCTTCATGGAAGATAAGAGTATTATATAGATATAATATCTATCCGTTACTTAACTTACTCCTCCAAATCCTCCCACTATTTTATTAGTGGTTAACTTAGTTAGATATTCCACTAATGAGGATTTGACCCAGTCCAAGCTCATTCATAACCAAAGTGTTTATCTTGACTTAGTCAAGTACTCCAGATGAGATATTAAACTTCGACGTATTTTGTTCCATATCTGTTTGATGCGCCCAAGCCAACGACTCATGTATCTTGACATGGCAGCATCTAATTAATTCCATAAAATTACATGGTGTCGCAATAATCCAATGCATATGCATATGTATTAAATCGATTTAAACTTTGTGGTAAATATATATAATAAATACATAATAAAAAATAGATAAATGCAAGTGATGTGTGTGTAATGACGTGATGTGATTATATGTGACACTTTATCCAACGGTGTGAGATTTATATTATGTGCCAGCATGTAGCATCACCCGTGGATCTTAACCATTCAAAAGGGCCAATTGGCCACACAGTCTAACAATCATTCCCTAGCAGTGTGTTGAATGAATAAAAAGAGACATGTTCATCATACCCAAATACCATCATTGGTTTAGTAGCAATATCAAGATTCCTTCCAAATTGGCAGTAATTCTCGATGTATAACTTCTCCTTTTGTTGTTGTTCTCATAAGGAATGAACCCTACAAGGTCACAAAAATCTGGTCATCACAAATTTTGCCCAATTCTTGTGCATCATGATCCACCATCTTGTTCTGTCTCTTCCTCATGTCTTTTCTTTTGTTTTCTTCAAGTTTATCCATTTCTTCATCTGTGCTTACTTCTTCAACGGTTTTTTCTAATTGGCGAATGTCATCTACTTGCATTTAACACCAAGTTCTATAACCTATTCTTTATCAAACTATGTCATGAATATCACTAGTCCCAAAAACATAAATAATATTTTTTTACAAAATCGTATGCACATTTTTTTCTAGTCCCAAAATTGTAAATAATTTAATAGTAAAATACTTACGTTGGCCGCAATCTTTGACCGAATCTTCCAAATCCTTATTCCTACTGTCAAGAATGGCACTAGTCCCCAATAATGACAATCCATAAGCAGTATTAACATCCTCGACGTCATGAAGACCAGCTTTATTTGGTAAAACATTTTTAGGAGGTTCCAATTTCTTGTTATTTTTCTTTGTAGTGCCTTTTTTGTTCACTAATGTTTCTTCTTTTTCAGCTTCCTTGCCCAACTGTACTTTCTTGTTCTTGTTCCTCATCATCAATAATGTTTCTTCAGCATCCTCGCCCGTAACTTTCATTTTCTTCTTATTTTCTAACTTTTTATTCTTTTTTCTACTACTATAAAGATGGTGTCAAATGCTTGTAAGCACAAATGCACAATTCGCTTGTCTATACTGACCAACAATCTGGAATCACCAATTCAAAGATTAGGTCTTGTTCTGCAAGTATTAGCTATCTACTAGCTCCATCAACTTTCTTGGTAAGCTAGATCTTTTTCAAGAAATTTAATTTAAAGATTGTTATTTGATTATGTTTTAAATGTGGTTATGGGTCCTCTAATAGATTAAACAAAATTAAAAATTAATAAATTAAGCTTTGGTATTTCCATATAATAAATTTTGATTTAGTACTTGTCTTTTTTTATTTTTGTTCTTCATATAACAAAATTTATTTTATTTTATTTTTTTTTTTTATCATTTATTAAATTTTAATCACCTCTCTTCATGAATTATTTTAATTTACTAGCATAAAGATGGTGTTAAATGCTTGTAAGCACAAATGCACGATTCGTTTGTTTATTTTTATATTTTGGGTAGAAACAAAATTCTTTTGATTTTTAACCAAACCTTTGAATACAACAAAGGTGATATACGAGACGAATTTGTCGCAACGAGGATATGCACTATCTGCCAAAGCCCGAACGACACTACAAGTGAAGAAGATTAGCTCGATAAATTATAGAAGAAGAAGAATATGGTTTACCAAAGTGAACAAGAAGATGTCGTCGATGAAACTGAGGAGTATCTATAACCCTACACCATGTTTTGCAAACTGCTTTAAAACAACAAAGTGATTTAACAGAATGTTTAGAGAGAATTGTTGATGTGATTTCACTTGGAAGTTTATCATAAGGTTGTTTTGAACTTTCTAAAGACATGGGTTGTGTTTGGTTCGTTAGAAATCAAATTCCAGGAAAGTACAGCCAAATCCCTACCATTTAGGAGAGAATATCGGAATACATATTCCAGTGTAGGCTAACTAAAAGGAATCCGGTTTCCTTTATTAAAATATGGAAACCAATTTCCATACTTGTTCAGACAAAAATGTCAAGTTGTTCTCTCTCCTCAGAATTCTTCGTATCTTGGACTCTATTTCTTCCTCTTTTGATTGCACGTTCTCTCCTACACTGTTATCTATGCCGATAATGCCCTCTACTTTCCCCGAATTTGGATTCCGGGAACCAAACACAGCCATGGTTTATTTAGGCTTTTTAGGTTTCCTTGATTCTTGAAGAAAACGAAGGAAGCAGATGAAAAGAAGACGAAGAAGAAGAGTTTCGCGTGCCAAAAATGTTATGATGTGTGTGGAAATATAATTCTGATTTGACACTTGGTATTATAAAGATTGCGTAAAGGGTACACGACTTGCAGATTTTTTTACAAATGGTTGGAGTGCCAGAAATTTGCAACTCATGTGGGTTGATGTTACGACTTACAAGGAACCCTTGCAAGTGAAGCAAAAATTTATTATATATAACAAAAAACCTTGTAAGTCGTAACATCAACCCACATGACTTGCAAATTTCTGGAACTCCAACCATGTGTAAAAAATATGCAAGTCGTGTATCCTTTAACCAATCTTTATAATACCAAGTGTCAAATCGGAATTATGTTTCAAGACACATCATAACATTTTCGGCATGCGTAACTCTTTTTCTTCGTCTTCTCTTCATTTTCTTCCTTCGTTTTCTTCCTAAAAACCCTAAATAAACCATGTCTTTACAAAGTTCAGAACCACCTTATGACAAAACTTCCGAGTGAAATCACATCAACAATTCTCTCTAAACATTCTGTTAAATCACTTTGTTGTTTTAAAGCAATGTGCAAAACATGGTGTAGGGTTATAGATACTCTTTAATTTCATCGACTAAATTATGACAAAGATCATCAGTTTCCACACTCGTCCAAGACCATTTCTGCGGTCACGGGCCTCGATCTCGATAGAGCTCCCATTCAGCAGGAGGCTACACTGGTCACCCCCAAGGGCATCGAGGTTGTTCTAATCGATGATCGGGTGGCGCACCGGTATAGCAGCCACATCTCCATCGGTTGGCTCTGAGTCAACCAAGGCTTGGTGGCTCACTGGCTGACCACCAATGTCCTTGGGACGACCAGGACGAGAATACCGACGAGCGAGGTATTCTCGGAGGGCATCCACATCCTGCGTCTTCTCCAAGAAGATCTCCACGGTTATTGTATGGTCTGGCGCCTGTTTCAGACCATCACCAGCGCCCGTACCACTTCTGCCCCCCTTCTTAGTCTAGTGATGAGTATTTTGCGCTACTGGGAGGCACCTCTTCCTGCTGCCCTGTCTTTGGAGTCGGTCGTCCATCTTGAGGTCTCAAACCTACAGGAGGAGCCACCAGTTCACTACAGGCCCGACGATCAGCGGGCATTCGATCAGATTCACACCAATGAAGAGTGGTTCTAGCTGATTTCGAAGGGTATGGGAGAAATTTTGGATGTAGTTGAGGACGTCCATCGTCATTTGGACGAAGGCCAGGGACATTTTCGTCGTTGACGCGGTTGAGAGAGTGTCAGCCATTGTTGTTTTTATTTTCGTGTATTTATTTTATAAATATTTTATGAAATGGATAAAATTTTAATTTCCAAACTTGTTATCATTTTCTGGAATTTTCAGTAATTTATAGGCTTTATTGCAAAAATCTGGACTTGTGGAGTTATTTTTTTTAAAAATTCTGGTCCCAGGGACATAAGTCCAAATATTTAAAAAAAAAATGATTAGGGTTTTGATTTCTGGAAACCTTAGAAGATATTGGCAATATTTGGAGTCCTAATTTGATTTAAACTATTTTATTTTGGCTTTATATACCCAAAAAATCAAAGGAGGGCGTCACTTTTTCAAAAGAAAAAAAAAATTATTTTTTTCTGGGAACTGCTCAATCTCGAATCGAGTTCCTGGTAGGCCTTTCTGATCTCGAGTAGAGTTTGGGTCTGTCAAGGTTCTTCTACCTTGGTTTCTGTGTTGTTTTCTCGATTTTTGTGTTGGTTTTTGGTGTTTTCTTCCTCCTTTTGCAATGGCTGACGTCCAGAATGAGTTGTGGGTGCCAAGTGGTATGGATATTGTTCGTGAGATGGATTTTTCTGGTATTATGAATGGTCCTTATGGAGCCTCTTTTCGGGATGAAATTTTTAACAAGGGTTGGGAAGTTTTCTTTATGATTCTACTGTTGATTGCTCACCTTCTATGGTAAGAGACTTCCACCTCATGTTACCCTTTGCGGATACTCTTCCCTTTGATGGTTTTCAAGTTTACATGCATGAATCTGTAATCGTTTTTAATGTTGTTGTCATCTCTCTTATCTATGATAACCCTTTTGTCTTCAGTCCTGTCATACCCTACCATGATTATCGCATTGACAATGAAGTTGATATCCTTGAAAATTACCTTTATCATTTTGGGCCTTGCACATTTTCCCTGTACCCAACTACCCGCTTACCTGTTGCACCCACTATCTCTCTTCCTGCTAATGTTGCTACTGATGCTTTATGGGTTATGAGGAATTTGTTGGGTAATGAGAAGTTAGACTATGTCAATGAGACTACTAGCATGTGGTATATGGTACAGTTCAGGATTATAATGCACTTGACATCTCTTCTAGGATTCTAGATGGTATCCGTGATGTGTTCATTCTAAGGTGGGATAAGTTGTTGTTCCCTACTGCTATCTATAAGATTATCCTTCATAGATATCCGTAGTGGCAGGCCAAGTATAATGATTGGACCCGCCTACCATCTATGGATCCAACTCATCAGTACATTAGGAGAAGCCGCCAATTCACTTCGGTGGCTGATTCTGAGTATGAGACTTATCCTGCTTTACACAAAGATGATGAGTTTATGAAATATGGTAAAGATTATTGGTGATGACTTGGATGGCTTCCCACGAAGTGTTGTTTGGGAATGAAGAGCTTAGGATAGGATTTTCTATTATGTTAAGTCAGTCTTTTATTTCAGAATATTTTATTTCAATTGTGTCTTAGTACGGAATTCCTTGTAATCTCTATGTATGTGGAGATAATTTTGTTTGGCAGAAATTTATAAAGCGGTTTGAATTTTTAGTACATTCATGGTAATCTCTCTCTCTCTCTCTCTCTCTCTCTCTCTCTCTCTCTCTCTCTCTCTCTCTCTCTCTCTCTCTCTCTCTCTCTCTCTCTCTCTCTTAGTATGAGCCTTGAGGACAAAGCAATCTTTTTGTTTGGGGGTGAGGAAGTATTACAACCTTTTTTCCAAAAGATTTTCAAACTTCCTTTTCCATACTTGTATAAAAATTCAAAAATTTTGAAAAATCTAAAATTTTTTTGTTACAAAGACTTTTCCAAAAGTTAGGATAAATACACCATCAATGATGAGTATAATGGTTTAATTCTATCTTTTTCAAGTTTAAAGACATTTATTGCTTCACCAAGTAGTTGAGTCTCATATTGCATTTGCATAAGCATAAGCATAAGCATGACATTCACTTGCATTTATGACAGATACATGTGCACATGCAATTACACCTTGAGAATATTGAGGAATAAGTGTAGAGACTTAACCCAGTGAGCTTTTGAGACCCGTCTTTTTCTTGGAGAGTTATTATGTACATCTGGAGTCAAAAGACTCAACCTCTCAATTTTATCTATTTTTAGTCTCATATTCATTTTTCAATTAGCCTTGAGATGACATCAATTGGGTGAAATATAAACTTGGGTCTTGTAGCTTATTCAAGATGTGATCACCATATCAGTACTTAGAAATGATACAAAGACATTTAGTTTAGCCCTGTTTACCTTAGCCTACCCTGAAGATGTTGTATCCTTTAGGTTGACCATTATGAGCCTTTTCTTTAGCCCATCATCCTTACCCAACTCCGTTATAGGAGTAATTACCCTTAGAATGTTTAGGTC
The DNA here is from genome assembly GCA_023053565.1 of Aquilegia eximia. Lineage (NCBI taxonomy): Eukaryota > Viridiplantae > Streptophyta > Magnoliopsida > Ranunculales > Ranunculaceae > Aquilegia > Aquilegia eximia. The sequence continues at coordinate 1,443,440 of JALIGU010000012.1, read as the reverse complement.
CTCTTACCTACTGTTTTGGGAACATGAGGATGATTGTTTCTGTGGTTACAAAAGAAGAAATGATAAATACAAAGAAATCTCAAAACTATTGAGATGAATCAAATGTTAAAAATCAAAAAGTTTGAAGAATTTCGAAAAAGCTAAAATCTTCCAAAAAATCAAGAAAATCAAAAGAAAAGGAAGATCCCAAAAAACATGGCTAGAGCTTCATTGACTTTTCCCAAAGAAGATGAAAAACACTTCTACTCAAAAAAATTTCAAAAATTTCTCCAAGTGCTGTTATTACAAATCACAAGTATTGAAGGCCCGAATGTTCTAAAAATATTTCACAAAAGCCTTTTCCATTTCTAGCGTTGTCCTAAGCCCAGTTACAACCTATTATTGTCTTTCGTAGATCTAAGCTGATATGGTAGGATGTGGTGAGTAAGTGAGAAGGTGCTAAGGTGAAATACCGGACATCTCAAGCAATGCTAACTTTTCCATTCTTTGAGACTAAGTTCATTCCATTACACTAGTCCGTCTTATTGATATATGTGAGATGATTGTCCATCTTCTTTCCTCACATAGAGGTAAAATGATAAACACCATCTCTGAGTGATTTTTATTTCTGAGTGTATGTCTATGAGGCAGAAGTCAAAGTGACCTTTCGAATGGTGATTTAAGACATATAGTTGCATGTGTACATGCCTGTCTTGGATGCATTTGAAACCGTTATGTTTATTTTTCATGCATTTGTAGTACGCTATCTCATGTGAACGGTTTTGCAATACTTATCCTAATCTTTGATATATTGTAGGGATGACATCCATTTCTGAGGTAAATGGTAGAACATCATATTCTTTGGATTAGTCATTGTAGTAAGTTTGTGGGTATCTTCTCTGAAAAATCCTCAGGAGACTATAACTCCTCCACCTGGGAAGCCCTTGTGGTTTTAAAGCCTCAATGCATATGGTTAATGCAATCACCCTAGTTCTATTTCTCTTTTGAGTCCTTATTTCTTTTTTTTTTCTCACATTTGCTTGAAGACAAACAAAGTGTTGTTTGGGGGTATTTGATAAGTCCTCAAAAGTGTATATTTATCCCCCGAATAGAACCTTGTTTGCATAACACTTAGCTTATACTCTTGTGTTATATCTATTGATTAGTGTTTTCTTGTCAATTGTGTAGGTTTCATGAGCCAAAATGTGAATATTGTGTTAAAGCCCGCCAAAAGCCAAGAAAAGCCATTAAAAGAGTGTTATTTGCACAATGAGAAAGAATTGTTATTTGCACCCGTAGGGTTGCTGAGGGCACCCAGTGGACTGGTCCTTTGGGCTTGACTTTATGTCCAAGATGGGTGGTCCAAATCCCAGCTCAATTCAAGTTATAATAAAACCCAGAAGTCAAAAGATCTATTGAAGCCTTTACTTGAAGCTCAATCTTAAAAGGGCTCTATATGAAGATCCAGAAGTCTGATTTGGACCCATGAGCTGTCTATCTGAAGGTCATGGTCCAAGCTACAACTTTGGCACTAGAGAATTAAGTTTTGATGAATTCTTACTGCTTTTTGAAGGCCTACAGCAGCAGCCACAAATTTGACCTAACTTGGAGAGCAAATATACGTTGTGAGCAAATAATATGCTTTGTATTCTCTATATAAAGAGAAGTAGTGGCTAGGGTTTAGGCTAGTCTTGAAATTGTATTTTTAACTCTTTTTCTTCTTATTCTCAATATTAATCCATTTTTTTTTTCCTTTATGATGTTGTGTTATTTATTTACTTATTCAATGGTGTCATTATCAAGGATGAGTAGCTAAATTCCCTTTAGGGGGAATAGTTGAAGCACTCTAGATAATGCAAAAGCACCATGTTTATTCTTAATGCTCATTGTGATTTAAGGTTCTTAATGCTTGTTTATTTCTATTCGCGACAAGAAGTAAGCACGAGTATTTATGTGTTATTGTTATCCATGTTGATTAAATACTATTGTTAGAGTATGGGAAGACCTAGCTATAATAGTTGTATTAGATTAATTAGAGATATGTGATGGAATAGTTGAGAGGTGACTATCATATATCTTGAATTAATCTCTTTTAGTGGACCCTTTTTGTAATCAAATTTAATAACCGAGAGGTGACGGTTTGTTTATGAATTAATATGTTGAGTTAATTGAATTGAATAGCTGAGAGGTGACGATTTAATTAATGAAGCATATTCAATAGCACATATAAGAGAATCCCGTTTTAATTAAGTAGAATAGCTGAGAGGTGACTACTTGATTATTAAAGGCATTAATGATTAATTAGAATAGCTAAAAGGTGACTAATTAATTGTTATAGATTAAACATGAATGAATGACATGTATGTTTGCATTGTTTAGTTTGTAATCAATTAGTTTGATTAACACATATAAGAGAATCCCGTTTTAATTAAGTAGAATAGCTGAGAGATGACTACTTGATTATTAAAGGCATTAATGATTAATTGGAACAGCTAAGAGGTGACTAATTAATTATTATAGATTGAACATGAATGAATGGCATGTATGTTTGCATTATTATAGATTGAACCTGAATTATTGGACCCTGTTTGTAATCAAATTGAATAACCGAGAGGTGACGGTTTGTTTATGAATTAATATTTTGAGTTAATTGAATTGAATAGTTGAGAGGTGATGATTTAATTAATGAAGTATATTCAATAGCACATATAAGAGAATCCCGTTTTAATTAAGTAGAATAGCTGAGAGATGACTACTTGATTATTAAAGGCATTAATGATTAATTGGAATAGCTAAGAGGTGACTAATTAATTGTTATAGATTGAACATGAATGAATGGCATGTATGTTTGCATTGTTATAGATTGAACCTGAATTATTGGACCATTTTTGTAATCAAATTAAATAACCGAGAGGTGACGGTTTGTTTATGAATTAATATGTTGAGTTAATTGAATTGAATAGCTGAGAGGTGACGATTTAATTAATAAAGCATATTCAATAGCACATATAAGAGAATCTCGTTTTAATTAAGTAGAATAATTGAGAGGTGACTACTTGATTATTAAAGGCATTAATAATTAATTGGAATAGCTAAGAGGTGACTAATTAATTGTTATAGATTGAACATGAATGAATGGCATGTATGTTTGCATTATTATAGATTGAACCAGAATTATTGGACCCTGATTGTAATCAAATTGAATAACCGAGAGGTGACGGTTTGTTTATGAATTAATATGTTGAGTTAATTGAATTGAATAGCTGAAAGGTGATGATTTAATTAATGAAGCATATTCAATAGCACATATAAGAGAATCTCGTTTTAATTAAGTAGAATAGTTGAGAGGTGACTACTTGATTATTAAAGGCATTAATGATTAATTCGAATAGCTAAGAGGTGACTAATTAATTGTTATAGATTGAACATGAATGAATGGCATGTATGTTTGCATTGTTTAGTTTGTGAATACCAACTTTTCTTCCTATTCATCATAAGATCTTCTTTACATCTCTATCCACCTTCTTAAATTAGTTTAAGTATTAGTTTATTTATTTATTACCTGTAGGAAGTAGAATCAATCTCCATCTTATTAATTGGTTTATGTGGTGTTCTTTAATTATTGTTTTCTATTGTGTTTGAACTAAGAACTCCCCCTTCGAGGTGGGTACGACCCTTGTTTGTTGTTTGTCTACATTGATAACCAATATTTAGAGGCACAAGAAGGAAAATCAATACAAATCTATCTTTTGATTAGAAGGATACATGACCAATATCCAACTATCAGCCCCCAAGTACGTAAGACGTGATGTGAAACTGTGATCTGAGTTTGATAATTGGATATTGAATAAATATATTTAAATAATATGCGTACTTGTTGAATGAATGATCTCCTCACCAGGAGTTGAATATGAGAGCTCTGTGAGTGGAATTGAGATTGTATGTGTATATGTATTATATATGTATATATGTATGAATGGATCTAAATGTATGTGTATGCATAGATGAATGTAAACGTATATATAAATGTAAATATATGAATGGGTATGCATAGTATAAGAGCAATAGAAATACTATCATGAAATGGGTAGAGTGAGAATCGAACTCTTCACCGCCCCCAATTATGAGGCAATTTGAATAGCATCACATATGGCTTCATTAGAGTAATCTAGAATTATGACCGATGCGAATGGTGGTCGAGAATCGTGCCCCCAATTGCGTGTGATTGAGGGATGAACAAAATTATCACATTTGTATTGACGAATCTTATGCTAGCACCACATGTGAAACTCTTAGCAATGACATGAAGTCTTCCTTTGCAATAATAGTTATTCGACTGTTAGCTAGGATCTTGATCTGAAGCAAACATAAGGTTGACGCCCCCAAGTGTACTTGAGCTCACGAATCCTTAACATCCCTAACTAGCTGTTCAAAACATATTAGCTTAGATTTTGGTTTGTCGCAAATCTTGAGAAGTAGTAATAACTTTTTGAGCATTAGCTATTCGAAAAGGTTACCTTGGATTTTGATTTGTGACAAATCCTTAGAATCCCTAGCTTTGTCAACATTAGTTGTTCAAAAATGTTAGCTTAGATTCTGATTTGTTACACATCCTTCGAATCTCTAACCTTTTGAATATTAGCTACTCGAAAATGTTACCTTGGATTCTGATTTGGCACAAATTCTTATAACCTTGACAATATTCCATTGGAAAAGTTGTAATTTGTTGAAAAATTCTGACAAGTATGAAAAAAAAAAAAGGGGGCTTCGAGAGAAGGATATTCTAACAATGTTTTAGAAAAAAATTCTAGTCCAGAAAATACCACTAGGTAGAGCAGCGGCCATGTCAGCAACTAAGGCAGCAGCAGTGCCAGCAGGTAGGGAAGCAGTCGTTCCAACACGTAAGGCAACAGCAGTGCCAGAGGATGGGTCATCGGTCGTGCCAGCAGCCAAGGCAGTAGCAGTGCCAACAGATGGGGCAGCAATAGTGCCAGCGGATGGGGGAGCAAACCAAGGCATCAGCAATGGCAGGAGATGGGGGCAGCAGCCGTACCAGCAGCCAAGGTAGCAGCAGTGCCAGCGGATGGGGCAGCAACCGTGCCAGCAGCCAAGCTAGCAGCAGATCACGCAGCAGCCAAGGCTATAACGACCCGCCTTTTTACTTAATTTTAATTTGGGCTTTTATTGGAATATGATTTTATTCTAATTGTATTAAAAAAATTAATTGGTGTTTGGGCTTTATTTTTGGGCTTAATTGATAAACCATTAAGTGGAATCCAATGGGCTTAGGGCAGATTTGTAATTGATGGTGGATATAAGGAGTACAGTAGGTTTATATTTAGGTTTTCTTTTGCTTATCTTAGATTCACTAGTGGGGGTCGTCAAGTGGAAAGGGGAGAGAAAGAAAGAAGAAGAAACGAAAAGCAAGAAGGTTTTGTTCCAAAGAGAAACAAGAGAAAGGAAGTTGGTGAGCGCCAGTTTCGAGGAGAGTGTTGTTGGCTTACTACTGGTGGGATCAGGTGAGTGGAATTCTCACCACCATAGTGTTATTAATTGTTTGTCATGCTCAATATATAGTACAATAGTACAATGAGAGTGAAATCTCATCACATGATTACATTATATTAATAATATTGGATATCTTACACTGGTTTAGTTAAAAATGGAGTAGTAGCCTTTTGAAATTCGTGCACTAAGAGTATTATATGGGTGCGTCTAGTTTAGATTCTAACTACCTTGTTTACCATGCTTTAAACTTTTATTTTTAGCAAATGCTTTCAAAAAGGATAGGATTTATGAAGTTAAATTGTTGCTGCATGTCTTGATAATTTATTATTTTTCTTATGTTCTAATGAAGATGCTCTGGATGGATGGATTTAAGTTTTGGATGACCTGAACCATGAATTTTATGCTATTGTGCCTATATTTGAATTTTATACTCTTTTATTATTATTATTATCAAATTGTTAATAAAAACAAAACAAAATAAAAGGGTTAATTTCTTTATGGCACTACAGTGTACATGTGTGGATTTTGCCAACTTGTCGAGTTTCCCTTAATTGCTTAATAGCCATGTATAAACTGTGATCTAGAAGAAACTGATGAATATGGACTCTAGTAGTGATATATTGATGTACACATATAGATACTGATATTAATTGGTTGAGGATAGGTTGAGATTATATTTTGGCATTGCCATGGGTCAATTGAAATTTCGAGAATTCTATCAATGTGGGGATTTAAATACCGCATGATTAAGATATTATATCTTGTGGACCAAAGGGGTCGTTTATTTGATTTTCGTGATTATTGACTATTTGTTTGAACATTTGGTTGACTAACAAAACAAAACAGTAGAATAATTAGAAAATCCCTAGTTGCCACACAAATTCTCATTTTTGGTTTTGAACTTCATTTATTGGGTTGTTTGTCTTCGGACATGGTATTTAAGGATTTGATTATATGATTTGGACTTTTGGGTACTTGGTGTGATCCAAGTGACTCGGTTATTTTGCCCACTGCACCTTTCGCTCGGTGCTGTTTATTTTACTCGTTCTCTTGTGTGGACGAGTGGTTTTAGCGCACGGGTGTATAGGTTCACCTTTCAGTGGAACCTGAAGAGGTCGTGAGTCTATACACGGTTGGCATAATAGTGTTGTAGACATGCCGGTTTTGTGTGTGTGGCTAGGGTGCAAACTTAATGGTGTAGACTAACAGAAAAGTTAGGGTTTGGCGTGCCTTTGCATGGTTGATACGTTATGGCTTTAAGTGTTTTTCTTTATCATTTATTGTAACTATTACAAATTATAGTGCAGGATGGTGGGTCTACTAACTCTCTTGCAGGTTGACTCACCATAGTGGACGAAGGAGCTGGTCTCTTAGATTATTATTATTTTGCTTAGGAAAGCATGTTAGCATTTATTATTCTTATTTATTTATGGTTGTTGGTTTTTCGGTGATCTCTCATTTTATGAGAGACACTCATACTAGCAAATTCAATTTGCTGACCCTCGTTGTTTCTTTTGTAACTTGGGGTACGTCTCGGTCGGGTGTATAGGTGGAACAGATTGTGGGAGAGCGTGAGGCTTGAGTTGGAGTTGCACTCGAGAGGTGTTGTAGTTTCACTATTTGGATTCAGTTATTTTCTTAATCTTTGAACTCAGTATTTATTTCGGCTTTGGAGACTATGTAATCCATAATAATTGGAGTTGTTATTTGGAGTTATTATTCGGATTATTTATTTGGAGCTATTTATGTCTTGAGGTTAATTAATATGATGGAAGTTTTATTACTGATCCTTTGTAGTCTATTGTTTTGAATATTTTTGCCTATCTGGGTCCCATATGGGGCTGACTCGATCATATCCTGACATTTGATGTATGAATATATGTTACTCCCTCCGTCCCAAATTAATAGTCCGGTATTCCTTTTTAGGATGTCCCAAAATTGTGTCTCATTTTCTATTTTAGGCAAATAATAATTAAGCTTAAAATCATTAGTTCCTAAATTACCCTTTACTTGAAAATTGAGTAAATTTAAAATTTGTTGAATTTTCTTGTATGCTTATCTAACTCATTAAATGCTTACTCAACTTTCTAGGAATTTTATTTTCAAAATCTTAAATTATTTTGCTTTATAATCATGTCTACCACCACTCCAACACATACACATTAAAAAAAAAATCTCAACAACTCTTCACCATGGATGAAAGTAAAAAACTTGAAGAAGATTTAACAAAATGGTCGAAAAAACAAGTTTTGAAAAAAAAGGTGATAGCACTCGATGTAAACGCTCCACCAAAGGATGAAGGATTTACAACGGAATCTCAAGAAAAAAAAACTTGTTTTTTCTCAAATGCTCAAAATTATTGTTTCTAATTTTGATTAATGTATTGATTTTTTTTCCCCCCTTTTTTCTATTTTGTTGTTTCTCAAAAGCTAATAGAAAAGCTAATGTTTCATTTTTTTTTTATGATGCAATACGTAGCCTTCACAAAATCATTTCTGAATGTCTTTCGCATTTTTTTTTTAGCTCCTTTACTATAATACTCTTCAAAAGGTCTTGAATGGCTTGAAATATTAGACCTTAAAAGTAGGAAAAAAAACCTGTACTATTCTTGAGCAAACATGGGGTTGGTTGTGGAAGAAGCAAGTTTACTGGACCACTAAACTAAGTATCCTTAGCAAAAGTGCATGCCTTCAATATATTTTAAGGTACAGTACCAAAGAAGATCTTGGTGTACTAGCAATTTTTTTTCTGTCTCATGAACCTAGGCGTTTTTTTTTTTTTTTTTTGCCTTCACATTATTGTGCTATAGAATTAAAATGAATAATACTTCAAATAAAAAAATTCAAGTCATGTTCAATCTATAGAATTAAAATGAAGCTCCAGTGAGATGTTTTTAGCAAGTGTAGACTAGTTACACATTCAATATCATGCTTATACATCAACAACACCAACACTAAACATAAAAAAAAAAAAAACTACATATACTCCACGAATATTTTCATTCTCCTTGTTCTAAAAAACCACGAATATTTTTCACAAGCTCGGCATCACATTCAAGTTGAATGGGCAGATTACCGCTTTGCGTCAATCGATCTTTTCCCATATGTTGCAACTTGTAATTGTTTTCTCCATCAATTTTCATCGCCTCAATCATGCACATTTGTAATGTGAGAAAAACACGATTAAGACTTTCACTAGATAAATCTTCAAAAGCTTTCTCTACCGCATGAACAAGTTCATCGATTGTTTTGGGTGCTTCTTGATGTTGCAATGATTGTATGGCCCTAAAAAAGCCAAGATCTAAAACATTAAAATCTGGACTATTTGGTGGTTGAAAGGACAAACGAATATCAAATCCATCTCTAGAAGCGGCTTCCATAAATTCAACATCATTTGGTTCAATGTGTGGCTTTGCATTGTCTTGTTGGATATATATAGTGTTCCTCATTCCATTAACACTTGGCCATTTTTGTCGAATCGCCGGCAAAACTTTGTTAATCAAACAATCTCTTATAACGTCTTTGGTAACCGATAAAATGAGTTTTGTCTCTACCGTACCAGCCACACGATTCTTACTATTGTGTTTGGCTGGTTCCTTGAATGTAAAGGGAAAGATTCCAATTTTTCCAGAAAATTCCTCATTACCACTTGAATTAAATCTTGGACGTGCAACAGCCGCTAAGAACATGATTTTTGTGATAAAACGTTTGCTTTTGCAAGTACGTATAGGTTCATCTTCTCCCGGGAGAAGATAATATCTTTGTGACTCTTTAGTCATGTAAAACCATTTTTCATCTATGTGCACATACCCGAACATGTCATTGAAGAGTGGATTGTTGTTAGAAGAGTGGTTATTATCTTCAACCATTGACAAACAAAAACGAAGTCTTGCCCTTTTATTCTCATCGGCAACATTAGCTTTAAGGCATTTGAATGTGGCCGAATCAAACCTTCTTTGATTCTCCTATGAATCGTTGATTTAGCCATATTTGAAGCTTTCGCTAAAGATCGAATATTTGTTAGTTGGCGTAAGGGAATTTGAGAGATTAAGTTAGGATCTATTTCAACTCGCTTTCTACCAACTCGTTGTGTAAACTTGTGTGACACATCAAACTTCAATCCATTATCCAAACATGTCTTTGCTCGATTCCAAATTCTTCGAATTGTTTTCTCACTTAGAAAGAACATAGCGGCAACATCACTAAAGACACCCTTCTTTATTTTTCCATTCTCACTTTGCTTTAATAAAGTCTCAAAAATGGTTTGGCCTTCTTCGTTGGTTAATTTTCTCTTTGATTTAGATTGAATAGAATTAGTTGTTGATATATTAGTATTTGGATATGGATGAGAAAGAGAGACTAATTTGGATATAGATGTGAGAGAGAATGTGGGAGGTTTTGTACTGTTATTGGACTCATGGAGGAGATATATGTAGAGATTGAAAAATAAATTAGAAATGGTGGGAAAGAAAGCAAATGCCAAAATTTTAAATGGAAAATAAAAATATGGTAGAAACTAAAACTAAGAAGTGGTGGGAAAGTGAACTAAAACAAAAAATAAGTGGTTGGAAAATTAAATTAAATCTTAAAAGTGGTGGGAAAGTAAACTAAAACAAAGAATTAGTGGTGGGAAAATTAACCTAAAACTAAGAAGTGGTGGGAAAGTAAACTAAAACTAAAAAATGGTGAGAAAAAAAAAATTCTAAGTTGTGAAAAATCATAAGTAGTGGGAACAAAAACCAAAAAGTATTGAAAATTGTAATCTTCTTTGAATAAGGGTAAATATGAAAAATTAAGTTAGTTTAACCATAATAAATGATGTCCCCTTATTTTTTTTAGTTCCCAAAGTGGGACTCTTAATTTGGGACGGAGGGAGTATTTATTTAGTGAATATTCATTTATCAAAAATCGGGGTGTGACAGATTTGTATCAGAGCTTTAGGTTACCTTAGGCTAGAGAGAGTCTAAGGGATCTTCGGAATTGTGGAAGTTGGGTGTTTATAGTTGGTGTTATTCTTTGGTTCAAGTATTAATGTATGTATATCTTATCTTCGTTATTTCAAGGTGATGGCGAGGAAGGGAAAGAACAATGGCAATTGAAATGGAAATGATGAGCAGGATGAGGAGTTTGTGGTAGAACCGGTCACTGGACAAACAGTGGTTCAGATGAATGATGAACTTGTGTCCAGGTTGATTCAAGCTCTGGATGGGAACCAGAGAGATCCATTTGCTCGTCGAAACAAGGACTTTGTTGCATTAGGAGGTACAAAGTTCAATGGTATCGATGGGACTAAGAGTGCTATTATATGGATGGATCGTTGTGAGACAGTGTTCGATAGAATGACCCTCACTTAAGAGGAGAAGGTGGAGCTTGCTACTCACCAGTTGGAGAGTGATGCGTCTCACTGGTGGAAGTCTTATGTGGGATGAGTTTAAGGATATGTTTGAGGAAAAGTATATCTCTCGGGCTACTAAAGAGGAAATGATTGAACGCTTTACTCGGCTGAGGCACACCAAAGAAATTATCGAAGTTCGCTCCATTTATGATCAGCACACCAAAGAACAAGGTTGGGAAGTTCATTCGGGGTCTGAACTACCATCTTTAGGTCAAGGTAATACCATCTGAGCAAGAGCCATTTGAGCGTATTGTGAGTCTGGCATTGAGGTTTGAACGACTTGAGAAGGAGTTCAGAGATTCTCGGGCAAAGACAAAGACTTGGGATCATGGTAGGAACACTAAGTCCAACCATGATGGCAAGGATCAAGGCAGATTTCGTCCTTATGAGCCAAAGGGTTCCTTGTACCACCAGCAGAACCCGAGGCCATACCATGGAGGTAATAATCGTAACAGAGGCAATGACCGTCCAGGGGACAATGATCGTCCCAAAACAGTCAATTTGCAACCAGGGCTTTTTTAATTTGCAACGACCTCTGGGACGTTACAAAATGGCAACATCTTTTTGTCGTTGCAAATATTATTATATGTTGCAAATAAAAAATAATTAAACTTAGGTAGTGTTTGTTTCATTAAGCATTAAGCATTAAGTGCTTCTTAAGTGGTGGGCCAGGTTAAAATTCAGAAATAAGTGCTTTTTAAGTTGTTTGTTTAGAACAAGCATTAAGAACTAATTGGGATATTTCAGCGATTTTGGCCCAGCGAAAATCTCACGCTTAATTTAACTTCTTAATGCTTGTTGTATTATTTAGACAATTCTACCCTTATAAAAATTGTTTTTATCATCCATAACCATTAAGTAATATCACAGTCAGATTCATTGGCTTAGTTAATGGCCTTTCCTTTGTTTGATCACTTTGAAATTTTTACCATAAGTTCCTGAAGATTTCTGTTATATCATATCTAAAATATTAAAATTTTTAGACGATCGGTTTGAAAGTTACAGATTTTTTTTGTGGTTGTTATGTTTTACAAGAAAAATTACGTTACAGTCAGATTCGTTTGCTTAATAAGGGGACTTTCTTTTGTCTGATCACTTTAAAAGTTTTACTATATGTTCCTGACGATTTCTATTGTATCATATCCAAAATTTGGAATTTTTAAACGAGTCGTTTGAAAGTTACAGATTTTTTTGTGATTGTCATGTTTTAGAAGAAAAATTACAGTCAGATTCGTTTGCTTAGTAAGGGATATTTCCTTTGTCTGTTCACTTTGAAATATTTTCCATATGTTCATGACGATTTCTGTTGTACCATATCTAAAATTTAGAATTTTTAGACGAGCCGTTTAAAAAGTTAAGATTTTTTTTTTAAATATCATGTTTTAGAAAAAAAATTGGCGTGTGTAGTTTTGTTGTTAGAACATTTTTCTGTTTGCACGACGTAACAATATAGTGTAGTTACACAAATATTTTGGCTAAGGGTGAAACATTCTCATCTGAAGCACAACACTGAATGGTCAACTTGCGCAACCAGAGTGCAAATCAATTTTAGGTTTTTGGGTTATGTGATAAGGTACTGTGTGTTGTCAAAATACTTTTCCAATAATAGGGTAACATGGTCAAAATCACACTTATGCATAAACAAACAAATCAAAAACAGAACTTCTTAAAAATGATAACCAAACAACTTTTCCAGCATTCAGTGTTCAGCATCCAGCATTAAGCATCCAGCATAATCCAACATTCAGCATTTTAAACAAACACAGCCTTAATTTTTAGTAAAACGTTTTTAATATATTAGCAACGACCAATTCCGTTTCAAAATTTTGTTTAACTAAAAGATTAGATCGTAATCGGCATGCTTTTTAACACGTACAACAAGAGTAGCGTTGCAATTGGATTCTATTGGATTCAGTTAAAGACTAGTAGAGCAATACCTTCTCCACTTCGATAAAAACTCCTCCATATCATCTATCTATATCTACTTCTTTTCTTCCCAACTTCGTCTGCTGCTCTTCTCGATCTTTCTTTATATTCATCGTTGCTACTCTGGTTTTAATTCATTGGGGGGTTTTTGTAAGTTCTCTCTTCTCTTCCTTAACCTGTTGTTTTTATTTCTTTCTTTATATTCATCGCTGCTACTCCGGTTTAAATATATCTTCTCTTTTCACTGAAAATCAATTCTATAAATTGTTTTGGTCTCTTGCTATAACTTTGGTTCCTCAATTTGTTTAAATTTTGTTTATATATCAGATTTATCTAAAGTTTGTATCTAAAATTTCAAAGTTTATCAATTTGAAATTGAGGGTTTTTAGTGTTTGTAGAAATTACTGATAGGAATCTATTCAATTTTTCCCTATTTTTTTAGATTAAATTTTGAAGTACTATTGATGGGGTTCAATGTTCCCTTCAAATTTTGTTTTCAATAAAAATCTACATTTTCTGGAAGTAATCTGTTTTAATTTGTTGCCTTTTTTTTTTTAATTAGCCCAAAGCACTAGCTGAACCAGCTTGTGTTGAGGGCCAGCCCTGCGCATATGCGTATGTAGTCGAGAATGTGTATTGCCTTGGCTGGATATGTAGTCGAGAATGTGTATTGCCCTCTTTTCAATGTTAATTATGCCTTCATGTTGTCCTTTAATTTTTTTTTTTTCTGATAGTTTTTTTGGTAGTCATTAAAATAAACCTGATGTCTTTACTTATTCTTAAAATCTAAGCAGTACGAGCATCTTGAGCAGCTGCTCTTTTTAGCTTCTTTAATAATAGTGAGCGCGATACCCTTGCCCTTGGGAAGAGAGAACCATGGCTTTGTACCATTGCCAATGGTAAAAACATTGGTTGAAGTGTAAAATACTCGTGACTAGTAGCATCCTGGAGATGGATAGTGTCAAAGGTACTCTTACGATTTTCCCTGCTTTAATAATTCAAACACGTCCTCTGTTACTATCACCAGTTACCATGACAACATTACCAACGTTAATTAAACTTGATGAAGTCAATGATCTTGTTGGTCTCAAGATCAATTTTGATCGCGTCATTGGCCCTTAGGAGGGGATCAGGATAGCGAATTCTGCGACCATGATAGGTGTTCAGGTATGGGATTCACGTTTGCCCAAACTGCACAGAGCGAACCTTGTAGAGTTTGAACTTAGCTTCTTCGTCCTTAATTGCTTGAATTTTGAAGCGACCTTTGGTATCATAAAGAAGACAAAAGTTCTCGTTTGTCTTGGGGATTGAAATAACATACATAAATCCAGCAGGATAAGTCTTGCCAATTCTGATTTTCACATCAACAAGAACATGTTGTTGTATCAGTATAGCAATAACCTCTTGATAGGTGAGTGCATATTTCAGTATCTTCCTAAGAATCAGAGCTAATGGAGAGCTAATAGCAATAACCATGTTTGTCAAACATCCAATGCTTGGGGGCGAGGTGTTAAAATGGAAATCAATTTGAACAGAGTACATTTGTCTAGCAAATGTGTCCCAGTTGATGTCCTTAGAAGCATTCAAAGTAAAAAGATTGATCGATTTATTGAAGCTTTATATAGGTTTTGTTAATTTTCTATGCATGGAGGTGTGACAGTAGTTTCTATCTATCTTTATGAGTGAGGCTTTCTATTTATAATACATAAACTTATATTTTCAGGTGTTGGGTCTGGATTTAACTTTTAGTTATGAGATTGGTTGAGGTCTTGTGCATTTTGAGCCACGCCAGTTATCCTTGTTGATGTTTTTTCCAAAGGTCAGTAAGGGAGTATGCAGTTTCTATCATCCAGTTCACAATGACAGCTATACTATAGACATGCAACTATACTTAGGTCTGTTACGTTTATTTTATGCAGGTTCGAGAGGCAATGGCATCAGCTGAATAAAAGCTTACCAATTTTTGCAAAAAAAGCCCAATAGAAAGATAAACAAGCAATTGGAGACAGGTGGACTGATAGCTACCAAGGCAGTTTATGGCATTGTCAAACAAAGTAAATGTTGAATCAGAAGAAGAGGATAATGAACTGGAATAAGTCCTCGATGTTATTCTGCCATTCAACTTTTTGGTGAATGGTTTTGGAAAAATGAAGGTACATTTTGGATAATATATTTTTTCTTTGCTTCAATGACAGCTTTGCGAGGGTCAGAAGGTTCTAATGAGCAATTCTTTTACTCTAATGTCTGACAAAGTAGATTAAATAAATGGAATTTTTCATGTATTGATCAGTATAGTAACTGCAGGTGAATGTACCTAAATTCGTATCTTGGTGCACAAGTTTAAGGACATTACCAATTTGTGAAATGTCAGAAAAACATCCCTTGTAATTTTGTGTGTTCTGGGATTTTTGTTGTTGTTTGATGAGTATTTTTGGCTTCTTGCAGGGCATTGCGCCAGATATTTTGTATTGAGTGATAGACATCTTCGATTTCTGGGTTGTTGCGGTCCACTTCGATTACATGGTAACTATTGTCAAGAATGAACTTATGAGATGTGTTTCCACCTTAAATACTTGTCATATGGAGATATGTGAATCGTCCACACAATATTGTTTTTGTAGCTTATATTAAGCTTGGAATAGAATAAATCTTTTCTTATTGTATGTTAAAGAAACTATCAGAAGCGATTCATCTAATGGCTGGTTTTTATTTTATTATTTGACTTGTCTTCCAGAAAATTGAACCTGTTTGTACAGTAGAACACTAATATGTTACTCGATAATGGAAGTGGGGTTGTGGGTACTGTATGTACTAGTATTAGCAGGTGTTGAAATGGCAATATGGAGACAATACTTTTGCAGATGTAGATTAAATTGCAGGAAAAATAATCGAAATAATTATTTTTAATTTTTTTTTTTTTTTTTTTTTTTTTTGAAATTACAATTCCATTTGCAACGGCAAATAGACGTTACAACTAATAGTTACAAATGAACATCAGTTCAGCTTTGCAACGCCATACAACCGTTGCAAACGAAATGAAAATGTCGTTATGGTGTTACTAACCATAACTTAATTACAGTTAAAACTAATTTGCAACGCCTAGTATGCGTTGCATCCTTCAGGGATGTCGTTGGAAAAAACCAAGTGCAACGTGTTTTAACTGTTGCAAACAAATACAATAGCAACGTTAGAAAGGCGTTGCAAAATTTTGCAACGATATTTGCAACCCCGTATAAAGGAGGGTAAATTACCGTTGCAAATAAAATTTGTAACGGCTGATGAGGCGTTGCAAATCTCTAGTTATGGTTATGACCATCCAAGGGACCATGACCGTCGTGAGACTACAGACCATGGGGTAATGACAGGCGAAATGACCATCAGGGTCATTAGGGACAGCGGGACCAAGATCGTCCACCTGCACCGCAACATGATCAGGGAGTTATGGCAGCACTTTGTTGGGAATGTCGCCAGCCAGGGCATTATGCTAGATAGTGCCTCAGAGACAGCAAAGACGACAGAGACCAGGGGGACTTGATCATCAGCGTGCACCCGTAGGTCATGTGTTTGTAGCCTTGCCTGAAGCTGATGATGTGCGAGGTAGATTTGATTTTCCGTAGCATGTTTTACGAGTTTTATTTAACACTGGTGCATCGCATTGCTTTATTTCTAGACAGCTTGTTATGATGCATCATATTCCTATTATGCCCTTGCATAGACCCTTACTTGTTGGTACCCCTGGGAGACGCACTACATATACCTTGTATGGCAAGGGTTTTAGTCTTACTCTTGTGGGTCATTTGATAGTGCTTGATTTGGTGGTCTTTGACTTTGAGGGATTTCATTTGATATTGGGTATGAACTGGTTGAGTGAGAACGGTGTGGTGCTAGATTGTGCGGCACGAACTGTTACAATAAACACACCTAGCATGCCTAGTTATGACATGTTTGTGAGACGCCGGAGGATGCAGTTATGACTAGTTTTCTTTATTCGGTGGAGATATCGGGCGGAGATATCCGCGAGGTAGATGTGGTTCGAGATTTTACTGATGTGTTTGATGAGATTCCTAGTTTGTCACCTCGAGGAGGAGTCGAGTTCAGGATTGTTTTAGTGCCGAAACGACACCTATTGCTAAAGCAGCGTATCGTATTGCTCCCAATGAGTTGGCTAAGATGAAGAAGCAACTGGACGAGATGCTCCAGAAGGGGTATGTATTTAATTTGATGATTTTGTTGTTACTTGATGTATCTCTTGGGTATAAGTTTAATCTTTTTAAGGTGTGTATGAACTAGGTTCATACGTACAAGCAATTCGCCTTGGGGAGCACCTGCGATCTTTGTGGCAAAGAAGGATGGCACTTTGCGAATGTGCATTGATTATAGGGAATTGAATAAGGTCACGATCAAGAACAAATACCCGTTGCCCAGGATTGATGACCTGTTGGATCAGTTGAAGGGGGCATCTGTTTTTTCTTAGTTTGATTTGAGGACATGGTATCACTAGATGGCATTTGAGGAGAAGTCCATTCCATTGACAGCTTTTCGTACCCGATACGGATCTTATGAGTTCCCTGTGATGCTGTTTGGGTCGATGAATGCACCTGCATTCTTTATGGACTTGATGAACAGAATTTTCACCCATATCTTGATATGTTCGTGATTATTTTCATTGATGATATCTTGGTGTACTTGAAGACCAAGGATGAGCATAAAGAACATTTGACATTAGTGTTATAGGCCTTGAGGGACAACAAGTTATATTCTAAGTTCAGTAAATGCCATTTTTGGGAGGAACAGGTTCGATTCCTTGTGCATGTGATTTCTCGGGAGGGTATAGCTGTGGACCCAGAGAAAGTGGCGGTCGTGCAGAAGTGGAAGCAACCAAAGAATGTTACCGAGATCATGAGCTTTCTGAGCTTGCCAGGTTATTACAGACGATTCATTGAGAAGTTCTCCATCCTAGCTGCAACAGTGACTAAGTTGACACGTAAGGATGTCAAGTTCATATGGAGTGAGCACTGCGAGTAATCCTTTCAGGAGTTGAAACAGAGATTGACCACTGCATCGATTCTGACTATCCCTGTACCTGGAGGGAAGTTAGTTGTGTTCACTGATGCAAGTGGTACTGGTTTGGGTTGTGTACTAATGCAAAATCAAAAGATGGTGTCATATGCATCGAGGCAATTGAAGGTACACCAGCGGAGGTATCCTACTCATGACTTGGAGTTAACAGCCATAGTGTTTGCATTGAAGTTTGGTGCCAGTATTTGTATGGAGAGCAGTTTGAGCTTTAAACCGATCATAAGAGCTTGAAGTACTTGTTCTCGCAGAAGGAGTTGAACATGCACCAGCAGAGGTGGATGGAGTTCATTAGCCAATATAATTTTGAGATTGCTTATCAACCTGGGATGGGGAATGTAGTGGCAGATGCTTTGAGCTACAACATGCGAACCTTGCATGTCTGATGATGAGATAGTGGAGACAATTTGAGACTATGGCCTCTTTTGTTGTGCAGTTGGCCTCTGGGTTTATCAGTGCCTATATTGGTATTGTGATGGTGACACCTTCTTTGATCAGCAAAGTGTTAGAGGGACAATGTTTAGATACTCAGCTTTGTCGACATAGAGATGATTTACCGGGCAACGGTTCTTCTGAGTGGTCCATGGGTAATGATGGTGGTTTGCGCTTTCGAGACCTGTTGTGTGTTCCAGCTGACCCGGTTTTGAGGAAGGAGATTCTGGATGAGGCTCACAAATCTCGTTTAACTATTCATCCTGGTGGAACGAAGATGTACCATCACTTGAAGCAGACTTTTTGGTGGGAAGGCATGAAGACAGACTTTGGGGACTATGTTTCCAAGTGTCATACATGTCAACAGGTGAAGGCGGACCACAAGAATCCTTCAGGGTTGTTACAACCTTTAGAGATCCCTCAGTGGAAGTGGGAGAACATTTCCATGGATTTTTTGGATGGACTAAAAATATCTAAGAATGGTAATGAATCGATTTAGGTCATTGTGGATCGCTTGACTAAGTCTTCTCACTTCCTACTTGTGAGTGTGAAGAGGACATCGAAGTCACTAGCAGAGTTATATGTTAAGCAGATTGTACGCTTGCTTCTATAGTGTCAGACAGAGATCCATTATTACTGCAGAGTTCTAGAAACGTTTACAGCGAGCCGTGGACACTAGTCTGGATATGAGTACTGCGTATCACCCATAGACAGATGGACAGACCGAGAGAGTTAACCAAGTGTTAGAGGACTTGTTACGCTGTTGCATCCTTGACTTTGGTGGCAGTTGGGAGGACCATTTACACTTAGTGGAGTTCGCTTATAATAACAGTTATCAGTCTAGCATTGGGATGGCACCATATGAGGCATTGTATGGGAGGCCTTGTATATCGCCTTCTTGTTGGGCAGAGTTGGGTGATAAGTTACATCTTCGTCCAGAGATGATAAGAGAGAGCTCAGAAAGGATTGCATTGATTAGAGTTCTTATTCAGACAACTCAGGATAGACAGAAGAAGTATGCAGATCACAAAAGAAAAAAAAGCAGGACTTCAGGTTGGTGACCTCGTGTATTTGAAGATCTCTCCTATGCGTAAAGTGTTGAGGTTTAGAAATAAAGGAAAGTTAGTTCCGCGGTTCATTGGTCCATATCTGGTCATTGAGAGGATTGGCAGGTTAGCTTACGAGTACAGTTGCCACCAGCATTGTCCAGGATTCATAATGTATTCCATGTATCGCTTTTGAGGTTGTGTATTCGAGATAAGAAGAAAATTGTGAAGCCTAGTACTCTTGAGATTGAGGATGATCTTACGTATGTTGTGCGCCCAGTTGGCAGTGGATCATGATGTTAAGCAGTGGCGGAGAAAGGAAGTGAAGTTAGAGAACGTACAATGGAGCCATGATCCGACTGACGTGACTTGGGAGCTGGAGGACATCCTTCGCTAATGATTCCACTATATGCGGATGGCAAACTTTGTTCTGTGTGTAAGAAGAATTGACTAGATGCATATGGAGGCCACGCAGCTCACTTCAAACATTACCCGGGTTTCAAATACAGACACGATCATGTGCGGGATATTCTTTATGATGTCTTTTAGTGAGCAGGGGTGCAAGTGAAAAAAAAGCTCCGGCCAACTTCTTTACTGATTCTAGAGAAGGTAGGTCAACACTGCGTCCAGCAGATATTTTAGTCTAAAATTGGTCTGAAGGCAGATATGCTTGCGTTGACATTAGAGGGGCATCGTCGATGGTCGAATTTGGTGATGGACTAATGGGATCTTTGAGGTTGGTCAGGCGGTTAATAGTGTAGCAACAACAAAAGGGGAGGAGCACAGTGGGACTGAGGCGTGTAAGGCAAACTGGCATGGTTTCATCCCGTTTGCCTTCGACACGTTCAGGTTTCTAGCATCAGATTCGGTTGAGCTCCTCAGGAGGGTACAAAAAATAATGGATAGTAATGTCATGACTGTTGGGTCGAATGAATATATTTTTAGAATGATTGGTTTTGTTATTCAGAAAGGACTTGCAGCGCAGCTTGTAGCGGGCTTGTCCTCCACTTGTGTAATTCTTTGAGCTAATCAATAAAGTGAATTTCTTTGAACTATGAGTGGGGCTGCATCCGCTGTAGCCACAGATCTTATGGAGGCCTTGACACCGGTTGTGAACTTATGGCTACAAGGTCGATGCCCACGGGTCTTGACAGAATTTATAGCTAGTGCGCCTCAAACCCCACTTCTTAAGCTAGGTAACGGCATTCGCCCAATAGTTGTGGGTATGGTTTGGCGTCGCCTGGTGTCTAATATTGCCATGAGAGGAGTTTCTAAGGATATTGTCCCATACCTAGAGGATTTTCAGTTTGGGGTTGGTGTGCCTGGTGGAGCAGATGCAATTTTGCATGTTGTTAATCGGTTGGTTTATGCCAACAAGGATGACACGTTGTTTGCTATGCTGCTTGTGGACTTTCAGAATGCCTTCAACCTTGTTGATCGGTCTGCTATCCTACGGGAGGTACGCAGTGTCATTGTCCATTTATTGCTCTATGGGTCGAATACCTCTATTGCCAACCTACTCGATTATATCTAGGGTCTACTCATATTTGATCAGCAGCTGGGATACAAAAGGGGGACCCTTTGGGGCCTCTTCTTTTTGCTTTGGTCTTGCATCCATTGATACACCGCATTCAGTCAGAATGCCACTTGAAGTTGCAGGTATGGTACTTAGATAATGGTACTCTGATTGGTAGTACAGAACATGTGGCTAGAGTTATTCATATCATTCAGGAAAGAGGACCATCTCTTGGGCTCGTGCTTAATGTGTCTAAGACAGAGTTGTTCTGGCCTTTTGTTGATCCTGACTACTCTTATCCAGATATCTTTCCGATTGGTATATCATGTCCTCAGCGAGGGGTTAAGTTGCTTGGAGGGGCTGTAAGTATTGATGCATCATTTATTGTGGGTAATGTTCGTCAACGAGTAGATAAGACACTTCAGCTTATGAATCTATTACCAAGGCTAAAGGATCCGCAATGTGAGTTGGCACTTTTATGTTCTTGTATGGGATTATGTAAACTCACATTTGCTCTTCGTACTGGCCCCCCTGATTATGTTCAGGAAACAGCCGAATGGTCTGACCACAAGCTTCGTGCAGCCCTGCAGAATATTGTGGTTTCCGATGGACCTGGTTTTGGCGATCTACAGTGGCGTATGGCAACCCTTCCATTACGCCTGGGTGGACTTGGTATCTATTGTGCTACTGATGTTATGAAGTTTGCTTTCGTAGCTTCACGTACGCAAACCAAGGATCTCCAAGACCACATTCTTCGAGGTTGTGAGGCTGTACCTATGAGTTATGTTTTCGATACTGTAATTGCTAGTTTACATCTTTTTATACCTGATTTTGATCTCAGTAATCTTGCTCCAACTGCTACCGTCCCCTACAGACCCCAATATGTCTTGGCGGAAACATACTACAACAAGATTAGTTCTGGTCTTGAAAAAGAATTTGAGTTGTCAGCTAGACAGAAGGCTGTGATTGGATGTGTGCAGTCAGAACATGCCAAAGATTTTTTCATTGTTATCCCGATGGAAGGGCTTGGACAACGCATGACGTCTGTAGAATATCGTGCCATTCTTCGTTATCGATTGATGATCCCTCTATATTCAGATGGCGAGTTTTGTTCAATGTGCAAGAAGAGCAGACTTGATGCTTTCGGAGACCATGCGGCCCATTGTAAGCATTGCCCTGGCTTCAAGTACAGGCATGACCACATTAGAGATATCTTGTGTGATGTGTTTTGGCGGGCTGGAGTACAGGTTAAGAAGGAGGCTCCTGTTAACTTTCTTACTGATCCTAAGGAAGGAAGATCGATATTACGTCCTGCTGATATTCTGGTCTACAACTTGTCTGAAGGTAAACATGCGTGTGTTGATGTTACAGGGGCGTCTCCGATGGTTGGGATGGGTGCTGGGATTTTTGAGGTGGGGCTAGCAGCTAGCAATGCAGCAACAGCAAAAGTGAAGAAACATGACGGAGGTTGTAGGGCTAACCAACATAGTTTCATCCCATTTGCATTTGACACATTTGGATTGCTAGGCTCAGAAGCAGTTGAGCTCCTCAGGAGAGTGCAAAAGGTAATGGATAGCAACGTGATGACTGCGGGTTCGAACGAATATGTATTTAGGAGAATCGGGTTTGCTATCCAGAAAGGACTTGTCGCGCAGTTTGTAGCGCGTTTGTCCTCTACTTTTGTGTAATTCTTTGAGTTTATCAATAAAATTTGTTTTAGATTAGAAAAAAAAAAAAAAAAACACCTTCAAGACTTTTTAGAAGTTGGGTTTTTTTTTACATCTTATTTGGGGTGGGTAAATTAAATAACTCCCTAATAATATTGTATTGAAAAAACAAGAGAAGACAAAAACAAGAAAGATATGGTTCTAGGCTTCTAGCAAGATGGTTGCAGTGGTTTTGAATTGTAACCCATAGAAGTTGTTACGAGCGTGAGTGCCCATGTGAGTCCCCACAAATTAGTAATTATGTCCCACTAAACAAATCTAACAATACCTAATATATCTCAAATGATATTAGTAAATACACCCCATATAAAATACTTCTTTTCTTCTTCTTCATCTCCATTTCTATCACATCTCATATCTTTCTTTCCATCTTCTTTCAACTTCATTTATTTGTATTTGCTATACATTAACCATATTCAATCTTGAGTAGAAGATGAAAACGAACTTGGACGAGATTTTAGAAAATAACCTTTGTTAGAAACCATGGAAAACACCCACTTCAATTTTTGAAAACTTACAATACACATAAATCTTAATTAAAATCAAATGATCTATAACAATTCAATTTTTTTTTCTATTAATTACTTACCAAACAACCAAAATCAAATGTATAGGCGAGTCTAAATATTCTTACAATGAAATTATGTTTCATTATACATACGATAACTTGTAAGTATGTTTTGTGATTATCTTAATGTATTAATTCTAAGTTTTCAATGTATAAATGACTCCAATCATAAGTTTTAGCGATGAAAAATTAGAGGAAGAGATCTTTAATTACAATTTTAATTTAATTTATATTGGGGTATATTTACCATTGGGACATGTTTACACAATTATAAAATTCAGGTGGGGTGGGTTTAGCATATTAAGAGAATGGCTAGAGGAATGGAAGTGCAGGTAATACATGTCTACAAGGAGGGGAATAGCCTGGCAGATTATCTATCCAAGCAAGGTCTCAAATACAAATGTATGGGAGCAATCAATCACAATGTAGACACACAGTTTAAACAAATCCAGGCAGATGATAAGGAAGGCATATCATACTAGACAGTAAATAAAGAAGGGCATATTCAAGAATGGATTACAGTCTAGGGATTTACCTTCATACAGCTTACTCAATGTCTTGGCCTTTTTACATGCCTCTTAGCTTCAAGGTCATCACTATCCTCACTAACAGGTCCTGCATCAGTAAGTTCTTCAGCTCCATTGTCAACAACACCTCCCCCACCATCACCTCCAACAGCACCACCACCACCCTCATTTCCATCATCTTCATCGTCATCAGATTCATCCATCTTACCCAGAGTATTAGATGCAGCCTGATATCCCCCACATACACCAAGAACATGCTGACCATAATTACACCATGGAAGGCAGAGACCCCTGATCCTTTCTCTTTGAGAAGACATCAGCCAATTCTCGAAATTCTCCCAATCCTCAAGCCTTACATTTTTCGGGGAAGGGGGGAAGCAGTTGTGTAGGGTATCAGTAGTGGGATTTTTGTTTCTCACAACAAATCGGACTGTTATTTCACACACCTCTCTGAAGGTATTCCTAAAGACCTCAAATTCAGTAAAGTGAAGTTCACAAAGACATATTTTGACAGACAAATAGGTTTGGTCAAAAATCAACATTGCTTGAATGGTATACTCTCTAGAAGATTCAGATTCAAAAGAGGAAGAGAGAGATTCAGGGGAGGAGGAAGACATTCTTGCTCACCGCCTGCTCATCCACCAATTGAAGAAGAAGAACTAACCTTTTGGCGCTTCATTTTCCAAGGAGCTGACTTCACTTTTGTACTTGGGTTTTTTTCCCTTGTGTTTCCTTTTAGTTTTATTAGCCCAAACTAGGCCTGTAAAATGGGCCGGGCTAGCCCTGCCTGGCCCTCGAACCCTCGAGTCCTCACACTTTAAGGGTTGGGCCAGCCCTACCCTAAAAGATGATAAGGGTCGGGTTAGGGCGGGCTAACACAAATATTGTGAAAACCTCACCCGACCCTTCGCCCATTTTTTTAAAGGGTTGAGGGTCGGGCTAACAGGCCCGGTTGATAGGGTCGATACATAGAATTATGTTTTACTTTAAAAAAAAATATGCGATCATGTTTTTATTAATATTATTTTAATGTTTTTGAAAATACGTATAATATGTTTCAATTCTTAAATGTACAAATATATTTTTTTCACCACAAAATTTGTTATAGTATATGATATTATCTTATCCAAAAGCATTACAATTAATAAATACAAAGAACTCGTAGTTAGATGTTATCTTATTACTAAAATTTTAAATTTTAGAAATTTAATCATAAATTGATAAAATTCTAGCATAATAAGTATAAAATACACATTTAAAATAATAATCTAATTATCGTTTATTGCATGCTCAATAATGAAATAGATGATTAATAAAAAAATATTCTATTGAGAATCAATTTCCTTTAGTTATATAATATTTTTTAACAACTAGTTCGAAAAATATTCGATAAACATTTAGTAAATATCATATAAATTAAACAAAAGTGACATCTATATTTAATTGTAAAAATCTTTATAATTAGAACTCTAAAAAAATGTTCAAATTTTGATATATAAAGAAATGTATTAAAAATTATACATATATTTATGAGGATCATAAGAGGGTTTTGAGAGGGTTAATTAGGGTCGGGCTAAGGTTTCCAAAACTAAACCCTGACCTGACCCTGACCCTTAAAGGGAGAGGGTCGGGCTGCCAGCCCTACAAATCATAACGGTCAAGTTTTAATGGCTTTTTTAAGTGAATGGGCCGGGCGGGCCGGGCAATATTTAAGGTCAAAGGGTCATTGTTACAAGCCTAGCCCAAACTTGTTTTTTGGGCCTCAGTTGTTAAACCTTCTACTTGCATTGAGGTTAGGCCTAGTCCCCTCAAAATTCTTTATTAATTTCTTTATTTTTTAAGGACAGGTAGGGGTCCAGCCAAACCCCACCCAAATCCAGGGGTATTTTCAAAAAAAAAAAAAAAAAAAGTGGGGTGGGTTTACTGTTTGGGGCATGGATATCGGCTCTTTAAATGGGCTTTTATGTGGACCATAATCTCTATCCATCAACTTGTTTATCTGTATCGTAGACTTGTAGTTGGTATCGGTTTCGGTAATTCGGTTTCTTACCTATATCTTTTCTCACAAGAAAAGTAAGAAACCACTTTCATCAAACTCTGCACTTTGACAACAACAAGAAGCTACTTCCTTCAGTAACCATGGAATCTATTCCTTCTGATGAAAAAGTCTTCTTTGATGTTCTCCATAAAGCTAGACAAGATTGTTACATGGTAATATTTTTTCTTTTTTTTTTTTTAACCAAAAACAAATTGTAATGATAAAAGAAGAATTACACAAAGCTAGAGGACAACTGCGCTGCAAGCCCTTTTTTTGGAGTTTTTAAGCTGTGTACGTTCTTTAATCAATTTATTTTTCTTCTTCTAGGCAAGAGATGCATTCTATACATGTTTCGAGAAAGAAATCAAGAAAAACCCTGTTGAAATTGCTTCTGTAGGTCTACTATATCCCACTGATTGCAAAAAAACAAGAGCAGAATATGTTAAACAATGCCGAACAACATGGGTAATAATAATTCTCAATTCTTTTATTTGATTTGCTGATATTTTTTAATCTATGGAAGTTCTTATATTTTGCTAATTTTTATTTCAGGTTAAGCATTTTGATCGCCAGTATTGCGCAAAAAAGAAGGGTCAGAGGCATTTGGAAGACAATGAATGTAGAAGAGGTCCCATTACCATTCCTTATACTTGCAAGTCTTGTTCCCCTTGAGGAGGTTCATGTTTAGATCACTTAATATTGTTCATTTATAATAGATAACATTAGTTCACTAAGCTAGATGCATTACAACAATATTACCAGATTGTGTCAAAGTTATGTATTTGACAAGAAAATCAGCTACTTTATATTGGTATTTGTTTGTAAAGAGTCTGACTGAATATGATAAATGTTTCTGATGCCCTGTTTTACTGCAAACTCAATTATTTGGATAACAATAGATTTTTTGATAATATTTTGAGACGATGCTAAGATTTTGCCAACTGCGTGTGTGTTGGTTTTAGCCCCTAAAACGTAGTCCCCAGCTGCAGCTGGGAATTAGAACCCCCCACATTTGTCTAACTTTGAACATAATACCCTGCCATCTCAGTACCATCTCTTCTGTTGTTCCAACTTTAGTACAAACGCAAGGCTGTATATTATAGACTTGTGAGACATGCCCTCCTTTTCAGGTTCCACTGGAAGAGCTCACTTGATTTATTAGACTATTAGACTTGTAAGATAACTTGCAACTGAGCTTGTTAATGCCTGGGAGGTAGTTGTAGTCTGTATATTACTGCTACTAATGCCTTAGATCTGCAGACTTGTACAATGTACAGTAACTCATCGTAAACTGTTTTTAGATTGCATGAAATATTTTTATTTGGATAAAAATAAATAAATAAAAACTTCTAGCTATGCTCGACATTTTACATCATTCTTTTGCTATTTATACAATGTTGCCATTTAGCTGAAAAAAATAAAAGAACATATATAATAGGGACATATCGTTTGTGCAGATTGGTGTACTAATTTGAAAAACTGTCATCCAATTTTTTTCTTAGCTCCTTCCGTAATATCTTGCCAGATGGCGCTTTCAGAATGGTATCTTGGAAGAAAACTTTGCTTATCCTTTTATAAAACACCACCTGCACCATTAAAACAAAGTATAATATTAGATTTGTGTTTAATGTAGTTCCAGAATTTTCAGATTTTGTTTAGTTCATGTCAAAAATCAGTTATATGACTATTCAAAAACTATTGCAACTTTTCAAGCCTTACCTGTCTAGAGATGTATTGTTTGATTTCTTCCTCAGATATTTTAGAACCGTTGGATCTGACAACGAATGCCACAGGGACCTCTCCAGCAACATCATCTTTCATGCTGAAGTACACGAAAAGAAATAATCAACATCGAACTTCATTATTATAAATAAACAAAATGAAATATTTCAGCAATTTACTTACGGAACTACAGCAGCATCAGAGATGTTCGGATGGCTAATAAGCAAGGCCTCAAGCTCTGCAGGAGCAACTTGAAACCCTTTATACTTGATCAGTTCCTTTAATCTATCAACAATGAAAAGCTCATCGTCATCGTCAATGTAACCCACATCACCTGTATGTAACCAGCCATCTATGTCTACTGTATTTGCCGTGGCAACAGGATCATTTAGATAACCTAAAAAAAAAAAGTCATCATATTCAGTATGGGTCATATGGGTTAGTAGGTGGTGCACTATGGCTAACAATGACATTAAGATTTCGGACAAATTGATTAAAGTTATTTAATACTGTAGTAGGTTGAACTCCAGTCACTAAATTATGGACAATAGATTAAAGTTGTTTAATACTAGATGAACATAACAGTTCACTTCGTTAGCAATCGTGTTTACCTTTCATGATTTGGGAGCCTCGAATGCAAATTTCACCCGATTGATTTTGGTGTAAACAGGCACCAGTCTTAAGATCAACAATCTTCATTTCGGCATTTCTAATAACAGTCCCACATGATCCTGATTTAATTTTATGTGGTTCTTTAGCAAAGGCCAAGCACATCGAAAGCGCACCAGCTTCTGTCATTCCATACCCCTGTTTTAACAATCACACTATACTAGTTAGTGCCAATAATGGATAACTTCAAATAAGTCAATAATGGAATATTGAATTAGGAGTAAAAAATTGCAAACCTGTCCAAGCTTGGCAGTAGGAAGCTTTGCTCTTAGAGTATCTTCAAGTTCTTTTCCCATGGGTGCAGCACCAGATATCAAAGTTCTTATTGATGAAAGGTCATACTTATGAAGGTCCGGGCTCTTCGCAATTGCCAAAACAATTGGGGGAACAAACGGGGCAATTGTGACCTTATACTTTTCAACCAATTCCATTAACTGCTTTAACTCAAATTTTGGCATTATGAGAATTGTCGCGCCAACTCGTAACCCAGAAAGCAATATGGATGTGAGTGAGAAGATATGAAACAATGGTAACACACATAGTGACACATCTTCTTTATGAATATACAAATTGGGATTCTCTCCATCCACATGTTGAGCAATACTAGTGATTAAACCTTTATGTGTTAACATCACACCTTTAGGTAGTCCAGTTGTGCCGGACGAAAAAGGTAACGCAACAATATCCTCTTCTGGCTTTATTTTCACAGCAGGTAACTCAGTCTCATCTGACTGTGTCAACTCTGAAAAATGTAAACAACCGTCTGGAGGGGAGTCAATGCACATAATCTTGACGTCGTGCTCTTGAGCAAAATTTTTGAGTTTGTTAACATGAGTAGCTAGTGTAATTATGATTCTAGCATTGGAAGCTTTAGCTTGTTTTGTTATCTCAGCTGAAGTATACAAAGGGTTTGCAGTAGTAACAGTAACACCACGATATGAAGCTCCAAGAAAGGCAAAGACGAACTCTAACGAATTGGGAAGTAAGATCATCATGACTTGGCCTTGTTGGATACCAATTTTGTTAAGGCCGGACCCTACTTTCCTTGCAATGAGCTCAACTTCTTCATAAGTGTGTGTCTCGCCCGTTGTTCCATTTATTAAACATGGGCGACTACAAACCTCAGAAATGTTCTCGAAACAATATGAATGTAGTGGCAGATGATTAGGGATATAAATATCGGGAAGTTTTGATCGAAAAATAATATCTTGGTTCTGTTCCAAAACTCCCATTGCAAAGAGAAATGAAATGAAAAAAGAGGAAAGTTTTGAATGAAGAGGTTGAGATGAAGTGAATAGGAAAGCTAGTTTTGAATGAAAAGGTTGAGATGAAGTGAGGGTAATATACTAAGTTGAAGTGAAGGTAGGAAAGCAGGTGGAATTTTCCCACAGTCCACTTGAGCTCACCTAACATTTTATTACCAGATGGACATTTTGCAAACAAAGCTTCACCTACTCCCAGTAACCTAATAAGTAATAACCCACTGAATGTGGGTGACTCATTGAGGTGCATTATAACTTATCTGCAAAAGTAAAATATGGCCACATATGGCAAAATTATTTATTTGCAGTTTTCATGCTCGATTTAAATATTCTAATATTTTTAAGTTAGGTTTTCAATCACTTTTGATAATTAGGTATTGATTTGAAAACTTGTTCTAAAATAATTCATCTTTTCTCAATCTTGTTTTACGAATAATTACTACGAAGAACTACAGATATTTGGCAAAGATAAATAGAATCGAATTTGATATTTAAAAAGAACTTGTAGTATATTTTTATTTAAGTTATTTTAAGTATAATTTAATTTATTTTATTTTTAAACTATTAATTTTGCTAAAAATATATTTCAGTTCATCACAAATGAATTTACCAACCAAAAGTCCAAATCAAGGCAACCTAATCCAAAAGAGAATAATGCAAAAAGATTGGTAGGGAAAAGTCAAGTTGCCTTTTTTTCAGTCCATCAGATAAGACCAGTACCACACAAGGCTATTGTTATTGGTCCACTGAAATTGGCGTGCCAAAGACTAGTTTGATGGCGTTCTTTTTCAAAATTACATATATATATATATATATATATATTTATGTGAATTGAACACTCCGTTAACTTTTTGCATTATTGTTGAAATGGCTTTGGTGGGTGGATCTGGTTTGTTCCTTGTGAACCACATTTTCAAGAGGGATGGGTTTGATTGGTTCTTTGTGAATCACAGGTAGGTGGCAATTTTTTGTTGGATGATATCGACGGTGATTTCATTCCCTCGGAAAATTTAGACTGTGGCCCTATTTTGTATGTGGAGAGCCACTCTATGATTAAAGGTAATGGGTCCTTATACTTTATTAATTCTATAGTAAGTAAGTAAATATGTAAATAATTTTGATGTAAATCCATGTTAATGGTGTTGCATATGAGCTTGTCGTTCAATGGTTGCATCCTTCTCAAAAGGTGAAAAGGTTGTGGGTTTGAAACATGTCAGCAGTTGATTGTTTGATAAAAAGTTTTCTCACGTAATTTAAAGAGTAGGAGTTCTCTTAACCCCGTTTGCGAATAAAATAAATAAATAAATAAATAAATAATAATGACGTCCGTCGAATCATATTTGACTCAGATAGAGTAATTTAGGATTTCTTGGACTAGGCTTCATTTAACAATGTCATCATCATCTTTCCTCTTATTTTCTCCACCTTCAGTCGTCACTGTATTTCTTTCTTCCTTCTCCTCATCCCTTTCTTCCTAATCTTTCTCCTCTACACTTTCAATTGTTTCACCTTCAAACATTATGTGATCATCTTTTTCGCACATCTTCTTTCATAACTCATCATTTTCTGCTTTCAACTTATCATTCTCAGCTTTCAAGAATTCATTCTCCACTTTCAACAACTCATACTCAACAGCCATATTCCAACTGGTTTCTAACGAAGTGCTAGTATCCAAATTGCTGGTATCCAAAGTGTTACCACAACTTTCAACATATTTTTTCTTCTTCTTCATTATAAACAAGTTTATTGGTGTTCTCCTGCCACAAAGAACAAACTGACTAGAATAAGAATCAAGTGATGAAATAAGTTGATCAACATGTTGATCAACTTACTTTTGATTTAATTGGTTTGGAACTTACTTTGAACTTTGATTTATCCAAATTTTAGTTCCAAACCCAACTTAATGAAGTCTGTTTTTGGGGTAAAAACTCTCACCATTTCCAAATTCTAGCAAATCTTTGTTAAAATATGTACGTTCAAACCAGAAAACCCTTCTCTCTCTCAATTGTGGAAAGCTTCCTCAACTTCTTCACGAAGTAACTCTCAATCTCTCTCTCTCTCTCTCTCTCTCCATTACATCTTATCTGACTACTAAAAAATGGGCTCTGCTACGGTAACTTAAGCTAAGTTACTACATTGATCCCATGTACCAAAACCAATCCTTTTTCGGAAAACCTTATCCTTTCAAACCTTTACTTATCCTCTTTTTATACCTTTTTTCAGCAAAAAACCCAAAAACCCTAGATCTCCCACAACCTTCTTCGGTCGGAGGGCCATGGCCTCCACTGGCCACCCAAACCCATCTTCTTCAACCCCTTCAACCAGCAAACCCCTTGAAACCACCCCCAAACCCAACCCTGAGGTAACCTCTCAGATTGAAAAGGAAACAAACCAAGTAGAAAACATTCCCCAAACCAAGGAGACTGAAGGAAATACAAAGCAACAACCACATAGATGGAGTAATCTCTTGAAAATAACACCACCACCATCGGCTGGATCTGAGGAACTCAACTATGTTGAACCTGTTTTCGAAGAAAACTGTTTAGTACTTGATGAAGAATTGCTAGACCCAGGAGCAAAAGAATGGGAAAATAGAGTGGTGGGATTCTTTCTTGATAAGAAATTATCCTATATGATGATGAGCGACATTCTGAAACGGGGATGGAAACTCAAAGGTGAGGTAGACATAGCGCTAGATGGTGATATGTTCTACTTTAATTTTCACAATGATGAAGATAGGATGAATGTGTTGGAGGAAGGATCTATCTTTATTGCAGGGAAACTTTTTATAGTAAGGGCATGGAGTAGGGAAGTGGAGGAGAATAGGGGATCTATAAACTGTAGAAAAGTGACATGTGGAGGTTACATGTAATGGATTCCTATTAGGAATCGGTTTTCTTATTTGGCAACAAGTGTGGTGGAATTCTATTAGGATTCAATAAGGCATTCTAATCTATTAGAAATATAAGTTGTTGATTTAGGAATTGGGTTACCAATTGGATTAACCAAAGAGGTTATAAATATTGGTCTTGTGTAACCATAAAAATTTGAGCAAAGTAGGAGCAAAGAAGAAAGTATGTGTGAGGAAACCTAAACTAAGGTTTCATTAGTTTTTTGTGTAGTTCACTTCTCAATTATCAATAAAGCTATCTCTCTTTGTCCCGTGGATGTAGGCATATTGCCGAACCACGTATATTATTGTGTTTCCGTATTTCTGCTTTAGTTTACATCTTTTGTGTTTGTTTCTTCATTAATCATATCAAGATCCTGTGTATTTATCATAACAATTGGTATCAAGAGCCGAAGGTTATTCCTTTGGGTTGAAGACGGGATTTCGGAACGGTTTTGTTGGATTTTAGGAATCTGTCCAGATTCGACACCCTGTAGTAAAACGGCTATAACTTTGTGCTCGGATATTAAAACATTGATCCGTTTTTTGGGTTGGAAAGTAGACTCTTCAGGCTTTCTAACAGTATATGGTAAGTTCTGTGGTTCGACGTATTCTGTTCTCAGTACTTCGTTGAAGTTGACGGTTCCGATTTTCTTAGTTTGTTAAAAATCCAATCTTGGGTTTTTTTAGTGGTATTGATTATTGAAAAGAAGATGGTTGATTCGAATTCTTCGAATTCCAGCAGTAAGTACACAAAGGTGCATGGATTTGATATTATCAAATTCAATGGGAAGAATAACTTCACATCGTGGCAAACGGATGTGAAAGATATTCTTGTTACTATGAAGCAGATCAAAGCCCTAAAGGGGAAACCTGAAACGACAAAGTTGCCAACAGGTTGGACGAATGATGATTGAGAAGAGTTTGATCGATAGGCCTGCAGTACGATTAGGTTATGTTTGACGAGGGATATCACACACAATTTTGCCGGTGAAACCTTTGCCGGTGAAACCTCGGCAAAGGAGTTATGGGAGAAGTTAGAGAAGCTCTATCTTAGTAAGGACTTGACGTCAGAACTCTATCTAAAGAGGCGTTTGTATTCGACAAGATTTACACCTGGTAAGTCTGAGATTGATCATATTAATGATTTTAATAAGATCTGTTCTGATTTAGCAAACATTGATGTGATACTACCTGATGGTGAGAAAGCTATAATTTTATTATGTTCATTACCATCTTCGTGGGAAACAACAGTTGATTATTTTATTGCAAACAAAAAGACCACAAAACAGTTGGTCTATGATGATGTTGTTTCGATGTTACAATCCAAAGCCATTAGAAAAAAAAAAAGAGCTGATGATGAAGTTCAGGCTGAGGGTATGTATGTTAGAGGTAGATCATCACATAGAGGTTCGTCGAGTTCTAAAAGTTGCTCTAAATCTCGAAAAAGAGATTTGAAGGATGTTGAGTGTTATTACTGTCATAACATGGGTCATTATAGTAAAGATTGTCCTAAGGTTAATGCTAAAAAAGAGAAGAAGAAGAAATCTAATCCGAACACTGAAGTTGCTAAGATTGCTCAAAGTAGTGATGAGGTAGCAAAGTCTATTGGAGACAATGAGGATGAGGTGTTAACAGTTACATCAAATAGCTATTTAGCTGAAGGATGGTGTCTTGATTCGGCTGTTTCGTACCATATGTGTCCCGATAGGGAGTCCTTCACAACTTACAGAGAAGTAAATGGTGGTAAAGTCTTTATGGGCAATTCGAATGCCTGCAAGACAGTTGGTGTTGGTACAGTACGGATCAAGGCACATGATGGAGCTGTAAGAACCTTGACAGAAGTCAGGCATGTTCCTGATTTGAGAAAGGGTTTGATTTCGTTAGGTGTACTTGAAGATAGTGGTTTCAAGTTTACCGGTGAGAATGGTCTTTTGAAGGTTTACTATGATGACAGGTTATATTTGATGGGCGAAAGACATGGAAACTTATATTTTCGTATTGGAGATATAGTTTCAGGTGGAGATATGGCTATGGTTTCTCAAGCGGTTGATAAGAAACAATTAACTTCTACTCAGTTATGGCATATGCGGCTAGGGCATATGAATGAAAAAGGTTTGTCTATATTGAGTAAAAAGGGTTTGCTTGGTGGCCAGAAAACTTGCAAGCTCGATTTTTGTGAGCATTGTGTATTT
Source organism: Aquilegia eximia (assembly GCA_023053565.1). Classification (NCBI taxonomy): domain Eukaryota; kingdom Viridiplantae; phylum Streptophyta; class Magnoliopsida; order Ranunculales; family Ranunculaceae; genus Aquilegia; species Aquilegia eximia. Next base: position 1,408,965 of record JALIGU010000012.1, on the reverse strand, counting down.
GGCAAGCAGTGCAGAGTTCGTTTTGGTACCGCTGTTCACCGTACTACGGGTACTTTAGATTATATAGATTCAGATGTATGGGGTCCCTCTAGAACAGTTTCTAAGGGAGGAGCAAGGTGGTTTGTGACCTTTATCGATGATTTCTCGCGGAGAGTTTGGTTGTACACCAAAAACGAAGTCACCGATTTATTTAAGAAATGGAAAGTTATGGTTGAAAAACAGACTGGCCGTGTTGTGAAAAGGATACGTTCTGACAATGGTGGAGAATACACTGAAGACACATTGAAAGTTTATTGTGCAGAACAAGGTATCGTTAGACACTTCACAGTGAAAGGTACACCATAGCAGAATGGGGTAGCTGAGCGTATGAATCGCACACTACTAGAGAAAGCACGGTGCATGTTAACCAATGCAGGTTTGGGTAAGGTATGGTGGGCTGAAGCAGTAAATACGGCGTGTTATCTCATGAATCGATCACCATCTACAGCCATTGATTGTAAGACACCTATGGAAGTTTGGTCTGGTACACCTCCTGATTATTCAGATTTGAAGGTGTTTGGTTGTCCTGCTTATTTTCATATTAGAGAAGATAAGTTAGGAGTCAGAGCTAAGAAAACTATTTTCTTGGGATATCCACAAGGTATTAAGGGTTATCGTTTATGGTGCCCAGAGTTGAATAAATTCCAGATCAGTCGTGATGTGACCTTTAATGAGAAAGCAATGCTTGATTCAAAAAAGTTCACAGGTTGGGACTCTCAACATGAGGGTGATGATAATGACAGTGATGGTGATGATACCATGCAGGTGGAGCATAATGTTCCATATTCATCTACAATAGATAAAAAGGTGATTGTTGTACAAGTACCTACAAGTTCAGAGGTTACACAGGTAACTACAGACACATATCCAGACACAGAGAGTGTAGATGATGAGATTGAAGAGGAGGTTCCTCTTGAAAATACTTTACAGCAGCAACAATTAGAGCAGCATCATGAGTGGCCATCTTTAGCATCTCAACGTGAACCACGTTTGAGAAAAGCACCAGTTCGACTTGGTTTTAAGGATAGTGCATCTTTTGCATTATCAGTATTTTGTGATGATGAGCCTTCTACCTTTAAGGGGGCAATGAGGAGTTCTCATTCTCATGAATGGAAGTCAGCGATGGATGAAGAGATGAAATCTCTTCACAAGAACAATACTTGGGAACTTGTAAAGTTGCCTAAGGGTCAAAAGTCGATTGGTTGCAAGTGGGTTTTCATAGTGAAAGATGGTATTCTAGACTCCAAGGGTACAACTAGTGGTGTACGTTACAAGGCAAGATTAGTGGCTAAGGGATATGCACAAACGGAAGGTGTGGATTATAATGAAGTTTTCTCTCCGGTTGTTAAACACACTTCCATCCGAGTCTTGTTAGCTTTGGTGACGCAGTTTGACTTAGAGCTCGAGCAAGTAGATGTCAAAACTGCTTTCTTGCATGGAGATTTAGAGGAGGACATATATATGTTACAGTCCGACGGTTATAAAGTTGCTGGTAAAGAAGACTATGTGTGCAAACTGATGAAGTCCTTATATGGATTGAGGCAAACACCACGACAGTGTTATAAGAAGTTTGACATATTTATGTTGAAGCAGGGGTACTCTATAAGTGAATATGATTTGTGTGTCTATTTCATAAAGCTTCGAGATGGGTCCATTATATTTCTCTTACTCTATGTGGATGACATGCTTGTAGCTGCAAAGAACAAGTCATGTATTGTTTCTTTGATGAAACAATTGAGTAAAGAGTTTGAGAAGAAAGTTTTAGGAGAGTTGTTCACTAAGGTGGTTTTCGGGGTCAAGTTTAGGCATTGCCTTAACTTGATCAATCTCTCCAGATGTTGAGGCCTTTCGGGGTAGTGGCCCTTATGGGCGTGTAGGGGCAAAGATGAGATGATGCTTGTGTGGTGCAGGAGAAGTATGTATGGGTTCATTATGGTCGGCTCAGTTTTTACAATCTTCGCTGAGGTGGAGAATTGTAGAAAAGTGACATGTGCAGGTTACATGTAATGGATTCCTATTAGGAATCGGTTTCCTTATTTGGCAACAAGTGTGGTGGAATTCTATTAGGATTCAATAAGGCTTTCTAATCTATTAGAAATCTAAGTTGTTGTTGATTTAGGAATTAGGTTACCAATTGGATTAACCAAAGAGGTTATAAATATTGGTCTTGTGTAACCATAAGAATTTGAGCAAAGTAGGAGCAAAGAAGAAAGTATGTGTGAGAAAACCTAAACTAAGGTTTCATTAGTTTTTTGTGTAGTTCACTTCTCAATTATCAATAAAGTTATCTCTCTTTGTCCCGTGGATGTAGGCATATTGCCGAACCACGTATATTATTGTGTTTCCGTATTTCTGCTTTAGTTTACATCTTTTGTGTTTGTTTCTTCATTAATCATATCAAGATCCTGTGTATTTATCATAACATAAACAATGTCCCTGTATGGGTAAGAATGTTCAATGTTCCAAAACATATGTGGAACAAAGAAGGCTTGAGTTCTCTAGCTAGTGTGTTGGGGAAGCCGAAGTGCATGGATAAAGTTACAGAAGAAAGAAACATGTTTTCCTATGCGAGGGTATGTATTGAAATCACTGCTGAAAAGGAGTTGCCGAACTCTATAAAGATGAAGACAAGAAGTGGGAAGGAGATGGAGGTATCCATGGAAACCTCGAATATGTACTAAATGCAAAATCTTTGGCCATGATATTGGAGGTTGTGAGAAGCAGCCATCACATCTGGGGAAGAAAAAAGAAAAAGGAGAAGTGGGGGATTGGAATAATGTGCAAAGAAAGGAGAGGCAAGTAAACAATAAAGCTGAAGCAGGCCCCAGTAAGAAGGGGGTGAGACCTGGCAGGGGAAACAAAAGCAGGTTGAGAAGAATAGACCTTTTCAAATTGTAAGGATGAATGAAAAGCAGAAGGCAGTAGCGGGAGGCTCTGGAAAGGAAAAAATTAATGTGACAAGCAATCAATTTCAATGCTTGGGGGAAGCAAACCAGGAGGAAAAAGAGGATCGAAGTGCGGGTATAGCAATTGGGGTTGTAGAGGCTGAAACTAAGAAGCTAGCTAAAGAAGCGAAACTTGTGACATTTGAAAACACAAACACCAAACATAAAACAGGCGACTGTGTGTCTCAGTCACATGGAGGTGTAATTGTAGTTGAAAGTAGTGAAACAAGTGGCTCATGGGAGAAGGTAGTGGAGACAGCTGAAGGCACTGATGAAAATGAACATGAAGGAGATGTGGATAGTGAAGATGAGGGCCTGGAAGAGGACACAACAAAAACAATGAAAGAACCAGACCCAACAAAATACAAAATGACGGAGGAGGAAAAACAGAAAGATGATGCAAAGAGGATCAAAGATATCACTAAGAAGAAAAATAAGAAGATCAAGGAAAACTTGCAGAATGAAGAGGGAGACAAACATCAGCACAAATCCAAATAAAAAAAGCACAACCATGGCTATAGCCAGTAACATTGCTTCCTGGAATATCAAGGGTCTCAATAATTAATCTTAAAAGAGTTGTGAAGGTAAGAAAGTTAATTAGTAGCAGGAATTTAAAATTACTAGGTTTGGTAGAAACTAAAGTAAGGGAGCATAACACTATGATGGGTGCAAAGGAGGATTAATGATTGGGAGGCGGTCAATAACAACTCGAAGGATCCAAGAGGGAGAATTGGATCCTTTGGGATCCCAAGTTCATGAAGGTGAAGGTGCATAGTATGTCAGATCAGGTGGTAATACACTGTGAGGTGGAGGATAGAGTTGCTGGTATAAACTATCTCATGTCAATGGTGTATGCTAGGAATTGCAAAAGGGATAGAAGTAAACTATGGCAGGATTTGGTGCAGTATAACCTTAATGTAGCTAATACTAGACCATGAGTGCTTTTAGGAGATTTCAACATATGTAGATTCACTACTGAGAAGCTGGATGGAAAAAGAGTGAACCCGAATGAGCTAAATGATTTCAATGATTGTTTAGCAAAATGTGGACTTGATGATTTGAAAGCTACAGGTGCAGTGTACAGTTGGTCGAATAGACAAGAAAACCTGGAGAGAATTCTGGTTAAGCTGGATAAATGCCTAACTAATACCACATGGAACATGCAAATGATTGATACAGAAGTTGTTTTCTTACCACAAGGAGTATCTGATCACACTCCTTTGGTGGTGACATGGCCTAAGGAGGAGGATGCAAAGCAAGGAACCTTCAGATTCTTTAATCATTGGTTGCAACACATTGATTGTAGAAGTATTGTAAAAAAAGTCTGGCAGGAATGGGTAATGGGCAATCCTATGATAAGGTTGGTATCAAAGCTGAAATTGTTGAAAATGAGACTAAAGGAATGGAGCAAACTGCAGTTTGGGGACCTACACAACAAAGTAATTCAAGCCAGAGAAGAGATGGAAAGGATCCAAAAAACAATTCAGGCTCATCCACTAGACCTCAATTTGGCTGTAATGGAGAAGCAAGCCATTGAAGAGTACAAGAACCTAGCTGAAGAGTCATCCCTCAACAGAAGTCATACACTGATTGGGCTTTACTTGGTGATGAAAAGACTGCTTTCTTCCATAGTAAAGTAAAGGACAATAGAACACATAATTCTATTCATAGCATTGTAAGAGACCAGAACACAACCCTCACAGGAAAGACAGAGCAAATGAATTTGTCAATCATTATCAACGGCTACTGGGGTAGAAAAGTAACACACCATACACAGATAACTTGAGTGGTCTGATGAATTTTGGTCGAAAGGTTACTACAGAAGAGGGTGCTGCTATGTGCGCAGAGGTGTCCAGTGAGGAGATTAGAGCTGCAATTTTCTGAATACCAGATGGGAAAGCCTCTAGGCCAGATGGATACAGTTCGAAGTTCTTTAAGGACTGTTGGAACATAGTAGGTGAGGATACCATTAAGGCCATAAAGAATTTCTTTTCATCTGGAAAAATGTTAAGGGGGATTAATTCAACTTTCATTTGTCTAGTGCCAAAGAAAGATATGCCAAGCAGTGTTGTAGATTACATGCCAATCTCTCTCTGTAATGTGGTTTACAAAGCCATAATAAGATTCTTGTTGATAAAATGAAGGAGATACTGCCCAAGATTACAAGTACTTGTCAGGCTGCATTTATACAAGGAAGAGACATTGCAGAAAATGTGATGATTGCTCATGAACTTCTAAGAAGATATAACAGAAAAGATATAAGCTCAAGATGCACAATGAAGGTGGACTTGCAGAAGGCTTATGACCATATAAGATGGGATTTTGTTTTGGAGACACTAGACTTATTTAACTTCCCTAATAAATTTATCTAGTGGATCCAGTCATGCATTTCATCTGTGCACTACTCTCTCGTTATCAATGGAGGAGTTGGGGGTTACTCTAAAGGTGAAAGGGGAATACGTCAAGAGGACCCTCTATCTCCAACCTTATTTGTGCTTGTTATGGAAGTTCTTGGGCAACTTATACTCAGACAGGTGGAGCAAGACAGATTCACAATCCATCCCAAGTGTGTTGATCCTTTAATCACACATCTCACCTTTGCTGATGATGTGTTGATTTTTTCTTGGGTACATTGTGGAACAGCCATGGCCATTAAGGAAGCCCTGACAATGTTCAGTTCCTTCTCTGGGCTATCCATCAGCTCCATAAAGAGTTGTGTTTTATTTGGAGGTGCAACAGAGTTGGAACGCGCAGTTGGAGTTTTCTCAAATACTTGGTGTCACTATAGGCACACCCCCCCTATACAGTATCTAGGCTTACCACTTGTCACTAGCAGGCTACAGATTGCAAACTACCAACCTTTGATCGACAAGATACAAAAAAGAATCACAGGACGGATGAACAAGTTGTTATCTTATGTTGGAAGGTTGCAGCTCTTAAAATCAATTGCTCTCATGACTACTGGATTAGAGTTTTTCTACTGCCAAAAACTGTAACTAAGGAACTGAATAAGATGTGCTGCAAATTCTTATTGGAAGGGCCAAGAATGGAGAAAAAAAAAACATCATGTAAGGTGGGCACAATGTTGTCTGTCTAAATAAGAAGGATGGCTTGGCATCAAAAGTTTGAGAGTTTGGAATCAAGCTGTTGTAGGGAAGAATGCCTTTAATATTGCAGCTAGAAAGGACACACTCTAGGTGTCATGGGTTCACAAACATCTAGTCAGAAATGGTGCTTTCTGGACAATGACAGCAACACAGGACAACTCCCACATCTGGAAGGGTGTTATGGCAAGCAAAGACATCATTAAACCTTTCTGTACAAACCTCATTGCAAATGGAGTTGGTACCAAGGTTTGGCATGACCCTTGGCTTGAAGGGGGCATTCTCAGAGACAGAATACAACACCAGGACATGATTAGGGTAATGGAAAGAGATGCTGCAAATGTAAGTGAGTTGATAGCTGGAAATTGTTGGTCACTTCCACCAGCACAGAATCCTATTATTGTTGCTGCTTGGAGAGAAGTCCAGGCAATATACATTGACTCAAGGGAGGAGAAAGATAGACTCATTTGGAAGCCAATTTCTGGGGGGAAGTACACCATCAGAACTGCATACCATGTTCTAAGAAACAGGGGTCCGAAAGTGAGATGGGCAACAGTGATTTGGAAGGCTACACCAACACCTAAGCACTCCTTTATCACTTGGCTTGCTTCAAGAGAAGCGTTTGACCCAGCAGAAATTGTTGCAATGGGGCTTAATCCAGGTATCAAATTGTGTCCTATGCACTCTTGATTATGGTTTACCAGTCAGATTGCAACAGATAAATAGACCAGCCTTTGTGACTCAAGTGAGAAGGATTGGGGGTATATATGCCAACCATTATCCCACCAATATATGCTATGTATCACACACTAGAGTCATGCAAGGGCTGCCACCGAACAGACCAAGCACCAGTAGGACTCCAGTAATGGAAGACTGCAAGCACCTATTCTTTGAGTGCAGCTACACTAAGTCGATATGGGCGAATGAGCCTGTGGCTCAATGGTAGCACCCCTCTCACAAAGTAGAGAGGTCGTGGGTTCGAAACACGTCAACAGCGGATTGTTGATATAAGTTTCCACACGTAATTTAAAAAGGGGTAGGGGTCCCCACAACCTCGCTTGCCAACCAAAAAAAAAAAAAAAGTCGATATGGAAACAAATGGTGTGGGTTAAAACACACAGTCCAAGGCATTGTCTAAGAGTGGGAATGGATCATTAACCATCTGGGGGGAGGAAGTTTTGCATCTGAAATTCAACAGGCTACTCTCTATGATACAGGTGTATCCTTCTTTTAGGAACTTAGTTTCCTTTTCCTTGTGGGACAAGGAAAGGAAAGTCTTTATAAGAGTTTTCCTTGTTATACAAGGATAAGAATTTTAGGAAATAGCAAATCATTTTCCTTGGCCAACTACAAGTTGTCCAAAGCCTATAAATATTGATGTTTTGGCATAAACCAAAACATAGACCAAGACATAGAGAAACAACTATTTATTAGCTTGTTTAGAGAAACCACTAAGGGTTAGTGTGTTTAGAAATATTGAGACAACTAGGGTTTAGTTTGTCTAGAGAGTATTGTGAGGCAGAAATTCTTGTAATCTTCATAATATTCAGTAAAGAAGATAGTTTTCTTCGAGATCTTGTGTTTTGTTCATCTTTATTTATTGCTATTGTTTAATTCCGCACTCAATAGTACCTTTACCTAGTAATTTGTATCAAGTTGGTATCAGAGCAAAGTTCGATTCTCTGGTGGAGTTTCCTGTGGCTTATGGTCTTAACCCATTCGCAGAAAGCTAGGTAAAGTTCTTGTGTCTTTAGAAGATTCTAAGAAGACAAGGAAAAAGAAGATGTCAGGAACAGATCTGAAGAAATCAGAGGAGGAGGAGACACCTACTCCACAGCAGAAACTTAGTGCAGAGGAAACAATGGCTTCGTTTCAGATCCAGATGCAGTCGATGAATTCTACTTTGTCCAAGCTAACCGATTTCATCATCAAAGAAGGGGAGAAGAAAAACCAGAAAAAAAAGAAGAGTTCGTTTTCTGAGCAAGACGACTCGGATGAGGATGAAGAAGAGGAAGAAGTAGACGAAGAAGAAAAATAAGTCGACAACTTCAAAATTTCACATCATGGAGGTAAGAATTCTTTTCGAAATCTAAGGATTGATTTCAAAGTTGAAATTCCTATGTATGATGGAAGTGCTGATGTGGAGAAACTAGACGATTGGATTGAACGTCTAGAGACATACTTCACTCTTTATGGCTATTCGTCAAAAGAGAAGATTACCTTCGCTACCTTGAAACTGTCAAGTCATGTATTAACTTGGTGGAAATCTTATCGCAAGTATCATGATGAGAAAGGGGTAGTATCGTGGAGGATGTTCAAGGAGTTGCTTAAGAAACAATTCTATCCAGTGGGATTTCTGGAAGAAAGATGGCAGAAGTGGTACAACTTACGCCAGAGATTCAATCAATCCGTTCAAGAATATACAACCGAATTTCAGAATCAAACAATGGTTTTGGATATCAATCTAAAGGATTACTCCACATACATGAAGTACGTGGCAGGTTTGAGTGAGTATATTCGGAAGGAGTTGAAGTTGTTTGCAGTAGAATTTATACGGGAGGCTACTGTAAAAGCTATTGCCATTGAAGGCAAGTTGAAGAACAGTACAGAAATAGATGAAAACCAATCTGGTGGTAAGTTTAATGGTTATAGTAGCAAACATGATGATGCTAAAAAGAAGGGAAAAGGTGAGTCTGATGGAAAAAAAACGTTGATTTGCAGTCATTGTAAAGCAACGGGACATGTGATGCACAAATGTTGGGAGAAGTATCCACATCTCAAACCAAAAGGGATGAATGAAAAGGAGGGGAAAAAGACTACAGCTTTAGTCGCACATGGTCCACAGGAAGTACCAGGGATGACAGAGCCGAACGTCAAGCTCAACATGATGGCAGGTAATCATACACAGGTTGGAGAAGATGATCCCAGATAGCAACTCTTTTGTGTTAAGTTACAGGTGAAGACCAGTTTGGTGGACGCTATTGTAGATCCAGGAAGTCAGAAAAAATCTGATTTCAGAAGCTTTGGTTCAAAAGCTTGGTTTGAAAACCGTGAAGCATCCTAAGCCTTATCCATTGGGATGGATTCAGAAGGACGTCGGCTCGAGTGTGAAACATCAGTGCACATTCAAGTTTGCTCTTCATGATTCTCATATTGATGAGGTGACATGTGACGTTGTTCCATTGGATGTTTGTCAGGTTGTTCTAGGAAATCCCTACTTATGGGATAGGTATGCTCTTTTTGATAGGAAGGCTCAGAAGTATACATTCACTAAGGGTGCAAAACAGTTTGTTATTCGAGCAATTTCACCTCCAAAGGGAATTGACTTGGTAATGACAACACAAGCTAAAAGGTTAGTAAATGCTTGTGGGAAGTTTGTCTTGATGACATGTCCTTGGGTTGATCGAGAGGAGACATTCAAGGAAGATGCATATTGGAGCGCAAGGTGACTAAGACACGAAGTGGGAGACGGTTAATGTTTCGCATTGGGCGTGCTGGTCAAGTTCCAAGCAAAGCTAAATAGTTCAGCAAAGACCAGGGAGCTCTCGAGTTCCCTAATCTCTGTTTCTAACTTAAACAGGAGTTTAAGCTCTTAAAGGGGGGAGCCATGATACAGGTGTATCCTTCTTTAGGAACTTAGTTTCATTTTCCTTGTGGGACAAGGAAAGGAAAGTCTTTATAAGAGTTTTCCTTGTTATACAAGGTTAAGAATTTTAGGAAATAGGAAATTCTTTTCCTTGGCCAACTACAAGTTGTCCAAAGCCTATAAATATTGATGTTTTGGCATAAACCAAAACATAGACCAAGACATAGAGAAACAACTATTTATTAGCTTGTTTAGAGAAACCACTAAGGTTTAGTGTGTTTAGAAATATTGAGACAACTAGGGTTTGGTTTGTCTAGAGAGTATTGTGAGGCAGAGATTCTTGTAATCTTCATAATATTCAGTAAAGAAGATAATTTTCTTCGAGATCTTGTGTTTTGTTCATCTTTATTTATTGCTATTGTTTAATTCCGCACTCAATAGTACCTTTACCTAGTAATTTGTATCACTCTATGCCACAATATACCACATATGGATGGAGAGGAATGCAAGAATTTTCAGACAACATTCTATGGTAGAGAAGCAGATTGAGAACAAGATCATTCAGGCCATAAAGATGAGGCATGGAAGCAACACAAAAGTATGCATTGATACATGTATGAACAGGAATGTGGTAGCTACTAATGGAGTTACAGTCAAATGGAAGCGAAAATCTCAAATAACTTGTAAGTGGAAAGCTCCTTCACATGGGGTTGTGTGTCTTAATACAGATGGTTCATTGACGGATGGGAGAGCTGGAATAGGTGGCATCATCAGAGACTATAATGGTAATGCCCTTATGGTTTTTTGTGGGGGAACTAAAGAAGCTACCATTACAGCAATGAGATGCAAGTAATCGAAGAGGGACTGAAGCTTGCAATACATATAGGATATAACAACATTGAGGTGGGCTCTGACTCAAAGACTGTTGTGGATTGCGTAAAAGGGAAATGTAGACCAACATGGAGGACACAAAGGTACTCTAATGAAATTGCTCAAATGGTGAACAGGTTTGACAGTTTTCATATAGAGCATATTTTTAGGGAGGCTAATAAGTGTGCAGATTTTTTGGCAAACCTATGTAATAGGGAGGACCCTCTCAACTGTTTTTATGGACCATTGCCCAAGCAACTGATGCAATTTGTAAATCAGGATGCTATGGGAATGATCTATGCTAGAGTGTAATTAGCGCTTTTTGATCAATGAACTGGTAGGGGTCTGCCAAACCCCAGCTTGCTTTTGCAAAAAAAAAAAAAAAAAAACTTACTTTTGATTTGATTAACATGCTGATCAACTTACTTTTGATGATCAACTGTAATGCACACTGAAAATGAAATATTGTTGATCAATAAATTGATCAACATTCAATTGAGTTGATCAACATAAATGCACACTGTAAATGCAATAATTTTTTTGATCAATGTTGATCAACTGGAACACACACGTTAAATGAATTTTTTTTGTTAAAAATAACAAAAAATAAATTAAAAAATTCAATGATTACCTGCATGTTTTTCCAGACAAGTTTTGGACATTGCAGCAACTTGTTGACAAGTTCCACCTTCCAGAGCGTGGAAACTCGTTTTCTTGTCCAACAATTTTAATGGGGAATTTGTATGTTCACAGAACCATAATTGCATTCAAACAAAACAAATTAGAACAGAATTTAGGTTGAGATTAGGTTTTAGTATTTACCTAATTAATGAAACAAAAGTGATATTTCCCTAATTAATATATACATATAGTGACTAAAACCTAAATACCCCTACAAAAAACAATAACCAAAACAGTGAAATTGTTTATTACCAGCAAAGTAAGTGTGCATCCACCAAATGAGGTGCCTTTGTTTTGGATTCCGGCCTTCAGTTTTACCATCAAGTTTTGATGGATTACCTCGGTCCAATTTGAAGACTACGCGACTGCTTGCATGCTATCCATGTATGGGATGTGTCCCCCCCCCAAAAAAGAAAAACAGTTTTGAGTATGTACATAATAATAACCATGAGCAACACAACATCATCATGCTGTTGCATTGGTTGTTGCAGCAGTTCGAGAATTTTATTTCTCAGATTCAACATCTTCACTTCCTTTATTTGTCCATAATGAATTTCAATGAATGTTGATTGTTTATGCTTGTCCTTGATATAGGTAACGGTACCTTTTTGCCATAAGCTTTAACACCAAATATAAGAGAAACATTTCTTACGGTGAGCTTCACTATTTTGTTTCCAATCAGAAAAACATCATGTTTTTCAGAATACCTCTTTGCTATCAAAAAGACGACTTCCCTGAATTTTTTGGTGGTTAATCTGCTTGGTTGAGGTCTTGCCAGTTCTCATTGATGTGAAAAGGTCTAAGAAACCTGTTTTGACAATAGCATTTTGGTGTTGATCTATGAGTTGTGCTTCTGGGATCTATCTTTAAACAATGTCCTAATGAAGTTTATTAATGTTGACCTGAAAAACCTACTTGGCTGCTTGTCATCATTTTTTTTTACCTTTCTTTGCTTCCTTCTGTCCAACCCTATCATCATCATCATCACTCTCAACCTCCACAACATCATCTTCATCTTCAGCAACAGAATCATATAGACTCTCAACTTCTATGACTTCTTCTTCTTCAACATCATTTTTTTTTCTCCTTCTTGTTTGTTTTCTTCATTGGCTTTGTTGTCTTTGCAACACCTTTTGCTTTCTTACTTGCAGGTTTACTACGCTTTGCAGTAGGTTTTGATGTATCACTTTCAACTTTACTACGTTTTGAACCAGCTTTTTGGTTCAACACTTTTAGCTCTACCACGCTTTGCATGAGCTTTCCTTGAAGAAGTTGTTGATCTTGAGCACCGACAGCTTTCCGGTCCACTTGTTGTATATTGGCTCGCCATAAGTTGGGTGCACAGGATCATACCTTATAAGAGGTGTGATCCATAGGATCAGTTTCCTATATTGGTTAAGGAAACCATATATGTGCAGGAGTTCTATTTGGACTCAGTTTCCTATTTATCTCTAGTTTTGAATTAGTAATTCTATATGGATTTGATTTCTATCCATGGGCTATAAATACCCAAGTAACTTGGTATTTGTAAGACAAGAAAACAAGAGAAGACAAGAGAGTAGAAAACAATAGAAACATAGAGATAGATAGAATAAAAGAGAGAGAACTTTGGGAGCCAAGGGTGTATTGGGTTTAAGGTGAGAGATTAAGATCTTGAGAAAGATACTAGGGAGATTATTGTAATCGGTGTTTCTTTCCTTATAATGAAATCTTCTCATTGTTCCCCGTGGAGGTAGGCATTGCCGAACCACGTATATCTTGGTGTTATTGTTCTTTATTACTTTGTTCTTCTTATACTATTGTTTATTGTTTGGTAATCTTTGACTTCATTGACAAAACGGATCCTGTATTGCAAAGGAGGTGTTCTCACGAATATCTAGGTTGCGGGTTGTTGGCGTTGTTAGGATTTAATTAATCACTGCATATAGTCCAACAAGTGGTATCAAGAGCTTAGGTTGGATTTACGGTTTTGTCAAAGATGACGAAGACTACAGGTGTTCCTGCAAATAGTGACGGTAAGAAACCATCGGTTACTACTCTTGGCGGCGGTGTAAAAGTTGAGATTAAACCGTTTGAGGATAGAGATAACTTTACACTATGGAAAAGGAAGATGAGAAACGTTTTGATCCAACAAGATCGTCATATGGTTCTTGACGGGAAAGACAAGAAGCCAAAGGACATGTCAGATGACGAGTGGAACAAAGCAGATCTCAAAGCCATGAGTTCCATCGAACTACATATCTCGGACGAGGTGATGTTTAATGTGATGGAGGAAACTTGTGCCAAAGGAACGTGGGAAAAGCTCGAGAAGTTGTATATGGGTAAGTCTTTATCAAATAAACTTTTCTTGAAAGATGAACACTTGAATCTTCGGATGGAAAAAGGTGGTGATCTTATGGAACATTTAAACGTGTTCAATAAGTGCATCACAAATTTGCTACGGGTGGATGTGAAGTATGACGATGAAGACAAGTCTCTGTACCTGCTCAGATCTTTGCCTCCATCTTTCAAGCACTTCAGGACCACATTGATGTTCGGCAAGGATACTTTAAAGTATGATGAATTTGTTCAAGATATAATCTCTCATGTGAAGATGAATAAGAACACAGGTGAAGACTCTCAAGCAGAAGGACTATATGTCAAGAATTCTAATGAGAGGGGCCGAACAAATAAGAGAAGTAGCAAATCAAAAGGCAGGGGAAGATCTAAATCCAGGGATAAAGAATGTTGCTTTGAATGTGGTGCGACAGACCACTGGAAACGAGATTGTAAGAAATATAAGGAAGAGAAGAAGAAGGCCGAAAATTCAAATTCAGCCAGCGTTGTTACAGATGATAGCGACGGAGAAATTTTGGCGACTTCTTCAGGTAATGATATTTCTTCGCCTTGGATTTTAGATTGTGGCGCTTCTTATCATATGTGTTCAAACGAAGACTGGTTTGACACGTTTGAGAAAAGAAAAGGCGACGTAGTTTTTATGTGCAATAATTCCAGTTGTAAAGTTTATAGAATTGGTACGGTAAAGTTGAAGATGCATGATGGAATTGTTAGGACTCTGGGTAACGTGAAATACGTTCCTGCACTAAGGAAGAATCTTATTTCCCTGGGTTATTTGGATAAGAATGGGTACACATACAAATCCAAAGATGGGAATCTCATAGTCTCAAAGGGTTCACTTGTGGTTATGAGAGGAGTAAGACTTTCTAACAATTTATACAAGCTTTTAGGAAATACAGTAATTAGTGGAGCTGCAGTTTCTACACAAGAAGATCACACTCAGCTTTGGCACTTGAGGCTAGGGCATATGAGTGAAAGAGCCATGGAAGAACTACACAAGCGACAATTGTTGAAGGGTGTAGGAGAGTGTAAACTTGAGTTCTGCAAGTATTGTATTATGGGAAAGCAAACTAAAGTACACTTCAAAGCTGCAGATACAAAGAACAGAAGTACAGAAGTACTTAACTATATTCACTCAGATGTGTGGGGGCCTTCACCCACTCAATCAAAAGGTGGAGCTCGCTACTTTGTCACTTTCATGGATGATTTTTCGAGGAAAGTTTGGGTCTACTTCATGAAGGAGAAATCCGAAGTTTTCACTAAATTCAAGGAGTGGAAGGCAGAGGTAGAGAATCAAACAGGCAGAAAAATCAAGTATCTAAGAACTGACAATGGCGGTGAATATAAGGATAGGAAGTTTCTACAGTACTGCAAAGATGAAGGTATTGCAAGGCATTTTACCGTGAAGAAGAATCCCCAACAGAATGGAGCTGCAGAAAGGATGAATAGAACTCTTATGAATAAAGAGAGGTGCATGAGGTTTCATGCAGGTCTGCCAGAGATGTTTTGGGCAGAGTCACTTAACCATGCTTGTCACTTGGTTAATCGTTCACCATCCAAGATGCTTGATTTCAGATGTGCAGAAGAGGTATGGTCAGGTAAACCGGTAGACTACTCTACTTTGAAGGTATATTGGATGTAGCGCATATGCTCTTATTCCTAGTGATGAGAGAACTAAACTTAAACCCAAATCTCATGAATGCATTTTCATCGGCGTCGAGAAGGGAGTGAAGGGTTATAAGTTATGGGATCCAGTGAACCGAAAGAAAATCCTTAGTAGAGATGTTGTGTGTTGATGAGAAGACTATGCCTATGAATCAAGACATGAAGAATGGTGAGAAAAACACTATTGTTAAGAAAACAACTACAGAGATATCTCCTCTTACCAAGGTATCCAACGGGAAGAATCCTATTCAGGTGGAGGAGTCAGATGCAGTGGTTGAAGAGGATAGGCCAAAACAATAACAGTGTGAAAAGGAGGTTGAATCTAATAAAGATAAGCAACAACCTTACAGCATAGCAAAGAACCGGGGCCAAAGACAAGTCAAACCACCTATTAGACTTGGGTTCGAGGAAGAAGTTCATTATGCTTTAAGCATTAGTGAAGGTGATCCTACTTCTTATCGTGAAGCAGTTGAAAGTAACGAAAGAGAAGAGTGGATTGAAGCTATGGCTGAAGAGATGGAATCTCTATACAAGAACTCCGTTTGGGAGTTGGTTCCTAAACCTGCAGAAAGAAAAATTGTTGGCTGTAAGTGGGTTTACAGGAAGAAGGAAGGAATGCATGAGAAAGAACCACCAAAGTTCAAAGCACGTTTGGTGGCGAAGGGGTACTCACAGAAGGGGTCACTATATATACATATAGTGACTAAAACCTAAATACCCCTACAAAAAACAATAACCAAAACAGTGAAATTGTTTATTACCAGCAAAGTAAGTGTGCATCCACCAAATGAGGTGCCTTTGTTTTGGATTCCGGCCTTCAGTTTTACCATCAAGTTTTGATGGATTACCTCGGTCCAATTTGAAGACTACGCGACTGCTTGCATGCTATCCATGTATGGGATGTGTCCCCCCCCAAAAAAGAAAAACAGTTTTGAGCATGTACATAATAATAACCATGAGCAACACAACATCATCATGCTGTTGCATTGGTTGTTGCAGCAGTTCGAGAATTTTATTTCTCAGATTCAACATCTTCACTTCCTTTATTTGTCCATAATGAATTTCAATGAATGTTGATTGTTTATGCTTGTCCTTGATATAGGTAACGGTACCTTTTTGCCATAAGCTTTAACACCAAATATAAGAGCAACATTTCTTACGGTGAGCTTCACTATTTTGTCTCCAATCAGAAAAAACATCATGTTTTTCAGAATACCTCTTTGCTATCAAAAAGACGACTTCCCTGAATTTTTTTGTGGTTAATCTGCTTGGTTGAGATCTTGCCAATTCTCATTGATGTGAGAAGGTCTAAGAAACCTGTTTTGACAATAGCATTTTGGTGTTGATCTGTGAGTTGTGCTTTTGGGATCTATCTTTAAACAATGTCCCAATGAAGTTTATTAATGTTGACCTGAAAAACCTACTTGGCTGCTTGTCATCATTTTTTTTTTACCTTTATTTGCTTCCTTCTGTCCAACCCTATCCTCATCATCATCACTCTCAACCTCCACAACATCATCTTCATCTTCAGCAACAGAATCATATAGACTCTCAACTTCTATGACTTCTTCTTCTTCAACATCATTTTTTTTCTCCTTCTTGTTTGTTTTCTTCACTGGCTTTGTTGTCTTTGCAACACCTTTTGCTTTCTTACTTGCAGGTTTACTGCGCTTTGCAGTAGGTTTTGATGTATCACTTTCAACTTTACTACGTTTTGAACCAGCTTTTTGGTTCAACACTTTTAGCTCTACCACGCTTTGCATGAGCTTTCCTTGAAGAAGTTGTTGATCTTGAGCACCGAGAGCTTTCCGGTCCACTAACCTTAGATCATATCCACCTAGACTCTAAGCGGTTGGTGTTTCAACAAAACTGCTTACATCACCTTTTTCTTCACTTGATTCCCGAAAACATTATATAATAGAGGAGTTAAATAAAAATAATTATGAGGTGCTAAAAAGTTTGATCAATAAGCTGATCAACATACATTTAAGTTGATCAATACATTTTTAAGTTGATCAACATTAATCAACTAGTTTGCTTGAAAATGATGTGTTGATCAACACATTGATCAGTCACTAAATTATTTTCTTCAAACACCAGAATTGATCAACACCTTTGTTTAAGTTGATTAACACATTGATCAACATTAATGAATATTACTTGTTTTAGTTTAGGCATTTTCATCTATTTCAGTTTTGTGTATATTACTTGTTTTAGTTTAGGCATTTTTTTTTCTTAGATCTAGGGTTTTATTTATCAATACAGAAATGTATTTGAAATAAGAACTAGGGATTGAATCTAGGTTTTTGAGAGAAATAGTGAAGAAGAACAAAGATGAAAAAGATAAACTTGCAGAGAAAGGTATGAATTGCAAAGAGAAACTTGGAGAGAGAGTTTTGGATTGCAGTGAGAGACAAAGTGGAGGTAGTTGGTTGATCAATTTGGGTTTATTACAGTTTTTGTTCTCGCGACGGGGCTTGTAATGATTTGATTTCAAAAACGTTTCGCATTCGACACCTTTGAATTGGTGAATCGACGCGATGCTATATACAAACACCGAACTACAGTATTTCCTACGTTTGGTTATAAAAGGGCAGTTTCGTCCGATTGAAAAGTACGTATAGTGCGGCTCAAATCTATATCTATATACTTATATAATAGTGGAGCCTAGCAAGTGCCACATGGCGTTATTATAAAGATTCGATTCCTATGAGAAAGCCCAATCCAAGCCCAATATAAGCCCATTCCACAAACCAAATATTTAGAATCCTTCTTAAGTTCTTAACTTCTTATACATCAACAACAACCAACAAAAAAAAAAAAAACAACTAATGGTGTTCTATGGTTTCGTTCAATTCTCTGTGTAAGTTTTTCAATCAAGGTATCAATTAGCTATTCCCCGCTTCGATTAAGGTAATTATTTCTCCTCCCAAACTTTTTTTTAATTAAAAGTAGATTTTTAATTCAATTTTCCAATCCTCAGGACTCTTTCTTTCTTGCAAATAAGTTTTGATTTATATTATAATAAAAATTATTGTGATGAACTGATAGAGATTCTGTTCTACTAGCAATTGGTATTTTTCTCATAATAAAAAAGAAAATTACATATTATGATATATAAAAGCGTTATTGCCTTCAACTCTCTTATTCCCTTCTTCGACTAAATAAAAAAAAAAAAAAAAAGTGGCAATTTAGATCTTCCTTTGACAACGGAGATATAATGATGCTTCTGTTCAGGGTGCGATGAATGTGCTTACTAGATACTGACCCTTCCTTTTACATTATTCTCATCAACATGCCACCAAGGATGCTGGGAATGTGATATAGATTATCTATGATCCCACTGCAGCTGCCATCGTTTATGGACTTGACAACAAGTAAGCAGTGTCAGTAAGATAACACTGTTTGGACGTAAATCAAAGGAATTCTGTAATAGGTTAATGCTTTATAACAATCATATTTTTCAAGTAGTTCTCATGTTGGAGCTACTGGTATCTGTAAATGAAAATTTTTAATTACAAATCGAAAACTCTACCAATTTATCTTCAGGAAGAATAAAAGCCGAAGTTGAAATTTGTCGCACAGAGGTAATTAAATTTACTTCAATTGTTTTTGGTAATTGATGTGTTTTGTCTCTTTCAATTATTTTTTGTGTTTGTTAGTTTTATTATATTAGTTCAAGCCAAATATAAACCTATTCTACTGATAAAGCCTATAGTGTTCTGCTGATATTCTTTTGTTTTGTTATTGCTTTGGAAGAACTTCATCAAATGTATTATCTTTAAAAAGAGACAAATTGGTATTAACTTTAGTTCTACTGCAGTGGACCCAATTTTTTCCCTTGATTGGCCACTGCACCTAATTTACTTTACCCAATTAGTAGTTAAGTTTTTGCAAGAGAGATCCTGATGGCTGACATTGTCTCTTGCCCACCCATGTTTTCAATCAAATTGTCAAAGTTTGAGATGAGAATCCAGAGGGCTCTATTATTCAAACATTTTTTTTCTAATTTTCTTCAATTTTGAGTTACGATTTCAATATAGGAAACCATATTTATAGGAAAGCCATTTTTGTCCATTTATTATGAATACTAATCTTGCTCATCACGAATTACATGAGAAATCTGAATTTTGGGTTCACGAGTTTTGGGTTAACTTAAAAATTGATAATGAGAAAGATTGATGTGAAGGTAGCAATTTAAGAACTTAAGAGCAGATATGTTTTGCTATGCCTGGATATTGGTTACAGTTGTTAATTATTGGTGATTTCAACCATGTTCTGCATATGTATAGTGACATGATATGGATTTAGCTCTCTAATAAGAAAATTAAAAATCAGATTCTTTATTTTCTGTCATATATCTTACATTCTGATGCTTGGCAGGTTAAAGTAGCTCATCTGGTGTTCCAGGAAAGGAAGTGGATGCCAAAACTAATGTTGGACAGGAAGATTTTGCCTCCTTGGATGATCACGCAATCCATGAATCTGACAAATGAGCAATGTGGAGGTCTCAAGCAAGAGTGTAATATGGATAATAGTTCAACAAGAGGTTTATCTGATGACAAAGATTCAAGAGCTAATGAGAAGAGTGTAAAGGTTGGTAGCAAGAAAACTCTGTATCTTTCATCCCTATAATTGAGTAAGCACTGAAACAAAATATTTGGTATCTTTATAGGATATATATCTAAAAACTTATTATGTTCAATGTGCCGCATTGGTCATGAAACAACAAGAATATGAAGAAGCTTATAGGAGAAACAACCAAAAGATAGAAGTAATGTTTCAAACCAGTTTGATCATCAAGTTGTCATGAAATCAAAACCTGAACTGAGCAATGACGATGTCGAATGGGAAAATGCTTCAAATTCAAGTACATAATATAAAAGCTAATGTGCATGGGGATATTAAACAAATTTAAAATTATATGACCTGATATTACAAAATTAATTTCACACTAATTCTTGAGAATATTTATATGAATTTCTTTTTACTATAAGCACCATCAATTATACCATTAGACTAGAATCACAATATATTGTAAGAACATAAGATCACAATTGCAACTTCTTCGATTTATTTGTCTTATGCTATAGTGTATTGACTTTAAACAAATCATAAATGTTAGATAAAGAGCATCGGGAATGATTATATCTCCAACGAACGTAAATACTATGACAAGCTATAGTTCAACATATGTTGGAGTTCAGAACAATGAAATGAAAGTGAAAAATAAAGGTCCACTTCTCCAAACCTCTCTCAACTAATCCCTAGAGATTAGGACAAGATTTCACTACAATTGATTTATTTTCAGTTTAATAATATTCTTTTGATATAATGCAAGAAGTACAATCTATTGTTAACTCATGAGCATTTAGATTTGTTTTAACCTGTTCTAAAGTTATGAAATCTGCAATGAGTAATTCTTAAAGTAGAGAAAAAGTTTTTATGAAGTTTATATTATTAGAATTAGATGTGATTAATATAAGTTAGAGTTGCAACAACAACTTACTAAACTAATTGAAGGTATAGTTCAGATTAGATATAGCCCAAAAATTACAAAGTCAGAAATTGGTTTAATAAAGTGGAGGCCTGGCTCATCTAATATGCAATACAGGTCAGAACTCAAAATAATGATAATTTAGTTTAGATATAATTTGTCCCTTACATATAGTTGCATTAAGGAAAATATATTAAAGAAACCTAATTTTTTCACAACTGGATTGAATGAAGATGGTTTTATTTCAATTCACATTGACTTTAGTGTCTTTTTTATATGGTGGTAAATTATTAACACGACCATGGTTCAATAACATAAATGTTTTCAGTCATCTAAAACTGTAGATGATAAAAGGAAAGAGAGATTATTGAAAAGAATCTTTAATGGTAATTCGTTCCTTAGAAGTTTGCTGGAGTGTTTAGTGTGAAAGTTGTTACTTGTCACTATAGAATGTATAGTATAAGATAGAGAAAATTTGATGTCAACCTTTACGAGAGAGATCGACAAGACGATAAATATAGTTGTATAAGTTTGTGTGTATATATTGTGATCTGCTCTGTTATACAATTTATATATGGACAAATTAATTCGTAAAAAAATTTCGATTTGTTTACGGGTGTAAATGAAGAATAACTTAAGAGCATGTGTAACTGAAGATATGGTTGGCCATTTTGTTTGGTTGTCAACTTTAGATATTTGAGCTACATTAGTTGCTCATTGTGATACAATCGAAGAATATGCTGGTGAGTTTCCTTATTAACTTATTTAAAAAAAAATATCATGCTCCCTCAACGAGGGTTAATTTAGTGATTATTGTGCCTGACAGAATATAGTGTTAGAAACGATTTATTTGTTTGAACATATGAATTCCAATATAAGTAACTTCATTGGTTGTCTTTCACTTAGATTGCCACATTGGATAATCTAGATATTCACGTGCATAGTAAGTGTAAGTTATGCTATTGAGCATTTTGCCTTATGTGATTGTCTGATGTGTATGGACCTCTCACAGAATAATGTTATACCTCACAAAATAATGTTATTTTCAGAGAAGACCAAGTTGATGCACAAAAGGAAGTGCATTGAATCAAGGAGACTGCACGGCTATTGTTGAATGTTGACAAGAAGGATATGGCAGAATTTAATGACATGAAGGGTGTAGTGCCCTAGCAGGAATCAGTGGAAAAGGGTGGGTGTAGTTTGTAAAACCCGTTTAAATTATAAATTTTTGTTCGTTAAATTTTATTGGATTATGAAATATTGCATAGACGTCTTTAAGGGTTTAGAGTTAATTTTCTATTAAGTTAAAGGATGATATATTAATTATTAAAAAAAAAAGTAGATGGAATTGGGTTGGGTAGCAGATTCATTTATGGTCCTAAAATAAAGCACATTAACTTCTCCATATTATTTATATTAAAATCTTAGGGTTTTCATTCATTTTTTATAACACCATATTTGGGAGAAGAAGAAGAAGAAGAATTGGAAGAAAGCTAGAAGAAAATTTGGATTTTTATGCTTATACAATGAGTAGACATTTTTGTTTTTGTTTCTATTTTTGTTTTCTGTAATTTCAGATTTTTGACTTATCTTTGAAAAATCATAGAAAAATCGTTTGAAAAGCTTTTTAATTGATTCCAAAAACCCTGAACACTAGATTGGAATGTATTCATTCGATTAATTAAGACCAATTTACGAAATTTATTTTAATTTGGTGAAAAACGACTTACAAGTATGACAACCGTTGCAGTTTTTGGTTTCTGTACCGTTTTAGTATCGCAAGGTTTTGATCCCTCTAGACTTAATAATATTTATTGAAACTTTTGTGGTAGTTAGAATACTCAATGTATAACAACATATATAAATTTCGGAATTTACTGTTGGGTAATTAATTCTAAATAATTTATTCAACGTAGTTATTTTAGATATCCAGTATAATTTTACTGCTACCTTTCTGTTTGCGTGGCTGTCATAGAAAAATCATAAAAGACTTGTTACTCAACATATCTTGATGAATTTACTTTTTTTAGAAAATAGACATTCTGAACTATAATTTCTATGTTTAGAAATACTTTAACTTATGAGGCTAATATGGTGAAAAATGCTCAGGAAGTCTGACGTAGATTGTTTTGGGATTTCTTTCTGAAATCTGGTAGGATTGAGTAAAACAATTGTTTAATTATTTTCTATATATCGAAACAATTCCATATTTTTATTCCAAGTAATATTTTTATAGTAAAAGGTTGTATGAAAAATTTATAAGATTTGAGTAATTATTTTTAGATGTGTGAATTTTGAAAGATGAATGTTATTGTTTGGCAGATTTATGTAAAGAGTTTCTTTTAAGCATATATGTTTTCTTTTGGGTTTGTCCTTTTGTTTGATTGTCAAGTTCAATTAGTCATGTACTAAAAGTATTCTTAATATTGAAGTGGATTAGTATATAATGGCATGTGACTTGATTAATTATGTTTAAAGTAACCTGGAAAGTTATATTGATGAACGCCTAGAAATGGCTCCATACCAGTGGATGGTATATGAATAGAAACAAAATGAATACTGAACTTGGGATTTAATTATGGAATGATTTGGAATGGTTTGATACCATGGACGGTATATATTGAATTTGGGAAATAAGAACGGAATACGAAATGGACTTGGAATTTAATTGTTTGACAAGGGTTGTGTGATTGCTTGATTAGTTTAGTTGTTTTGGTAGTCGCCCAAGCATTAGTACATTTGCCGCACCTCTGGAATTAAGTTAAAGAAATTAATTATCACCCTAGACAGCTTAGCCTGTGGGTTGACTCTTGGATTATATTTGGGTATTTCATAGACGACTTAGGCTGCGGAACTGACCCTTCAGACCTTCATAGCCTTCGGGGATGGTCTGGGCGCCACATTAGAAAGCTCAAGAGAGCTATTAGAGATCATGAGTTAGGCATACGTCGAGGCTAGCCAAAGCTTGTAGGTGAACACCCACTTGGGTTTTGGTTTCCGCGTAGAGGTTCTTAACCATGGTCAAGGCACACTGGTGCAGTGTGGGTATGGCAAATGTGTGGAGTGCATCCTGTGGGAGGTGTACTAGTGATTGGGCATATGTTGTGATTTTTATGATTGTTAAACCCGAGCACCGGCTAGAGGCCAGGACGTAGTTTAGTGACTTTAGATTCGTTGTTTGGTAGTGTGCTAAGGCTTATGATATTGTAGTGTTTGGTGTTACTTAATGATATGGGTAAATTTTATATATTTTGATTATGAACCGGAGGTAACTATGATTATGTGGAAGAACTACGATGTTTTATTTATTACGGGTATTAATGGTCATAATTGGACTTGTCATTTTGGTAGATTACAAACTACGAAGAGTTGGAATGAATCATTATTAATGGGTTGAATGAACGGAATGTATTTTCGGGTTGATACAAAGTATTAGATAACACGTAACGTGTATGTGATTTGCTTTATCTTTATTATATTTGTGTATTATGTATTAACTTTATTTTGCAGGTGGATAGGTCAACTAATTTATTTTGTGCAGGTGGATAGACCTATCCTTAAAGACAGTTGCTGCTTAGGTAATGTATTTGTATTATCGATCAATTAACATCGTAAATAGATAAATTAAAATTGAATAATAGAATTAAACATGTGATTATATAATGGATAGAGAGTTTAAATATAATGAAATTGATATCGTTTTTGGCGTATGCTTAATATCTTAGTATGGAAGAATTGTTCTTTAAGATTAATTATGTTGTTAATCATATAAGGGAACTGTATATTTATTATGTTATTTTGTGGGAATAGATTTTTCCCTTGTTTACTCATACTGGTTTTTATGCTGACCCATGTTGCTTTGTTTTGCACGTAGGTGTGTTCCATTTGGAATGCAGGCAGGAGAGGTTAGAGCTATGGAGTTGTGACAGACCGCTTGTTGGGACCAGTAGAGATCTTTAGATGTTTCAATCATGTATTTTTTTGAAAGTGGTATTCATGTATTTTGTTGGCGTAAGTTGTGTTGTATGATAGGATGGAATCATGTGTACATTTATTGTTTGGATTTTTCTTCACTGTATTTTATTTAAGATTTTTGTTGTACCTGGTTTTTGAGTTAGAAATTGTTGCGATCTGGGTTTATTTTATTTTTTTAAATTCGGGTCGTGACACAGTTGAATTATCAGACAGTAACTGAAGCAGTGATTACATGACAGTGATGGAGACCATGTCACAAACATGCAAAATCAGTAAGGCTGCATGCAACAGCAGTGTAATTCGGCAGTAGCAAAGATGATGCAACTGGAATAAACCAAGACTAGAGGCAACTCTGTTTCAGATATTTTTTTTTACCCCTGTATACAGTTTGTTATTTATTTGTTCAACTATATGTATGTGGGGTTGACGTAGGCGGGCATATGGGGTTAGTTCAACTATGATCTACAAATAGAGCCAAGTCTCTGTGGGGAGATTTCAACCTGACACTACTTTGTACATCATTCAGGAGTGTAAGGTTTGTCGTTTATAATATAAATTCTACCTTTTATCCCCCCCCAAAAAAATATCAGATTGTGTTATCCTTATAAGATTTCTGCCTTTTATCACCATTTTGGTTTGATAATCTGCTTTCTAGCTACAAATAGGAAAACAACTCCATAGTTTGTACCATAGTACAAAATATCGCGATATATCTTTATCGGTTTTCAAAGAAAACGATACGATATATTCCCGAAATTTTCGCCTTAAAGTATCTGTAAAATATCGCCCGATATTTTTCGATATATTCCGATATATTCGATATTTTCCGATATTTACTGATATTTTCCGAAATTTTCTGGAAATATTATTTTTTTTCAAATTTTTTTTTTTGGAAATAATTTGTTTATTCTATTTTTAGTAGATATGATGTTTTTTAGGTAAATACTATGAAAATATACTTCCAAATTTGATTTTAAATATATTTTGTATAACAAATTGATATATTAGTCGATACATTCCATGTAAAATATCCACCGATAGATTCCAATATATCCCGATATATCTATTTTTTGGAGATCGATACATTAGTCGATAACGATATTTTGTACTATGGTTTGTACAAATACTATGTAATTACAAATCACAATACCCGTGAGCAATAGCATTGCATTATAAATATAAGTGTTAGCACAAATCCCAGTGCGTAGCACGGATTCAACAACTAGTCCCAAATAAACTATATACCCGCTCCCTGGATCCTAAAGAAACCTTATATCTGGGCTTGTAATCCAATAAGATTACAAGATTACAAGGTCGGCGCGTATAAACTTTTTATTTTATTATCCACAATCTCAACGCAAAAACACTAATTAGGGTTTATAATAATACACAAATCGAGTAAAACGACGAGTATAATTGAAGATTGAGCTTCAATTATTGGTCTTGTTGGTGAAAAGGTAGCAATTCTTCTGATATAAGACGTGTTCTTCTTTCACTTATTAAAGCCAAAGGCAAGTAAAACCTAAACCTAATTTACTTTCTCTCTTAATTAGAGAATTGTTTCTTTCTGTTTATCTATTTTCAGGTTGATTTGTTGTTTATATTGATTCTCCATAGTTTTTTTTTTTTTTTTGGAAATTAAACAAAGTAATTTCCAAATTATAGTAGAGTGATACTAAAAATATGGTGTTTTGTAATAGTCTAGTTTCTGCTTTATCGTTCCACAGTTGTTGTTATCATATTTTTAAATCTAATTATATCTCACATTATAAGGGAGACTGTTCTCTGGTAATGATACAGTAAATGTTTACAAGCATTCTTGACGTTAAAGCTGCTAATGATTGGAATTTGCACAAGAAAACATATTGAGATGTCAGTAATCATGTCCTCTTCAAAATAATTCCTTTTTCCATTCAAATACTGCAGGCAGTTGTCAAATACCATGATGGATCATCTATCCACACTCTGCCTCATAATTTTGTTTGCCTAGAGAGTAGGCAATTCAAACGCTTTTGATCTGTTAAGAGCTTAGAATTTAGATGTCCCTCTTTATATACAATGTATCGAGATCCTCAAAGAGAATACAATTGCTGCGAGTTCCAGTGCGGCAATAATTTCACAAGCGATACTAAGACTAGATAATTACGAAGAAAATGACTTTCTTCATCTTTGTTGTGGAATTTAGATGACAAACTACAGCTCTCTTGCTATACGTTCTTTCAATTTTCACAAGCGGGTTATCCCTTGTCATTATTTAAAAAATGGAGGAAGAAATTGTTTTGAGAAAACTGCTTGAACAAAAGTTTAGGAAAGGGGTTATCTGTTAGGACCTGAAAGGCCAGAGCTTCTGGCGGATGAAACCAACCCCTACATTTTCTAGTGGATGGATGAGCCACCAGAATAAGTGATGGATGGGCCACCCCGTAGAATATGTGTTGTCTGGACTCCTGAACCCCATTTAAGGCTCCTTTTGGAAATTCTGAGTCCGTTGGTAACAGAATGTACAATTTACTTAAATGTTTTGCTTAAGCCTTGAGGTATACGTTTGTAGTGATCTAATGTGTGCATATTTTCTAAACCATACAGTATTATTATTAATTTATGCTGATGTGCTTTCCTTTTGGATTTTTCAGCTTGGAAATCACTGACCATCTTGCTCTTGCTCTCTGATGGAAAAAGGGCCATCTCCAGCTTTGACATCATCATTGCAGAAGCTCGATCTCAATAAGGACGAGTCCAAAACCAATAACGTCCAATCTAATAGTAAGGAAATCTCTCTCTCCTTTTTATTGATGTTATTTGAAATTCTTAATCTATAAAGAAGACTTTGCCTTTGTGTTTGATGAATGTGAATTCCATTGTTCTTGTGCATAAACATTTCATTTGAATTCTAATGTTGATTTTGGGTATTGTTCTCAAAACCCCGATAACGTTGGATGTGCTATTTTTGTGGAATCAGTGTGTAGTTTAATCTTGATCATCATTCCTAATATGGAGGCTGTCTTTGATATAAACAACTTGACAAATTCCAGTTGCATGAGTTAATCGCTTACTAGGTTGCACAATCTTTGCAATATGTTATAGAAAAGTTGCATGATTGTGAAATTAAAGGTTACTCCAGTTGAATTTTTTTTCGACACAGCTTACTAAGTTGCATAATCTTTGTAATATATTAATCTCTTAGTCATATCTGAACCATTCATCCAATAGAGTGAAATTGATAGAGGGCCATCCTGCCTCAGAACCTTGTACATAATCTATGTCAACTAAGCTTACTTGGTTGAACATTCTTTGACTAGCTGCACTTCATATGGACAAGGTTCTGAGGGAGGGTGACCTATCACCACTTCTTTTCATCTTGTTGCTGAGGGCTAAGGCATTATCCAAAATGATGATGGATCGCAAGAGAACCTCCTTTCTTGGTGTAGCTCGTCCAATGATTGTCTTTCAATTCCAGCCTTGCAGTACGCTGATGATACATTACTGTTCATTGACGATAGCATGGAGAAATGCATAATGTGAACGCCATATTTGATTGGTTACTGTCTTACATGTTACTTCCAGTATGAGTTTATAGTCTGAATGTACGAGATGATCTTGCTACAGCAGGTGCTTGAAATGCAAGGTGGTTGCTTTACCACGGTCACACCTATCTTGGCTTCCACTGGCTGCCTCTATGGGATGAAAACTGTTTGGAACCCTTGTATCAAACAAGAGGCCAAGAGACTTGCTCACATTTTATAAAGACGAAGTACTTGATTAAGGGGATTAGACTCGCTTGGATCATACACATTGACCCTTGAGAGGTCTATGTGTGATTTCTTTGGGGGATACAAAGGTGATGTTCACGTGATTTCATTGATAGTGTGTATATGCCGATCTGAACATATTTGTGACCTTGGGTGTTGAAGAACCAAAGATGCTTATGGTATCTCTTATGCAAGTAGTTTACGAAGGAGATAACTTAGAAGGTAAGGAATGGATTGAGGGTGAACATTTGGATGGTAGCTTGTGCTGTAGTATGCCATCTTTCTAGTAGCATTTAATAAACTTCGTGATAAGTTTAAAAATAAAGGAGGAAAGTTCAGCATGTGGGAACTCGTAATGAAGCTTCCAGCTGGAATTTGCGTCCAAGCAGGAGTTCAATTGATAGGACACTGAACAGGAAACTGAACCAGCTGACCTCATTTGTGAAATTTATTTCTAGTATCAGACTTAATGAGAAGCTAGAGGAGAAAGGACTGCACTACTGACCTCATTTTGATGGATTGTGACGCCCCATTTACTGTTAAATTGTTGTTTGAGAAGCTAGAGGAGAAAGGATTGCATTGCTGATTTTACTCGTAAGAAGTGTACACCTAAGTTCCATCCAAACTCTTTCTTTGGGCATTCATCTGGGATAGGATTCTGGCTAGAGATAATTTGAGGTAGAGAGGAGAAATTGGCAAACAGATGTATTGTGTTGTCAGGATGAAGAAAATGTTCAGCATTTGATCCGAGTGGACCATGCCCGTGGCATAATAGCAAACAAGTTTACCCACCTCCTCAGGGAAAGATGTACACAAATATAGGATAATTTGTTTTTCACTACTTAAACTAGCCATGTGGTTTTCCTCCCATGGCAGCAGCTGTTTGGGACTTTTTCATCAATGAGTTCAACAGTAGGGTAGACAAGAATGAGGGCCTGTCTCATATGCTATGTAACTGGAAGTGTACTGACTAGTCTAGAGTGGGTAGATTGGTTTGGAAGGTGTCGTTCCATGCAGTGTGTTGGGGCATTTGGAGTGAAAGAAATAGAAAGGTTTTTGAAGGCACAGAGACATGGGGCAGATCATTAATGATGTCTAGATGCTGACTTGGAATTGGACCTTTTTCAGACCCTCTATGAGTGGGCATTAGATTAGACGACTGTAGGTTGAGATGGGAGGACATTATTTTTCATGTACACTGAGTGATTCTACATCTTGTATATCTTGTATTCTGGGCTAGTGTGAACTTCTCATACTATGTTGTGTTTTACTGGTAAAAAAAAAAAAAAAATATGGTCTTCCCTCCGTCGCTTGAAGCAACATGATTTCATGAGTCAAACAGTTATTATACTATGTATAGATGTCATTGTTAATGACTTTAGTGGTTGGAGAGTTGTGATTGGTATATTATACGCATGCAAACTCTTTATGAAATCAGAAAAATTGGTTGTCATGAACTCATGCAATTTATCAGTTGATTAGTATGTTTTATTTTATTTTTACTAAGCTGGTATCTGAAAAGTTGGGTTTGGGGACGTGAATCTTGTATTTCTTTTCTTTTTTTTTAGAATAAAATAGTATTGAAGTTTCCCAATGACAATTGGATGTCTTGAGGAAAGATAAAAGGATGATGCTTTACTCTTTTCATGTTCACCACTCATATTTGCGCATATTTACTGCAGGGATACTTATAGGAAAGACTATATTCCAACGACCATTCGCTTTCAATGAAAAGATTAAATGTCCAAGTCTAGTTAGTTTATGTCTTGGGGTACTTGGTAAACATTTTGAAGATATCATTGAGCACTTGAGCGTGATTGCTGCAACACTTCCACCATACACTAAGGTATTTACTTAATTTTTTTATTATAAATTTGTTTATTGTTTCTGTTATGTTTATGAATTGGGAAAAAAGGTTTTGTTAATATGGCAAAGTGACAGAGTTAGTCACACAACAAAACACTATGGTAAAGTAATTGACTTACTGTATCTGTCATCCTCCCTCTTTCTGTGTTGCATAAGTTGATTAAATTTCCTTAAATATGATCAGCTTGATTGTTTGTTTCTCACGAACCAATTCCAACTCTGGGGGGTGATGAGTTTAAGTGTTTTAACTTTCATTATACCTTTCTGAATGGTTCCATTTATTTCATTTATATGAAGGCTTAGCAAGTTAACAAATAATTTCTTTAGAGGGTGGCTTCTTTTGTGGCCATATGTGCTATTTTACAATCTTATTTTAAGGAAATGATTTTTTTTCGTTAAAATTTTATTGGGCAAGTATGATCATGAATGTAATTTTTTATTGTATTAAGAGCGTAATAAAATTACCTTTTCGACAGGGTAGTGAGTATTTTGGATGGAATATTAAGAGAGGTTTTCAAGTATATTTCGTTGAAGGCTTTACTCTATTGATGTTGCAAACTGGTGGTTAAGAATTTTTTCTCTACGAGGTTTTGTTTCACTATTACATATACATATTGTCCCAAAGAAAATAAAAAGCTAACTTTATAGAAGTTTACATAATCTATGACGTGTGCCTGGAAAACATATGTATGAGAATGTATAATACACTGTAGCTATTCATTTGTCCATTTACATGCTACAGTCCTCGACAAAGGTATTCTCACAAAAGCTGTTTCTGTTAGTAGCCCAAATGTCCACAAACAAATCAGGCATAGGCATAAAGTCTGATTGCAATTTGAGTGGAAACTGTGTTAGTCATCCCCTTGTCATATAGTGTAAGCACATGCACTTTGATCACCTATGCTCTCACTGCATTTGAAAGCAAACCATGTTCAACCGTTTCATAAAATCGTTAACCAAGAAAAGTGTTGTTACAAATGACAATCAAGCATGTTATCTGTGGGAGAATGTTGGATAAATCAATAGTATATCCTGAACCGGTCTATACTCAATTTCTAGTCATGAGCCCACAATCACATGAGCTTATTAATTGGGTAGAAGGGTCGGGTGTGTCCAAGATATGCACGGATGTATGGGTCATTGAGGCTCTTAATTACTCTTCAACTAGAGCTAGAAGTCTGATGGGACTTCTATTCGAGAAAGATACCTATGCAATGTTTATTGGTGGTGAAATCCCTCTTTGCATCATAGCTTACTACTCACCAATTACAGGCAAAGACCTACAATTTAGCAATGAGAAGAGTATTTCCAAGTTCTTCCAATGCATGCAGGTATGTTGTTTACTCAAGTTTGTGTTTTTCACTGTATGCCTAACTTCTAAGGTTCTTACAATTGGTATCAGTCGCTATGGTGACATGGTCATGGATAAAGTTTATTATTACAAGTAACTTTTGAGAAGCATATTTAAGTTTTTATTTTCCTTTTTTATAGCGGCTTCATATTCCGTTGTTGGTACGTTGATTCATAGATATGAAATGTAACTCATATTCAAATGGAAGCATGTTTAAAAAAATAGGCTATAACATGCAACAGAACTATGGAATTGGAAGAATGGAAATGAATAAGTATCATAGAAAATACAATTGATGATGTACCGTGTATATTGCATTAACCAATCATTATATAACATCATGGTTATATATCCTTACCTCGATACTCTGTATTGTAATATGTTAAGTCTTTTATTAATAGTCCCACATTGGGACTAGAGTCTACTGACTGTAACTCTGTTCATTATAAATATGAGTCTTAGTCTCACACTGAGAACTAAGTCATTACGACCTAATATTATATTCTACTTGGCATCAGACGCCAAACCCACCAAACCCTAACCCTCACCACCATCAACAAATCCTAACCCTAATTCCCTGCGCTGCAACAAACCCTAACCCTAATTCTCTGCGCTTCTACTGCTGCTGTCACTTCCCTGCGCTACTGTGTAGCCATTCCCTGCATCTGTTCTGAGCACGGCTTCCGTCCATCCCTTTCTAGGGTCTTTGTCTTCAGCGGCTCCACCGCTCCTATGAAGGCTTAAATCAGCCTTTGTTATTGTCTTTTCCTTTGTCCTGGAGCAACTCCTCTCTTTCTTCCTTGATTAAAGGTATCGTCTCTTTGTCCAGAAATCTCTTGTTCATTAGGTGCTGCTCTATTGTCTCCTCTTTTTTGTCGTTATGCCAGAATCTCCTACGGATACATCTTCAATGGATAAATCACCATCCAATTCCGGTGTCTCAAAATCTGAATCTGGTAGTGGGAATGAGAATCTGTTGAACTTCCCTGCTTCTCATCGGGTTACTAGTGTTCTACTGAATGGCCAGAATTTTTCGTCTTGGTCTAGGTCTATCCGCTTGTTCTTGGGAGCTAAGGGTAAGATTGATTGGTTGTTCCCTAACAAAGTGTTGCGTCCATCAGAGGCTGATTCTACTTATGGGAAATGGTTTATGGATAATTGTATGATTTTGGGATGGATTTTAACCTCGATGGAACCAGAAATCTATCAGTTATTCACATTTCATGAAACTGTTGATAGTTTGTGGGCTGCTTTGACAGATGTATTCTACCTCACATAATGAGGTACGCATTTATGAGTTGTACAGGGAGCTTGGTCAGGCCTGTCAAGGTTCTTTGTCTGTAACAGCCTACTACGGATATTTGAAGAAGAGATGGGAGGAGCTTGCAATCTACAACTCTTTGACTGACATTACAGGAATGACTTCAGCCATTGCTACAGCCATTCAAAAGCGAGAGGACAAACAGAAAGTCGACCAGTTTCTTATCTGCAAAGTAGAATTTCAAAGTAATTACAAAATATATTTCACGCGGTATGAAAGTTCAAAATATTGAGGGAATAATTAAATTACCTGAATTAAATAATCTGCAAACTTGACATTTTCAACATCATTACTGTTCAGCCGCATGTTTTTAACCAGGGTTAAAACTTAAAACATTTTTCCATAAATGCGATCTTGTTAGTGATGCACCAACTATATCCTGCCTAGTGCCTTTAGCAATAACAGGGAGGGTTTGTTTGAAGTCACCACCAAGAACAACAGTAATTCCTCCAAATGGTTTACCATTTTCACGAATATCCCGTAGTGTACGATCAACTGCCTCAACGCAAAACCGATGTTGCATTGGTACTTCATCCCATACAATTAGTTTCGCTCTTCTGAATAATTCTGCATGGATGCTTTGTTTGGTGACTGCACAAACAGAATCGTCCAGAACTTCAAATGGAATTTTAAACACAGAATGAGCCGTTCTTCCTCCGGTTAATAATAATGATGCAATTCCTGATGAAGCAACCATGATTACGATATGACATTCACTTCTCAATGTATCCGCAATAGTATTATAGACAAATGTTTTTCCTGTACCTGCTGGACCACTCAAGAAAAAAACTTGTCCACTATCATTACGAACTGAATTTGTAATGGTTGTATACGCATGGAGTTGTTCATTATTGAAACTTCCCACTTTAGTCTGAGCTTCCTCATATAATCCTGGGTACACTAAGTTTTGATGCTTTGTCGGTTTGTAACTAAAGCTTTCCATGCTTTACACGGTAAAGGCATATCTGGAAAATCAGATAATGTTTTACCACTTTTCGTGGGAATCATCTCATCTCATGGAAAAGCAAGAAGCAAAATGTTGTCTCCCGCTCATCTGCTGAAGCTGAGTATCGTGCATTGGCACTTGGAACATGTGAGATTATGTGGCTACGTTCCTTTTTGAGCGAGCTGGGCTTTGCTGAGAGAGGGTCGTCAATTCTACATTGTGACAACCAATCTGCAATTTATCTAGCTTCTGACTCTATCCTACATGAGAGGACAAAACACGTAGAGATTGATGTACATTTTCTACGGGAGAAGGTTCGTTTAGGGATTGTGACTCCTACTTTTGTTCGGACAAAGGCACAAGTTGCTGATAGTTTAACCAAGCCAGTTGGTCCCGCTGATCTTCAGTCTTCGATTATCAAGCTGGGTTTAATGCAAATCTTCGCCCCAGCTTGAGGGGGAGTATTGTAATATGTTAAGTCTTTTATTAATAGTCCCACATTGGGACTAGAATCTACTGACTGTAACTCTGTTCATTATAAATATGAGTCTTAGTCTCACACTGAGAACTAAGTCATTACGACCTAATATTATATTCTACTCTCTGAATGTATCAACGTACTAACAACAAAATGTGAAGCCACTATCAAAGCAAAAAACTTGAATATGATGTAGGCTTTAATCTGATTATATATTGTATGTACAACCTTGGCGATTGATACCAACTATAAGACTTTATGATTTAGGTATACAATTAAGAATCACAAACTTAAACACAACGTGCATGTACGGGAAGAACGATCAATCTCTTGGAGAGTTCTTTGCCTGATTGGTGTTACGGACGTTCATGAGGTTCGACATATTATGAGCCATACCTATTTACTTTGCTAAACAGTAGTCTCTGATGGGTGAGTGGTAACCTATGCTCCAAATAGGAACCTTCACTTCTATTTATCATCATCATGGATCTGTCTAGAATATAAGTTCCCATTGGAGTTCTAACCCTGGTAAGAGAGTAATATTGGGTCCCACCTAACTAATAAAAACCCATGTGGTGGTGAGCTAAGGACTAGAAATAGTTTATGGACCGCATCTGGGTGTATCATCGGATGTATCCAGTAATTTAGGGTTTAATTTGTCAAATGGATGTACACCAAAATTTAATTAGTATTATTGTTTTATGCTGAATGGATGTGTATCTCACATATAAAAAAATGTCTACTGTTATTACAATGTTTTAACTAGTTAACATACATTTTATTAATTTTGGGTCCTTTGCAACTTCGACTATGTCGTAGACTGGTCACATGGCCATTATTATAGTACCTCCCATTCTCCCAAACATAAAACACAATCATCTGCGTCATTCTAGTTTATTAGTTAAGTATTTCTCCTATTTTTGGGCAATGAGCAAGCTGGGGTTTGGTAGAAACCTACCAGTATCTTAATGTTCAACTGTTATTTAGCTCTATCCTACATAATTCCATTGACATTCTGTCTCTATGCAAAGGATTACCAAAACACATAACAATATGATCATTTAGACCAACTTGTTTATGACAGACTGCAGCACAGATTGTTCGCATTAAACATGTTTTAAACTGTTCTCCTTGAATTTCTCCATCTTGTCCTGGATATCCATGACCACCCTTTGCATCCTCATAATGCCTTCAATAGCTTCAATGGCTTGTTATATCCAAACTTATTTATAGCCTGTCTGTGTTCAGGCTGACTGCTATCCGCATTCCTGAGCAAATAGCTTCCACTCCATTCTCAGTAATGGTTCCACATCTACCACCTGTCCACCTATGAAAACATGGTGATTCTGTTCTTTCTCTTTCCTGAAAATCAACCATATGCACCTCCATTATCCTTGAGGGGAGTATGGACATATCGCAGCTGGAGGAATTGGCTCTCACGTTCAGTAGATGTCCTGAGTTGGACATAAAGTACTCAGCTGGGATAAGTGAGAGTACGCTCCTGTTTTGCTGACTGATTGTCAGCAGCTTTCAAATTTTTATTTTTTTTGGCAATTAAGCCAGCAGCAGCTTTCAACTTAATGGCATTGAATCTGCATTTTACTTCATATATGATCTTGTTGATGTCATGATAGCTTCCATGCTTTTACACTTGCCTTCATACATTCTTCTGCATCCATGTATTTTCTCATTGCATTCTCTAAAAGCTCTGAGTTTATCTCATTGATCAACAGATGGCAATGATGGCAATCGCTAGGAGAAGAAAGTTACTTAATGATGACGTTCTCATTTCCTTGTCTGATAATTCCTGGGATATTTTAGATGTTTCTGGATCTGATGTTTCTGATTTTGGCCTGGCAAAAGTTGTTAAGATGTGTGATTCTCTCCGAGCTGTTGATATAAGGTATGATTTGAAGCATCAATTGACATCCTATCCTCTTTTTTTAATAGTGCTCCCAATGCTTCAATTTTTCCTGAACCCTGGGGTGCCCTGAGTCTTCTCTAAATATTGTTGCATCCCAGGAATAGATCGAATCTTAAACGATAAGGAAATTTCCCTAATCTGCCAATTTACCACAGATTTTCTGGAGTTTGTTGGATTTTGTACGGATATCGTGGGAATTCTTCATGGGTGTTGAGCAATTGAGTTTTCTTGGTTATCTTTAGGCCAGTAATTGATAAGGTAGGAAAAAAAAAATTGAAGCTCCAATCTTGATTCATACTCTTCATTGCGGGTGAAATAGTTTCCACGATGTGGTGTTTTCTATGAGATCAATTACTATAACCAAAGGAATCACCCCATCACGATCTCATTTGTTTCTGTTTTCCTTCTTTGTTGGGAATTTACCCTTCAGAAACTTAGTCGCCTTTTTCGTTATTTTAGGAGATGTTTTTCTCTTTGGTTTAAAAGAAGGAAACTGAGATACATGGTCTCTTTCGTAATTGGGATTCATACGTGTTACCATCTTGTTAAATCAAATCTCTTAACTCCTTTATCTATTGTTTAATTTTTGGGAGATGTACCATCATAAAACTCCGAGATATTGATGAAGGATAACATAGTATCATCAAAAAAAGAGTCCTACTCAAAACAAACCATTTGGGATGTTGTAGTATGAATATTACGGACTATTTTGATTTTCATGGCCTTAAAATTATGTGATGCTGGAGCATAAGAATAGTATGTGGATTTTTATTTTTTAAAGTTATTTTCTTTCTTTATTTTTTCTCTATTATGATCGTTAGGTTCCGAGGAATAACTCTAGGGCATTGGCCAAAGTTGTTTTTAAGTTGTTCTTGAATGAATTAAGAGACAATTGAGTTTTAGATTGGGAAGGTTTTGAGTTTAGAGGAGTATGAATATTTGTCCAAAAAAACAGAATAATAAGGTCTCACCTTGGTGAGAGAGATTAAAGGTTATATTATAAATGTGAAATATCCCTTTGTTTTATCATTACATATATATACGACATAGTTTTGCAGTTTTGCTTTTGCTTTTGCTACATCAGTTTCACTGTCTTATTAGATGTTAGTTATTACAGTTATGGTTCATGTGCAGTCGCTGCTACAGAATTACTGCACTTGGTGTGTCGGAGCTTTTGAGCCATTGCCAGTCTTTAGAGACTTTGAGATGTGGGTAAGATTTGTTATTTTTATCCGCTTTCTAGAGTTTTTTTTTTAGAAATATAAAATCTCTTAAATTTCATTTCTAGCACCACAATCCCTGTGAATAGTATCTATGGTATATGGCCTCCTATATCCATGCAGTTACGATTTACTCTCAGGTTGTCAATATCTTGTCATATTTGAGAAGTTTATGTACATGAAAACACTCTAGATTTCAATTAATTGTTCAGGTTCTCTGTAAATACTAGTCTATTATTATGTGAACAGAAACTTATAACTATATTGCTAGTGGAAAGTAATGATTTTGACATTTTGTATAGGACTATTGGGTCCATAGCCTGCTTATAATAGGCATATGGAGAATATTTGAGTTTACTTTTGTGTTCCTTTTGCATTTGATTCAATTTGGGATCATGCGTAGACAGCCTTTCTATGTTCATTACTAAAACAAATCAAAATGTGTATGTGGAGGCATCGTGCAATAAGAGTAAAACAAGCGGCCCCCCAGCCATAACTCTGGAGAAAAAGAAAATAAGAACTTCAAACGAATCGAAATTGTATGGTTGGGTTACCTTTTAACAACGCCTCACCGAAATTGCTATGAGTTCATTTAGTGAAAAAGATTAATCCAAGACATACTACACGAGCAAAAGACCACCATAATATTTGAGGGAATAGAGAACTTCAACTGTTGCTTACATTAAAATTATGTTAGGTACTTTTGACTCTGAGCAAAACTATTTTGTTTACATCTCATCAACACAACCTCGAGTTAGAAATTGTACAGTTGCTTTTGAAGCAAATGCTTCATAATTTAATGCTTATACTCCTTGCATATTTAGTTCTCTACAGTAAATGTTTTGTAATATTTAAAGCACAAGAACCCTTTTAAACAAATAGTTTCTTTAGGGTAATTATCCTTGCATTGTCTTTCCTTGTTATGTATGGCCAATGTGGGAGTCCTTGCTTAAACATGAAACTAATATAGACCAGGAGCTCTATTATGTTTGATGGCATTGAATGCATACACAAGAATGATAAGGATGTGTAGAATTATGGTTATGGAAATGAGTACTTCGATAGGATGGACTTCGATAGGATGGACTTCGATTTGAAATCAGTGGCGGACCCAAAATTTTCGTTGAAAGGGGGCAAAAAAAAGAAATTAAAAATTTGAGATGCAATCTTTAAATCATGAGCCCAAAATCAATCTGATTGACTATAGCTCAAAGTTTTAGTTTAGGAGTGTTTGCTAGTTAGTTTGTGTTCTTGGTTATTTCACTAATTAACCGACCATAGTCTTTTTGTGGTAATTATTGAATGAATCTGACATTTTATTATAAAAATAAATTCTAAAAAAAATTTAAATTCTAGTTAAATGCAATTGTTGATGGAAGGTACCATATTTTTCATTATTTCCAAACACAACCGGAGCAAGTTATCAGTCATTACGACTGAATTTCAAAGAGAGTGAGAACAAGGAACGAAATAGCCCAACTATAAGGGAATGAATCCCCCACATTGTGTGTACAATACTTTCCGAATTGTCTTATTATGCAGATTTTGTTCACTTTTTTCCCTGGGTATATGGCGCTGCAAATAATAACATGCTAAGAATGAAGCTAAAATGTTGTGTGTGCAGAGGGTGCCACAGGAGTGACACTGCCGTACGAAGATGTTTGGGTTTCTTGAAACCAAAACTGAATGATGTGGCAGGCGATTCGTGGGAGGAGCTTGATAGCAAGGACATCGCCAATGGCGCAGAATCATTGCGTTGGCTTTTATGGGTATGTTCATCGGTGGATTCCTTGCATTGCATCCTTACGGGCCGTAAATACATGATTTGCTTAAAATTAATATATAAATACCATCATAAGAAGAATTATGTATATAATATATACATGTCTTTAGTGACTGGACATATATGTATATATATATATATATATCTTAATTTTGCAAATGTGTATTTTCCATTTGGATAGGGGTTTGTTGATATGTTTTTTCCCGTCCTTGAATGAGTGGTATTACCTGCATATGCACCTGATATAATTTTCAATTAGGGCTTTCTCTTGTTCTCGCATAAGGTCTCTACTCTGTCGCATTCATTTATATTCTTCCTTCTACCTTTACAGCCAAAGATAGACGATAATTCGCAGGATATATTGGCAAGTGATTGTCCACGCATTGTAGTGAATCCCAAACCATCAGTATTCAGTGTCAGAGGGTTCAAAGTTCCCAATGAAGCAATAGCAGATTTAGCATTGGATGAATCTTTTGTTCAGGGCATTGACCCCAATACATGGGTAATTCCTGGGGTAGTGCGAAAGGTTGTAACTTTATCTGATTCAAGCCCTAGTGAATTGCCAATTGCGGAGAAATTCAGGCTAGCATTTGTACAGAGGGATGAAAGGTTGGCACCAAAGAGAGCGAAGAATGTGAGACAACGTCAGCGGCGAGCAGAGAAGGAATGGATGATGAGCAATGCTGAAGCAAAGTCGGTAGTTCTTGCTGCAAGACATAGCAAGTCTCTGCACGGTCGGACCTGATCCTAGGACCTGGTTTTATAGGTATAATGTACAATAAAATCAATTTCATATTGAAACCCTCTACTTGCCATTCTTGTTTTTCCTGTTATTATTGCAAGTGTTGTATCATAAACCTTGGCCTAATTTGGCATGATGAAAATGCACCAGTAGCATTTTCCCCAGCATTCTCGTCATCACTAATCTCAATTACTTCAAATAGAGGTGTGAGACGACATTGCTCTGCAATCAGCGCATCCATTGATAGAGAAGATGCCATACTTTACCCATGGGAGCACAAACTCCCTCAATTCAACACCAAGCCCATGCATGTTCCAACCATCCCTGAAACTGCTCCCAATTCCTTTTGCTAACTTCAAATGAGGGGTTGAAAAGTATGCAAGCATATGAGCGTGAATTCCGATCCAAGCACCATTCACCTTCGAACAATTAGCTATTTTGGTCCTCTAACTTTGCTCAAATTTTCAGTTGAATCCTCAAAGTTTAAATTGGTCCGCAAAATGGTCACTTGTTTATCTTCATGTTTTCAAGCATTTAAAAAAGTTGCCCAGTTGCAGGTAACTATCATACGTGGTCTACCCAATTGCCCAGTAGTTATATCTGAAGTGAAAAATCGTGAGTTAAATAATATCGAAAACGATTAACCTCCCCCTCTTATATATTGACATTTCATAAACTGCCACGTATGATAGTAAACTACCACTGGGCAACTCTGTTAAATGCTTGGAAACGGCCAAACCATTTTGCAAACGTTTTGAAAGATTTGGGACCAAATTGACCAGTTTAAACTTTGAGGACTCAACTGAAAATTTGAGCAAAGTTAGAGGACCAAAATAGCTAATTGTTCGTGACTTTGGGATATTCACATGAAAGCTCTTGAATTTGGCATAATGATAAACACACAAAGATCGGCAGACATAATCCTTGGAGATGGACAGAAAATGAAGGGGTTCATTGAAAGCAACAGAGTAAGAAGAAAGAAAAGCCATTGTTTTCAATCTGCATAGAACACACGGTCTGTATCCTACTGTAATACTAATGAAGAAAGTAGCTTTTAGCGCTTGGATTTCCATCGTTAGACTTTTGGCTTGGGCTTGGGATTTGTTTTGACTTCTATTAGGCAAAATTTGGGTACCGTGGAACAAACCTCCGTGTCACTATTATCTCTGACACCTCACAAGCATGTAACCTCTCCGTCACCATCCATGTATCTAACACCTCTTTCTTAGCCTCTTTGGTTTATGCCATGTGTCAACCACCTGGGAGGATGGCTCTCTGGCAAGACATGCTCACCTTTGGAGCTAACACAAACACTCCCTGGATGGTTGGAGGGGATTATAACACAGTCCTTACCTCTGAGGAAATACTAGGTGGAGAACCTGCTACACTTAACTTCGCACAAGACTTCAATGATTTCACTCAACAAGCATGCCTTGTGGATTGTGGTTTTTCTGGTTCCAAGTTCACTGGGTGCAATAACCAACAAGGTCATCGAAGGAGATGGGCAAGGCTTGACGGAGTCTTTGTTAATACCAACTGGCTAACCTCCATGCCCATTCTCAGCATTGCTCACCAACCAAGAGCTTTATCTGATCATGTTCCTCTAGTGGTAACTAGTGGACACTACATCAGGAAACAAGAATCACACCCATTCAGATTCAAAAGAATGTGGACCATTTGGAGCTCAAGATCATGAAGAATTCCATTCATTCATTGCTACCAACTGGAATCTGGCTGGTTACTCTCCTTTCCCTCTAATCCATTTGGAGTTCAAGATCAAGAATATTAGAGCTAAGCTCGAGTGGTGGAATAAAATTGTTTTTGGTGATGTGCATCAAAATTTGATAGTTCTAGAGGACAACACTGCAGAGATTGAACACAAACGGATACAGAATCGGTGCCTCAGTGATGACATTGACATGAACAGACTGCAAGCTAAATACCAGCTGACACTTACCCAGCAAGAACTGTTCTGGCAGGAAAGGTCTGGTGAAAAATGACTAAAGGAAGGGGAAAGAAACAATGCCTTCTTCCATGCGAGCGTAAAGGTAAGAAGAAGGTTGCTTAAAGCTAGACTGTTTCTCACTAATGACCCAGATGATTAGTTTGAGGATCAAGAGACCATTCATGACCATGCAATCTCACACTTTCAACATCAACTCACCACTAATGGCTGCAACATCAATAACTCCTCTCTTGAGATTATACCTCTGTCGGAGACTGCTGAAAGCAACACTAACCTACCTAGACTCCCCATTTTGGAGGAGTTCAACTGTGTTGTGTTCAGCATTGACCCTTGCCGGGCCCAAGGTCCTGATAGCCTCACCTCTTGTTTCTACCAAACCTGCTGGGAAATTATAGCAGAGGACATCTACCAAGCATCTGTTGCCTTCTTTAGATGCCAAGCCATCCCCAATTCTTACCTAGCCAACTACATCTGTCTTATACCTAAAAAGGACACACATATTGTCATTACAGACTTCAAACCTATAAGCCTGAACAATGTATCTTACCAAGTGTTCTCTAAAATCATCACAAATAGGTTGCCCAGATCATCCCCAAGTTAATCTCCCCGGAACAAGGTGCTTTCATCCAAGGAAGACTCATTACTGAAAACATCTGTCTTGCTCAAGAATTAATGCAGAACATTAACTCCAAATCCTATGGGGGGGGGGGGGGGGGGGACCTAGTGCTTTACGCTGGACATGAAAAACGCATTTGACAGAGTAGAATGTAACGTAGCGGAAGCAAGTAAAATTAACTAAAATTATAGAAGATGATAACTTTGAGAAGAATCTTTGAAAATCTGTAATGTAATTGATAAAAATCCCCCACTTACAAAGTAGAAACTATATTTATAGTCTTTTCTAACTTGGACTCAAAATTAGAAACCATAACTAGAATTCTAAATAAACTAGGACTGCTCATATAACCTATCTAAACAACTAAGAAATTCAACATCTAAATAACTTAACTACATTATTGGACGCCCATGCTGACGTCATTAATTTTTGACGCGTTTCTGACGAATCAGATTTTTTGCTGTTGCTGATCAGATTTCTTAGATAAATTTGATGCTAATGATCCTACATCAGTCCCCCGTTCTTGAAAAGAACTCGTCCTCGAGTTCACTTAAGGTAAAGAAACATATTCATCTCCATAGTAGCGGTAGATATCCTGCACATTAAATATTGGAAAGATGTTCAAGTCATCGGGAAGGGCAACAACATAAGCATTATCACTAATCTTCTTGACAATTCGAAGGGGACTGATCTTCTTCTTTTTGAGGTTACTGTATGTACCCACGGGAAAACGTTCCTTACGGAGGAAGACCATAACCAAGTCACCTTCTTAAAAAATCTTGTAACGCCCCAAAATCATAACACGAATCCCCATGATACAATGTCAGATCTCGAGGCATTAAAACAACCCAACCCATGATATTAATCTAATAATACAAAGTTCTGAATGATATTCATAAATATAATTGTCATTAAAAATACATAACTTAATACAATACAGAATAATACAACTACGATCACCTCTATACAAAAGAAATTAAACACATCTATCGCGCGAATACCTATACCAATACCCTCTGTAACCTCTGCACAACCATATCTGCTGAATCGATCTATCATCGACCAACTGTTTAACTGTAAAGGGATTAATGATAGAGTGAGCATTTCCACTTGCTCAGTAGTGACTCACATTTCCAAAATACTATGAAATCATGCATGACGATTAACCATACGAAACAGTTAAAATAATACAGGTTTTAACTGTAATAATAAAATACATAAATAATTTGATAAGTAAATACTTTTAAACCAAACCTTTTACCTTTTATAGTAATCATACTAACCATGAATCCATACAATAAACCGGGTAGCTGCATCCTATTAGAGTGGTGAGAATACGACTGAAACTCAGCCCCAGGCAGATCATCTTGGTTCAGAACTTTCCAGTGTGAACATGCACCGTTGTTTTCCTGATTAACCGGTCGGGTAATGATTACCGTTTTTGTGCCCGAATAAACTAACCCTCTTTTAGAGCTCAGGTGGGCCCTTTGACCACGCCTCCTGATACGAGGAGTCCCTAACTTACGGTGGTCAATCATTCGACGACTGCAAACTGCACAGGATCCTGACACACGTCCAGGAGT
Source organism: Aquilegia eximia (assembly GCA_023053565.1). Taxonomy (NCBI): domain Eukaryota; kingdom Viridiplantae; phylum Streptophyta; class Magnoliopsida; order Ranunculales; family Ranunculaceae; genus Aquilegia; species Aquilegia eximia. The sequence continues at coordinate 1,364,721 of JALIGU010000012.1, read as the reverse complement.
GGACTAACTCTCACCCCTCGCGTCTAAACCTCCTCGAGGTAACATGTATCCTCACAGCACACTAAGCACCAACAACGTACCACTAAAAGCATGGTAATCCAGGAAGGTAAAAGAGGAATTCCCAGAAACATCCAATAGTGTTCGCCTTTAGAAAGTGCCCATTCACCGTCTAAAGGTGAACAACGCGTATGTAATCCTACAAAGAATTGTCATTTTCGGAATATGACAACAATTCCTTCTTGTAGGAATTCACAGATCCCTTGTTAGACCGCCTCGTGATATAATATATAAGTGTCTTTTAATAATAATTAATTAATCTGGCATGTGTGACGAGTTCCTGAATTTATCAGCCATCAACCAGTCCCCTATTCACGGCTACCCTACCCGGACCAAAGCCGAAGAGACTATCCCCTATTCATGGCTACCCCACCCGGGCCAAAGCCAAAGGGATTATAATCCGATCTGTAATAATATGTTCATGTAAGCACCCAAATCATATTCCCAATTCAGAAATCTCACACCATACCAACATACAACTGGGATCTCACATCCCACATACAAAATCCATCTCCCTTTTCTCATCCTTGAAAAGAGATGTAATAAAAACTTCGATGCTTTTTCCGTTTATAAAACCATTTCAATATACATATACTGCTTTAATAACTCTAGTATAAAACATGATATCTAAAACTAATCACTTTAATAAAAGCTATAATCGATAAACCATGAGTAATCTATATATACCAAACAAAACCATGCATGCATTTTTATCATCAATAATATATCAATTAATTTGCAACATTTAAAATATGACACATGAAAAGACAGTATAAAAGAAATGTAAGTCCCTACCTCAACGCGCTCCTACACCACTTCCAAAACCCCGAAGAAAAGCACTATGCCAAACTCCTAAAATAACAATCAAAATCATAAATATATAATCTATAAGATAATGCGAAACTACCACTTATTGTTCTAGTCGTGCAGTCTCGTGTTCCTAACAGGTTTTGCATTCCCTATTACGCTCAAACCCTACAGGTCAGGATAATTTTTTTTCCATTTCTGGTCACAAGTATTAAACTAGTTGGTCACCAATAAAATTGGAACAAACAAATGACCAGGGTGTATGTTCCAGGCCAAGCACCAAAACCGGCCTCAATCGAACTACCAGATCTCATTAGTCAAGTGGACATAGACTATTAAAGAGGGTATATATGCTTCTAGCTACAACCCCTTCCTTTAACCATTCCTATCAATCATACTCATTTATTTTGCCTATTTAACTTCGATCTATCCACATATTATTTTGATCTGATGTTACCACTTACTACTAAAAATACAATAACTGTTTAATATGCACTTGTCATATTACCACTTATAATATTGGGGCTAAATACTTGTCTAATTTCAACAATACCCATTTTGCTATACTAACTATTATTTTTGGTGTAGCTCACTTTAAAGTACAGGTCAGTAATATTTGGAATTGATCTCAATCTCAAATTCCCATCTGATAATTTTTCAATGTTATGTTTCATTCAATATTATACTGGGCATAATTCACAAGACCCTCGATACTAATGATATGTTCTAAGTTTCAGACCAAGTGTTACACTCGAGCGCATATATAACCAACTACTCAAGGTTCATATTTCGATTGACCACAACAAAATCTGGTAAATGAATCACAAACTCATTTTTTTTTTCCTACTGTTATAGCCCTCCACACTAATATAAGCTAGGGGCTCTAGAAATCTAATTCACTGAGATTATCAATGTTAAGACAAGGCATTGCGCCCTTTCGTTCAAAATCGAATGGAATCTCGGAAAATTGAACAAGGCATCGGGACCTTTCGTTCAATGAATCTCGAAAAATTGAACAAGGCATTGCGCCCTTTCGTTCAAATCAAATGGAATCTTGAAAAATTGAACAAGGCATCGGGACCGTTCGTTTAATGAATCTCGGAAAATTGAACAAGGCATGACGCCCTTTCGTTCAAAATCGAATGGAATCTCGAAAAATTGAACAAGGCATCGGGACCTTTCGTTCAAAATCAAATGGAATCTTGAAAAATTGAACAAGGCATCGGGACCTTTCGTTTAATGAATCTTAGAAAATTAAACAAGGCATTGCGCCCTTTCGTTCAAAATCGAATGAAATCTCAAAAAATTGAACAAGGCATCGGGACCTTTCGTTCAATGGATCTCCAAAAATTGAACAAGGCATTGTGCCCTTTCGTTCAAAATCAAATGGAATCTTGAAAACTTGAACAAGGCATCGGGACCTTTCGTTCAAGGAATCTCTAAAAATTGAACAAGGCATTGCGCCCTTTCGTTCCAAATCAAATGGAATCTTGAAAATTTGAACAAGGCATCGGGACCTTTCGTTCATTAATCTCCAAAAATTAAACTAGGCAATGCGCCCTTTCGTTCAAAGTTAAATAGAATCTCGACAAATTGAACAAGGCATCGAGACCTTTTGTTCAACGAATCTCCAAAAAATGAACAAGGCATTGCACCATTTCGTTCAAAAATTTAACACAAAACAAGTACAAAAAACAAACTTTACTACACTATATATCTATTCGACTCAAAGCTACATATCTCCAACAATCTAACTTTCTTTTTCATTGAAATCGAAGTCAACTCGTATACACTATTTTCCGTCAATCTGAATGAAAAGGGGCTATGTATATACCCATTACCGAGCTCTCTCTTACTCGGATCTCCAAATACCGACTTAGCACTTATTTCATCCGACCTCAATCGAGTTCATATCTTATTTACTCCCATGTTGAACGCCCATCATACTGACTTGAACATAAAATCATCCGACCTCATCCGACTTGGGGTTTTTTTAGTTATTCCTGGGCTCGATTCTTCATAGCAAATCTCTTATCAGTTACATATCTTTCTCATTAAACCCCCTGATATTTGCACTATTAATGATCTGATCGTTGGGTCATTAATTACTAGTCGTTGTCCCAAATCCCCTATAAAAAGGAACTACATTGGCTTGATTCTGGGACCTGCTCACTCTCACATACGTAGGCACCTATCACCTTGTGATAGCTCAGCCACTTCTCCTCCTCAAAACTTTTCTCCTCCACTTCTCCGATCATCTTCCTCACTTAACAACTTCTCCTTCTTCTCCAATCATATTCATTCTTCCTCATTTTCCGACTACATTTACAGATCACTTCAGTTCCTTTCTTTTTCTTTATGGTTTTCTTCTATTCAACAACAAATTCAACTTCTCTTCCTGGTCGTGCCATATATCACCCTTAGTTGCCCCCAAGCATCAAATATCATGAGCACTACTCATATAGGCTATTGATTCATTGTAATTAAACTCATTAGATCACCCAAATTAGCAACAAACTATAGCAATTAAATTTCCTGCTACTGCAACCTTGGAACAAGGAGGATATAAAACCTTGGTTTCTCCATTACAAGCAGTTAGGAAGTCCATCAAACCAGATTTACTAATACCTATTCAGTTCATACCATGGTACTCTCTCTCTCTCTCTCATGTGTGAGACGGACGAGTAAGCTACTAGTTTGGTTTCTCACTATCTATTCCAAAACAGTTTATTATAAGGATAAACACTAACTAGTGTCAAGGATCCTAATCAAGTAGGAGGTGTCAAGCATGCTAATACACAACACACACACACTTATACAAACCCGCATCTAATGATACCACAAGCAACTTAATATGTTACTCCCGTTTATTGATTCTAATAACAATATCTTATTTGGTCATACATGGGTCCCTTTAAACCCATATCACATCACGTGTCCATGCGCTCGACCCTAATAAGGTCCATGAGTAAGTTGGTTTTTATCATATACCGAAATCGCTTCTACATTTACCCGAGCTTACAAAATTTTGGAAATATGTATTAAGTTTTCACTGTATGTTGGTTCTTATTTTTATATATTTTTCTAATAAAATACACTCCATTATCTAAACCAATCATTTTAGATTATACTAAGTTTAATCGTGACCGTAGGCTATAAGTAAGATTACTAAAATGTCCCTAAGGTAAGTACGGGTCGTTACAAATCTTCACATGCCTATGTTTATCAGCATCTTTTTTATACTTGGCATTAGAAGATTAAAGGTTTTTTCTTCACATCTTCATGCAATTTCATCACATTATCAACCATCTCATTTGCATCAACATGTGAATCTGGTCAAGGAGGCAAAGCAACTAGATCCAAAGTATGGTTAGGCATACGTGAGTACACAATCTCAAAAGGAGACTTGCCTGTAGAGCGACTTTTAGAAGAATTATATCCAAACTCAGCTTGGGATAAACCAAGGTCCCATTGGCGTGGTTTGTCACCTGAAATGCTGTGAATAATATTACCCAATGAACGGTTTACCACTTCTGTTTGGCCATCATTTTATGGATGCGCAGTACTAGAATATTTCAAGGAAGTATTAAGACGTTTCCAGAATGTCTGCCAAAAATGACTAAGGAATTTGGTATCACGATCAGATGTGATGGATTGAGGTACACCATGTAAGCGAACAACCTCACAAAAGAAAATGTTGGCAATATTAACCGCACATCCATTGTTTTCTTACATTGAATGAAGTGTGCCATTTTGGAGTAACGATCCATGATAACAAAAACTGAGTCATTACGGCATTGTGTGCGAGGAAGTCCCAATACAAAATCCATAGACAAATCAATCCAAGGGCCCGAAGGAATGGGAAGAGGAGTATATAAGCGTGTATTCTGAGTTTGACCTTTAAATTATTGGCAAAATAAAACAACGACGAACAAACGTTGCAACATCTCGCTTAAGAGAAGGCTAAAAGTATCGCTCCTCAACTAAGGAAATAGTCTTATCACGACCAAGATAAAATCCAAAACCTCCACCATGAAGTTCTTTAACAACAAACTCGCGTAGAGAACCTTGGGGAATACAAAGACGATTGCATTTGAATAGAAAACCATCGTGCAATAAGGAATCAGTCGTGCCAGACTAATTGGAAGAACACTTAAACCACATGTCATGAAAATCTGGATCATCGTGATAGAGTTCTTTCAAGTAATCAAAAGCAACTATCTCACTGTGAACGGTCACAAGCAAAGAGGAACGTCAGCTAAGAGCATCTGCAACAACATTTTGAGTACCAGATTTATGCTTCAAAATATAATGAAAATGCTCCAAGTGTTCAACCCATTGAGCATTCATTCGATTGGTGTGTTTATTACTCTTAATATAACGCAAAACCTGGTGATCGGAGTAAAGAATAAACTCGCGTTGAATCAAATAATGTTGCCAGTAGCATACGGTTTGGACTACAACATAGAATTCAAGCTCATAAGTAGACTACTTCTGACGAGATTCAGACAACTTCTCGCTAAAATAAGCAACATGACGACCTTATTGGGACAAACAGCTCCAATGCCAATAATGGAGGCATTGCAGTCAACCTCAAACAACTTGTCAAAAGAAGGCAAAACAAGAACATCAGCTGAAGTTAATTTTTCTTTTAACAAGGAAAAACTTTGGGCACCCTCGTCAGTCCACTCAAAACGGTTCTTCTTTAAACAATTAATTAAAGGAGTAGCAATAGCACTGAAATTCCGAATGAACCGATGATAGAATGTAGCAAGACCATGGAAGCTACACACATCATGCGCAGATTTAGGAGTCAACCAATCACGAATAGCTTTGACCTTATCATCATCCACATGAATTCCATCACAAGAGATAACATAACCCAAGAACAAAATTTTTGTTGATAAGAAACTGTACTTCTTGAGGTTAATAAACAATTGATTCTCACGGAGAGCAGAAAACACTTCCCAAAGATGATCAGATTCACAACGACTGTATATAAGAATGTCATCAAAGTAGACCACGACAAAATTGCCAATAAAGGGCTGCAAAACCTGATTCATGAGTCTCATAAAAATACTAGGTGGATTAGAAAGACCAAATGGCATAACACGCCACTCATATAAGCCATCCTTTGTTTTAAAGGCGGTTTTCCATTCATCACCTGGTTTAATTCGAATCTGATGATAACCACTTTTCAAATCAAGTTTGGAAAAGATAACAAAACCGTACAACATATCAAACATATCATCAAGACGAGGAATAGGAAAACGATACCTCACAATAATTTTGTTGACTGCGCGACTATCAATGCACATGCGCCAAGAACCATCCTTTTTTAGAATTAGCAAAGCTGGAATTGCACACAGACGCATGCTATGACGAATTAACCCTTTTTCTAGCAAGTCTTCAACCTGGTCGTGAAGAATACCATGTTCTTTCGGAATCATACGATAGTGTGGTAAATTCGGCAAACTAGCACCCGGAACAAAATCGATATGATATTGAATATTCCTCATAGGTGGCAAGGAACGAGGCCCATCAAAAGGTAATACACAAGAAAACTCTTGTAAAAGTGGTTCAACTTGAGACAAAACCTCAACAAGAGTGTCTGAAGAAATAGACTTCACTCACTACAACCACAAAAAACTCATCTGGCTGTTGAAATTTTGCCTTAATATCAGTTGAAATCAAACAATTGTGAGCATCAGGTGAAGATGATGAAGACTTTGGGGAAACATAGTTAGGTGCCAAAGTGATTTTGCGTCCATCTTTCACAAAAGTGTAGGTATTAGGCTCGCCACGGTGGTTGGCATCCACATCATACTACCAAGGACGACCAAGAATCACATGACTGACATTTATGGAAATGACATCATAAAGAATAGTATCTTTATACTGGCCAATTGAGAAGGAAAGAAGACACTGTTCAGCAACTTGTTTGGTGTACTCATCCTACACCCAACCAACGGAATAAGGTTCAGGATGTGGTTGAGTCTTGAGTTTCAATGTATCAACCAATTTCTTGGAAACAACATTCTCACCGCTTCCGCTATCAATAATCAAAGAACACAATTTGCCTTGAACTGTGCAAGTAGTCAATAATTTTTTTCAATGTAGATTATCAATATGAGGAGTTAAAAATAAACTCTGAATCACACACGAAAGAGTATCTCCATGAACATCACCATAAGTGAGTTCATCCGCCTCATCATCGGGTTCAAAATCATCATCATCGCCCTCATTAACAACCTCATCAATATGAGCAATGCGATTTCGACATTCAACAGACCTATGGCCAGTGTTGTCATACTTAAAACACTTGTCAAGCTAGGGTTTTGCATAAGGATTGGTGGTTTGGGGTTTGGAATGGTTGGGTTGAGTATTTTTGGTGTTATTGGAACGAGTAAAATGGTTATTCAGCTGAGTCAGAGGTAGAGTTTGTGGCTGGTTAAAAACTGGGGTAGGATGGGCGGGGGTAGAACTAGGGGCAAGAGCTTTTGAAGTTAAAGGTTGGGGAGTAAATGGGGAGGAATATGATGTGTTGGGTTTATTGGAGGAGGTGTATGGTTGGGATTTGTTGTGGGAAGAGCCACGATTATAAGGCTTGGGCTGGTCAATGCAGTGTTCAACTTTAAATGCGTTATTGATGGTTGTAATGTGAGGTGTTGATGTGATGCAAAATCTTTTTGAATGTTCCACTTCAAGCCATTAACAAAGCGAGCAATTTGAAGATCTTCGAATTCATTTAAATCATTGCGAGAAAGTAAACGATAAAAATCATCAACATAGTCTTGAACGGAACGATTATCTTGCTTGCAATTTTGAAGGGATATGAATAGGATTTGAGAAAAATCAGGAGGAAGATACCGCTGCCTTAATAATTGTTTCATCCTGTACCACGAACGAACTGGATTTAGACCTTGGCAGAGTCGGTTTTGTTGAAATTGATCCCACCATGAAGAAGCGCCACCGGTAAGCTTAAAAACAACGATTTTGTCTTCTTTATCGGGAGGAATATCCATGTATTCAAAGAAACATTCGACCGATGAAAATCCAATCGAGAAAGTCTTTGATATGCATTAAATCATTAAACGAAGCTAAATCTGCTTTAACTCGATATTCAAAGTTACTTTCATAGCCTCCGTTATTATGCCATTGTCTCCTTAAAGGGGGTTGATTGTGACGACCATTGTGGGGCTGGTTAGGAAAAAATATTTCTTCAACTTCATCATCATCGAGACCATCAAAAGCTTGGTGATTATCGCGAAGAGGCTGAAAATTAGCTCGACGAGCTGGTGGTGGCTAATTGGGTTGTTGACGATGGTGTTCTCGTCGATTGGGTGAGTTTTCTTGGTGGGTTCGGATGGGCTGATTGTTATATACGTTATAGGTGGTGGGGTATGAGATGTCATCATCAAAATCATCAAAACCATAGGTATCTTCAAAGGTAGGGTTGTCTAATAAGGTTTGTTGATGTTGGGGCTGATTGAATCGTTGGGTGTTGGTGGTGGTTTGGTGTGTTAGTAGTGGTTGTGGCAAGGTAGCATGGTGTTGTTGTTGGTTGTGGCGACTTGTGGAAGGAAAAGAAGTACCGGTGTGGTTTCCAGTGGGAAGTTGAGGACGAAGAGTAAGGGCAAAAGCGGCTGCACTATGGGTGGTGCTTAGGGTATTGATAACATTGTTTTCTCAATTGAAAACTCTACTATCATCCACTGTTTTCTTACCTTTCTCCCGTTCATCAAGAATTTTCACGAAATCTTCGAGTATGGTTGCTCGAAAATCAGCAAGAACTTCATCCAAAACAGTTTTTGTGATGAAGTATTTAGGGTTACCGTCCTGGGGACGTGAATCCTCCATGTTAGGCGCCATCAAATCTTGAAAATGAACCTGCTTTGATTACCACTTAACGTACCAGAAGCGAGTAAAATTAACTAAAATTGTAGAAAAAGATAACTTTGAGAATAATCTCTGAAAATCTGTAATGTAATTGATAAAAATCCCCTACTTACAAAGTAGAGACTATTTATAGTCTTTTCTAACTTGGACTCAAAACTAAAAACCATAACTAGGATTCTAAATAGACTAGGACTGCTCATATAACCTATCTAAACAACTAAAAAATTCAACATCTAAATAACTTAAATACACTATTGGACGTCGATGCTGACGTCATTAATTTCTGACGAGTTTCTGACACGTTAGATTTTTTGTTGCTGCTGATCAGATTTCTTAGATAAATCTAATGCTAATAGTCCTACATCAGAATGGGACTTCCTAAATGAAGTCATACTCAAATTTGGTTTCTTGCTGACTGGGTCAATTTAATTTTCTCATGTTCATCTAACTGTCACTACTCAGTTCTTTTTCAGGGCACCTACAAAATGAAATTTCACTACCTCTAGAGGTATTAGACAAGAAGACCCAATCTCCCCTTTCTTTATTCATCCTTGCAGCTGAAGCCCTAAGGCGAAAGACATTGATAGAGATGAGAAACGACTAAGGCGAAAGACATTGAAGCTGGTAAAAGTGCAGTGGAGTGATGATCTGAGCGATGTCACATGGGAGCTGGAGGACAAGGTGCGAGCTAAGCACCCGGAGTTGTTTGATTGATCTTTTTTCCAAATCTCGAGGCCGAGATTTCTTTTGAGGTGTGTATGAATGTAAACCCCCCCTATTTTAATGTTAATGGAAATTTCATTTAAGTTTAATTTGAGATTAAGAATAATTGGGTTAAAGTTCCTGGACCAAGGGTTTAAGCATAATTACTATAAAGTAGTGGACTATAGATATTACCCATAGTCCACTACTTTATAGTAATTATGCTTAAACCCTTGGTCCAGGGACTTTAACCCAATTATTCTTAATCTCAAATTAAACTTAAATGAAATTTCCATTAACATTAAAATAGGGGGGGTTTACATTCATACACACCTCAAAAGAAATCTCGGCCTCGAGATTTGGAAGAAAGATCAATCAAACAACTCCGGGTGCTTAGCTCGCACCTTGTCCTCCAGCTCCCATGTGACATCGCTCGGATCATCACTCCACTGCACTTTTACCAGCTTCAATGTCTTTCGCCTTAGTCATTTCTTATCTCTATCAATGATAATAATTGGCCTCACTCTGTAGGTAACATCTTCATTAATTTCAAACTGCTCTGGATCATAAATATCTAACTGCGCGTAGTCTACTCCTTCATCCTCTTCATCCTTATCATCTCCTTTCCACATTCTCAACATAGAAACATGGAATACATTATGTATCTTTTCCAAGGCAGGTGGCAATGCCAGCCTATAAGCCAACGGTCCAACTCTGTCAGTGATCTCATACGGTCCCACATACCTAGGGCTCAGCTTGCCCTTCTTACCAAACCTCATTACTTCACGCATCGGGGAGATCTTCAGCAACACTTTCTGCCCTACAGCAAACTCGAGTGGCTTCCTCCTATTATCTGCATAACTCTTCATTCGGCTTTGAGCCGTTTTCAATCTCTGTCGAATGATATCTAATTTCTCTGTAGTCTCGCGAACCATCACTGGTCCAAGAATCGCAGTATCACCAACCTCCGCCCAACAAGCTGGTGACCTACATGGCCTACCATACAGTGCCTCATATGGTGCCATACCAATACTCGCCTGAAAGCTGTTATTATAAGCGAACTCTGCGTAAGGTAGATGTTCTTCCCATTCTCCACCAAAGCTGAGTGCACAAGCACGTAACATATCCTCTAGAATCTGATTTACCCGCTCAGTTTGTCCATCTGTCTGGGGATGATAAGCAGTACTCAAGTTAAGTTGCGTACCGATGGCACGCTGAAAACTACCCCAGAACTCGGAAGTGAATATAGGATCTCTGTCTGAAACAATGCTAGCCGGAACACCATGTAGTCTGACAATCTCCTTCACATACTTCTTTGCCAGCTTATCCGCATTTCTATTCACAGAAATAGGAAGAAAATGAGCTGACTTAGTCAATCGATCGACGACAACCCAAATGGATTCATTGCCTCCCCGTGATCTAGGCAAACCATCAATAAAATCCATGGAAATGTGCTCCCACTTCCACTGAGGGATAGATAAAGGTTGGAGTAACCCTGACGGTTTCTGATGATCGACCTTCACTCGCTGACATGTCAAACACCTAGATACATACTCTCCAACGTCTCTCTTCATTCCTTCCCACCAATAAGTCCTCTTCAGGTCTTTGTACATCTTCGTTCCACCAGGGTGAATAGTGAAACGAGAACGATGTGCCTCATCCATAACATTCTTCCTCAAACCATCCTTATCAGGAACACACAATCGATCTCTATACCTCAAACCTCCATCAACACTAACTGACCATTCTGTGGGACAATCATCTAACAAATCCACAACTAACTGCCCAAGCTTTCGGAGCAAGAAAGGGTCCTCATGCTGCTTGGACACAATCAAGCTAATCATCATAGGTTTCACCTCCATAGAACAAATGGTGACCTGTTCACCTCCCTGCTGTAAGTACACATCATGAGACGCTATAGTCTCCAGAGATTTCCACTCCTCCATCATCATCATAGCAACGGTGGCATGTTTCGTACTCAAAGCATCTGCAACTACATTACCCTTCCCAGGCTGATACTGAATCTGAAAATCATAACTGCTAATGAACTCCATCCATCTCTGCTGCCTCATGTTCAAATCCTTCTGAGAGAACAAGTACTTTAGGCTCTTGTGGTCGGTATAAAGATCAAACTTCTCTCCATATAAATAGTGACGCCAAATCTTCAAAGCAAACACCACAGCTGCCAATTCCAAATCGTGCACTGGATATTTTCGCTCATGTTGCTTCAACTGCCTAGAAGCATAAGAGACCACTCTCCCATCCTGCATCAAAACACAACCAAGTCCTGTACCACTAGCATCTGTGAATACCACAAGCTTGCCACCTCTAACCGGTATAACTAACACTGGCGCTGAAGTCAACCTCTGCTTAAGCTCCAGAAAAGCTCTCTCGCAGTCGTCAGTCCACAAGAACTTCACATTCTTTCTTGTAAGTCTGGTCAATGGCTCAGCTATGAGCGAGAACTTCTCAATGAAACGACGGTAATATCCAACTAATCCTAAAAAGCTTCGAATCTCTGTAGGGTTGGTTGGTTGTTTCCAATCCCTAACTGCAGCAACCTTCTCAGGGTCAACGACAATACCCTCTCTGGATATCACGTGACCTAAGAAATGCACCTCATTCTTCCAGAAATGACATTTGCTAAACTTAGCATATAGTTTGTGATCTCTCAATATCTGCAACACTGTCTTCAAATGTTTTGCATGCTCCTGAGCATCCTTAGAATACACCAAAATATCATCAATGAATACGATCACAAACTTATCAAGGTAAGGCCTGAAAATCCGATTCATCAAATCCATGAAAAATGCTGGAGCATTAGTTAACCCAAAAGGCATTACTGGAAACTCATACAATCCATATCGAGTTCTGAAAGCAGTCAGTGGTATAGTCTTCTCCTCTACACCCATCTGATGGTAACCCGTCCTCAAATCAAACTGAGAAAACACGGCTGCTCCTTTCAACTGATCAAGCAAATCATCTATTCTCGGTAGTGGATACTTGTTCTTGATTGTCACCTTGTTCAACTCACGGTAATCAATGCACATCCTCAAAGTCCCATCCTTCTTAGAGACAAAGATAGCTGGAGCTCCCCATGGAGAATTGCTTGGACGTATGAACCTGTGGTTCATACACACCTCAAAGGCTCACACATATACACCAAAAGAATAAACTAAATCAAATAAAACATCAAATATCACATACCCTTTCTTAAGCAACTCCTCCAACTGGGTCTTCATCTCTTCCAACTGCTTAGGCGCCATCCTGTAAGCAGTCTTAGAAATAGGTGCCGTTCCTGGCAACAAATCAATACGGAACTCCACCTCTCTCTTAGGTGGTAAACCCGGAATCTCCTCAAACACATCTAGAAAATCCTTAACTATCGCCACATCACTAATATCGATCGACCGGGCAGCCAGAGACATCAAAAAGCTGGACATAATCGAATCATTCCTACTAACACAACTGTGTACCAATGTGGGTAAACCTGGTGTATCCACTATAACTCTCCTTCTAGCACAATCCAAAATAACATGATAGCGACTCAACCAATCAAAACCCAAAATAAACTGATAGCCCTCAAAATCTAAAACAACCAGATCAATAACAAACTGTCTACCCATGAATGTCAGAACAAAGTTCTTACACTGGTAAAACAAACAAGTCGACCCTCCCATAGGTGTCTGAAGATATAAAGGTTGAGGTAAAGGTGTAGTCGCAATCTGATACTTGTCTACTAATTGCCTAGCAATAAATGAATGCGATGCACCAGAATCAAATAACACTCGGAATCTAAATTGAGAACAATCAAAAGTACCTTCCAATCCCTGAAATGCGGGCAAAACAGCAAAGGCTCTCCCTCGGTTCGGCTGATATGCTGGCCTTCCCTAGTTGTTGTTCACTGGTCGACGACACTCAGCAGAACGATGTCCTGGTCCTCCACAGTTCCAACAGTTACCCCTGATCGGCCCTGCTAATGCTCCTGGCGCTGGTAACTGTAAAGGTGCTGGCCTATAATGCAAACCTGGGGCAGGTTGCCCTGGTGCTGGTGGTGGTGGTGGTGCTCCTGCTCAAACTCGGTTGTCACCACGCCCATACCCACCACGGTGTCTGAAACCCTGGTTATCTCCCGGTGGCCTGTTGTCATAACGTCGACCCCTGAAGTTAGGATCATAAGGCTTGTGTCTGTTCCTGTCTCTGAAGTTATCACCTGTCTTTTTGCTCTTCTCAGTTCTAAACTCCTGTTCCTTCTCCTCATACTTCATTGCGAGGTTCAGGACTCTATCAAATGGCTCGTGCTCAAATGGAATCAGTTGCTTCGACACATAGTGCCCTAGGCCCTTAATAAAACGATGATTTCTCTTCTCGACGGTATCCACCATATGCGGAGCAAACATAGACAACTAATTAAACCGATTCGTATATTCCGCTACAGTCATAGTACCCTGCCTCAGATTCAGAAATTCATCCATTAATCGGTCTCTGTAAGCACTCGAAAGGTATCTCCCCTCAAAAGTATTCCTGAACTCCTCCCAAGTCAAAGTGGTGAGGTCAAGCCCGACCTTCAAAGCGTCCCACCAAAGTAATGCTCCACCCTCCAACTGATGGGAAGCGAGCTCCTGCTTCTGAACTTCAGTCAACACCATCTTTGCAAACACGACTTCTGTCTGACGGAGCCATAACACTGCAACTTTCCCGTCTCCCTTACCATCGAATTTGATACCACCCAGATTGAGGAAGTCTTTGTTCCTCTTATCAAATGGGTCACCATTACCCCCATTGTTGCCTGCAACTGCTAGCAACAGCTGATTCATCTGGTCCTGAGTCAACTGATAGACTTGACCACGTCCTCTTCCCGCCATAACCTTCATTCAAAAGATTAAATTATTATTAGATAATCACCCAACTCCTTCAAACTTATCACCCATTCCACATTCCGAGGATCACCTAGACCTTCTCGGCCTAAGTTAACCAAGCGCTCTGATACCAAGAAAACTGTCACGACCCTAATATCCAAAAAATTGGCAAAAAGAGAGAATTTACCAAATTACCCTCGATAAGCCAATAAAAGGACAAAGGTTCGGGACAGTAATCTAAATAAACATTTTGCACAAGGTAAAATCCATAACCATTAAACACAAATACTTCAACACACATAATTTGAACTCCCAATAAATTCCATATATAATCCAAAAACTCCAAATATTGAATTACACAACTCCAATAATAAAATTCAACAGCTTCTACTGAGGTATTGTCTTCCCCATCAATAGTAATCCAATAAATAAAATAATAAACTTGAGAAATCATCTAACGACAAATCAAAGAACTAAACCTACTCTGAAATGGTAACTCCTGCAAATCTCAAACTCCCTCTCGAACAACTGGATCTACACGAGCTTCCGGGTGTTGCTCCTGAGCGTACTCAACTGGCTCCTCTCCTCCGCCTACGCTCCATAAGGATACGTACCCACGTGCAAAACAAGCAACATAGGTCAGCAAATTATGCTGGTATGAGTAGACAAGGGTAGGGAACTCCATTCCCAAAAACAATAAAAATAACAGACTCCGCGGTCTTTATACATTTATCTCGTTTACTAAGTAAATACTATATATTATATTAATACCTTACCTGAGCTGCACCTCCTATTAGGATAGGTCGAGCCCTGCAAGAAATGTTAATTGACCTATCCTCCTGCAAAACTGTGTTAGTACAATAATATATAATTCATGGCATCTCAAATCTCCACATTATATCTCAATCACTACAAACAATCATTCGTAACCACACAACACTTCACAACCTATGCCCAATCACTAGTACACCTCCCACAGGATGCACTCCACACATTTGCCATACCCACACTGCACCAGTGTGCCTTGACCATGGTTAAGACCCTCTACGCGGAAACCAAAACCCAAGTGGGTGCTCACCTGCAAGCTTTGGCTAGCCTCGACGTATGCCTAACTCATGGCCTCTACTAGCTCCCTTGAGCTTTCTAATGTGGCGCCCAGACCAACCCCGAAGGCTATGAAGGTCTGTAGGGTCAGTTCCGCAGGCTAAGCCGTCTAGGAAATACCCAACAAAATATATTCCAAGTGTCAACCCGCAGGCTAAGCCGTCTAGGGTGATATCTAATTTTCTTAGTCCTAATTCCACAGGTGCGGCAAATGTAATAATGCTTGGGCGACTACAACAACTAAAACTAACAAGCAACACTCGACAAAACAATTTCACATCAACTTCACATCAAATCCATTTTGTATTCCTTTCGCATTTTCTAGATTAATCAAATACCATCCATGGTATATAAAGCCATTCCAAGGCATTTATAGAATAATTTCACAAAATTCAGTAGCCCAATCCTCATTAAAATTATATCCAATCAGAGTGTATATAGTTCTAATCCAGTTATGTGAAGAGAAACAAAGAGAAATATAAAAACCCGGCAATTCGGCAACAGTAGCAAATTTATAACATATACTGAACGTCTGTACTATCAAACCAAAATACACTACCACAACTTAGAACTTTAAAATCAACCTAGTAAAAATATATAGATATATATATCAGAACATGCTTAGTCATCCCTTAGTTCCAGCAATAATTATTTATGCTTTACCATTAATACTGTACCTATGACTGACATATCTATTCAATAAAGTAAGCAAGGATAATTGCTACAGTTGTTACCAAAACTTCAACAACTAAAACCAAACCCATTACAGTTCTCGACCCCACATAGCAATAGGGGTATCTGTTATCTTCTCTCACCCCCAATAATTTAGTTTAGAAAGAAAATTAAAAAAAAAAACTAAATCTACTCACATGTTATACTGCTGCTTGTCTACTTCTTCTTCCTCTATCCTCTAATGGTGGCTCAACAGGTTGCACGCCTCTCTCTCTCTCTCTCTCTCTCTCTCTCTCTCTCTCTCTCTCTCGATCGATCAATTGAGTTGTCGCCACCACTCTCGATCTCTCTCTCTCTCTCTCTCGCTCGCTGTTTATCGCACACCTTTCTCTACTTCGATCACAGCGCCGCTTTCTCTCTCTCTTAGTGTGCGAACAAAACCCTCGATAGTTGCTACCCATCTCTATATAATAGTGATTAAGTCGGCTGATCTAACGGTTATTAATGAATCCGAATCTGATCTGATCGTGTTTCCGAACTTCATAAGCACAAACTGTTCGTGGGTGTTTTCTCCAAGTTTGGGTTATTTAAACCATAGTCTACTACTTTATAATAATTATGCTTAAACCCTTGGTCCCCACTTTAACCCAATTATTCTTAATCTCAAATTAAACTTAAATGAAATTTCCATTAACATTAAAATAGGGGGGGTTTACAGAAGCCCTAAGCAGAGGACTACAGAGGGAATTTGCACTTGGCAAAATAAGCCACTTCTCCCGTCTAATATCATGCCCACCTGTATCCCATCTTCTCTGTGTTTTTAACACCCTTATTTTCCTCAATGGGAAAACAACGGTTAGAAACTGCATCAACTTCCTCAACAAATATAGGTTAAAGGTGTTTTTGAAACCCTAAATCTGGGCTTTGATGGTTTTTTCTTTTTTTTTTAAAAAAAATGGGGTATCTCAAATTTTCGGCTTTCAAATGGGGTATGTCCAAAAATCTCTATTATAAAAAGAGATTTTTGGACATATCTCGTTTGAAAAGTTGAAATTTGAGATACCCATGTGAAAAAAAAATTGAGATACCCCCATTTCAAAGGGGTGGTGTTACCAGCCCGTCATCATAAAACTAACCTAAGGCTGTAAATCTCCACTGTCTTCAAATGGGGGTATCTCAATTTTTATTTTTAGAGATTTTGGCACTTACCCCCTTTTGAAAGTCGAAATTTGTGTTACCCCCCTATTTGAAAAAAATATAGCAGTTACCCCCCAATTGGACGGAAAAAGGAGATGACGTTACAAAAATTAAATTTTGAATTTTCGTAAAATAAAATATTTTAATAATACCAAAACTACCCTTCTTTAAACATGTAAATAATAAACATAATTAGTAAAACCCCCCTACTGAAACATACATAATTAATAATACACCCACATCAATTTGCAAAAAAAATTAAAAGAGAAGGATGAATTTTTAGGAACGAAGATGAAATTTGTTTGAGAAATTTGTTAAAAATAATAGTATTACTACTTATATATATTTGTTAGAAATTTGCTAATTATATATATATATATATATATATATATATATATATATATATATATATATATATATATATATATATATTTCAGTGGGGGTATTACTAATATATGTTTCAAAAACAGAGGGGTAGTTTTGATATTGTGAAAATATTTTATATAAAAAAAAATCAAAAATTGATTTTCCTAACTGTTTTTTTTTTTCGTCCAATAGGGGGGGTGGGACTGCTATATATTTTAAATTAGGGGAAACGCAAATTCCGACTTTCATTTGGGGGTAAGTGCCAAAATCTCTTATTTTTATTTTAATCGGAGGTATCTGACTTTCAAATGGGGGTATGTCCAAAAATCTCTATAAAGAAAGAATAAAGTAAAAAACCCTACATTAAAATGAAATCAAGTGATAACCATTCAAATATTTGTGGACAGCAAACCATATTATTGTTCATTTGTTTGTTAATTATTTTCCCTTCTCTTTATCTTTCCCGCCATTTGTAGAACTTCTGTTCCAGATTTATTTATTTATTGTTACTGCTCTGGCCTCTTCTTTCATTTCTTCTATCTTGCTGAATAAAAGGTGAGTTTCTCTTAATTTAACATAATTTCAATTGCTTCTTATATAGAAAATTTATAGAAATTGTACTTTTTAGTGTTCATACCACGTACTTACAATTTCTTTGACTATGAATTTGAAGTTTTGAATCCAATTTCTAAATCCCATCTTCAAGTTTTCTTGTTAATGTTGCAATTTTTTTATATTGCTTCAAGGGAACTGGGTAGGCAAATTTCCCTTGGTATTATACTAGGGTTTGCAATTGATGTCTAATGAGTAAATCCCCATTTTAGATTGAAATCTGTTATCCCCCATTGAAGAATTTATGGCTGAACTTTTTTTGTGTGTGTGAATTATAGGTGAATTATAAGCAACTGATTTGTGGGGTTATCACCAATAATTTAGACGAATCGAAAATTTGGAATACTATTCATTCTTTGAGGCACTACTTATGATTTATCGTTTTAGGGACTAATGATTTTTCTTCTTCTTCTCTCCCTTTTTTTTTTTTTTGATTGGCAAGCGGGTTTGATGGGACCCCTACCCCTTTAAAATTACCTGAGGAAACTTTTTGTCAAACAATCAGCTGCTGACGTGTTTCGAACCCACAACCTCTCCCCTTTGTGAGAGGGATGCAACCGTTGAGCCACAGGCTCATGTCCTTAGGGACTAATGATATATGACTCAATGGAAGAATTATGTTAGTTGATATATATGTAGAACATAAAAGGGAATATGAATTTTTGCAATCCCAACTCCTGTTTTTATTTTTTAACTTTGAGCAATGTAAGCCAGAATTTAGACATTGGTTTCAATCTGTGTTTGATTTTTCTTGTCTGGAACTGTCATGAGTTCTTTAAATTAATTCTTCATAAAAATATTGGTTTCATATCAGTGTATCCTCAGAAACAATCAAGCTGTTTTTGGTTACCTTTTTAAGTTATATTTCCATTTAGGAAATGTGTGGAAATTGTGTTAGTACCATGTAACTTTCAAATTAACCATTGAATGAAATCCTTGAAATGAATACCATACGGCAGTGATAGGGATTACTTCTGTTGATTTTATGCTGAGATAGGTACCTTTCTCTTTATTAATGTAACTACTTTTCTTTATTGGGGCTTTCTTATTATGTAGATTTTATGCTGAGATGTGAGGTTCTCCCTCACACTAAATCACTGAACAGCATACTGTTACTTGGTGAAAAAACAAGTCTACAGTACAGCTCCATTTACATCCCTAGATTGTACAGTAGTCTTCATTGAGACATTCATCACTTCTACTGATTTTCTTTATTTTATGTGTAGCTAATAATTTGTTTTGACTTATTACATTGCATTGGAAATCTCTCTATCCTTCAGCAGTGCCTATTGCCTAATCCTGCGCTCTTAATTTGTGTAGAATTCTTCAAAGTTGACCCATTTCCATGCAATGCCACCATAAATAATATCCCAGCAGGCAATGAAAGATGTTGTATTTCTAAGCCTAGGATCATTATGTAATTCTTTGTATGCCACTTCTTGTAGGAAACACTTTGTCATGATGCAATCATGTTGACAGTACGTCCTCCAAAAGCAATCTATCAAAACCAAGGGCAGACTCCAATACAACAGCAAATGCCTCTTTCCAGCATCACACAGACAAATTTGTTGACCCAAATTGTGGTGTCTGACGCTTTCGTGAGAAATCATCGCATCAAAAGATTACGTACTTCATCATGCTCTTTGAAATGTTGTATCCATGTCAATACTTCCAACCTATCAAGGATACCAGACCGAATTTCTCTAAAGAGATGGCTGGTGAGGAATTCTGCTTCAGCAAGAATTTTTTGTCTTGTCTGTTTATGACGAAGTTACTTTGTTTTGGTTTAACTGTCACTTTTACTTGACAGTGCCGATCACGTACCCGTGATTCTTTGGATGATGAGTTTCGGTCATCTCGCAACATAGCCATCAGCATTTTTAGACGGTACAGGAATGTAATTGACCGTGGAGGAGGTGACAACTTAAAAGTATATTCTATATATATTGTACATATGTTTGTTATATTTTCTGAGATAATCACTTTATGTCTTATGTATCAACTAACAATTTTGGTTCTCTGCCAGGAATTCATCAGTGCTGGGGTAAATGCATATGCACTCGGCTGTACTGATGAGGGACTGAGGAAAGAACTTATTGATGTGAAAGACTCTGGTGTTGACATAGAAGGGACCGAAACCTATGGTGGAAAAACCAGTTTGCAATCCAAGATACTCGCTAAAGAGGTGTGTGTCATCCTCAGCAGCTAGGAACATATTTTAAATTTTCATATAAATATTAAATTTTCATTAATATCTGTTAAATGCCTTCATTATTTGCTTAAATGCGTCACAACACTACGCATATTTATATCTTAACTGCTCCCCTCTAGGTAATGGATGCTCCCATTAAAATCAAGACGGTATGATATGTAGTGAAAAAAGGGGCCACCCTTTGATACCAGCAGATATATGTTTGCAGATGAACACTTACATGAGCAAGTGCTCTTGGCATAGTTTCCACAGAACGAGTCTTAGTATTTATTCATTTTCGATTTGGAAAATTTATTCCCTATTTGAGATTACGGCCACAATGTGAGGAATTTGGCATGTGGTTAAAAAGTTTCGAATTATGATATTGTTTGGCAATTTCGGGAAGATGATGTGTTATTTGTACAATCGGCATATCATAATAATTATTGTGTTGGTCTGGGAAATGGAAAAATAATTTTATGTTTTCGATAAAGGTATTTTGCGTGATGAATAATATGTTCTATCATTTTGTATGAAATGTTATCCATTGGTCCTTCTATGCAAAGCACAACCTGTTTAATGCAAGGTGAATGCGTCTCAAGAAAATAATGTTCTATTGTTTTGTTTGGTATCTTATTTCTTTGGTCATATATACACAGCACAACCAATTAATTTAGAACTTTTTAGCTTCTGTATTAGTATGGTCGTAAATTGCTAAGGTCTAGCTAGTAATATTATAAGTTTGGATGATTTGAGAATAAAAGTGGAAACAACCTTTCCTTCTCATGATGCAGGTTGATGAGTGCATTTTGTGGTTGAGCATTATGTTTATTACCATCTTGTGTACGCCGCAACCAACAATTGTTAGATGGTCATCTACTACGCCGGTATCAAATGAAATTATGCTTCAGTGGAGAGGATTTTGTGCTCTTATAGCTAATGCATACTATGTTAAAGGAATGGCCTGGTAAGGACTCATTTTGCTATTTCAACTGATTCACGCTTTTCCTTACAAACTTAGTGATTGGACTATAGTGAATAGTTCATGTGCTCACTGTAGTAACAGACAACAATAATAATAAGAGCAAATTTGAGATACCCCCTCGAAAAAGTAAGGACTCTTTGCGAGTGCCCCCCCTAAATAGTTTCATTAGTGATACCCCCAAAAACTCATTTGAAGCTGGTCAACTGAGCCATTGACCAAGGTTTGACCAGTCTTCTTCAGTTTTGGACCAAAATACCCCTTCCTTCAATTAAATTGAAATCCTAGTCACTTGTCCATATGCCATCTCAGGAAAACCCTTAACATAACCAAATTTTATCCTCACCCAACAAAACTTAATTAACCACGCCACCACTACCAAATTTAGCACAATTCCCAACAAGAAACCATTTCCAAGATTAGATTCAATCATTTTCTCATAAGCATCAATCTCATCATTCTCATTGTTTGAATCTGAAAAACCATCACCACCACACAAAAACTATTTATTATAATGTATGAACAACAACTAGAATGGCATCAATGCCGGCGTAGATTGGTGCTATCCCCCTGCCCATTACAAGGCCACTTAAACCCCATGCTTCAACTAGCCAGTCTCCTTCGTTCTCACTCTCAAGGACTTCTATCTACCATAGTTCATACTCACTTCAACTCTCCCAACTCTTCTACATATCCAGACTTCACTTTTCTACCCATTTCAGATGGGTTATCTCCATCTCAACCATAACTGTGCTACCCCCTTTAGAGAGCGTTTGATTAATGAAATCTTATTCCAACAAAATGAACCACCAGTTGCTTGTATCATATTTGATGCTATCATGCACTTCCTCCAATTCAGATCTGAATGTTTTTTCCCCAATTCTTTATATATTGATGAGATTGATTGAAGAAGATAGAGATTGGCAACAATCTATTAAGCAATTTTTATTTTTGTTCAAACTATTCTAATGGGTGGGACTTAGATTAAGATTCAAAGAAATTTGATAGTGGGGTTAAGATTAAGTTTTGTTGGGTGTGAATAAATTTTGGTTATGTTAAGGGTTTTGTTGACATATGGGTAGCTTACTAGGATTCATAGTTTAAGTAAAGGAAGGGTATTTTTGTCCAAAGATGATGAAGACTGATCAAGCCTTGGTCAGTGGTTTGGTTGACCGGCTCCAGATGAGTTTTTGGGGGGTATCTCTAATGAAAGTTTTTTTTAAGGGGACAATTGCAAAGAGTCCTAACTATTCCGGGGTGTATCTCAAATTTTCTCTAATAATATAACCAAAAGAAATACTTGCAATAAATTTGAAGTAATGTTTCCTTTCACTAGTATTACTATTTACGATCGTTTTTCTTATTTATTATAATCTGTTATTTTCTAGCTGTGGATTACTCAAAATGACAAGCTAGTATTTTCTTGTAAAAACCATGCAAGCCTAGCCAAAAGGTACAAGTGTGTATAACCTCTTTTTGGATAATTACAAAATCCCCTTGTCCCTATGAAGGTGAGAATCAATCCCAAGACCTTTGGCCGCCCAACCTCCTAAGTCTTGACCAGTAGACCACTGGACAAAACTTAATGAAAACAGCCAAAGGATTGAGAAGTTCCCCTGTAAAAGTCCCACAGGCGTGTATTGCCTACAGGCACGAAGATCTATAAACATATTCACGTCCAAGCTGACAAGCAATATGCATGGTCATCATCTTTTTGGGCTTAACTTCAGAGGTATGGTTTGGCAGGCTATTAAGCTAAAATTTATGTCCTTCACACTCGATGTCAGATGCCGATGGAAAACTATCATGTCTCTCACACGTTAGGTCTGCCTCTGAAACTAGTAACTGTCAGAGAAGGACAACAAACCTGCAAAAGGAGAATGTTGCCTACAAAAGCTATTGACTATGGTCGTCCACCCCACTAAAAACTACTTTTAACACAGGCCACATATGTAACACTTGGTCCCTCTAAGTTGCCATATGTAGAGCTGTAAGACCAAGTGTAGACTATAAAAGGGAGACAGGATCTAAACCTGGAAGGCTGTTGATCCCATCCACATTAATTTATGTTTTTCTCCTCCTTTTTGGTCTCCTACTTTCTTTCTCCTTCCTTCTCTCTGTTGGAAGTAAGGGTATTGTAGGCTTTAGGTGTGTAGTTTAGTCCCACATAGCTTAGATGGGACAAGCTATGTGGGACTAAACTACACACCTAAAGCCTACAATAGCCTTACTTCCAACACTCTCCCACTATGTGTCTTAGACTCTTAGTTGCTAGCTTCAGTTGGTAGTTGTCTGGAACATCTGAATCTTTCTAAGGCCTTATCAACCTAAGCATAGTAGTAGACCTTTTTATTCTACGGTCTGAACCTTATATCAACATGAATATTGAGTCATATAATAAAAGCCAAACAAAAGGATGCTTCGTAGTTACTATCCCCGAGGTAGTCTACGTCTTAATTTTCTTGATAATACAGTAAAACCCCTCTATAGGAATACTCTATATAGGAATAATCTCTACATAGTCATAAAAAATTCCGGTCCCAACTTGGGACCAGTTATAAATAGGAATAATATTCATATTGTCATAAGTTATAAATTTCTTAGGTCCCATCTAGAAGAAAATTGCCTCTACATAATTATAATTAAGTATATATTAACAAAAAATATATTATATATTGAGAAAAATATTAAAGAAAATATAAAATCTGAGACATTTAATATGTTTTTTTATTTTCTAACACTTCCCATCACTAAGTTAGTATATGTGCACTATATCTTGAAGCTATATTATTACTTTGAAACTATACCATTATTGAAATTATACGATAATTTTCTTAAGTAAAACTCTATTAAGTTATAACCTCTCTATAGTAATAATTTATTTTGGTCCCAATAGTATGACTATAGAGAGGTTTTACTGTATATTGAAGAAAACAATAATATCTTCGTCACTATTCCCTGGATTTTACTCCTCTATTATTTGTTCACAAACTTATACTATCAACTAAATCGTGAGCATAACCACAACCATATTACCATAAGTTAATCCATGACCGTCGTCCCATTTTATAATGATATAAGTGCCTCGGTCTTTACTTTGTTTCTTCTTATGAGATTTGGCATGTTCAATTGCTTGTTTAGCATTCTCCCCGACTGTTCCACCCCACTCCCAATTGCTTGTTTCTGTCTCTTTGCTTGATGGAACAAGCTACTTGTTTTACTTCCTCTAGTAATTTCGGATGCTATGTTCGGATTTCTGGAAAAAACACAGTCATACCAATCTTCGATCCTCCTCTTTCAGAGCTGTTTGAATCGACTGGCTCTTTGCTTACATGTTTTTTTTTTTTACAACAAATCAAGCTTGGAAAGTGTTAACTGTCTTGGCCATTGTTCAAAGGTCTTTACCTTGTTTGGTTTTACATGCTTTGCCTTGTTGCAGCATGTTCATTTTTTGTTCCACCTCATTTGTCAATTGCTTCTCTCACTCCCATTGCTTGAGGGTACAAGTCACTTACTCCATTTCCTTCAGTATTGTGTATTAGATGTTAGGAAACAAGGAACATTCATCTTCTTTCTTGGAGGCTTGGAGCTTCTATCTTGCATTCCTCTTCACTGGTTAGTTTTATCTGTTTGATCATTTTTGGCTCTGGTGCCTTTGTCCAAGTCACTCTTAAATATTTTTTTGAGCATACACCACAACAAGTCCACACCCATGAATCAGTCCCCAATTGTTTTCTCAGTTCTTAATAAGAAAATTGTCTCAGAGAGCTTTGGCTTGTTTAATGGTGTTAGCATGCTGATTGTTGATTCGTCTCATTCCCATTGCTTCTCTGATTCTTTTCTGAGGGCATAAGTTACGCTGTTTCCTTCCTTTTGTATCATTGATTTTATGTTTATGGAAGGAACATGAAACAATAATCTCCTGAACTGGTGTGCAAAATGTTTCCTTTCGTCCTGCCAGAGTCATCGTTTGAGAGTCTTCTTGCTGTAGGTTTCAAGGCACCACCTCATCATTTAAGATTGGTTGCAACATTAAGTTTTCCTTCCTCCTTCCGATTAGGACCAGTCCCATCTAATTTCACATTAATAAAAGGGGCTATGGTTGGGGAACCCAGTGTTATTCCCTGCATCAAGTGAGCATGTGATGATTCATCCTTGAGACACTAACAATTCAAATCCATCATAGGAATGTACTTTATTCCTATAAGATCTTGGAGGCCAAAGGGTATTTAATGTCTTTAACTCTTATTAAAACCTTTCCACATGTCAACAAGCAGTGAATTACGAAACTTAAAACGACTCTTATATCTACACATGTCAACATATAGTTACTTAAGAAACTTGCTTCGATTCACACCAGGTGCAGCAGTAGTAAAATTTTGGACAATTCTCCAATCTTCCTTTAGTTTATTGCCATGGTAGACCACCCCCACCTGAGGCTCAACGCTCTTTTTGGAGAACTCTGGTCAAAAGTCATCTCTCCCTCTTTTGTGTACCTGTGGAGCCACTCATTTCATGCAAATCTGGGAGCCCAACTCAAATAAAGAGCGCTATCTGCAAAAACCTGTATATGTTTTATTACTTGTGTGATCTCCCAAAACACTTTTTATTTTGTAAAGCTGTTTAGTTATAATTAATATCCAACAAATTTCTAACCTTTCAACAATTTGTATTGAGTACTCATCTTTTCAGCACTTGAAATCTTTCAAAAAATTTCTCTGTATATCCGTCCTATCCAATTTGTCTGACACCTGATTCTGCAACACTTATTCATCTATATCATCTACACATCCAACCCAGGGACCTCAATTGGGTCTATAACTTGTATTGTATGTGAACCCTACCACTGGCTGTAGTTTTATCTTTTACCAAATATTTATCATTGTTAGAAAAAGATTGAGAATTTGAGACCACCAATTTTATCTGAATAATAATTTGAGATATTAATGGGACCGGCAAAAAGTGAAAGATTATATGAAGCCGATCAACGTTAACAACCCCCCACACCCACACCCCCAGCCAACCCACACACAAAAAAAGGAGAGCAATGATCTGTTCTGTCAAGTTTTCAGATTGAGGTGATGCCCAGGGAAACCCCTTTAATTTCCCCACAAGTAGTGGGCAGAGCGAAAACCAAGGCAAGGTGGAAACCGTAATTTCCTTGAACTCCCTCTAAAATCAGCCCACAAATTTACAATAAGTTATTTGAAGCATAGCCCTTTGAGCTCTGTCTTCATACACACCAAAATGTTCCTGTATCTTACCCTGTGTTTATATTTTGAAACTTCTTGTTTTGTACACTATATTACTGCTTCTACCTTTTGCTCTAAATTCTTTTCGAAAAAGAACTGATGACAGTGTTTTAGATAGTATTAACTGACACTATTCTACTTGTAGGCTTCCAGTGAAGACACTTCAACTAGAACAAATGGCGGTGGTGGGACGTGCGGAGGAGCCATCGGTTGTTGCTAGTCGAATGCAGTTAGTGTTTACCACTCTAGAGGTTCGTTATAGTCTTCCTTGTTTTTATTGTAGGTTTGGTTATACCTTTGACTAGTGCCTTAGCCGGTGCTACGCACCGGTTAATTTTAATTTATCGGTGTTTGATTAGCATTCGAGTTTTAAGTTATTAATTTTATTAAATACTGCAAATTACACTTATTTATTAAATCATATAAAATAATTATTTTTTTAAGTAAATTTATTATTCTCATTGTATTTTGTTAATTTAATTATTTTTTTCATTATTGGACCTTTTACTCATTAATAAAAATTAGATTTATTATTCTCATTGTATTTTATTAATTTAATTATTTTTTTCATTATTGGACCTTTTGCTCATAAATAAAAATTTAGCCCGTAAATAAAAATATGTTAAATTACAATAAAACCAGTATTTAAAAGGTATTATATAAATTTACCAAAAAAACCATGACTAAAAGGGTATTTTAGTCAGAAATAGGTGACAGAATTCTAAAGCTCACTTCTCATTAACCGGGATTTACCCCTAAAATTTATTCAGGTTTATAATAGTAGTATAGATAGGAATGATAAAGCCAGAGTAAATGAGTGAAAATTAAGTAAAATTGCTTTCATGAAAATGGCTGAGTACATAAAATATATTATAGGGTAATTGTTCAGATCATCATTATCTACCAGCACCGTTTTGAAATGGAGAAAACAAAACCTTTTCCATACAAAGCAATACCAATTATGAATTGAACCATGACCTCTTAGTTGGGAAGATGTACAAGAATTGGGTTGGGTTCCCGTCAACTGCATCATGATTGGTACCTTCAGACAATACGCAATTGTCCATCTTATGCCTTTTATGAGAACTATAAGGCTGGAAGATGTAATAAGGAGACTCGATGTAGTTGTATGTAACCTCGGGGAAGTAATGTGACTATCTTTGTCAAATTTCTTTTTAATAAATTTTTTTTACTGATATATATATATATATATATATATATATATATATCGGGCTGTCTAGGCTGCCATCCTTAGGATGACATCCATCTTGACAGCCCATCTGGTTCCTCGGATTATATAACATCTAATGGCTATAATATATTGGTAAGTTATGGTGAAGACATTAAAGGGTAAATATGTAATTAGAATAATTCTTCCCCACTTCTCATCGAACAAAACTGTAAGAAATATTTTTCTCCCAAACTCCAAAAATGTCTGAAACACTTGATGTTGAACATCTTTGATGAGTTATGACCCATATCTTTGGGTCTTGGGACTCTAAATTTCCAATTGTAATTGCTTTTATCTTGAGTCAATTAGAAAAATATAAGAAAATTATACATCTTCTTGAATGGGTTCTTAACGGACAGTGTGTTTGTTTGAGAATACTCCATGAGATTTCAATCTACTGTAGAGGAATGGATACTTAAGCATCTATAACCTGATTAAAATATGGTCATGAACCAACAAAAAAACAGAATCAAATTCCAAATTTGCTCTTCAAAGTTACATAAACTAATATTCCACTGCCATCTATTACACTTTCAAAGTTACTTTCTTGTGTTCATGACAAAACGATTATATATTAATTTGTTTAAGTGTGCAACCTTTGCAATTCTAAATTATTTTACTAAACTCCACCGTCTTCGAGATTAAGGATGGTATGAATGCCAAGAAGAAAGGATTTTTAGTTAGTTTTCCTTTCATTATATAGAAAAAGAAAAAAATGAAAAAAATTTGAGCTTCAATTGGGACTTGAGATCTGAGTTCTAATCGATTGGGAGGCTTCCAGAGAGAGTGCTATGATATGATAGTTCTAACTTCTAACCGTGAGAAATGAGAAAAAAAAATGAGGTAAATGACATAATTGCCTATGTATTTTGGGTTAAAAGGATAGAATACTTAATGACCATTAGATCTCAAAGAAAGCAATGGACATGATGGGCTGTCAAGATGGATGTCATCCTAAGGATGGCAGCCTAGACAGCCCATATATATATATATATATAAAGAAAGAAAATCATCAAACCATTCTGGCCGAAGTTAAGTTCTATGGGTGATATTTGTTTGCCCTTAGTATTGACATCCATATACATTGAGAACATCTATCATGCTTAAACTCAAGTGGAGAAGAGAAAGGGAGGAGAGAGAGGGACAGAGGAGGGGGGCAGGGGGGGGGGGGTGTGGAGGCCTAATAAGGTAATACTCAAGGAAGTTAGTAGGTTACAATTCATACGACTTACATTGACACTCTGAAATAAATGAGTGCACCACGTAGTATTGCGATAGTCTATTTATAGTAGAGCAATGCATGACATCATTGCTTGGCTTATGACCTGACGGTGCTGATCAGGATGTAATCTGTTTTGATGATTAATATAATTTTAATTGCCAAAAAAAAACAAAGAACAAATGCATGGCATCATTATGTATCAACATGGAGGGAAGCCAAAATAGCTGTGGATTAGGCTGTTAAACAAGCAACTAGACTGGACATGAACGTAGAGGATAGTTGGAATACTAAGCCCTCAATTAAAAAACTGGAGCCTCCTTTTGCTTCATTTTCAAATTTGATTTGACGTAGCTTGTACCAGGAAGTGGTAAGTCTAGCACTCTAGCTATCCTGGGATTTGTTTGTACAATTATACTCAGCACGTACAGATAATTTGCTTGGCTTCAAATCTCCTTATTGTATATATCAATTGATGTGTTTAGCTATTTTGTCAATAACCTCATCACTTGTTTGGCTTCTGCAGGTGGTGAGTCCGCAATGGCCGAAAGTATAATATGCAATCTCAGATTCAACATTACACATGTATATTCTTTCCAACTTTTTATTGTTTTTAGTTCTGTAATTACTAGATAATAACGACTGTAAACGAATATAGGCTGCGAAAATCGGTTTGTGTAACCACTTGAAATCCTGTATATTATTCATGAAAGCGAAATAGATATTGTTTCCATGGCCATCATCAATCATAATCTGTCCATAACTTTGCTGAGACATTATGCTCAAACGTTTTCTTTCCTATCCTTTTCTCTGTTTTTCAAGGTTCGTATGTTTTAATTATATCTGAATTCCACCTTTACAGTACTAAGCAAGCTGTTTTTAAATATACATAGAGCATGATGAATTTTGTCAGCAGAGGGGATATAGCTAGCATCTGTTCCTTTATTGTGTCATGTTCCTATCCCATCCTACTTCTATATTAAAATTAAAAGTCTTATCCATATCTCTTGCATTTATGTTCCTCAATCATACATGATAAAAAGGTTATATTGTTAGCAACTGGGAAACAATGGGACAGAAGGGACCAAAAGTAGCTGTTTAGACTGAGCTATATCAACTGTCTTGTGTTCATATATATATATATATATATTTACACATGTTAAAACATATCCATACTGTGTGTGGCTTATGTTATTGTTACTGCTACATTGCTACTGTATTACTATTTAGAGAGGAGTATTTCTGCTGATGAACACAATGTTAAACCTAATTCCTGTCGGCTGAGTTGATTAAGTATCTAGGACGGCGGCAGCATCATAACATAGGAAAATTGTACTGCAGAGTGGGATGTGCAACTGTTAGTTTTGCGCAGCCACAAGTTAGCAGCAAGCAGAATGATTTATTAGGACATGAGACTGTTGTCAAAGTTGGTAAGGACTTGGGTCACTTGGGATGGGAGAAGAAACTTAAAAACTCTTAAAACTTTATTTCTCTTTTGCAATTCCATGATACAGATTTATTTGCACATTACACTTGACTCACTAAGATTTTCTGATGTTCTATGCTTACAATACAAATCAGTAATATTATACCACAGATATCAAATTATGAAACAAAACACTCAAACATGGTTTCAATAAACAACAAGACTACCTTCCCCCACCACCACCACCTCCGGATCCAACACCAACTCCTTTACCAGCACCAGAACCACTGCCAACTCCAATGCCAATACCAATGCCGATACCAATACCTCCACCCCCACCATGACCCCCACCAGCACCTCCTCCTAATCCTCCACCGGCACCAACACCACCACCTGCACCAAATCCACCACCATGACCTGACCCACCTCCAAGGCCACCACCACCGCCGCCACCTCCACCTCCTCCTCCACCACCACCTCCTCCAGCACCCCCACCAGTTCCTACACCTCCACCAGCACCGAACCCACCACCATGACCAGATCCTCCACCAACACCGCCACCACCACCACCTCCTCCTCCACCGCCACCACCTCCTCCTCCAAGGCCACCTCCTGCCCCACCTCCAACACCACCACCAGCTCCAAAACCTCCACCATGTCCAGAACCACCTCCAATGCCGCCTCCACCACCTCCTCCTGCACCACCACCACCACCTCCACCTAGACCTCCTCCTGCACCACCACCTACACCACCACCAGCTCCAAAACCTCCTCCTTTCCCTGAACCACCACCAATTCCACCTCCACCACCACCACCAGCACCTCCACCTCTCCCAATGCCTCCTCCAGCTCCACCACCTACACCACCACCAGCTCCAAATCCTCCACCTTTCCCTGAACCCCCACCAAGTCCACCACCTCCACCACCCCCGAAGCCTCCTCCGCCTCCAGCGCCACCTCCTAAACCTCCTCCACCACCACCAAGGCCACCCCCTCCTCCACCTCCTAATCCTCCACCACCACCAGCTCCACCTCCTAATCCTCCTCCACCACCAGCTCCACCTCCACCTCCAAATCCTCCACCACGTCCTCTTCCACCAAATCCTCCTCGACCACCACGTCCATCATTATAACGTCCTCCTCCACAACCACGCCTACTATAGCGACAATCATCATCATATCGTCGTCCACCACCACCAAACCTAGCTACATCAACTTTATCATCTCCAAATGTAAGTACACTCAATTGCAAGGCAATGCTTAAAAGAAGCAGCAAAGACAAACATTTCTGAGATACACCCATGACTCTAGTTACTCACAAGCAAAAGCAAAGGTGTAGCTAGAGACTAGAGAGTGAGATCTCAATTGAATTCTCTGTCTTGACTTTCTACAATATTGTTTCAGATCTTCTGCTTTTATAAGCTCATTCCACAGTCCACTTGAACCTTACTAAACAGTAGTCCTCTCTTACACCATTTTACATGCATTAAAGTGTGCATGTTTATGAACGCGTAGGAGCAGTTGGGAATTTGGCGGGAGCATTTAAGTGAGACAAAGTCAAACACAAAACTCAGTCAATCAACACCGACTAATGTATATCACCATGCCTTCACTTGTAGAAATGACATAAATATGTATTACAGTATTGCAGACAGAGTTTTCAACTTGAGTCTTGCTCATGAACACCCCTTTTCTTTGAAGTACCATAGTTTCTTGACGTACAAAAGTTATGTAAAACTGACAGACTGTTTAAATTAGCTACTAATTAAATTAATGCATGGTTAATTAATTAACTATATGAATTAGTGAATTCCAAATATTGATTTATTCTTCTATTGTTTTGTTAGGGATGGTGGGAGGTGGTGAACTGGTGATCATGACTGGATAAAGGATCGACGTTGGGCTCTTTCAGGGATGGTTTCTGGGTTATAGCCATTAGGCATGTAGGGACATTGGATGGGTTTTTGAGTGTATCCCACATTCCCACCAACTTAAAATATAAATATAGGTCAGTCTCATTATGGTTAAATTCATTGCTTGTGTCCCTCACCATGTTCTTCAATGAGAAAAACACACTCTAACTACCTTGCATCATAACTTCACAAGCAGCAAAAGATTAGTGTGAACCTGTTTTAGAGATGGACAAAATGTGGAAAGTGTAGAAGTCAATGATTATGATAGATGTGAAAAAGAAGTCTAGGATTGCTTGATGGATTCATGAATCTGAGAATAAATAACAAAGGCATACAGAACGAGAAAAACTTCGGTCCATAGCGTTTAGGACCGAAATATTGTCCAAAGCATTCATCTACCACTCATTTTAATTATCTATGTAAATCTCGAGGACCATCATTACAATAAACCTCGAGATTTACATAAATCTTTGTAATGTGTGGTGGATAGATGCTTTGGATAAGGCTTGGTGATCATATGCCCTATGGACCCAGGTTGTTTTTCTCCGACAGAACTACTGCATGTTGTCAAAATATATGCTAGCTAGACATGATCAGGTAAGTTGAGTAGGTCATCTGGTATTCTGGTGTAATAATGCTTCTTACAATTAAGAATGCTAGTTAGAAATGCTGTGCAAGGGGTGCTTTTGTTGAATTTTTTTTGTGTGGAAACAAGCCAAATAGAATTCAAGTAAGGAACCAGAACTTTTGAGTTGATTATGTACTATCAAGTTAAGTATTTTGTACTTGTGCGTGTTATTTTTGCGCAAGGGTCAAGGTTCTTGTATGGATCAAATTGTGATGTTCACTGTTTAAGATTACAGCTCTTTTAACTAAGTGCTACCATATTAATGTCACCGGTCACCTTATATATAACTCACTAGCTATAAACTTCTTTGACTTCGTCTTTAGCAACAAATTCTGCTCAGTTGAAAGATGCAATGTGATCAAAGCAACTCTGTGGTACTGGTTGGGAGTCTGGCCTGGTAGAAGATACTACAGCTTTCCAGACTGGTGACTTGTTGGTTTGAACTGCTGAGTGGATACCTTGTCAGGACAGGGAACTTGCAGACACAGCATGGAGTCTTGGTAAGTACAGGTACATTATCAGTATATAGGGAGTCATAGTTGTCTCTGTATGGGATGCCAGGGCAGCTCACAGTAGGTGCTAAATTGCTCTACTGAGTACTGTCGTGTGTGTGGTATGTAATTTTTTACCTTATCAATAAAATCTCTTTATACTGTTTGGCTTTTAGCGTATTATTCCATTTCATATAAAACCACCGTCGAAGGAAGGTTAACTCTTATGAAGATAACCTATCATAAGGGCATCTCTAATGGTTCACCAAATTTGATGGGCCACCTCAGCAGATTTGGTACCTATTTGATGGACCATTTGATGAAAAAAACTTCAGTTTCTAGTGGTTCACCAAATTGAGGCGGGTAATGAAGTGCCACTTGAGTTGGGCGGGCTTTGAAGAGCCACTTAAACAAAAATTTTAGTTGAGGCGGACATCCAAGTGCCACTTAACCCAACAGTTAGTTGAGGCGGGCAATGAAGTGCCGCTTTAAGAAAAAACTAAATAAGAATTCAGTTGAGGCAGACATCCAAGTGCCACTTAATTGAAGTGGGCTTTGGAGTGCCACTTGAAGCGGCACTTCATTACCCGCTTTAAGTGAAGCGGCCTTCTCTTGCCCACCTCAACCCAGTATCAAATTTGATGTTTTTCATCAAATTTGATGAATTTTTAATGATTTTTGGTGAAATATGAAATTTGATGAACTTTTGATGATCCATTAGATGGAGTTTTTCTCACTTTCTCATCAAATTTGAGTTTGGTGACAGATTTGATGAACCATTAGAGATGCCCTAATCATCAAGATTGATATATGAACACACGAAAAGATGCCTTTTGAT
The DNA here is from genome assembly GCA_023053565.1 of Aquilegia eximia. NCBI lineage: Eukaryota > Viridiplantae > Streptophyta > Magnoliopsida > Ranunculales > Ranunculaceae > Aquilegia > Aquilegia eximia. The sequence goes on along the minus strand of JALIGU010000012.1, from coordinate 1,330,275 downwards.
CAACTGATCAAGTTGTAAGTCTATTCAAAGAAAACTCTTAACTCTTGTGCTCTTTGTAATGATGGTATGGAATCAATTGCCCATCTCTTCTTCTCATGCCCGAAATCCGTTTTGATTTGGAATGGCATTGTGGGTCATATTGCTCGGATGAATGTGTAGAAAAGTAACATGTAGAGGTTACATGTAATGGATTCCTATTAGGAATCAGTTTCCTTATTTGGCAACAAGTGTGGTGGAATTCTATTAGGATTCAATAAGACTTTCTAATCTATTAGAAATCTAAGTTGTTGTTGATTTAGGAATTGGGTTACCAATTGGATTAACCAAAGAGGTTATAAATATTGGTGTTGTGTAACCATAAGAATTTGAGCAAAGAAGAAAGTATGTGTGAGGAAACCTAAACTAAGGTTTCATTAGTTTTTTGTGTAGTTCACTTCTCAATTATCAATAAATCTATCTCTCTTTGTCCCGTGGATGTAGGCATATTGCCGAACCACGTATATTACTATGTTTCCGTATTTCTGCTTCAGTTTAGATATTTTGTGTTTGTTTCTTCATTAATCATATCAAGATCCTGTGTATTTATCATAACAATTGGTATCAAGAGCAGAAGGTTATTCCTTTGGGTTGAAGACGGGATTTCGGAACGGTTTTGTTGGGTTTTAGGAATCTGTCCAGATTCGACACCCTGTAGTAATATAGCCATAACTTTGTGCTCGGATATTGAAACGACTATCCGTTTTTTGTGTTGGAAATTAGACTCTTCAGGCTTTCTAACAGTATATGGTACGTTCTGTGGTTCCAAGTACTCTGTTCTCAGTACTTCGTTGAAGTTGACGGTTCCGATTTTTCTTAGTTTGTTGAAAATCCAATCTTGGCTTTTTTTAGTGGTATTGATTATTGAAGAGAAGATGGTTGATTCGAATTCTTCGAATTCCAGCAGTAAGTACACAAAGGTGCATGGATTTGATATTATCAAATTCAATTGGAAGAATAACTTCACATCGTGGCAAACAGATGTGAAAGATATTCTTGTTAGTCTGAAGCAGATCAAAGCCCTAAAGGGGAAACCTAAAACGGCAAAGTTGCCAACAGGTTGGACGAATGATGATTGGGAAGAGTTTGATCAACAGGCCTGTAGTACGATTAGGTTATGTTTGACGAGAGATATCACACACAATTTTGCCGGTGAAACCTCGGGAAAGGAGTTATGGGAGAAGTTGGAGAAGCTCTATTTTAGTAAGGACTTGACGTCAGAACTCTATCTAAAGAGGCAATTGTATTCGACAAGATTTACACCTAGTAAGTCTGTGATTGATCATATTAATGATTTTAATAAGATCTGTTCTGATTTAGAAAACATTGATGTGATACTACATGATGGTGAGAAAGCTATAATTTTATTATATTCATTACCATCTTCGTGGGAAACAACAGTTGATTATTTTATTGCAAACAAAAAGACCACAAAGTAGTTGGTCTATGATGATGTTGTTTCGATGTTACAATCCAAAGCCATTAGAAAAAAGGAAGCTGATGATGAAGTTCAGGCTGAGGGTATGTATGTTAGAGGTAGATCATCACATAAAGGTTCGTCGAGTTCTAAAAGTCGCTCTAAATCTCGGAAAAGAGATTTGAAGGATGTTGAGTGTTATTATTGTCATATCATGGGTCATTATAGTAAAGATTGTCCTAAGGTTAAGGCTAAAGAAGTGAAGAAGAAGAAATCTAATCCGAACACTGAAGTTGCTAACATTGCTAAAAGTAGTGATGAGGTAGCAAAGTCTATCGGAGACAATGAGGATGAGGTGTTAACAGTTACATCAAATAGTTATTTAGCTGAAGGATGGTGCCTTGATTCAGCTGCTTCGTATCATATGTGTCCCGATAGGGAGTCTTTCACGACTTACAGAGAAGTAAATGGTGGTAAAGTCTATGGGCAATTCGAATGCCTGCAAGACAGTTGGTGTTGGTATAGTACGGATCAAGGCACATGATGAAGCTGTAAGAACCTTGTCAGAAGTCAGACATGTTCCTGATTTGAGAAAGGGTTTGATTTTATTAGGTGTACTTGAAGATCGTGGTTTCAAGTTTACCGGTGAGAATGGTCTCTTGAAGGTTTACTATGATGACTGGTTATATTTGATGGGCGAAAGACATGGAAACTTATATTTTCTTATTGGAGATATAGTTTCAGGTGGAGCTATGGCTATGGTTTCTCAAGCGGTTGATGAGAAACAATTAACTTCTACTCAGTTATGGCATATGCGGCTAGGGCATATGAGTGAATAAGGTTTGTCTATATTGAGTAAAAAGGGTTTGCTTGGTGGCCAGAAAACTTGCAAGCTCGATTTTAGTGAGCATTGTGTATTTGGCAAGCAGTGCAGAGTTCGTTTTAGTACTGCTGTTCACCGCACTACGGGTACTTTAGATTATATACATTCAGATGTATGGGGTCCCTCTAGAACAGTTTCTAAGGGAGGAGCAAGGTGGTTTGTGACCTTTATCGATGATTTCTCGCGGAGAGTTTGGTTGTACACCATGAAGCACAAAAATGAAGTCACCGATTTGTTTAAGAAGTGGAATGTTATGGTTGAAAAACAGACTGGCCATGTTGTGAAAATGATACGTTCTGACAATGGTGGAGAATACACTGAAGATCCATTGAAAGTTTATTGTACAGAACAAGGTATCGTTAGACACTTCATAGTGAAAGGTACACCATAGCAGAATGGGGTAGCTGAGCGTATGAATCGCACACTACTAGAGGAAGCACGGTGCATGTTATCCAATGCAGGTTTGGGTAAGGTATGGTGGGCTGAAGCAGTAAATACGGCGTGCTATCTCGTGAATCGATCACCATCTACAACTATTGATTGTAAGACACCTATGGAAGTTTGGTATGGTACACCTCCTGATTATTCATATTTGAAGGTGTTTGGTTGTCCTGCTTATTTTCATATCAAAGAAGATAAGTTAGGAGTCAGGGCCAAGAAAGCTATTTTCTTGGGATATCCACAAGGTATTAAGGGTTATCGTTTATGGTGCCCAGAGTTGAATAAATTCCAGATCAATCGTGATGTGACCTTTAATGAGAAAGCAATGCTTGATTCAAAATAGTTTACAGGTTGGGACTCTCAACATGAGGGTGATGATAATGACAGTGATGGTGACAATACCATGCAGGTGGAGTATAATGTTCCATATTCATCTACAATAGATAAAGAGGTGACTGTTGTACAGGTACCTACAAGTTCAGAGGTTACACAGGTAACTACAGACACATATCCAGACACAGAGAGTGTAGATGATGAAATTGAATAGGAGGTTCCTCTTGAAGATACTTTACAGCAGCAACAATTAGAGCAACATCATGAGTGGCCATCTTTAGCATCTCAACGTGAACTACGTTTGAGAAAAACACCAGTTCGACTTGGTTTTGAGGATAGTGCATCTTTTGCATTATCAGTATTTTGTGATGATGAGCCTTCTACCTTTAAGGGGGCAATGAGGAATTCTCATTCTCATGAATGGAAGTCAGCGATGGATGAAGAGATGAAATCTCTTCACAAAAACAATATTTGGGAACTTGTAAAGTTGCCTAAGGGTCAGAAGTCGATTGGTTGCAAGTTGGTTTTCATAGTGAAAGATGGTATTCTAGACTCCAAAGGTACAACTAGTGGTGTACGTTACAAGGCAAGATTAGTAGCTAATGGATATGCACAAACGGAAGGTGTGGATTATAGTGAAGTTTTCTCTCCGGTTGTTAAACACACTTCCATCCAAGTCTTGTTAGCTTTGGTGATGCAGTTTGATTTAGAGCTCGACGGTTATAAAGTTGTTGGTAAAGAAGACTATGTATGCAAACTGATGAAGTCCTTATATGGATTGAGGCTAACACCACGACAATGTTATAAGAAGTTTGACACATTTAAGTTGAAGCAAGGGTACTCTAGAAGTGAATATGATCCATATGTCTATTTTAGAAAGTTTCAAGATAGGTCCCTTATTTTTCTCTTACTCTATGTGGATGACATGCTTGTAGCTGCAAAGCGCAAGTCATGTATTATTTCTTTTAAGAAACAATTGAGTAAAGAGTTTGAGAATAAAGTTTTAGGAGAGGTGTTCACTGAGGTGGTTTTCGGGGTCAAATTTAGGCATTGACTTAACTTGATCAATCTCTCCAAATGTTGAGGCCCTTCGGGGTAGTAGCCCTTATGGGTGTGTGGGGGCAAAGATAAGATGATGCTTGTGTGGTACAGGAGAAGTACGTATGGGTTATGGTCGGCTCAGTTTTTTTTACAATCTTCGCCGAGGTGGAGAATTGTAGAAAAGTGACATGTAAAGGTTACATGTAATGGATTCCTATTAGGAATCAGTTTCCTTATTTGGCAACAAGTGTGGTGGAATTCTATTAGGATTCAATAAGACTTTCTAATCTATTAGAAATCTAAGTTGTTGTTGATTTAGAATTGGGTTACCAATTGGATTAACCAAAGAGGTTATAAATATTGGTGTTGTGTAACCATAAGAATTTGAGCAAAGAAGAAAGTATGTGTAAGGAAACCTAAACTAAGGTTTTATTAGTTTTTTGTGTAGTTTACTTCTCAATTATCAATAAAACTATCTCTCTTTGTCCCGTGGATGTAGGCATATTGCCGAACCACGTATATTATTGTGTTTCCGTATTTTTGCTTCAGTTTAGATCTTTTGTGTTTGTTTCTTCATTAATCATATCAAGATCATGTGTATTTATCATAACAGAATGGTGGCTTGGTTAATGTGGGACCTAAGAACTTCTTACTTCATGCCAAACCCCAGCTTGACATTTGCAAAAAAAAAAAAAATAAAAACTTCTTACTTCAATGGCCAAGGTTGAATAATAGAGGTATTTTTTTTTTTTTTTTTTTTTTAATTAGTGAGGGACCCTACTCCTTTTAAATTAATTATGTGTAGAAACTTATATCAACAATCAACTGACTCCTTTTAAATTAATTATGTGTAGAAACTTATATCAACAATCAGCTGTTGACGTGTTTTGAATCCATAACCTCTCCACTTTGTGAGAGGGGTGCTACCATTGAGCCACAAGCTCATTCGATATTGATAAGGTGATTGGAAGAGTGAAGACACTGTGGGCCTAGTTAGATGGAACCTGCAAATCTGCAGATGTGAAGAAGAGATACTCTCTAGCTGATTTACTCCTGAACTGGGACTCTGTGGTGACTGACAGGTGGTGATACTGCAGTGTGTTTCGAGGGCTTGAAATGAGAGGGGAGCACTGTGCAGAGCTAATTTCTGCTGCTGCTCAGTTCTGGCTATGGTATTGATCACTACTACAGTGTTGTTCTGTCCTGCCGGTAATTGTCATATATTTTAGACTAGAGCTAGCCTTAGTCTGGTAGGGAGAATGAAAGATAAAAGCCACCTGGTTGTAATCTTTTTGTCATTCTTTTCAACACCTTTAATTACACCAGTACCAATAATAAGCCTCAAAACTATATTAAATAGTTCAATAGATACATACCTTCTTCTATTACAACTTTACAACCAACAATTACATGTAGAGAGGAAAGTAAGTAACCTCACAATAAGCAATACATACACTTACATAATATATAAAAATAACTCGTTAGAAATCCATTATTCTTGCAGATATTATTTGGGAGACTCATGCATATATTTCATGCATGCATGCTTAAGGAAATCCACCACCAACTCCTCCACCAGCTCCTCCTCCAAATCCACCACCAAGTCCCCCTCCACCTCCACCGCCACCACCAAACCCACCACCACCACCACCTCCAAGTCCAGACCCACCTCCGAATCCACCTCCAGCACCACCACCAAATCCAGAACCACCCCCAAGTCCACCGCCGCCACCACCACCAAGTCCTCCTCCGCCACCACCTCCTAGTCCACCACCTGCACCCCCACCAAATCCAGCTCCACCACCACCACCTAAACCACCACCTCCACCAAATCCACCACCACCTCCAAGCCCACCACCACGACCTAAGAATTTCTCATCCTCGAAAGAACTCTTCTTACTCAAGAGGTCTCTACCATTACTTAAGCAAACAAGAGCACCAAGGAGCACAAAGAGAAGGAGCTTACTAGCCATATTATTTTTAATTGGTGGTAGTACTTACAGAGAATCTTTTGATGAGAAAAGGAAGATGTGAGAAAGAATTTATAGATGTTGAGACTGCAAATGGAACAAGGGACTGTTGAGAATAGCTATAATTACATGCAAGAGTTCACAAAGTCTCATCTACAGTCCGTGCATGTTTCAGATAATTAATAGACCCAACTGCCTAGTTTGAAAATTAGCTCACTGTTTACAAGTTGATTATAATTAATATTATCAATTTGTTTATGAACATAAGACTTTTTTTTTGCACCCTTGGTCCATTGATTTCTAGTGTATATCTTTATGTCAAGGAAATCATCCTCATCTAAAATTGCACCTTTGGATAGGGCCAGAAATTTTTATGTCCAGTGCAAGGGTAGACCTTTGGCATGCCGCAAGACGCAATGGTACAATGAAAGGGTATCGATCAAAGCAATACTTTGAACAATATTGATGCCCCTTGCCTCTCCACAGTGCAGAGATATGATGGTGGACACATTTTATGCCCCATTGCTCCATGGCAGAGATATTATGCTTTAGAAAGATTAATTGGTTTTGCTATTCAGAAGGGACTTGCAGCGCAGTTGCCCTCGTCCTCCACTTTTGTGTTATTCTTCGAGATTATCAATAAAATTCTATCAGGTTAATACTTTTCTTTTTTTAAAAGAAATAAATAACCAATACTTCGAAAATATATAAATGAACTGACAAAGGAAAATATCACATGGAGCCATTCAGTTAAAAATGACAGTCTGGTATCTCCTTTTTGAATCCTTGAAAGGAAATATGAAGAAAAGAGCATAATGTTTTGGAACATTACATAAAGACAACATAAATTATGTGGTTGAAACATTTCTTGCTCAAGGTATAAAAAAATAACACATTATCCAATCATTTTACCAAAATTGGTTGGATACAAAAAGTTCATCTGTTTTCATAAAAATACAGAAGGAAAGATAGCAAACTTTCAGTTGAATTTAAATATGGAATGCATTCATAACCATTATCAACTCCTTCCTATATCCTCACATGTCAAACTTAAGAACAACTCAAAAACAGCTAAACTGCTCTGGCTCCCAATCAAAGAACCTACTGACTTAGTTAGAAGGCAGCAGAACTTCTCTTCAATACTCTCTCAAAGAACACAAGTCCTCAACAACTCATCTCTTCTTGTTGGTCTCACTTCTTCCCCATCCATTGCCACCGCCACCACCAACACCGGCCCTAACATCACTGTTTTCATTGCAACAAGGTATATCATTTCACTTTATATAGAGGTTTATCTACCCTTTTTATTCATTTATTGCATGTAAGCCAAGCATAAGATTTTTACCAACTAATGCAATCTTAATTTCGCAGTGCATCACTACTTTTTCTATACTGGATTGCCAACTTTTTTGTACCAAGCATAGTTATCAAACATCTTGATTCTACGAACGCAAATGATGAGCAGGAGTCTGACGACAATAACCATTTAAATGTTGAGAAGCCTGTAAAGAACAGCGGGTTCGAACAGAGCTCAGAACTATGATAAGCACATATGGGTGGCCAATCATTGCATTGTAATATTGATTTATATGGTTAGTTTGCACTGATTCTAGTGTTCAATTCATAGATTTTGCAAAAACACCCAAGTAGGGAAATAACTAGTGGTGCCAACCTATTTGATATATTCCATGAGGTTTTCTCACAGCCAAGCGCATAAGATTTTTGTCTTTCGACCCTAGATCCTTAGGGCATTTACCTCCAAGAAATGACCAAGGCACAGATCGCAGTTTATGAATTCACCATGCTACTTTCAGCAAGAATATCAAGAAAAATGGCAAAAAAACTGATGGCCTAAATTTTTATATTGATTACAGTAAATAGAATAAGCCATTACGTGAACCAAATAAACAACGACCATCAGATGCACACTAAAAAATTAACCAAGGGATGTAATCATCTTCCCTAGTACAACAGCTTGCATGCTGCAAGTCTGCAAGAGCTCAATTGAAGTCTAGGTTTTTGTCAACTCCTGCACAATATACACTTGCAAGGCTGCATAAAGGATTTCGAAGAACAAAGCTTGACATAGGGAATTACATTTAACTATCTAAGCATGAGTTGACTATCAAAAGTTTGAACTAACAATTATGTTCATCTTCGAATCAGATTACCGGTGATCAAATCAACATGATCCTGATCATGTTTAAATTTAAAGGTTTCACAAGCTATAATAACAGGAATATTGAAGAAATCCTGCAGTGTAATGGGACTGCCATCATTTGTTCTCATACTGAATTGCACTAAATTTACAGAAGTAAGACAGGTCCTTTGTATATATTTTAGTTATACTGATTTATTTTCGTGTGAATTTTAGTACATAATGGAAGCAAACCTCATTAAAGGTTCACATGTCTAGAACATACATAAAACCCTGCCATATTATTCATGGAAATACGAATTTCCAGCCTGAATACTCCTCCCCTAATCTGGCTTCCACCACCACCACCTGTGTCTCCACCCAAACAACCCATGCCATTACCAATAGCACCAAAACCACCACCACTATTACCACCAAAACCAGCACCGTCATTACCACCCAAAACCAACACCACTACCAAATCTAAAGGCATTCCCCTTATCAACTCTCTTTTTACTCAAGAGACTTCTAGCACTAGCGGTGCAAACTAAAGCACCAAGAAGCACCACCAAAAAGAGCTTTGCCGTCATGTTTTGTGCTTACGAGAAAAGTATTGGCTTGGTAAGAAATGGAAGAACATGTACAGTCGAGAAGTAACTATAAATAAATACAAGGTCTATTCTATATAGGCGTCCTGTGTCCACATTAGAATTACAGGAAAGTGACTGACATATATTCATCACAATGCTATTGTCAGCAATAATATTGAGGAAAACATACAATAATGACAGAAAAGGCCGACCACCTGAGTTTAGGTACAGTATACCATTAATTATAGAATGTTGTAAGCTACCTTTGAATATATCTTTCAAAAACAAAAACGTTTAGGCTTTTGCAACCACATTGGATGAACTAAAGCCTGGACATAAACAAACAAGCCCAAATAGTGACACAAACGGAATACAGAACAAGGAGTTACTTGAACTAACCGATCAGGTCAGACACCCGGCCAAAAAATATGCAGTCATCTCCAAGCTCTACAACCTTTCCCTGATATTTTGCTCAGGTCATTTCCAAGCCATGCATTTTTTAAGGCTAAATTGAAGTCTCGGTTTAGTCAATTGTCTACTCCTGCAAAATATGCACTTGAAAGGCTCCATAGATGATGTCCACAGGAAATTAAAGAGATAACACTATAACAGAGTTTGACATAGAGCCTACATGAAAAGCAAGAGTGCAGGTATCAAATTTCCTATAGTAGCCACTAAATCTAAGAAAACCCCCAAAAAGTATAACTCCAGGATTCAAAACCAACCAAAGTATTAGAGACAGATCACATATGTAGCACAAACCAACTTAACTGGAAGTCTGAAACAAAATGCCCTCGAGCCTTTACACATACAGTAAGGTTTGAAATCCAAACAACCAAATCCCAAAACGAAAAAAGAAGTGACCCATTCCTTTCTTTGTAGAGACTTGGCTCAAGATTTACTCACCATTAGAGAACCATTTTCTGCACAGTGGAACAAGCAAAAAATGAAACATAGACCGGTAGTTAGTTCCATATAAGAATGCAACCAAACCATACTATCAATGCTCTAATGGACTGTATTTGATAAGTTTCAGTAAGTCGCATAATCAAAAAATACAAGACCAGTCAGTCAGAACTCAAAAAGAAGCCTTCTAATTCTATAATATGTGCGACTAAAAGAAAATCAAGACTGTTCGGTTAAGGCTGGCGATAAAAGAAACGGCATAAAGATATTCAATACCCAAACAGGAAAAGAGAACTTTCTAAAAAGAAAATAATCTGTATTTTATGCACCTTTTGATAGAAATTAAGTACCAAGTGTTAGAGGATTATACCAATTGAGAGCATGACTGTCCAGTAGAGGGTTTCTATCCATTAAGTAAGGATAATACAATAAATCCATAATATGAGAGAAACACATGTAAGTGTATTCCTGTCAAGCTTTAACTGAAGAACAAAACTATCTATTCAAATCAATAAAAACACCACACTGGATATATCAATATCCAAATATAAACTCCTGTTTTAGCCTCCTGAAGTAATGACAAGAAAATACTGAACCATCATTTGAGAGGCAAGGGATTACAATAAAATGCCGATATTGTGAAGCAGAGATCAAGAATTCACAAACTACTACAAGCTTACAGTGATAAAACCTTAAGAGCACAATCAAGATGGAAAACGTACAAAGCATAAATAAAACAACCTTACACTTACCATATGTGAGTGAGACAAAATACCATGTCTCAATCAAGATTTTTGACCAGCCTCTGAAACTGCTACTTCGAACGAGTCTAAAGATACATGTATTACACAGTAAATGCAGTAGTTATGATCAAATGAGAAGACTATAATTATATGTAATAAACTAAACTACCAAATAAACAAAGTAAACATTACCTGCATCAAGTGCATCATATTGTTCTATTTCTTTCATTGATGCTAGAAGATCGATTGGCTTTGCTGTTAATCGGAGCCAATTGTGTGTGCATACTAAGGCTTCAACCGTGTAAGGTTGCAATGATGTACGAAATGGGTCAAGAATACAACCTCCTGCGTTAAAGGCAGATTCTGAAGCAACCGAAGTCACAGGAATGGCCAATACATCTTTTGCTACAAGAGAGAGGATCGGGTACCTAGTGGCATTAATCTTCCACCAACCCAAGATTTCAAAAGTATTTTTGTCTTGTTCGATCCCTTCAATAGGTGATGTCAAGTATCTATCAACCTCCGACATATTTTCCAAAATCCCACACTTTTTAAGCCTTCTCCACCTAGTAGCCGACCTTGTCTCTGCATTATCACAAACTATTACATCATCTGCTGCAATTCCCATACTTAAACTGCGGCTATTCCCAGCATGCCAGTCATATATACGCTGTAAAGTAGCTTTCACCTTCTCTTTAGTTAATTTGATACTCGATTCATCATACGTACATCAGTTCCATGCAAAATTCCAGAAACTCTAACTTGAACCGAGGATCAAGAACCACAGCAACTAACAACATAGGATTGATCGTTTCAAAATTCCAATATTTGTCAAATAGATTAAACATCCTTGAACCCATGTCACGTACATCAAAATCCATAGAGTTGCATATATCTTTCAAAGTGTCCTTAATTGTCACAATCTCATGAAACAAGATATCTGATGTGACATTGCAAGAACCAGATATTTTGTTCATTGTTTCATAATAGATTTCAAGAAACTGCAAAAACACTTTAGCGCGAGCCCAATCAAGAGTTCCCGGAGGTCCAACAGTTGAAATATTTTTTGTATTCATTGTAACTCTACCATCCTCGTCGTCATTTCTATGTACATTTGATATTTCAAAGTACTGTCTAAATCTATCATCCTCTTCCTCTAACCTCTTAAACGCTTTTTCAAACTTCTCTGCTACTTCCAACATCATATATGTCGAGTTCCACCCATTAGAGATATCTAAACACACATTCTTGTTGGAATCTACATTTTCATCCTTCACACATTTTTTCCACTTTGTCCACCTACTAGGGTATGACCTCAAATATCTCACTGCCTCGCGCACTCGAACAATTGAATCATTGAATTGCTCCAATCCATCACGAACAACAAAATTTAATATATGCCCCGAACATTCAACATGCAAAAATTCATGCTCTAAGATTACATTTTTCCAGTGCTTAGTGTTGTTCTTTAACCATTCAATCGCCAACTTATTGGAGCTTGTATCGTTACAAGTTATGGTAAAAATGCCATCGATCCCCCAATCTAGCAAGCATTTCTCTACCATCTTCCCAATTGTTTCACCCTTGTTATTTGGAATTACACAAAAGTTAAGTATTTTTTTCTGCAACTTCCATTCATTATCAATATAGTGCGCAGTGATACAAATGTAATTTACATTTTGCAAGGAGATCCATGTATCTATGCTAATGCAAACTCTTTGACCTTTCAACTTACTCTTCAATTTTGTCTTCTCTTCCTTGTACATAGAAATGCATGCTCTAGCAATTGTTATAGGCAATGGAACTTTAAAATCCGGACAAGCAATACGACAAAAGTTTAAAAACCCTTCATTTTCAACAAACTTAAATGGGAGTTCATCCACAATTACCATATGGGCAAGAGCTTTTTCACAAGCATCTTGGCTATTGTAGTTACAAGCTACCTTAAGAGCATCATTGCCTACAATATTTTTACAACGATTCCATACCTCAGTTATTTCTTGCCCTACGCGACATCTCTTTTTTATATTCGTCATAGGCTCAAATTCGTCATTCTCATTTGAATCATTATAGCTCTCATCAATATCCAAGTCTTCAGAATCCACTTCATTCACTGAAGAAGACATGACTATACAAAAACAAAATGTAAAACAATTAACAAAATCTTCAGTTTGAACAAAATTGAAAAAATAAAGCATTCCCAACAAATTCATTCGAAACCCATTATTTAGTAATAGTCTAGATGTATAATGATATAAAAAAAAATGATACCCTGAAAGCGAAAAACATCATAACAAAATGAATACAATAATGGCAAGAACTAAAGGAAAAGAATGAAATTGAAGAGAGTACCTTGATGAAAACCAGAAGAAAGATGTGGGTTTTGTTGAAACCCCAAAGAGAAGAGAGATTTGAAGGAATTAAAGGGTTCTGGTATGGTCGAAAACAAAGGGAGTGAGAACCATAGGTGAAAAAATCGTTTAGGGGCGGATATCCGATCTGCCAAAAAACGGAAAATATCGCGGATATCCGACCTCCTGTGTCGGATTATAGAGGTTTGGCAAATTCAAAAAAACCGGTATTTTTGCACTTACCGTGTTTTTTTTCTGATTTCGATATATAAACTTATAATTAAAAGAAAAACATACATTACAAATTAAACACACGACAAATCATACAAGGAAGCTAAGACGGAACTATTACACAAGATAGTTTTACTCATAGGTGAAAAAATCGTAAATATCGGGCGGATATTCATAGAAATTTTATATGTTTACAATACAATAACTAAACACAAACAACCTCATTAGAACTCAACCCATAGTTTTATTTTAATAATCAAAATAAAAGACATGCTAACCCCAGAATGATAGACGCCCCTTGTCAAACCGATGAGCTTCGAGTCGCATACGTGTGGGGACGAACTCAGTACAGTAATATTCCCATGACATTGTTTGCTCGTACGACCTGAATTGGTCAATATGCATATCATATGCATCTTGATCCATACAATACGGAGTAAATGATTCAAAGATAGGAAATCTCGAGTATTGTTGAACCGGCATTAATGTATCGGCTGACTGCACGTCGGACCCACTTGTCATTGGGGCCAACCAACTCCCTATATTAGGAAACCAAGAACCACTGTCATCTGGTTGGGTTTGGTAGGATGGTACACTGGAATCATCACTTTGGGAGGTTCCTATGTTACCATAAGAAAAATGAGGGTAAACATAGGTAGGTTGGATGTTGGTTTGAGAATAAGGGAGGTTCCACGAACCTTGGGAAGAAAACTGGTCAGGAATGTTCCATGAACCTTGGGAAGATACCCTAGATGATTCTGTTTCCGTTTTAGGATGCAGTCTTTTCTGTCGAGGTCGTTTTCCTTCTCTTGGTTGTTGCCATCCAGCATGGTCTTCATCTTGGGTGGCAAAAAGAAATTGAGACTCCCCCATAAAATGAATCGCTTCTGGGGTGCGCTCTCTTAGTGAATCACTGGCTTCTGATCTTCCCCTTTGACAACCAACATCTACGTTTTGGTCACCATCTCCATCATCATCATCGGAAGGTGAACGTGAACGTAGAACTGATTTACTTCTGAACAGGTCACTACCATCACCACGAATATTGGGATGGTCCCCAATGGGGTCATCAGGAGAATCACGGACGTCAAACATTGTGTGTCGTGGTTCTTCGGGCAAAATATTGTCTTCGACCCTTACATTAAGCCTCGCAGCAATTTCCGCGTTTGGGATCCGAGGTGCTTGATCCAGTTCAAGATCAAGTTCATCTTCGTTAACGATCCAATCCATCGGTGCATCATCATTATCGTCAGCGGGATACAATTCAGTCAGATCAACTAAATCTTTGTCAATTTCTGCCACCCTTCTTGCATGTTTTGCTTTCAGCCTTAAGTTGTAGTGGACGTACACCAGGTCATGCAAATGTTGCATTGTAACTGTTGCTCGCCTATTGGAATGTAGCATGCCAAATGTGCTCCAGTTCCGTTCGCATCCAGAGGATGCAACCGTTTGAGAGAGGATTCGTACTGCTAAAAACCTCAAGCTTGGAGCATCAGTGCCAAAGTTTACCCACCACTCAGCTGATAACATACAAAATAGTAGTGTCAAAATATGTCATCTCGTTTTATAATTTCCAAATTTTATTTCAAGACTTTTAATAACTCACCAGGTTGTTGGCGAAAAATAGACTTTTGCGCCAAAACAGTATCAAAGGAGCCTGTTCGCTCTCGAAATATCCTCAACTACATAAACACATTGCCAATTTGGTTAGATAGACATCTACTAACTTACATATCAATAGTTGTATTTTTGTAATTTGCAATTAACTATACCTCATTCATACAGTCAGCTTGTTTGTCTTCGTTGCTGACTAACCTTTGGATAGCTTTTTGTAGGGCATTCATAAGATCAGAGTTATAAGCGATGTCTCCTGAGTCGGGTCCATACAAGATAGCCGGATTCAACCAGTATGCTGTTTATACGAATATTTTATTAACGTTTCCAAAAGTTTTGTACTATTAAATGACAAAATGATTTAATTGATCTTACCAGCTTTATGCAATGTGTGGGACAATTGCTTTTCCTATCTGCGTTCTATCAAATCCAAACACCATTTTGGGTATTTTTTTGTTTTCTTAATTTTCTCCTTTAAGTTTATCATCCACTTGTATAAAAACCCCATCGAAGGGATTTTATCATCATCGACCTTCCTCAATATCTCCACCATAGGTTGAAGACACTCAACTAATTCCTTCACGTCTCTCCAGAATTGACGTTTGTTGATGATGTCTTCAACTTTCTGCATTTTTCTATCTCTTTGGCGTTCTCGGATCGTAATCCAATCTGTATGCACCAACATTTTTTTAAGGCCTTCCATCTTATTTAACATGGATTGGAGGGCCATGAAATTCGTTGCGAACCTCGTTAAGGCAGGCCTGACGATGTCACCACCACAACATTTTCTCATCAAGTCACATACTTGTGAATGGTTGTACACGTACTTAGTGATTTTGCGAGCTTGTGCGATGAGATCTGCTACCTTGGTTTTACGACAAAACTCTTTCAAAATCAAGTCGACCGAATGCGCTGCGCATCCGGTCCAGAACATATTATATCCTGAAAGTGAATTAATATTTGTTAATAGAAATTCGGTAGATATTTTATAATTAAATATGGTGGATTGAAGCAAGAATTACCAGGAAGCTTGCAAAGATCTTCTCCTGCTTTCTTATAGTTTGCCCCGTTGTCGGTTACAATTTGTACGACGTATTCTTTGCCAACCCAATCAACAACCTTTTTCATCTCACCCCGTAAAAGGTATGCATCTTTATAAGCCCCGGATACGTCGACCGACTTATTAAAACAAGTGTCACCGTCACAATAGATCATGAAGTTCATTAGGGAATGCTTGGTTGGTCCAGTCCAACCATCGCACATAATTGTAACACCATATAGAGACCACTTCTTCCTCAAATTGTCAATGAATATGTCACACTCACTTACAATATTTTTCAGCTCAGGACCCATCAACTCATACCTGGTGGGAACTTTAACTCCCAACCCAGACCTGCAAGCAGCATCAATACAAGGTTGGGTATACGGGTTGTTACCGACTATTTGATTGGCGTTGATACCCCCGTAGTGGGCCATTTTAGCGAACAAATTTCTGAATTTTGCTCCCCAACCTTTATTTTTTTGTTTATCAAACTTCGAAGGTATGGTAGATTGTCTAGTATCTGGTAGTCTCTCTGTGTCAAGATCATTCAACTCCGGATCACGTGAGCTTCTCAAGCTTCCTGACCGCCCAAATATTCGAGTGATTTTGCTTTGTTTTTCTTTTTTTCTTTTTTTTGTGCCAGACCCAGAACCTGCTTCTCTCTGTGAGTCAACAAATTGACTTTGACTTCGAGAAAGCCGATAACCCTCGTCTTCATTCCATTGATCGGCTAACGAGTCCTGCATAGCTCGTCGCATATCACGGGCCTCTTCATCACCAGATTCATCTTCTGACGACCCTGGGACGTGTAAGAAGACATCGTGGAACTCTTTTTCAGCAATTGCTTTTGCATTTCTTTTTTCTACCATTTTATCTGCGATTTTCCTAAACAAGTCCCTAACTTCTTTACCGCATTTGGTACATGTCTCAACATTGGGATTACCACGAGCTAAGTGTTTCTTGAATCGAGTTATCCCACCACCCATATATTGTTTTCCACAATAATTACAGATCACAGCGTTATGGTTTCCTTCGACTTCTTTGCAATGAGACCAAGCAATATCTTTCTTTCTAGGCATATTGGACTGCACATTGTAAATTAAATGTGTTTTTTTTACTATTTCGTAAAGTTCAGTGAGATTCCATTAAGTAATATAGAATTCTATTATCATTACCAAATTAATATCTTTTATTCAACTTTACTAAAAAACTATACAAAGATTAATATGGTAAATAGAAGTCATGTAGTGCGTGAACAAATGTGGGTGCTCTATATAGTCTATATAAACATGCTATAAAAAGTTATGGCACAATAGTCAGTCATTGAGTACTTGAGTTAATATTTAATAATCAAAAGTTCTTTCTCCTATGGTAGGTCTTATCAACTAGGAGAATCTAGTGTTTCACCATTTCATATGCATGCATTATTGCCTTTAGTAGATAGTGGAGAGAAAGATGCCTACAGGCTACAGCTAGTGGTTAAATGACACTAATTAGTGACAAAATGATCAATCAGTTCACAGTTCACAGTTGACACACCCATGATTTCACGTGATCGGTGGTCCAATAAACCAACAAAAACCAAACTACAGATGCTTACATGCATGCATTTCTTTTCTACTTTACAAAGGACATAAAACGAAAAAGAAAACAAAACAAGTTCAACTCTTCTTCAACAGTTGAACAAAATTAAAGCACCACCAACACCAACACCAAGAAAAAACAACTAAACAAAGATACAGTAAGAGGTGATGATATGACTTAAATCAACTTGCTTTTAACCTTTTTATCAGTACTTTCGTCAAGCTAATTGGAAATTCAACCAAATTTGCTCAACCAATTCATCAAATTCAAAGTATGTTATGTTATTTAATTTGAAATAACTTTGTTGAATTCAGATTATACTACCTAATTAAACAGCTAATGATCTATATGCAAATTTGTTTTATAGCTTATTTGATCTATAGTAAATCACCATGTATGATATTAATAAGAGCATGATTCATGCAAAAGAAATATAAAGAAATTCTAACCTGCACACAACTTGCTTCTGATCTTTCTTTATCTGGTTTGCTACTTTGCTATAAAAGCTCTTCTGTATGCGGATGTTGTTTGCCAAACAACTTAACAACATTTATAGATGAAAAACCAGTATACTGTGTATGCCTTTATATATTGTTGAAAAGAATTATTAAAGTGGGGAGACAAAAAGGTAACTTGCAATGCCCACTGGTCCTACACAAAAGCAAACCAATTATGTGTGAAAAACCAATTCGATACCAATTATTCATTACACAAAACCAAACCTTGGATACAAACAGTATACTGGTTTGCCAAAAGTGAGAGAGAACTTCACTTTGGCATGGGCGTGCTTTTTTTTCGTTTCTTTCTGATATATTGCTCTTGGAGGGCCATCAAGTTCGTCGCGAAAGTTTCCAAACGTCTAGTGCCTTTTGGACCTTTTTTTGGTAATCTCGTCGAAAATTCTAGTTCGGGGGGATTAAAAATAAATGTGTTAATTTTATAATCGAAAATTTCATAAATTTCGATAAATATCGGTTTTTGCCGAATTATGCCGCGAATATCCGATAAATGCCGACCGGCATGGGGTGTTTTAATATCCGTTTATATGCCGTATGCCGTACCGTGCCGATCTCCAAAAAAACGGAAAATATCGCGAATATTCGGTCGGCAAGAACGATTTTTTCACCTATGGTGAGAACTATTATTTAGTATTTTAGTATTTGGTTCATCTTTCAGTTTTCAATAAGGGGTAAACACTAAACACCAAAGTCCAAGATCTGAAGTGGGTATTCAATTTGGGAGTTGAGGATCCACTTCCATATTCAAAGGTACTGAGCTGAGGTGGTTGTTAATGCCTTGAAAGCCCAAGGAAGGAGTCCACATCTCTTGGTGCACCACTCGGTCAGTTTCGTTGACTTGACCAATTGTCTCAGGGATCACCACCACTAGAGATTCTTCCCGGCGTGTTTGGTTTGGTGGAACATCGACATATCCTTCAACTTCATGACCTGTAAGTGGGTATTCGTTGCAGAATGCAGTCTTGTTACTCATCAGGTGGTAAAGGACATGCAACAGTATCATGTCCCAAGCGGCAACAAACATGCCATTGTTGAACTTGAACTCGCTTTTATAATTTTTTTTTAGAGATAATTAACGATCGCCCCTTTTTTTAAAATGGAAGGTGGCGACTTCCCCTCTTTTTCAAATTGTTTCGTGACCACCCCTCTTTCTAACACCTTTCTATTATATTTTCTATTTTACCCTTAAACATGTGTTTCATGTTTGCCCCTCCCTTCTCAAAACCACACTACTATGCTGAGTCAGCAACCCACAGTGGTTTCATTAC
Organism: Aquilegia eximia; assembly: GCA_023053565.1. Lineage (NCBI taxonomy): Eukaryota > Viridiplantae > Streptophyta > Magnoliopsida > Ranunculales > Ranunculaceae > Aquilegia > Aquilegia eximia. Next base: position 1,311,170 of record JALIGU010000012.1, on the reverse strand, counting down.
AAACCGTAGATCTAAAATAACTAGAGATCAACGGCTAAGATTTAATCCAATCTAATGTCTATCTCGATACCCATCTAAATGCAAATCCATGGTTCAAATCACGTGTAAAGTAGTTTAACTTTACCCATGCTTCGTCTAGCCATTCAAAGCTTGAGCATGATTGATGTTGACATAACAAATTTTTTTTCCCAACATATGCACTTTTATGATATGTTTTCAACATTCTAATCCCATCAAACTTTTGTTCATTGCACGCTTCATGTCCCTTAACCTTACACATTTGACAATGAACCTGTACAAAAAATAGAACACATTGTTTTAAGAATACCCCATAGAAGAGAAAATTGTTTAGGGATAGCCCCCTTTTGCAGAGAAGGGAACATACCGTCATATTCAGTGAAGTAGATCGATGAAGTACTCTAGACTCCAGAGAGAAGTGAAGTGAAAAGATATAAGGTTAGAGGATAAGTAAAGTGCTCGGAAAGAAGAAGTAAAAAGAGAAGTGAAAAATTTATGAGGAAGAATGGTTTCTCTTTTAAGAAAGATGAGTGCTCGGAAAGAAGAAGTAAAGAGAGAAGGGAAAAATTTAGGAGGAAGAATGGTTTCACTTTTAAGAAAGATGAAGAATTCAGGAGAAAGAAGGATTTTTAAATAAGAAGAAGAGCTGCAACGGTTATATCCACGTGGCAACTAATGGTTGGTTTGATTTTTGAGTTTTGGGAAAATTAAATATTTAGATGGGTATCGAGATAGACATTAGATTGGACTAGATCTACGGTTTGTAATGAAACCACTGTTTAGGTTGCTGACTCAGCATAGTAGTGTGGTTTTGAGAAGGGAAGGGCAAACATGAAACACATGTTTAAGGGTAAAATAGGAAATATAGTAGAAAGGTGCTAGAAAGAGGGGTCATCACGAAACAATTTGAAAAAGAGGGGCAGTCACCACCTTCTATTTTAAAAAGAGGGGCAATCGCTAATTATCTTTTTTTTTAAGAAAAAACACAAATAAAAACAGCAACAAACATAGATATTGTTCTCTCTTCTTAAAATGTCCAATCGTCCTCGAACTCTCTAGTTTGAGTGAATGGTAGTCATAGCTTGTGTTCCATTGATGTTTTCCCATTCAAGAGGGTGACAATTGTAGGGGTACTATATACAACATACATGTGGCACCATCTCTACTGTCCATCATGGTGCCACATGTCAACATCTAATGGGCTCTCTTTTGATGGCACAAGTTACAAAGTTAAGCCTTATTATTACAAAGATATATTCCCCATTATTACCCTCTTAATTGCTAAGAATGGAGTTACATTGTAGCCTATAAATATAAAGGCAAACTACTCATCTTCTCATGGTCTCATGGTGAATCATACACAAGACCTCAACACTCTCTCATGAGACCTCACTTCTCAGGTCTCATCTCTCTCTTGAGCTCTCTCCATTATCGAGCTCCCATTTTGTATCACCACTACTATAATAAAGTTCATTCTCTCTCTGCGTGGATGTAGGCACAATCGTCGAACCACGTATACAATGGTGTTCACGTCTCTACTTTATTATTGTTCATATCATACACATCATCATCTTTCATTAATGTATTGACCAACCTCACAAATATGGTCAATACATTTGGCGCCGACTACAGGGACTTGGGATTTTCTCAAGCGAATTCCACCCACCAACCCCACCGAACACCACTGTTCTAAGGTTTTCAGATGGTGATTTTCAAAAAATTCATTGAATTTGAAAAGATAGAATTGCAACTCACACTTGGGGGCTTGGAGCAAATTGTTTACACAATTACTGGACTAGACAGAAGCAAGGTTCAGGTATCTCATCGTGACCTCGACAGGTCTACCAACGACCTCTCAGGTCTCGTCGCGACCTCACCAGGTCCTTCATATCAGGTCCTTCATGCCAGGTCCTTCATCGCGACCTCACCAGGTCTATCAACGACCTCCTCAAATTACAGGTCTTTCAACGACCTCAAGAATATTTATGCCATACAGGGGGCTATTCTCACTTTATCTAATGAAATTAACTTATTATTAGCACAATTAACTATTAATGATATTTTTTGTAGCTCTCTCTATGTGCAGGTCACATGAACACGACCTCACTCCCCATGAGCTATTTTTGCACAAATGTGCCACATTGCTTTCACTGAACTCTTTACAAGTAAAATGCTTGATTTACAATACGGCCACCCTCATTGACTAGTGAGTCACTCGTATGCGGGACGACCTCAAACACAATTCTCTAGCCACACGCCTGGTCGAACGCATTCACTCTCAACGCAATGCAGACCCACAAAGGCCACATGCCCGAGAATTGTCAAACAGGTCTCAACGCTGCGACCATTCACTAGATCGGGCACCAAAAGGTTCCAAGTAACTCTCAAAACACTTGGTCAACCAATGCTCTTTCTCAAACGAGCTACATGTGCACTCCAAAGTGCCACATCTATCGGAATGTCCAATCACAAGGCGACAAAGATAGTACATACAAAACTCATAAGGAAGACATATAGTTCAGTGTAAGTCTCTTACTAAATTTTATAATATTTCACATGCTAACATTATCAACAAGTATCAGGTCTATGCAACTCGACCACAAAAAGACAACCACCCATGTATGCAAGAAGACCCACTTCAGTACGACCTGCTTGCAGCTGTCCATCTCATCTACATGCCTTCTGAACGAGCTACCAGGTCTCCCTGGAACTAACTAGCTCGCTATACACAAATTCATGATCGAGTTGCCATTACCACAAGGGACCTTCATCGCGTCCTGCAAATATCAATGATCAAGCTCATCAAAATTTGGGGCGGATCGACTTCATTAAAGAACCCCATATTTCATTCATCTTGGGGGCTGGATCGGTTCGATTACTTCTTTTCAGCCCGAATTCCGTTCAACCTAAAAAGAGGAGGCTTATGTAGGGGTACTATATACAACATACATGTGGCACCATCTCTACCGTCCATCATGGTGCCACATGTCAACATCTAATGGGCTCTCTCTTGATGGCACAAGTTAAAAAGTTAAGCCTTATTATTACAAAGATATTTTCCCCATTATTACCCTATTAATTGCTAAGAATGGAGTTACATTGTAGCCTATAAATATAAAGGCAAACTACTCATCTTCTCATGGTCTCATGGTGAATCATACACAAGACCTCAACACTCTCTCATGAAACCTCACCTCTCAGGTCTCATCTCTCTCTTGAGCTCTCTCCATTATCGAGCTCCCATTTTGTATCACCACTACTATAATAAAGTTCATTCTCTCTCTCCGTGGATGTAGGCACAATCGCCGAACCACGTATACAATGGTGTTCATGTCTCTACTTTATTATTGTTCATATCATACACATCATCATCTTTCATTAATGTATTGACCAACCTCACAAAAATGGTTAATACAACAATCAACGAACCAGACCAACAATCATGACTTTCTTTCAGCAAATTTGTAAGGATATTCATGATAGTTACAGGCAGTTTCAGGTTTGGTGATAGTTCGACTTTGGTGATTTCAGTTTCCATATAAGGTATGAGTAGTTTGAAAATGTAGTATAATAGGAATAAAAGAGATATATCGATAGTGATAAGGTAGCCTTCGTTGGTATACATAATGAAGTTGGTGTGGATCCAATGGTGAAGATACATTATAAAGCTAATAGGTGTAAGTGAGCTATATTTAGGTAATTTGTTATTGAGGCTGATGTGAAGGCAATTGAAGGCAATATGACGTGGTAATGATGAGTAGTTTGAATTGTTGTGATTTGTTTTTTCTACGGGGACTATATACTCCAACCAATAAAAAGCAGCCACGTGGCATAGTCGTTAATCCGTCAGGTCGCTACGATCTCAACTTACTAGTAGCTCGACCACAACGACTCGACTACATAATCAGCAGCGATCTGCTAATATGCACGTGCCCTAATTCGGCGCCCAAGATACTCTCTCCAGCCGTTGTCCAATTACTACAACCGTTACACAATCGCTAGAGAATATCATATCATCATTAATATGTCGGAGAATCTGCAGGATCCCATGATCTTCGCCTCTTCACCTTCTATATAAACAGAACTACGATGGCTTGATCTCTAAGTTCAATCCCCACGAACTAGAGTACGTAGGCAATCTCAATCTCAACGAGGTGCAGCCACTTCGATCTAAAACTCTCCCCATTGGTCAAGTCTGCCAACGACCTGACCTAGTAAATGCATTGATCTAGAAATAGGTCAATACATTTGGCGCCGACTGTAAGGAATTCGATTATATCGAAAAACCCAAACCCTCCCACCCAACTCAAAGTCATTCATTCAAATGGCTACCTAGGAATTAACCATTCAAGATCTGCAAGACCAAATCAATCGTCTTCAGGCAGAAAACGCACAGTTAAAGGTTGCACAAACCACCAACCCAGCACCAGTAGCAAATGGTGGACATGGAGTCGTTGCTGTTGATGACTCCAATAGAAAATATGAAGAACTCAGCCAACAACTAGCAGAGTTCAAAGCCTCTCAGGCTATCATACAACTTCGCAAAGGCCATACCGCAGAACAACTTGTTGTCCAGTCCCTTCAGCAATTTCAGGAGTCTCCCTTCTCCAATGAGATCCTCGACCATGAATTGCCTAACAAACTCAACGCCCCCAAATTCGACCAATATGCAGGAGTTGGAGATCCAACAGACCATATCAAAGGATTTCGTAAATCCCTTCCTCTTATCAAAGAGGATCACTTACTATGTTTACTGTTCCAGTCCAGCCTCACCGGACCTGCTCTCGATTGGTTTCACCGTTTGAAGCCAGGATCCATCAGCTCGTTTGTAGATCTCGAAAGACAGTTCGTTATCTTCTACATCCATAACAAGAAGCGTCCTGTCACCATTGATTCCATCTTCAAAGTCAAACAGCGGGATGGCGAATCATTGAGCAATTTCTTTGCTCGATTCAAATCTGAACTACATTCCATCCAAGATTTTGCGAAGGAACATGAAATCTTCGCAACAATCACATTCTCTCACGGTCTGATCCAGGGATCCGACCTGTATAAATCTCTAGCTATGAAGCGGCCTTCATCTCTGGACGAGCTATACCTTAAGGTAGATCGTTACATCAAGCTCGAAGAAGCCCTAACTGGTAGGGAAAAGAATCATGTCATCTCCAACGTGGAATCTGGTTCCACTAAGCGACCTCGATCCGACAACAAGAGGTTCAAAGCAAAGTCGTTGCCTACTTAGCAACGAGATTACAACCGGTTCACACGACCAGCCGGTTATATCTATGAGCGAATCAAACACAACCATTGGTGCAAGATTATTGCCTTCACACAGTTGGAGGACACATTTGGTCGACCGTACTGCAAAGTTCACAAGGTACGGTGTCATCAATCTGATGACTGTCGCGTTTTGAAACGCGCTCTTCAGACTTGGGCCGATGAAAAAAGGCTCAACAATTGGATCCTTGGAAGGCAGGAGGATACTAATGGCAAACGAGCCAAGAAAAGTTCTAGAACGCCTCCGCAGTCACCAAGGCGACATCACAGCAAGGCCAGAACGGCCTCCACAAGTCCAGTCCGCAACAGAGGGCGTAGCCTCTCCCAGCGTTTAGGTCCAACAGGCGACCTACGCGACCAACTTAACAAAAAGGTCGCGAACAAGATTGATAGTGACAGCGAGTCAGAGAGTCATGTAGTCTACATGATTTGTGAATCCAACTCCACCCCCCGTTTCCAGAGACAAGAAGAGACGAGTAGAGCATCTTCATCATGTCTACTCCATTACTGGCCGAGCAGCTCGCTTCAACATCCCGGCTCGCCAAGAGACTGACATTACCTTCACTGAGGACGATCTCAACAAGGTCGTTACCCCTCACAATGACGCACTTGTCGTTGAATTGAGAATAGCCGATTACATCATCAAGAGGGTACTCATCGACCCTGGTGCATCCTGCAACATACTCATGTACAGAACCTTCAAAGACATGAGGTTACCTGATTCAGTCCTCATCCTCGATTTCACCCCCATCCTAGGTTTCAACAGTTCAAGGGAAGATCCTAAGGGTGAAATACTGTTGCCCGTCACTGTAGGGCGAAAAGAAGACAAGGTCGTTGTGACCGCTAAGTTCAGCATCCTCAACATCGCAAGTAAGTACAATGCGATTCTTGGTCGAAAATGGATCCATGCCATGAGAGGTGTTCCATCCACATATCATCAAGTTTTCCGCTATCCCGGACCTCATGGGATAATGGAACTTCGGGGCAACCAGAACGCTGCACAAGAATGTCATGGAATTCTTGAAGCTATGGCGCCTGCAAAGCCATCCACCTCCGGAACGAAGGATGCTGACACTAAGGGGAAGAGCCCGATCTCATCAGAAGCTCGAGAGGGCGACAACAAATCAAAGAGCCCATCGAAAGAAAAGACTGAAGCCACTAAATAGCAACTACAGAAGGAGCAAATGAGCTCCCCCCCAGCTTAATCTCGGAAGCACTGATCCAGGAGTACGTGTGAACTTAGGGTCAGAAGACGAGCCGAGATATGTCTATGTAGGTGCAGAATTAGAGGGAGATAAGTACAACAACTTTGTAAACTTTCTTTCTTCTAATAAAGATGTTTTTGCTTGGTCGTATATCGATATGCCTGGAATAGACCCATCAATTGCATGTCATAAACTACGCGTCAATCCAAATTATCGTCCTGTTAAGCAAAAACCAAGGAGGCTCGCTCCTAAGTTTCACCAAGCAGTAAATGAAAAGATCAACAGACTCAAACAGGTCGGGTTCATCAAGGAAGTCGACACGCCAGATTGGATAGCCAACATTGTGCTAGTTTTAAAGAAAAACGGGAAAACAACAGTCTCCATTGACTTCACAAGCTTAAACAAAGCTTGTCCTAAAGATTCATTCCCGCTGCCACGAATCGATAGGTTAGTCGATCAGACATGTGGTTTCGAGCTATTATCATTCATGGACGCATACTCAGGCTACAACCAGATTCCAATGTACGAGCCCGACCAAGAGAAGACCTCTTTCACAACAGAGAAAGGCATTTTTTGCTACAAGGTTATGCCATTTGGCTTAAGGAATGCACGAGCGACCTACCAACGACTGGTCACTAAAATGTTCGACGATCTGCTAGGTCGAACAATGGAGGTCTACATCGACGATATGCTAGTCAAGAGCAGCCAAGAGCAAGATCATTTATCCAATCTCGACCATGCATTCCAAAGGTTAAGACAATATAGAATACGTCTCAACCCAGAGAAATGCCTGTTCGGGGTTGCATCAGGAAAATTTCTCAGCTATCTAATTACAAGACGAGGTATTGAAGCAAATCCCGACCAGATCAGAGCCCTGATCGACATGCCCAGCCCTAAAACAAAGAAGCAGATCCAAAAACTCAACGGCATGGTGTCAGCTCTCAATAGATTCATTTCTAGAGCATCAGATAAATGTCGACCAATGCTTCATATTCTCAAAAAGGGGGCTTCATATCAATGGACAGAAGAATGTGAGAAGGCTTTCACCGACCTCAAGGCATATTTATCTACTCCACCAGTTCTCACAAAGCCTAATGATGGAGACATACTCGGCGTCTACCTCGCAACGTCAGATTTTGCGATCAGCGCAGTGCTTTTCAAGGAGGAAAATCAGGTCGAACGCCCAATTTACTTCACAAGCAAAGTATTGCAGCAGGCCGAAATAAGGTACACACCTCTAGAGAAATTAGCATTATCTCTCCTCTACGCTGCATGCAAATTCAGACCTTATTTCCAAGCCCACACTGTCAAAGTAATCACCGACCAGCCGTTACGCCATATATTAGAAAAGAAGAACAAAACAGGTCGTATGGCTCGATGGGCAGCCGAATTGGGTGATTACACATTTGAGTTCGTCTCTCGACAGGCCGTCAAAGGCCAGGTCATCGCAAATTTCTTAGCAGACTATCCAGCAGAGGATATCAATTGGGAACCAGAACCAGAAACAAAGAAAGTCCAAGACAGTCCTCCCGACACTTGGCAACTATATGTTGATGGTTCACATAACTCAAACGGAAGTGGCATAGGTGCTGTACTCATTTCACCTGAGGGTTCACAGCTCGAGAGAGCAACTAGTCTCGACTTCTCGACCTCCAACAATGAGGCCGAATACGAAGCTCTAGTCCAGGGCATACAAATGGCTATCGACTTACAAGCAGTTCGCCTCAAGGTATTCAGTGATTCTCAACTGGTAGTCAATCAGATCACCAATAATTACCAGATCAATGGTGTCAACTTAATCATATATGTTAGCAAAGCAAAGGAACTCATCAGCAAACTCAGTTATTTCACAATCGACCACATCCCTAGAGATGACAACAGACATGCTGATTCATTGGCTTTCTTAGCATCTAAGATCGAGTCAGATCAACCGCGAGCTCTAACTATAGCAATCAGTACACAGCTTGTATATCTACTCAAAGAAGAAAATGTTCACCAAATCTGCGATCTACTAGCCACAACACCAGCAGACATCCAAGGGACTTGGATGGAACCTTTCATCACTTATCTTCAAACTGGTGTGTTACCATCCAACAAAAAGGAAGCTAATCAGTTATTACATAAAGTCACTATGTATAAACTTCATGAGGGTAAGCTATTCAGAAAATCTGCAACTGGTCTGTTATTACGGTGCTTGATCCCCAAGCATGGGCAAATCATCTTCCAAGAAATCCATGAAGGAGAATGTGGAAACCACTCCGGAGGTCGAACATTAGCTCATAAAGCGATCTCCCAGGGATATTTCTGGCCAAGAATGAAAGAAGATGCCAAGAAATTTGTGTTGAAGTGTAAAGAATGCCAACGTTTTGCTGATAACCAACATCAGCATCCCAACGATCTCATCAACATCACAGAACCATGGCCATTTCACATGTGGGGGCTCGATATCATGGGCCCTTTAATCAAAGAAAAGAAATCTGAAAAGAGATTTGTTCTAGTCGCCATTGACTACTTCACCAAATGGGTAGAAGCCGTTGCACTCGCCAACATCACTCAAGCCGATGTTCAAAGATTCATGTGGGAAAACATTATCACACGATTTGGTTTACCAAAACGAATAGTCACCGATAATGGCACTCAGTTCGTCGGCAAAAACATCAAGGCTTTCTACGAATTATGGAAAATTGATCATTCTAGGTCAACACCTAGATATCCACAGTCCAACGGCCAAGTCGAAGCTGCAAATCGACAGATCCTGAACAACTTAAAGAAAAAGCTTGAGGATCAACACGATCAATGGCCACAACAGCTAGAAAACATCCTGTGGGCTTACAGAACAACTCCTCTTACATCCATAGGGATGTCACCATTTAGTCTTTGCTATGGAGTTGAGGCCGTTATTCCCACCGAGTTAACATTTGGCACGACCAAATCCCTTCTGGTGGACACAGAACTTAACAATCAGGTCTGGTCGTTTGGAATAGATCTCCTCGAAGAACGACGAAACCACGCCGTTATAAAACTCTAGCAATATCAGCAACAACTCAAGCGAGCTTATAACAAAGGCGTACGTCCTAGAGCTTTTCAACCGGGAGAACTAGTTCTAAGAAAAATGTTCCACAACAAGAGGAAAGATACTATCGGCAAACTCAATGCCAATTGGGAAGGCCCTTACATTATCACCAAGGTTCAAAGCAACGGTTCTTATCGTCTTCAAACACCAGAGGGGAGATCGTTAAGAACCCACGAAATGCTTATCACTTGAAGAAGTTTTATCAATGAAATCTAAGCATCCATCTATTACATTTCAATATACAAACTCATTTCTGCCTTCATCTCAGCTCAAACATGAATGGATCTTAAAGGTCTAATCCAATCCCTCGACCTACAAATTATCAAAACTCTAATCCCTTTGATAATTTTAATTTTGTTAAGTTCAAACATTTACAACTTAACTTGGTGCATTGGTCATATCATTCCCACGACCCATGTACAACCCAGCTAGCATGCATACGACCTCATCCACCAGCGGGTCCAGCACTTTGATTATTACTTATTGTTTGCAAAACCCATACAAGCAGACAACGTAACAAGAATGAGAATGCAAGGTAAATAATTGAAATTTCTTTTTACTTCATGAAATTCTAACTATTACAGGTAAAACGATCTACAAGTAACATTAAACTAAGGCATACAAGAAGAACTGTTTCAGTCCGTCTTGCTTGCAGCAATTCATCTCGTCTACCTGCCTTCTGAACGAGCTACCAGGACTCCCTGGAAACTAGCTGATCAGAAAGACTTAGCTACAAGCTCATCAAATAAATAATCAAATACTGTTGTTCATTACAACTTCAAATAAAACAAATTAGTGTTCACTCGACCTCACAACATTGGTGCTCGTATGCTTAAAAACTCAGAAGGCTGCTTTGAGGAATGCGTACAAAAACAAGAAGCTTTTGCCTTTGGATCTTAGGCCAAAAAAGACTCGCACTATCAGGAAGCGCCTCACCAAACACCAGACATCATTGAAGACAGAAAGGGAGAAGAAGAAGGAGATGTACTTTACCATGAGTAGGCAACCATCAAAATGCACGCAAGAAGACCTGGGGGGAATCCAGGACGCCTTACTAAGCATCAGGACTCCCCAAAGACCGAAACGAGCTCACTGCTGCATAGGCTGATAGCTAGGTTCATCCACCTCCATCCGGCCACTTGCGACCTCAACATTAGGGCCCGTCAAGGTGTCCTGAGCTGGTACTGAAGCTTCTTCAGAACCACCTCGCGTCTCCTCTCCTTCGGGCGACCCCATTAAAGCTTTCTCCAGATTGTCGCAATAGGCCTTCCACGCTGCGCTATTCTCATGACATGTGCGCTCCCAGTGGGCAGCAGACGACCTAGCAGCAGCAAGGTCTCCCCTTACCTACTCCAACATCTCCTTCAGCATCACGTTCTCCGCCTCCTTATCCTTGAACTTGCACTCGGCAACAACAGCAACATTCTTCGCCTGCTCGAGCTTCTGATTGAGATGCTTCAAGTCAATCTCAGCTCGAGCTCCAACATCAGGGACCAGACGAACCTCCTGGAAGCTGGCGTTGAGTTACACATACAAACATCGTTTAGACAACAATAACTCAGTACAGACAAAGAAAGAGGAATCAACAACCCCACTCACCAGAGACATTGCTGCGTTTATCTTCGAGCAAGTCACCAGCAAAGTTTGAGACTTCACTGCTCGAGCATCAACATCCAAGACAATGCCCTCATTTACAGCTCGGGCAACGCAGGGATCGTCAATTGCACTGTCGTTCTCATACACGACATGCTTTTCACCACGGCCAAATAATCGAACGGCCCAGGGCGAAACTCAGACAATACCCCCTTGCCTTTATGCAAAGGCCGAGCAGCAGTCTTCCTGGACACCAAGGAAGGCTCAGGAGATCTCACAGACTTAGGAGGAAGGGAGGTAGGCAGACTTGGGCGCTCCATCAACTTCAGGTTCCAAGAGAACGACCTCTTCTTCCCCGACCCGACAGGTAGTTTGGGAAGTGAGGCCGGAGGGGATACGACTTCGGGGCTCGCCCCTATCTCCCCCTGGCGCAAGCTAACACCAGATCGTTCCTTCTCCGACCGGCGGGAACCACCACTAGCTCGCTCCTTCTCATCATGTCGTGAGCTACCACTAGCTCGCTCCTTCTCCCCAGGGCGCGAACTGCCACCAGATCGTCCCGCCTCAGCTTTATGTACAGACGACATAAAGGTCTTCTTCAGCGACTTCCTCCTCTCGAGTTCCTCTTCAACTGTTTTCGGACCACCTTTAGGAATAAAATGCTCCCTCAGGTGGGGTAAGAACTATATCTTCCGACTGTCAGCCCACAAACCGAAGACGTTCAGAGCAGACTTCAGATTGTTCTTTCTCAACGAGTGATCGTCCCTGATTCCTGCAAATACAATACAAATTCAGCAAGTTCGGAAGTAAGAAAGCCATCTACAATCCTAAGACTAACAACCAGAAACTTACGAGCATCATTCCTAGTCACATGACACAACCGGATACTCCCTTCAGTAATCGACCCAGTAATCAGCATGGGATCCTTCCACCATGGCTCACTACTCACCGGATAGATCAAAGGCAAACGTTCTGGCCTAACTTGCATATTATAACCCGCAAACTCGGCCTTCGAAGAACGTTTAAAACTAAAGTGGTCCAACACATTATTTACAGTGATGTTCCACTTATGCAACTTGTTGAGGTCATCAATTACCCTAATGTTTCTCCAGAAATTGCCATTCATCTGGCAAGGAGCTCGACCGATAGCATTCAACAGATCGACCACCAAACAAGATAAAGGCAACCTCAGCCCAGCTCGAAATTGCATCATGGTAAACACAGTGGAGAAAGGGTTCTTAGGTCGATACTCAGCAGAAAGTAAACGATCTCCTAAAAACCTAATCTCCAAATGCTCAATCGAACTAAGCCCATACTGCTTCCTAAATGCAATATGCCTATGGACATACTTCGGATTCACTACTCTACAGAAGGAACCTTCGTCTCCTTCCACCATTTCATCATCAGAAGTGTCCTCCCCATGAGAACCACTACTCTGGGGGCTTTCAGGATCTACATCTCCTTCACCCCGACTAGGAGACGCAGTCTCAGAATGAGTCCTTTCAGACTCATACTCCTCACCACCATCACCACTCAAGTTCTCATTCTGAGAGTCACTTGCCTCAGACATCTCTCTCAAGCAACAGAAAAGAAAACAAAAGGATGCAAAGAGAAAAAAAAAATTCAAGAAACAAAGGAACAGAAGCAACTAACCTCACGAGCTCTCAAAGATCTTGAGATCGCAAGAGAAAGCGGCAACAATTCAACAAAGAAAACGAGATAGGTAAACCCTTCTCAAGCAAGCCACAGTTTAAATACTGTAGCACATGTAATCCCATCCATCGGTTCGAAACAGATAAACGGCCGAGATCGAGCAAAGGAGCCACGTTCCTTGCAGTTATTTTCCATTCACTAAATGATTCACATCCACCGTCGGATCAATCCACGTGCAACGCAAAGACCTAATCAAGCAAAAAGTGCGTCAGTTGCCATAACTACACGGCTAACTGCTCGAGGAAACTCCTCCACTTCCCCGTAAGAGCGCCATGATTAGTACAGACAAGCCTGCATGATTGCCACGTCCGCAAATTCAAAAACCAAACTTCAAATCAACATCGATCAGAGTTCTTAGTCTTTTCAGCCTGACTTCTACAGTCGACCTAAAAAGAGGGGGCTTATGTAGGGGGACTATATACTCCAACCAATAAAAAGCAGCCACGTGGCATAGTCGTTAATCCGTCAGGTCGCTACGATCTCAACTTACTAGTAGCTCGACCACAACGACTCGACCACATAATCAGCAGCGGTCTGCGAATACGCACGTGCCCTAATTCGGCGTCCAAGATACTTTCTCCAGCCGTTGTTCAATTACTACAACCGTTACATAATCGCTGGAGAATATCATATCATCATTAATATGTCGGAGAATCTGCAGGATCCCATGATCTTCGCTTCTTCACCTTCTATATAAACAGAACTACGATGGCTTGATCTCTAAGTTCAATCCCCACGAACTAGAGTACGTAGGCAATCTCAATCTCAACGAGGTGCAGCCACTTCGATCTAAAACTCTCCCCATTGGTCAAGTCTGCCAACGACCTGACCTAGTAAATGCATTGATCTAGAAATAGGTCAATACAGTTTTACATAAGGTGGAGAAAGATTAAGAGCTAGTTTCAAAATCCTTAACGAATCGAATTGTAAGAGACTTATCTTCAATGCTCTGTTGCCAGGTGTTCTGCAATCTAAGCAAGTATTGATCTGGTTGGATTTGAGTGCAATAACCTTGCTGTGCCTAAAATTAGTTAATACTCAAAAACAACAAAAGAGATGTTAGAAAAGGAAACAAAAAATAAATAGATTATAGAAAAGGGGTGTTTTCGAAGTAGATCTATGGTCTAGACAGAAGGAAATGAATGGAAGGAGGAAGAAAAGTCCCTGGTTGCAGTAGTTAGAGATGGTAGTTAAGGTGTGCCGTCGTTTCAGAGAAGGTGGTTAATCTGGCTCACTGGAAGAAATAAATAAAGTAGATCTGGTTCCCTAGGCCAATTTCTAAGAGCATTCCCAATAGTAAAATGGTTTTAGAGGTGCCACGTAGGAGAGAGGGTAAAGGTTTTAGGATTAAACTATGCTAAAAGTGTTTTTTACTTTTAGAGTTGCCAATGGTTGTTTTTGAATGAAAGATAAAAGTAACACAAATGTGACAATCATTTAATGCAATATAATTTTTAATTATTAAACAATCTTATGTGGCACCTCTAAAACAAAGTGTGTTAAAAGCTACCATTGGCAAGTGTTTTCACTAAAAGCTTACTAAAAGTGTGCTAAAACCTACCATTGGGAATGCTCTAAGTAAATTGACGACCAAGAGGCTGGAACCTGTATATTTCTGAAGAGGAGTGATGAGATATGGACCTGTCCAGCAATTTTGAGCACTATTTAGCTTAACAACTTACTCTGATGACTTTCCTAAAATTGGACAAAGTATTAAATTTATTATTGGAGAAAACGACAATACTACACACAAAGATAACAACTTCTGTTATTTACTTGAATTCCATCTTAAAACTCCAAAAATTCTAATCTAGCAAAAACCTTAAATTCCAAAAAGCCAACAGTGCCAGAAAACCAATCATCCTCAAATCATCCATTACCACTACACCCAACAAGACAACTCTGCATTCTTAAAAACTATTTCCTTGGATGAATCGAAGTACACCATATGGGCTCCACTTATGTGGATGCGCATTGGAGAACGAAGAAAGATTGGTTATTTGACTTGCGCAAAAGCTAAACCTGGTATGAATGAATTCTACAAAATATGAAGTTTGGGCCAGAGACAACGAAAATGTGAAAAGTAAGCTCATCAAAACCATGGAGACCTCTTTTACGAAACTATAGAGAAAACTTTTTATCATGACTCTAACGAAACCCAGATCTTTGAATTGAACAAGAAGTGTTTTGAAACAAAGTAGAATGGACGACCTAGTCCTACCTACTACAATGAATTGGTAGTCATCTTCCAGGAGATTGATGAAAGGGTGACCTCTCAAAATAATAATGTTGCAATTATAGTCCATGAGACTCCAACAATGTCCCGATTGCTTGTTGATATGTTTTTGAGTGGACTAGGTTCAGAGTATGATCAGGTGCATAGAGAGAGGCGCAATCAGAGAAACAGGCTATGAGATTTTCGATATCTACTGAACCATTTGTTTTGGTTGTTTAGAGCAAGGCAATTACTCCTCCAGGCTTCTCTGGTCCTTCTTTGGTCCTCCTTCACGCCGTCCTACAGGTAAACCAAATCCATATGCAAACATAAAGTGTTTTGTCTGTGGAGAATTAGACCATAGCAAGGAGAGATGTTATGAAGTGAACTCAGATTATTGATGTGTACTAATGGTCAGGAATTTTTATTTATCACTAATGAACTCCTTACATAGTAGAGGATGATGTATAATGCCAAAGAGTGAGGCTGTCGTTGTATATTATCCTGATGATAAAATGTCACAAGGGCGAGCGACTAATAGTATTATCATTGAGGTGTGAGAAAGTAGGCACCTTTAGACGTGAGTCTGTGATGATGTACGTCCCTTCCTAGTTTGCGCCAAGCTTACCCGCTCCAGGCTCCTCAGTGTTCTTCTTGAATTTTTGGATGTACGACCCTTCTCACTTCTCAGTTCCTGAATCTCTGTCTGATTGCCAAGTTGTAAAAACTACAAAGTGTCCAATTCTTCAGTATTAAGAGGCCCCATATGTTCCTCTGGCAAAAGATGCTTGTAATATCTGGAAAAGGCACCTTTCGCAGAGTTTTCATCTGTCATGTGATTGCGTTGGCATATCAATAACTCATAATAGTGTTTATGTTCCTTCTCTCTTGAACAAGTCTATGGAAATGGCTATTGTTTCCATTCCCCAGAAGAACACTTTTTTTGTTTTGCTATTTGAAACAGATTCCTCTTGTCTGCTCAACCCCCTAAATGTCTAAGTTGCATTTATTTCCATCTGAGCTCGGACAAAATCCAAAGGTCTTTGCTGAATTTCCTCTTAAATTCTTCCCCAATCCTCTTTTGTTGCAACTAATTGTTCCTTTAGTGTTGAAAAGTGTACTTTACTCTACTCTTTCGATTTGGCTTTCACTAGTTTAAGTTTAGAAGTCAACTTCATCGTGGGGTTTCTCAAAACCTGAAGCTTCTAGATATCTTCAACCATTAGAAGAAAAAATGGATGGTCTGCCCAATGATTAAAAAACTTAAAGCTTTTATGTTAGTAGTTGTCAATGCCCCCATTGAATGGGCATACGAGTATGATCAGAAATACCAGGTTGTAGCATCTTAACATATGAACTGTCATAGGCAATTCTCCAGTCCAGATTGCTGAAGCATCTATCAATCTTTTTGAGGTCACTAATATTATTATAACTCAGTTGTGTTCCTCCCACCTTGAAATTTTTTTTCTAGATTTTCTAAACATTCAATCAAATGACTCTCCATAAATGGAAAAATCATTCATAAATACTTGCGTTCCATAAATAGAAGAGTTATTTTGAAAAATATATGTGCCTATCAGGGCATGTATTTAGGACCATAGGAGTATGTACTGTATGTAGCCAAATTCCAACCTATCTATCTAGTCTAATAGCAGTCTATATACTACTACTAGTAGGGTGTATTTTTTTTTTAAAATAGTCATTATATTAGAATAAGGTGTTAAGAGTTTACACTATTACAGAACAGTTTATCTCGCTCTAACTGATCGAGCAGATAATTTGGAGGAACATGAAAAGAAGCAGGTAATGTGGTGCCCATATCTGTATTTTGTGCCAGTATATGGGCGCACGCATTGCCTGATCTGTTACAATACTTAACAGCAAAAAAAACAAAATAGATAGCAATAATTTTAGCTTCATTCAAAGTGTTTGAAGTTATCCATGACAGGTTTACAGGAAGGCCTGCCATATAGTCAACAACACTCTTGTTATCTGTCTCAATCTCCACCCTGGTTAGTCGCTACTGGACTCCTCTTCTAACTGCTGCCAAAACTCCTTTGTTTTCTGCTTCTTCAGCTGTTCCTGCATATCCAGTTTCAGAACCTGCCATAATATATTCACCAAGAAAAATCTCAGTATATACCCAATGCCAATAGGCTGGTCTGCAACAGTGAATGATATATCAACACTTATTTTAACATTTCCATCATGTGGGGGGATCCAAATAGTGTCTGTCGAAGTCCTTTGCAGACTGTTCAACCTGTCCATAGAGTTTGGTTTATGCTTTCCAACTATAATATCAACTTTGTGCGCAAGAAGGATAGGGTCAGCAAGTTTCCCTTAGAATACTTTCTCACACCTGCATTTCCATATACTCCAAGTAACAATCACACAAAAAGAGCTCCATATTTCTTTTTCCACAAGCCAAGATTTGGGTGGTGTAATCCAAGCTTTTAACCATTGTTCTGTTGTCATGTTATTAAAATCAATTAACCTGAAATTCCATTTACTTGTGAACCAAACAACTTTGGTGAAAGGGCATTCAACGAGCATGTGTCTAAGACTTTCTAATGTGGAACCACACATGGGGCAACTTTTATCAGGGAGGTTGATGTGTCTACCAAGCCTTTCCCTTGTAGGGACAGCCTGCTGGAAACATTTCCAAAAGAAAAGTAAGGCTTTCGGAGGGGCATCTATTTTCCATAATTTGAGGTTTTGTTTGGAAACCATTTGATCAATTGTTTCATTTTTTTTGTTATCATTTGGTACATAGATTTGACACTAAAATTCCCATTCTTAGTACCCATCCACTTGATGCAATCGGTGAAACCAGGCCCTCTAATGCTAGTATTTCTAATGTGGTGCACAACAGAAGGAGTGAAGAGTTGATTACGGAGATTCAAGTCCCAAGTGTGAGAGTCAGGGACAATCAGTTGGCTAACATGAGTATAGTGATGGGGAGGAGGAGAAATTGTATTTAAAGGTGGTTTATGAGTTTGGATAGAAGGGGTCCAATTATCATCCCAAATATTTATACAGGTTCCATTACCAACATCCCAATAGGTGTGAGGGAGGAGTTTGGAGATAGCTTGGGAGATAGAATTCCATATCCAGGAAGGAGATGAGTTGTGATGATGGGTGAGAGGGTGAGAGTTTCGAAAATACTTAGATTTAAGAACTTGGGAGCACATGTTATCAGGAAGATTGATTATTCTCCAAGCAATCCTAGAGAGGAGGGCATCATTTTGCATGTTGAGATCTTTGATCCCCAAACCACCTAGTCTCTTAGGTTTGCAGATATGATCCCAATTAATAAGGTGCATGGTTCTTTTGTTATCATCCTTTTTTCCCCACCAAAAATCTCTTTGGAGTTGATTAAGTTTTCCAGTGATGACTTTAGGAATTTTAAAGCAAGTCATTTGAAAGGAAGGGATTGCAGAGGCAACAGAGTTTATCAAGATAGTTCTCCCAGCTTGAGATAACACTTTGTTTTTCCATCCCGCAAGTCTTTTCTCCACTCTCTGGATGAGATTTTTGAAAAGAGTTGATTTCTTTTGCCTAAGGAAAAGAGGGGTTCCGAGGTAAAGGTCATCTTTCTTAAGAGGACTCATACTTAAAACATCCAGAATTTGGTGTTGCGAGTGGATTGGGGTGTTATTGCTAAATAAGACCCCTGATTTTGCGAAATTTATTTGTTGACCAGAGATGGAAGAGAAAATTTGCAGAGTCTCAAGGATTTCTTGGGCTTCAGAGATGTCTACTTTACAGAAGATGAAGACATCATCTGCAAAGAGCAAGTGGGAGATAGGAGGACTATATCTTGAAACTATGATTCCATGCAAATTTCCCTTATTGCATTTCTCAGTAATAAGTCTAGATAGGAGTTCCATGCAGATGATAAAGAGGGAATGCGATATTGGATCTCCTTGTCTAAGACCATTGGTGGGCTTGAAATGCCCATGAGGGGTACCATTTATAATGACCGATGAGTGGATGGAAGAGATGCAAGCATGCAGAAGGCTTATGATTTTGTGGTGGAAACCTAAGGCTTTGAGGATTTCTATGAGAGCTTCCCACTTAACCCTATCAAAAGCTTTGGACATGTCTATTTTGAGGGCCATTATGCCCCCCATACCTTGTTTCTTTTTCAGAGCATGAATGATCTCATGAGTCATGATGATGTTGTCAGATATTTGCCTTTGAGGAACAAAGGCACATTGAAGAGGGGAAATGATTTGAGGGAGAAACTCTTTGACTCTATCGGCTAAAACCTTAGAGAGAATCTTATAACTCACATTATAAAGGCTAATGGACCTGAATTCAGAGGGGTGGGATGGGAAATCACATTTGGGAATAAGGGCAATGTTGGTATGATTTATATGTTCAATTGAAGTACTGTTTTCCCAGAAGTTTTGCACAAGAAGATATATCTCATTTTTAACCAACTCCCAAGATTTTTGGTAGAACATACTTGTAAAACCATCAGGGCCAGTAGCTTTAAGGGGCCCTATTCCAAACATATAGGCCTTAATATCTTCAAGAGCTACTTCCCTCGTGAGGAGATCATTATCCATAGAATTTAGGCATCTAGGAAATAGAGCCCAAATTAGATCCTTTTGCTGAGAAGTGAGGGGGTGACTTAGGAACATAAAAGAGTATCAAAGTGTGAAACAAAAATCTAGGTAATCTAGGCCTTTTCCTTATGTTGTGGACCCCAATTCTCTGGTTGCACCACGTTAGTGGTACTCCAACAAACCCTAGATCTATAAGACCAAGGTCTTGAGTTATCTCAGAGGCAAACTTGGATTCATTTTCATCAAAGGGCACGCCGCCACATTTCTCAGAGGGAGAGGAAATCACATTAAGGTCACCAATAACCATCCAGGGGTATGGTGATGTTTCACAAGCAGTTTTGAGGAATTCCCAACTTAAAGATTTGAGGTTGGGGTAAGGACTGCCATAGAAGAAGGAGGCAGAGATGGGTGGTTGATTTTGATGTTGAACAATGGTAGTGTTAATGATGTACTTATTGGAGGAGACGACTTTTATCTTAACATGACTTTTCCACAGAAGTAGAAGACCACCAGCTGCGTGGATAGGCTCCACACAGTGGTAACATTGATAAGGTAAGGATTTTATAAAGTCTAAAGTTATTTGTTTTGAGCATTTAATTTCAGCAAGAAAAAGGATTTCAGGTTGTTTTTCTTTTATTAGATCCAAAAGAGCTCTTTGTGTGTGACCTACCCCCATCCTCTAATGTTCCAAGCCAAGATAAACATAATTAACAGCAAAAACTCACTGTAAGCATGCAATGATTGTTCAGACAAGGTATACCACTTCCAAATCCCAGACAAAAAGAGTCTGTAAATACTTAAAAAAAACCCAAGTAGTACCAGCAATGTAATGTGACAGGGAAATAGAAGTGTAATTCAAAAAACTGTCATAAAGTATCCAATTAAACAGATTTTGTGAGCAGATCAATTTTTCGATGGTATAGTTCAGTGTCAACTAATCCGACTGTAATTGTAATTGAGAGATGTTGTTATGTGCATTAGTGGAAACACCAAGTATGAAAGGCCCCAAAGAACTAGAATGAAGATGCGAGGTATTTAGAGTGGTAATATCAGAAGAAGGTAGATTAAAGTGAGGTTTGAAAAGATCAGAGGAAAAAGAATTTATAGTATAGGCAGAGATATTAATTTCATGAACAACTAATAAGTAAAAGCTAGAGACAGGTAATTCATAAGTTAAACAAGGAACTGAATTATCTAAGAATTTATGAAGACAGAGATTTAATGTAAAGAAGGAAAGAAAAGAAGTTCTAACCTCGTTATGTGTTTCACTTGTAGAGGTATTCAGCAAGGCAGGATCGACAGGGATCACAGAGTTTTGATTGACATTAGCACTTCAAGTCTTAACACCTCCATTTGGATCATACGTATCATACCCTTCATTCTCCATGTGCACATCCAGGTGTGCAACTAACTTTTCTGCTCTCTCAGGTTCCCATGTTTTGAGCAATTTCGTAGAGCAGAAATGGTTCGGGTAACACCAAAGCGGGTGAGAAATGATTTTCAACTTCTGTAACTGGCTCGGCAGTATTTGGAATGAAATTGAAGATATGGGGACTAACTATTCCTTGCGCAACTAACAAAGTAATTATTTCAGGCTTCAACAACAGTTGAATGGCCAATTCAAGATTTTGGGGATCAGGAGCAATTGGTTGATTGTAGAGATAATTTGGTGAAGGGTGAAACCGGCACGAAGTTTGTTTGACATCAATTTTGTGACATTGGATGTCCATGGTTATCTCGCCTTGAGTTCATTGTTAGGAAAACCAAGATGTACGCATGGTCGGTTCGTGTTCATGTCCTCTCGTGTCTTCTCGGTCAAGTTATTGGGTTCTGGACGTACGTACCTAGTTAGGGCGTACGTACGTCATGTAAGGCAGCAAACATGTTTTGGTCAGGACGTACGTACCTAGTTAGGGCGTTCGTACGTCCAAGCAGGCAGCGAACTTTTTCAGTGTGGAGACGTACGAACGTTGTTTCGACGTACGTACGTCCAATATGGATTTTAGCAATTCCGGCCCATTTTGTGTGTGTTCTAACCCTAAGTATAAATAGGGTTTCTCTACCAAAGAACAAATCAGTTCTTTGGCCGTCCAATTGAAGTCTTATTCTTTAAGTTTGTTTAGGTTTTGGTTTAGGTGGTTTTGGTGATTGAACTCATCTTCTTCTTCCTTCTTCCCCATTCATCTTCTTCTTCATTATTGTTTATATTGATTTAGCTTCGAGTCTTCTTGTGTGTTCATCAAGAAGTCGAGTATCCTTGTGTGTTTATCAAGGAACTCTGGTGTAAGCTTGTTTCATAGTTCGGCTTCGAGTCTTCTTGTGTGTTCATCAAGAAGTCGAGTGTCTTGTGCGTACATCAAGGTGCTCCGGTGAAGTCAAGGTGTTAGAGATAACCAGTAGTGTCAACTCGCAGTGATTGCAGGTAGTTGATAGGTTTGTACATCTCTTTTCATCTAGTGGATTTATTTGTTGTCGCGAGGACAACCGTGGACGTTTCCCATATTGGGTTTTACCACGTTAAAAATATCGTGTGTTCTTTATTTGTTTATTGCTTTATTGTTTGCTTTACTATTGTTATATTGCACATATATTGGGTTTTCAATTGGTATCAGAGCAGGGCGCTTGTTAAGGAGCGTAAAGGCTCACGCGTAGATCCTTAGTGCAATTTTAATGGATTCTGATAAATTTGGAACACTAATTTGTCCTCCTAAATTTGATGGTACTAATTTTCCCTATTGGAAAGTTCGTATGGCTGCGTATTTGCAGGCTATGAGTGAGGATGTGTGGATCGCTGTGGAAGATGGTTGGTCACCACCGAGAGTTACTACAGGTAGTACAGATGAGGTTGTTACAAGTGTTAAGCCTCGAAACACATGGAGTGTGAAAGACAAAGTTGCTTCTACTAACAACCAAAGAGGGCTTAATGCTATATTTATGGCTTTGGATGCTAGTGAATTTCGGAGAGTTCATGGTTGTATATCATCCAAAGAGGCTTGGGATAGGTTGGTAAGAACTCATGAGGGTGACATTGCTGTCAAAGAGAGTAAGCTTGAACTTCTTATTACTCAATTTGAAACTATGAAAATGGATAATAATGAATCTTTTGATGAATTTTTTATTCGTTTGCAGGATATTATCAACACTAGTGCATCTTTAGGTTTAGTGTACACCGATACTCAAATAGTACGTAAAGTTCTTCGGTCTTTGCCATCTAGATTCCGTTCTAGGAAAGATGCCATTCAAGAAAGCAATGACTTAAAGACCATGTCCATAGTGACCTTAGCAGGAAAATTGAGAACTTATGAACTTGAGGTTCAACTTGGACAACCTCAAAATAAATCCTTTGCTTTTAAAGCTGGAACTTTTGAGGATGTACAAGATGAAAAAATTAATCATGATAAGTCTCTTGACACTAAGCAACATCTAAGTATCATTTATCGTTATCTTAAATATATTTTTAAGACTATGAAATATAATGGTTTGACTAACCATGGTTTTGACGAGTGTAAGCTTCCCAAGAAATTTGGTGCACAAGGGATAGAACAACAAAAAATCAAGTTATCTACCACTTGGGAGGAAGATGAAAGCGATGATGATGATGATGATGATGTAGCGGAAGACCATGCTATACATTGTGTTGCCTATGGAGCATCTTTGAATGAGAATGTGGATTGTCAGGTAACCGATATTGTCGATCATGAATTCGATGATTCTATTTTGGTAAGTCCTGGTGAGTTAAGGGAATTACATATGTCATCTGTTAAACAATATCAATCCTTGCGTAAGACTAATCAGATTTTAAATGATATGGTTGAGTCTCTTGTGAAAGAGAAATCTGTACTTGCAGGTGATATGAATGCCTTATCTGAGGAGTTTTCCCAAGAAAAGCTAGATTTCCAATCTAGAATTATTTCTTTGGAAATATCCAATCGTGAGATAGAAGATAAGTATCGTTCTTTGTTGCTTGAGCATGAAGCTGTGAAAAAGGATTTATTCGCTTCTACTAAGCGATTGCAAGGGTTTGAGAAAGCTTCAGTTGATCTAGACACCCTTATTAAAAGTGGAAAGTCTTCTTCAGATAAGACTGGTTTAGGATATGACTATGTCGGAGCTTCCTCCAGTTGTGTCCCTCCTACTACTTCTTTTGTGAGGCCATCATTGCCTCATTTGTTACCAAATCCTCATATTCCTACTCCGTCTGCACCTACCAAGGCTTTTGAATCTAAGCCAAATGTGATGACCAAGAACAAGACAAGTCCTAAACATAGACATTTTAAGTGTTTTACTTGTGGTCGATTAGGTCATACTTCCGCTTTCTGTTGGGATAACAATTCCATGGTTCCATATTCTTCTTCTTATGGTAATAATTATTGGAACTCACATTGTTCTTTTCCTGTACAGGCTCATCATTTCTCTTGGCCTCCTTTTATGAGAAGAAGTGGCCCTAAAAAACCACAACACTTCAACAATAGAAAGAAGGTTGTGCAAAAGGTCACCAAACCACCTCACATATGGGATAGAAGCATCGATGCTGCCAAATGTAGTATAGAGAATGAGAGGTTAAGGATTGGAAAGCCTTCTATCAGGGATAATATTCAAAAATCCTCCATATCCGGGTCCAACTTGCAGAATATCTCTCAAGTATGGGTACGAAAGGATGACTTGAACGTTCTCTTTTGACTTCTTAAAGTCAGATTGAATATCATCTTCGTATTTTTATTTTTTGTTTGTTTTCTAGCCTTGTGTTATTTTAATTGCATATTTCTCTAACCACATAGGCTATTTGTTTGGTACTTCTGTTTTTTATGCTTTGTTTGTTTAGCTTGCAGATCATGCTGCATGTCTGAATACATTGTTAATAATAAAAATATATAAAAAAAAAAAAAAAAAAAAAAAAGGGGGGGGGGGGGGGGGGGGTTGTTGGTTATTCCTTCTATTTTTTTGTTTTTTCTTTATTTATTCCATGTATGTGTTGTTGGTTGCATCTTTTCTGAGATATTGGTTTAATTCAATTGTTTTAAATAAGTTGCAATATGTTTGGGTGTTTTCTCTTTCTGAACTCTTAAGTATGTTTTGGTATGTATCATGCATTTTTCCTCGTTTGTTTGCACAGTGCACGGCATGCTTGCATGATGGGAGTTTTTGGAAACCACTTACGTATTCTTTGAGCTCATAGAACTTCTCTATCTCTCGAGTATTTATGTGATCTTGAGTTATCTCTCCTTTGTTTTGGTTAATGTTCATCTTGTTGTTCGTGTTATTGAGCATTCTTATCTTCCTATTACAACTCTTGTTAGTGGTCAATGACTCACTTTATCCCCAGCCATTTGATTGTTTTTGAAGCAATATCAGTTGGCTAAGAACCCGTTGGGGTTGTGAGGGTCATGCTCTGACGGATGCACTCAAGAGATGTTAGTTCTTGTGTTGCACGTTATCATGGTATTGCACTTCTTGAGTTTGTGTCTGTCAAAAAGATGTAGGCTACACCCTACCCTCGTGTATTTGAAAAGAAGTAGGCAAAAATCCCTCCCACGCGGGAATGACATTAGAGTGATGTAGACTAAACTCCACCACATGCGGCAAAATAAAAATCCAAGCGCATATTCACTGTTTTTTATGTAAGGCATACAAAGTTTATATTCCTTTGCCTTTTTCATGTCTTGGTTTTCATTTGAAGATCATATTTATATTTGTTTGCCTTCTACTCATAACGTTTGTTTCAAAAGGGGTTGAAGTTTGTTTCTTCTATGCTCACTTATTCATCTAATCGTATGTCTCTTGTTGATGGTTCTATATTCTACGTCTTCAAAGGGTGTGTTCTAGTGGTGAACTTTCTCTCTCTTTATGCATTGCATTGCATCTACACACATCGAGGTTTAGTTTATGATGCACTTCAATTCTCTTATTTGTTCAATCTTTTGTTTATCCCCATATATTGCCTCTTATTTTTGTACGGATTGGGATTGGCTACTGTTTTTGGAAGTTCATGATGTGTTCCTCTACACTTCTATGGTACATCGGTTCTTTTCCTTTTATCTTCTTGTTAAGGTTTGTGAAGTTGTTTTAGTTAAGGATGTTTCTAATGTTAATGGTGTTTGTGTTGTGTTGACAAGAGTTTGTTCTATATCTTCTGTTCAATATCTACTTCTTGTTAACATGTTTTATTCTTCTCTTCTTCTCTTATTTGCTATGGTTTCGTTTTTGTTTTCTCTTTCCTTTGTTACGTTACTTCATTTGTGACAAAAAGGGGGAGATTTATGACTCTAATACTAACATTCGTTTCTTCCTTTGTTAGTTTATTCTTGGGTCATGTTGCAGGTATGCTACACGTATGGGGGAGTGAACGTGTTGATGTTTAGAGGTTGTACAGTTATGGGGGAGCTCGAGTGTCAAACTTTGTTGCTCATGAAGTATGGGGGAGTTGCTCGAGGAACTTCCGTTGGCTCTTTGATTGTTTCAGAATTTCTTGTTGCTTCCGTTCGATCTCTGATAATCAAACTGTCGGTGTTAGCTGGATGTCACGAATTAGTGACTTGGTATGTGTTCTACCTTGAGTGTTTTTGTAGGCATGTTTTATAAATGCCATGGTTTGGGTTTGTAAGCACGTTTTATAAGTGCTATTAGAGTCATAGGTTTTTGTCACAAAATCAATGTCAAAGGGGGAGATTGAAACCGGCACGAAGTTTGTTTGACATCAATTTTGTGACATTGGATGTCCATGGTTATCTCGCCTTGAGTTCATTGTTAGGAAAACCAAGATGTACGCATGGTCGGTTCGTGTTCATGTCCTCTCGTGTCTTCTCGGTCAAGTTATTGGGTTCTGGACGTACGTACCTAGTTAGGGCGTACGTACGTCATGTAAGGCAGCAAACATGTTTTGGTCAGGACGTACGTACCTAGTTAGGGCGTTCGTACGTCCAAGCAGGCAGCGAACTTTTTCAGTGTGGAGACGTACGAACGTTGTTTCGACGTACGTACGTCCAATATGGATTTTAGCAATTCCGGCCCATTTTGTGTGTGTTCTAACCCTATGTATGAATAGGGCTTCTCTACCAAAGAACAAATCAGTTCTTTGGCCGTCCAATTGAAGTCTTATTCTTTGAGTTTGTTTAGGTTTTGGTTTAGGTGGTTTTGGTGATTGAACTCATCTTCTTCTTCCTTCTTCCCCATTCATCTTCTTCTTCATTATTGTTTATATTGATTTAGCTTCGAGTCTTCTTGTGTGTTCATCAAGAAGTCGAGTATCCTTGTGTGTTTATCAAGGAACTCTGGTGTAAGCTTGTTTCATAGTTCGGCTTCGAGTCTTCTTGTGTGTTCATCAAGAAGTCGAGTGTCTTGTGCGTACATCAAGGTGCTCCGGTGAAGTCAAGGTGTTAGAGATAACCAGTAGTGTCAACTCGCAGTGATTGCAGGTAGTTGATAGGTTTGTACATCTCTTTTCATCTAGTGGATTTATTTGTTGTCGCGAGGACAACCGTGGACGTTTCCCATATTGGGTTTTACCAAGTTAAAAATATCGTGTGTTCTTTATTTGTTTATTGCTTTATTGTTTGCTTTACTATTGTTATATTGCACATATATTGGGTTTTCAAAGGGGATACAAGAGTTTGTACCAAAGGTGGTTCAGTGATGAATGGAATCATAGTTTTTTCCATTTCCAGTATTAGGCTTCGAAACACAATTCCTCCTTGTCTAATTGGGTTTTCAATTTTAGGAGACAACTGAGAATTTTGAGGGTATGAGTAGATGTCGGTCACTTCTGTGATATTCATGTTCAAAGAGGACGAAGGGTTTCCAATTGCTGAATTGTTTCGGGCCTGGGCCTGTAGAAAACGTCTCATATCTGAGTGATCTATTAGGCCCATTTCAGTCCATAGCTTCATAGTAGTTGGGCACTGAACATCAGTAGCAGCTTCTTCATTCAGGCCCATGTGTGAATTATTAAGCTGTTGTGGTGGGGCTCCAATATCAACTTCCATTTGCATTTGGATCGGGTCAAGGCCCATTTGCTGATGTGGCCACACTGGGACCACTTGATCAAACTTCTCATTCATCAGGTTAGGCTGTTCTTCGAAGTTGTAGCTATGAAGATCATGGCCTAAACGATGTCACAACGAGCATAGCAGATTGATAGGAGGGTTGTTGTATGTGAACTTTATCCAGACCATTCCCATAGCGAGCGTATTAACATCAACACCTTGCAACAAAGGTTTGTTGATATCCACATCAACTAATGCTCTACAACCCTCAGCAACTCTTGGCAATACTTCCTTTGGTAGCACTTTCTTAAGTATTCCAACAGCTTTAGCAATATTTTTAACTGTTTTCCTAACGCAATGCTCAAGCAACAGGCCTCGGAAAGAGATCTATAGAGGCACCATAGAGAAAACCACAGAATTGGGGTCTGTGGGACTTGAGAACTTCTCCACGAGCACAATGCATCCCAACAAATTCCATGGATGGCCAATGTTCACCCTTTCAGCATCTTCGCGATGAGCAATCTTACAAACAAACCTATTTGGAGTTACACGCACCATCTCCATTTTGTCTTGTACCCTCCATTTGGCTTTGACTGTTTCGATGACATGGTTTGGATTCAGATGATCTCCATGCCATAGTGAGATTATTATAGCATCTTCCCATCTTGCTCCATTTGATATCAGCTCTTCTAAGGGAATTATCATCACAGTTTTTGGGATTTTGAGTGAGTTTTTGATGGCTGATGACAGTTTATTGATCTGTTCATCCATGAGGTGCAGTAATGTAAGTGAGTTCGAATGTGTAATGTGAAATGTAGTGTGAAGTGTAGAGATAGGGATAGGGGTATGAATGTCATAGTTGTAGGAAAAATGAAAAAAAATATCCAAGATCGGATGGCTGGGAGTGAGAATGATTGTTTGGTAATACGTGGATGAATGGATATATTTGGGGTTAGGCATGTTGCTGATGGGATTGATTTAATCAGAGAAAGAGAAGGGGTAGGGTGGCTATGTCAGGGCCCCTGTTATGCAATTACTCAGGGGTACTTCTTAGTAGAGCTTTGTGTGTTAGGAACCTAGGTGGGTAGAGTGGTGATGATTGAAAAGAGCTTGAGCCTTGCTGATCACCTGATTAGTTAAGTTGGTGTTGGGTAGTAAAAAGTAGTAGGATATTTTTGGCGCGCGGCACAAAAATAGAATAGAATGAATGCAAGTGTAGAATACAAAGAATGACCCCACCCTATGACTCCTCACATTCATGATTCATCTCCTCTCCTACATTTATTTGATACCCATACTCAAGAAATCCAAACAACACACACACTTCCTTCCAATAGGCGTTCAATACGGAACCCTAAATCAGGAGAACATCAACATCAACATCAACATCAACAACAATACCATGATAGGACCCTATACCAAAATTGATAAAACACCCTAAGATTGATCTTTTGATTGGAGACCAAACCACCTTCTTGATCTTTTGATTAGAGACCGAACTACCTAAACCTTAATATTATATTACTTTGCTTAATAAATCAATTACAATAATAGTCCTTATATAAAAGAAAGCAAGACACCTACTTAACCTAGACTTCCTAATTAAATAAATAATCAAATAAATAGAAATATAGTACTAGGTTCCTAACATTCCACCGTTCTTGAAATTCGGCTTGTCCTCAAGTCGAAATACAACTCACGTGACGCCAGAAGAAAAATTCCATCTACTTAACACGATGCCAAGAGAATACCACATCAAACGATTCCAAACAATATTGTAACACCCCAAAATCTGACCCATATCCCAATAAGACCTGAATCAAATCTCGAGGCATTATCATCAACACCATGGGTAATTCGTCATTTCTACTCTATTAATCATAACAAAATCGGTGGAATTCTGGTGTTGAATTCGTCATTTTATTAACTAGCACTTATCACAAATCCGCAAAAACACACTTTCGTATTATATAGAAAACTATACTTTATACATCACAAGATTCTGATAATACATATATAAAACTGATTTCGAGTGTGATATCTATGTATATACATATAAACAGACCTGTCAAAAAGTTACAATCCTGGACTACACTCGATCTCACATCAGATAAATGTAGTGACCATCCCTGTCATCGTCTGCTGCAACAGCACGCTTCTCAACAACAGGCTCAGCTGAAAAAGGTAATGGTAGGGTGAGCATAATCCACTTGCTCAGTAGAAACCCACATTCCCAAAATATTATTCAACCATGACAATAAATCGAGCGAACAGTTTAAAACATGCAAGTTTAAATAGAACAACTGTAAAGATAGTAAATATAACAAAAAATATTTTCTGTTGTAAGTAATATGTAATATGCAAGCATTCATACAATAAGGCGGGTAGTTGCATCCTATTAGAGTGGTGAGAATAGTACTGGAACTCAGCCCTAGTCCCAGGCAATATCTTGGTTCAGTACTTATCAGTGTGAACCTGCATCGTTATTCCTGATTCACGGTCGGGTGATTACCGTTTTGTGCACCAACCCTCTTTTAGGGCTCAGGTGGGCCCTTTGACCACGACGCTCCAGAGGGAGAATCACCTATCACGGTGGTCAACCGTTTGACGACTGCAGACTGCACAGGATCGTGACACATGTCCAGGAGTGGACTAACTCTCACCCCTCGTGTTTAAACCTCCTCAAGGTAACATGTATCCCCACAACACACTAAGCACCAACAACGTACCACTAAAAGCATGGTAATCCAGGAAGGTAGAAGAGAAATTTCCGGAAACATCCAACAGTGTTCGCCTCTAGAAAGTGCCCATTCACCGTCTAAAGGTGAACAACGCGTATGTAATCCTAGAAAGAACTGTCGTCTCCGGAATATGACAACAATTCCTTTTTTATAGAAATTCGCAGATCCCTTGCCAGACCGCCTCGTGATACAATATATATAATATATAGGGTGTCTTTTAATAATAATTAATTTAATCTGTCATGTGTGACAGGTCCCTGAATTTATCAACCATCAAAATAGTTCCCTATTCACGACTACCAGACACGGGCACTAGCCGAAGGAACTATCCCTATTCACGGCTACCAGACACGGGCACTATCCGAAGGGATTATAATCTGATCTGTAATAATATGTTCGTGTAAGCACCCAGATCATATATTTTCCCAATCCAAGGAGCTCACACCATACCAACATACAACTAGGACCCCACATCCCACATACAAAATCCATTTCCCTTTTCCCATCCTGGAAAAGAGATGCAATAAAAACTTCAATAGCTTTTCTGTTTATAAAACAATATCCTGTACTACTTTAACAACTTCAGTTTAAAACATTATATCTTAACTACTTACTTTGATAGAAGCTATAATCGGTAAACCACAAGTACTATATATATACCAAACAAAACCATGCATGCATTTTCTTTTCATCACTATAACGATAATATTGTAACATTTAAAACATGAACCATGAGAAGATAATATAGAGGAAATGTAAGTCCCTACCTCAGCACGCTCCTCAGTCACCCTTAGAAACCCAAGTAAAGCACTAAATCGAAATCCTAGAAACGCAAGTGAAAACACAATTATATTCTATATAGGTGGAACTACTATAATTTCTATTCGTGCGTGTCTCGTGTTTCTAATAGGCTTCACAATAAAGCGACAAGTGCTTACTCTATTACTCATTGGTCATGTTGATAACCTGATTAAACTCAATTTCTTATATGCGCAGCTCATACACCTTTAAAAGGACTTTAATTCTATCCGGCAATTTTACAATCCATTTTAACTTAACAAGGGATTAAACACTCCATTAGATTTTCCTAACAAAATATATTAGGCCACAGTGTTTCAGTACCTAGAGACCTTTTATAACCTGGAAGGGATTTCCTTTTATACTCAGCCATATATTTTAGGGCGACAACATGACCAATTAGGATACCTACTTAGCTAACATATACATGCACCAAACAGTTTCCTGCCATGACTTCTAGCTACTAACAGTTGGGTAGTTTATAGATCACTTGAAAACCATAAAAACAACTTTAAGAAACCAAAGACAAATTATAACTAGTAGCCTATATTGCTTGCTGCTATCTTTCTCTTCAATTGTTAAACCTAAAACCACCCAACTAAATCAAGTTATTCATAGGACTTGTTAATCTATACCACCTAATCAGAATATATACTTTATCTATAAAAATTTCTGTGTTACCCTAAGTGTGTGGGAGTTGGTTACAACTAATGAAAACTATAGAAATAACAAATACCTTCAACTGAATCTCTTAACTGGTATATACTTGTTTATCTTCCTTGCAAAGTCAACCTGATGTTTGATTTCTTTAAGCTTGGCTACTTAGTTTCAAAATGAATCTATGGTGGAGACGCCTGGTTTCATCTCATATTTCTAACACTTAACTGGTTCCCAAGTGATTTCACACACAGTGTTACAAAAGAGATTAAGTACAGCTGGGCATTTTATTTAGCAGGAGGTGCCAACCTAATTTCTATGCTTAGCCATGCAAGCAACCCCACACGATCTTGCGTATTCGGGAGTGCTCTAGTTAAGTTAATCCTATTTGTAAAACCCTTTTCTACAACACATGTGGGTCTATTTAAACCCATTTACGTGCTCGATTCACAATCTAAAGAATCCATACTAATAACAATAAATCAGTTCCTATATATCGCATACTTGTGTATAGTTTGCGAAATTTTCGAAAATACGTTTTGAGTTTTGATCGCTTATTATTATTATTATTTTCTTGTTTCTGTATGTTTTCCTATTCAAACACGTCAACACCAACTAAGACCATTCGATTAAGATAGTAAGATACGATCAAAGCCATAGAATCATAGGCAAGATTACTAAAATACCCCTAGAGAGTGCACGGGTCCTTACAAATATCATCACCTGTCAAGTGAATAGATCCAATAGAAACCATTTGTTCAAAAATACCATGCAGTATTGCAGAGAAAATCCAAGCTTTTGGATCAACGCCATCAAATTTGGGAAACTCGGCAGGAAGTGTTTCCTCTTTAAACTGTAGGGTGATTTAGGTTTTGGTCACCAAAGTTATATATAAATTAGGGTTCGGAGACGGTTTTTTTCTTTATTAGGGTTTAGAGCTGGTTTTTGAACAAGCAGCTAAAACAACCCGGTTGAACCAAGAAAAATTTCAAAATACCGGAATTTGCCCTTGAAAAATGCATGTGCACTGCACATGATAACCATAAGTCTTAACTTCCATCATCTTCTCTTTTCCTTGTCTACTGCTGACCCCAACCACTACCACCTGGTTCTTCTTCTTTCCCCCCTCTATCAGAAACAATTGGATTAGTAAGAAGATGGGAAAAACATAATCGAATTCGAAGAGAAACATATCTAGATAGTTTGATTTTTTCAGATCTTAAATTTCAAAATTCAAATTCAAAGAACATATCCTAATTTCATAACAATCCGAACTAGATCTAACATCTAATTCAGCTCTCACCTTGCCTTGAGGATGATGACCAGTAATTTTGTTTCCACTCACTCTCTCTCTCTCTCTCTCTCTCTCTCTCTCTCTCTCTCTCTCTCTTCTTTCTTCTTCTTCTTCTTTAATCCCCTCATCCTTTCAACACCATGAACCACTTGAAGCTAAAAAGGTAGTACACCAGAAGATGGAAATGGGGTTTACACCAAAGTTGCAACTTTGTCTTTCACATCAATTATATTGGTTACTTCATATTCTACAAGGGGAAAAGTGAATAAAACTTTTGATAAAAGGTCTGAATGAGGTTGTTTAGTGAATGTGGAGATTGTAAAGAATTGAGAATTGGAGATTTTAATTATGGTTTGGGAGTTTTGAATTGTCAATTGAGATTGGAAATTAAGATTGAATTGTGATTAGGGTTTTGTGAGGGAGAAGAAGATGGTTTGAAATTAGAAAATATTAATTTCGTTTTAGTTTTCATTTTTCAGTTATCATGTGCAAACCATGTGACTTTCACAGGGGCATTTCGGCTATTTTGAAATATTGTTTGGTTCAAATCCTGGTTGATGGCCAAACCCTAATAAAAAAAAAAACCATCTCCGAACCCTAATTTATATAAAACTTTGGTGACCAAAACCTAAATCACCCTAAACTGTATTCCAATAAGTGGTACCCCACCCTGTTCAAGACATTTCAGCATAAAAAATTCATCTTGAAAATCAATTCGAAGTGTCTTCCCTTGAAACTGTATTCCAGGATGTGCTACTCGATCTTGTTGGACAAAATTGGGTTGTTGAATGACTGGAGGTAATAAAACAGGACCAAGAGGTTGTTCTGGAAGTGGAGGATCACGTAGAGCCATATTGTTATTTGGAACAACACCGTTTTGGTTTGGAAGATTTGACAAAATAAGATTTTTCAATTCAGCGATGCCTTCGTCAAGTGATTTTTTTAATTTAGCAACTTGATTGTTAGTTTCCTTCAAACTCGCTTCAATTGCATCAACCTGATCACTAACTTCTTTAACGGTAATCATAATGGATTGTGGGTAAAAAGAACAAATACTAATGTAAAGAAAAATATTACCAATGGTGATGATAATGGTTTGAAGATCGAACAACTTGGATGAGAAAAAAAAATTGCCCTCGGATCGAAACTGCTTTGATACCAGAATCAATTAAAACTGTAATTGGTTGATGTTTTAAAGTACCTTTGATACACATCGTTTCAGGAGTTGTAGTTCCTGTGAGAGCGTTTAAGGAAATTGTTGGAGTAGGAGTATCCAGAGAAGCAATATCACCACTATTATCAAGGTCAGCATCTTCAGCATCCAGAACCAAAATTTGGGAACGCTTGCATAGATGACCAGGTTTGTAGAGTTCATCGCAATTATAACACAAACCCTTACTCCTTCGGTCTTGTTGCTCCGCAAAAGAGAGACGCCGAAATCCTGAATTAGTAGGGGTAGGCTTGCTAACAAGAGAAGTTGGCTTGGTGAATGGAGTACGAGACGAAGAACGACGAGAAGAATAATCCTGAAGTGCTGCAAGTTCTTCTTCTTTCGCGACTGCCATGTCAAAAGCTTCCATTAACATGGTGGGCCGAAGGGTTTTCATACCAGCCTTGATATCATCACGTAATCCCAAAACAAAGGTACTAATAAGATGGGATTCAGGAAGACCAGGAACCAAGTTGGCAAGGCGTTCGAAATCACGCTGGAAATCACGAAACCAGTCTTGTTTGGCGAAGCTTGGAGAGAGAACCACACGGATCTTGATGTTGACGAGAACCAAAACGGAGACAAAGAGCACGTGAGAAACTGATCCAATTCATAGGACCAATAGAATGTTGCATCCATCGATACCAAGCCATTGCATCACCCGTTAAGTGTATAGAAGCAATTGAAACAAGTTGATCGTCAGTAAGGCTGTGAAGTGCTCGATATTGTTCAACTCGAAAAATCCAATCCTCTGGATTAAGGCCATCGAATTGGGGAAAATCAATACGAAGTGTACGACCCTGTAACTGAACATGGGGGACTTGATTCGGAGCTGGAGCTTGGAAAACAAGACGACCTTGGTGAGGATCATGAGGATCCTGGAGAGTCTGCTTGTCGGGTTTGGTCGGTGGAGGATTGGTTGGAGAAGAAGCAGAAGGGTCACCAGTTGCTTGAGAAGATTGGAACAAGCTTTTGAGATCAGCAATACCCGCGTCGAATTTAACAAACCGTTGATCATGTTGTTGAAGAATAGACTTCGTTTCCTTAAGATCGGCCTCAAGAACTTCAACCCTGTTGCTAACTTCTTTCGCAGCAGTGACCATGATGGATTGAGAGAAAAAAATTAATTGAAAAAAAATTGCCCAAGGATCGAATGCTTTGATACCAGATGATAGGACCCTATACCAAAATTGATAAAGAACCCTAAGATTGATCTTTTGATTGGAGATCAAACCACCTTTTTGATCTTTTGATTATAGACCGAACTACCTAAACCTTAATATTATATTACTTTGCTTAATAAATCAATTACAATAATAGTCCTTATATAGAAGAAAGCAAGACACCTACTTAACCTAGACTTCCTAATTAAATAAATAACCAAATAAATAAAAATATAGTACTAGGTTCCTAACATACCATCGATCAACGAACCAACCAAGTACCATTTTCTCTTGATTTCAATTTTTTTTTTTTTTTTTTGAATTAATTTTATATAATATAATCTATGTTTTAATTGTTAATGTTTTTTAGAAACAAATTGTTTCTTTGCTCAAGGACATGGAGGATCATTGCTTATGCCAAGGTACTAAACCTTATATTCATGATCATCTTCTTCTTTTACTGCGTGATTGATTTAGCCACCAATTAGGCAATAACTGAAACCGACACTAAGTTTGTTTGACATCAATTTTGTGACATTGGATGTCCATGGTTATCTCGCCTTGAGTTCATTGTTAGGAAAAACTCGTTGTGCGCACGTCATCCTAGGTTCTTGTCCTTGTGTCTTGTGTATCCATAGTGTGTTTTTGGATTAGGACGTACGTACCTAGTTAGGACGTACGTACGTCCAGTAGGTCAGCATACTTTCATCGTGTTGAACGTACGTACCGAGTTAGGGCGTACGTACGTCAGGTTAGGCAGCAGGATTGTTTTTGTTCAGGACGTACGTACCTTGTTAGGACGTTCGTACGTCCAAGCAAGCAGCAAGCGTTTATCGTGTGAAGACGTACGAACGTTATTTCGACGTACGTACGTCCAATATGGATTTCGTCAATTTCGGCCCATTTTCTGTGTATTCCAACCCTAAGTATAAATAGGGTTTCTCTTCCAAAGAACAAGTTAGTTCTTTGGCCGTCCAATTCATCTCTAGTCTTGGAGTTTGTTTAGGTTTTGGTTTAGGTTGCTTTGGTGATTGAACTCATCTTCTTCTTCCCCATTCATCTTCTTCCTTCTTCCCATTCATCTTCTTCTTCATTATTGTTTATATTGATTTAGCTTCGAGTCTTCTTGTGTGTTCATCAAGAAGTCGAGTATCCTTGTGTGTTCATCAAGGAACTCTGGTGTAAGCTTATTTCATAGTTCTGCTTCGAGTCTTCTTGTGTGTTCATCAAGAAGTCGAGTGTCTTGTGCGTACATCAAGGTGCTCCGGTGAAGTCAAGGTGTTAGAGATAACCAGTAGTGTCAACTCGCAGTGATTGCAGGTAGTTGATAGGTTTGTACATCTCTTTTCATCTAGTGGATTTATTTGTTGTCGCGAGGACAACCGTGGACGTTTCCCATATTGGGTTTTACCACGTTAAAAATATCGTGTGTTCTTTATTTGTTTATTGCTTTATTGTTTTCTTTACTATTGTTATATTGCACATATATTGGGTTCTCAATTGGTATCAGAGCAGGGCGCTTGTTAAGGAGCGTAAAGGCTCACGCGTAGATCCTTAGTGCAATTTTAATGGATTCTGATAAATTTGGAACACTAATTTGTCCTCCTAAATTTGATGGAACTAATTTTCCCTATTGGAAAGTTCGTATGGCTGCGTATTTGCAGGCTATGAGTGAGGATGTGTGGATCGCTATGGAAGATGGTTGATCACCACCGAGAGTTACTACAGGTAGTACAGATGAGGTTGTTACAAGTGTAAAGCCACGAAACACATGGAGTGTGGAAGACAAAGTTGCTTCTACTAACAACCAAAGAGGGCTTAATGTTATATTTATGGCTTTGGATGCTAGTGAATTTCGGAGAGTTCATGGTTGTATAACATCCAAAGAGGCTTGGGATAGGTTGGTAAGAACTCATGAGGGTGACATTGCTGTCAAAGAGAGTAAGCTTGAACTTCTTATTACTCAATTTGAAACTATAAAAATGGATAATAATGAATCTTTTGATGAATTCTTTATTCGTTTGCAGGATATTATCAACACTAGTGCATCTTTAGGTTTAGTGTACACCGATACTCAAATAGTACATAAAGTTCTTCGGTCTTTGCCCTCTAGATTCCGTTCTAGGAAAGATGCCATTCAAGAAAACAATGACTTAAAGACCATGTCCATAGAGACCTTAGCAGGAAAATTGAGAACTTATGAACTTGAGGTTCAACTTGAACAACCTCAAAATAAATCCTTTGCTTTTAAAGCTGGAACTTTTGAGGATGTACAAGATGAAAAAATTAATCATGATAAGTCTCTTGACACTAAGCAACATCTAAGTATCATTTATCGTTAACTTAAACATATTTTTAAGACTATGAAATATAATGGTTTGACTAACCATGATTTTGACGAGTGTAAGCTTCCCAAGAAATTTGGTGCACAAGGGATAGAACAACAAAAAATCAAGTTATCTACCACTTGGGAGGAAGATGAAAGCGATGATGATGATGATGATGATGTAGCGGAAGACCATGCTACACATTGTGTTGCCTATGGAGCATCTTTGAATGAGAATGTGGATTGTCAGGTAACCGATATTGTCGATCATGAATTCGATGATTCTATTTTGGTAAGTCCTGGTGAGTTAAGGGAATTACATATGTCATCTGTTAAACAATGTCAATCCTTGCGTAAGACTAATCAGATTTTAAATGATATGGTTGAGTCTCTTGTAAAAGAGAAATCTGTACTTGCAGGTGATATGGATGCCTTATTTGAGGAATTTTCCCAAGAAAAGCTAGATTTCCAATCTAGAATTATTTCTTTGGAAATATCCAATCGTGAGATAGAAGATAAGTATCGTTCCTTGTTGCTTGAGCATGAAGCTGTGAAAAAGGATTTATTCGCTTCTACTAAGCGATTGCGAGGGTTTGAGAAAGCTTCAGTTGATCTAGACACCCTTATTAAAAGTGGAAAGTTTTCTTCAGATAAGACTGGTTTTGGATATGACTATGTTGGAGCTTCCTCCAGTTGTGTCCCTCCTACTACTTCTTTTGTGAGGCCATCATTGCCTCCTTTGTTACCAAATCCTCATATTCCTACTCCGCCTCCACCTATCAAGGCTTTTGAATCTAAGCCAAATGTGATGACCAAGAACAAGACAAGTCCTAAACATAGACATTTTAAGTGTTTTACTTGTGGTCGGTTAGGTCATACTTCAGCTTTCTGTTGGGATAAAAATTCCATGGTTCCATATTCTTCTTCTTATGGTAATAATTATTGGAACTCACATTGTTCTTTTCCTGTACAGTCTCATCATTCCTCTTGGCCTCCTTTTATGAGAAGAAGTGGCCCTAAAAAACCACAACACTTCAACAATAGAAAGAAGGTTGTGCAAAAGGTCACCAAACCACCTCACATATGGGATAGAAGCATCGATGCTGCCAAATGTAGTATAGAGAATGAGAGGTTAAGGATTGGAAAGTCTACTATCAGGGATAATGCTCAAAAATCCTCCATATCCGGGTCCAACTTGCAGAATATCTCTCAAGTATGGGTACGAAAGGATGACTTGAACGTTTTTTTTTGACTTCTTAAAGTCAGATTGAATATCATCTTTGTATTTTTATTTTTTTTTGTTTGGTTTCTAGCCTTGTGTTATTTTAATTGCATATTTTTCTAACCATATAGGCTATTTGTTTGGTGTGTTTTTTGTCTTTTTGTTTATGCATGCTTTGTTTGTTTGGGTTGAATATCATAAAAAAAAAAAATAGTTTACTTTGTTATGGGTGTTTGGGATACACATACTATGTATATGCATGTGGTTAGATTGGTCTATTACTTTCAATCATTCTTGTATGCTTAATATTCATGGATATAACTATTTTATTACACTTAGCATACGCTTGTGCTTTCATGTTTAGATTTTAGACCAACATTTATCTAGTTGTGTCTCATGCATATATCCTTGCTTGTTTACACTATGCACAACTAGGTGACACTTTGAGAGTTTGTTTGCATATCCTTTTCAATCCTTTGAACATGATGAACTTCTAGGATAATCATTAGTTGGAAATATACGTATGCATGCCTTCTTATGTTATCTTGATTATTAGTATGAAGGCGGTGTGGTAGTGGTCAACAATTCACAAAATCCCCAGCCTTTTGATCTTCTTGAGAAAGAAATCATTCGGTATACATACCCGTTGGGGCCGTGAGGGTCATGCAATGACGGATGCACTCAAGAGATGTTAGTTCTTGTGTTGCACGTTACCATGATGTTGCACTACTTTGAAAAGGGGAAGTAAATTGAAAAGATGTAGGCTACACCCTACCACATGTTGCAAAAGATGAAGGTAAAAATCCCTTTCACATGTTAATTTATGCACAGTAAAATAAAAACAGGTTATAAGTGCATTTCCCCGTGTCTGTATAGGCGTTTGTGAAATGAAATCCTTCTAATGGTGAATACTAGTTGTTTTGAGTGTTCTTATGGTTTGTGAGTGAGGTGTGGAAATGACTCTCTTTGTGTTTTCTTTAGCTTTCCCACACACCAAGGATGTTTGTATGATGCATTTCTAGTAGATGTTTGGTTTCATATCTTAATCTTTGATTGGTGCGTACTTTGTTTAATGAAACCAATTTTATTCATCTTTACTAAGTATCTTGTTTTAATTGAGCTTGCATATACTCTCTTTTACCCTTGTATGCATGGTTCTTTGTGTGTTTCAAATATCCTTATTTGGTTTGTTTGTTCTAGGGGCATCTTTCTCATATGCATTGCATTTAGGTGGAGCTTTTGTTTAGGGGGAGAATTCTTTGTATTGACATCGTGTTAACAAGTGTTTATTTTATGGCTTCTGTTGCATATCCTTTTTGTTGTTAACATGATTGTTCTCTTTCTTTTCTTCTTTAATCTTATTTGTTATGGTTTGGTATTTTTCTTTTCTCTTTCTTTTGTTCCCTTGCTTCATTTGTGACAAAAAAAGGGAGATTTATGACTCTAATACTAACACCTTCTTCTTCTTTGTTAGTGTATTTTTGGGTCATGTTTCAGGTATGCTACACGTATGGGGGAATGAACGTGTTGATGTTTAGAGGTTGTACAGTTTTGGGTCATGTTTCAAGTATACTACATGTATGGGGGAGTGAACATGTATCGGTGAGTGAAAGTGATGATGATCACAAAGTGCATATACAGTTTTGGGTAAGCTCGAGTATTAAACCTTGGAGCTCATGATGTATGGGGGAGTTGTTCTAAATTTTTAGTCGCTTCCGTTCGGTCTCTGATGATGGAAGGTTCTTACTCAAGCTGGATGTCAAGAATTGGTGATTTGGTATGTGTTCTATCTTGAGTGTTTTTGTAGGCATGTTTTATAAATGCCAGGGTTTGGGTTTGTAAGCACGTTTTATAAGTGCTATTAGAGTCATAGGTTTTTGTCACAAAATCAATGTCAAAGGGGGAGATTGAAACCGGCACTAAGTTTGTTTGACATCAATTTTGTGACATTGGATGTCCATGGTTATCTCGCCTTGAGTTCATTGTTAGAAAAACCTCGTTGTGCGCACGTCATCCTAGGTTCTTGTCCTTGTGTCTTGTGTATCCATAGTGTGTTTTTGGATTAGGACGTACGTACCTAGTTAGGACGTACGTACGTCCAGTAGGTCAGCATACTTTCATCGTGTTGAACGTACGTACCGAGTTAGGGCGTACGTACGTCAGGTTAGGCAGCAGGATTGTTTTTTGTTCAGGACGTACGTACCTTGTTAGGACGTTCGTACGTCCAAGCAGGCAGCAAGCGTTTATCGTGTGAAGACGTACGAACGTTATTTCGACGTACGTACGTCCAATATGGATTTCGTCAATTTCGGCCCATTTTCTGTGTATTCCAACCCTAAGTATAAATAGGGTTTCTCTTCTAAAGAACAAGTTAGTTCTTTGGCCGTCCAATTCATCTCTAGTCTTGGAGTTTGTTTAGGTTTTGGTTTAGGTTGCTTTGGTGATTGAACTCATCTTCTTCTTCCCCATTCATCTTCTTCCTTCTTCCCATTCATCTTCTTCTTCATTATTGTTTATATTGATTTAGCTTCGAGTCTTCTTGTGTGTTCATCAAGAAGTCGAGTATCCTTGTGTGTTCATCAAGGAACTCTGGTGTAAGCTTATTTCATAGTTCTGCTTCGAGTCTTCTTGTGTGTTCATCAAGAAGTCGAGTGTCTTGTGCGTACATCAAGGTGCTCCGGTGAAGTCAAGGTGTTAGAGATAACCAGTAGTTTCAACTCGCAGTGATTGCAGGTAGTTGATAGGTTTGTACATCTCTTTTCATCTAGTGGATTTATTTGTTGTCGCGAGGACAACCGTGGACGTTTCCCATATTGGGTTTTACCACGTTAAAAATATCGTGTGTTCTTTATTTGTTTATTGCTTTATTGTTTGCTTTACTATTGTTATATTGCACATATATTGGGTTCTCAATAACTGTGATTCATTCAAGCATTTTGTCATACACCTTTAAAACATCATAACTACATTCTCACTAAAACCCACAAATACTTGATTTGCTAGTAAATTTTATGCCCCTCAAACGCTGTATATTTATATAATTTGAAGCATCAAATCAGCTATGGCTTAAAAAAAATTAATGTTTGTCAATGGATACATAACTTTTTGTATTTTGATTTTTTGACTTGTGAGAGAGCACTACCTATCACTCTCCAAACAACCCTCCACAAACAGATTGATACTGGATTGGTGGATTGGTGGAGTTGGATAGATACGTACTCTTTTCTCCTTTTCGTCCTAACACAACCATCTCTACTAAGGTGGTGTTT
The DNA here is from genome assembly GCA_023053565.1 of Aquilegia eximia. Taxonomy (NCBI): domain Eukaryota; kingdom Viridiplantae; phylum Streptophyta; class Magnoliopsida; order Ranunculales; family Ranunculaceae; genus Aquilegia; species Aquilegia eximia. The sequence goes on along the minus strand of JALIGU010000012.1, from coordinate 1,268,843 downwards.
GTTTTTCATTCAGCAGTCTGAATGACTAAACTTAAGTGGGTGGACCACCGTATTCAGTCTTCAGACTGTTTGTTTTATACTAACCATTAAGTACTTAATCTATTTCATCAGCTAAAAGTTCAGTTAAGTCATTCAGACATCAAATTTGGCAGAATGGATCACTTAATGACTGAATGTATTAAGTGATCTTCAGAACTTAATGAGTATTCAGTGCTTAACTGAAGGAAAAACAAACGATACCTAAGTATATATATATATTCTTAATGCCTTAAACCCACATTGTGTTACCTACAATACTGATCATTTACTTGCTTTCATCAACTTTAAAATGCTTCACTAACCACTTAAATGAAGTTCCAAAGCTGTATATGATTAGTCAAATGAATTAGACAAACATTCTCATTGATGCTAATTAATAACTTACTCAGACTGCATCCCTGTTTAATCTGCATTTCAAATGACAGTTTGGGCATCCAAGAGAAAGCGGAGAGGAGGCCGTATAAACAAATACTTGAAAAAAATAAAAGAGAAGACTGATGTCGCTGGGGATACAAATACGACAAGTAAAACAGTGCAAAATATATTTGAGAACAAACGACAGCTCAACCAAATAGTTCAAAAACAAGGGAAATATGATATATCTTCATCCACAAAGAGGCTGAGTTCAATTAAGAAAACAAAAAGGAACCATGAATCTGTTCTTGTAGATGCTAGAGGAGTTCCAAAAAAGAAAGTGGTCCGGAAATTCATAATTGCTAACAGTGATTCTGATGATGACTGGACTCCTCCTATATCAAAAATTTCAACAAAGATCAGTTGTCTAGGTTTTAAGGAGTCTACAGAATCAAAGGAAGGAGAAGACAATATTTCTGAACCAGATGATGTTGCTCGTGCTTCTTCTCCGTCCACATCTTCTTCTTCTTCTTCCAGGAATACAGTTTTGGATACCTATGGAAGAAGATTTAGAGCAAGGAATACAAAGGCATACCGCAATCTCCTATATCCTTTTATATTTTTTTATTTAATGCACTCAATACGAGGATTTGTCTAATATTCTATCGCTACCCTGCATCATCAGGGAAGTGTAGATGATAAGAAAAGATGCCATCAATGTTCAAGAAAAGCTGGAACTGTTGTTCCATGTTACAAGTGTAAACAAAAACTATATTGTGTTCAATGCATAAAAAAATGGTATACTATTACTTTACGCTTTCTTCAATGATTTTTGGCATAGCAGAAATCTTCATCACTTTGAAACTTTTTTCTTCGTGTTACTTTTTGATAAGGGGATGTTTGCCTTAATGCAGGTATCCTCAGACTCTGAGGAAGAAATTGTAGAGGCGTGCCCATTCTGTCGTGGAAACTGTAACTGTAACACATGCTTGCACACAACTGGAAGTTCCAAGGTCTATATATAACTGTATTAATGAAGTTTCTTTCTAATATCCCTTTTCCCTGTAACAGCTAACACCGTTTTTCACATTTCAACTCGCAGAAGCAAAAGAAGAATATTACAAATGCTGAAAAGATGCGGCATGCAAAGTTTATGATTCATCATCTGCTTCCCTTTCTGAAACAAATATGTGATGAACAATCAACGGAGATGGAGTTTGAAGCTGGTATTCGAGGTATCAATATCATGCATTGCTAAAAATAGAAACATATTATGTTTTAATTGTTAACTTCTAATTGCTAGCAACATTGATCTGAACAGGGATACCTTTTTGTGACATGGAGGTAGAAAAACAACATATTATGACAATGAGGGTGTCTACTGGTAACCTGCTACATCATATATATATTCTCCATATAATGTTTCCTACTTTCCTTATCCCTTACAACATTTAATCTTTTTACAGCAACAATTGTGCAACTTCAATTTTCGATCTGCATAGGAGCTGCCCCGAATGTAATTATGAACTCTGCATTAGTTGTTGTCGTGAGATTCGAGAAGGAAATCTTCTAGGAGGTGCTGACGAGGTAGTGTTCCACTACACAGACAGGGGCTCGGAATATATTCATGGTAGGGATCCTCTTGAAGAGACTTGTGAATTAGATTATTCTATTGATCAATTTAAAAATGTGGCTGGGTGGAAAGCGAATAGTGGTGGAGTTGTTCCATGCCCTCCAAAGGCAATGGCTGGCTGTGGTTCCCATGCATTGGAGCTTAAGCGTATCTTTCCGTTAAGTTGGATTGCCGATTTACAAGTAAAAGAGGAAGAATTAGTACAAAGTTGTGTACAAGCTCCTTCTAAGAAAGATTGGACTTGTACAAGCAATGAGATGTTACGGAGGGCAGCATGCAGAAGTAACATCAGTGACAATTACTTGTATTGCCCTACATTGAGAGACATTTCAAAGGAGAAAGAGTTAATGCACTTTCAGAAACATTGGGCCAATGGTGAACCAGTAATTGTGCGGGATGTGCTTGACCAAGCATCGGGTTTGAGCTGGGAGCCAATGGTCATGATGCGTGCTTTATATGACAGTACTGTTTTCACGACTGGTTCAAAGTTCTCTGAAGTGAAAGCCATTGATTGTCTTTCTGGTTGTGAGGTTAGTTCACAAGAATAAAATTTGCTTGTCTTTTTTGAATTAAGATAAATCTTGATATGTAAAGGAATGGCTAATCTTTTAGAACTTTCCTAATTTTGTTTTGTTGTATTAATATTGGAAACGAACTTACTTACCTGCACTCACTGTATACAAAAGCTTAGTGATTAGAGGAATAGAGGACCATACGTAAAGCTGATGTATGAGTTTTTTGAGGGATTAATAAGAGTATTATTGAATTCAAGATTAAGAAGGGTTAAAATGTTTTTATTTGAGATTATAGAAGCCTTTTTCTAGGTGTAGCCATTTATTCAATACATTTTAACTCAGTACATTACGGTGCGAGCAGCATTTTCATCCACACAATGTGACTAGGACAACTTGGTAACCGGTTATGCAATTTTTATTGTTTCTTTTAGTTTTTCAGTCAAACATACAAGTGGCAGCTGTATGGATGACAAAATTGCTATATGGATGACAAAATTCAAGAAACAATAAGAGCAAATTTTTGTTGACTTTAGACTAACTGGTAGCAAGTTTCCACTTGAGTTCACGTGGAAGATTGTGTGGTGTACAAGCAAATGTACCGTAATACACCGTACCGAAAATGTACCGAATAACAGCTAGGACGCACTAGCCATTTATCATTGTTTTGTTGGTAGTCTGTCCTAGTAGCTATAGGTTCTACAAAAAAAGTAGGGTCCAGGTATCGAAAAATATTAATATACGCGACATATTAGTTTTAAGATCTTTTTTAGGTTACATTTTTTATCGGTATTATTAATATCTGTAATCTGATACTTTTGTGATGGATTAGAACTTAGAAGATATGCTATCTGGGTAACCAGGAAAAAATAATTGATTGCCTATCTTGTCATTTATAACAAATTCTACACAATGTTCAGTAAAAAAAACGTAATAATTGAATTTGGATCTCAAATGATAGGAGGATCCGAATTTACTTGGTTTATTTCACATAACTGAAAGTCTATATCTTTCACTTGGTTTGTCATTTTCTTCATATATTTCAAACGTCGTCAGTTTCTAGTTCCCATATACCATTTTTTGTTAAAAAGGAAAAGAATGGTTGTAACCATCACACTAAGCATGCATTTCCTTGTAGCGTCGTTTCACTCGTCGTGGTCGATGGCTTGCATTGACATTACAAACTGATATGGCAAATAGTATAAAATCAGAAAATTGGCTTTGAGGCACGTTAAGACGTTTTTCTTAAGGTGTTATTTGCCGCCACTCGGTAGAGTTTGCTAGTAGCTTTTAGGCAAATTACCTCCAAGATACAACAAAACAATAGAATTAGCGGTTAGCAATAACGATAATTTCCCTTAGAATACTCAAAGGAAATTGTTTTTGACAGGGAAGGAGAAAGAGAGAACTCGAACTTGTCGAGATTTTATTATTTTTTTGAATGGTAAGTGAACATCTATTTATAGATGAATGACACCTTTCGATATGTGTCTTTACAATTGCAAGCACTGTTTCATAAGCACTGGTTTGTGTTTAAACAGTGTGTGTCTTTTCGAAAAAATCACATGCTCTTATGAAACTTCTTAACAGAGAGATGTGTCGGTCCACTCATGCCTTTTCAACATGTCAGTTTTATATATGGTGTTGTTTACCATATAACTACCTAATACACCCATTTGTTCGATTACACCTTTTCACATGTAAACTCTTCTGTGCATACAAAGAAACAATGTGTATATTGAACCGACCAAATCAAAGAAGTGTTTATCCATTCTATCAATCCCCCACTAGATTGTAATATAATTATAACTAGATTATTTTACAATCTATCACACAAAAACTCCTATTTGTAGACTCTTTATTATATTCCTAATTTTGTTCCATTGTATTTTCTGGTCATAAGCCTACATTGTCAGGTTCAACTGTTCAATAGGTTTTATATTTAGGCAGGGCACATGAACAAAATTTCTAGATGCTACTATGTTTGATCCATTTCACACTACTATGTCGTAATAGTTAATGCTCGATATGTTGTATCAGGAAGTTTGGAATTACTAAAAGATGGTAAAATATTTGCAGGTGGAGATAAGTACACATGACTTCTTCAAAGGATACACAGAAGGTAGGACTTATGAAAATTTGTGGCCTGAGATGCTCAAGCTGAAAGACTGGCCCCCATCTGCTAACTTTGAGGATCTTATGCCTCGCCATTGTGAGGAGTTCAGCAGTGCACTGCCATTCCAAGACTACACACATCCTAAGAGCGCTCTTCTTAACCTTGCTGTTAAGCTGCCAGATGGTGTTTTAAAGCCAGATTTGGGTCCAAATACATATATTGCTTATGGACTTCCAAAAGAGCTTGGGAGGGGTGATTCTGTAACTAAGCTTCATTGTGATGTTTCAGATGCGGTATAACATATGTTTTCTCCTTTTCCTTGTATTAGCTTATATTCAACTAGGTATGACCCGTCCCTTCGGGACGCTTATTTTTAATTCTATTTAAATTATTAATTTTTATATTAGGACACAAATCTAAAATCTAAAATCTGAATGATTGAAATAGACAATTGATAGTTAAATTGATTAAAATAGTTAATTTGAATTTATTTTTATACCTGTATTGAGAAACTCAATGATAATAAACGCCAAAAAATTGTGATTGCTCTAATATAATTTGCAAAGTCCTCTATATGTAAATCATAGAGATAATTAAACCTTTTTGTTACTGAAAAATAAATCCTATACTATTATTTGTTGTAGACAGAAATAAATTTAACAGAGATAAAATAAAAAATATATTAAATTTTCATAGTTTCATCTTTGTGACTTCTGTCTTCTGAATTGATATTTTCAATTGCAGCTGCACGAATCTTTTCTATTAGTTTCACATACTCCATTATTTCTTAAAAATAGTTGTTAGAACATTTTTGGAATTCATTTTTTGTCAAGAAAATCCCTGAGTTGAGCATTTGATCCTAAACCATAGCATATGATATATGTTGATCACCTTCTTTTGATGATGAACCTACCTTTACACCATTTGCAACGGCTTATTGAGATGTTTGCATAGTCATTTCATTTCCTAGATGCATTTTGAAGGTCATTTCCTATGCCATGATTAATGAAGGAATGTGTAGGTGTTATCTTCTTTGGAAAATCTGAAAAATATGCCTCCAAGTATGGCTTGTACAACTGTTTGATAGAATAGTCCTCATGTATTTTCCATATATGAAGGTTGATCAACTTGGTCAAACAATCCTCATCACATTGTACGATAGAATAGTCCTCATATTGTGGTTTAATGATCTAACAGTTCGAATAAGAAGAGGTTCATGGATATCATTCTTTGCAAGGTGTCAGCCACCCTGTTGAATTCCCTGTATATTTTTCAGTCCCACCTTTTGTAATTTTCTAAACCATGGCTAGAAGCCTAACTGAAATGATTGAGTTTCCCATAAACTATCTTCACATTGCACAATAAAATTAAAATTGGTATTCGTCATTCTGACTAAGTAGAATTCAAGGTTCTAATGTATGTTTCTGTTATTCCAAATCTCCATCATAATTTCCACTACGTGCTAGATATTTAGTACCTACTTGTTTTAGTTGCTCGGTTAGGTTATTCTCTTGCTTTATCTATTGTTGTACATGTATGCATTCAACACATATAGTCTTAGACTGCTACTTTGTCTACTTTTAAGCTTCTTCTGAATCATCATAATACCATTGTAGCATGAACCCATGAAACACGGATTTAACTTTACTCTTACAAATTTTGTGCTAAAGATGTTTAATGTCACTTATATTAAGGAGCATAATCATATATCTACAAACTTAGAAGCACCTATCTATAATTGTCACCAGTCTCAACTTTACACTGATGGTACGTATAACATTAATCTCATCAAAAGATGATGCAGTTCTTGGTCAGCATGACTGACGCACCATCAGGTATGACCCAATGACTGCAAAATACAAAGGAAAATAACAACCATAAACCAACTTCAGTAAACTGTTTACGTCTTGCCCGTCCAATCATTCGTTCTTCCCTACAACACAATTTGCTCTACAATATTATTTCTATATTAGATCTATCTGTAGAATATACTTTTACCACCCAATCATCTTGAAGGATACAATCATTCTGTCATAATTTAGTATGCATTCTTAAACCGATATATTTTCTGATCCTATGAACTTTCAGAACAATGCCACACAATTCCTTGAATTCTTTGACAATACGTCAGTACCACCCACCCCTTGCTACATTCGCTGAAATATAATGTTTAATTAAGGAACAAAATGATAGTAATCAAGCCAAATGGCCGGTAATTCTGGGACTTATAGTAAAGTGATAGTAAAATGGAGGTGTTATTTGATTAAATTGTATAAACAACAAAGTAAAAATTGTAGACACTAAATTCAAAATTAATCTCAGTTAGCTAAAATGTACACATATTTGCCCTAAGCTTAGTTCAATAGACTTATCATGCACAATTAACCTTGGGCAAGAATTATGTGTTGTTGGGGATAAAATAGGCTGGTAAGATGCAGTAGATTAATTCATGAATGTATCCAAGGCCCAACATACAAATTTATGTGTAACCAGATATTACTTGAACCACAGATCTCCAAACACGGTGACGAAAATTGTTTATTTTTTGATGAATTTTTTTCCAGAAGACCAGTTTGAATATTAATGATAGGCTTTGCAGACATCCCACAACCTAAGAATGGAAATGTGTCTGGCGTGCAAAAATTTGTCAACCAACCCTTTGCATGAATTCTTTATCCTATAAGAACGTTTTTGCATGCAAACCCAACCAACCTGTGGTACTAAAAGTATTCAATTAATCATATTCTGATAAAACTTTGTAGAGGTTGTGAAATACTATTTATACTATGGGCAACAATGAACTGGCTGACCTTTGTGCTTCATTGTTTATTAGATTCATAGCTATAGTCAGAAATTTCCAAGGCTGCTTTCAAAGAGCTTGAATGATTGCTTGGTGAATCTGGTTCATTTATCATTCAGAATAGTTGTTCTGCTGATCTCATAAGCTCATTTGACTTCCTAAATATCGGTTTTATTACTTCCTGATTTTGTGTGGCTGCACGACATTCATTCAACCATTTGTATATAAAGAAAAAAATATATCTAAGTAATCAATCAATATTTACCATTGATGAAGACATGATTTTTAAATTGAAACTTGGCTTTGTTAGGTGATAATCCATAGTAGCTTTTCTTCGATGGAAACATCCAGTTCCACAATAGTTTGGTCCTTGATGAATTTCCAGCAATTCAACACAAAAAATATTGTTGAAAATTAAGTACTTACATTAGTGGTAGTCCTTGCTATCACCTCAACACACCATTATATCCATAAAACAAAATTTGTTGTTTGCGAAAATTTTGATTTTTCTGAAAATGTATAGATGAAATTAAAACTATTCACTTATAAATAAAATTTGAAGCATTGACATGAAAGCAACAACGATAGTATTAGGTTGATATCACTAATAGAATCATTAGTCAAATATCAAATTAAAAATAAAAATATTAATTAATTGTATAAAGCTCATATAGTCCAAGTTTAAGGATGAGTTGTATGTATTATTTGTATAATTGACTTTGGCTAAAGATACTGCAAATAAAAATTAAATTAAACACAAAAAACTTGAATTTCAAATTTTTCTTTGTTGAAAAAGAGAGAAAAAACAAAGTGTTCATTGATGAAAATATGAGAGTAAAGAGGTGATAGAGGTTTTATGATAAGCTAGAACTGATCAATAACAGGGAGAGACGTATGAGACAGATAGAGTTGTATGATAGAATCTATACTCTCTATTAAAGTTAGGCATATCGTTAAGCAAACATTCTCTCTAAATTATAGATAAATTGATGCTTTAATTGAAGAGAATTTGATTAAAATTTAGAATTGAAAGGTCATTTTAAAACTTTTACGCAATAGTTAATTAGTAAGTCTATTTAAGTAATTTCACTCCAAATTAAATATTTAAAGTTAACCAATATAAGATAAACACTAATTTGTAAACATCAAAAGTTGATCCATATGAAAAAACTGATGCTTTAATTGAAGAGAATTTTGTTAAACCAAAATTAAAAGATTATTTATTAAAATCACATAACTAAAATTTATCCAAAATATATTCAAAAATCAAAAGAAGTAAACACTATAACTTGGTTAAATCAATATGTATACAAACCAAATCAATTGAACATCTTATCTGAGAAACTACAAATAGTGCTAATCTAAGAATTGAATATTCAAACAAATCAACCAATACGCAGAAAGTAAATAACACACAAGAATTTTTGAACGTGGTAAAACCCAATAAGGGAAACGTCCACGGTTGCCTTGATGACAACAAATAATCCACTAGATGAAAGAGATTTACAAACCTACCAACTACCTGCACTCACTGCGAGCTGATACTACCGGTTATCTCTAACACCTTGACTTCACCAGAGCACCTTGATGTACGCACAAGATACTCGACTTCTTGATGAACTCACAAGAAGACTCGAAGCCGAATTCACAATGAAACTTGGAAAATGACAAATTTATGAATTGGAAGAAGGAGAAGGAACGGAATTGAGTTCAATAACCAAAAACACTTTCAACACCAAAACCTAAACCAAAACTCAAGAACAAGAAAAATAATGGACGGCCAAAGAACTAACTTGTTCTTTGGAAGAGAAACCCTATTTATACTTAGGGTTGGAAAACACAGAAAATGGGCCGAAACAATAGAAATCGACATTGGACGTACGTACGTCGAAATGACGTTCGTACGTCTCCATACGAAACAAGCTTGCTGACTGCTTGGACGTACGAACGTCCTAACAAGGTACGTACGTCCAGACCAAAAACTTTCTTGCTGACTAACCATACGTACGTACGCCCTAACATGGTACGTACGTTTAACACGATGAAAGTTTTGCTGCCTAACCTGACGTACGTACGTCCTAACAAGGTACGTACGTCCTGAACCAAAACACATACTTTTGACACAAGACGCGAAGACAAAGACACGGGATGACGCGCGTACAACAAGATTTTCTTAACAATGAACTCAAGGCGAAATAACCATGGACGACCAATGTCACAAAATTGATGTCAAACAACTTAGAGCCGGTTTCAATCTCCCCCTTTGACATTGATTTTGTGACAAAAACCTATGACTCTAATAGCACTTATAAAACGTGCTTACAAACCCAAACCATGTCATTTATAAAACATGCCTACAAAAACACTCAAGGTAGAACACATACCGAGTCACCAATTCTTGATATCCAGCTTGAGCAAGACGCTTTAACCATCAGAGACCGAACAGAAGCAACAAGAAATTCTGAAACAATCAAAGAGCCAACAGAAGGTCCTCGAGCAACTCCCCTATACTTCATGAGCTCCAAAATTTTGACACTCGAGCTCCCCCATAATTGTACAACCTCTAAAAACATCAACATGTTCACTCCCCCCATACGTGTAGCATACCTGCAACATGACCCAAAAATATTCTAACAACAAATAGACGATTGTTAGTAATTAGAGTCATAGATCTCCCCCTTTTTGTCACAACAAGTGAACAAGAGAAACGATTAACAGGAGAAACAATAAGCAAAAAACAAAAATAACCAATAAAAGAAACCAACACCAATCAATCAAGACAAAACAAATAAAAAGATAAAACCTATCCCAACTCTAAAAGGTCATGAAAACAACTAATAACCAAATATAGGAATCCATAAACATAAGAAACATTAAAGACAGAACATAAAACTGAAGTTAACGAATTCGAAAGATTCGTTCCCAATGACCTAGAGGAAGCTTGGAGAAATAAGCTTCCGCACGAGCCGAAGATCTATTCCATCGAGCTATCACATGATCATCATAATCCTCCAGCCATTCACCAGTACAAAATAACTCCTCAATTCTGCTGTCCAAGCCACAGTCGGTGAGAGGAGCAGCAAGTCCTGGAACCTTCGGGTATCCAACCAACTCCAAGATGTGATTTTGAAGATGTCCCGGTAGTCTCTCCCAATGATTGACATGAACCATGCATGGATTAAGAACAGGTAGATGAATATAGTCATACCCATGGGGAACACGACATAAGCGACAAACCTTTGCATTGTTTTTGTATTCCATCACCATAAACGACACATAACCAACAGCCGGAACAAATACCCCATGAAGTTCATATTCTGCCATTGAAAATTCTGAAGAACAAAGAGAGAACTAGAAGGAGGTAAGAAGACACAATATGAGGAAAAGAAGAGAAAAACTCTCCTATATATAGAAAAACAAAATAAACCTAACTTGGGACCAATTAGAGAGGTTCATCTGGGCGACGTTCATCCTATGAAGATCACGGAGCATAGCATCATGTTGAGAGAGGATGACTCCAAAATGATCTAACCGAGCATCCATATGATCTTGATGACGTCGAAGAGAAGAAACTCGAGCGTCAACTGCTGCAACTGCCCGATTGCTCCTAGCTGAGGCTGACACAGGGCGTCCAGAGGTCAATGCCCGATCAAAATCATCATGGCGATTAAGAGCCCGACCTCCCCAAATTAGGTGATGCGTCAGACGCGCACCCACAGATTCGAAAGCAGACTTCCTAGACTGGCAACCCTTCTTGATGGCATTGACCCAGTCATGTCCAACAAACCTTGGAGGGCTCACCTCCATATAGTGTCCCTGAAAGCCTAAGTGCTTGAGTATTGTCATGATAAAGCTAGGGAAAGGAAGAGTACCCTTAGCTGCATCAATTTGGAGCATCCGTGTGTAGATAACCTCAGAGAGATGAAGATGATGCACCGACATACACACCACTAACTTGACCATATCGTCGGTCATGATGATCTTGTTGCCCTTTGTAGGATAGATGTTGGAATGGGCAACCATGTGCAAAAGGATGGCGCTGTACGACTTGGCATGATATCTTTCCGTGACACCATCGATGAACATCCTCTGAACCTGATCGACAAAGTCAACCCAAATCTCATCCGGAATGGGCCACATAACATGAACAGTATCCTCTGGGAGACGATGATCATCGATCCCCAATGCCTCACGTATCACCTTCGGAGAGATAGTGTATCTCCGACCTTCAATCAAGACTGAGAAACTCGAGCGATTCTGTGAGGGTGTCTTCGTCTCATAGAAGGCAATCGTGTGCTCAACCGAGTACTTAGTGATTGGTTGAGCCACCCTTAACCAATTTCTAGCCTCAAAGAATGAAGCTATGTTGCCGAGTTGGGTAGCTCCTAGAGGAGTTGCAGAGATGTCCCGCAAGTCGAAGAAACGCTCGGGGACATTGGCTTTAGCTCGAGGATGAGCACCAAGGGGTATGGGATGAGTCGACAAGTCCGAAGTGGCACCTCTTCCCCATTGAGCGCGGGAAGTGGACGCATCCTTGGACCCGGGTGTCGTGGTGGTGGGAGCAGTCCTAGCACGCTTAGGAGGCATGCCCTGCATAATCACAAGAGAGGCACAACCAAGAATCAAGGTAAGCAATAAGAAAAACTGACAAGGAATCCCATATAGGCATTTCATCAAACAGGTTGTGGGCAACAACAGCAAGTGTGCCAACAACAACAGCAAGTGTGACATCAACAACTACCAAGCAATGAACACACTACCAAGCATAGAGAGGAAGCAACAAGAAATAGAGATAAACAAATCTTCCACAAATTCAAAGGAATGAAATGGAACACCAAACAAAACAACCAAAATATATAAAAAAAAACAAACATAGCTAAAAAAAATAGCCTTAGAGAATAACCATGCAATCCAACAATACTAAGAGAATAAGGGGAAAGAGAAGAAGAAGAAAAAAAAGAAGAAGGCCATTGCATTTACTTGAGTAACGAGCAGAGTACACACCAAAAAAAAACTGCTTCGGTTGAGCAAGAAACAAACACCAAAAAAAGAAAGGAAAAAAAAATTGAGATGAGGAGAAGAGTGCCCAAAAACAGTTGAAGGAAAGTGAAAAACTCCCTAATGTTCGTGCTAGAGAGAAGCACAACACGATTTGAATGTAACAGTCGTGCCTAAACTTTTAAACATAAAGGCTTAAAAATCATATATGGGCCGAAACTGTTTCGGAAACGTACGTACGGTATATTGACGTTCGTACGTCGAGCCCTGACAAAAAAACATCTGCCTGGTCCAACGTTCGTACGTTATATTAACGTTCGTACTTGAAAAAAAATCTGTCCACCTAAACGTACGGACGTCATAACGACGTACGTACTACTCCCTTTTTTTTTTTTTTTTTTTTATCAATGAAGAACCAACCGAAAAACCAGAAAAACAAACCGAATAACGACCCAAAACAAATATTGAGAGACATCACAAGGAAACATTTCTACTTATTGTAAGGATACCAATTATAGCAGAATACAATTTAAACAAACCTCAACCACAAGAAAAAAATGCAAAATCGAAGAACTACATCATACACCAAGCCATGGTACTTACTACAATGATGCAAGCATGCAGAAGAAACAGATAGACCTATACCAACAACCGGAAACAAACGAAAAACATGATCATTGAATATATTGAAAGTCACTTGCAACTAGACAAATGTGAAAGTGAACCGGATCACAACAAAATCAAGGAAACACAATTTTTTTTTTTTTTTGTAAAACCATGTAAGACAAATGCCATTCCCGTGTGGGAGTATATAACACCTCCATCTTTTACTAAAACACGAGGGTAGGGTGTAGCCTACATCTTTTCGGCAAAACACACTCAAGAAGTGCAATACCATGGTAACGTGCAACACAAGAACTAACATCTCCTGAGTGCAACCGTCAGAGCATGACCCTCACAGCCCCAACGTGTTCTTAGCCAAATGAGTATGCTCTCAAGACATTCAAATGGCTGGGGATTTTGTGAGTCATTGACCACTTACAAGAGGTATATATATATAAAAGAAGACGATGACCATGAAAAGAAATCATATAAGACTGGAGATATACAGGTACTCAAAATGAAAAACCAACGACATGTAAATGCATCATAAAGAAACTACCAAAGGCGAAGAGAGTATGATGCAGCCCTACAACAATGCACAACAAAGAACCATAGTTGAAGATGCCAAAATAGAAATATCTGAAAAATGGAATCCACACAATAAGGAGAGTAGTATGTCCTCAATACCAACAACAATTGAAAAGAAGCAAAAGAATAACCGAACCTAAACATCCTAAACACAAACAGTTCCAATGGACAAATTAGGTATATAGATGCGGAAGGGGTGTAGTGACAATGAAACAGTTATCAGGTGAGCGACTACCAGTTAATAGCAACACATGATTTGAATAAAAAACGTCACACTTATCATCCTCAAACACAACCTTAAACTTAGCATCACATAACTGACTAATACTCAAGAGATTGGACTTAAGACCCTTAACAAAAAGAAGCTCATGACTATTGAGCGATCCACCCTCAGAAAAATTACCTTTACCTTCAACCGGAAGCATTTTACCATTTCCGAAGGTAACCTTACCTCCATAACCAAGAGTCAGATTATCAATTAGAGTCTTATCACCTGTCATATGACGCGAACAGCCGCTGTTAAGATACCATGATGAAGGCATTGGTTCAACCAAACGAGCCATGTGAGATACCATTTTCCTGGATGCATCCATACTCCTATCCCAGAAATGTGGTGGTGGAGTAGGCATGGGTGTTGCTTGAGGGCGATTTCCATAAGGAGAAGTTCTGGGTAAGCCCCACGGAGCATAGCCATTCCACATGTATGGAGCCTGCATGGAGAAAGTGGAAGACTTGTTCCAATATGAGTTACCTGCAAAAGGAGAATGGTGAGCAGGATACAAATTATTCCAACAAAAAGCAGAGGTGTGACCCATGCGACCACAGGTTAGAAATTTAAAGCCTTTGTGTCTAAGATTCTTTTTCGGGACATGCTTTACACGAGTAACCTTGGGTGGAGAAACCACACCAGACACCTGCACAGGAGCAGGGAAAGCGACATCTGTTGGTCTGACAAAAGTAGTACGAGAGGTGCTAGCAGTAGCAAGAGGAACAGATGTGTCATAGCCTAGACCAGATTTATTTGAATGGGATTTACCAATTCCCAGCAGAGAGTTTAGACTATCACTGGCTTTACCAAACCCAACCAATTGTTTGTTAGCGGCAAACAACTCAGCTTTCACTTTCTCATGTTCCAATACAAGGGATCGATACCGTGTCTCCAGATCATTATTCAGTTTTTCCAGAGTGGCAATACGCACTTGGAAATCCTTCTTATCCTTCACAAATTCTTCCTTCAACATGTTGGAATCACCTGCAAGATTACAGATATCCTGCCCAAGACTATCTACCTGATCCTGCAAGACAGTGTTAGTTTTTTCAAACAACTTTACTTGTTGCATGGAAAACTTATACATATCACATAATTCACTAGTAGTAGCATGAACACCAGAATCAGAAACATTAATATCATCAGTAGAGGATACAATACCTCCTGGATGCTCATCCAGGGATGCACTGAAGACCACATAGTTGGAGACAACATTTGAGGGATTGCCATCCTCATCTTCATCTGAATCATCCCACGTCACTGTGAGGTTCGCTTTGGAATTATCACCAGGTTTGCGATCCACCTTTTTGTCACATTCATTAGCAAAGTGTCCATATTCACGACACTTGTAACATTGGACATCTTTACGATCAACTCGAGCTCTTCTTCCATCCACAGAGAATCGCTCAAAACCACGACTCCTAGGAGCATTTGAGGAGTCAGGAAATCGCTTTCGAGGGTCTCGATTCTGTTGATATTTCAGAATCTTCTGAAAGCTACGTGACAGAAACGCATAGTTATCATCCACAGCCTGTTCTTCATCATCAGAGAGTCCTGTGGAAGTTTCTTTAGACGATGTAGCCTTGAATGCCACAGACTTGTTCTTTAAAGGTTCTTCCAAGGCCTGTTCCATGCATCTTTAGCCTCTTCACAGCCTTGTTAACAGTTCCAGCTTACTTTCTTTGACTGTTTCGTCACCTTCATGTGTACAGATAAGCCTGTTCCATGCATCTTTAGCCTCTTCACAGCCTTGCACCCGACGAAACTCACTAGCATTTAATGCCATGAAAATAGCATTGGGTGCCTTGTTGTTATAATTTGCCAACAACTTCTGTTCAGGTGTCCACTTTTCACGTGGCGTCAGTGATGTAACAGCAGTATCATCAGTACCTGTAGTAGTCAGAGGTTCTTTCCACCCTGTGACAACAGAAAGCCAGACTTCTTCTCCTAATGTTTGGAGATAAGCTCGCATCCGTACTTTCCAATGACCAAAGTCTTTTCCACTGAATTGTGGAGGAAGACTGGAAGTAGCAAACTTGTGAGCTTCCATAAAGCACTATTGATCGTTAGCGTGAGCCTTTACGGTCCTTAACCAGCCCCCAGCGACTGATACCAATTGAGAAACTACAAATAGTGCTAATCTAAGAATTGAATATTCAAACAAATCAACCAATACGCAGAAAGTAAATAACACACAAGAATGTTTTAACGTGGTAAAACCCAATAAGGGAAACGTCCACGGTTGCCTTGATGACAACAAATAATCCACTAGATGAAAGAGATTTACAAACCTACCAACTACCTGCACTCACTGCGAGCTGATACTACCGGTTATCTCTAACACCTTGACTTCACCAGAGCACCTTGATGTACGCACAAGACACTCGACTTCTTGATGAACTCACAAGAAGACTCGAAGCCGAATTCACAATGAAACTTGGAAGATAACAAATTTATGAATTGGAAGAAGGAGAAGGAAGGGAATTGAGTTCAATAACCAAAAACACTTTCAACACCAAAACCTAAACCAAAACTCTAGAACAAGAAGAATAATGGACGGCCAAAGAACTAACTTGTTCTTTGGAAGAGAAACCCTATTTATACTTAGGGTTAGAAAACACAGAAAATGGGCCGAAACAATAGAAATCCACATTAGACGTACGTACGTCGAAATGACGTTCATACGTCTCCATATGAAACAAGCTTGCTGACTGCTTGGACGTACGAACGTCCTAACAAGGTACGTACGTCCAGACCAAAAACTTTCTTGCTGACTAACCATACGTACGTACGCCCTAACATGGTACGTACGTTTAACACGATGAAAGTTTTGCTGCCTAACCTGACGTACGTAGGTCCTAACAAGGTACGTACGTCCTGAACCAAAACACATACTTTTGACACAAGACGCGAAGACAAAGACACGGGATGACGCGCGTACAACATGATTTTCTTAACAATGAACTCAAGGCGAAATAACCATGGACGACCAATGTCACAAAATTGATGTCAAACAACTTAGAGCCGATTTCATTATCCAAAATATTGGTATTTTATCAAAAGTTAAAATTAAATCTTTTGTTAAAAAAATAAAAATATAGCAGGGAAAAAAAAAATGGACCCCCATAAGGACTCAAAAAGCACAATTGGCCCGGTTAGGGAAACAATTGTAAAAAAGGCCCTGACGTTGTTTTCGGGTTAGGTGGACCAAAATACCCTTTTCCCCTTCTTCATCTCTCTCGTTGAACTTTCTTCTTTGAGGAAAAAAAAATACGCAGACACAAGTAACACAACTTCTTCACCATTAATATGCTACAGAAAATAGAATAGATCTCCTATCATGGTTTATAAGATGGGGTTTAAGTTTCAAATATCACGATCTCCTTATTTGAAGAACTAAAGCTTGGTTTCGACATTAATGGTGGAAATTTTAAGAGTTAATTTGTAATTAGGAAGCATACAATCTTTCTCTCACTGGAAACTCATGATTAGAGATTTACAATTTAGTGAAGAACATGAAATGGTAGTTAGAAATTTAAATTTTAACTAACTAGCATGTAAACAAAACATGGCAGTAAAAGCTCAAAATTTGTGTTGATCGCATTATGCCAAGAGTTCATTACATAACGTGCAAAGAGCTCATTGCATACTTTATTATCACGTCTTGGTATTGTTTCAATGAATAACATATGCAATGAGTTCTTTGCATATCTTGTCGACCACATCTTTGTATATCATCGATAATGCAAAAATCTCATTGCGTATCTAGCCAACACAACTGTGCATTGAATGGATGTAGTTCTCTTTGTTTTTCTTAACATGTTATAGTATATGTTGTGTTAGTTGTTCAACACTGAACTCAACTCATTGGATGCATAGATCTCTTTGATAAATTTGAGTAAAAATACCTATAAAATGTTTCAAGAAAAATATCCGAACACGAATTTGAATGATTTAACACAAAATTCAATAATTCTAAACGTAATTAGACGAACACACAAGCTTGAATAATCTTTCTAATTGTGGAAATTTGCTTGAAAGGTTTCGTTTGCTTGGAGAAGAAGAAGTGGTGAAGGATGGAAGGGTAAGTGAAGAAAATCTCTGGAAAAGAAGAAAAAAGGGTATATTTGGAATTAAAGTTAAACTTAAAATCTTGTCGGGGCCTTTTTTACAATTTTTACGTTAAATAGGTACTTTCTTATCCCTACTGATGCTTAATGAGGGCCCTTTTTACAATCGGTTTTTTAGTTGGGCCATTTGTGTTTTGTTCCCCCTTAATGAGGTCCCAGAACCATTTTCATGAAAATATAGTAACATAAGCAAAATAATGTCAAGAATTTGGATTGTGAGCTTGGAGATATAATTTACACTCCAAATTAAAAACGTTAATTTATATTATTTAAATTTGTTAAGAAAATTATATAGATAAACAAATACAGTAAATAAATCCTCAAAAAATATTATAAAATAATAGTAATTTATTATTATTATTATTATTATTATTATTATTATTATTATTATTTCACATTATATCTTCGATGACTACACAGAAAATGAGAATACAATTTAAATTAATTTGATCTAAAACTTAAAAATAAAACCTTTAAATCATGACAACAATAATTTTATGGAGGACTTAGAAAATAAATATACATATACGTAATAAAATTCTACTTTCAATCAATTTCAATAGCAAAAATCAAAATCAAATTATAACATGTAAAACTTATTACATATAAAATAATACCTGTGCATTGCACGGGTTAAATAACACAATCTCTATAATCTCATTAAAACCCAATCTCTATAATCTCATGTGCAAATCTTGACCGTCCTTTGTCTCTTTACCAAGTTTTATAAGTGTCGGTTATAATATAGATTAAGGACTAATTTCACTTTGTTGGCTCTTAATAACTTAGATTCTCACCCCTTTGTACTATAAAAAAGGTCTTCAAGATCTTCAGTCAATAATGACTCAGTGGAACAATAAAGCTTGTTCTCTACCTTCTTGATGACCCAGTGTTTTGATTCAAGATGAAGCCATATAAATATTTGACTGCATATTAGAAATGGAAAAATTAAGTAATTGGAATTTAACTTGGGCACATCACCTTGTGAGATGTTCAGCAAAACCTTTTATTAGTATTCTCTTCACAAATTGTAATAACTAAAAGTGACCAGTAACCCTTTATTAAAATTTTAATCTGAATGAATTGCTGTTGAAACCGGCACTAAGTTTGTTTGACATCAATTTTGTGACATTGGATGTCCATGGTTATCTCGCCTTGAGTTCATTGTTAGGAAAACCTCGTTGTACGCGCGTCATCCCGAGTCTTTGTCTTCGCGTCAAGTGTATCAAAAGTCTGTTTTTGGGTTTAGGACGTACGTACCTAGTTAGGGCGTACGTACGTCATGTTAGGCAGCAAACATGTTTTGGTTAGGACGTACGTACCTAGTTAGGGCGTTCGTACGTCCAAGCAGGCAGCGAACTTTTACAGTGTGGAGACGTACGAACGTTGTTTCGACGTACGTACGTCCAAAGTGGATTTCAGCAATTCCGGCCCATTTTGTGTGTCTTCCAACCCTAACTATATATAGGGTTTCTCCACCAAAGAACAATTGAGTTTTTTGGCCGTCCAATTGAAGTCTTATTCTTGGAGTTTGTTTAGGTTGTTGTTTAGGTTGTTTTGGTGATTGAACTCATCTTCTTCTTCCCCATTCATCTTCTTCTTCATTATTGAATAGTGATTTAGCTTCGAGTCTTCTTGTGTGTTCATCAAGAAGTCGAGTATCCTTGTGTGTTCATCAAGGAACTCTGGTGTAAGCTTGTTACATAGATCGGCTTCGAGTCTTCTTGTGTGTTCATCAAGAAGTCGAGTGTCTTGTGCGTACATCAAGGTGCTCTGGTGAAGTCAAGGTGTTAGAGATAACCGGTAGTGTCAACTCGCAGTGATTGCAGGTAGTTGATAGGTTTGTAAATCTCTTTTCATCTAGTGGATTTATTTGTTGTCGTGAGGACAACCGTGGACGTTTCCCATATTGGGTTTTACCACGTTAAAAATATCGTGTGTTATTTACTTCTTTATTGTTTTATTCTTGTTTGGTTTACTATTGTTATATTGCACATATATTGGGTTTTCAATTGGTATCAGTCGCAGGGCGCTTGTTATGGAGCGTAATGGCTCACGCGTAGATCCTATGAGTGCAATAATAGTTCATGAGTCTGGTTATAATAATTTTATTGCTAAATCGTCTAAATATACAATACCAAAATCTGATTCTGAAAAGGATGATAATTTGTATGTTGTTAGCAATAGTGATTGGGCTCTTCTTTATAGGCTTTCTGCAAAAGAATGTGAAAGATTACAAAAAGCTAATATTGATTTGCAGGAAAAGTTTAATAAAGCTAATTGTAATTTGTCTACTACTTCTGATAATTTTTGTTTTGAAGATAATGGTGTTTTGCAGATTAAGGTTGATTCTCTAGAACAACGACTCAGACATTATGCAGAAGATTATATGCTTCAAGGGGAAGTTTATGAATCCAAAATTAAAAATTTGGAAAAGGCTAATCTTTCTTTGCAGGATATAGTTGAGACTCTTGAAGAACAAATTTCTTATGCTGCAGATGATGCAATTTCTATTTCTCAATTATTTGAAAAAGAAAAACTTGACTTGTTATGTAAAATTGCAGCTTTAGAGAAGGCCAATAAGGAGGTTGGCGAAAATTACAAATCTCTATTGGTGGAGTATGAGGTTACAAAGAACGATTTAACGTCTACTCAACTCCAATTGCAGGTTTTGGACAACACTAGATTTGATTCTCCTATTGCTAGTTCTACTAGTTCATCTAGTGTGATTACTCCTGTAAAATCTAGTT
Organism: Aquilegia eximia; assembly: GCA_023053565.1. NCBI lineage: Eukaryota > Viridiplantae > Streptophyta > Magnoliopsida > Ranunculales > Ranunculaceae > Aquilegia > Aquilegia eximia. Next base: position 1,248,052 of record JALIGU010000012.1, on the reverse strand, counting down.
TGCCTGCCCTTTTGCCTACCCCACCTATTGAGATTAGACTTAATGCTACTAATTTTCAGCATGTTTCTCGTAAGAATTTTAAGTCTAAGGTTAATGGTAAGGCTGTTTTTGTTGGTAAGACATCTTGTTCTCATAGTGGAGGTACAGGTTTTGTTAAGGCACCATGTCACAAATACAATGGTGACATATATGTTTCATCTTTCACTACTGCATCTTCTTATAAGACTTGTTTGAGAAAATCTAATAATTTTAATTGTTCTTATTGTGGTAGAGATGGTCATTTGGATATCTTTTGTTGTGATTTTAATCAACATGTTAAATGTTATTCTCATGTTCCTTATAATTATAATCATGTTGATTCTTATGTTCCTTCTTGTGCGTTTTCTAGACCTTGGAGTTCTAGTATTTATTGTCATAGGTTTAAGAAAAACAGGTACTCCAACAAAAGGAAGTCAAAGACTAAGGTGGAATTAGTTAAGGACAAGTCTATTGCAAAGCTTGTTAACGGGCTCAAGTCCGAATCAATTACAAGTTAAAGCCCAAGATTATAATCTGTAAGAGCCTAAGCCCAATTCAATTAGTAATAAGGCTTAGACCCGTTACTACATTCAATACCAATCATGAGCTCTATCTATTTAAGTCCATTTAATGGAGTCCATTATATTCAATAAGGGTAATATGGTAATTCTACATCTTTATATAGATTTCCTTAACCTAATCCAACTACAACTCCAATATCTCTACAACTCCTAATCCAACTACAACTCCAATATCTCTACAACTCATGTCTCCAAGATAATAGAATATGAGGTACATTATCTTGTCATTATATTGTCCAAATATATGGGACTACAATACATTAGGGATCAATGGATCACTTCTTAATCCTAATTAAACTCTACAATTGAATTACGTTATAAAAGGCTTAATTCCATCTCTCTCATGGATACGGGCAACAACTTAGTGTAGCCATAATCAATCACCAAAACTCTATTCATTCATCTTCATCTTCTCCAATACCTTAGATTATAACTGTGTGTACCCTAGGTAAAAAACCCGACAGGTGTCACCGATGGCTATATAAGAAGCTAAACCGAGAGCACCTGAGCATTAGCCAGCCAAGCCTGGGCTATCGGGTAAGGCCCAACCCGGTTTCAAGGGATCCACATACGCTCTGTGGACCTTGACCCACCGGATAGTCCACGATCAATGGGTGGAGCACTGTATAAGAAGTTCAACCGTGGGCTCCCATACATCGACCAGGCCCACCTCAGTCAAGTAGGCCAGGTCCGGCCCAGTAAAGTCCAGCAGCGACAAGGGCTCATCCAAAGGCTCAAAACAGAAGCCCAGAGGACCTGTCCAGGGTGTATGGAATGAAGATTGGGCCTCCGGTCAGAGGAGCCAAGCCCAAGTCTTAGCTTTTAGGCTTGGTTAATCCAAGTCCCAACCAACTGGATAAGTCCAGCCAGATTCCAGGCTAACAGAACCCATGGTTCTAGCCCGCTGGAGAAGATAAAGTAACACCTAGGTTGAACTAGGACCTATCAAAGGATGCCACGTGACAGTCATCCTGAACAAAGGGGATTCAAACCAAGGAGATAACCGCTCGACAACATGCAAGCTATCTCCACGGAAAACATCTTCACAGTTGAACTACCTGAGTTCATGGAGTCAAAACCGGAGGGGTGGTTGAGCTAGCCCCTCCGGCCTACTACAAATACAGGAGTCCTTAACCTCCTGAACTATGAGTCTTTCACTGAGCAACTCCATTAGAGCTTAGTGGAAGCAGAGACTTGATTCCAAGTTCATCTTCTTGGATACGTAGGCAGCCTGATCCCATTCAGGTTCAGTCTCATTGTATACCCCCCATCTTATCTCTGTCTATACAAAGCTTTCATTGTAACTGTTCGATCAATCTATACATATCTCAAGTTTGTGGATCAAACCTTTGCACCCACACTCTTTGGCGCCCACTGTGGGGCTGAATCTCGCATCAATTCCAGAGCCTTGCAAGGAATCTCGATCCAGTCATACGGGAGTTGCTGCAGCAATGGCTGGAAGTAAGAGACACCCGACTCGTTCCAACAATGGAATGAGCCAAGTTACTGAAAGTCAGACCGAGAACCTTTCTCCTCTGTCTCTGGTTCTTGAGGCGACAGGGCCTGTGAATCAAGAATCAGTTCTCGGGAGTGAAGGCCACGATCAGGGCTCGCAACACTCTGAAAGTGGACAGCCGAAGGCAAAAAGCTTAGTTGTACAAATCACTAATGATCCTGGTAATCCTAATGCAGTCAATCGGACGGTTAGAATACCAGGATCACAAGATCCTGAACCATCCAGAGTAGCCGCTGCAAGAAGATACTAGAAAATCTCTCCACTGGCAACGGGAGGAGGTTATACCGAGCAGCAGAAGGGGAAAGGCCCAGCAGCCGAGTCCCCAACTGCAATCATCAAGCGGCTAACCATGAAAAACGACGAACTGAGAAGAAAAAAGAGAACCAGGGCCAGAGATAGCCAGTCATCTTCAGCCCCGTCTTCTAGTCCGTCTCCTCAGAAGAAGATAAGGCCACGGTCGGGTAGTGATCGGAGTCTTACCCCTCATAGCCATGGTCCCCGTTCTGTTTGAAACAAGCTAGCACCAGGGAGATATAGGATGTCTATCTCTCCAGTTCAGAGACATCGTCGCGGATGCCCGAGAACTCCCGGATCGAGTCATGGCCAGAGCGGGTCATGACTCCACCAGAAGGACTGTACCGGACGAGGCACCAGAGCACTCCCCCGGCACGCCACGGTCAGAGAGCAAGGATCCCTCAAAGGGCCCACACTCATCAGAGACAACTGGAGCTAAATGTGGAACAGATGAATCAACTCAAGCTGCAAGAGATGATCGACTTGGCTATTTCCAACAAAACCAACTGGGACGAACAAATCAGAAAGCTTACTCTCTCGAGACTAGCCGTATCACATTTGGCAGAAGTGGTCAGGAGTCATATAGTCCCGGCCAGCTTCAAGCAGCCGCCCTTCGAAGAGTATGACGAGACAAGCGGTTGTCCAGTTCAGCATGTTATGAACTACAAAAGCACAATTGCCATATGGGACCATGATGACAAACTACTTGCAAAAATGTTTGTTGCTTCACTCAAAGGCGAAGCACAGACGGGTATCACAATCTGCCACCCGCATCCATCCACACATTCGTACAACTGGTTGAGTTGTTCGAAGAAAAATATCGGTTCAATGTGAAGCCTAAGAAGGGAGCTGAAGTCTTATTCTCCCCGCAGATGGACCGGAGCGAAACACTCAGGAATTTCTCCCAAAAGTTCTGAACCTTATTGTAAGAAGTGCATGACGCATCTGATAGCGTCGTCATTCAAGCCTTCAAGTATGCCTTGAACAACAACCATGAAAAATTGTACCGGTCATTGGCAAGGAAGCCTCCACCTCTGTTTCGGCCTTGCTCGAGAAAGTAGAAAGGTATGTTCATGAGGAGGAAGACTTGAAAGCCAAAAGAAAGAGACTTGCCGGAGGCCAAACCTCCGAGAAGCTGCTGAAGGCAAAGAAAGAAAGCTCCGGCAGGGATCGCAATGAGGAAAAAACCCCTGACAAGAAGGGGAAGACGCCAGCCCGACCGCCGGTCAGAGAAGTCTACCGGGGGCGAACGCAGAGAAAGGGAATTCACTCCTCTGAGGTTCCCGATCGAGGAAGTATTCAAAAGATCAAGAACAGGGGGCTGCTCAACAAACCTTCCGCTCTCCCGGCAGACCCTGAGGGCAGGAGAGATAAGTCCAAGAAGTGCAATCATCACAATGATTACGGTCACGAGCTGAAGAACTGCAGGTCGTTGAAGTACAAAATGCAGCGTTTGGTCGATGCTGGCCTCATCCCTGACATGGTGCAGTCAAACAGGTAAAAACAGGAGATCGAATTGTATATGTTTGCCATGTACAGGCACCCGGTTCTTCCAAAACAGAAAGGAAGAATTGCGCTCGGGAAAAGCTCCGGTGGATAGGACATGTCCATGAAGTTGGACAACTCAACTTCAACGAAGGGACGAATACCGAGTCCATTGTCTCCGGGGGATTGACATTCACCGAGGAAGACGAAAGGGGCGTGCATTATCCACACAATGATGCCATGGTCATCACAGCATGGATTGGTGTCTACCGGGTCCTGCGAGTCATGGTCGACGCCGGTAGCACCTCCAGTGTCATGTTCTCATGCGCCTACAAAGCTATGAAGCTATCTAAGGGTCTCATCGAATCTGATGAGACTCCTATCTATGGGTTCAACGGGGAGCCAACACAGTCCTCCATGCGAGTCCACTTGCCAATCACGGTGGGATTCAGCACCGTCGGGATCGACTTCCTGCTGGCCGACTCCCCCTCCTGCTACAACGTTATTTTGGGAAAGGGTTGGATTCATTAGATGAAAGCCATAGTGTTCACCTTCCACCAAAGCCTCAAATTCCCGACTCCCAACGGAATTTGCAGGGTCAAGGGAGACCAAGGGACGACATTCAAGTGCCATCTCGATGCTGTCAAGGGTAAGTCCATTTCTGAAACTAAGGGGAACACAATCTTCTTGACGAACTCTCATTAATAGCAACCAGCTCCCGGGCATTCTGTCAAGGGGAAGCCAGACACAAAGACCAGGATATCACCAGCGGTCAACGAGCTGGAAGAAGTTATAGTGGGATTGGAGTGCCATAAGACAACTTACATCTCCTCCGGCCTACCAAAGGCTGAGAGGGATCTCATGATTGCTCTGCTCCGGCAGAATCACCAAGTCTTTGCATGGAGTGTCAGTGAGATGCCAGGAATTGACCCTACGGTCGCCTGTCATAAGCTGGATATTGATCCTCAATACAAGCCAGGCAAGCAGAAACCAAGGAGAATGGCGCCGGATCGAAAGCTGGTAGTCAATGAAGAAGTCGATCGGCTACTTTCAGTCAACTTCATCAAACCAGTCATCTACCCTACTTTGGTTTCCAACATCGTGGTTGTCCCAAATAAGAATAGTAAGATTCGAGTTTGCATCGATTTTACTAATCTTAATAAAGTATGTCCTGTGCACCCATATCCATTCCCCAGGATCACAGACATGGTGGACGCCACCGCTGGTTATCAAAGATTGTCCTTCATGGATGCCTACTCACGATACAACGAGATCCCACTTCACGAAGAAGATCAGGAGCATACCGCATTCATCACCGACCGGGGGCTTTACTGCTACTGGGTGATGCCATTTGGTCTGAAGAATGCCGGAGCAACATACCAGAAGCTGGTCAATACTATCTTCAACGAGCTCATAGGCCAGACCATGGAAGTCTACATAGATGACATGGTGGTCAAAACCAAGGAGAAAGACAATCATTTGCGAGGCCTGCAGCAGACATTCGACATCCTGGCACGGTACAACATGAAGCTGAATCCAACCAAATGTTCTTTTGGTCTTTCTTCTGGCAAGTTCCTTGGCTTTCTCATGACCAACCGGGGCATAGAAGCCAATCCAGATCAGATCCGGGCAGTCCTGGAGACCCCGCCCTGAAGACGGTAATCAGACCGATGCAAGCTGTTCATCAACGCAATGAAAGCTAATGCGGAATGGAATCCTACTTGTCAGCAAGCTTTTGACGAAATGAAGGTATATCTCACTCAACATCCGGTCCTTACAACACCACAAACCGGACAACCAGTCGACATCTATCTGGTTGCATCTGATATAGCAGTTAGTGCAGTCATATTTGTGGAAGAACCGGAGAAAAAGCCAGTATACTTTATCAGTAAAGTGTTATAGGGAGCTGAGACAAGATATTCAAAAATCGAGAAGATCACCTTAGCCCTGGTACATTCAGCCAGGAGGCTAAAGCCATACTTCCATGGAAGGGCAGTCAAAGTCTACACAGAGTTCCCGCTCAGAAAAGCTCTTGGAAAGCAAGAAGAGTCTAATCGACTGATCGAATGGTCCAGCTATCTCAACGCATACCACATTCGGTATGAACCCAAAACCACAGAGAAAGGGCATGCGATAGCCTCCTTGATGGCAGACTTTCCCATCGAGGATATCCCGATCAATCCAGATCTAGAAGAGGACACACTGGGGGGGGGGGGGGGGGGGGGACGATGCCCCCCGGTCACAGGAGTCTCCAGCTAAAAGAGACAGCGAAGCATTGACAATCTACACTGACGGGTCCAGTAACTGTACAGGATCTTGCATAGGTTATCTCCTGATCAGACCAGATGGACAGAAAACAAAAAAATCTGTTAGACTGGGATTCCCAACCTCAAACAATGAAGCTGAATACAAAACTCTGATATATGGTGTCCAGACAGCACTCCAACTGAGGGCGCAGGGAGTCATGGTCAAGACAAATTCAAAGCTAGTGGCGAACCAGTTCGTCGGATCCTTCGAAGCCAAGGACGACCGGATGGCGAAGTACCTTGATGTCATCCACTCCATGGTAGGGAAGTTCGAATTCGTCACGGTCGAGCAACGACCAAGGATAGACATCAGGCATGCAGATGCCCTGGCATATCTTTCCTCTTCGATCAGCACTACAGAGCCCCGACAGCTATCAATCGGATACCAGAAAGAGCCGAGTATCGGGCCTCCAGACATGCCACTACCGAAGGTTTATCTCCTGGAGTGCAGACATTGGAAGGAAGTTCTCATGGTGACCACCAGAGGACAGAAAAGAAAAAGAGATGAAGAAGCTTCACAGCCCGATAACGAGTCCAACACACATGACGATCTGAGTCATCCATCTCAGGGTCAGACGCAGGACCCTCCAGAATCACAGCTCGAAGACTGGAATCCTTGCTTCACCAGAGGCCGGATAGAAGCAATGCCACCTTCAACGGAGCTGGACGAACCGGACCCGTCAGAACCACCGCTCTCGTATGTTCACATCAACTTGGAGCTCCCACCGGAGGAACCAATTGAAGACATTCCAGACAACCTAAACTCTGAAGTAGACAAAATTGACACCGAGTTGCAGTCCAGCAACGGTCAAGATTGGAGGAAGCTATACATTAACTTCCTCATCCACCAAAGTCAAGAGGGATGCATGGAAATTTACTGTCATATTGCACCGGGAGTCACACAGGTTATACATGAAGAGCCATGGCTCTGGGGTCTTGTTCAGGCGCCTTACTCCAGAGCAAGGCCTGATCATACTGAAAGAGATCCATGTTGGGATCTGCGGCAACCATTCCGGAAGAAGGAATCTAGCACCAAAGACAATGATCCAAGGATACTGGTGGCCGCACATGATGACTGACGCTAAGAAATTCACACAGGCATGCCTCTCCTACCAGAAGCATGCCTCGACGAATGAGCTGCACCCCATCCTGAGTGCGTGGCCTTTCGCCAAGTGGGGATTAGATATTGTGGGACCGCTCCCAAAAGCTCCACACTCAGTCAGATTCCTATTGGTCGCTACAGATTATTTCACCAAATGGGTTGAAGCCGTAGCTTTGGTACAGGTATGTGCCTCCGACGTCAGAAGATTTTTGTGGAAGGACATAATCTGCAAGTTCGGGATTTCTCAGAAGTTAGTGTAAGATAATGGAAAACAGTTCGACTGCGACAACATCTGGCTGTTCTGCAAGTCCTTGGGGATCAAGCACAATTTTTTGGCCCCATATTACCCTCAGTGGAATGGGCAGGCAGAAGCATCCAACCGGGTCATCTTGGATACACTCAAGAAGGGACAGGATAAGGCAAAAGACAACTGGGTAATGCAACTCCCGGGGGTCTTATGGGCATATTGGACTACCCCAAGGAGGTCCACCGGTATGACACCCTTTCAACTTACCTTTGGAGCAGAAGCCGTAATGCCAACAGAACTGCTAGCTCCGACAACTCGTACTGATGTAGTCCTTACCGAGGAGAATGAAGGGATCGTAGCAAGAGAAAAAACCGTTCTTGACGACAAGAGAGAACAGGCCCTACAACACCTCCTTCGGTAATGCCAACAGAACTGCTAGCTCCGACAACTCGTACTGATGCAGTCCTTACCGGGGAGAATGAAGGGATCGTAGCAAGAGAAAAAACCATTCTTGACGACAAGAGAGAACAGGCCCATCCAACCCAGGATGCCTGGACGTAGTTTCCGATCCTGGTTAAGTCTAAAATGCAGAGTTATGCTCCTTTTAGGCCCAAGACGCCCGGACCTAGCTTCCGGTCTTGGAAATCAAGGATGTCAGGGATCAACCCCATCCAACTCAGGATGCCCGGACCTAGTTTTCGATCCTTTCTAAGTCCTAAATGCAGAGTTATGCTCCCTTTAGGCCTAAGACGCCGTGACCTAGCTTCCCGTCTTGGAAATCAAGGATGTCAGGGATCAAACCTTATCCAACTCAGGATGCCCGGACCTAGTTTCCGATCCTGTCTAAGTCCTAAATGCATCCCAAGACGCCTGGATTTAGCTTAAGTTCCTGGAAACCAGTTTAAAAGCGAGGCTATCCACTCTTAAAAAACCAGGGCTACTAGGAAAGCTAGCCTACCCCCGGATCAAAACTTGCAATACTGGGACGAATCCCCTTTGAGCATCAAACCATGGATCGCCACGAAGTCAGCGAGAAAAAGAACTGTTATCGTCCCCAGGAAAACTCCTTAAAACGATAAGGGGGTGAGGGAGATAGACAGTTGTAATAAATGCTGTAAACAAGGTAAAGATATCTAACAAGATGTTTTTGCACTACAAAATATTGTTTTTATTTCTTTTTCAGAAAAGAATATATACAAGAGGAAGTCCCCCGACAACCAGGACAGGAACCTTACTACAAAAGTCTAACAGAGCTAAGGCTGAGAAGAATAACCGGGGCCATCACCCCCCTTCTTCGCCTTCTCCAGCTGGTCGAGGACGCCGGTCCAGCAACAGCTTCTCTCAGGTCAGCTTCCCGCAAGTGGCCTCCAGCTCCGCCAAGGAAGTCTTGGCATCCTCCTCCCTCTAAAGAGCAGCGGTCAGGGTGAAGTCCAGATTGTGATAGTCCGCCTCCATGAACCGCTTGTCCTCTTCCAGAGCCCACCGGTCACTGTTGGCCGCCGCCAGGTCTTTCTCGAGCTGATGATTCTCAGGTCGCAGGCGCTTCAGATTTTCCAAGGCAAAAGGCCAGAATCTGGCACTCAGCTTAAAGACCCAGGCTATGGCAGCTTGTGTCTGAAAGACAAGAGAAACATAAGTCAGAAATGAACATACATCCATCAACAAGTCTAAAGCCAGAACTCAAGGCAGGTAACCTTACCACAATCAGGTTATGAGTCGCTACCCTCATCGCCCGGTCGCGAGAAAGGCGGCTGTAGTATGCCTGGTCCTCTGGGAGCAGATTCTGGAAGATGTAGTCAAAGTTAGTGTGAATGTTCATGATGCCGGAGTCCCCAATCGACATCGGCTCCCCGCTCAGAAATGCAGGATGAATGGTGAATGCCGGTAGTGGGAACTCCGGAGTAGCCTTAGGCTGGTACTCGCCCGGTTCATGGCCCAGCTGCACAGTTGGGCCAGTGGGCAAGTCAGTGTATGGGACCCAGTCACCCCACCCATAAACCGGGGCTTCTCATCAGCAGTGCCCGGCACAGTAAACTCCATCTCAGTCTGGACGTCCTCAACGGCCAGAGCATCCTCAACAGGGACCCGGGAGCCACTACCAATCCGGGTAGTCCCCATCACCGGTCCCCTCAGCGCCCGAGGGATGGCATCCTCCCTCTTCAGGCGCACAACCTCCCCCTGGTCAGCAGGGGAGGCAAAAGCAGCTCTCTTCGAGCCCCTAGCAGACTCATCTATAATAGCCTTGCCCCTCAGATCAACCAGGACAAGAGACTGTACAGAGACTACTTCAACAACGAGAGGCTGGGAAGGCCTTACCTCCACCGGAGCTTGAACTCCAGCACTGAGGGCATCCACTACGCCCGATAGACCTCCCAAGATCACAGTTGGCTCTCCTCCCTCAGCATCAGAGGCGACCACCGTCTCCTCGGACACACCTCCCACCATCTCCGGCTGGGCCAGGTTGTCCACCTCAGCATGTACCTGCACCGGGGTAGGAAAGAATCCCTCAGTAGCCGATTCACCAGACCCACGGGAAAACAAAAGTCCGCTATCCCTCGACATCAGGCTTGGATCACCGGAGGAGTCAGATGAGCCATAAAAAATATGTGGCCTCCTCCGGCGACCCAAGGGAGGGTTTGAATGACAAACAGAGCTAGCATCACTGACCTAGACAACCCCGATAACTGGGATGACTTCCGACAGAACGTCCGGCATTAGCTCATTAGGAGGAGATCTTCCCCCGACTGAAAGAGCCTCGTCAGGCCAGTCGTCCATCTCCCCCCGCAGATCAACAACCTCACTCTCAACCGGACGCTCCTCCTCGACACTGGGGACTATGCTCTCCACAATGGCAGCACCCTCACCAGAGCTAGACTCTACCTCCACGACTTGCGGAGGGGCCGACAGGGCTGCAAGCCTGGCCGGGAAGCGGATGTGCATCACAATTTGATCAGGAAGTGTCAGGTCCCGCAGGTCTGTGTGCAGACTGAAAAAGTGCTCAAGGTTTCCTTCACCAGCAGAATAGTCCACCCCCGCCGGCAGAGACACTTGCAGTTTATGTTTCCCTGCAAGCACAAGGATGGAACTATTCCTGAGCCGGAGCTCAGCAAGCACGAAAAATATAAAAAAAAAATTGAAAGTAAGGTCAGGCGTGTGCTTTGATCAGTCCTCAAAAGTGTATATTTATCCCCCGAATAACACCTTGTTTGTATAGCACTTAGCTTATATTATTGTGTTATATCCATTGATTAGTGATTTCTTGTCTATTGTGTAGGTTTTATGAGCCGAAATGCGAATATTGTGTTAAAGCCCGCGAAAAGTCAAGAAAAGCAAGCAAAAATGTGTTATTTGCACAAGAGAAGAAGAATTGATATTTGCACCCACAACTCTGTTGAGGGCACCCCACGGTCAGCTTTGTTGACTTGAATTTAGGTCAAAGTGAGGCGGTCCAATTCTCAGCACAAACCGGGTCCTATTGAGGCCCACAAGTCAGAATTTCTATTTAGGGTTTTATTTAAAGTCTAAACTTAAAAAGGCTCTACAAGGACGTCCAGAAGTCTGATTTGGGCCCATGAGCTATCAAACTGAAGGTCTTGGTCCAAGCAACAACTTAAGAACAAGAGAATTAGGTTTTGCTAATTACCTAATGCCTCTAGAAGACCAACAGCAGCAGCCACGATTTTGACCTAGTTTGGAAGTCTTTTACTTGCAAGTATTCTACTTCGTATTTCTACATAAGAGAAGTAGTAGTTAAGGTTTAGGTATCTTTTAGATCTGGAGTTTTTCATAGAGAGAAAAAAGAGAATATTTGTTAGAGAAAGTTCATCTTCTTCTTCTTTGTATCAAACTCTATTCATATCAATCAAATCAAATCACTTTACTTTATGATGTTTTGTTATTTAATTATTTATTCCATGGTGTCATCATCAAGGATGAGTAGCTAAATTCCCTTAGGGGTATGGTTGAAGCACTCTAGATAATGCGAAAGCACCATGTTTGTTCTTAATGTCCATTGTGATTCAAAGTACTTAATGCTTATTTACTTCTATCTGGAGTATGAGGTAAGTATGATTATTTGGATGTTATTGTTATCCATGATATTAAAATACTATTGTTAGGGTTTAGGGAGACCTAGCTTTAATGGTTTTATTTATATTGATTAAATATAAGTAGTAAAATAGCTGAGAGGTGATTATTACATGTCTGCAGTTGATATCTTTTATTGGAACCCTTTTATAATTAAGTCAAATAACTGAGAGGTGATGATTTAGTTATGAATCAATATGTTGAGTTAATTAAATTGAATAGCTGAGAGGTGACGGTTTGATTAATAAGACATATTCAATAGCATGAATAAGAAAATCCCGTTTAATTGAGTGGAATAGTTGAGAGGTGACTACTTGATTATTATAGGTATTAATGATTAATTGGAATAACTAAGAGGTGACTAATTAATTGTTATAGATTGAACATGAAGGAACAACATGTTATGTTTGCATGATTTAGTTTGTGGATACCAATTTTTCCCCCTTTGTCATCATAAATCTTCTTTTCATCTCTACCATATTCTTAAGTTAGGGTTTATTTAATTATTGCCTGTAGGAAGTTAGAATCAATCTCAATTATTATTATTGATTCCCTTAGTTTTTCTTAACAATTGTTTTCTATTGTGTTTGAGCTAAGATCTCCCCCTCTGAGGTGGGTACGACCCTTGCTTGTTACCTGTCTACTTTGATAACCAATTTATACAGGCACAAGAAGGAAAATTCAATACAAATCTATCTTTTGATTGTGAGGTACACAAATATCTTACATAATGTTTTCCTATGAAATCACGCGGCATCTGTATGCTGCGGTCAGACGACCAACCTAACACCCGGTAGCAGGCCTCGAACCAGTTCCCATAGTGATTGGGAAGCCCAGACAAGCTCCGGGCAGTACGCCAAGAGATGGCGTAGAAGCAACGTTCTTTGGCCTCCCGGGCGACCGACTTCATGAGCATGAACATCTCGACCGGGCCAAAGGGAATCTCGTACTGGAGGGCAATTAACCCGATCCGACGCACAATTATCCAAAAGGACACGTGCATCTGAACAGGCGGGATCCCCCCACCACGACAACAGCCTCAAAATAGAAGAATGCATCTGGAGCTGCATGCCGTATAGAAGCTGGTAAAGACTTACCGCGATCAGGTTGCCGGAGCAACCATCAGAAATGGAGGGGTTGGGGCCAAACCGAACCCCCCTCCAGCCAAGCTGCTCCGGAACCTCCCCCGTGTTCATCCGCTCGAGATCAGGATTCCGGGGGAGGTTGGAGGAAGCTTGCCACCTCCTCCTGGACATTTCTATCGGAGGCTCAGCAAAATCAATAGGAGCCACCTCCGCCACACCAGCAGGCGAAGGGGGTCCAGTCCCCGGAATACCACTTGGTCCGCTCTCATCAGCAGAGGGACGAGGAGCCGAATTCTGGGGCTCTTCGTCGCTACTGGAGCTCAAAACTAAAGTTCTCCTCATCGTTGGAACAAAATTCGCATAGAATCACCATAACTTGGAGTTTCAAAACCTAGGGTTCCAGCAGAGCGAAATGGAAATGAAGAAGAAGAAAAAGAAGGAGAGTGAGTACCCTTCTCTCTCTTTCGAGCCTTCGTTTTATAAGGAAGAACCCATGGTCTACCGGCTAATGGGATTCCAAGTTCCTTTAATGAACTCCCCATTAAGATCATTAAACCAACTGGTTTAATGACTCGATCAGCGAAGAGTCACAAGCTTTCGCTGGAAGTTGAAGCTGTTCATCTTCCCGCCAACAAAGGAAGATTTATGGAAAAGGAAGTGGGGCCCACTTAACACAGACAACTGGGGCTCATATGGCACAAGCATCTGGGACCCACGTCAGCTGGGACCCATATCATACACCCAACAAGATCCATTCAATATTTATAGGTTGGGTCCTTATGGTCCAAGTCAGCGACATGTGGACGGTCTACGTCATCACGGTCAAGGGAAGATTGACCGGCATGTGTTCATGCACTCGTCATGATGAGAAAGTAACCGAAGCTCAAGACAGTGATAAAAAAGGAATATTTTATTACGAAGTGCATTATACGGGGTGCACCAAATCCCTGACATAGTGCGACCGGAGCTAAATTATATCAGAGGGGGAGACGGAGGATCTGAGCCAGACCCCTCCGATGAGTCAGGGAGATGGTACTTAGCCTTGGCTTTAGCGTATCCTTCCTTCCACGAGGAGACTGTAACAACATCAATCTTGCCCCCCATCCAGGAAAGCTCAACAGAAGCAGATTTTAGCCTCTCTTTAAGGCGCCGAATTTCCTCATCCTTCTCTTGGATTCGGCCTTCATGGCGCTCCTCCCACTGATGCTGATCCTCTACAAGTTCTACCACTTGCGCTTTCAAGCTGTTCACACGGCTAAGGAGATGCGCCCGGTACTGCTCCCGGTTGTTGCCAACAGAATTGGAATCGGAATATCTAGCCGCCATGAAAGACGAGCAGGAAGAAGAAAGGGAGAGATAACTCGCCAGGAGTAGACTCCACCCTATATATTGCCTCAATAACTCCACAAAGGTTAAAAAGTCGGGCTACAGCCGATTTGCTTCCCGAGAAGCAACGGTCTCCCATGGACCGACAGCCAACCTGCTAAATTCAAGACAAGACAAGCAGAGGCACTGTTCATGGGAAAAAGGAACTTTTATTGATGAATAAAAGTCAAAGAAAGAGGGCACCGCTCCTCAACAATGGTGCTACATTAACTAGTCTGCCAAAACATTCTACGTGGGCGGTAGGAGGGAAAGTAGCGACTTGATCCCAGCTAGCACCCCCGACCGCATCATTGCCTAGTATCCAGACCTTCTCTTTCAAGTTCTGAGCCTGGTCTACAGCCTGTTTAAGCGAATCTTCAGAAAGCCAGTGATCTCGACGCAGGGATGCATTAATGTCGTCTCGCTTCTTGAGAGACGACTTCATGTCATGCTCCAGTCGGACAACTTCTCGAGGTTCTTCTCTTGGGCCTGCACATGGTTGAACACATGCTCCACTTTGAGATTGAATGCACGGTGAGCTAAGTCAGCAGCTCGGTCGTCAGCCATTATCCAGTAGAGGCTTCAGCAACAACAACAAAAACCAGGGAAAAAGAAATGGACATCCTTCTACACCTCCGGTTTGCTATTTATAGAGGAGGAAAAAAACCCTAGTCCTTGATCCAAGGGATGCAGAATCGTCATCACGAAGCGTGTCAAGGAAGGAATCCTCCGAATCTCAACAGCCGGGGAAGATATTGCTAACATCTTTCCCAAGCAGATTTCCTACTTGACAAAGAGGGGGCGATATGTGTACCCTAGGTAAAAAACCCGACAGGTGTCACCGATGGCTGTATAAGAAGCTAAACCGGGACCACCTGAGCTATCGGGTAGGGCCCAACTCGGTTTCAAGGGATCCACATACGCTCTATGGACCTTGACCCACCGGATAGTCCACGATCAATGGGTGGAGCCCAGGTTACTTTATAAGAAGTTGAACCGTGGGCTCCCATACATCGACCAGGCCCACCTCAGTCAAGTAGGCCAGGTCCAGCCTAGTAAAGTCCAAGTCTTTGCTTTCGGGCTTAGTCAATCCAAGTCCCAACCAACTGGATAAGTCCAACGAGATTTCAGGCTAACAGAACCCATGGTTTTAGCCCACTGGAGAAGATAAAGGAAGAACCAGGTTGAACCAGGACCTATCAGAGGATGCCATGGGGCAGTCATCCTGGTCAAAGGGGATTCAAACCAAGGGGATAACCGCTCGGCAACATGCAAGCTATCTCCACGGAAAGCATCTTCACAGTTGAACTACATGAGTTCATGGAGTCAAAATCGGAGGGGTGGTTGGGCCAGCCTCCTCTGGCCTACTACAAATATAGGAGTCCTTAACCTCCTAAACTACGACTCTTTCACTGAGCAACTCTATTAGAGTTTAGTGGAAGCAGAGACTTGATTCCAAATTCATCTTCTTGGATACGTAGGCAACCTGATCCCGATCAGGTCCAGTCTCATTGTATACCCCCCATCTTATCTCTGTCTATACAAGGCTTTCATTGTAACTGTTCGATCAATCTATACATATCTCGAGTTTGTGGATCAAAGTTTTGCACCCACAATAACATTGAGGATTTTTCTTACTTATTTATAAAAAGAAAACTTTCCTAAGTGATTCTGTCAATGGTTTTTTACATCACATTGGTGTGAAATCCGGGTGAAACACTTTGGCGTCGACTGAGAATTCTTTCCCCCCCACAAAAACCTACTTTTTCAAGAGGAATCAAGTTCTTTTTTCTCAATGGCAACAACTAGATCTCAACATAACAAGTAAGTAAGCAATGATTTTTTTTTTTTTTTTTTGCTAAAGGTAATTTTTGTATTGAAAAATAAAAAGAATTACAAAAAGAAAAATTCACCAGAAAGATCCTACCATTATGCTAGCTCAATACAGACTAGGGTATTGGCATAAGCTAATCCCTTTACATACTTAAGAAAACTGAAAGCAAGTAGAATATGGGTTTTCTAATGTCATAGCAAATGGGCGCTTTGAGTTCCACCAATGTTTCTGGTTGAAAGAAAGTAAGCAACGGTGGACGTCAAGAAGGTTCAAAACATGTGCAAGCTCGCTCTCAAGATTCCAACCCTAGAGAGCATATTGTCACTTCCAATAGGGTTCCATCTAATGGTGAAGAACACTCGGTTTCTTCTTCTTCTTCTTTTCAACCATCAAAAACCAAGGAGCCTACTCAACATGAAGAAGTTATGATTTCTGAAAACGAATACTTACGCCATAAACTCAAAAGGCTTAAACATAAGAACAATGGTCTTAAGAGGAAGTTTAGGGAAAATCCAAGGAAAAAAGGACACGACCTTCAACCATTCCAGAAGTTGCGTTGAGCGACGGCCCTTCCACTCGGCACCGTCGGATCACTAAGGCCGACTTTCGTCCCTGCTCGACGGAAGAGGACATTGAAGATGATATTGTATTACCATCACAAGAACAATCCCCAGTTGACTTGAAGAAAGACGATGAACACTGAAACCCTAAGGGCCATAGGGTTAATTCTAACAGTCAAGGCGAAGCAAGAGACCAACATCACCATCGCACCAAAGGAGCTAAGGCAACCTTGCTTGGAAGTACTACTACACACCATACTGCGAAAAGGTTGCATGGAAGACCCCCAGCTAGTACACGAGACAAAGCCAACACACTTGCCACAAGAGTGCCCAGCGGCTATCTGCATGACAAAAGTCTCCACCATGGCCATCGACTATGAGCATGACAGAACTCACAAAAAGACCATGCCCAACGGCTATGAGCATGACAGAACTCATAACAAGACCATGTCCAGTGGCAATGAGGATGACAAACTCCACAAAAAAACCTTGCCCGGTGGCAATGTGTAAGACAGACACAAAACAACTTTGCCCAGCGGCAATGTCCATGACAACCACCACAACAAGACTTCGTCTAGCGGCAGTGCACCCAACAGTCTCCCAAAAAGACCTTTGTCCAGTGGCAGTACACCCAACAATCTTCAAGAAAAACCTTTGTCCAGTGGCTGTGCACCAAACAGTCCTCCAAAAAGACCTTTGTCCAACGGCAGTATGTCCAGCAGTCTCAAAAACAGGTCATGGTCCAAAGGCTATGCTCTTCACTATTCCGACAAAGACCTTATTAGACCATCCAATCATCACCACTTACATTGGGAAACCTCTCCCGGACGTAGGGGCACACACCACAACTCTCAATGAGGGCGACGACATACTCATTCACCAACATCTATGTGCATAAGACATTACCGCCAAGATCATGACCATGACACGTATGCAGATGACTATGGTCACGATGGCAATGGTAACGAAAGGATCGAGAACCTGACTGAAGAGAAGTTGCAAAGAATGATCGTCAAACACTTCAAGCACAAGAAGCTAAGGCGTATAGACTCGGTAACATTGCCCATCAAAGGGTAAAACTTCCCCATTTTGTTTTTCAGATTCAACGAGCAGAGCATCACCCAGATTTCGAGCAACCAAGTTTCAAAGAATACAATGAAGTTGAGGGCCATCCTTGGCTTCATATCTCCGACTTGAAGAACAAGATGGTGCTCTTTAGTTATGATGATGCACTCATGTGTAAGATGGTTTCCTCTCAGCTTTGGAATCAAAGCTTTTCGATGGTTCTCCGAACTTCTACGAGGTTCTATCCACAACTTCAATGATTTTTCTGTGCAAAAGCAAAATCCAAACGAAAGCAAATATCAATCATAATATCACATCAACTTAATCATTCAAATTATCCAAATCATGATATCATCCAAATGATAAACAAAACAACTATATATATGAAGTTGTAACATCTATTCATTTTTCAAAAGTAATTTAGAAAACCACACATAATTTATTTTTATCAATACCATACTTTAATGCCAGAGTGATACCACCATTTTATGGGTGACTTAGGTTTTAGTCACCAAATTATTATATAAATCAGGGTTCAGAGACGGTTTTTTCTTTATTAGGGTTCAAAGATCAACCAAAAAGTGAATCAAACAATATTTTATAATGGCCAAAATACCCTTGTAAAAGTCACATGTGTTGCACATCATAACTTAAAAATTAAAACAAAAAAATGAAATATTTTAAATACATGGAAATATTTCTCTAACTCATCTTCTTCATCTTATCTACCACCATCCATTCTACCATAACACCACTAATGAGCGCCTTCTATCTTCTTCTTCAATTACAACTTCACTTATTCCATAATCATTAAATTTGGTCTTAATACCTCAAGCCCCCATTGCTTGTTTCTTCCCAATCCCTATATACCATCTAAATCTGAAAACATATATTTTTTTTTTTCTTTTTGGAATTTCATCAAACGATTGAAGAAGAGGAAGAAAAACCTGGATATGGAGGCTTATTTAGAAACAACATGGGCAGACCTTTGTTTGCATACTGCAGTGGCACCAAAGGTGAAACTATTTCAGCTATTGAAGTAGAAGCTATTACTATTAGACTGGAACTTGCAATGGAGTTGGGATTCAACTGAGTTTGTGTAGGTTTTGACTCAAAACAAGATTGAGAGAACATCAATGGAATAATTAAAGGATCATGGAGAGCCAAGTTATGCAACTATGAGGATACAATTTATGTATCTATTGGTCCCTTCAGTGAGCACTTGGTAAAATTTAAAACCAAGAAGTTGCAGAAGTTGTGTACACTAAACTGTACTCCATAATAGATTTTTGGAATACAACCTGGTAGGGGTCTGTCTGCCTAACCCCAGTTGTCTTTCTTGCAACAAAAAAAAAACAGGAGGAAAAAAACATGTGGATAACAATAACAATTCTTCTTCTCTTTCTCATCTCTCACTCTCCGATTAAAACCCCAAAACATCGTTCTCGCCCTCTCAAAGTCCGTTCTACTTTGAATTTCAATCCAACATACTTCTCAATGGGATTTGTAAAATTGTTCAACCCCTTCCTCCAGCGTTAAAGATTATTGCAATCACTAACTTCAATCAATTGTGTTCCACCAAGAAAAAACCTAACCACACCCAACAACCACCAACCTTTCTGATTACCAACACCCACAACCACCACCCTTTCTTCTATCTTCATCGAGCACATGTGGGAAATCTTGTTTTTGATTTATTCGATAGATGCATCAAAGAATAAAACCCAAATTCTATTTCTAATTCAAATTCAAATGCTCAAGAACAAGCTGAAGGATAAGAATTTATAGTAGAAGTTTTCACGTGCAGAACAGGTGAGGTTTGATAAAATCAGGTATTATGAAAAATTTCATGGTTCAACAGGGTTTTCTTGAAAAACCATCTTTGAACCCCAATAAAAAAAAACCGTTCGTGAACCCTAATTTATAGTAAAGTTTGGTGATCAAAACCTAAATCACCCCCATTTTATCAAAACATGGATTAGTGTATATACTACTCCTTAAACAAGGTTCATGTAATAACAATAACAAATCACAAATTCCATTTTCACTTCTCATCTGATTATCAAATATAATCATGCAATAACCTTCTAATTTTATCTTGCATAAGTTATCTTCTCAAATAAATATACATCCAAAAGTATGAATCAAAACGCAAATCGTCACATTCTTTCATATCATAAATATGCTAACAAGTTGTAAACCCATTGAAAAAACCACGATAAAACTCTTTTCTCGGTAAAAACCAATACATGGTATAAACATAACTATACATTTATCTTCAACATACTAAATCATTGTAATACGCCATTCCAACAAACAGAAATATTTACTTACTCTACTTGCAATATAATACTTAACTCGTTTAACTATCCATATAACACAAGTGTTATTTTTTAAAATGGAACCTTCCAATTATTGCATACTTTCGATGAAAACACTTTCAACAAAATGTAACTGCATATAATTTCTAAAATTCCAATTACTGAAAAGAAATACGTTATTGTCAAACAAAAAAAAATCTTCAAAATGCAAAATGTTTTAGAAATTACTTTCATTCATTAAAGCCAAACCCTTATCCATAAGAATACCAAGTAAGCTATACTAAACCTCCAACTCATGACTTCAAGCAAATTCTTAAAATATGCAATCATATTTTTAGACCAACTAGTAGAATGTTACTTATATGTTTATCATAAAATATGTAACATGTTATCCTAAACCATATCATGAACTCATGGCATAACTTCCATTCAAATAAAAACTTAAACATATTGTAAAAATAATGTAATCTAAACCAAAAGAAAATAATAATAAAGGGAAAAATATTATTCTATTATGCCATCATACAAATAACTAAAAATGTACGTATTCAATTCTATGTCGTACGTGTGTATGTATATACTTATCTGACTTGGTACGACTTGCAACGACCTCCAACAGGGTCAAGCCTATTTCAACCGACTTGAGTCGACTTACAAGACCATTCTAATGACTTGGCCCAACTCAAACTCAATGACTCATCAAGGCAATGGTTACATAAGTTACAAAGTAATTATACTCTCATTACTTTCTCCATTAACTCAATTGGTGTTACACTTTCTTGTAGCCTATAAATATAAATGCATATGTACATTGTTAGGGAAGGAGACACAAAGTGATACATTCACAACTCCCACACTCTCATCCACCATCTCTTTCTCTATTGAGCTCTCTACAATATCGAGCTCCATCTTGTATCAATCATATCAATAATACAATCATCTCTCCCGTGGACGTAGGCACCATTGTCGATCCACGTAAAATTATGTGTCACTTTACATATATTTACATATTCCATGTCGGTTCTTCATTTAGTAAATTTCTGCATATACATTGGCGTCGACTGTTTGTGATCGAACAAAGGGTTTCATATTCTTCATCAACCAATCAATGTTTCAAGAACTCAGAATGAGAACACAGGTTTTGTTGCACAAATTTTTTTTTTTTTTCTTTTAATACTAAAAAGTTGACATTCTCTTCTTTATACTTTTATTATTACTTCGCATGTCTATATTTTTAATGGGTTGCACCTATATAAGATACAAAGCATCACCAATGAGTTGCTTTGAGTTTGAACAGTAATGGTTGCTTACTCATTATCATGACTAATGTCCATATAACTTTCACCAAAAATCTTAGAACTTTTCTCTGAGAAATGGTTGTAACTATTGTTATTTACATGATTTTGTTTTGTTTATTCTCATTAGATAAAACACTGAATACATTCTACTACTAATTCCTCAAGTTTACTATCATGCATATTGCTATGGGTACTATTAATTTTTGATCTCCCCACTATTGTTTTATATATACTTCACAATTTCTAATTAACGAGACTTTTGTCATACTTGATTGTCTCACATTTTAATGGACTATTAACTACATCCAATTTTTGTGGTCACATATCTTTCAGTTATGCCATTATTTGATTTTGGGTGATTTTAGGTTTTGATAACCAAAAGTTAGTACTAATTAGGTTTCGAAGTTTTTTTCTTTTGAAATTAGGTTTTGGCCATCTTTGTAAAAAAAAACCCGGTTGAACCGAAATTATTTTCTAAGTACCATAAGTTGCCCCTGAAGAAGCACGTAACCTTCACGTGAGAACTTAACATAGAAAAACTAAAACATGACTTAAAACGCACATGGTATATATTAAACTGTATGGATAGGTGTTATAATCCCTAGCAACCAAGATGAGTTAATAAGTGCAGCAGCCTCTGTTACTATCTCTTTCTCTCTAAATCTTTCTCTTTATCTTCTTTCTATCTCTAAAACTCTTCACCGTCCTTCTTTTTCTTCTTCAAAGAAACGAAAAGATTGATTTTTGAAAATATCGACTTCGTTTCGTTTTCTTTTCGACCGATTTATTTGTAAATTTGATGAAATTGAAGTAAAGATCTTTGATTTTAGATTGAAATTATGAGTAAGTTTTCAATTTTTTCGATTCAATTTCATTTTGATTCTTTCACTTGTGAGAAAGGCAGAGTTTTAAATAAATGCTTTCAATTTACGGCGGTTTAACTGAAGAAATTTGAATCGTTGCAAAAGATCCATACGCAGTTTGATAAAAAATTGTTTCGTTCATTTCTTCAGTAGGAATGAGAAGATCTAGTAGAGGGTATATGTAAATCTGTTGGAAAAGATGAAAATTTGGGGAATGTTTTACGGTTCAGAAAAATAATTTTTTTTAATCTAATGAATGAAAGCAAGGAAGAAAAATTCAAAAAAGAGAAAACAATTTGATAATTCTGATGAAAAGTTATTCCAAAACAAGAGTAATGGTTGGAGAAATTAATGATGATATGGATGTAAATTGTAAATCTTGTTTCTCCAGATGTTGATGTTGGTGACGAAGAAATTAATATTGAGGAGAGTAGATAAAGGAATGCTAGAGATTTGCATAGATGTTGTGTTAGACCGACGTACAGATTTCATTGAAATGGATCGGCTCGTTAGTTGGGTGCAACATGTCTTTGCCCATGTTGAGATAGTAGGACTCGTCTGTTTCATGCGACTTTTTTGATAAGGGTATTTCAGGCTTTTTGAAATTTTTTTAGTTCATATTCGGGTTGATGGACAAAGCCTAATTTCAAAAGAAAAAGGCTTAGTACTAACTTTCAGTGGCCGAACCCTAAATCACCCTTTGATTTTCATTACAAAGCCTATCATCCTATCATATCCATGAGAAGGTAGCTTATCTTAATATATGTTGATATAAGGTTTACAATAATTTATCTATAGGTATATCAGTTTTGTACATAAAATATTACGTACATCTCCTGACCATTATTTGTTTATTGTTTTAAAAAGATAGCAGGTCCTTCATTCTTCTATGGTCAATTTTTACTCATAAGTCAAAATATAAATAGAATTATCAAATAGGCCCACTTTTTTTGCCCAACTGACATAATCTTACATTATTACATGTGTTCATTATCATTAAACATCCATATGTTCTTAGTTATATTTTTCTGTTAACCAAGATTTGCTTTGGATGCTTGATTGTTTTCCATAATTTCAGCCAATTATAATGTCTCTTTATGACTGTTATTTTTTAATTTTAGTTACAAAATTCAAAATTGTATTTCATGCCAACACAATTACTATCAAGGCATACCGAATGTATCTCATTCATGATCAACATACATCTATCAATTGTCATTATATGGCAATTTATAATCTTTATGTTATGGCCATTTGAAATCATCTATCAATTATCATTTATTTCATTTACTGTTATAATTTGTTTTATTATTAGGTTTAATTATCAAATTAAATCTTAAGAAAAAACTATTTATTGTTGCAACGTGCAATCATTTTATCATTATTATTTTTTTAAATATCTGATATTTGATATAATTATTTGATATGAGACTAGGGGTTAACCTCAATCCCCCAATACTAATTGTTTATTCAAGTTTTAGGAAATGTTAAGCTCGAGGATAATGAATTTGACTATTGATTTTCATCCCTTACCATATGAGCCCATTTTCCTTAATACTTCATATCGACCTTTTGTCGTCTCTCATTCAAATTTTATATCAAAAGCTTTACAAAGGAATTTGGTATAAGGGTTAAATTTTTCATGTCCATAGAAATGTCAAATCAAATCAACTAAGACCTCAATGGCATTATACATCTATCCAATGTCAACATTGTCATCGCGACACGACATGCGGAAATGATTCAAAAGCAAACGCTCACAAAAGCAAACGCTTTACAAAATTACGGTTTGGTTGAGATTTCAAATTCATATGAAACTTTTAACTTGAATTCCACATTTTTTCACAATGTCAATCATTTTCAAAACCCATTTTCTACTTCTTATCAAGCTGACCAATTTTGGTCAACTTAATAAGAGGGGGCTATGTGTATGTATATTTATCCGACTTGGTCGGACTTGCAACGACCTCCAACGGGCTCAAGCCTATTTCAACCGACATGGGTTGACTTACAAGATAATTCTAATGACTTGGCCTAACTCAAACTCATTGACTCATTAAGGCAATGGTTACACAAGTTACAAAGTAATTACAAGATTACAAAGTATATATTCTCATTACTTTCTCCATTAATTCAATAGGAGTTACACTTTCTTATAGCTTATAAATAAAGGCATTTCTACAATGTTAGGGGAGGAGACACAAAGTGATACATTCATAATCTCCCACACTCTTATCCATCTTCTCTTTCTCTATTGAGCTCTCTATAATATCGAGCTCCATCTTGTATCAATCATATCAATAATACAATCATCTATCCCGTGGACGTAGGCACCATTGCCGAACCAAGTAAAATCATGTGTCACTTTACATATATTTACATATTTCATGTCGTTTTCACTTAGTAAATATCTGCATTTACAGTACGAATGACTTAATTTCTCTTATAACAAAAGCATATTATGAATTCGCAAATAGATTTAAACTAATCAATCATTCTGGTTTTCACAAATAGAAATTCATAACTCTAACCATATGTCCAAAAAACACATATTATATGTTCAAACGTTCATATCGAAAAAATCCACAACGCATATCAAGGAAGTTTCTGAAAATATCTGACACATTTTGTTGAAAAACTAAAATACTCCAAATAGTTCATAGCCTACAGATTGGAGTAAAGCTTGGAGTACTCTATTTAGAATTTCCTTGCGTGAGAACGAAGGTTCACCCCATGCACATCGGTAACCAAGACACCATTAAGGTCGAATAACCAGAAATGGACAAGATCACCAATCAGAAGTCCTCCATCCTCAATGACGCTTTCCTCTAGCTTAGTATTGCTTGCATTCATAGCTTTTTCATCTTGTGCTATCTCCACCATTGTGTTCGCAATCTGCCTTGGTTCTTCATCCAAGTCGGATGTATAACCTAAATCATTTTCATTGCTTGTACCAACCACATATTCATTGGCAACCATTTGTTTAGACTTTTTTTTTCTGACTCTTTGACATGTTTGGAGGCTCAATAGTTTGCATCGTCTCCTTATATCAAGCTTTTCAAAATCCATTTTCAAGAACCTGCATTCTCCAACCAAGTGCCTAATTTTCTTACAATGAGAGCAAAAATTGGGGATCTTCCCTATTTCTATACCCTGACAGAAACCCCACATCTCATCCTCTACTTCAACCATATTTTCAACAACACACAAGACCATGGCATAGTAGTTGTAAATACATAAAATTTACATAAAATAAACGAGTTATCAAATAATAAAATAGAAGTAAGTAGACATATGATTTTACGTGGTTCGGCAATGGTGCCTACGTCCACGGGAGAGATAAGTGTATTTTATTGATATGAGATGAGAGGAGCTAGAGAGCTTGTGAGGAGCTAGAGAGCTCTCCCCTTTTACATGAAATATGTCCCTTTATATAGATAGGGAATTACAATTGAGCACATGTGATGTAAATCACATTGATGTTGTAACGGAAAATAACGGACAAATAATAATGGAGAATATTTGGTATTTATCTTATAATTATTGGCATTAATTGGAACCACCACGTAAGCGCCACACGAGCTCATGAGTCATCGAGTTGAGTCAGTTGGAGTATGACTTGTACTACATGTCGGGTGGGCCAAGTCTTTGGAAATGGGCTTGAGCTCGGGTGAGGTCAATAAGTTTGACGTCGATGTAACTCGATTGAAGTCGGATGAAAGAAGTGCAGAGTTGGTTATTGGAGTTCCGAGTAAGAGAGATGAAACAAGTGCAGAGTCAATTATTAGGAGTTCCGAGTACGAAAGAGCTCGATAATGGGTATATACAGTAGCCAATTTCTCTATTAGTTGTTTTATTGTCAATGTGCAAAGGTCTTCCAACAGCTCTAGCAATCGACATTAACGATTTGACCTCCCAATACTCCATTGATAGACTAGGAAACCTTATCCAAACAAGAGTTTAAAAGACAGAAGACAACACCATAATATAGCAAGTGAACAGACAACGGCTTTAATCCATTCTAATTGTTCGATACCCATAGACAATTAATAAAAGAAACTAAAAGTTCAAAACCCAATGAAATATAAGTAGATCAGATTACAGGACATACAATGAATCAACTCTAGCCACATTATATATGGATCGTGGTGAGTTGGTGATTATGCTCTTTTGAAAAGGTTACAGCTTGCTAATATATGAATAAAAAGAATAAATGTTCATGGCACAGAATAGATGCAAAACTCACTAATCTTCTCATTGATCGCTATTTAATAATCTGCCTGCCTATAATGCCTATTTAATGATCTATTCAACATTATTTTGCCTAAAAAAAGTTTGTATCCTGATTTGATTCATAACCTGTCACCCTTTCGTGACAGAATCTGCGAGATCACACAGGATCAGAGAGGCCTAGTATGACGACCAGCAGCTCGACCACATAGAAGAGCATTCCTTGGAATTGGATATTCATCTCTCCAAGAATGTGCAGGGGAGTAAACTCGGAGATAAAACTGCTGACCCAAGTATTGTCGAGCCCAATCTGCAGATCTTATGTTCCACATTCCTACATTGTCTAAAGCCATGTAAATAGCAGTCCATGACTTGGGATAAACCTACACCAAACCAGACATCACAAAAGCGTAAGAGCAAACCAATTCTCCTGGGATATATTTGTGTGATAAATCAAAAAGATTGTATATAGATTCAGAAGATTTCTTGCTGACCTGAACTGTACTACGAGCAACTGTGTCTCTCAAGTTGTAACGTAACCTGCTTGACGATGACCATTGCCCTCCATCCATCCTGCTCATACCAAAACTTATACAGTATTAGGAATTGAAATTATGTCACCAAATAATGCTATAAGGCTGCTTTGGATTATAAGCACTTTTGTAGAATATTATGCCATTGTCAATTTGGAAAGCTTTTCCTTAAAACATAACAAGCGGAAGCGTTTTAACTATTCAATCATTGGATAACCTGCTGCAATATATAGTTGTTTTGTCTGAAACTTTTTTTTTATTGGTAAGCAGGGTTGTGGGGACCATTACCCAATTAAATTAAGTGTGAAAACTTATATCAACAATCAGCTGTTGACGTGTTTCGAACCCATGGCCTCTCCACTTTGTGAGAGGGGTGCTACCATTGAGCCATAGGCTCATTCGCAAAACTTAAGTAGTAGCAAAGTTTCCCACCGAATCTTATCATTTAAAGTTCAAATGACCAGTAAACCTTTTCAATTTTTCAACCATCCTACCTCAATAGTGCAGATATCTGGAATGCCTTATAAACTAGATGTTCCTTAATGTGAAAGTAATCTTCTAGAACCTAATTCAGATACTAGCTAGCATAGCTGAACTAGGTTTTGTATCTTGGATGTAATTTAAAATTTCCATGGAATTCCTCGATTTCATTATTAGCAATGCTACATATATTTATGTTTTTAACTTGCTATGATGACAAATTATGCATTTATCATAAATTCTAGAAGTGTGGAAGAAAATCTTACCCCACAACAAAGAATGAATATCCATCTATATGCCATGACTGAACGCTGTCCTCCCAGTTCTCAAACACAATTTCAATAAATGAACGAAAATCAGCATGCATGACAGAGGTTTGTAAATAAGCACCACCACCAGTAGGATGGTCAGAAATGCTTCCCACGTAGAAGACATTAGGGATGTTGAAGTAATCAGCAAGCTTCAGTGGTGTGTCTGCAGGAGTGAAGGACACACTATTGACAGCATACCTCTGCTTCCCATTGATGATAGGAGCACTGTTTGCAAGCCTAATTGTACGAGCAGGTTTGATCATTCCATAATGGTATGAGCCTTGTGGATTAGGTCTAGGTCCACTGGCCGTAAGATTCCACCTTGATGTCGAAAAGTAGACCAACATTGACAGTTAAAAGCCTCACAGGCGATATTTTTTTGATACACTATATATTTCCTTGAAAGTCCAGATTGTAAATCATTCCACAATAATACAGAAAATTCGAGACTAAATGCATAGTTACAAACATAAATAATAAATAATATATAATTACATGAGATTGTGAACATTTTGAAGCATGGATTTGTGACCTATTACACAAAATGAATTAGCAGCTTAAGAGAAAACATATCAAATTTCCCACAACAAGAAACAAAAAAGAATTAATTGATGCGTGATTGGTGGAACTTATGTCCTCTTAGCTCTTTAGTGAGTAAAGGGATGGAACATTCGCATTGCCAGCTGAGGCATACATATTGTCAGATCTCTTGTTAACAAGAGAGTTGCAATGTTTTAACCCAACTGCAGCTAACAAAGATGTGACTGTTTCAAACGATGAATATCTGTAATCCACCCCCCTCCCTCTTCCCCAAAGAAGAGATGGGACACATGAACTTAAATCTTAGTAACAGATTTTAAAACAACATGCTTATGCAACTCATGGAATACGTACTTTTAGATTAATAATTTAGTTATTTACTTATTGTAATCGATCAACAATATGTAACAGTCTTTGATATACTAATGAAATTTGTGAAGATACCTGATTGATCTTGTCTGTTGGAGGGAGGAATCAATTTGAGTAGTCGGTCCACCAGATGGGCGACCATAAACTCTTCCAGCTGAATTAGCATAGTGAAGAATGGCTGTTGATGTAAGCACTTTACTAGTGAAGCGTGATGAAACAACGACATAGTAATCAAACGGGCGCTGATTAGCTGTGACCAAGACAGAGTAAGACTGTCCAAGATGGATGTCAAGAGAAGAGTATGTATTCTGCAGTGTGTGTGACCCTTCAACTTCTACCAACTTCATCGTGTGGCCTTGAATTCTGAAGTTGATTGATGTGGTTAACCCAACATTTGATATGCGGAACCTGTATGTGTATCCTGCTCAACAAGTTTACAAAGTGATATAATCAAACAGAATTAGAACAAGTGGCTATAGATGTTAAAAGTGTTATTATATTACGAGCAGCAATTTGCAGTTCTTTACCTTGGTTGACATTAAAGGTATATCCATTCCATCCACGTCCATTGATAAGAAGTCCATCAGGAAAGGGAAGATTGTGTCCACCATCTAAGATTGCTTGCAATTGCTGTGAAATCCAATATAATATGTCATACTTTGAGGGAAAATCAGAAGGAACTACAAACTACCAAAATGGAAAGCAAAAGAAACAAGCCATAAAGGCAAATTATGTGACAGCACGAAATTGTTTGAAAGTACTTGCTTGAATTGGTGGCTCGGAAATGTTTGTGTTGAACATTATGTAGTATAGTATATTATGATGTGTGCTGAACTTACTCTATGGCTTCTTTTGAACCAGTCTCCAACAAGTACTGTGTGATCCCCAGCTGGAGGAGGGAAAGGGACAGGAATCCTCCAACGACTATAGATAGAAATGCCACCAAATCCACCTGCGGCTTTCTGAAATCCCAGTGAAGGGTAGTAAAAGAAGCTACCAATCTGATCCTTCACTTGGAGGTTATAAGTGAAGTTTTTTCCTGGTGGGATAGGGCAGTTAGTGCCATAGACTCCATCCTGCCATGAGTTCCTTCTCTGTTGCAAACCATTCCTGTTCCAGTATCACAAATCATGACAGTTATAATTGTTACAAGAATAGTAGATAATTGTTTTTGATAGGAAGCATTCATTATTACTATGATTTATAAAGGATTTCAATTCACACATGCATGTTCTTGTCTTCCATATTTCTAAGATTCATATCAACTTATAGTTAAGATTATGTATTGGTCTCTTCTTTGATGAATCTGCATCATAACCTTTTTTATCACAGTTTGTAATTTTTCTCAGGTTGTAAAGTTGTAACTGGAACTTGAGTAATTACCATCTGTTTCTCTGAGACGTACCAACTTATGAAATGCCCAATTAAAAATTTTCGTTTCATTGAAAACATTTAAATAGAAATTGATGAAACATATTTCTTTTTTCCTTTTTTAGCCATCAAAATAAAATTAAAAAAATATTGTATGCCTTTTTACTACCGAGATAAGACTATGTATAGTTTTTTTTTTTTTTTTGATAATGAAGACTGTAATAACTTTTTTTTATAAAGGTGTTGACCTCTGATGAGGTGTGACATGGACTGACACAGCTGTTACGGTTAGCCTCTTGTAATGGTAGCCTATTTGGCTTTTCAATAAAAGTTGAGCATTTTGTCCAGAAAAAAAAAACTGAATTTTTATTACAATAAATCTTGTTGATCACTTAGTTTAAGACTTAAGTATGTGACTGCAATCTGCACATGAATAAATGACAGATCTTTCAAGTGGGAAACAAAGACATTAGATAACAACCTACCATACTTAAATGTGCTATAGTACTAGTATGGAATATGGATCCCACATTTGAAAAACATATGCCATCTTTTCTTTTGGCCGTTCATCATCCATGGCTTCAATGCTCTACTGATAATGTCTCACATGAGCCCATGTGTCCCAAACTTAATCCTTCCGACAAAAAAAGGAAGAAAGACTATTGTCTGCCTCTAAATTATAATAATTATATTCACGAATCTCTCCCTTTGGGTGTGGAACCATTAACCATAGAGAAATGCTAGCGATACTGCCGCGGTAACTTTCTAATATTCCATAAAGTCACAATATCAGACATGAATTTTCGGCTTTTCGCATAATATCCAATTTCTAAATTTACAAAACAATGATTTTAACACCAGTGATTACATTTTTACTTGCATTTACAGAAACACTAAACTAAGTTAGACTCAAATTAAAATGCAAAAAATAAAAAAATAAAATAAAAAGTACATCTAATTTCAATCAATAGAAAGAAAGAAGAAATGTTGATTTTTTGCTTACCAAGAGATGAGAAATGGTTCTCTCAAGTAGTTGTAAACACTGATAATCAAGTTATCATTGGTAACAGAATCAATCTTTGGGCCTGGAAATTGCCCATTTATCAATATCCCCTGTTACAGTTGCATAAATCATCAGCAAAATCTCTATCTAATATAAACAAAATTCCAAAGAAGTTTTGAATAAAGTACCTGTTGTTTAACACCTAGGGGATAAATGTCACCATATGTAACTTTCCATGTGAAAAACCTGTAAGGGTCTTCAGCATCAACACAGGTAACAATGAAGAAGAAGAAGAAGAAGAACACCAAAGAACAGAAAACTCCACCGTTATCTCTCATTTTGCTCACTCCTTCTTATGTACTTTAGATAAATCAAGAGATCTAAACAGAAAAAAATTAATGTAAAAAGTATATATAAAAAAAAAATGGGTTTTCTCTGTTTTTTTCTTTCACTCTACATTACTAGTTGTATAGTGTATCATGTGATACTAGTTTATTGGAAGAAATGGATTAATACCAGTTGATAATGTGGATCTAATGCAGATTTCTATAGTCTAAACGCAGCTAAAGTTGTGCAGCAGAAGTTGCAGAGGTCAGAAAGGAAGAAACAGAATATTTAAAGACAAAATATTCTTGGATGTTTTTAACCAAATTACAGAATGACCCCTTTAACCATGTTTTCAGGTAACAAGGCAAGTTCACATGCAATTCATAGTACTATGAGATGTCTGCCTGGCTGGGCTGATGAGTTGTTTATACTTTATAACATTTTA
This sequence comes from Aquilegia eximia, assembly GCA_023053565.1. Classification (NCBI taxonomy): domain Eukaryota; kingdom Viridiplantae; phylum Streptophyta; class Magnoliopsida; order Ranunculales; family Ranunculaceae; genus Aquilegia; species Aquilegia eximia. The sequence goes on along the minus strand of JALIGU010000012.1, from coordinate 1,216,417 downwards.
TTATATGATAATCACCGAATTCTAACTACAACTGGATTAAATGAAAGTATGGAACTAGGGATGGAAGTGTTTTTCATGCTGTCTATCATTCTTCCTGCATTTCTTACCTTATAGGGAAAAAATTCAAAGTGGGAGAAATGCAATAATAATGAATTTTGATTTAAGACCTAAAACTTGACTTTGGGTTTACATTTGAATTTGGAAGAACTGACCTATTTATTTTGATTTTCACTCATTTTTCACATTTTATGCAAAAATAATTGAGTGAATAAATTTAGGGTGCGTTTGATAAATTTTCCTGGCGAATTGATGTTTTCGGCAATCCGGCAAATTTTGAGGCAAATGGTGATTTGCCGGCTTCAGGCAAATAAATTTTGAGGCAAACAAATTTTGCAAGTGTTTGATAACTCCACGGGCAAACACTGGCAAACACTTTAAAACTTGGTTTTGCCACTATTTCTCTGTTTGATAACCTTTTTAATGATTAGGCAAACACTTAAACTGAACATGGGCCAATTTTTATAGCTCATAAATCTTAAGCCCATCAATCTTAAACCTTTGAAAAAACACATGTCTTATCAACCCAACCCAATAACATAATACATACTTGTGATTTGTAGTAATAATACAAAAGTTCAAAAAATTTTAAAATTTTTATTAATAAAATTTTAAAATTTAAATTAACGAAAAAAAAGGTAGTGGTTGTTATAGAAGATAAATTGGGATAATAAAAATCTTGGTGGACAAAATGAAATATTTAATAGCCCCGTGTGTAGTTAACACAAGGACCTTCAACTCGATACACATAAACATGTGTAACAAAGTATACACATGTTTATTATAAAAAATACAAGGACATGTATACAAAATAATCACTCGCAATATCGAAAATAAGCACCACGCAATGTCGAAAATAACTTGTACGCACATAACTCTAATGCACGAGTTATAAACAAGCCCATAAACAAATATAATAAAAAAAATCTTCTTGTTTAAAAATAAAATATTTAATCGCCCCGTGTGTAGTTAACACAAGGACTTTCAACTCGATGAACATAAGCATATGTAACCAACTATACACATCGACATTATAAAAAGAAAAATTACAAGGACATGTATAAAAAAATCACTAGCAATATCGAAAATAACCTGTACGCACATGACTGTAATGCACGAGTTACGTCACAAAAATAATAATATAGTTATAAACAAAAGTTATGTCACAAAAGTCAGATACATGTCCGGACGACCAACATTTATAATGTCGTCATGAAAACTATTGTCAAATCAGTTTTACCAAAATATTAACAACTAATGCCGTCATCTACATCAACAACTATTTGTTAACACAGTTTTACCAAAATACTGTCAATAACTAGAATACCTCATTGTCAGAATCACTGTCAATCATTATTGTGGAGTCTGAAATCTCAACTGCGACATCGACATCCATTGTTGCTTCTGAGTTCCTGAAAATTTCTGCTACACGGTCCCAATTACCGCCAACGCCATAGTTGTCAAAGCATGAACATGGTTCTTGACGAGTACAAACAACTTCATCATCGCCAAATTCATCATCGCCAATCTTCATCTTCTTTTTTCCAGCCCTATCAACCTTGCTTGCTGTTACCTTGCGTGCCTTGGTTGCCTTGGGTGCTGCCTTGGTTGCCTTGGGTGTTTGCCTTGGGTGCTGCCTTGTTGTTGCCTTGGTTGCCGCCTTGGGTGCTGCTGCCTTGGTTGCCGCCTTGGGTGTTGCTGCCTTGGTTGCCTTGGTTACTGCTGCCTTGGGTGTTGCCTTGCTTGCTGCTGCCTTGGTTGCTGCCTTGGGTGCTGCTGCCTTGGGTGCTGCTGCCTTGGGTGCCTTGGGTGTTGCTGCCTTGGGTGTTACCTTGCTTGCTGCTGCCTTGGTTGCTGCTGCCTTCCGTGCTGCCTTGGGTGTTGCTGCCTTGGGTATTACTCCATCGGGGATCCTGAACTTCATGACTTTCGGCATGATCACTCGCATTTTCGGTTTCTTCGCCAGTGACTTTTTCCCAGATCCAGATGCGCCATCTATCTTCCCAGCTCCAATACCAAGTGATACAAGCTTTGAAGTAGTGTTGCGGATCCTGGCCGGAGTACGAACCTTCTCCGTTGGTGTATCTAGGAACACTCCTTCAGCCCTTGCCCGAGCATACAATCTCTCGACTTCTTTCCAACCCTTGAGCACCCAATCAGACATCGTCGGGTCCATACGCCTGATCTGAACCCAAATCTCTAAACGATGCTGAACATAACCCAAAATCTCAAATAAGATTTCATCACCTGCAGCCAATTTGGTGTTTTTGATGAAAGTGTTCCAGCCTAGATGTTTGAAGTAGTATGCATGGTCTGAATCCCACAACAAGACGATCTTATGGTCATGATCACAACACCACATATTCGTAACCAAGCCAGAATGAAAATTGTCGTTCAACCTTGCCGGAATTTTCTGTTAAAGACAGGTTACATTTATAAATATGTTATCTCCCTAATTTCGTCAATCATGGTATTACATGTATTCAAAAAAATTCAGAATATATATAAGATTCGAAAAAAAAAAAAGATTAGACATACCATAATCTTTGAATTGGTGACGTTCGCTTTCGTCACTGTCTTGGACCACCAGATATTACGCTCTCCGTCAATTGGCTGAAGTCCTTTCGCTTTGGCTATCTAATATGAACCCCAAAAAAAAACAAAAACAAAAACAAAAACAAAAACAAATTCTGTGTGAACACATTCCAATAGAACAAGTATATAAGTGCGGCGAAACATTAATGAAAAGGTTGTCATTGTTCGAGTTTTATACGAAAAATCCCCATCATGTAATATTACATATTAATAAGGTACACAAGTTTTTTGAAATTTTTACACAATTTCATATTAAACATCATGAGTGTGACTCGACTCATTATCAAAGTAGTTATCGTTATCACAAAACCTAAAACATTCGTTAGGACATGGTGTATTCGAGCAATGCATACACGTCTCGAATTCTTGTGCTTTATAGTGAAACCATGCGTAAGAGCAATCTTCGCGACAGGGATGTTGAAGGCATCGAGCACATATAATCCCCATGTCATTCGTCGGAGGCGATCGAAGTATTGGAAACAAGTACTCGATTGATGGACATAGTTCAACGGAGCACTTCACAAGACTTATCCACTTTTCATCAAGTCTATTCCCACTTCCAGTGTAGATTTTCATCACACCGGTACAACCTGGTTGTCCACAACGCATGTATGGTTCTAAGATTGGCAAACAAGAATTGAATTCGAAGTCTTTATGTTGGCCGTATTTGTATACCTTCAACGCTGCGCGCTTCCGTTCCAATTCACAATCGAAAATTTTTCGACGCTCGCGAAGCAACTCAACAATACCGATAAAATGCTCGGTAGTCTCCCAAATTTCAGACATTCTATTGGCTAGGTGTGACAGACCTCTACCTATAGTAACTCCCTCCATTGCATGGAATCGGTCGGAAACAACACCCCAAAACTCTTCACCGGTACCATTTACCGGTGGTGAGCTCCGGACTAACCCCCAAGCAACACATAAATTTTCATCGTCTTTTGGTGTCCACGCCATTCCTTTTTATAAAATAACACATGAAGAATGTAAGGACTCCACAAAATTAATTGTTGAACAAAATAGATATATATGGCACTCAATAAAATTGTCATTAAACAAATTTGCTTATAAAGCAGTCATTACATAAATTACAGATAGCCGTCACTCATGGACGCAGACTATACGCAATCACTATAGTAGACATTGGCAAGTAGGTTGGAATACACCTATCCTTAATGTGGCCGTAACGGCCTGGAATTTCACTATTGACCTCGTCCCACTCTTCGTTGGTTCCGCTAACTTTCAACGTGACATTGTCAAAATAAAAACCATAGTATTCGCACAACTCCTGGACTAGCTTAAATTCTCTCTTGAAATACGAGATTCGACATCGAATCTCGTTGAAACTAACTTCGATGTTGAAACCGTGTTTCACACTATTGACAAAATGGTCATAAGCTGACCGGAGTCGGACCATCACAGGTACATTGCCTGTTGCATGGAACAACAGCACATCACACAATAATTATCCATATCTGCAGTCCAATGCACATCCATATCTCCAGTCCAATGCACATAGCGTTGCCTATATAGACTCGCAATGTTTCTTCCAAAATTACCGGGATGCATTCCTATCAAATTAAGCAGAGCATTGGCATCACCGACACAATATAAGAATATAAAAAAATGAGAAATCCAAACAAACAACTCCATAACATAAGTTTTTCGGTGTTAGAAAAACACCCCAAACATGGTTTCAATAAACTGTCTAAAGGTGTCGTTTCCAACATCCAAACTAACTTAACACAATATTGTTCACATATGCAGAGCCAAAGTCTTAACAAACAAACACAACAAGGAAATTCAACGACTTCGACACTAGACATTACGGGCAACATTTGCCAGCTTCTTAAGCAACCAAGGACGCTGCAGTTTTACATTCAACCCCATGAACACAGACGCTAGCGCTTTGTTAGCACCGAGCAAGTCTATTGCCTCCAAAAGCATATCTTCGTCATCACCTAGGACGTTCGACAATGCTTCAGTAAGATCATCGATCTTTGGACCAGCAAAATGATCTGCCAGAGATTTCACAGCGTCCATCATCCCTTTGTTATATTCTGCGTCACTTGGATCAATGCAGCCTAGGCGCGACTTCTTACGCTTGTTCTGCAAAGGTACAATGGGAGGTGGTATAGGCAGCCTACGAGGTCCTTCCGAACTAGAGCTTTCATTAGTACTCAGCCCAGAATTTTCGGTATGCGGAGCTCGTTGAGTTTTACTTGTGTCGACTCCCTCCATTACCACAAAATCTTCTACTTCATCAGGTTCTGTCCCTAATGAACACACATTTACGAGACTTTAGGGATAATGGTTGGACGCAAACGCCTAACAATATTTAACGTACAACAAAGGTTACCATTTGGTGAATCAACGACGAAGACTTCTTCTTCTTGGTCTCCAGCGTCACCTCCATGACCATTTGCAGTCTCATTACCGATGATGATATACAGCTGGTCATAATATGGAAATTCTTTCCTACGTAAAGGTACCGCTTCGGGATGGGCCTACATTAACACATATATGTACATATGTGTATTAGAAGTGGGTATAGACATGGGGCAAATTTTAATTGAATGGAGTTCAAATAGTAGAAGAATTACCAGAAAATATCTATTCCAAGCGTCTTCTTCTCCAACTATAGTCCTGGTTCCACTATCGAAAGTGAAACCAAAACCACTAGCATCAATGAGCGCCTTCACTGTGAGGTATGAAGCCCTCAAAGTCTTCATGCTCGATCTAACATTCTCAAGCCCAACATGCATCCCTAATGCCTTGTTCACAGCCACAGCGGCTGCCTTTAGGGATTCAGTTTTTATCCCATTGTCGACACGCTTACCTCGAAGCGCAACCTCTTCACACAAGACATCGAGCATGACCTCAATCATTTGCTTTGTCCACCTAATCTGGGTTTTACCAGTTTGGCGAGAACTACCCGGGTTATGGGGTGGAAAGTACGGCTGTTCCTGAGGTAGCGATTGAGTGGATTGAGAAGGTTGTGGAGGTGTAGTCTGTTTGGGTTTCTTAGTCCTCCTTGGTGGTTTGAAGTTAATGGTTGACATGCCTAACAATATATCCATTCATGAAAAACAACAAATACTTCAAATAGTCATACAAATACAAATACAAACCAAATATCCAAATACATAAATTGTTACAAATCGTACATAAGCATGAAAACTAAACAAATATGGTTCTCATTCTGGTTCGCCATTGTGGTAGTCCAAATAATCGGCCCACATTTCATTACGCAAATTGTCACGCCAATTTGTCCAAGCCTGGTACGGACCATTAAGAATCCCACCCCCACCATTTCCGGGATCGAGTTCAGGTACTACCTCTGGTTGGTCGTCCTCCATCGGTACCCAGGGCTGCCAAACATCCGTGGGATCGATGCCTTTCAGAAAATTGTGCAACGCACAACAAGCCAAGATAATCTTGGTATGCGTTCTCACATCATGGAAATGAGCATGCCTAAGGTACGCGAATCTCTTTTTTAGCACACCAATAATCCTCTCAACCACGCCACGCATTGACGAATGTCTCCAATTATACAACTCATCAGCATTTTGGGGAGAGTTGGTTCCTCGCTCTCTAAGATGGTACCGGACGCTGCGGTAAGGGGTTAAAAACCCTGGACTCAATGCAAAACCTGCATCGGCAAGGTAGTACTTACCGTCCGGTATAGTTAACCTCCTACCCTGACGACTAACTGCGTTCCGCAATAATCGACCATCGTGGGCCGATCCCTCCCACCCCGCAAGCACGTAAGTAAACCTCATGTCAAAAGTGCAAGCTACAAGGACATTTTGGGATATTTCACCTTTCCGGTTGCGGTACCTAGTATGATCTGTGATAGGGACCATGGTAGGAAAATGGGTACCATCGACCGCACCAACAGCATCCTATTGTATCAAAAAATGTTTGGTTAGTCTAAGTGGTCGTTTTAAAAATATTTTTTTTGGAGTTCGTTCTAGAGTTAAGAATCAGACCTTAAAAAACTCGTGGTAGTACACAGGGTTGTCATGGTTGGTCAGTGGTGAGTTGGCTTCGGTAGCATTGTTGACAACTTCCCTAAACAATTTTATCAGCGCGTCCAAGACAACATGGAAGAATCGACTCACGGTTTCACCCGATCGTTGGAACTCGAATCGTGTTCTCCGATTGCGGTTATCATGTCCCACTATCAATAAGAACATGGCAACTTGCTCTTCCACAGTCACGTAACGGGAGTTTGCTAGACCTAAGCGGCGTAAGCGACAACATAGTTGATGGAATGCATTACGCCTCATCCTTAGGTTTTCATGGCAGCTAGTGTCGTTGTCTATATAGAATCTTGATAGCCTAGATAGACGTTCGTGATCTTGGTACGTGTATGGCTCCCTAGGTATACTAGGTGATCTGATATACCTCCTAGACCGTCGTCGACGTTGCATCACAGAATGGACAGCTACAATTGTCACAATTGCAGCCAACAACCTACGTTCTTCCTCCTCAGTTGGCATTCTACAAAACCCCCAACCCTTTAAACACAGTATACATATATAGTTCGTATTAATATAAGCAACCAAGTTCCATGATTAAAAAACGTTCCTCGTATTAATATCAAATAGTTCGAACATTTTATGATTACAAACGACAACCACAAACTATCAGACATAGTTCCTCGTAAAAATGTTTACAACGACCCAAGTTACAACACAAACAACAACTTCAATAAAATGGCGATCAACATAACCAAGAGAACAACCACTAGCTTCCTAACCAACCACCAACTATCGGACATAGTTGGAAGCGTATCAGGGAGGGTAGCAGGGATCCTAGCTGGAAAGGTGGTCGCCGGCTGCAAATAGGGTTGCACAGGTTGTTGGATTCTCTGTGCCGCACGACCAGATAAGTACTGGTCATACAAAAAATGGGCTTCGGCAAGAGATTGACAGCCCTGATAATCATTGTTTGGAAAACCGTCTACTTGAGCCTTGGCTTCCGACCAGGTTAGGTATACACCCGGACGTATCCCACAACGCACAATATAACAAGCATACTTAACCATAATGGTATCTGAAACAATATAACAAGCATACTTAACAAACGGGTTGCAGTACTCCAAAGGAGTTGCTTCATTGACCGTTCTTGTTTAGGAATATTATCCATTTCTCGACAAACAACTACTAAAAATTTTTTTACATTCTGTAATTCAATGATGGGAAAATAATTTAGAAGGACTGTAAGCATAAAATACATGAACAGTTTTACTTGGTTACTGCGATGTTGAAGTTCTAATATAAATCCATCACATACACACATCGATTAATAAATAATATTACTAACAAGGTTTCAAGCAATAGAGGTCGATTAACACGTAAGTGCACAGACCCTCATTACTGCCACTGTCAGAGGCCATCAATAATAGCTTGACAATTGATTCCCCGTACAAAAGGGTTGCAGTACTCCAAAGGAGTTGCTTCATTGACCGTTCTTGTTTAGGAATATTATCCATTTCTCGACAAACAACTACTACAGTGACGTAAACTGGGGTTGCCTGAAGTCACAAAGTACACATCGATTAATAAATAATATTACTAACAAGGTTTTAAGCAATAGAGGTCGAATTACACGTAAGTGCTCTGACCCTCATTACTGCCACTGTCAGAGGCCATCAATAATAGCTTGACAATTGATTCCCCGTACAAAAGGGTTGCAGTACTCCAAAGGAGTTGCTTCATTGACCGTTCTTGTTTAGGAATATTATCCATTTCTCGACAAACAACTACTACAGTGATTATGACCAGATAAGTACTGGTCATACAAAAAATAGGCTTCGGCAAGAGATTGACAGCTTGGGTAATGAACTAACCTAACCTTATGTTATCTATAGTTCTAGACTTATACAGTGCAGCATGGATAAATACAGTGCAACATGCACACGCGCAATATGTATAGTTCTATTACATTTCTAAAATACAACATGTCGTTCTAAACTATACAATTTTGAAACATATATAACAAGTACACCTAAGCATGATAAACACAAAAATCGAGGCAATCATAATACTTTCTAGAAGAAATACATGTAACTCTAAACATGCTATTAACACTTAACATGGCAACACACTCAGTTCATATGAACATTTATTAGATAGAAAAAAAATACCTGGTTCAATTCAGTGCACAACAAAGAAATAAAGCAGAGAGTGACGACCAAAACGAAGATGCGAGACTTCGAGACTGCAACTTGGAAAAGAAACATAATTAGATTGTTTTAATCATTTTGATTAAAGATTAAATAATTAGATTGTTCTAATCATTTTGAGAGAGTAGTAAATACTAATAGTAATGTTATTATACTCACCATGGCAATAGAATTTCATACTGACTATCCAACTAGAATACACAACGTCATCATTTTATATTCAAATGGGTTACTTAAGTAAATCTATATTTACAACCACCTGGCCTCAATTTCATTCATGCCTCAGCAGTCAGCTCCTTGTTAAAATTGACCAGTTTTTAATGTCAAGACCAATTCTCAATTGAACTTAAAGGATAACATATGTTATCCTGCAGCTATGTTGATAATATACATAGCATAGGTACTGCCAGAAAAACAGTGGACACCGCTGTGGGTACTCTATGAAATGACAATTATTCATAGTACCTCAAGCTCATAATAGCTGCAAAATGCAATTAGAATTTGACACCGTGGTGAACTCAGGGGATCCACCAGGTAAAGAAATTCCTCAATTATTCATGCTGCATATGCCATGTGGTGTGAAACATGTATGTCATCTACTCTTTTTTCTTGGAATATATTACAACAATGTATGTCATTCTTCAATTATTTATTTACATGTATCTAGGATCTAACAGATGTCGAACTAAACCATGGCGCTAACATTACCTTAGACTATATCAGTTGCGTACAACAAAGCAGTATGAACTGACTATGAGCATAAAAAAGTAGGAGAAGAGAAGTTGATGCCCATTTTTTGTTATCAGTTTATCTCTTCACGACACAAATAGATGAAAACATTTTTCAACATCGCTACAACATACAGTATAAGGTCCTATACAAGTTGTTCAATCAAAAAAGATGCTCAGAAACCAAAGATTGATTTTAATATCTATATGTCTGCCTACTGCCCGAGCATAACATTCTGACAGTAAGATTATTCAAATTATAACTGAAGAATTGAGACATACCTAAGGATTTTCAATCAATTTGAAAACCATCTACTGATCAAGGAATCCATCTGCTTATTCTGATCAAGAAAAACAAAGCGAACATGGGAAACTGAAGTAATAATAATAGCTGGGAAAACCAGAATGTTTAAATTATGGGAAAATCAGGACTCTTTGCTTTTTAAATTTGGTTGAACTCTAAATGTGGAGATCTATCTCCATCGTAAATCCACAATAGGTGGCAAAACTTGTAACTCGATTTTTAATTAGCAAAGAAAAAGTACATACAAAGAAAAATCCCACAAAGAGATTTTTAATACATACAAAGAAAACTTGTAACTTGTAACTCGATTTTTAATATAATATCATACTTAGCAAAGAAAAAGTACATACAATAGACTGTGCTCCTCTCAGTAGCAAGTAGTGTCTGAATAAAGAAATTGAAATTTATGAGCTATAGAACAATAGACTGAAGTCTCACACACACCAATGATCGACCTGAATTCTTTGTAAGAGAAATGAGTAAAAAAACTAAAAATGTTTGTTTTTAATGTCAAAATTTTTGCAAAAATACTAAAGCAAAAAAATATAAATTAACTGGGAAAAAGAATGGAGTTAAGTGGCAGAATGGGTCAGCCAAGTCCACCCAAATCACTTCCTGTCTGGGTCATCCAAGCCTTCTGGCATGTTGTCTGACTGAAGGAGTGCTATTAAGTTAAAAGCATATTGTCATACAAGCCTTCTGGCATTTTCATTTATAACAAGGTACAGTTTATGTTCAAACAGTTTGATAGTTGATCTATGTCTCCATGCACAATCATATCCATTACAACCCACACTTACGCTAACTTACTCGATAACATATTAAACAAGAAAAGTAACTCAAACTAGCACCCCATTTCAGAATACAGATATGTGTTGTTTTCAAGTTTGCCACCAAAATCTGAAGGTTCGGTCATTTTTCTTGTCGAAATATGGTAGATTGATGCAATCATCCAAACCAACACAACTTGGTGAAATGTCCCAAAAAAGTATCTATATTAGATAGAAAGCATGTAATAAACTAATAACTAAGAAGAGCATATATGTCATGAAACTGGGTCACTGAACATAGGTACAATGCAGGCTTTTAAGCTTTTGTCATTGTTAAGACATATCACTCCTTATGAGCAATGGAGGCAAGTTATACCAATATAAACACAAAGCAGGATGAAATGGTAAAGGAAACGATGATCTATTGTTCCAAAAATAAGTAATTCTAAGCGAAAATGAAGGGAAGTACCAGCAATGCAGACAAAGTAGACTTCCCACACCCACTTGTACCACACAACAACACAGTAACAGATTCTTCTTCTCTCGAATTCTACAACAAGAAACGAGATGTTTAGAGGGGATAAAAACACTTGCATCGTATAGCATAAATTACGCATTGCTATAGAGGGGATAAAAACCCCCAAATTTTGAGAGTTAGGGTTTTCAAAAATTGGAATTGAAGAACACTAAATTTAAATTGCATTGCTGTCCAAGAAAATCGATTTATCTAGAAACCAAACAAGAAGAAATTGGAATTGTTTAACATTGAGAGTTAGGGTTTTCAAAAATTGGAATTGTTTAACATTTGTTGTTAAAATCGATTTATCTAGAAACCAAACAAGAAGAAAAGAAGAAAATCGATTTATCTAGAAAAAAATCGCATTGCTGTCCAAGATAACTCACCGTCGAATTGATGGTGGAGGTCGATTAGGTTTGTTGTTGTGATGGTGGAGGTCGATTATGATGGTGGAGGTCGATCGATGGAGTAACGGTGTTGTGATGGTGGAGGTCGATCGATGGAAATTTCAATCGGTGTTGTGCGAGGCCGCCATTGTTGTCGAGAGAGAGAGAGAGATTAGGTTAACAAACTTTATTTGTTGGTTTATATACTTGGCAAATGAATTTCTTTGCCTGAGGCAAAGAAATATTTTCCCAGGGGGGGTCAGGAATTATTTTCCTGCTTTTTTCAGGCAAATCGAAGCACGTGACCATCTGAGGCAAAATTTGCCGAATATTTGCCCAATGGACTAAAACGTTATCAAACACTGTCAAATCCCCAAAATGCAGGAAAATACCTATTTGCTTCAGGCAAATAGGGTTATCAAACGCACCCTTAGACTTTAAAAAAGTAAAACCTTAAGTTCAGTTTAATAAATTAAACCCTTTTAGAGTTTGGTTTTGGACGCATGTATAATCTTTAACAATTCTGTCTACCATACCCAGACCCATTTTTTTGCTCACAAATGCTTAAGGCCACAGATTTAGAAACCAAATTGTACATCAGGATTTTCAACCTCTCCAGGACTTGACAAAAAAAAGAAAAAAGAAAACCACAGGGACTTTGCAATATCTCATGCTTAAAGTGCTTTAAACATGTGAGTTCCTAACTTTGACCGACAAATTCAAGCATGCATGGGTGTTACAATGATTTGCGTAATTAAGACTTCTAATCTCCCTATTGAGTTCTTCCGATCATATATTGGTCCTAAAATGGATAATCTTCTTAAAATTGATTTTAGAGCATTCCCAATGCAAGGTGCATTTGGGAGGTAGGGTGGATAAATTCATTTTTTTCTCAGAGGTATTGTCCCAACGGAAGATGGATTTTAAGAAGTGGGAACACACAGGTGGATTTCAAGGTGGTCCACCTTGAAATCCACCTTGTGGAAAAGAAACAATGTCCCATTTTTTCTTAAGTTTTCTAAGTATTTTAAAACTTTTGGACTCTCGGACGGCATATCACATGTCGTCTCCCTATTTGTTTGCAAAAAAAATGGGCTGGCATGTCACATGTCGTCCGAATTTTTCTAAAAATCCACTTTCTATTATAAAAGAGTCCACCTTCCCTTGGGTACTCTCCACCTCGTAGAGTTTCACTTTGAGTCAGCAAGGTGGATTTATCCTAGTGGCGCATATGTGGAGGTCGATAAATCCACCCTGCATTGGGAATGTTCTTACAACACAAAATCTTTCAAAGGATCGATATGTTAGGGTGTGCATTGAACAAGATATTAATTTACCTGTTATTGCCCACATTCGGTTTAAATCCTTTCTTCAACCGTTCAACTTGTGCTCTATGAAGGAATTCATGTTATTTGTTTTTCTTGTGTGGAAAGATTTGGTGTCATGAGACATCAAGTTCTAATAAAAAATCCATCTCTTGGTCTTTTTTATGGGAATGTATTGTCTTCTCCTACTAACTTGTTATAATTCATCTCTTGGTCCTTTTCTATTCTAGTTCAAGGAAGGAACGCAATCCGAAAGTTCATCTCCAGATAAATCAACCGGAATCCACTAATAATTTCATAAACATAGTCCAAAAAAGAGATGAGGACAAATATTTAGTTTTGATACATATATATACAAGCTCCCTCGAGTTCACCAAACGACCACTTCATAAAAAGCCTTATTCATTTAAAAACCATCAAAATGAAACGAGATGAAGGCCTTTTTACTCCACTTCACCCCGAGCTCACCAATTTCAATCATAATCTGAAATGAATCCTGATTACATTCGACATAACTCGAGGTGAACCCTTTTTTCACTTGAGCTCACTCGAGCTAGGGGTTATTTTACTCGAGCTCATTACTTTTTCACACGTTTATTCATTTTCAGTTACAAAATCTTTTAAACTTGATTCGTAGCGCCTACTCATTAATTGATCCCACCGTTGCACAATTAATGAGGTAGCCATTGTCTAAAATCACCTATAAATATAAACTACGTAGGCTTGATTCTGGGACTTGGTCACTCTCAGATACGTAGGAAACTATCTTCTACAGATAGCTTAGCCACTCCTCCACTAAAAATCCTTTCTCATCCACTCTTCGATCATCTTCCTCAAATCACTTAACATTTACATTGGCGCCGACTAACTGTGAACGAACATCAAACCAGACAAACGACCATGGCAATAGTCACCCAAGATCAATTTAAGCAACTCCAGAAGCAGATGGCAGAACAACAAGAACAAATCAACAAGTTCGTGGCAGAAAACGCTCAGTTGCGACCACCAACGGATCACCATTCAATGGAGTTGCTACAAATAGAATCACTACTGAAGAATTCAACACCACTATCATCAACCCAGTTTTACCCACATCCAGCAACACCACCGCCCCCACCATGGCCGGCATTCAAGATGATGACCGTATCCTGTAGCTCTTAGAGAAGCTAGACAAGAATCACCGAGATTCACTCAAGGCTAACACCGCTCAAAAGGTAACCTCTACAACCCTAAAAAAATATAAGACAAAATCTCTTCATGAAGACCTCCTCCAACAGGAACCACCCCAAATTTCATCACCCCAAAATTCACCACCTATGATGGAAGTGGAGACCCTATGTACCATGTCCTACAATTCAAAACCAGTATGGCTTTGTGGCCAAAATATAAGGATATCTTCTGCAGGCTATTTCAAGCTTCACTTCGAGGAAGCGCAATAGACTGGTATTATCACCTTCCTGAAAGATCCATCACCTTGCATGACCAGCTCAAATCTCTCTTCGTCACCCAGTACATTCATAACAAACGAAGGAGAATCGAGGTCACTGCCCTATTCCGACTCAAGCAGGATGAGTCAGAAACTACAAAGAAGTTTATGGCAAGATTCAAGAAAGAATGTTTGCGAGCTGAAAGTCCAGATGAAAACTCTTGCCTTATGGTTTTTATCTCAACTGTTAACCCTAACATAGCTTTAAGTAAGACCATAATCTTGGATACTCCTATAACACTGGAAGACCTCTATGTTCGAGCTGACAAATACATCAAGCTCGAAGAAGCACTCACTAAGTCAAAAGAAAGAGTTGTAGTTGTTCAGACTACAAAACCAAGCTACTCTGAACTAAAGACAAGTAAGTCAGAGTACAAAGGAAAGTCGACATCGACCTCAAAATCAAAATTTCCAAACTTTTCCAAATGTTCGTACAATGCTCTTTGACTTAATCAAAGATGAGCCCTACTTCCAACCAAGGGTTCACGACCTCAAAGCAATTGAAGGGAACCCATACTGCAAACTCCACAAATGTCGACATCACTCTACTGAGGATTTGTATGAAGAGTCAAGGTGGGAAAGAGTGGAGAATCAAACGGTCGAGACTACTACATAACGATTGCCCCTACACTGAAAGGAGAAGAAATACAAGGGTGTTTACTAAGAAACCACATCGGATTACACGTGCGGTGGGCCTGAGTGCAAGGCTAATCTTATGGATATCAAATCATACTTATCTCCCAGTATCATTATAGTAGTGGAGATATAACAATCAGTAGCTGATTCTTTACCGATTGTTAATAAAATAAGGTTTTTCTGGTCATTTTATCATGGGAGCTCGAACATTATTTGTTGATATTTAGTTCCTTTGGGATAATGGTATTGTGAGTATTTCTAAGGCAGTCAATCTAGAATGGTAGTTCATGCTATAGCTACTATGAAATCCAATGGTGAACCATGGACTCTGTTTGCAATCCATATCGTCAAGAAAGGAAGCTACTTTGGAAAACAATTGAAGTAATTTGTTAAAATCAAGGTGTAGGTTAGGAGGCGATGGGTGACTTTGATTGTATGAAAGAGCAACTGGAAAATTAAGGTGGAAGGGTGCCGAGTGTTGCTCTTTTGCAAGAGCAGAGGGATGAGATGAGGATGTCTAGGTTTCAGGAAATTGAAAGGCAAGGTGTAAAATTCACCAGGATAAAAAAGAGGGCAGAGCATGACAACATCCAAGAGAAACTCGACCATGTTTTGGCAAATGTTTCTTGGAATGCTCTCTTTCTTGTGGCTATGGTAACTTATTTACCTTATCTTCATTTTGATCATTGTTCTATGTTAAGTTCATTTAATTTGGATATGTATATTATGTTGAACTTTTTACAGTGATTAATTAAATCCCAACAACGTCAACAACCCGCAACCTAGATATTCGTGAGAACACCTCCTTTGCAATACAGGACCCGTTTGTCAATGAAGTCAAAGATTGCCAAATAATAAACAATAGTATAAGAAGAATAAAACAATAAAGAACAATAATACCAAGATAAACGTGGTTCGACAATGCCTACCTCCACGGGGAACAATGAGAAGATTTCACTATAAGAAAAGAAACACCGATTACAATAATCTCCCTAGTATCTTTCTCAATATCTTAATCTCCCACCTTAAACCCAATACACCCTTGGCTCCCAATGTTCTCTCTCAGTTACTGTTTCTATCTCAATGTTTCTATTGTTTTCTACTTTCTTGTCTTTTTTTTTTTTTACAAATACCAAGTTACTTGGGTATTTATAGCCCATGGATAGAAACCAAATCCATATACGATTACTTGTTCAAAACCGAGATAAATAGGAAACCGAGTCCAATGAGAACTCCTGCAGGTATATGGTTTCCTTAACCAATATAGGAACTGATCCTATGGATCACACCTCTTATAAGGTATGATCATGTGCACCCAACTGTTGTGAGCCAATATATAACAATCTCCACTTTGGCGAGCCATCGACCAAAACAAGGTCATTGCAGCTTGAATTTCTTCAAGCACCCTCACATTGGCAAGAATCCTCTTGCCTCAACGCACCTCAAGTGAGGAGGTTGTTCCACCCAATCTTTAGCATGTAGAAAGATTGAGCAAGTTCAAACAATGTTTGAACTTCTCAACTGAAACCGGCTTAGTAAGACAATCTGAAGCATTTTCATCTGTGTGAACCTTCTCAACTGTAATTTCACCCGAGTCCAACGAATCCCGAATCCGATAATAGCGAATATCAATATGTTTCATTCTTACATGAAACATTTGATTCTTCGCAAGGCAAATAGCACTCTGACTGTCACATTTGATCATCATAGAAGCTTCCTTGCAAGCTTCGGTTACCGCCATATACTCCGCCTCAGTAGTAGATAAAGCAGTAACTGTTTGGAGCATTGATCTCCAACTAACCGGTCTTCTAGCATAAGTGAAGACGTACCCTGTGGTGGATCTTCGTTTATCTAAATCTCCTGCATAATCAATATCCACATAACCGGAAACACTTGCTTTCCCTTGTTGTCTTTCAAACAAGATACCCAACATCTTAATGCCTTTCAGATACTTAAGAATCCATGTCACAACTTTTCAGTGTGGCTTTCCCGGATTCGCCATGTATCTCGATACTACACTTAGTGCTTAAGCTAAATATGGTCGTGTGCATACCATTGCGTACATGAGACACCCTATTGCGCTTGCATACGGCTTCTTCTTCATCTCTTCCACTTCAGCATCTGTGGAAGGACATTAACTTTTGTTTAAAACAAAACTGTTGTTCAAAGGAGTTGACATAGGATCTGCATCAATCATATTAAAGTGCTCAAGTACCTTTTGAATGTACTTGACTTGTGACAGCCATAACTTTTCCGCTTTTTTGTCTCTCATTATCTCCATACCTAGGATCTTCTGTGCAGAACCAAGATCCTTCATGTCGAATTTCTTGCTTAATAAGGTCTTCAGCTCTTTAATTCTAGACATATCCTGACAAGCAATAAGCATGTCATCTACATAAAGTAGCAAGAGGATCACTATCCCATCATCGAACATATGAGTGTACATACAACAATCATAGTCACATCTTCTATACCCAATGTTCAGCATATAAGAGTCGAAGCGTTTGTACCACTGCCTTGAAGATTGTTTGAGCCCATAAAGAGATTTCTTTAACCTACAAACCAGATTTCTTTAACCTCTAATTCACCATGGAGAAAAATAGTTTTGATATCTAACTGCTCAAGATCCATATCCTGCTGAGCAACCAGTGATAGTAACACTCTAATAAAAGTATGTTTCACTACCAGAGAGAAAATTTCATCATAATCAACTCCTTCCTTCTGTGAGTACCCCTTCACCACCAAATATGTTTTGAACTTTGGTGGTTGTTTCTCATGCATTCCTTCCTTCTTCCTGTAAACCCACTTATAGCCAACAATTTTTCTTTCCGCAGGTTTAGGAACCAATTCCCAAACGGAGTTCTTGTATAGAGATTTCATCTCTTCAGCCATAGCTTCAATACACTCTTCTTTTTCGTTACTTTCAATTGTTTCACAATAAGAAGTAGGATCACCTTCACTAATGTTTAAAGCATAATAAACTTCTTCCTCAAACCCAAGTCTAATAGGTGTTTTGCCTTGTCTTTGGCCCCGGTTTTTTGTTATGTTGTAAGGTTGTTGCTTATCTTTATTAGATTCAACCTCCTTTTCACATTCTTGATTTTTAGGCCCATCCTCTTCAACCCCTGCACCTGACTCCTCCACCTAAATAAGAGTCTCCCTATTGGATACCTTGGTAAGAAGAGATATCTTTGTAGTTGTTTTCTCACCAATAGTGTTTTTCTCACCATTCTTCATGTCTTGATTCATAGGCATAGTCTTCTCATCAAACACAACATCTCTACTAAGGATTTTCTTTCGGTTCACTGGATCCCATAACTTATAACCCTTCACTCTCTTCTCGAAGCCGATGAAAATGCATTCACGAGATTTGGGTTTAAGTTTGGTTCTCTCATCACTGAGAATAAGAGCATATGCACTACATCCAAATACCTTCAAAATAGAGTAGTCTACAGGTTTACCTGACCATACCTCTTCTACACATCTGAAATCAAACATCTTGGATGTGGATGGTGAACGATTAACCAAGTGACAAGCATGGTTAAGCGACTCTTTCCAAAACATCTCTGGCAGACCTTCATGAAACTTCATGCACCTTTCTTTATTCATAAGAGTTATATTCATCCTTTCTACAGCTCTATTCTGTTGGGGATTCTTCTTCACGGTAAAATGCCTTGTAATACCCTCATCTTTCCAGTACTGTAGAAACTTCTTATCCTTATATTCACCGCGATTGTCAGTTCTTAGATACTTGATTTTTTTGCCTGTTTGATTCTCTACCTCTGCCTTCCACTCCTTGAATTTAGTGAAAACTTCGGATTTCTCTTTCATGAAGTAGACCCAAACTTTCCTCGAAAAATCATCCATGAAAGTTACAAAGTAGCGAGCTCCACCTTTTGATTGAGTAGGTGAAGGCCCCCACACATCTGAGTGCATATAGTTTAGTACTTCTTTTCTTTGTATCTGCAGCTTTGAAGAGTACTTTAGTTTGCTTTCACATAATACAATACTTACAGAAACTCAAGTTTACACTCTCCCTACACTCTTCAACAATTGTCGCTTGTGTAGTTCTTCCATGGCTCTTTCACTCATATGCCCTAGCCTCAAGTGCCAAAGCTGAGTGCGATCTTCTTGTGTAAAAACTGCAACTCCACCAATTACTGTATTTCCCAAAAGCTTGTACAAATTGTTAGAAAGTCTTACTCTTCTCATAACCACAAGTGAACCCTTTGAGACTATGAGATTCCCATTTTTGGATTTGTATGTGTACTCATTCTTATCCAAATAACCCAGGGAAATAAGATTCTTCCTTAGTGCAGGAACCTATTTCATGTTACCCAGAGTCCTAACAATTTCATCATGCATTTTCAACTTTACCGAATCGATTCCACAAACTTTACAACTGGAATTATTCCCCATAAAAACTATGTCACCTTTTCTTTTCTTAAACGTCTCAAACTATGAAGCACCATAATCTAAAATCCAAGGCGAAGAAAAATCATTACCTGAAGAAGTCGCCAAAATTTCTCCGTCGCTATCATCTGTAACAACGCTGGCTGAATTTGAATTTTCGGCCTTCTTCTTCTTTTCCTTATATTTCTTACAATCTCATTTCCAGTGGTCTATCGTACCACATTCAAAACAACCTTCTTTATCCCTGGATTTAGATATGCCACTGCCTTTTGATTTGCTACTTCTCTTATTTGTTCAGTCCTTCTCATTAGGATTCTTGACATATAGTCCTTCTGCTTGAGAGTCTTCACCTGTGTTCTTATTCATCTTCACATGAGAGATTATATCTTGAACAACTTCATCATACTTTAAAGTATCCTTGCCGAACATCAATGTGGTCCTGAAGTGCTTGAAAAATGGAGGCAAATATCTGAGCAGGTACAAAGACTTGTCTTCATCGTCATACTTCACATCCACCCGTAGCAAATTTGTGATACACTTATTGAACACGTTTAGATGTTCCATAAGATCACCACCTTCTTCCATCCAAATATTCAAGAGTTCATCTTTCAAGAAAAGTTTATTGGATAAAAACTTACCCATATACAACTTCTCGAGCTTTTCTCATGTTCCTTTGGCGCTAGTTTCCTCCATCACATTAAACATCACCTCGTCCGAGATATGTAGTTCGATGGAACTCTTGGCTTTGAGATCTGCTTTGCTCCACTCGTCATCTGACTTGTCCTTTGGTTTCTTGTCTTTCCCGTCAAGAACCACATGAAGATCTTGTTGGATCAAAACGTTTCTCATCTTCCTTTGCCATAGTGTAAAGTTATTTCTACCGTCAAACAGTTTAATCTCAACTTTTACACCGCCGCCAAGAGTAGTAAACCATGGTTTCTTACTGTCATTATTTGCAGGAACAACTGTAGTCTTCGTCATCTTTGACAAAACCTTAATTCCAACCTTATGCTCTGATACCACTTGTTGAACTTTATGCAGTGATTAATTAAATCCCAACAACGTCAACAACCCGCAACCTAGATATTCGTGAGAACACTTCCTTTGCAATACATGATCCGTTTGTCAATGAAATCAAAGATTACCAAACGATAAACAATAATATAAGAAGAATAAAACAATAAAGAACAATAACACCAAGATATACGTGGTTCGGCAATGCCTACCTCCACGGGGAACAATGAGAAGATTTCACTATAAAAAAAAAACACACCGATTACAATAATCTCCCTAGTATCTTTCTCAAGATCTTAATCTCTCACCTTAAACCCAATACACCCTTGGCTCCCAAAATTCTCTCTCACTTACTCTTTCTATCTCTATGTTTATACTGTTTTCTACTCTCTTATCTTCTTTTTTTACAAATACCAAGTTACTTGGGTATTTATAGCCCATGGTTAGAAACCAAATCCATATAGAATTACTTGTCCAATGAGAACTCCTGCTCCTTAACCAATATAGGAACTGATCCCATGGATCACACCTCTTATAAGGTATGATCCCGTGCACCCAACTGTTGCGAGCCAATATACAACATATTAGACATAGCCTTTTCGTTTTGATCCTTTGTGGATGCATGGAGGAACTTGATTTAGCTCTTTGATTGTCAATTAATAATTGGTGTAAAACTTTTTTTCTGTTAGTCTTAATGATAGTATTGTGATCAACCTGAGAAATATCACTAAATTGCTATCTTTGTGGAATAAGTTCCATTTAAGGCACCTTGAGTTTCAACAAAAATTATCTTGGGATAAAATGTGTAAGTTCCCATCCCAAGTTGGGAGCCATACTTTTAAAGAAAACTTGTCTAAAGATATTGCCTTTTATAAGGGTTGGATAATTAAACAAAAGCGGTTTGGGGCACATAGAGCTAAAATTAATTGTGACAAGTTTTGGAATCTTAACTCTACTTATTTTTACTAAAAGGGTGTGGAAATAAGGAGGAAGAACTTAATAATGGTGAGTTAATTTCATATTCTTTTGTTTTATATTCTTACATCAAAAGTTTTTTCTCTAACTTATTCAGTCCAGCCTCTCGCCCTCTTCTATAACCCTAGAATGTTGGTAATGGTCATGCATTACTCATTTAGTTGCACTGAAGAAAATGTCTCATTGTATTGTACAACTTCAATGAAAGAAATTAGAAATATCATATATATATTCGAGCTCACAACAACATCACTTAACGAGCAATCACCACCCATTCCTTCATAACGAGTTGGGGTTTATTTTCATCTAGTTCACTGATAAGTCCTCAAAAGTGTACTTTTATCCCCTGAATAATACCTTGTTTGCGTAGCACTTAGCTTATATTAATTATTGTGTAATATTTATTAATTAGTGTTTTCTTGTCATTTGTGTAGGTTTCGTGAGCCAAAAGTCAAATATTGTGCTAAAGCCCGCCAAAAGCCAAGAAAAACGGTTAAAGAAATGTTATTTGCACAACAGAAGAAAATTACTATTTACACCCACGTATTATTGAGGAGACCCCTTGGACCGGATCTGTGGACTTGACTTTATATCCAAGATGGGTGGTCAAAATCCCAGCTTAATCCAAGTTATATTGAAGCCCGCATGTCAAATAATCCATTGAAACCCGTTACTTGAAGTCCAACCTTAAAAAGGCTCTACAGGATGATCTAGAATTCGATTTGGGCCCGTAAGTTGTATATCTGAAGGTATTGATACAAGCTACAACTTAAACTCAAAATAATTAGGGATCCACATGATATTGCTGCTTATAGAAGCTCTACAATAGCCATAACAAATTTTGATCTAATTTGAAGATCTTGGATGAAGCAAGGATACTTTGTATGCAAGCAAAGTAGTTTCCTATCTCATAAGGACTCATATATTGTAATCTCTATATAAAAAGAAGTAGTAGCTAGGGTTTATAGCTTGATAACTCTTGAAGCCTTAGACCTTCTTGAAGTCAATCTTTCTTGTAGTATTTTCAATCATAATAACAATCTCTTCTCTTTTCCATTAATGATGTTGTGTTCTTTTAATATTTCTTCCATGGTGTAATTATCAAAGATGAGTAGCTAAGTTCCTTTTAGGGGGATTGGTTCAAGCACTCTAGATAATGCAAAAGGCACCATGATTATTTTTTTTATATTCATTGTGATTCAATTGCTTAATGCTTGTTTATTTCAATTCTAGATAAAAGATGATCCCTACTCAACCAATTATTGATATCGCCACTCGTGCAAATTTTGAGCTTTCTGAAAATATACACCACCCTACCATTCTAGGAACACAACATCTCATTTTTTTCTGCAAATTTGAACATAAAGCGTCCATGTTACTTTGCCTCCAGATAGAGGAATGTTCTTCGGCAAAACTAGGGGCAGTTTAACTCTCCAAAGGTTGACAGTGCAGATGGTAAATAAAGGTTGTTTGGTTCGATGTTTAAACAAAGTTGCATTACCACATGAAATAATAGTTGAGGGGGAGGAACCAGGTACAAAAAGTTGAAAAAAGGACTTGTCATGGCAGAGTTCATGCCCACCACGGAAGATAAAGTTCTGGATATTTGTGTTTAAACAAAGTTGCATTATTACATCACATGATTATCTTGAGTTGAATAGATATTTGTGTTGCTCATAACATCAAACTGATAGCCTTTTCATTTCTGTTAAACTACGTTAAGCACTCGCTTAGGGATGGACACAAACCATAGGAAAGAACTAAATTTTGAAGGTATTGATAGTGGATGGTATGCAGCTGACCTTTATGACATACTTACAAGTTATTATGGACAAATAATGTATCCAAATGCTTTTTTGGAAACAATCAAAAAGCAGAAATAATGGAAATAATGAGATCAACGGTATATACCACCAGAAGAAGAAAATGATATATATATATATATGGACGAAATGGACCTGATGAAAAAGAAGATGATATACAAGAAATTTCAAATGGATACATGGAGCTGATAGAGATATTTACTCTAAAAAATATTGTTGATTAGATTAGTTATTATATATTTAAGAATAATTACTTGAAATAAATAATGGTAGACCAACATCACCTGAGTATCTGACAGTCGGAAACTTGCTCAATTTTGCGTAGTTGTACTGAACATTTGTTGTGTTATACGAACAACTCATGCTACCACCTATGATGCAAAGTTTTGTCATTACAGTATTCGACTATAGGTGATGATTTATAATTTAGGTCAGCAATTTTATCCATGCATCAGTGTCCCTAACACTATAAAGCGTCAGCAGAATTATATTTTTAAGAATACTATTTTCAAATTATTAATAGTAGTCGTGGCAGTGCCACATGGTTTACTAGTGTTAAGATAATATGGAATCACAGAGATGTTAATGGCATACCTGATTCTTTGGCGCATCATGTTATGAAACAAAGCCAAGTTTTTTATAGCATGACAACCAGTTCATATTCATCGATCTTCTTCTTTAATGAAATTCTTTACTTGAATTAATTGTTTCTTCACATACATCTTCCACATACATATTGATTTTTGGTATATTTACATAATTAAATTTGTTCACTCTCTCTCCTCGTCTCAGAAACCTTGTTTCCCAATTAACATCTAATTGTAGAGAGAAAAAAAAAAAAAAAAAAAAAAAACCCTTAATGTATGAAAGAAAGTAAGAGATATTTTCGTTGATTAATGTTATTTTCATTAAATTTCGATAAATCCGCTAATATACGAATTTATCGGCACGAAATGGGGTGATTTTTGTTTCGATGAAGATTCGTGTTTCGATCTGATCCGATTTGTGAAAAGTTGGATAAAATCATTGAATACTCACGAAATCCCTCGATTTTTTCATCTATGGTCCTAATCACAAAATGCCACGTGTTAATGAAAATGTAACCTATGTATGTGTGTAGCTAATCACTTAACCCTATTGGGTTTGAATTAGTTAATTCACTAATCTATAAACACGTGGCATGTCATGATTGGGACCACACGAACGACAAAGAAGAGGAGACACAAATTTTTTTTGATTAATTAGATTGAAATTTATAACTTAAAAGAGAATTTTGATTAAATTTGGGTATATTTATAATTACATAAAAATAAATCACCCATCATGGATATAGGGCTGGCAATAGACCGAATTAGACCCGAAATCCGATCCGATCCAAACCGATAAAAGCGAGTTGGTACATTAACTTTATGTTTTGGTTCGGGTCCGGTTCTTAGAAATAAGACCTGATTCTTAGTGGTTCTAGTATGGAATTAATACATACTGAAATAATATGAACCCGATATGAGTTCTTAGAAATATGTCATAAAAATCTTATATTTTAGAAACTTGACTTTTGCAAATATAATTTCTAATACTAAGTACCTTCTAAATAAATATCAATTACCTTAAAAATATACAAATCAATAAAATCATCTACCATATTTACCGTAGACATTTATTCTAGTCCTTAGGACCGTGCTATGCATGGGATGGACTTGATTAATTTTGGGCTTATGTTGTGAGTTTTTTTGTTGGTTTATGATCTTATTTTATTTAAGAAATAAGTTTTTTGTTCTGATTTTTCGAATTTTTTTTTTTTATTTTATTTTTTCCTAGATTTATTTTCTTTATCGTTATCCATCTTGTGTTGAGTATAATTTATATTTAGTATAAATTAGTAAGTATACAATGCCTAAATGTTTCAATTAGACCTATCAGTTATATCTTCTGGGCCAAGGCCCATTGTATCTCTTTATGTACTTGTTATGCAATCAATAAAAAACCCAAAAATTCTAACCAAAAAAAAAAAAAAAAAAAACCTATCAGTTATATCAATAGTTTGCATATGAACTTCTTGAGGAAGTTGGAGACTTATTTTCTTATTTACTATGGTGATTCTTCTCTCTCTCTCTCTCTCTCTCTCTCTCTCTCTCTCTCTCTCTCTCTCTCTCTCTCTTTTAGCTTTGTGTGTATTGTTTCCTTTCATCCTAGAAATTAAAAATACTGTAGTTATCAACGGTATTGAAAATATCGTACCATTATACAAAATACATTATTTTGTATCAGTAGTTCTGCAAGGCTTATCATTAATATTCAAACTGGTCTTCTGGAAAAAAATTCATCAGAAAATAAACAATTTTCGTCACCGTGTTTGGTGATCTGTGGTTCAGGCAATGTTTGGTTACACTTAAATTTGTATGTTGGGCCTTGGATACATTCATGAATTAATCTACTACATCTTACCAGCCTATTTTATCCCTAACAACACATAATTCTTGCCCAAGGTTAATTGTGCATGATAACTTCTATTGAACTAATTTTAGGGCAAATATGTGTACATTTTAGCTAACTGAGATTGATTTTGAATTTAGTGTCTACAAATTTTACTTTGTTGTTTATACAATTTAATCAAAGAACACCTCCATTTTACTATCACTTTACTATAAGTCCCAGAATTACCGGCCATTTGGCTTGATTACTATCATTTTGTTCCTTAATTAAACATTATATTTCAGCGTATGTAGCAAGGGGTGGGTGGTACTGACGTACTGTCAAAGAAATCCAAGGAATTGTGTGGCATTGTTCTGAAAGTTCATACGATCAGAAAATATACCGGTTTAAGGGATGCATACTAAATTATGACAGAATGATTATATCCTTCAAGATGATTAGGTGGTAAAAGTATATTCTACAGATAGATCTGATATAGAAATAATACTGTAGAGCAAATTGTGCTGTAGGGAAGAACGAATGATTGGGCGGGCAAGATGTAAACAGTTTACTGAAGTTGGTTTATGATTGTTATTTTCCTTTGTATTTTGCAGTCATTGGGTCATACCTGATGGTGCGTCAGTCATGCTGACCAAGAACTGCATCATGCTTTGATGGTATTAATGTTATACGTACCATCAGTGTAAAGTTGAGACTGGTGACAATTATAGATAGGTGCTTCTGAGTTTGTAGATATATGATTATGTTCCTTAATATAAGTGACAGTAAACATCTTTAGCACAAAATTTGTAAGAGTAAAGTTAAATTCGTGCTTCAAGGGTTTATGCTACAATGGTATTATGATGATTCAGAAGAAGCTTAAAAGTAGACAAAGTAGCAGTCTAAGACTGTATGTGTTGAATGCATACATGTACAACAATAGATAAAGCAAGAGAATAACCTAACCGAGCAACCAAAACAAGTAGGTACTAAATATCTTGCACGTAGTGGAAATTATGATGGAGATTTGGAATAACAGAAACATGGCATTAGAACCTTGAATTCAACTTCGTCAGAATGACGAATACCAATTTTAATTTTGTTGTAGAATGTGAAGATAGTTTATGGGAAACTCAATCATTTCAGTTAGGCTTCTAGCCATGGTTTAGAAAATTACAAAAGGTGGGACTGAAAATAAATTCAAATTAACTATTTTAATCAATTTAACTATCAATTGTCTATTTTAATCATTTAGGTTTTAGATTTGTGTCCAGATATAAAAATTAGTATTTTAAATATAATTAAAAATAAGCGTCCTGGAGGGACGGGTCATACCTAGTAGTTTATATATGGTCTACTGGAGTAGATATAAACAGTTATACTGTAGTTAGTTAGATTGTTCTACATGTCATTCTAGGAAATGTGGTGGATCGAGGGTTATGAGCAGAGACTTAGATTTTGCTACTGGTGGTATTCTAGCAAATGTGAAGTTTGGCGGAGTCAGGATTTTTGGCTGCTACTGGTGGGGTACAGGAATAGAAGAACATGTTGATATATTTTTGGGAGTCCTTTCCTTTTTGGGGATGATAGGAACCTTCCCAAAAAGCTTTGTCCAGTTAATAAAATTTGGGGAATCGTTATTTTCATGGGTATCTACTATTGGTGGAGTGAGATTACTAGGAAAGAGTACTAAGCCTTTGATTATTGCTGAAATGTTTTGCTGGCAGATGATAGGTGTTGAAAGCTCTATGCAAAATTATGAAATGGAATGAAAATTTGTGTTGAAAGCTCTGTGCAACTTTTTGAGAAGGTTTGTGTCCTAATGGTGAGCGCTTCGGTATACGAATCGTTTTGCAAAGACTTGAATGCAAAATTATGAAAATATATAAAGAGGAAGAGACCAAAATGAAGGTGACAACAAAAAATAAGGGAATTGAAGAAGTCATGGAAAGACTCCTCTTATTTATTCAGGGTTATTTTTATTAATAGATATATGCTGACAGGGTAAGGTCTTACGATAGAATATCTTAGGATATATAGAATTGTTGATCATCAGTTGATCCACTGTTCGGATCTTTGCCAACAATAATCATTTATTGTGAAATAACCATTAATATAAAAAATATCAAGGTGTTCTTCAACCAAGTTTTCTTTACCTGCAGACTCAAAGACATGGCTCGCGTATAAATAGATTCCATTTATACCCCCAAATTATTGAATTAATATCAGTCCAACTCCAATCTGGTCATCAAAGATTATGATTCCATTGTGCTGTTAAGAAATATAAAGAATAATATCGCAAAGAAAATTATAAAATTTGGCACTGTTGCAAGCATATCAGGAACTCCATGCTAATGGAGGCAGCTGGAGAATCGTCATTGGCAGATTTGTTTTTTCATGGATTTAGCCCAATCAATCCATGAATCATCTTCCAACCTATACACTGCCTCATGAGTTTTGAATATCAAATAGTTGAATGGAGGCAGCTGGAGAATCGTCATTGGCAGATTTGTTTTTTCATGGATTTAGCCCAATCAATCCATGAATCATCTTCCAACCTATACACTGCCTCATGAGTTTTGAATATCGGTTGAATGCTTTAACTTTACACTGCCTCATGAGTTTTGTAGGGGTACTATATACAACATACATGTGGCACCATCTCTACCGTCCATCATGGTGCCACGTGTCAACATCTAATGGGCTCTCTCTTGTTGACACAAGTTACAAAGTTAAAGCCAATTACTACAAAGATATTCTCTCATCATTACCTCATTAAATGCTAGGAATGGAGTTACATTGTAAGCCTATAAATATGAAGGCAAATCACTCATTTCGGGCATCATATCATATTTCATCTGATCTTCTGATAGTGGAATGCTCTCAACACTATCTCATGGTGAGGTCTCATGATCAACGACCTCCCCAATCTCTCATGATGAGACCTCACCTCTCAGGTCTCATCTCTCTCGAGCTCTCCTTATAATCGAGCTCCCATTTTGTATCACCACCACTACAGGGACTTGGGATTTTCTCAAGCGAATTCCACCCACCAACCCCACCATTACACCATTGTTCTAAGGTTCTCAAAGTGGTGATTTCAAGTTCAAGAAATTCTATTTGGTAGAATTGCAATCATAATTTCCAATTGGGGGTTTACTTTCGGTTGCCATTACTGTATGTGAAACTCGACGAAAGCAAGATAAGTATCAATTCACTATGATATTTATTTATGTTTATCCACTCGAAGAGACCTCCATTTCTTACTGTTCATTTTATTTTGTCTCACACAAATTGATTATTATATGCATCTATGTAACATATATTCTTATAACTCGATCATGATTATATATATCAGTTACATTCTTAATGGCCACATGTTCAGGTCTTGCAGAGACCTCCTCACATATTCAGGTCTCTAAGCAGACGAGCTCAGGTCTCGTCGCGACCTGACCTCATATTTAGGTCTCTCAGCCAACGACCTCTCAGATCTCGTCGCGACCTCACTTCATGTTCAGGTCTCTAAGCGAACGACCTCTCAGGTCTCGACGCGACCTCACTTCATGTTAGGTCCCTAAGCCAACGACCTCTCAGGTCTCGTCGCAACCTCACCAGGTCCTTAATCGCGACCTCGCCAGGTCCTTAATCGCGACCTCGCCAGGTCCCTAATCACGACCTCATCAGGTCTTTAATCGCGACCTCTCCAACACTCAGGTCTCATCGCGACCTCACTTCATGTTCAGGTCTCTAATTGGGACCTCACCAGGTCCATCAACGACCTCCTCCAATTACAGGTCTTTCAACGACCTCAAGAATATTTATGCCATACAGGGGGTTATTCTCACTTTATCTAATTCCTTTAACTTATTATTGGCACAATTACATATTAATGATATTTTTTGTAGCTCTCTCTATGTGCAGGTCACATGAACACGACCTCACTCCTCATAAGCTATTTTTGCACAAATGTGCCACATTGCTTTCACTGAACTCTTTACAAGTGAAATGCTTGATATAAAATATGGCCACCCTCATTGATTAGTGAGTCACTCGTATGCGGGATGACCTCAACCACAATTCTCTAGCCACACGCCTGGTCGAACGCATTCACTCTCAACGCAATGCAGACCCACAAAGGCCACATGCCCAAGAATTGTCAAACAGGTCTCCACGCTGCGACCATTCACTAGATCGGGCACCAAAAGGTTCCTAGTAACTCTCAAAACACTTGGTCAACCAATGCTCTTTCTCAAACGAGCTACATTTGCACTCCAAAGTGCCACATCTATCGAAGTGTCCAGTCACAAGGCGACAAAGATAGTACATACAAGTCATGGAAGACGTACAATTCCATGTAAGTCTTTTATTGAATTTTATAATGTTTCACATGCTAACATTATCAGGTCTATGCAATTCGATCACACAAACGTGACCACCTTCAAGCATGACCGAGGCCAACCACCAAAGCATACAAGAGGACCCACTTCAGTACGACCTGCTTGCAGCCGTCCATCCCGTCTACATGCCTTCTGAACGAGCTACCAGGTCTCCCTGGAACTAACTAGCTCGCTGTACACAAAGTCATGATCGAGTTGCCATTACCACAAGGGACCTTCATCACGTCCTGCAAATCTCAATGATCAAGCTCATCAAAATTTGGGGCGGATCGACTTCGTTAAAGAACCCCATATTTCATTCATCTTGGGGGCTAGATCGGTTCGATTACTTCTTTTCAGCCCGAACCCCGTTCAACCTAAAAAGAGGGGGCTTATGTAGGGGTACTATATACAACATACATGTGGCACCATCTCTACCGTCCATCATGGTGCCACGTGTCAACATCTAATGGGCTCTCTCTTGTTGACACAAGTTACAAAGTTAAAGCCAATTACTACAAAGATATTCTCTCATCATTACCTCATTAAATGCTAGGAATGGAGTTACATTGTAAGCCTATAAATATGAAGGCAAATCACTCATTTTGGGCATCATATCATATCTCATTTGATCTTCTAATAGTGGAATACTCTCAACACTATCTCATGGTGAGGTCTCATGATCAACGACCTCCCCAATCTCTCATGATGAGACCTCACCTCTCAGGTCTCATCTCCCTCGAGCTTTCCTCATAATCGAGTTCCCATTTTGTATCACCACCACTACTATAATAAACTTCTTTCTCCCTCTCCGTGGATGTAGGCACAATTGCCGAACCACGTATACAATGGTGTTCATGTCTCTACTTTATTATTATTGTTCATATCATTTACATACACATCATCTTTCATTAATGTATTGACCGACCTCACAAATATGGTTAATACAAGTTTCTATACCTTTACTACAAAAGAAGAACTGAATGTTAGAATTTGGCCGGTAGAAATGTTGTTGGATGAGCAGAAAAACCCTTGGTTCAATGGTCAAAGGATATGCATATGGAAAAAACACTTGTATCCATTCCTTAGCTTGTAAGGTCCTTAACCAACAAATTAACATAAGGTTGCAGGTGTATATTAATTTAATTCTTGGCCACTTATGAAGTAACATCTTTAAGTAGTTTTTTTATTTGACATGCATATTACATTTAATCTGCAAAATTACAAATTGCAAATTACAAAGAAGTGTTCATTATTCTGCTCCGAGCTATTTGACACATGTTAGTACCTCTCTCGCACCAACATATAGAAAGTTTTCAAACTATGATGCAGAGGTCAAATGCACTTCTACATAGCCATTTATTCAATACATTTTAAATCAGTACATTACGGTATTGTTCAAAATCTCGAATTCCTCGAGATCTCGTTTGAGATCTCGGGTGTGGGGGGTTATTTACTAAACTGAAAGGGTACGTGATACAATGAACATGAGAGTATCTTTATCAAAACAAAATAGAACATGAGGATGTCAATTGATAGTCTCCAAAAGAAAAGGATCTAGAGTAAGCATTGCATACATGCTTGCGCTGCCTTACCTAGTTTCTGATTTATTTTGTGTGTAATAGGATTTTAAGAAATTGTTATAGAAAAGGTTGTGCAGGAGATTAGATGATTATATAGAATATGAAGATGGGGATTTTTCGTAATTTAATGGTTCATATCAAGTGGGAAGATTGAACATTGAAGGAGGATGATTCATAGAAAGAAACCGAAGTCAATGTTTGGAAGGATGATTCACATATAAAAAGAACATATATATGCGGGAAAAAATGAATGTCGATACTAAATAACAACACAAAATCACCTGTAAATAAAATTTTGTACCAGCTTCACATGTTGATTCAACTGTGTATCGATAATACTTGAGGGCAGGGATTTCCTTTTGATTTCTTCTGTCCATATTTCCTCTATTGGCATCCATCATTCATCTGCAAGTTTAAACAAAAAACCATAACAATAGATGTAGCTATTAAAATAATTATGTAAACTACGCATTATTCCATGATGACATATTGCATAACCATATATACAAACATTAAAGAGTGAAAAGAATATTTGCATCATTTGTTGTTGTTTTTTTCTTTGTTTTTTTTTATGGTTAGGTTTTGTAGATAGATTGCTCGGATTCTTGCTGCCTCCACTGGTCGGATTTTCTCTGCCTGGACATAATATTAAGAAGAGAAATGATAATATTTGTTAATATACAATATTGTTAATGGCGCCCCCTCATGTGCTCCTCTGTAGTAACTTACCCTAAGTTGCTCCAGTGATCACATGCTTATCACCCACCCTTTTCGAGTAAACCTTATCCCTCTTTCTTCACCCTGTTTCTCTTATCTTACCCTTTTTTAGCAAAACTTTCAAAACCCTAGATCTACAACCCCTCTCTCCGACGGCCTTATGGCCGGAGACCATGGGAAACCATGGAATCTCTTCAGATCCACCACCCCTACCCATCCAATCTCTTTCTCCTTCCACCCCTGCTGTCCCCAACCCCTCACCTGTGACTCAACCAATGGAGAAGGAATCGATATGCAAACATTGTTGAAGATATAAACAAGGAAACAATTGCTACTCAACCCACTACGTCGAGCGTTGAAGAACCCAAGGCTTGGAGTTCTCTACTTAAGAACCCCCCTCCCTCAGCGGGATCTGAAACTTTGAGTTACATGGAACCACAATTCAAAGATGGAGCATTGGTACTCGATGATGAAATCTGTGAAGAAGGAATTAAGGAATGGGAGAATCGAATTGTTGGCTTCTTCTTAGACAAAAAGCTACCTTTTCTCATGGTGAAAGAACAAATTTTGAAAAAATGGAAAATTGATGGGGAGTTAGACATTGCCTTAGATGGTGATATGTTCTACTTCAAGTTTACCAATGAGGAGGACAAGAATAAGGTCTTGGAAGAAGGCCCTTTCTACATGGCTGGAAAACTGTTTGTTATTAGGGCATGGACGAGAGAAATTGAAGAAAATCGAGGCTCCATAACAACAGTCCCAATTTGGGTGAAGATGTTCAATGTACCTGAGCGTCTCTGGAGTATAAAATTAAAGGCTTCAGCTTTCTTGCCAGTTCAATTGGGAAACCAGTCTATATGGATAAAGTTACAGAATTGAAGGCAAGCAGATGCTATCGTATGCTAGAGTCTACGTGGATGTCCCAGCTGAGAAGGAACTGCCAAAGGAGATTAAATTGGTAACTAAGTCAGGTAAACTACTCACTATTCCCCTTGAATATCCCTGGAAACCATTACTTTGCACACAATGCAAAGTTTTTGGACATAATATCTTGGGTTGTGAGAAAAGAGCCCCAGAATTGAATAAAAAGAAAGTACAACCAAAACAACACAAAGAGGAAGGGGAATGGCTTGCAGCAAAGAGACAATGGAAAAGGAAGGACAGAGATCTAAGGCATGGAAATGGTGAAAGGAATGCAGCTCAGACTAACTTCAGGGCTGTAGATAGGAATGGGAAGAGGGAAGATAAAATGAAAACCCCAGCTGGGGTGAAGTCTACTGGAACCTCAGGTGGAATTTGGGTGCTCTGGGACACCAAGTCTATCTCTCTCAAAGTTTTTGAGATGACAGACCAAGTCATTCATTGTCAAGTAGAAGATAAAGGTGTTGGTATCTTTTACATTCTGTCAATAGTCTATGGGAGAAATAACAGACTTGACAGAGAAAAACTTTGGAGGAATATGGTACTCTTTAATAGAAGAATTGCTTCTAGAGAACCATGGATTCTCATGGGAGACTTTAATGTGTGCAAAGATGCCAATGAGAAGGTAGGTGGAAATAGAGTTCATGCTAGAGATACTCAAGACTTGGTCAATTGCATGGATGAATGTGCTATAAAGGACTTGAAACCCACGGGAACTTTTTACACATGGACTAACAGGGGGGAAGGAGATGATAGAATTATGTGTAAATTGGACAGATGCTTGGTGAACCACATCTGGTGTAGCAGGTATCCGGAAGCTGAAGCCGACTTCCCAACTAATGGTGTATCTGATCAATGCACCTATTACTTTAAAGTGGCCTGACACAGAGGGTAAACCACATCCACCTTTCTGATTCTTTAATCATTGGGTGGATCATGAAGATTTTAGAAGTATTGTACGAGATGTTTGGAGTAATGAAGGTACTGGGAACCCAATGATGAGACTGTACACAAAGTTAAAGTTATTGAAAAGAAAGTTAAAGCTATGGAGCAAAGCAAAGTTCTCAGGCCTCCAGGGTAAAGTACAAGCAGCTAGAGAAGATTTGGAGAAGATTCAAATTGCAATTCAAAGTAGGCCTCTAGATCAGTCTTTGGCAAGAATGGAGAATATTGCCTTAACTGAATATAACAAGCTGATGAAAGCTGAGCAGTCTTCAATCAAGCAAAAGGCAGGATCCAAGTGGGCAGAGTTAGGGGATGACAATACTGGTTTCTTTCACAAAGTAGTGCAAGGAAATAGAGGGAGAACCTCCATCCACAGACTTGAGAGTAGGACACAACATATCCTTACTGATAAAAAAGATATTGCGGATGAGATTGTTCAACAGTATGAACAAATTCTAGGCCAGAAGATGCAGACTCAATACCCAAGCAACCTATGGGACCACATTCAGTTGAGCCAGTTGATTCCATCTGATATGAGGGAGGACATGTACAAACCAATTACTAGTGCGGAAATCAAAGATGTTATATTTTCCATTCCAGATGATAAAGCACCAGGCCCTGATGGCTTCAATGCCAAGTTCTACAAAGCATGCTGGGACATTGTTGGCTCGGATGTAGTGAGAGCTATTTCCAACTTCTTCAACTCTGGTAAAATGCTGCGAGGTACAAACTCTACATTGATTAGCTTAGTCCCTAAAAAAGATATGCCTAATTGTGTAGGAGACTATAGACCTATATCTTGTAGTAATGTTATATATATATATACAAATGTATCTCTAAACTTATTGTTAGTAGAATTCAAGATGTTATGCCTTGTATCACTAAATCTAACGAAGCTGCTTTTGTAAAAGGGAGAGATATTACAGATAATATTATGCTCACCCATGAACTTGTAAGAAGTTACAACAGGAAAAGCAGCAAACAAAGGTGCACAATCAAGATAGACATTCAGAAGGCTTATGACTATGTAAGGTGGGAATTGATCCTGGATATCTTGAACAGGATTGGCATGCCACAAAAAATGATCAACTGGATTTACACTTGTGTTTCCACTCTATACTGATAAATGGGAGTGCTGAAGGATATTACAAAGGTGAAGGGGCCTTAGACAAGGAGACCCCTTGTCACCGCTGTTGTTTGTTCTTGTAATGGAGGTCATAGGAGCTTTTCTACATGTGCAACATACCCAAGGAAACCTGACTCTGCATCCTAAGTGTAAAGATCCTATGATAACACACTTAACCTTTGCAGATGACCTCATGATTTTCTGTGCTGCTGATTTGAACTCTGCTAGAGCAATTAAAACAGCATTGTCTGACTTTAACGCCTTCTCAGGACTCACAACCAACCCACTTAAAAGTTCCATTATCTTTGGTGGGACTCCTGAACTGGTTCAACAAGAGTTTGCATATATTCTGGGAATGCCTATTGTGTTGCCACCAATACAGTATCTTGGGCTGCCACTCACTACATCCAGACTCCTGATAGGGGACTGCCACACCCTCCTAGACAAGTTCAAGAAGAAAATAACTGGATGGATGAGCAGACTACTGTCCTATGCAGGAAGAGTGGTACTTATTAACTCAGTGCTTACAAGTATGCAGGTCTACTGGGCAAGGGTATTTATTCTTCCTACGGCTGTGATCAAGAAGATGAATCAATTGTGTGCTAACTTCTTATGGGCTGGACCTGAATTAGGAAGAAAAAAGCATCTGGTGAGCTGGTCACAATGCTGCAAATCAAAGGCAGAAGGGGGGCTAGGTATCATGAATATGCAAGCATGGAATTTGGCAGCAATTGGTAAACAGGCCTTCAACATTGCTATTTGCTACTAGGAAACAATCACTCTGGGTTGAATGGGCAAGCAAACATCTTATCAAGACTGCCAACTTCTGGACAATGCCCGAACCTCTTGATGGCTCTCATATATGGAAGGGCATACTCAGCAGCAGAGACAAAATCAAGAAGCATATTACATGTCATATTGCTGATGGTCTCAATATCAGAGTTTGGCATGATCCATGGATACATGGTGGACCTCTCAGAGATAGAGTTACATGTTTTGATAGGCAAGGTTGCGGTGTTAGAGACAATTCCATGGTGAGTTCACTGATCAACAATGGCACTTGGAATCTGCCCGAGCCAAGAAATGATGCAATCAAATCAGTATGGGAGCTGATAGAAGAAGTTGCAATTGACACAAATGAACAGAAGGATTCTATGATTTGGGAACCTCACCCTATTGACAAGTACACTATCAACACTGCATATCAGGTCCTAAGGCCCAGATCTCAGAAGTTATAGTGGACCAGCCTTGTTTGGAACAAGATGAACACTCCTAAACATGCATTTATAACCTGGCTTGTAATGCAAGAGGTTGTTCTTACTCAGGAAAAGCTGCTTAGATGGGGACTAATATATGAAACAAACTATTTGTTATGTAACATGGACTATGGTGTACCTACTAGGACTCAACTGAGACTCCCTCCACAGGGAGGTACCAACAGACCAAGGCCAACTCCTCATCCATACTTCCCGAAGATATGCTTCAGCACTAGTGCCCCATTGACAAATCTGCCACCACTTGGCCCTAGTACTACCAGAACTGCAGTTTTTGAGGATACACAACACTTGTTCTTCAACTGCAGATTTTCTACAGAGATGGTGTGAGCTCCAACGAACTGTCAAAACCTCCCAATATGAATGGAGATGGATAGTACAATTCACAAAAGTAAGAGACTTGCAAAGGGAGGTACTGCAGACATCTCTCTGTGCAAAAACTTACTGGCTGTGGAGGGAGAGAAACTCAAGGATATTTGAGGGAAGAGCAAGCACTGCAGAACAACTATGTAGCAGAATTTTTGAGTCAGTGAAACTAAGAAAACTGGGAAGAGACAGAACACTGAAAGACAACCAAACGAACAGGTTCTTTGCTCAAAAATTGAATGTGCAAACAAAGTATAGACCAAATGTTGTTCAAATGTGTAAGTGGATGAAACCTACACCAGGAATGATATGTCTTAATACAGATGGTTCGTTGGATGATACTAAAGCAGGATTTGGAGGTCTGTTTAGAGATCATGAAGGCAATGGCAATCTAGCATACAATAGTAGGTCCAAGGAAAGGTCTATCACTACAATTGAAATTGAGGCAATTGCTACAGGCATGCAGTTAGCTTTGGAGAAAGGCTATACTAAACTAAGGGTGGAGTCTGACTCAAAACAGGCAGTTGATAGCATCAATGGGAAGATC
This sequence comes from Aquilegia eximia, assembly GCA_023053565.1. Classification (NCBI taxonomy): domain Eukaryota; kingdom Viridiplantae; phylum Streptophyta; class Magnoliopsida; order Ranunculales; family Ranunculaceae; genus Aquilegia; species Aquilegia eximia. The sequence continues at coordinate 1,178,928 of JALIGU010000012.1, read as the reverse complement.
CAGTCTTCATGGAGAGCAAAGCAGACTGTAAACAATGCAAAAAGAATGACGCATCAGTTTGAGGTCATCACAATTTGCCATGCTTACAAACAGACAAACAAGTGTGCCGACTTCTTGGCTCATCAAGGAACAAATGAGACTACTCTCAATGTTTTTATAGGCCCTTTTTCTGAGCATCTGAGTAAACTTATAAGCCAGGATGCTGCAAGAACCATGTATCCTAGAATGTAATTGTTTCATTTTTTACTATAATCTGGTCGGGGTCTGCCTAACCCCAGCTCGCTTCATGCAAAAAAAAAAAAAAAAAGATTGAGGTTAAGTAAATGTTTAAGAGATGAAATTATATTTAAGGCCCATTTTTATTAATTTTCTGCAATTACAATTATACCCAAAATTGAATGAAATTCTCTTCAATTAGGTTATCAATTTCGGTCTGATTGATAGTCTAATTGAAGATATATTTTCTTAGGGGTATTTTCTGCTTTAATAGAGCATAATAGATGGGAGATCTCAGTCACACCACATAAATCTCTCATTCACCACATTTTTATAGCTTACCACAAATATTCTTAAGATTATATAGGCACACCACAAATACAATTAATAATAATAATAAAAAAACTTTGTACACCATATTTTATTTTATTTTTTTAGTAGTAAAATATATATAAAAATTGTACGGGGACTATATACTCCAACCAATAAAAAGCAGCCACGTGGCATAGTCGTTAATCCATCAAGTCGCTACGATCTCAACTTACTAGTAGCTCGACCACAACAACTCGACTACATAATCAGCAGCGGTCTGCTAATACGCACGTGCCCTAATTTGGCGCCCAAGATACTCTCTCCAGCCGTTGTCCAATTACTACAACCGTTACAAAATCGCTGGAGAATATCATATCATCATAAATACATCGGAGAATCTGCAGGATCCCATGATCTTCGCCTCTTCACCTTTTATATAAACAGAACTACGATGGCTTGATCTCTAAGTTCAATCCCGACGAACTAGAGTACGTAGGCAATCTCAATCTCAACGAGGTGCAGCCACTTCGATCTAAAACTCCCCCCATTGGTCAAGTCTGCCAACGACCTGACCTAGTGAATGCATTGATCTAGAAATAGGTCAATACATTTCGCACCGACTGTAAGGAATTCGATTATATCGAAAAACCCAAACCCTCCCACCCAATTCGAAGTCATTCATTCAAATGGCTACCCATGATTTAACCATCCAAGACCTGCAAGACCAAATCAATCGTCTTCAGGCAGAAAACGCACAGTTAAAGGCTGCACAAACTACCAACCCAGCACCAGTAGCAAATGGTGGACATGGAGTCGTTGCTGTTGATGACTCCAATCGAAAGTATGAAGAACTCAGGCAACAACTAGCAGAGTTCGTCTCTCGACAGGCCGTCAAAGGCCAGGTCGTCGCAGATTTCTTAGTAGACTATCCAGCAGAGGATATCAATTGGGAACCAGAACCAGAAACAAAGAAAGTCCAGGACAGTCCTCCCGACACTTGGCAACTATATGTTGATGGTTCACATAACTCAAACGGAAGTGGCATAGGTGTTGTACTCATTTCACCTGAGGGTTCACAGCTCGAGAGAGCAACTCGTCTCGACTTCTCGACCTCCAACAATGAGGCCGAATACGAAGCTCTAGTCCAGGGCATACAAATGGCTATCGATTTACAAGTAGTTCGCCTCAAGGTATTCAGTGATTCTCAACTGGTAGTCAATCAGATCACCAATAATTACCAGATCAATGGTGTCAACTTAATCAGATATGCTAGCAAAACAAAGGAACTCATCAGCAAACTCAGTTATTTCACAATCGCTCACATCCCTAGAGATGACAACAAACATGCTGATTCATTGGCGTTTTTAGCATCTAAGATCGAGTCAGATCAACCGCGAGCTCTAACTATAGCAATCAGTACACAGCCCGCATATCTACTCAAAGAAGAAAATGTTCACCAAATCTGTGATCTACTAGCCACAACACCAACAGACATCCAAGGGACTTGGATGGAACCTTTCATCACATATCTTCAAACTGGTGTGTTACCATCCAACAAAAAGGAAGCTAATCAGTTATTACATAAAGTCACTATGTATAAACTTCATGAGGGTAAGCTATTCAGAAAATCTGCAACTGGTCTGTTATTACGGTGCTTGATCCCCAAGCATGGGCAAATCATCTTCCAAGAAATCCATGAAGGAGAATGCGGAAACCACTCCGGAGGTCGAACATTAGCTCATAAAGTGATCTCACAGGGATATTTCTGGCCAAGAATGAAAGAAGATGCCAAGAAATTTGTGTTGAAGTGTAAAGAATGCCAACGTTTTGCTGATAACCAACATCAGCATTCCAGACCTAGTGAATGCATTGATCTAGAAATAGGTCAATACAAAAATAAATCTAAAGAATCTAAAATATAAAAATAAAGTTAAACAACAACATATAACAGTGTAAGAATGTCCAAATACAAACTTAAACAACAATATCTAGATAAAATAGTTTATTCTCATCTACAATTGGAATAATAAAAAAACATTCAAATCTTGGATTTTGACTATTGTTCTCTACATCTCTTCATTGAGAAATTTGGGAGATCTTAGTCAACACCACACAAATCTCTCATGTATCACATTTTTGGATAAATTTGAAATAATTATATTTTTACAAATTTATTCCTATTATTCTATTTAGCACACCACACATTACAATAATTTTTTTATTTATTTTTTTTTTTTTTAGTTTATTTTAGAAATTTTACTTGCCAAATAAAATCTAGCAAATAAGGAAACGTTGTTAAATTAAAGTTAGCAAATAAAGATAGGGAAATCATATTGACACCCGACTCTTTACAAAAAGCTATCTAACAAATTAAAAGCACCCCCAAATAAATTATATACTATTTTTACTAAGAGCCACACACCTATTTAAACTAAAAACTTATTAGGAAATTTTGTTTTTTTTTTCATTTTTTTTTCTTTGACTCTCTTCTCTACTTTCTCTTTTCGTCTACTCCATTAACAAAAACCCAAATCATTACCCTCTTGTTTACCAAAATCTTAAATTTAATATTATTCTATTCTTTACGACCATGGTAAATTTTTAAGAGACAATAAAATATTTTAATATGGATGAAGACCACTATTATATGAAGAAATTCATGTTGTTTCTGCTTATGTTAAGTTCAAGAAAAATTTGTTAAAGTTTAACTTAATGTTATTTGACCTAAAAATTAAAAGTGAAATTAACAAGTTGAATATTTTAGGGTTTTCATTTGAACATTTAATTTACTTAAATGTTTGAAGATCGAATTTTGAATGTGGAGAAATTTTTTTGAGAGAATGGAGAGAGATAGAAGAGAAAGAAAAAAATAAAAATAAAAATAAAAATTGGGTAACTCTTATCCTATTGGGTGTTTTTAATTAGTAACAATTTTTGGATGGGGTAAGCTTAATTTTTTGGATAGCTATTTGTAAAATACCGGGTGTCATTATGATTTCCCTAAAGATACCTTTATTTTCTTTTCTAAAAATATGCCAAAATCAAAAAATCAACTAATCTTTTCTTCTTCCTCAAACTCTTCTTCTACTTCTTCTAAAACTTCCTTTTAGATTTTATAGGAAAAACAAATATGGAACGTCATGACAGTAATGAAGAGAACAATAGTCAAAATCTAAGATTTGAATGTTTTTTATGATTCCAATTGTACATGAAAGTAAACTCTCTTATTTAGAAATATTGTTGTTATTTAAATTTATTTCCATTTTCTAGATTCTTTAGATTTATATATATATATATATATATATATATATATATATATATATATATATATATATATATATATATATATTTTACTATTAAAGAAATAAAATAAAATGTGGTGTACTAAGGGTTTTTTTTATTTTATTTTATGTGGTCTGCCTAAAGAATCTTAAGAATATTTGTGGTAATCTAAAAAAATGTGGTGTATGAGAGATTTGTGTGGTGTGACTAAGATGAATAATTCTACGTTTTTAAACTTTACACGCAAACAACTTCTACAAACTGACGTAGCTAGTCTACATCATCAAATAATTTTCTCTCTCTTTCTCTACTGTTTTCTTCTCTCTCTCTATTCCTCCATTGAACTCTTTCGTTGATTTAGAATTCAAAATAAATAAGTTATTAATCGAATTTAAAATTTACTCACACTAATATTGAATCTGTCATTTGTATAAATAAAGATGAATCTGCTTTACTTGAATGAATTTGCTTTACTTGAAGCAAATGATTTAGAATTCAATTTCTGTTATAAATTTTGAGTTTTTTTTTTAGTCTGGGTTTTTCTTAATTTTTGTTTGTCATTTTATTTCTAAAACAGGTTTTAAGTAGAAGGATGAATTATATTTGCAAATTTAAATAACTTTTAGTTTTGGTTTTTCTTTGTTGTAATGGGGGAAGAAGAAGATGAGAAAAAATGTAACGCCCCGGGATTTCGTCCTCGTTCATCCCGCTGCGTCGAGTACCATACCCCTCGCTAATGTCAATATTGTCCCCATTTAGTGACTGCGGATATCCAGCAGTAGAGGGTTTTGGATCAAGGCCCACCCATGTGGTTTACCCCAAAAGGCCTTGAGATTACTTAGAGTATGGTTAAGCTCTATATACTACCAATACAACCACTTCCTTGGAAATGTGGGACTAACACCAACTCATGGGTGTTACAATCTCACCACCTTAGAAATAGAGTCTCCTCGGGTCTGCAGTACACTCAGTACAGTCCCAAAATCACCGATGTTCCCTACCAAGTGAGATAAGTACCTGGCGCTCCCTAGGCCTTTCCAGCGTACTTTCCCACCTACAACAGGCGACCCGTCGTCGGCTCTGATACCAACTGTAACTCCCCGGGATTTCGTCCTCGCTCATCCCGGTGCGTCGAGCACCATACCGCTCGCTAATGTCAATATTGTCCCCCTTTAGTCACTGCGGATATCCAGCAGTAGAGGGTTTTGGATCAGGGCCCACCCATGTGGTTTACCCCAAAACGCCTTGACATTAGTTAGAGTGTGGTTAAGCTCTATGGTGGTGTTTGATAACGCCCTTTTCCTGCGGCAAATCCCTATTTTCCCGCATTTTTTGTGTTTGCCCTCGTTTGATAACGTAACTGGATGATTTGGCAAAGTTTGCCGCTAAGCCCTCACGTGACCCTGTTTGCCAGCTTATATGCGGGAAAATTTTGCAACCACGTTTTTTTGCCGGGTATATAGGTAAAAAAAACACAGCAAAACCTATCTCATAACCAAAAAAGCTTCAGAACTTCAATGGCGGCAGTTCTGGTGGCGAAACTCGTGGTGAAGGCTGTTTGAAGATATTATAGGTATGCATCAACTCTTTTCTCTCTTTTTTCACTATTATACATCATTATACTCTCACAAATCGAACAATTTCACAAATCGAACAATTTCTCAACTCTTTTCTCAAATTCTTTTTCACTACTGTCGCGATGTTCTTTTCATATAAAGTTTGGGATTTTTTCAATTTGAACATTGTTTTATTCTTATTCAACAGTAATTTGCGAAATTCATTTGTAATTTTAAAAAACACCTAATTTCAATAAACTCTAAAATTTCAAAAAAGTTGGTGATTTTTTCAAGTTGAACATTGTTTTATTCTTATTCAACAGTAATTTGCGAAATTCATTAGTAATTTTGAAAAACCCCTAATTTCAAAAAAAAATTGGGGATTTTTTCAATTTCAAACTATTTGTTAACTTTATATTAGTTTATTGTTGGTATGTTCAAAATTATTAAAACAATTAATGGTTTTGTATTTTAAGTAATTTAAATGTACATTTATGACTGTTTTAATATTTGGATTTTTTATTTTTGCTGCAATGTAACAATTAATTAAACTTGTACAAATTTTGTGTATATAAGTATATGTCTAATTGCTTAAATGTTGTGTATATGCCCAATTGCTCAAACAATTATTTTGCAGTTTTGATTTTTTAAATATCATATTTTTTATTAAAAATATCTGACATGTTTGAACTGACATAGTTAGTTACTATGGTTGGCATACATGTTTCTTGTAAATGAAACTAGTATACCTGCATGTAGCTTTATCATGAATTAATGGTCCTGATAAATATTGGCAACAACTAATAAATGTATAGGTTTTTTTGTTTTATTTTTGCGGACTTGCTTCTCTTCTCTTGTTCGCGTTCTTCTTTTTCTCTATTTATAGTATTTGCTCTTCGATATCAAGGTTTGTCACTATAACACTGATAAATAGTTTTTTTTCTCAAGTTCTTATATTAGCCATGTTTTTACTCAAGTTTTTTTATTTAGTTCGACACCATACCATGATTATTGGCATACATACAACTGCTTTGTTTGTCACAAGGTCTCATGCCAATTGGTCATAATCTAAGCCTAACTCTAAATTAAATCATATCTAAATATAACATCAGCATGCATATGTAATAACTCTTCCATGTAGCAATCATATTCACTTATTCAACAAAACTGATGCAAGTAACATCTTGGACACTAAATATACATTCTTTCATAATATACATTGTGCAACCAAATAAGTATCATATATAGTATATATGAAGATATTAAAGCTAGCTAGTTTTTAAATAATTTGGTTTTGCAACTTTGAAGCTTAAACATAAACAAGTGCATACTTGGTTCTGATATTAATTTGAACCAAGACATGAAGCTTATATAATACTTATCAGTGTTTTATTTTCTGGTGTATCAGTCTGTTTTGTTTTTTATGTTAATTTAAATATATGTGCTAATAAGATTATGTTCACATCACTATCAAGAAATCAAGATATCTTGTTTTTTGTATGTAATCCCTATATTCTATGTTGATAATATCTGATGAATGTTTATGTGTGGTTTTGTCACACTAAATTTTCTTTTGCAGACCAGTATCTTTTGCAGACCAGTATCGTTTAAACATCAGCTCAAGAAGGTATGATTTTGATTTAAGGTTTTTTTTTTATTTGTTCTAAACATTATATGCAGTAGTGATGTATGATATTTTTTGGCAGCTTCGCTCTCCCTTGTCTTTCGATTTCTCCCTTTCGCTCGTGTTTGTCTTTCTCTACTCGTTTGCTTTTCAAGGTTGGTTATTTCTTTTACCATGTATTCGTTTCTATTATAAAGCATGTTTAGTTGGGATTAGAAAGCATGTTTTTGTCGGCATTAGGTATCTATATATGCAGTAGGTATCTACCATGTATCAGTTGGGATTTCAATGGCATGTTTTAATAATTAAGTGATGTTTATGAATAGAGTTTTTGTTTTTATTATATAATCATGCTTTCAAGTTTCAATATAGATTGGTTTTGTCATCTATAGATTGTCATTTGTTTACACAAATAATAGTACATACTAGTATCCCGATTAGTTTGTACACACAGCGTAAGATTTTATGTTAATTCCTACACACATACAGATTAATGATTGTATTAGTTAGTTCTATAATTAAACACATAGTACAGACTAGTAACTTGATTAGTTGTGAGAACTATATTATACGAAATAAGTTGATGTAATGGTAACTCATAATGTTAACAAAATCTGTAGTTAAATAAAAATTGAAATCTGAAAAAAAAATTGAAAGCTAATACATATAAACTCATTATGTTGAAAACATCTAATTACCACTTTTCAGAGAATGGGTAAATATTCCTATTATGTTGTGCGTCGTGGGTTCTGTCCGGGTATCTACAAAACTTGGGAGGAGTGCAAGTCACAGACGAACGACTTTAGCAACGCTGACTGGCGTGGTGCTTATACCTTTGCTGAAGCAAGGCATATGCTTCAGCACATCTTACAAATGGTTTCTGTCAATCTTCTCGCCTTATGTGTGATCCCAATCATCTTATGTCCTAGTCTTACATTCATGCGCCAGAACTGTCTGAACATTCTGGTCAATCTTACCAATCTGCCGTTCAGTCTCAAGCACCTCTATCTCTACTAGTCAGTCATCGGCCCTTAAACAATGTTGTTGTGGTGGATGACTTTATGTGGTTGGTGAAGAAGTTGGTGTTGGTTATATTGGTTGTTGTTATTGCATTGTTACTTAAATTGTTATTTGTCTTGTGAGATTTATGTAAAAAGTGAAATTGATGATGTAAATTATTAACCAATTTTTATAATAATTTTTTATTTAAAAAGCACTCTTACGCATTCATACACTACTAACAATTAAAATTATTAACCAATTAAACTTACCACATGTTCTGTAGAATGCCTACCGAGGAGGAACGTATCGTTACAGCTACTATTGTAATTGTAGCTGTCGATTCGTTAATGCACTATATTGCAACGAGACGTGAACGTGTTCCTAGAGGTCCTAGGGCTCCCTATACCTATAATAGAGATTCGTCGCGTGGGCGAACCTTAGCCCGGTTCTACACCGATAACGACAACGATTGCCATGACCAATTGAGGATGAGGCCTTTTGCATTCCATCGGTTATGTGCTAGGTTGAAGACTATGGGTTTAACCGACTCTCGGTACGTGTCAGTTGAAGAACAAGTTGCAATGTTCTTGCTCATAGTCGGCCACGACAATCGGTGTAGAAGAACACGTCACGAGTTTAGGCGTTCCGGACAAACCGTGAGCCATTACTTCCACTTGGTTTTGAATGCTTGTCTACAATTGTATAGGCAAGTGGTTGTCAACGCCACGGCTGAGAACTCACCCCTCAATGATGGTCCTGGGGATGTATTTTGGCATCAGTATTTCAAGGTACGAAAAATTCTTTCGTATTTTATCATCTTCTTAGGTACGAAAAACTCTTTCGTATTTTTCTGACCAAGTAAATTGTTAATTAGGACGTTGTAGGCGCAATCGATGGTACCCACTTCCCCACCTTAGTGCCCCTTGATGATCAACCGAGGTATCGTAATCGGAAAGGAGTGATATCCCAAAATGTTCTAGTTGGATGTACGTTCGACATGAGATTCACTTACGTTCTAGCTGGATGGGAAGGGTCGGCGCATGATGGGCGGTTGTTGAGATGTGCGGTTACTCGTCAAGGAAGGAGATTAACCTTGCCCCCTGGTAAGTATTACCTTGCGGATGCTGGCTTTGCATTAAGTCCTGGCTTCCTTACACCTTATCGTGGGGTTCGATACCATCTTAAAGAACAAGGACATCGAGCTGTTGAAACTGATGAAAAACTGTACAACTGTCGGCATTCCAGGCTACGTAATGTTGTGGAGAGGATCATAGGGGTGTTGAAGAAATGCTTCACTTATTTGAGGAAAGCACCATTCCATGATGTGAAGACACACACAAAGATAATATTGGCGTGTTGTGCAATTCACAACTTCCTCAAAGATATCGATCCAGCTGATGTAGTGGAACCTGATTTGGAGGAACCAGAAGAACCCGTTCCCCCCGAGGCAGATAATGCGCAAGGCGGTGGAATACTCATATCCGCATCACGGTCTTGGAGTAAGTGGCGTGATGACTTGAAGAAGGAAATGTGGACTAATTATGAGAATTACAATGAGCTGGAATAGCGTTGAGGTTTCCTTGATTTTATTAGGGTTGTGAGTTTGGTAGTGTTGTACTTGAGTATTTGATGAGTTGTTTGAAATAATTTGTAGGCTCTTGTAATAAGTTCGAATAATGGAAGAGGTAATTTGCTTGGGTTGTAATAAGTTGGAATAATTTGTGGTTTGGACTATTTGATAGTGTTATGAACGAGATTATGTTTGGATGTTTGATTTGGACTATTTGATAAGTTGTTTGGAATAATACGCTTGTGTATGGTTCATATCTGTGTATAACTGTGAGTGTGGGATGATTAGGTACAACTATCTCGAACGGTCAGTTCAAGAAGCCTAGAAAGACCAAGAAGGGCAATGGTAACGATTCAGCGGACCCTTACTTCCCAACTGACAAGCCAGTTAAGTGCCACGTCAGGTGGACCCAAAAAATGGAAGAGGTGATGTTGAACACTTTGTATGAAGAAGTGTTAAGAAACGGTAAGAGAGCTAACAATGGCTTAAGAACCGAATCATTGAAAGCAGCTGCAGATGGTGTCAATTCAGCCCTCCGTATGAATGTTAGTTCTGAACATGTATGGACTCGCCTGAAGACACTTAGGAAGGACTACAAGATTGTAAAGGAACTTCTGGATTTGTCTAGTTTGGGATTTACTTTTGACACTGAAAACAAGACTGTTATTGCTGCAGATGAGGATGTTTGGGAACGGTACTTTCTGGTAAGGCACATTTGTTGATGAGTTTGGCAATTGTTGGGTTGTAAACTTGACAATATGATTAACACAAGGGTGCTTTGTAGGCTCATCCTGAATCACGTAATGTTCGTGGGAAGCATTTTCCATACTTTGAACAATTGAGCCTCATCATTGGCAACGACACTACAACTGGTGAAGGAGCATGCGCAGGTGATGAAGTTGATGATGAACAAGTTGAGGGGTCACCTGTAGGCAGTGGTAAGATACAACCCTTTTGTGTTTATTAAATTCGTTGTGTGAAATAATCGGGGGCTGATTCGTAGATTGTGAATGTATACAATCGCAGATGGATTGGGGGTTGATTTGTACTTTTACATGGATGATGGTGCTGGTGTTGGAACGTTCGAAACAAGTGCAACAACTGCAACAAATAATGAGAGCTCAAGCAACTGCAGTGATTCTGCCCCTCGCATGCACCCAATTCTACCCCCAGTGCAACCTATTCAGTCCAAGCGCAAGAAGTCGCATTTCGGACCCCAAGAACAACCAAGCAACTCTGAGTATGCAAAGGGCATCATGGATGCTGTTAGGACCTTGGCAGTGGCATCTGCTGGTCCGAACATCGATGAATTGTGTGATGCACTCAAGGTTGTAAGCAAGAGGGACAAAGTCCTGTATCTGAAGGGTCTCGACTTTCTAGGTGTTGAGGACAAGCAAGCGAAGATATTTCTTGGGATGGACGCTGATCTGAGGGCTGATTGGTTGGTTGATAAGCTTAACTATGTTAAGCATTTCAATGGGGATGAGTGGGCTGGGGAGTAGTTGTTTTCATCTGTCTTGATGTGTGTGTCTTGATGTGTTCTTTTCGTGAACTAGTTACCTTCGTCTAAACTTTGTATCAACTTTGTAACAGATATGACTTTTTTTTTAATCCATCTATGGTTTTAACTTTTGTTTATCTGAATGGCTTGAATGGTTTAGTCCTGAAATTTTCTGTCACACTTATTACTTTGTGTTGTCGAGTTATGTCGAGTTCGGAAAATATATATATGTTGTAGTTGTATGTGTGTGATGTAAACTGACTGCGATGGATTGTTTCAGTCAGTGAGAATGGTTTAGTCCTGAAATTTTCTGTCACACTTTATTACTTTGTGTTGTCGAGTTGTCTCGAGTTCAGAAAATATATATATGTTGTAGTTGTATGTGTGTGATGTAAACTGACTGCGATGGATTGTTTCAGTCAGTGGGAATGGTTTACACCTGAATTTTTCTGTCACACTTTATTACTTTATGTTGTCGAGTTGTGTCGAGTTCAGAAAATATATATATGTTGTAGTTGTATGTGTCTAATGTAAACTGACTGCGATGAATTATTTCAGTCAGTGGGAATGGTTTAGTCCTGAAATTTTCCGTCACACTTTATTACTTTGTGTTGTCAAGTTGTATCGAGTTCAGAAAATATATATATGTTGTAGTTGTATGTGTCTAATGTAAACTGACTGCGATGAATTATTTTAGTCAGTGGGAATGGTGCGAATTATTCACACCCCCAAAAATCCTCGTCTAGGACGACGTTTGTTCGCGTGGACTCCAGATACGGACCACACGATGTGCACTGCTATGCTGGCAGACGAGACACCAAGTCCACTTATGGTCCGTCTTAGGTTGGGAATGGTAAAGGTTTCTGATGTTTTCAATCAGCATACTGGGCTGGATTTGTGTGCTGAAAACATCTGGGCTCGTTTGCGTTATTTGAAACGTTTGGCGAACCTTATCACTGAGTTGTGTGAAGAGCATCCAGGATTTCATTGGGACAATGAAAGAAGTACGGTGATTGCAACGGACGATGACTGGATTGCCCTTGAGGAAGAGATACCTGAGTATTACACACATATTAGAAACATGTATGTTCCAGCGTACCCGGTGTACTTGGAACTATCAGCAAAGTATCGTTTGTAGGCAAAGAGTGTTTGCGTGAGGTTTAGGAAGTGTTTTATAAAAAACTGGATGTATGTGGTAACTGTCTTCATTTGACATCTATGAGTAGGTGGTAATTGTTTTATGAAAAACATGTACTGTATAATGTTTTGGTAATATTATAATTTTTATCATATTTTGTAAAGTCAATGCATCATTGTATTAGAATGTTATCTGACATTGTGTTAGGATTAGAATCAAATTCAGATAATGGTGTGGTGGACTCCTAAGGAAGACAAGAACTTGTGTTTCGCGTGGGTATCGATACACACTTGTCCTCCGGTTAATGATGCTGGTACAAGTTATTGGACAGATATTTCGGATCGTTTTCACGAGATGGAGGGAGTTGTTGAAAGAAAGGAACTAGGCCACTTAGCTAGTCGATTTCAAGACATTTGGGAGTGCACAGAACTATTGGTTAGTTTAATAGACTTCATCCGCCTAAAACGAACTATTATCACTAACGAAGATGAAAGGATCCGAGAAGCGTGCAATTTATACAAAATTAACCAATACGGGCGGTTTGAATTCCTCCCTTGTTTGCCAATAATCGAACCATTCATGCATTGTGACAACCTTGGGTGCGATGGTTTGATGAAAATGCACAAGAGAATGGGGAACAATGACAAGCAATGCGTATGCTTTGCAAAATGCGCTAATCAAGCATGCCCAGGAATTATATTCTTGTATCCATTCCATGTATCGCCACCATCCGGAGGAGACCTTGAGATGATTTGTGCGAAATGTCTTCAAAACCCTTGTCATGGTGATTGCGCAAATTATTGGAAGCATATTTCTTTACCACCACCTAATGATGCTGTTTGTTTGCACTGCTTAGGCAACCCATGTATGTGGGATTGTGCCAATCATTGTGATTGTTGTAGTCGTGACTAGACATTTATGTTATATGTAAGACACATTTTAATTCATTATGTTATATGTAACACACATTTTAAAATAGTATTGTAATTTTTCTTTCACAGAATTGTTAAGAAGTATGAACAGCGACAATCCCCCACAATGGTCAACCTATATGGATAACAATTTGTGCACCATATTGTTATCTGATAGGACATGTAGAATTCGTAGACCCGATGGCCGATTTGTAACCAATGAATTCATTGAGGTTGCGAAAACTTTACGAAACAGAACGATAAAAGCTAATGTCACAAAATATGATGTTAAGGCGCGAATAAAGGCGATTAAAAAGATGACAACGGATATAAATACTTTGTGCAATCTTCCGGGGTTTGAGTGGTGTCCAATGTCATGCAAAATTAGAGCCACCGATTTTAGTTGGGCTTCGCTACCTCCAAGACTCCGTGTTTTTGAATTAGAGTACAAGGACAAAAACTTCCTTGTCTATCCAGTCTCCAAACACCTCTTCAAAGAGGTTTTATCGTTTAATTTTGCAACTTTTGTTTTGATATGAATCATGTAATGGTCCTAAAGTGCTTTGTATTCCTTATCATGTAATGGTCGTAAAGTGATTTGCATTAATTATCTTGTGTATGGAACATATTGTATAACTTACGCCGTTGCGGATTAACATTGTCGACCCACAAATGGTTGCTTATGTTTTGTATGGAACATTGCTCGTCTAATATGAACAAATTGTTGCTCATCGTGTGTAGCATTGTGTACGTATGTTGAGTAATACATTTGTAAACTTATGAGTATTGCAATATGTATTACAGAGATACCTGAGTATGGCACCCAACCTAAGGCCAATTGTTAGAGATAACCCATACTGGGTGAAGCAAGTCAGCAAGGGCCACGTCACCAATTGCTGCATAATGGTAAGCAAATTCCTAATTATGTATGGACTTACATAAAATGATGGGCTTTGGGCTATTAGTTGGGCGTCACAGTAATGGCTAGTAATGTTGATATATATGACAAGAAATGTGGACATATATATGGGTTGTTGATATATGGCAGAATTTTTTCTATATACTGTTGATATATGGAATTGTTTGACAGAACTGTTTCATATATATGGCTAGTAATGTTGATATATACTGTTGATATATGGCAGAATTTCTATATACTGTTGATATATGGAATTGTTTGACAGAACTGTTTCAATTCTATGGCTAGTAATGTTGATATATACTGTTGATATATGGCAGAAAATTCCGGCTGTGTCCAAGTATTTGTTCGAACACTGCAAGCACGTGGTGTTAATCCTTCCTGGGGAACATATCTACAGGGTTGAAGTTACCGATGATCGTCATGCTTCTCTGTACTTTCGCTACAACGGGTGGAAGAGTTTCATAGATGCAGTCAATCTCAAGGATGGCGACACCATCTTGTTCGAGTGCTGGGGTCTTTGTCGCACGCACGAGGTGGGGAGGATCAGAGTTCAGATTTATCACTATGATGGGCGACGACCTAGGCTTTTCTTTGGGCGTATACTGGCACCGGCGACAAGGACTTGGCCTACCGGGTTTGAGAGAGCACAAACAGGAGAGGAAGAACCAGCAGAAGAAGAGGAAGAACCACAAGAAGAGGAAGGTTGTGATACTTTAGCTTCATCGTAGGTGGTCTAGTTGGGTGTTGAGCATTTCAGTTGATTGTTTGGTTTATTTTGTCTGACTATGGCGGTTGTGTTGATGACATTTTTAAGAACTTATTATGTTTATATAAACCTATAACTATGTTTTATAAATGTATATAATTTCGTTAATTATATTATGTGTGTTATTGTTGAGTAATTTTTTTTGTTTTTTGAATTCGTTAATTTGAGTGTTTTTTTTATACATGTACGTACGCAATGATAACAAATGTTATTATTGAGTTTTGTTTTTGTTTTTTTTTTATAGCGAAATGTTATTGAGTTACTAGGGTGACTCTACCATAACGTTTGGGTGATATGTGATCACTTTTGCATAGCCCAATCAAGTTTGGACTTGTTCTTTTGGACCAGCCCAATGGACCTTCAACTTTGCCACTAGGTTTTGCCAAAATCGAAAGTTTTATCAAAACCAATGTAACCGGCAAATATAAGTTACATGGTTTGCCAAATGTGTTTTCAAATGCGTTCTAACCGGCAAATTGCGATTTATCTGCTTTTTGCAAAATTGTTATCAAACGATGGCAAAATAATTTTGCAGATAAATCATTTGCCAAGAACCGGCAAACCTGACATTTGCCGCTTCTTTGCCCGATTTGCCAAAAAAACTTCCAAAGCGGGAATTCGTTATCAAACACAGCCTATATACTACCAATACAACCACTTCCTTGGCAATGTGGGACTAACACCAACTCATGGGTGTTACAATCTCACCACCTTAGAAATAGAGTCATCCTCGGCTCAGCAGTACACTCAGTACAGTCCCAAAATCTCCGACGTTCCCTACCAAGTGAGACAAGTACATGGTGTTCCCTGGGCCTTTCCAGCGTACTTTCCCACTTGCAACAGGCGACCCGTCGTCGACTCTGATACCAACTGTAACGCTCGGGAATTTCGTCCTCGCTCATCCAGGTGCGTCGAGCACCATACCGCTTGCTAATGTCAATATTGTCCCCCTTTAGTCAATGCAGATATCCAACAGTAGAGGGTTTTGGATCAGGGCCCACCCATGTGGTTTACCCCAAAAGGCCTTGACATTAGTTAGAGTATTGTTAAGCACTATATTCTACCAATACAACCACTTCCTCAGCAATGTGGGACTAACACCAACTCATGGGTGTTACAATATACAACCACTTCCTTGGGGTAAACCACATGGGTGGGCCCTGATCCAAAACCCTCTATTGCTGGATATCCGCAGTGACTAAAGGGGGATAATATTGACATTAATGAGTGGTATGGTGCTCGACGCACCGGGATTAGCGAGGACGAAATCCCGGGGCGTTACAGTTGGTATCAGAGCCGACGACGGGTCGCCTGTTGCAGGTGGGAAAGTACGCTGGAAAGACCCAGGGAGCGCCAGGTACTTCTCTCACTTGGTAGGGAACGTCGGAGATTTTGGGACTGTATTGAGTATACTGTAGAGCCGAGGACGGCTCTATTTCTAAGGTGGTGAGATTGTAATACCCATGAGTTGGTGTTAGTCCCACATTACCAAGGAAGTGGTTGTATTGGTAGTATATAGAGTTTAACCATACTCTAACTAATGTCAAGGCATTTTGGGGTAAACCACATGGGTGGGCCCTGATCCAAAACCCTCTACTGCTGGATATCCGCAGTGACTAAAGGGGGACAATATTGACATTAGCGAGGGGTATGGTGCTCGACGCACCGGGATGAGCGAGGACGAAATCCCGAGGCGTTACAATTGGTATCAGAGCCGATGACGGGTCGCCTGTTGCAGGTGGGAAATACGCTGGAAAGGCCCAGGGAACGCCAGGTACTTGTCTCACTTGGCAGGGAACGTCGGAGATTTTGGGACTGTGCTGAGTGTACTGCAAAGCCGAGGACGGCTCTATTTCTAGGTGGTGAGATTGTAACACCCATGAGTTCATGTTAGTCCCACATTGCCGAGGAAGTGGTTATTTCGGTAGTATATAGAGCTTAACCATACTCTAACTAATGTCAAGGCCTTTTGGGGTAAACCACATGAGTGGGCCCTGATCCAAAACCCTCTACTACTGGATATCCGCAGTGACTAAAGGGGGACAATATTGACATTAGCGAGCGGTATGGTGCTCGACGCACCGGGATGAGTGATGACGAAATCCCGGGGCGTTACAAAAAAGAAACATTAAAAGAAGAGAGAGAAAAGGTATGAACCGGTCAACTTATGTTGATGTGGAGATAACACATCATCTGCCACATCAGTTTGTTGGTGTGGTTTGTGGGGAAATTCGGTCAGTGTAGTATCACTCGACTAAGATCTCCCTAAAGTTTTAGAAGAAGAAGAAGAGATTTGAGAAAGAAAAAGATATTAGTTGATTTTTGATTTTAACATATTTTTAGCAAAACATAAATGTATCTTCATTTTGCTAATTTTAATTTAGTAACGTTTCTTTATTTGTTAGATTTTGTCTGGTAAGTAAAATTTAAAAAAAGAAAAAAACAAACAAAATTTAATGTGTGGTGGGCCAAATAAAATAATAAGAATAAATTCGTAAAAACACAATTATTCAAAATTTATCTAAAAATGTGGTGTACGAGAGATTTGTGTGGTGTGACTAAGATCTCCCATTTATATTCTAAAAAAGTAAAGTATTTTTTTTAGTTGGTGTGCATAATTTTAACAAATCAATTGCTGGCCAAAATATCCGGATCCAACCTGGATTCGATCCGTTAAAGTTTGGTATAGATATGGTTTTTCACTTTTCGACTCGATAGAGTGATTCCCATCTAAATTTATTAGTCGACCGACTTTAAGAGGTCCATTATACTTCGGGTGAAACCAAAATTCGTGTCCATCGTTTGTCCACTTTGTTTTTTTTCTTTTTCTTTTCTCTCTCATCTTCATCTTCTTCTCTCCCCAAACTCTCTCTTCTTCAACCCTTTTTGTTCTCTCTCCTTTCCTCTCTCTTTCTCCTTCTTTTGCTTTAACTCCTTTTTGTTCTTGCTCATCCTCTCTCTGTCTCTTTCCTCATCTCTTTCTCCCTCACAACCCAAAGTCGGTCCCCACCGTTTCACGATTCTATATTTTTTTACAACCCAAAATCGATCCCCACCGTTTCACGGTTTTATATTTTTCTAATAATTTGAGTCTACTGGTTCTAATAACCGGTGTATTCGGTCTACTGCCAGCGTGAAGTGGACCTAATCTCAAGTACAATCAAGTTATTGTGGTTGAAGTCTACTGGTAGAAGACAGTGGAATTGGACTTCCATTGGGGGTTTCCAAAATTCTGAGCTCGCCACGGGGCGACAGGCGACTCGCTGTCTATAACTATTATTTAATTAGAAGTATAGATTTCCTGCTAAAACCCTGTCTCCCTCTTTCAGATTCCTATAAAACAAGAAGAAGTAGAAGAAGAAGAAGCAGAAGTATTGTGGTTGAGTTTTCTTCAGGGTTTCCAATCATCTTTTAGTAAGTATTTCTTTTATCTCTGAACTAGAATTTGCTTGTTGATTATAAACTTCACAACTTTTTCACTTTTCAAGTTTTGGGTATTTGTTTAATTTTAACAACAATCTATCAATTCATTAAAAATTTGATTTTTAATATGCAGAGAAATTGTTATGGCTGCTGGAAAACAAGTTTTCAATCCTGTTACTTTGTTGGAATGGCCGCAAAAGGATAATCGTCGATTCTTGAATGCTTTGTACATAGTTCCAAATCTCGATAAAAGCATCAAGTATGTTTCTTTCGGGTTATTACATTTACATCTTCTTCTTTTTTTATAGTTGGGTACTTGTGATTAAAATTAAATTTTAATGTGGTATCAGGTTTTGTATTGATTCCTTGGGGATGCAGTTGTTGCGAAAAATAGATGTTCCAGAGGAGAAATACGCAAGTGCCTTTGTTGCTTTTGGTCCTGATGAATCACATTTTGTTTTGGAGATGAGATATAGTATGTTCTTAATTTTTAACTTTTCATCAATCTGTTGTATACTTGTATAAACCTTTCTGCGATGCTTCTTTCAAGTTAGGCTATATGTTAATATACTACAGAGCTGATTCACAGATTATGGAGTAGATGGTATGGATTCACAAGATGGTTTCGGACATTTTGGAATCACAACTCAAGATGTATGTATCACTCTATTTTTAACTTTTATATTCATATATAAGTATTCTTAAATTATGAACTCATATCTTGTATCTGACTATTCTAGGTCCGTAAAATGGTTGAGGATATACGGGCTAAGGATGGAGTCATCATACGAGAACGTGGTACACTGAACGGTGAAGATTCATTTAATTCGGTCGTTGCCTATGTTGAAAATTCCGGGTACACTTATAAGCTGATTGAAAGGGATCCAACTCCTGAACCCTTGTGTCAAGTTATGCTTCGTGTGACCAACCTGGACCGCTCTATCAAGTTTTACGAAAAGGTATGTCAATCTGACTTTATCATTATCTGCGAACATAATTTTTGGTTAGGATAACTTGTAGTGGTCTGTCAGGTCGGATGTATAGCAGATCCTGCTGTAAGTGTTGCCACCTAGCAAGAAGAAAATGTTTGACTGCTCTCTCTCTCTCTCTCTCTCTCATATAAACCTGATAAAGAAGCATTGATTCATTTAAGAACTCACGCGGTCAGTCGGTCTAGTGTAGTTTTAGCAAAAAATTCGCGTTAAAGTAAACAAACAACCTGTTTTTTAAAATATCAGATGTTTAGTAATTACTGTCAAATAGAGGAAAAGTTTCTATGATTAAGACATAACCACCAAGTCGAATAATGTAGAAAGTGAAGGAGATACCATTGACATATGAATAAACTACTAAGGTGTCATTAATGTGTATTGACTGAATAAGTTAATTGGAAAAAACAGCGTTTGACGGCTGAAACTTGTATTTATCTAAACTTATCAATTTTAACTTTTAAGGGATAATTGTTCATATGTTCTCTATCTTTAAACCTTAGTAGATCTATTTAGTTATCCTTTCTATATGATCAAACGTTTGCAGTCTAACTAGCTCTAACATTCATGCAGGTTTTAGGGATGAAGTTATTGAGGAAGACTGTGAACCGTGTCTACAAGGTGCCCTTCTGTTCACTCTTTGTTAGTTGTAGTTGATTTTGAAACCGCAATTTTTTTTGCGTGTTGTGTTTGTTATAAATCTTTGAAGGTTTGTTATTTCTTGCTGAGTTTTGTAAATTTTGGTCATATTAGTGTCTTCTATAATGTGCAGTACAATAAAGCGATAATGGGTTATGCGGTCGAGTACAAAACAACTGTTTTGGAGTTAACATATCTTTATGGAGTGACTGAATATTACAAAAGAAAAGGGTACACCCAGGTCAGTTAGTTGTCAGTTGTCACAGTACCCCAATAATTTCTTACTCAACACAACTCTTCTGATACATTTGCCAATTACTTAACAGCTTACAGTAAGTACTGATGACGTGTTTAGAAGTGCTGAGGTGGCAAAACTTGTTATAGAAGAGCTGGGAGGAAAGATAACTTGTCAACCTGGACTCAACACTAAAGTTACTTCATTCATGGACCCAGATGGCTGGACAACGGTAAGAATGTACTTATTTTATGCCATTGATCTTGAAACAGATATAGTGTTGCAGCCAGAGTCATGAAATGCTAGTAACAGTCTGTAGATTTTCAAAAATCTTGGTCAATATGTATAGTGTCAGGCAAGTATTTTAAGGCTAGGATTTCTTTTGAACACTAATAGGAGATGAAGAACAAGAGTAGAAAGAAGAGTGGGACAAGGAGCTGCGAGAAATCTTATTCCCGTATTTGGTTATAGCTAGAATAAAGGATATGAATACAGCGTAAAGAGAGATAGTTTGTTCCTCCTTTTATATTAGATCAAAATCGTGGGTCTAAACACAAATAGCTCCCATCATAAAAAAAATGTGTATAAGAATATGCATATCGGAATTAATAATTTTAATGAGAGAATTCCCTTGCTCGATGCATACTGATTTCTGGTTATTGATATTAAAATTCTATTGAAGAGGAAGCACAAATAGATTGAAAAACCAATACCATTGTCAATATTTTGTTCATCATGGAATGAAAGACATGTATGATCTACATAGTTATTTTGTTGTTAGAAAACTCCCCTCAACTATACTGACTTGCAAATCTTGTGTTTCTTATATATTTCCTGGTCGATCCTCATTCATGTAAACTTTGAAATTTACTCATGTCATAACTTAGGGACACTGACTGACCAGTCAAGAGGAATCTCTGCTGATATTAAAAAAGTATTCATTTTGGAAACTCTGTTAATTGTTAAAAACATTCACCTGTTCAGTGTAGAATAATAGTTCTTGTTATCAGCTCGTAGTATATGAATCTGTAAGGCATGTTCATTGATGAGATTGATAACGAACAAAACAAACCATGCTTTAATTGGATAGTGGTAAAAATGAACTGAATTCATGGTTTCCCTTATCTGGTTCTACAGAAAGCAGCATCCCTGTATCTTCTATTGTTAAAATGCTGATATTTTTCTTTCTTTCTAATTTTTAGGTACTGGTTGACAAGGAGGACTTTATGAAGGAATTTGGAAAACTACGTGTGGACTGAAAAGACCCTATCATCACATTAGTGCCATAACCAGATAGTTTGTCAGCCTGACTTATTTATTCAAAAGAAAGGAGCTTTTAACCCCCTAGTTTGTCATTACTTGTCAAAAAAAATAAAATAAAAAATATAGATCTACTGGTACATTCATGTTGTATAGTGGGAAATGATAAGCACTGTCATCATATATGGATGTTTTAGTGGGATCACCCTTGGTCATGAAGTAAAACCTCAATATTATCTACGTAGTATGTGATCTGACTGTAACTTATGTGTTTAGCCTTGTGTATTTCTCTCTCCAAAATTGTGTTGCACTCTGCAGCTTTGAAGTCTGAGTATGAGTTCCTGGATGTTACTTGTAATGCCTTTGACTCTCCAAGTTAGTTGTAACATCCCTTGAATAATGTTACAAGCTCACTCTGACTACGAAGAGATGTGAATCCCATATGAACAGCAAGTTCTAATCCTTCAAGAATGGTGGACTGTTGTTCAGTATTTGTTACGTTCAGTTTTGATAGCCTGTACAAAACAGGTTTAACTTTGTGCTCCGGGCTCGAATTGTGATCCGTTTTTTGGATTGGAAAGTAGACTCTTTAACATTTCCAACGAGGTATGACATGTCCTCTAATTCTTATTATTTAGTCGGGAAATTGTCTTTAGAAGTTCTGTCAGGTTTTCGAAAAATGCATTGCTGCTAAACAGAATTTTTTGACAGGTTTTCCAGCAAGTATTGCTGCTGGACAGCAGTTTCTGATAGGCATTACCCCTGAACGTTTTTGATACGTTGTTGGTGAATTGTTTATGGGTCTTTTGGCCCCAATGACGTGGTAAACCTATTTTTCTTGTAATGCACTATATAAATCATTACTCATGATGGGATGGGGTCGAAAACTTAAAAAAGAAGTTTTGGAAGCCACATTAATCAATAGTTGAAGGAGTTTTGAGAGATTCAAAACTGGGAGATTTGAGGCCTGAAGGTTTGGAAAACTTGAGAGCAATTTTTAAGTTCACGATCTTCTTGTAAAGAGTGTGAGAGTGAGTTGGGTGAGATTTTTTTTGTACTCTTTTGGTTGAAGATTGATACATGTGTATCCTACTTAGGAACTTAGCAGTTATTTTTCTGGTAGGACAAGAAAATAAAAATCTTAAAATAGGTTTCCTTGTTTGATAAAGATAGAATTTTAGAAAAAAAAGAAATCTTTGGCCAATTAGAAGTTATTTAAAGCTTATAAATATATGTTTTGTCATAAACCAAAATATTTAAACTGAGAGAGAAAAATATAGTGCTTACTTATTTCAAGATAAATAAACAAACTAGTGCTTAGTGCTTAGCTTATTTAGATTGATGTTTTGGCATAGACCAACATAGAGAAACCACTAATCTATTATACTATATAATAGTTGTAGACAACAAATGCCATATGGCGTTTTCTTAGAGACTTGAGAATGAAACTTAGATTTGGTGAAATGTTGAGAGCCCAATTTAAAAAGGGAACCCACCTTCTATGTTAGCAGAGATTTATAGAAACCTTAAAACCATTTAGAACTCGTCGACTTATATATATTTTTTTTTACTAAATTCTTTTTCTATTTAAAGTCCTTAATTCTTTTATAAAACTGTATAATAGCTATAGACAGCAAGTGCCACATGCCCACATGGCAGTTTTGTTAAAGACTTGAGAATGAAACTTAAATTTAGTGGAGAGCCCAATTTAAAAAAGGAACCCACCTTTCATATCAGCAGAGATTTATAGAAACCTTAAAACCCTTTAGAACTCATCGACTTATATATCTTTTTTTCTACTAAATTCTTTTTCTATTTAAAGTCCTTAATTCTTTTATAAAAACTAGGGGTGGATTCGGTCTAGTTCGGGCCAGATACAAAGGAAAATGGCCACCGAACCGAAAAAGCTGGTTTTCGAAAATATGAAACCGAAACCGATCCGAGATATAACAGAAACCGGTTAGGAACCGCACCGAAGTAGTCGGTTCGGGTCGAATCGGTTTCTCGGTTTGGGCTTTTTATAGGTTTGGGTTTTGGTATAATTTATTTTTCTCTCTGGATACCTAGTAGTCTAATACAAACATTTAGGATCCATTAATATATAGTTTAAATAAACCTAAATCACCTCCATCTTCAACCTAGCAACCAACAAGTGAAGAACTAAAGTTTTTTTTTCCATGGCAATGGTTTAGATTTCAAGTTCTTTATCTGGCAATAGCTTTCAACACTTCACTTGATGTATTTATTCATAAAGTTCTTTATTTCTTTAAATTCTACCTATAATTACCTGTTTGATTCAATACCCACTAATTTTTAGTGCCATATCTAAAGCTACCCCTTTTAGGGCTGGGCAAATTAACACTAAAACCGACCCGAACACATCTGAACCGAACATCATTTTTTCATGGTGAGTGTTCTGAACTGCAACCACCTATTGAATGGAAAGGAAGCTCCTTTTGGCGCTTCACTTTCCAAGGGTTTTGAATAGTTCTTTGTTTTTTGCTTTTTAGATTTAAGTTCATTTGTAGGCCTTTAAGGCCCAAGCTATATTTCCCTACTTGTAATGAGGTAAGGCCCAAAGTCCCCCTCATATTCTCTAATGATTTTACTAAAAACAGGTAGGGGTCCGGCCAAACCCCACCCCCTTTAAGGGGATAATTGAACCGAACATGTTAGAAAGTGTTAGGTTGTTTAAGTGTTTGGTTTCGGTTGGATTTTTTTCCAAAAGTAACATGTTTGACTTCGGTTTCAAAATTCCTAAACACGTTAAAACCGAACCGAACATGTATCTCCCATTCAATTATCCAGCCCACTAATAACAAGCCAACAATATAGAGTCCAACCCATTAATAACAGACCAACACTCTAGAGTCCAACCCACTATTGACTAAATTCAAGAGATTTAGGGTTAACTTTTCACGTATTCTTTCTTGTTTCTTCATCTTCATCATTTTTTCTTCACTACTACACGTTTTTTGCTTCCACTTCAAATCAGTTAATCGACACATCAACTATACTCCATTCAAGATAATCAATCAATGTTCTTTAACTTTTATTGGTGAGTTTCAATTTCGTTTCTATCCTTTTTTTCTTCCCATTTTTGGTTTGAAAGGTGTATATAGTATATAACAACATGTTTGGTTCGGTCCCAATGTCCCCCTCTCTTTTTATTGAAAAATTTAATTAACATGTAGGGGTCCGCCAAACCCCACCCCTTGTTTTTTTTTTTGGGGGGGGGGGGTTTAAAAAAAAAAAATAAATAAAAAATGTTTGGTTTGGTTTTTTCGGTTAACCGAACAGTTATATGTGTTTGGTTTAGTTTTGGTTTATATACAAATATTTTGGCTCCGTTTATTAATTATTTCGGTTCGGTTTCGGTTTTTCATATTAGAAAACAGGTAGTATGTTGTTTGGCTTCGGTTTTAGTCCAAACCGAACCATACCCAGCCCTAACCCCTTTCATCTTTAATAAAAATTAAATTGAAAATCCGTTGATTGAGAACTTTATCAGTATACTTCGGATCGGTTCGGATTTTATTACAATCGAACTTTACTAATCGACACCGCACTGAAAATCTCGGTTTTCAAATTTTAACATCCGAACCGAACTGAAAGATTCATAAACCGAGAAAAAGAGTTGGTTCGGATTGGGGCGGATCGGTTTCTCGGTTTACCTGGTTTCGTGACTAGCCCTAATACAAAAAATATTAATTATAAACCTCTACAAATTTAGGTTGAGAAGGACATTAAAAAAAACTCGGTTCGACAATCACACAATTGCAACGATCTAATAACGTAATAGAAATTCTTTGGGAAATACCATGCATCCCGGTGCGTAACACGGGTTCAACAACTTGTTAAGGTTTAGAGTCTTTAGAAATAGCGAGACAACTAGGGTTTAGTTTTGTCTAGAGAATATTATTCATGTAATATTCATAATATTTTTCTTTTCTTCGAAATCTTGTGCTCTTGTTCATCTTTATTTATTGCTATTGTTTAATTTTTCCTTCAATAGTACTTCTACCTAGCCATTTGTATTAAAGATAATAAAGTTCTTTCTCGCGGTTTATTCTGCATGAGAGTTCGACCATGTATATCTTGTGCATAGGTTTCGTTTTTCTTCTTAGGGGGATTTAAAGATACCCCTGAAAAAGTTTGCATTTCTTGAGATACCCCCCAGATTTGAAAATCATTAGAGATCCCCCCATTTCTTTATTTGAAGCCGGTCAACCAAGCTATTGACCAATGTTTTTTACCTATTGACAAAATTACTCTTCACCATAAAAATAACATGTCACCCATTATTAATTGAATTAATCTCCACCATCCAAAAACTAAATCTATCTTTAGCCATCCAAAATTGATGGTCTAGATCATAACTTCCTTCCATCTTCCTTCTCTAAACAACTACCACCTCCATCATTAACTACCACCACCCACTACCACCATCTCCAATTACCTTAACTCCACAACTTCCACAACCCAACGCCGCCACCATATCAACCCT
The DNA here is from genome assembly GCA_023053565.1 of Aquilegia eximia. Taxonomy (NCBI): domain Eukaryota; kingdom Viridiplantae; phylum Streptophyta; class Magnoliopsida; order Ranunculales; family Ranunculaceae; genus Aquilegia; species Aquilegia eximia. The sequence goes on along the minus strand of JALIGU010000012.1, from coordinate 1,153,075 downwards.
TAACACTCCATTACCAACACCACCACTACCATCAACCACATGTACCTTTATTACCACCGTCTCTAAAATCCCACTGCCACCATCTTCACACAATCACACCCCCATCACCATTAAATTTTACACCATATCATTAACATCATCTCACCTTCTTCTCATTCCATAATCATTACCTCAATCTTCACACCCCATTAACATCTCTTTCAAACCCAAATCCCATCTCCACCATTTTTTTCAACATAATTTAATTGTTCAAACACAAAGTTTACCATCATTGATCACACAAATTGTGGTGGTTTTAGTACGCTAATGGTGGAGGTGGTGGTGGTGGGTTGTGTGTTAGGGACTGTGGGGTTTGTGGATGTTTAATAATTATTAATTAATGAGATTAAATCTAGTTGGAAGGTATTTTAGTCCTAAAACTATAAAGAATTGTCAGACCATGGTCAATGGCTTGGTTGACCGGCTTTAAATGAGAAAATTGGGGTATCTCTAATGATTTTTAAATCTGGAGGTATCTCAAAGAGTACAAACTTTTTCGGGGGTATCTCTAAATCCCCCTTCTTCTTATCATTACTTGTTTCTTGGAATATTGGTAATTCCACAATTTGAGAATGCTTCAACCATTTTTGAAAATACCTCGTACGCCAACTGTTGTTCTGAGACAGTACCATCAGTGTCAAGTGCCAGTTATTGTAAGGCGTGTCTTTCTCTACCACGTATTATAGTTTCTTGTTAATTATATTATGTATATAAATCATTAAATCTATGCTTTAATGCGTTTATTATCTGGGTGATTTAGGTTTTTATCACCGATCGTTTATACTAATTAGGGTTCGAAGCTGGTTTTTATTTTTATTAGGTTTTGGCCATCATTTTTGAACCAACCAATTAAAAACCCAAGTGAACCAAAAATATTTTTATAATACCTAAGTTACCCTTGAGAAATTGTGAAAAAATAAAAAACATTTCTTATGTTAAAAATGAGAGGATAGGTGTTCAAATCTTAAATAAACAAGATATATAATCTTTGCCGAATGAGAAAGCATTGGATCATTTTCTTAAACGAAAACCACTTTATTAACCCACCTAGTTGAATTAAATATGGATTTTACTCATTGTTGTTATCCACATCAACACAACACAAAAAAAGGGCTATTTTGCTGAGACACCCTACTTTTATCACCTGATTTGTCAATACCACCTTTGTTTGCAAAAAATTGGTCGATATGATCCACCTTTTAACAGTTTGACTCTGTCAAAGACCACACTCGACAATATTTGACAAATTCTAAAATTGGGAACTTACAATAATACCATAATTTTCTTAAATTCTGAAATTGCCCTTTTGCAATTTAAACCGTAGATCTGTCTTTAACTTCGAGATGTAATCTGTGCCGTCGATGGTTGGGAGGAATAGACCATTTTACCCTTTGTTGAAATAAAACCTAGAATACACCCCATTCATCTTCTTCTTCACTTAGCTAGTATCTCCTTCCCTGTTCTTTCCCGCCAATAAAACCCTAGAATTTAGGGATTTCAACAATTTTTACTAATCTTTCAAGTTTAAAGTCTTCTCTTGCTTGATAATTAAGTTTGTGCGCACCAACAAATTCAATTTTGCATCGGTTCAGGTAACACCCTTCTCTCATGGCAGCAAAACGAGCAACAGAATGAAACGAGTCTTGTCTTCACTTCTCTCATGGCAGAGTAAACACGCTTGAAGGAAATCGTTAACGCTGTGAATGTTGTGTTATATTTAAGTGACAACGGAGAAACAAAATTTGTGTATTTTTATTACACCCACCATAAGTCTTTGCTGGATTTCCTTTTCTTGTGGAGATGCTGACACATGTAGACAATAGAAATTAGATCGCCTACTCTGAGATGGAGGGCTGGAAACTCTCTCCTTCAGGTTTGATTATTAAATTATAAGAAACACAGGCAGTGTTAAATTTAAGTCTCCCATGAACTCGATCCTGGACCGAAGACTACAAGCATGCTGATGGCATGTATGACACAGATCTGTTGCTTCATTTATTCTTTCAAGCATTGTTAGAACCATGAAAAGTAGATAGTAAAATAGACAATCGTTCACTTTGTACCTATTATTGCAATTCTTGTGTTTGCGCCAAATAATCTGATGCTGGTTTGAAGCTAGCATGTTGGTTGATTCATTTTTTCTTAAAGTCTTCTATTCCGATCAATTAGCTATTTTGGTCCACAAACTTTCATAAAATTTTTAATCAAGTCCACAAAGTTCTATTTGATCAATTTGGTCCACAAACTTTCGTTTCGTTTGCAATTTGGTCTCACTGTTATGTCTCCGTTCCTAGCCGGTTAACAAAAATCCCAATTGACAGTTAAATTCTGACGTGGCTACCTAAAGTCAAAATCTATGACAGATCAGCTAATCACGTGATCTGCATGTGCAACAATGGCTCTGTTGGGTCACCTTTACAGCACGTGAGATATAAGCAGACACGTGGTCAGCATGTGCAACAACTGGTGTTTCTAGTCACATGTTCAGCACGTGACATCATATGGTATGTGAAATCAATTTTTTCTTAAGTGTTTCAATTGTCTTCAAATCGTTGTTTTCGTCTAAGTGTTCTTCTTTCTTCTCCTTCTTCTTCCTTTCTCTTCAGTTATACCCCAAATTTAACTAATGATTGAAGGCGGTGGGAGTTCGAGTGTGGGTAATGAGGAGGTTGGAAGACGCGATAGAGTAGCTACAAGTACTCGAAACAACTGGTTTGAAGTAGATATGACAAACAGGAATCAACTCGAATCAAGTAAGTATCTTCTTATTCTAATTCTCCTCTTATTCATATTCTTTAATGGACATCCGGTTCGAATTTTTAGTTTATTATAAATTAGGGTTTCTGTAAATTAGGTTATTTTTTAAATAAATTAGGGGTTTTCGTAAATTATGGGTTTTTTGTTCTAATTAATGTGTTTTTGGGCTATATATTGAATATCATGTAATGAGCGCTTTATTTCCAAACTTACTGTCTTCTATACATATTAAAAAAGAATTAACATGTACAGTAGTTAGATAAATACTTGTATATGCATAAGAACTTATAAATAATCTGTGTAACTAGGTTTTATCTGATTGTTTGTGTGTCATGTTTATGAAGCACATAATCGGTGTGATCTCTAAATTGCTATGCTTCTGTTTTCCAATGTTTCTGTTGTATCGTCACCGATTACTGAATTTTTTTTTTTTGTATGCAGCTGCCTATAGAGCTAGAGGTTTTACTTTGGTAATACATCATGGTGGCAACTTTGATTATGAAATGATTGAATATCAACGAGGAGAGGTCAGTCATTTTGGATATTGTGGGATTGATAATTTTTCACTTCAGATATTGCAGTATTTTGTCACAACCAAGATAGGGTATACCTGGGTATCTAGAATCTTCTATGCAGTGCCAGGGAGAGATTTAAAAACTGGGCTTTAAGATGATTTTGTGTGAGTTGGATGTTGAGGAAATGATGTAGCTAGTTAAGGATGGTATGGAGTTAAACATTTATGTTGATGGATGTTTTAAACAATTAGGTGAAGAACAAGAAGATAGACTAATGCAGTGTGAACAAGAATTCTTTTGGTTTGATGAGAACGACAATAATGATGCTGATGTTGAGCCTAGTGATACTGATGAGGTATCTAGTGATGATGATGTAAGAATTCAGAATGATGCTCTTGATGTACCTGATCAGATTAACGATGATGATGCGCCACCTAATGAAGATGATGATGTGGCTAGCTTAGAGCATTTATCACCATATGAAAGTGATGAGTTGAAAAAATGCAGGGAAGGTAAAATTCAAAAAAATAAAGGAAAGGGCAAAGGTAAGAAAAATTTAAGAGAATCTGCAACACCTATTCCACCACCACTAGTTGAGAAGCGTACAATACTTGAGGGAACTATTGAGAGGGGTGACTTCCAGGATGTACAAAATACTAATGTGGAGAAGAATGGCTATGATACAAAGTATGATTCAGAGAACTATGACAGTCCAGAGGAAGATGAAGAGTTTGAAGGTGAGTTGGTTAGTGTTAAACACAAATATGAAATATACAACCCTACGATGAATATGTGGGATTTTGAGCCAAGTTTAGGGATGTTAGTGAATGAACACAAGTGTAACAAGAACTACCATGTCCCTATGGCAAACTGCAAGTGGTTGGTAAAAAAGTTCCATGATAGAATACTCAGGAACCCTAAGTGGAAATTAGGAGAATTTATCAAAGACATTAGGGAGGAGTATGGAATGAATATAGGAGTTTCAAAGGCATGTAGGGCAAGAAGATCTGCTAAGACTGAGGTAGAAGCTGGATTGGTTAAACACTATTCTAAAGTTTGGGATTATGCTCATGAATTGCTTAGGTCACATCCACAGTCAACAATAAAGGTTAAAGTTGTTAGGCCTATTGAAGATCAACCACCTATCTTTCAAAGATTTTACATATGCTTTGATGCTTTGGCTGATGGTTGGAAGGCAGGATGCAGACCTGTAATTGGGGTTGATGGTTGTTGGTTGAAAGGTTATTGCAAAGGGGAGCTCATGACAGCCATTGGGAGAGATGGTAACAACCATTTGTACCCAATTGCATGGGTTGTAGTTGATAAAGAGATAAGTGATAGTTGGGGATGGTTCTTAGAGCTCTTGAAGGAGGACTTGAACATTATAGATGGTGCGGGACTCACAATTATCTCAGATCAGCAGAAAGGCCTTGAGAATGCTATTAAGGACTTGTTACCTGAAGCAGAACACAGAAATTGTGCTAGGCATGTATATGCTAACTATAGGAAAAATTGGAAAGGGAAGTTCTACAAGACCATTTTTTGGGAAGCATCCAAGTGTACAACTAGAGGAGTTTCAGAATATAATGGCTGACTTGAAAAAAGTCAATGTGAAGGCATTTAATCATTTGATGGATATTGAGAAGAGAAATCCAAAGCAATGGTCTAGGGCATTCTTTGAGTTCTTCTCGAAGTGTGATAGTGTAGAGAACAACATGTGTGAAACCTTTAATGGTGTCATTCTTGAGGCAAGAGAGAAGTCCTTGATATATATGCTAGAGGATATAAGACAATATGTTGTAGAAAGGATGCAAAAGAAGAGAATTCTAGTAAATGGTTGGACTACAAGATTGTGTCCAAAAGCTAAGATGAAGCTGGATAAAAATATTGATATGTCCAGATTTTGGCATCCTAAATACAATGGTAATTTTCAGTTTGAAGTGAGGAACCTCAATGGCATGGAAGGATATTGTGTGGACTTCAGCAAGAGGAGTTGTACTTGTAGAGCATGGGAGTTGACTGAGATTCCCTGCCCACATGCAATTACTGCAATCTTTGAGATGAAAGAGGAACCTGAAGACTATGTGCACAGCTGGTATACTGTTGATAGGGTTAAACAAGCTTATGACTTCTACTTGCATGGTGTTAATGGTATCAATATGTGGAAAAGACAAGACATTGAACCAATGCTGCCACCTTTGGAAAGGAGGAGTGTAGGGAGACCAAAAAAAATGAGAAGAAGGGAGTTTGGTGAACCAAAGAAAGGTTGCAAACCCACAAAGTTGAGTGCAAGTGGAAGAGTTATGACTTGTACAAAATGTAGGCAGGAAGGACATAATAGGAGAGGATGCAAAACAGTTGTAAGTAATTTTTTTTATTATTATTATTTTTTTAATTTTTTTTTACATTATATAGCATTGACAATTCCATTTTCAGCATGTAATGACTTAATTCTTTTGATGCCTAGCTCACTGGAGATGCCCAAGTCAATGGAAATGCCCAAATCAATGGAGATGCCCATTGATCAATGGAGATGCCCAAGTCAATGGAAATGCCCAAATCAATGGAAATGCAGTCAGTGATGTAAGTTTATTGTTTTATTTCAGCTTATATGTTTAAGGTTATTGTTTCCTTTCAGCTTATATGTTGCATATTGATATATGTTGTAAGACAATTTTTATTGTGCTTTCACAGTTGGTTGAACCACCTAGAAAAGAAAGAACTCAGCCACCTGCAGTTGCCCAAGTCAATGCAGACAATGTAAGATTGTAAGAATGGTAGTAATAAAATTAATGTAAGGTAGGAGTATATTATACAATGTTTAATTCTTACCTTCGCATGATTATATCCATCAGGGGACACAAATACAATGGAAGAGATTAAGGTCCAGTCAGCAGACTGATGAAAGAAGTGCACATAATCAAACTAAGAAAACAAGGAAGACTGCACAGCCACAAGAAAACACAATAGGTAGTAATACACAGCCAAAGAAACCAGGAAAACCTGCGAGCAAAGAATCCCAGGCAGAGAAACAAGTAAAAAAGGCAAGTAAGGAGTCTCAGCCACAACAACAAGGACAGTATGCAAGTAAGGTTGCGCAGAAACAGGGGAAAAAGCCAAGTAAGGAATCCCAGGCAGAGAAACAAGCTAGAAAGTATGAAAAATATTTTGCAAAGGCAAATAACCAGGTAACAACATCTAGTGATAGTTAATACTTGGGTTAAATTGACAGTTGTCTATAATGTTTAGATTCTAAGTTGTACTACTTGTTTACATTCATGCAGACATTAGAAGCACCTTTGAAAACTCATCATGAGAGAGTTCTAGGTGGAGTTGGTGCATATGCTTCAGAGACAGGATTGGCATTTATAATGGTAAGTCAAATGTTGAATTGTCATTTGATGGTAATGACGGTGATTGCACATTGTGCATGTGAATGGTGTAGTAATGTAGGGTTTTTTTTTTGTTTTTTTTTATGTAATTCCAGTTGCCAGGGATGAAAAAGGGTTATTGGTACAAGCCAGGAGACTATGGTGGTGCACCAAGCAATAACCAAGTTATGGAAAATCTTAATGGTCCACCAACCACACAACCCTCTCAGGTCAGTCCATCCAGAGTAACCAGAAATTCAATAGCTACAACTCCCACACAACGTTTTCTTCCGCCTAGACAAAGTGCAGCAGCTCCAACTATAAGCTCCTTGGCAAAAGCGGTAACCAAACCAATCCTTAAGTCTTTGGGTCTTAAAAAAGCTAAGGCTATGGATTGGCTAAAAGATCAAACGATGGAGTTCTGATTGTGGTATTGTATAGAATTTTTTTTGGGGTTTTCGAGATGAATTTTTTTGGGTTTTTTGGGTTTACTTATGTGCAGTTTACGGATGGGGGTATACTTGTACAAGTGCAAAGTTTATTTTTGGGGCACTTGTTATGTCTTTTTATGTGCAGTTCTCTAAGTGCAAAGTATATGATGTAATGTGCACTTTTACAGGTCATTTTAGTTTTTTATCCAAGACAATGTAAATGTCTTTATGATCTTATTTTGTTCAGGTCATTTGTAAAAACAATGAATTTATGTGCAATGGAACCTGAAGATCTTTTTGGAATATATTTGGAGTTAATTTTATAATTTTTGTTTCAATTTTCAGTTTCAGTTTCGTATGTACATTTTTTCAGCACTTCAGGAATTTTTGAGTGCATTTTTTCAGCACTTCAGGAATTATAGAGTGCATTTCTTCAGCACTTACCCTCAAATGAGAGATGAAGAAAACAAGTTGTTGCACGTGCAGATCACGTGATTGGCTGATCTGTCATAGATTTTGACTTTAAGTAGCCACGTCAGAACTTAATTGCCAACTGGGATTTCTGTTAACTGGCTAGAAACGGAGACATAACAGTGAGACCAAATTGCAAACGGAACGAAAGTTTGTGGACCAAATTGACCAAATAGAACTTTGTGGACTTGATTGAAAATTTTGTGAAAGTTTGTGGACCAAAATAGCTAATTGATCCTTCTATTCCTCCCAACCATCGACGTCATCTCGAAATTAAAGACAGATCTACGGTTTAGATTGATAAAGGGGAATTTCGGAAATTAGAAAATGGGGGTATTATTGTAAGTTCTCAATTTCAAAATTGGTCAAATATTGTTGACTGTGGTCTTTGACAAAGTCAAATTGTTAAAAGGTGGGTCGACCAATTTTTTGCAAACATAGGTGGTATAGACAAATCAGGTGGTAAAAGTAGGGTGTATCAGCAAAATGGCCCAAAAATAAATTGAGAGAGAAGCAACACAGAGAAATTGAGACAGAGAGGATCATAGATAGATGAAGATGTTCATGGTGGAGGATAAGAAGATAATCTTGTAGTGAAGAAGATCAATTAGAGAAATGGTTTTGTTTTTTAGTTTAAGTTAAGTAAAATTAGTACTTTCAAAATTATAAATTATATTACTTAAAAAATAATAAAATAAATAGAGTAAAAGTCACTTTCAAGATGATGGTATAGTACTAGACCAGATGGGTTATGTTGTAGATGATGATGATGAACAAGTGAGAGATGATGATTATGGATTGAACAAGATGATGGAATCTAGCGATCTAAATCTGGCTGAGGGTGTTAACTAAAATTGGGAAGAAGATTTAGCAGTGGATCTAAATCCGGCTGATGGTTTAAAAGAGATCAAGATGAAGATCTCAATATTTTTATTAATCGTAATGATTTCCTGATTTTCCTTGGATATCTTCTTCTTCAATCTACTCAGATTTGGACAAGGTAGATCGACTGTTGTATGCACTCCGGTTAATTCAAGTCTAAAGAGAAAGAATTAAGAAGACTAAGGGTATTTTGGCCATTTTGAAATGTTAAGTGCTTCAGTTCTCGGTTGATGACCAAAACCTAATAAAAATAAAATCCAGCTCCGAACCCTACTTAGTACAAACTATTAGTGACCAAAATCTAAATCACCCTTATTATCTTCTTGTGGTTTTCTTCATTTTGTGCATTTGTAATCACTAAAAATGCAACGCCTCAAAATCATAACACGAATCCTAATGACTCAATGTCAGATCTCGAGACATTTGAACAACCCAATCCATGATAATAATATAATAATACAAGATTTCGAATGATATTAATATATATAATTGGCATTAAAAAATACATAACTTTATACAATACATAATAATACAAACTATGATCACTTCTATAAAAAAGAGACTAAGTACATCTATATCGCACGAACACTTATACCAATACCCTCTGTAGTGACTCACATTTCCAATATACTTACTAATCATGCATGACGATTAATCATACTAAATATTTGCAAGAATGCAAGTTTTAATAATTGAAGGTAACTTTCTACTATAAATAATAAATAATATACAAGCATTCATACAATAAGTGGGGTACCTGTATTCTATCAGAGTGTTGAGGGTGCGACTAGTACTCGACCCAGTCCCATGCAATATCTTAGTTCAGTACTTACCGGTGTGAACCTGCACCGTTAGTTCCCAATTATCCGGTCAGGTGATTACCGTTTGTGTCTCGAGAACACTAACCCTCTTTTAGGGCTCGGGTGGGCCCTCTGACCACGATGCCCCGAGGGGGGAATCACCTATCACGGTGGTCAACCGTTTGACGACGACAGACTGTTCAGGATCCTGACATACGTCCAGGAGTGGAGTACCTCTCACTCCCCGCGTCTAACCTCCCCGAGGTAGCATGTATCCCCACAACACACTAACCATCCACAGTAAATACCACTAAAAGCATGACAATCCAGGAAGGTAAAAGAGAAATTCCCGGAAATATCCTACAATGTTCGCCTTTAGAAAGTGTTCATTCACCGTCTAAAGGTGAACACTGCATATGTAATCCAAGAAAGAACTGTCATCTCTAGAATATGACAACAATTCCTTCTTTGTAGGAATTCACGGATCCCTTGCCAGACCACCTCGTATATATATATATATATATTGTCTTTTAATAATAATTAATTTAATCTGGCATGTGTGACGAGTCCTTGATTTATCAACCATTAAACCAGTTCCGATCCCTATTCACGGCTACCAGACACGGGCACTAGCCGAAGGGATTATAATTGTTTTGACTAAATAGAACAAAACATTCAATTGGTCCTTCATTGGAAATTCCTTGCGATAATTTGTAAACTTTAGTGTATGAAACTTTGCCTAACATCCAATAGCTAAATTCAGAATATAGGAGGGTACTTACCAACTAATTATTCATGGTTACTCCCTTTTGATTTCTTTCTGCTTTAGGATTTGTCTGCTTCATTATCAAAATTGAATTTTTGAGTTGCCAAAGAATGAACCCGTAATCCACTACAAGGTTAGAGAATTCAAAGTCTTAATCCATCTTAATCTAGAAGAAACAGATCATGGTTTCATCACCGTCCAAACTGGTTCTCTTCTTACACATGCACCTAGCTTACGGTGGAGGTGGACATGTTTGATCTCTACCACCTCATTTTTTTGTTTTTCCTTCTTATCCCTCATCTAACTATAGAGCATTAAACCATATAAGGTGCACTGGTGACTGGACAGCTCCTATTTAAACAAGCATGAGGTGTAAAGCTTAGTCATACTGATCCATTCAAAAGAAAATGAATCCAATGGTAATGGATGCAACATATTAAGTTAACCCTACTAATAAAATCCCAATTCAACATATATGGGTCCATTTAAATCTATTAGTGAAAATTAGGCTCGTAATGAAATCTTACACGTACGCTGATCTAGCAAGAAATGATTTTTCTGCGTTTTAAATTTCATAGTCTATATATTTGTTCTTATTTTTTTTTGGGCTATTTTGTATTTGGTCCCTCTAGAAGATGGCTAATTAGTATGTGGTATAGAGTTTTTCGTTTATTTGTAAATAGTCCCTTTTCTGTCAATTGACTGTTAGTCAACTCGGTTGACCGAAGTCAAACCATCCATTTTTTTTTAATGTCTAAACTACCCATGCACGTGTTTAACACGTGACACTACTTAAACCATTAAAACTTTTTTTTTTTGTATTATCCACGTGTCGATAAACAAAACAAAACATCTTCTAGAGGGACCAGAGATCAAATTATGAAACAAAACACTCAAACATGGTTTCAATAAACAACAAGACTACCTTCCCCCCCACCACCACCTCCGGATCCAACACCAACTCCTTTACCAGCACCAGAACCACTGCCAACTCCAATGCCAATACCAATGCCGATACCAATACCTCCACCCCCACCATGACCCCCACCAGCACCTCCTCCTAATCCTCCACCGGCACCAACACCACCACCTGCACCAAATCCACCACCTTGACCTGACCCACCTCCAAGGCCACCACCACCGCCGCCACCTCCACCTCCAGCACCCCCACCAGTTCCTACACCTCCACCAGCACCGAACCCACCACCATGACCAGATCCTCCACCAACACCGCCACCACCACCACCTCCTCCTCCTCCAAGGCCACCTCCTGCCCCACCTCCAACACCACCACCAGCTCCAAAACCTCCACCATGTCCAGAACCACCTCCATTGCCGCCTCCACCACCTATAAAACCCACTAACTTAATTAACCACAAATTCAATATTGATACTTCAATTTTTTGTACAAAGTGTTGATTCATTGGTGTTTAGTGGCTACAATGAGGGCAATAGTAAGTACAATAACTAGAGTAGGAGAATTGGAGTTTGGATGTGTTCAAAAAAAAAAAAAAAAGTGCAACCCAAGGGATGAAAATCGTCAACATTAGAATTTCCAACACCCATTTACTTACCAAGAGCAACAAAAATCTCCTCTTCATTCTCATTGTTGTTAGGGTGTTGTCCTCCTCCTTCGTGGCATTATAACAAACATTTTCTGGTGGAGGTGGTGGTGGTGGTGGAACTTGAGCTTCAGCAGCAGCAACAGTTGTGGTGGTGGTGGAATTAGAGTTTGGAAATGGCAATGGTACATTATGAATGAACTCACATTTTAACAGTAAGGTTGTCATCCTCATCCTTTCTTAATCCCATCCATCAACATCATCATAACCTCAATTTATAAATGGCTTCTCTAGTTTTGCAATTGAAAATGATAATAACAGATGGTTAAAGTTGGGTTCTTGAAGGTAAATATCTAGATCCTCGATTGACGTACTAAATCACATGGCATAATATCTAGTTTCGATTTAGTCAACCAATGAAGCATTGACACGTGGAGCACAAAAATTACTGTTTTGAGTTTTAAGTTGTCACGTGCCAAACACGTGGAAGGGTAGTTTAGACAATAAAAATGTATGGATGCTTTGACCCAAATCAACTACGTTGACTGACAGTCAAGTAACGATTTTGGGATCATTTGCTAATAAATGAAAAACTCTAGACCACATGCTAATTAGCTATCTTCTAGAGGGACCAAATACAAAATACCCCTTTTTTTTTATAATATTCTAATTTAATCCAATCATCAAAATTATATAAAATATAATAATAACCAAAGATTATAAATAAGATTACTAAAATACCCTTAAATTAAGTACGGGTCGTTACAAAAAAAAAAATATGTTTTTGTTCTTTTCGTTGGAATAATCTCATCCAAAATGCACGGTATGGATCACCAAATATCGTAGGTTAAAAAATCGTGAATATCCGATAGATATATCTGTGTTTTTAGAAATCGGATATTAGAATATTCGTCTAGAATATTCAATGGATTGTAACATATAGTTTGTTTTTTAGTATCGTAATTTCGGATACATCTATTTTTACGAAAATTGGGTATCTGCGTCAAATCGACAATTTCAACTATGCCCAATACTACTAATGATGGTGTTGGTTTGATTCATGGTTTGTATATGTTGTACCCACTCAATGGTTTGAATATAGAAAAGACAATGTAAGATTGTCTTTTGGACATACCGCCAATTTGAAAGTCGAAATTTGAGATATCCATTGAAATTTTTTTTTTTGAGATACCCCATTTTAAGATGTGGTGTTATCTTAGCCATCCATCATAAAATTAACCTACGGTAGTAGATCTCTTCTATGCCTGTGGCTCAATGGCACCCGTCTTATAAAAATGGAGAGGTTGTGGGTTCGAAACATGTCAACAGATGATCGTTGATATAAGTTTCTACACGTAATTTAAAAGGGGTAGGGGTCCTTCAAACCCCGCTTGCCAATAAGTTTCTGACGTAGACCACGCTGACTCTTAAAATTGCCAGTGGGAGATCCATCAATAAGAATCGAAAAGTGAGCCGTCGAAACACAAGTAAAAATCCATCTTCTCCATTTATCATTAAAACCCATCCGCATCATCATGTAATCAAGAAAATCCCAAAGAACGCAATCATAAGCTTTTGAGACATCGACCTTACAAATTAAACCCAAGGCTTAATCTTTCAATCTGGTGTCGATGCACTCATTGGCGATCAGAACGCCATCAAGAATTTGTCGTTGTCCCATCAAAGCACACTGTTCTTGGGAAATAAGTGAAGGAAGAACAACCCGAAGTCTCGAAGCCAACACCTTGGATAAGATTTCGTAGACGCCACCAAGTAGACTAATTGGTCGGAAATCCACCAACGAGTTAGCGCTAGATTTCTTGGGTATGAGCGAGATGAAGGTAGTATTGTTACGCCAATCAATAAACTCATCATCATAGAATTCCTTCATCACTCTCATCAAGTCATTTCTGAATATACCCCAACATTTTTGGAAGACAATCATTGGAAATCCATCGGGGCGGGCCGGGAGCTCTTTCTCCATTGAATTCATTTAATGCGTGTAAGGACTTCTTCCTCGGTAAAGGGAAGCACCATCTGCTCAGCAATATCCACTTCCATGGCCATAAAATCAAGATTATCAACTGTAGGTCGAACCCGATAGTCCACAGAGTATAAATCTTCATAATATGAAAGAATATGATCACGGATTAAATTCTGGTCAGAGACAATAGACCCATCAATCTCTAACCTACTGATCATGTTGACCTTGTTCCGTGCATTCACGACTTTATGGAAGAAATTTGTGTTGTCATCTCCCTCAACCTGTCATGTCCTGAATACCTTGCCACTAATGTCTTTGTAATAGTTTAAGGGTAGATTGGTTATTTCCTTTTGTAAGGGCAGATGTCCTAATGACAGTGTGAGATGAGTGCTATAAAGAGAAATGTGTAATCTGAAAACCCTATGATTTGGATGATAGTACAATAGCGCGCGCAGTTTCTCTGCTTGCATTGTTGGATTGTTGATTGATATTTGATGTTAGATTAAGAAGATCATTATATTTGGCATCAGAGCATCGATCCTCGGTCGGTCAATCATGGTGGAAAGCACCAGATTGAAGGATTTGGATGTGGTCACTAAAGAACACAAAGCTAGGTTAGATGATTTGAGTCAACAGATCTCCAAACTTGGGGATAAGATGAAGGAAGACTCTGAAAGTCGAAAGAGATCAGAAAAATTATTTGAAGACAGATTTGAAGAGTTATTCAAGATTCTTGGCAAAGGTTCGACGAAAGGAAAAGAACCTGAGCTAGGTGATTCAAGTAATAGTAATAGAGATGACTATGGAATAGATCTCGATACTCCAGCTCGACAACAAACTCGTTCTGCACAGATGTTCCTTTTTGATGGTCCAGGTAGTGTTCTTAAACATCCAAAGTTTCATTTTCCCAAATTTGATGGAACAAACCCTAGAAATTGGGCTCGCAAGTGTAAAATTTTTTTTGAACTCTATCCTGTTGATGATAATCAAAAAGTCTCGATTGTTTCTTTGTATATGGAGGGTAAGGCAGATTCATGGTTCCAAGATTACCAACACAATCGATCTGTCATACGCTGGGATGAATTGATCGAAGATATGTGTTTACGATTTGAAGAATTAGGGCAAGGAAATTACATTGGAAATTTTAACAAGCCGAGTCAATCAGGTACAGTGGATGAATACTTTGAACAGTTTGAGGAGTTGAAGTCATTCATGGTGGGCAGAAATAATGTTTTCTCAGAAGAGTATTTTGTCCTAAGTTTCCTGAGTGGGTTGAGAGATGACATACGAGCATTAGTCGAAATGTTTCAACCTACCACATTGAATCAAGCTTTGTATTTGGCTCGAGTGAAAGAACATGCCATTGAAAACCAGTTTAAAAAAACCAAGTTCTCACCCAAATCTGTTGTTGGTTCCACTTCCTTCTTCAATCCAAATTCTCAATCCACCAAACCTTTTTTTTCAAACCCCAAAACTAATGGCCTAAGTTCACCCACCATAGCTTCAGTCCCTACTCCAAACCCAACTACCAAAAACATTGAAACTAGTCGACCGTCTTCTCATATTCCACCAATCAGGAAACTAAATGCAGCTCAGATGAAGGTTCGAAGAGAGAAGGGTTTATGCTATAATTGCGATGAGAAATTCAAACCTGGACATCGTTGTAAAACTCAACAACTTTTTATGCTTGTTGCTGATGGTGAAGAAGAAACAGTGGTGCCTGACAATACTTCAGATGATGAGGAGGCCCTGGAGTAGATAGAATCAGACATGCAAATCTCAGTCCATGCCTTGACAGGTCAAGCTTCTCATAATACAATCAGAATCATAGGTACAATTAAAAATACCAAAATAGTTATACTTATTGATTCTGGTAGTACTAATAGCTTCATAGACCCAGATATTGCAAAACAGGCTGGATGTACTATTGATCCTACTGCTAGAATGATGGTTGGAGTAGCTAATGGGGCAAAAACAGTCAGCAAAGCTATTTGCCATGGATTAGCTTGGACAATGCAGGGACACAAGTTTGTCGAGAATGTAAGATTATTACCTTTAGGTGGGTGTGATATGGTCCTCGGAGCGGATTGGTTAAAAACTTGTGGAGACATACTCTTTAATTTTGAGAAGTTGACAATGTCCTTTAAACGAAATGGGAAAAGAATCAGACTACAAGGTGGGGATGAGCCTACTTCTGTCAAGCTGATGACTGGTCAAGCCTTGCAAAAAAAATTTAAGAAAAATACCCATGGAATAATTGGCAGCCTTTTTGCTATGTCAGCTGAACCTACTGCCTCTATTCCACTCCCAGTGTCTAGTCTATTACAGGAGTATACAGATGTTTTTCAAGAACCAACATCTCTTCCACCCAAAAGACATTTGGATCATAAAATACCTCTTAAACCAAACTCTGAACCTACCAGTTTACGTCCCTATCGATACCCTTATGTCCAAAAGGCTGTGTTGGAAAAATTAGTCAAAGAGATGTTGTCAGCTGGGGTCATACAGAATAGTACAAGTCCTTTTGCCTCACCTGTGATCCTTCTCAAGAAAAAAGATGGGAGCTGGCGATTTTGTGTAGACTACAGACATCTGAATTCTGTAACTATTAAGGACAAGTTTCCCATGCCAGTGATAGATGAATTACTCGATGAACTTCACGGTGCCCGGGTTTTTACTAAGATTGACCTTCGATCTGGGTACCATCAAATCAGAGTGGAAGAAAAGGACATCTACAAAACAGCTTTTAAGACACACCAAGGGCATTATGAATTCACAATGATGCCTTTTGGTCTCACTAATGCTCCAGCAACATTTTAGTCACTTATTAACGAAGTGTTCCAACCTTTCTTAAGGAAGACAGTTTTAGTTTTTTTGATGATATTTTAGTTTATAGCCCTGACATGGACTCAAATTTGTTGCATTTGCGACAGGTTCTACAGGTGTTGAGGTGCCATAAATTATATGCTAAACTATCCAAATGTTCTTTTGCACAGTTGCAGTTAGAGTACTTGGGTCATTTGATTTCAGGAGAAGGAGTCGCTGCAGATCCAAGCAAGATTGCTGCAATGGTGAATTGGCCTACACCTACTTCTATTAAAGGTCTCAGAGGGTTCCTCGGTCTCACTGGGTATTATAGAAAATTTGTGAAACACTATGGAATTATCTGTCAGCCATTAACGGAATTGCTGAAGAAGAATAGTTTTCAGTGGAGTGACACTGCTGAGAAGGCATTCAATCAACTCAAAACAGCCATGACTTCTACTCCAGTTCTCAGCCTACCAGATTATTCACAGTCTTTTGTTTTGGAAACTGATGCGTGTGGCAAAGGTGTAGGAGCAGTACTCATGCAACAAGGTCATCCAATTGCATACTTCAGTAAAGCACTCGGCATAAGGGCTCTAAGATTCTCAACATATGAAAAGGAACTCTTCGCAATAGTGATGGCAGTGACTAAATGGCGTTCTTATCTGCTAGGACACCATTTCACTATTTATACAGATCACCACAGTATAAATTTTTTTATGGAGCAACGAATGACTACTCTTTTGCAACAAAGGTGGCTGACAAAGTTGTTGGGATTTGACTACGATATTAAATACAAAAAAGGGACTGATAATCGAGCTGCAGATGCCCTTTCAAGAGTTGTAGAAGAACAAAACCAATGTCAAATGATTTCAGTCATTCAACCCCAGTGGATACAAGAAATACTCACCAGTTATGAACAAGACTCAGTGGTGCAACAACTCATTTCTCAATTACTGATTTCTGCAGATGGTCATCAGCACTACACGCTGAAGAAGGGGCTTGTCAGGTATAAACAGAGATTGTACATTGGGAATAATCCAACACTCAGACACCAACTAATTTCTTCTATTCACTCTTCTTCAATTGGTGGACATTCTGGAATGCAAGCAACTTATCAGAGAGCCAAGCTTTATTTTTTCTGGCCAGGGATGAAGTCTGAAATTTTCTCTCATGTGCGTCACTGTGATGTGTGCCAGAGAAACAAACATGAAAACACCCTTCCAGCAGGGTTATTGCAACCTCTCCCAGTCCCTGAACAAGCATGGCAGCATATCTCTATGGATTTCATCGAAGGCTTACCAAAATCTGCTGGCAAGAATGTGATATTGGTGGTCGTAGATAGATTAACAAAATACAGTCATTTCATCTCTCTCGCGCACCCTTTCTCTGCCAGTCAGGTAGCTTCTCTTTTTCTTAGTAATATTTATAAACTCCATGGCATGCCAGTCTCCATTGTTTCAGATCGCGACAAGATATTTCTTAGCAATTTCTGGAAGCAACTTTTCAAGGCTTTGGGCACAGACCTGCATCTCACTACAGCATATCACCCTCAATCTGACGGCCAGACAGAGCGCACCAATGCTTGTGTGGAACAATATTTAAGGTGCATGACAGGTCATCGTCCTACCTCTTGGAATGCTTGGTTACCACTTGCAGAATGGTGGTTCAATACTAATTATCGCAACAGTCTCCAGATGTCCCCCTTTATGGCTCTATACGGTTATGAACCCCCACATTTGGCATTTCCAGTGACAGTCTCTTCTTCAGTGGCTAAGGTGGAAGAATTACTTAAGCAACGCTCAATCATGCTTGACCTTGTTAAGGAAAGTTTAGTTAAAGCCCAAGAAAGGATGAAGTGGTATGCTGATCAAAGGAGGATTGACAGATCTTTTCAGATTGGTGACTGGGTGTACCTCAAATTACAACCATACCGCCAAACTTCAGTGGCTGTCCGCAAAAATCTCAAATTATCTGCACGATTCTATGGTCCATTTCAGGTTTTGGCCAAGGTGGGAGCTGTGGCTTATCGTCTCCAACTGCCTCAAGGATCTAAAATCCACAATGTGTTTCATGTCTCGCAACTTAAACAAAAACTGGGTCAAACTGACACTGTTATGCCTCAGTTGCCTCTTGTGGACAGTTCTGGTCAAATTCTGATGGAGCCTATTGCTGTTCTCAACCGTCGGCTAATTCCTCGGGATAATAAAGCTGTTACCCAAGTCCTTATTCAATGGTCTAACTCACTGCCAGAAGACGGAACCTGGGAGGACTGGACCCAAATTAGTACTCATTTCCCAAATTAGGGTTTTAAGCAGGCGGCATTGTCATGTCCTGAATACCTTGCCACTAATGTCTTTGTAATAGTTTAAGGGTAGATTGGTTATTTCCTTTTGTAAGGGCAGATGTCCTATGACAGTGTGAGATGAGTGCTATAAAGAGAAATGTGTAATCTGAAAACCCTATGATTTGGATGATAGTACAATAGCGGCGCAGTTTCTCTGCTTGCATTGTTGGATCCATTTAACACGTGATTTTTGTCTCCATGAGATTTCCCTTTTCTTCACTAAACTAGCCAATTCAGCATGAAGTATACAACGATACACAACCTCATCTTCAGTTAATGGAACCATTTCTTCTTTGTTATCCAACCCGTCTTCCTATTCTTGATAAGGAGGTCAACCTTGCCAAAAACAGAAATATTCCACTCTGGCTTTCAGCCCCTTAATTTTCTTCCACCAAGCATGGGACCCCGGCATTTCATTCCACCATTGTTCAATAAGAGGCATCAACGAGGGGTCCTCAAACCACATAATTTCAAATCTGAATGGCAGAGGGCCTCTCCTCTTAATTTTGCAATCAAGAATTATTACCCTATGGTCCGAAGACAGCTTGGCTAGAGCAACCTCTTCCGCTGTAGGGTACAATTCTTCCCAATCGGCCGAAGCAAGGAATCTGTCAATTCGGCTCTTAACTAAGGAGTTGGACCATGTGTAATGAGCACCCTTTAGAGAGAAATCCACCAAACTATTTCTATTGACAAACTCATCGAACACGGCCATAAATCTTGATAATCTGTCACCATTACCTGTTCTCTCATGGCCAAACCTGATTATATTAAAATCACCCCCTAACACCCAAGGAACATCAGCCCAGGCTATGATATCCTCTAACTCCTCAAAGAATTGTAATTTTTCACGACTCTTTTGAGGTTCATAAACACCTGTCACCATCCAGGTAGACCCATTATCTTTAACAGACACCATGATGGAGATCGAATAAGCACCTTCGACGGAGTCAATCAATTCGATATATTCTGTATTCCAAGCCAATGCCAGGCCACCAAACAGCCCAAAAGACGGAACTTGAAGAAAGGCCCATGGATGTCAAGGCAGTTATTCGAATCCTTACCACTTTGGTTTCCTGCAATAGAACTACATCAGGTCGTTGTTCAGAAAGCAGATCCCTCAAGTGTCCCATAGTTTCTAGGTTGTTGAGTCCTCTAACATTCCATGTTAGCAATTTTATCGACATGAGTAACTACATCAACCCCATGTGGATCATCTCCACTCCCTAACTGTTCCTCATCAATAACATCCTTCCCATTCTCGCCCAAAGGAACATTAACCATTTCAGTGTGCAGTTCTGTGAAAAGTTTCACCTGAATAGTATCAGACATTGAAGTGGTCATACCGAGATCCTTGGATGCAGGCACCACCATATATTTGATCCAATTTACAATATCCCCGTCGCTGCGACAGCTCAATAAACTCTCAACAATTGCGGCACGATCACCCTCAGAGAGGGCAGAAAAACCTTCTCCATTCTGATAAATTGCATGTCTCTTCTCCATTCTGATAAATTGCATGTCTCTGTTCAGGTGCCGTACTTCTGGGCAGATAGTGTGGAAAATCTTATAAATTCCAGACTCAGAAGTTGAGGAATAAATATAGAACTTCTGGGCATTTTATACTACGGCGTACACGGTCCTATTTCTTAGATGATCTAGAATTAGTCATAAGTTTAACAAGAATTTTAATATCAGAAAAGATGACAACGAATATAAACTGAAATGTAAATTACTGGTCATCTGAGTGTACAGATTATACAAAAACAATTACAATATTATTGGTCATCTGAGTATACAGATTGTAAAAAACAATATAACATCTAATAATGGGGTAAATAATAATTGGAGGTTTGAGACTTCCCAGGGACATTGCATTCCACCAAAATCTTCCTTGGCAATGAATCTCAGATATTTTGATCCTACAATTGAAGGTTTTGGCCACTCCGTCACTATGAACTTACTATATTTATTCATACAGTTTAGAATGGTGGCTCATCAACTACCAAGTTGGCATGCTCATCAACTACCAATGTAATTCCTGAACCTAAGTGCACTGCGAGGATCGTTAGGCAAATCTTTAAAATTAATGCCTGGGGAGTCCTTACCCAGCTTGAGCAGGATCTAGCTTCTCCACTATTAAAGCAGAGAGAAAATATCCTCCAGGGAAGACAAAGTGTATCATGGTTTGGTATAACAGCTACAGAATGGTATCCATAGGATAGCAACCAAGAACACGGAGAAATGTTGCAAATTCCTGCACATGGACGAATGCAAATTAAACTTAATAAGCCAGAAGAAGGTAGCACCCCTCTCACAAAGTGGAGAGGTTGTGTGTTCGAAACACGTCAACAGCTGATTGTTGATATAAGTTTTCACACATAATTTAAAAGGGTAGGGGTCCCAGGGCTTTTTTTAAGTTTGGATACAAGGAGGGGTATTTTTGACTAACATCATAAGCAATTTAGGAAGGCTTTTTTTAAAACCATTCATCCCTTAAAACCTCTAAGAGCAGCTAGCTTTTAAGTTTACTGCATACAAAGGAGTTTGATGCGAATATTGGTAAAAATGTATAATAAGACTAGAAGAAAGTTAAATTAGAGTTATACTTGGATACACTTTACAAATATTGGAAGCTACCTGGAGATGTCCCAGGGCACTTTGTGCATGGTGCTCAGCCATAGATGCTTCAAAGTCAATATAAAAAAGGTAGTCAAAATACCTGCCATTCAAAATTGCAAAATTAGGAATACAGGGGCCAAAGTGAATCTGAAGTTTCATAAGTAGATACCTTTAAGAGTCACCTACTAAGAGCTAATTCCTTTGCAAGACTTTTAATATATCTGGCTGCTAGCATGATATGAAACTAGTTTTAGAATTTTTGGTGTTAAAGCTTATGCTTTCTCATTAGACTTTATTTGTCTCCGGTAGAATACATTGTCCCAGGTTTTGGTTTTGGTATATCTTTATTTGTTTTGCCAAATATGTGTACAGCTAGGAAAACCAGTAGTCCAGTACACTTTGTTTGTTTTACCACAAAGATGTCATAGCATGGCTGTTTCATGCCTCTATTTGTAGAGTAAGGTAATGAGAAATTTGTCCTGAGCCTGACATAGAGTTAGATTGATTCTATTACATTTATAGCTGGTCAAAGTACAAATCTTGAGCAGATACATGTAGACACTACACTGTAATACATGCTGTTTCTAACCAACTTACTGTCGAGTGTCGACACACAAAAAAGCCTTTTTCAACAACAATGTTTTCATTTGATAGAATTTCATAAACTGGTAGAAAAGCAAAAACAAAATATCTTTTCAAGCATGAAGTCTTCATTGAAATTGTAATGTGACAAAAACCAAAAGGCATGATTAACTTATACTGGTTTATAACTTGATATCCTTATGGGTCGGCAAAACTCAAATTTAGCTTCAGCTGGTCGTTTGGTTTGCAACATCATGCAAGCGGCTTGAAAGAAATGGCAGGGTCTGTGAGTAGAAACTCTCAACAGCAGAGCATTTCATGTGATGGCAATTGTGTAGAACTGGGTGTCCTTTCAGTCACAATTGAGACATGTTCAACCATATAAAATTAATAGGCTGTAGAAGAACTTTATCACATTTTTGTTTAATAAAACAGTGTTTTACTGATAACACACATTGACTTGTTTATTATTAGTAAGACATTCTATCTGCTACTATATATGCAAACATAAACTTTTTAGTGAGTTTTTAATTTTTCAACAGTCATATTCAATTAATAGTCAATAGACTATTAACTCACCAACAGCATATAATATATTTATTGGTCCTTATACTTATGAAAATCAAGAAAAAACATGAAAAAAGTATACTCACTTGGCAGTCCCAGTATTAGAGTCATCAACGACCCTCAAGGGTCGATTTCTTTGTGGTCGGCTTTCAATCTGAATGATTGCAAAGTAAAAATCAATGTATAAGGCTTTCATATCCAATGATATAAAAAATATAAAATATTTAGGCTATGAGGTTGATATCCATCTTGACAGCCCATCTCAATCGTAGATTTATATCTAATCGAAGGTCCGGATTTATTATACTATTGCAACTTAATTCACTTAAGGCCATCAATGTAATTGACCCTCTTTCTTCTCCTTTTCAACAAGAACAATTGCGAGGTCACCATCAAAGTCAATCCTGCAGTTGAAGCTCGAAACTTCTCATTCCTCTTTGGTTCCTTTTTTATTCTCCAAAATCTGTCTACTGTTCAGATTAGTAATTGCTTGAATTACGTTGTCAAATTTTTTGTTTCTTAAGACTTCGATTTAGTCTAAAATGGGTTTCACCTACAAAATCGATCATAAGCAATTATCCCTAACTATGTCTAATTAACCTCAAATCATTTGGTAATTTAGAATTGATTTTAAACCTTGTTAATTACATACATATATACTTTTTCTGCTAATCTGGTATAGCTGCTTCTGCTGTTGTAAACAAGGTAACCTTGACGACCATTTTGTGATGAAGATGTCAATAAATTACCGTGAAAGGAACATCTTTAAAGCATCTGATTGTACTCAGTTGAAGAAAAAAATCACTAATGTACAATTGGAGATGAGAAAGATGCATAACCCACCAGTTAACGAAGAAGAGATTAGAAACCAGGAAGGAAGCTTTGCGGTAAAAAAGTGTTTGTTGAGTTTTCTCTGCTGATTGTGATCTTGTGATGGAAGAAAGGGCCAATTACATTGATGCTCTTCAGTAAATAAATTATAAAAATAGAATAAAAACCTTTAGAAGAGATATAAATCTACGATCGATGGGCTGGTCATCTTAAGGATGGCAACCTAGACAGCCTGGTAAATAAATAAATATAATAAAAATATTGACGATGAAGATACCTTGGTCAGATTAATATCCCTCAAAGCAAACACTGCCAAGGCCTTAAATAGCACTCCAGGACCCTCTTCAAGAGTGAAGACAATACTTGTCTACAATAAAACACAGCAACTTTGTTTTGGGTGTTGTTTACAAGAATATAAGGTATGTAATTTGGAGAAGAAAGCGCTACCTTGAAGGGTCTATTTATTCTTGGCATAATAGGTTCCCTTGCAAGTATCAAGAAACGGGTAATATTGCCCAAGTCATCCTGTCCAGTACAGTTGTAAATTAGTGAAAATGCAAATAGCAATATAGCATCTGATGTAAAATTGTAAGCTAACCACACTGGGATTAAACCATTTTTCCTTATATGTAGTGTGACTACCTTTCACTTCATATAATCAAACGTAGTACTGAAAGTAGCATTTCTCGTATGTATCTAAGAGATATGACTAATCATGTCATTTCGGAGAATTCAGTGCATTGGACATTTTGGCAGATATCTGCCACGTGAACATTCTTGGTACCAAACTACTGACATCCATCATTTACTTGACGGTTTAAGAACAGTGAGTTAAGTTGTAGCACGTCACAAACCATGATTAGCTTAGTAGATAGACCATCAAAGGCTCATACTGACGAGAGTACAACTACAGTAAAAAAAGAAGAACCATTACCTGGATCTTTTCAGCAAGTACGTTAAGACCATATATGTCTGCAGCTAGTGCACTTGCAATGGCTCCTGTGTCTCTTAGTCTATTTAAGGCTACAAACTGGACCAGAATTTATCAAAGTAAAAAATAATGCAATCCTGAGGTGAAAATAAAACAAAAAGGTATTAAAAATGATTCAAGAATTACCTGAGCAGCGCCAGCAGTATCATCCATACTTTCTCTGGCAACACCTAAATTGCTGAGGGTGATCTCACATTGAGCAAGTGCCTGCAAGAAAGCACCTTTTGGCATTTAGAAGATTGCTAGAAAATTTAGAAGGAGAATCAAGCAAAGAAGAATATCTTATCTAATATTTACACTAGCATGTACGATGTGATATTTAGTGTGCCTTGACTACACTACCAAAACTTCAAGACCAATCTGGAATCTGGACTCTGGACCATTGAAGAACAAATAAAGAGAAAAAAGAAAAGGGGTGAAAGAGGATGTGGGAAAGAAAGAGAAATGAAGTGCCATTTTTAATATATTGCTTGCATCATGTGACACAGAAGTATTATGCAGCACATGTCAAAACCAATCGTTTTAGATTTCTCCATAGATATTCATTGTATAACACTATAACGCATAGAGCTTTTAAGAGCAATTACGAATTCTGTTTTCAGTATTACCTTAGTTTACTTTCTAAATAGATGGTTAAGATTTTAAATCCGCACAGTTGACCTCATCCAGGAAGTGGGAAAAATATGGGGGATAACCGGATAAATTAAGCTTTTATCACAGTACAGAACAGACAGTGGAGCATAGTTGTGGTGTGCGCCACCCACGCACACCATATTTACTTTATAAAAAGACATTAAGAGTAAGAAAATGGAGAGATGAAAATGAAATAAAACCTACTTGAGGGTGGCTAATAACACGCTTTAGCTCCTCCTTCCTCACACCAGGCAGTCCCAGAAGGCAGTGATTAACAGCCAACTGCACTTCACCAACAATGTGCAACCTATGACGAAGTAATAAGTCATAATTACGATGAATGCTTCCACCTAATGTATTTTCAATGGGAAGAACTGCTTTATCAACAAGCCATAATTCAACAGCCTGCAAAACAGAGATACAAGGGAAAAAAAAAAATGTAGTAACAATTGGGACATTACTCTCATGCCAAAATGTAGTAAGTCAAAAGTGAACCTTAAATGCTACTTCAAATTGATCACAAGGGACAGCTTCACAGAGAGGATATGCTTTCAGTGCAGCAGCCTCACTATACGCACCTGGTAGTCCCTGCATTAATTAATAAATGGAGATTAGAATAGAAGGCAACAAAATATAATGTGGTTTATAAGCTGTTAACAGAGACCTGATACGCTACGCGCACTTTTGAACCGTCTTTATGAGATGATGGCAGACCAGTTGCAGACAATGGTTCTGCAATGCATGAAAATGTTGAAGAAAAATGCATTAGACTTGGAAATGAAGATCAATAGATTATTTTCTGTAGTGTTCAATAAAAATGATCGTAAAGTCTTAGTGAGGTAATTGTGGAAAGGGCAACAAATTAATGTTGGATACAGAAAAAAAAAAAAAGCAATTGATGTAAGCATTCAAGTGAAAGAAAAATCAAATGGAGAATATTTAAACCACAATCTGTTGAGGTTTCGGAAAAGTAGGTATATCTAGCTTCTTACTAGTACAGAGTGTGATGATGTATCTATAACATATTTTTCATTCTGCGGTACACAGTGTGGCGATGCTGACTCTAGTAAGTTACTATGATTTTCTCAGAACTATGCACAACTTATCACTTCATGTCAAACTAAAGCAAATAAAAAGCAACAATAGACTAGAAGAGACTTCTGAGATTGCTTTTTTTTTTTTATTAAATCTTTAAAATAAAAATTTAATTGATATTAATAGCCCCCAACGTCAACTTCCTTTCTCACTCTATTACCTACACAATAATGATCATAAGTTGACAAAAACATATGAACCAATATCTCTTGCTCACCAGTCACCACACCTATGCATCCCAATTACAACAAAACATAGACAAATTTGAACAGTTTAAAAAACCCAGGCCATGATGATCCCCCTAGAAGCAGTGTTTGGTACAACCAAATACTCATACAACTATTTGCTTGTACTGAAATCCAACACTAGAAGAAGTTTGCTTGCAAAGGGAATGTTCGTGATGATGATCTTCTTACCATATGAGTGGTATGCATTTTAATTGTAATTTTATATGTGTATACTGATGCAAATGTACATTAACGCATTGCAATTAACAAAATAAATATCAAATTTAAAATTAAGATATAAAAAATTGTACATGAATATAATCACATTTTAATTATGCTAAAAAAAAAGAAGACAATTACTCACTTGGAAGACTTGAGTTGAACTCCTTGATATCAACTGATGTGTAATTTTCCTTCGTATCAACAACTTTCCTCAATTCCAAAGAACTAGATGATGGGTTTTCTTCTTCAACAAATGTTGTCTCTTGCTGAATAGAACTACAACATTCCATATAAAAACAAGCTTTTTCTTTATCTTTCTTCAAATTTAAAGAAACCCATTTTCTTTTAAATCCTAAATCACCATTACACAATTGAGGAATAGAAGAATAACAACAATCCAATATAAAAACACCCTTCAAAGCCATTAAAGTTAATACAAGCTTTTTCAAAACTGTTTTGAAGAATTGACTTTAATACCCAAGAAAGTGACTGGTGAGTGGTGACATTACCAAAGCAAAGAGTGTTGTGGTCATCAGTTCACTCGTCAGTGAAGAATTCAAGTTCAGGGGTGGACTCGGTTTGGTTCGGGTCGGATATGTGGTAAAATTACAATTGAACCCAAAACTTTTTTTTTTTTTTTTTTTAATATAAATTCAAATTTTATTGATAAGCTCAACAAATTACACAAACGTAGAGGACAAACGCGCTACAAACTGCGCGGCAAGTCCTTTCTGGATAGCAAACCCGATTCTCCTAAATACATATTCGTTCGAACCCGCAGTCATCACGTTGCTATCCATTACCTTCTGCACTCTCCTGAGGAGCTCAACTGCTTCTGAGCCAAGCAATCCAAATGTGTCAAATGCAAAGGGGATAAAACTATGTTGGTTAGCCCTACAAGCTCCGTCATGTTTCTCCACTTTTGCTGCTGCTGCATTGCTAGCTGCTAGTCCCACCTCAAAAATCCCAGCACCCAGCCCAACCATCGGAGACGCCCCTGTAACATCAACACACGCATGTTTACCTTCAGACCAGTTATAAACCAGAATATCAGCAGGACATAATGTCGATCTTCCTTCCTTAGGATCAGTAAGAAAGTTAACAGGAGCCTCCTTCTTAACCTGTACTCCAGCCCACCAGAACACATCGCACAAGATATCTCTAACGTGGTCATGCCTGTACTTGAAGCCGGGGTAATGCTTACAATGGGCCGCATGGTCCCCAAAAGCATCAAGTCTGCTCTTCTTGCACACTGGACAAAGTTCACCATCTGAATAAAGAGGGATCATCAATCGATAACGAAGAATGGCACGATATTCTACCGGCGTCATGCGTTGTCCAAGCCCTTCCATCGGGATGGCAAGGAGAAAATCTTTGGCATGTTTTGCTTGCACACATCCAATCACGGCTTTTTGTCTAGCTGACAACTCAAATTCCCTCTCAAGACCAGAACTAATCTTGCTGTAGTATGCTTCCGCCAAGACATGTTGGGGTCTGAAGGGGACGGTAGCAGTTGGAGCAAGATTACTGAGATCAAAATCAGGTATAGAAAGATGTAAACTAGCAATGGCAGTATCGAAAACATTACCCATAGGTGCAGCCGCAAAACCCCGAAGAATGTGATCTTGGAGATCCTTGGTTTGCGTACGTGAAGCTACGAAAGCAAACTTCATAACATCAGTAGTACAATAAATACCAAGTCCGCCCATACGCAATGGGAGGGTTGCCATACGCCACTGTAGATCACCAAAACCAGGTCCATCAGAAACCACAATATTCTGAAGGGCTGCACGGAGCTTGTGGTCAAACCATTCGGCTGTTTCCTGAACATAATCAGGGGGGCAAGTACGGAGAGCAAAGGTGAGCTTAGATATGGTTGTATACCTACGATTGCACACTCTAACTCACCGGTCTCCTTTCGCGCAGGTGGTTTGATGACTGCACCATCCGGATGTTTACATTTTATGGTCGCTGCATGGATACCAAAACAATCACCACACATCCATTTGTTCATCCTCTTCAAAGTATTGTCAAGCGACGAAAATAAACCTATATCAACTTTGATCGCATCTCTCAGCCTGTCGATGTCATTAACCCTCTTCAAGTGATCTTTCTTTACATGCGTTGGGATGTACGAAGATTTGTATCCATTTCCACACGGTCCATTGGTGCATCCATCAAAATTTCGAAATGGACAATGGATACTCTCCATCAAGCAGCCAATTTTTTTTTTTTATTTTTTTTTTCCTTTCCTTTCCTTTCCTTTTTTTTTTTTTTTTTTTTTGGCTTGGCTTGGCTGGCTTGAACTGCTGGTTCTGCTGGTCTGGCTACCGGTTTGGCTGGTCTGGCTACCGGTTTGACTGGTTCAGCTGGTCTGGCTGGTTCGGCTGGTCTGGCTGCTGGTTCAGCTGGTCTGGCTGACTAGCTTGAGATGCTGGCTCGGCTGGTTTGGCTAGATGTATCGGCTCGGCTCGTCTGGCTATTGACTCGGCTTAGGTGGCTTAGATTTAAATTTTTTTTTTTTTATAAAAAATTCAAATTTTATTGATAAGCTCAACAAATTACACAAACGTAGAGGACAAACGCGCTACAAACTGCGCGGCAAGTCCTTTCTGGATAGCAAACCATATTCTCCTAAATACATATTCGTTCGAACCCGCAGTCATCACGTTGCTATCCATTACCTTCTGCACTCTCCTGAGGAGCTCAACTGCTTCTGAGCCAAGCAATCCAAATGTGTCAAATGCAAAGGGGATAAAACTATGTTGGTTAGCCCTACAAGCTCCGTCATGTTTCTCCACTTTTAAATTAGACAGGGGAAAAAAAAACGGACCCCCTTAAACTTATAAAGTGGTTAGAAAATAATAGGTACTAAAAATTAGTAGAATGACATAAAGAAACCCATAATTAATACCACTAAGAAATATAACATGTTTGATATCAAATCTTACAAAACCAATGCAAATAAACTGAATTTGCATAAAGCCAATAAATTTCCTGATTCATTTTTAAAGCGCTTAAACCTTTCATTATAATAAAGATTGGTAAACCAATATACTATTTGATTATTCTCGATTTACTAGTCGGGGTAAAGTCTTATTTTTCAAAGGTATCTTATTTCAGACCCCCCTTTGGAAATATTTAACAGTTTAACACTTTAGGATTCCCCCCAAAAAACTCTCACCATTATTAATCCATTGAAAAATTTCATTGCTCTCATTTCGTTTTCTTACGAATTCCCATTGTAATCTTCAGGTTTTACACTATTTTTGGGTTTGTATTATAGTTCTAAATACACCACGTCTATTAAGAGACTTAATTATGCTTCTTGTAGCATTTTCTATTTTGTTGGCCAAATATCATTTGTTTGTCGACATTTTCATTTATACACCGTGGTTGTGTATCCTTTCTATCCCATTGTCCTTGCTATTTGAGTAGCTACTACATAACCAAATATGTCATCGATGACTAATTCCTTTATCTCTCACAGTTTTGAGATCTCAATTTTATTAGGTATACCTTTGCCTCACCATGGGCATTCACAGTCTCACCATGGACTTGTCTAATTACAACAATGTCTTCTGGAGTTGTATAGAGAATGAGTGTCCACATGATCTCTTCTTGAGTGAAATGACTAACCTCTCTTCAGGAATGAGGGCAAGATTTTCTTTTATTCTCCACTTTTTGGGAATTGAAACTTTGGAACTTATAAGTCTATAATCTTCTGGCGTCCTTATAGACAAAAATATCATATCTTCGTGTTTGTATTTTAATATTTTGAACTTCAAGTTATAAAAATATCAGTACATTAAATCCGAATTATTTAAATTTTTGAACTTCTTGTTCACTAAATTATTTGAACTAATGTATAAGGTCATAAAAATATAGTGATACCAATAATCATCTTAGGTCCTCGTATCACATATATTATTGTCTTAATAAAACACAAACAAAAATTAATTAGGAATTCATCCTAATACATACCATTAGAACAAATGCAATAATTATTATCACATTGCAACATATAATCTGATTATATATTGTATAACCATACGAACGAGAAATAGTAATGCATGTGACCTATAATCTGATGGTATCGCCATACCTTCGTACTTGTTCGAAAATTTTTGTTTTCCATTCATATATATCATTCATAGTTAGGTGGAGGTGTATTCTGCACACCTTTCCCTTTATCTTGGTTTGGCTTGGTTTTTTTTTTCTTTGTGATGGTATGGTGCAGTTCTATGCCAAATATAATTACTGTGACCATCATGATCATTATAAGAATTTTGACCACGACCATCCACCATGACCACTAGCATTTTTGGCTATGTGATGGTGTGGTGCAATTTTATGCCAAATAAAATTATTGTGACCATCATGATCATTATAAAAATTTTAACCACGACCATTGATAGAGGCGGTAAACCTACTCTATACAAAAGATCATATTTTTAACTCGAAGTTCCTTTCTTGTGCTTGTATAAATTGGATATCAAAGTAGACAAGTAACAAGCAAGGGTCGTACCCACCTCAGAGGGGAGATCTTAGTTCAAACACAATAGAAAACAATAGTTAAGAAACACCAAGGGAATCAATAATAAGATTGGAGATTGATTCTACTTCCCACAGACAATAAGTAAACCCTAACTTAAGAATATGGTAGAGATGAAAAGAAGATATATGATGACATAGGGGAAAGAGTTGGTATCCACAAACTAAATCATGCAAACATAACATGTTGTTCCTTCATGTTCAATCTATAACAATCTATTAGTCACTTCTCGGTTATTCCAACTAATCATTAATACCTATAATAATCAAGTAGTCACCTCTCAGCTATTCCACCTAATTAAAACAAGATTCTCTTATGCATGCTATTGAATATGTCTTATTAATTAAACCTACACCTCTCAGCTATTCAATCTTAATAATTCAACATATTAATTCATAAATAAACCGTCACCTCTCGGATATCAATTTAAATACAAAAGGGTTCCAATGAAAGATATTTACTGCAAATATGTAATAATCACCTCTCAGCTATTTCACTACACATCTACAATAAATATAAACACAACCATTAAAGCTAGGTCTCCCTAAACCCTAACAGTAGTATTTTAACATCATGGATAACAATAACATGCAAATAATCATACTTACCTCATATCGCGAATTAGAAGTAAATAAGCATTAAGAACTTTGAATCACAATGAACAATAAGAACAAACATGGTTCTTTTGCATCATCTAGAGTGCTTCCACCATCCCCCTAAGGAGATTTAGCTACTCATCCTTGATGAAGACACCATGGAATAAATAATTAAAACACAATACATCATAAAAGAAAAATAATGGAATTGATATTGAAAATTGAGTTGATACAATGAAGAAGAACTCAAAGAGATCTAGAAGGTAAAACTAGATGATGCCTAAAAGATACCTAAACCTTAATTACAACTTCTCTTATATAGAAATTACAAAGTAGAATACTTGCATGCAAAGACTTCCAAATTAGGTCAAATTCGTGGCTGCTGCTGTTGGTCTTATAGAGATATTAGGTCTTTTGCAAAACCTAATTCTCTTATGCTTAAGTTGTAATTCGGACCTAGACCTTCAGTTTGATAGCTCATGGGCCCAAATCAGAATTCTGGATCTTCTTGTGGAGCTTTTTTAAGTTTGGACTTAAATAACGCCTAAAATACAAATTCTGACTTGTGGGCTTCAATAGGACCCGGTTTGGGCTGAGAATTGGGCCGCCCCACTTTGACCTAAATTCAAGTCAATAGGGCTGACCCTGGGGTGCCCTCAGCAGATCTTGTGGGTGCAAATATCGATTCTCCTTTCCTTGTGCAAATAACACCTTTTTGCTTGCTTTTCTTGATTTTTGCGGGCTTTTACATAATATTCGCATTTCGGCACATGAAACCTACACAATAGACAAAAAAAATACTAATCAATAGATATAACACAATAATATAAGCTAAGTGCTAAATAAACAAAGTATTATTCGGGGGAAAAATATACACTTTTGAGGACCGATCAACCATGACCATGACAATGACCACGACCACGACCATGACCACTACCATGACCACGACCACAGCCTCGTCCACGACCATTAAAGGAGGACACATTCACTTCAGGGATGGGTATAGTAGTACCAGTTGGACAAGATTCATGATTTTGCAAAAGAAGCTCATTATTTTCTTCGGCAACAAGAAGACAAGAAATTAAGGTAGAATATTTGGTGAACCGACGTTCTCTATATACACACTCTTCATGGAATGCCAAATTTCAAGTGGTTGTTATACAATATATATGGGACAAACTTCAAGTAAAGTATACAAGTCAAAACCAAATTAAAGTTAGAACTGTGGGTTCCTAACCAATACATTCAAACTTAAAATCATGATAAAAGATATGAGACTTCTAGCTCAAGTAAGAAATTTATGGTTCTACGAAGAATCTAGACTTGTAATTTCTTTTTTTGTCCATATATTATTTAATATTCTTCATTCGAACATATATCGAAGTGTAAGAACAAGATATATAAAACTAAAAAATTACCAACATACAAGTGTTTAAACATAAGTATAACAATATGGAGAGAGATACTAATTCCAGCTAAGTAATCCAAAACTTCAAGATGTTATGAATCGTTGGGTTCATATGTGTTGCTTAATAAAAATTCTTGTTCTAAGTTTTTGGATAAGAACTTCAAGTCCATAACTTCTGGATAGAATCAAAATATAGTGCTCCATGTTCAAGATCAAATGGTAGAACTGCGGGTTCCTAACCAAATGGGTACTCTAAGTTTCAAATATGAAATTAACTAATTACATGAAACACAAAACAAAACTTTTATTCCTAAAAAAAAAACATCAAGTTTCAAATACATGGAACTTCGGGTCCTCAAAAAAAAAAAAAAAAAAAAAAAAAAAAATTTAGATCTTTAGGTTTAGAATGGCATCACAAATTTTTTGGTCTAAATATATTTTGTGAAGTTGATAGTGGAACAAGGTTTATAAGAGAGAAAAGAAAAAGGCATTTTTATCCAATGAGCGGAATCATTCGGCCAATAATAAGAGTTATTGGTTTTTGTTAAAGAAGTACAAGTTTTGAAAAATTGCAAAACTTTAGGTTCGAATTTGAGATTTAGAAATTCGGCTTCTAAATTAAAGTCTAGATCTTCATATCCGAATATTAATCTATAGAAATCCGGCTTCTAAAATCACTTAGGAATCTTAAAACTTCTGGTCTTGATTCATAATGAACTTCGCTGTTCAGTAAATTTTTGGAACTTCAAATCCATGGTTAGAATTTCGGGTTCTAAACTTTGATAAAAAAAATCTGACTTCAAATCCTGTTTTGATTTGTTAAGGACATTTTGATATAAAATATGTTATATAAAAAAAATGATATGACCAATTATCAAATTGTATGGTAACAACATACTAGTAACATTTGATACATGTTCTTCATGTTAACAACAATCAAACGATTAAATAAAAATCACTTATGTAAACACTATCTAATCTTACATTTGATGAGAAAGTGTTGTTGTAGATTCCATACTTTCATATGGTCGTGACATCATCTCATTTAAGAAGATATAAAAGAATAATAATAAAGAATTTATTTACCTTTTCACCCACTACAAGAATACTGTAAATTCGCCACGGACCGGAACGGTGGCAAAACGTGATTAGCCACGGATATCTTACATTCATTTTAATAAACTTAATTAGGAAGGTGTTCCTATTCTTATTAATTGGGTTAGAAGATGAACAACTTAAAACAAAGAATCAAAGAACAACAGATAAGCAATAATGCAATGTAGGGGTACTATATGCTCCAGCCAATCAAAACACGACACGTGGCCTACCCATCATTCTCACAGGTCGTTCACTACTCGACCTAATTGAAGGCCGACCAGGGCAGCTCGACTATATGACCGATGACGACCTCTTCATATGCACGTGCCTTAAATCAATGCATAGAGAATATCTCCAGCTATTACACAATCATTGGAGAATATTACACAATCATAAAGATGTCGGAGAATCTGCAAGACCCCATGATCTTCGCCCCTTCACCTTCTATATAAACAGAAGTACGATGGCTTGATCTCTAGGATCCATTTTCCCTCGAGCTAGAGTACGTAGGCAATCTCGATCTCATCTAGGTGCAGCCACCCCCGATCTCAAATCCCCCCTTTGGTCAGTCCAACAACTACCTGACCTAGTGAATGCATTAATCTAGAAATAGGTAAATACATTTGGCGCCGATTGAAAGGATTCGATTATATCGAAAAAACCAGCCCTCCCACCCAACTTGAAGTCATTTCCCCAATTCCATTTTCTCAAATGACTACCCAAGAGGTAACAATCCAGGAATTGAGAGACCAACTCAATCGTCTCCAGGAAGAAAATGCCCGTTTAAAAGTTGCACAAGTTGCAGAAACAAACCCAGAACAGGGGGCTGTCATCGCTGACGACAACAATCGAAAATATGAAGAACTCAGTCAGCAGCTCGATGAGTTCAAAGCTTCTCAGGCCG
This sequence comes from Aquilegia eximia, assembly GCA_023053565.1. Classification (NCBI taxonomy): domain Eukaryota; kingdom Viridiplantae; phylum Streptophyta; class Magnoliopsida; order Ranunculales; family Ranunculaceae; genus Aquilegia; species Aquilegia eximia. Next base: position 1,118,014 of record JALIGU010000012.1, on the reverse strand, counting down.
CTATACAGTTGAGTAAAGGGCACACAGTCGAACAGCTCGTTGTCCAGTCTCTACAACATTTCCAGGAATCTCCTTTCACCACGGAGATCCTCGAGCAAGAGTTGCCTAACAAACTCAATGCTCCTAAGTTCGATCAGTACGCAGGGATAAGAGATCCAACAGACCATATCAAGGGTTTCTGCAAATCACTTCCACTCATCAAGGAAGATCATTTGTTATGTTTACTATTCTAGTCCAACCTCACCGGACTTGCTCTTGATTGGTTCCACCGCTTGAAGCCGGGCTCAATCAGCTCGTTTGCTGATCTAGAGAAGCAGTTTGTTATATTCTACATCCACAACAAAAAGCGTCCAGTCACCATCGACGCTATGTTCAAAGTGAAGCAACGAGACGGTGAACTTTTGAGCAATTTCTTTGCTCGCTTCAAAACAGAACAACACTCTATTCAAGATTTTGCAAAGGAGCACGAGCCCTTCGCAACAATCGCGTTCTCTCACGGTCTGATCCAGGGATCAGATCTGCACAAGTCTTTGGCCATGAATCGGCCAGCATTTATAGACGAGCTCTACCTAAAGGTTTATCGTTACATCAAGCTCGAAGAAGCCCTAGTTGGTAGGGAAAAAACTCATGTCATTTCAAACATAGAAGGAGGTTCCACTAAAAAACCTCGATCAGACAACAAGAGATTCAAAGCTAAGGCGTTACCCACAGAGCAACGTGAGTACCACCGATTCACAAGACCAGCAGGGTATATCTATGAGTGCATCAAGCACAACCATTGGTGCAAGATTCCAGACTTCACACAATTGGAGGACACATCTGGTCGTCCATATTGCAAGGTCCACAAGGTCAGATGCCATCAAATTGCCGTATACTGAAGCGAGCTCTTCAGACATGGGCCGATGAAAAAAGGCTCAACAACTGGATCTACGGCAGGCAAGAAGAATCCAGCGAGAAAAGAACAAAAAAGAGATCAAGAATGCCTACACGTTCAGCAAGGCGATCTCAGAATAAGACCAGAACGGCCTCCACAAGTCCGGCCCGCAGCAGATGGCGTAGCCTCTCCAGAAGACTAGGTCCAACAGGCGACCTACGCGACCAAATCAACAAGCAGGTCGCGAAAAAGATAGATGATGATAGTGAAATAGAGAGTCATGTCGTATACATGATCTATGAATCCAACTCCACCCCAGTATCTAGAGAAAAGAAGAGACGAGTAGAGCATCTCCACCACGTCTATTCAATCACAGGCTGAGCAATTCAAACCAACCTCCCAGCTCGGCAGGAGACAGATCTAAGCTTTTTTCTGAGGACGACCTAAACAAGGTCGTTACACCACACAACGACGCTCTGGTCGTTGAGTTAAGAATTGCTGACTACATAGTCAAGAGGGTCCTCATTGACCTAGGTGCATCCTGTAACATACTGATGTACAGGACTTTCAAGGATATGAGGCTTCCCGATTCAGTCCTCATTCCTGATTTCACTCCAATCTTGGGCTTCAGTAGCTCGAGAGAGGATCCAAAAGGAGAAATACTCCTGCCCGTCACTGTGGGAAGAAAAGAAGACAAGGTCGTCGTGACCGTAAAGTTCAGCTTCCTCAATATCGCAAGTAAGTATAATATGATAGTTGGTCGCAAATGGATCCATGCCATGAGAGGTGTACCATCAGGTCTTCCGTTATCCTCGCCCCAATGGGATAATGGAGCTTCGAGGCAATCAGAACGCTGCCCAAGAATGCCATGGAATCATTGAAGCTGTGGCATCTGATAAGCCATCCACCTCAGGATTCAAGAATGCTGAGCAGCAGATAAAGAGTTGACTGACCTCAGAAGCCAAGGAGGTCGAGAAGCAAGCAAAGAGCCCGTGTAAGGGAAAGGCTGAAGCAACCAAATAACAATTAGAGCAGGAGCAAGCGAGCTCCCCCCAGCTGTCACTTGGAAGCACAGATCCAGGAGTGCGAGTGAACTTAGGGTCAGAAGACGACCCGAGATATGTTTATGTGGGCTCGGAATTAATGGAAGATAAGTATAACGATTTTGTACACTTTCTTTCTTTAAATAAAGATGGTTTTGCTTGGTCGTACATCGATATGCCTGGAATAGACCCATCAATAGCATGCCATAAACTACTTGTCAATCCAAAGTATCGACCTGTCAAGCAAAAACCAAGAAGACTTGCCCCAAAATTTCATCAAGCAGTCAATGATGAAATCAGTAGACTCAAACAGGTCGGGTTCATCAAGGAAGTTGACACACCAGATTGGTTGGCCAACATAGTTCCAGTCTTAACGAAGAACGGGAAAACAAGAGTATGCATCGACTTCACAAGCTTGAATAAAGCTTGCCCTAAAGATTCATTCCCTTTCCGACGAATCGATAGGTTAGTCGATAGACCTGTGGTTTCGAGCTACTGTCATTCATGGACGCGTACTCAGGCTACAACCAGATCCCAATGTACGAGCCAGATCAAGAAAATACTTCATTCACAACGGAGCAAGGAATCTTTTGTTACAAGGTTATGCCTTTTAGCTTAAGAACGCTGGAGCGACCTACCAGCGACTCGTTACCAAAATCTTCGACGACCTGCTAGGTCGAACAATGGAGGTCTACATCGACGACATGTTGGTCAAGAGCAGCCTCGAGCAAGATCATTTGGCTAATCTCGACCAGACATTCCAAAGGTTAAGGCAATTCAAAATGAGACTTAACCCAGAAAAGTGTTTATTCGGAGTAGCATCAGGGAAATTTCTTGGCTACCTAGTTACAAAGAGGGGTATTGAAGCAAACCCTGACCATATCAGAGCCTTGGTCGATATGCCCAGCCCGAAGACAAAGAAGCAAATCCAAAAGCTCAACGACATGGTATCAGCTCTTAATAGATTCATTTCTAGAGCATCCGATAAGTGTCGACCAATGCTTCATATTCTTAGAAAGGGGGCTGCATATCAATGGACAGAAGAATGAGAAAAAGCCTTTACCGAGCTGAAGGCATACTTATCCACTCCACCAGTCCTCACAAAGCCTAATGATGGAGATCTGCTCGGGATCTACCTTGCCACTTCAGATTTTGCGATCATGCAGTACTGTTCAAGGAGGAAAATCAGGTCGAGTGACCAATCTACTTCACAAGCAAGGTGTTTCAACAAGCAGAAATAAGGTACACACCTCTGGAAAAGTTAGCATTAGCTCTTCTTTACGCTGCATGCAAATTTAGACCTTATTTCCAAGCACACACCGTTGAAGTAATCACTGACCAGCCACTACGGCACGTACTAGAGAAGAAGAACAAAACAGGTCGTATGGCTCGATGGGCAGCCGAGCTCGGTGATTACACATTTGTATTCGTGCCCCGCCAGGCCGTCAAGGGCCAGGTCGTAGCTGATTTCTTAGCAGACTACCCTGCCGAAGATTTTAGCTGGGAACCAGAACCAGAAACCAAACAAGTCCAAGTCGATCCACCAGACACTTGGCAACTCTACGTTGATGGTTCACACAACTCGAATGGAAGTGGCATCGGTGCTGTACTCATCTCACCTGAGGGCTCACAACTCGAAAGGTCAACTCGATTAGACTTCTCGACCTCTAATAATGAGGCCGAATATGAAGCTCTAATCCAAGGTCTACAAATGGCTATCGACCTACAAGCAGTTCGACTCAAAGTATTCAACGATTCGCAACTGGTAGTAAATTAGATTACAAACAACTACCAAGTACATGGAGTCAATTTGATAAGATATGCAAGCAAGGCAAAGGAGTTAATCAGCAAATTCAGTTTCTTCACCATCGACCACATTCCAAGAGATGATAACCAACATGTTGATTCACTGGCATTCCTTGCATCCAAGGTCGAATTAGAGCGACCTCGAGCTCTAACCATAGCAGTAAATACGCTACCTGCGTATCTACTAAAGGAGGAAGTGGTCAACCAAATAAGCGACCTGCTAGCCACAACCTCAGAAGATATCAAGGGAACCTGGATGGAACCCTTCATCAGTTATTTGCAAACTGGCGAGCTCCCACCTAACAAGAAGGAGGCCAGCCAGTTATTGCACAAGGTCACTATGTACAGGCTACATCAGGGAAAGTTATTTCGAAAATCAGCAACTGGCCTGCTCCTAAGATGTCTAATTCCCAAGCATGGGCAAATCATCTTCCAAGAGATTCATGAAGGAGAATGTGGAAATCACTCAGGAGGTCGCACACTTGCTCATAAAGCGATCTCACAAGGATATTTCTAGCCAAAAATGAAGGAGGATGCAAAGAAATTTGTGCTAAAGTGTAAGGAGTGTCAACGTTTTGCCGATCACGCTCATCAGCATCCCAACGAACTCATCAATATCACTGCCCCCTGGCCATTTCACATGTGGGGGCTCGACATCATTGGTCCACTGATCAAAGAAAAGAAATCTGAGAAGATATATGTTCTAGTCGCGGTCGATTACTTCACCAAGTGGGTAGAGGCCGTCACCCTCATTAACATCACTCAAGCAGAGTGCAAAGACTTATGTCGGAAAACATAATCACAAGATTTGGTTTACCCAAAAGAATTGTTACAGACAACGGAACCCAGTTCGTCGGGAAAAACATTAAGGCTTTCAATGCACTATGGAAAATCGAGCACTCTAGATCGACTCCTCGATATCCACAAAGCAATGGCCAGGTCGAAGCTGCGAACAGGCAAATTCTATCTAACTTAAAGAAAAAGCTTGAAGATCAGGAAGACCAATGGCCACAACAGCTGGAAAACATCCTCTGGGCCTACCGAACAACTCCTAGAACATCAACAGGAATGCCTCCATTTAGCCTTTGCTATGGAGTTGAAGCTGTCATTCCCACTGAGCTGACATTTGGCACGACCAAGTCACTACTGGTCGATACTGAGCTCAATAACCAAGCCTGGTCATTCGGGATAGATCTGGTCGAGGAAAGAAGGAATCATGCCACCATCAAGCTTGAGCAATACCAACAAAGGCTCGAATGAGCTTATAATAAAGGCGTCCGACCCGATCTTTTCAACCAGGCGAGCTCGTATTAAGAAGAATGTTCCACAAAAAACGAAAGGCAAATGTTGGAAAACTCAACGCCAACTGGGAAGGTCCTTACATCATCAAAAAGGTTCAAAACAATGGATCTTATCGTCTTCAAACTCCAGAAGGGGAAGATGTGAAAAATCCTTGGAATGCTTATCATTTGAAGAAGTTTTACCAGGAAAATGTAAGCATGCATTCTCATATTTCAATAAACGAGCTCAATTTTGCCTTCATTTCATTTCAAACATGAATGGCTTGACTAGGTCTAACTCAATCCCCAGACCTTCTCAAATTATCAATACTCTAGTCCCTTTGATAATTTTTAAATTGTTAAGTTGACATTTGTAATCCAACCAACATTCTTTACTTAGGTCATTACTATCCCACGACCTAAGTAAAATCGAGCTCATACTCAATCGACCAAATCCTAGAACAGGTCAAGTCTTAGACTTACTACATGTTTGCGAATCATTACAAACAGACAATGCAAGAAAAGTAAAAGCCAACAAGGTAAACAAATGAAATTTCATTTTATTTTTTTTCTTAAAAAAAGCCTAACTATTACACGAAAGCGATCTACTACATCGACCTAAACTACTTAGGGGCTAGGCCAACGTTCCACATATCCAGATCGCAAGAAAGAGGTCACCTGCAAAAAAAAAGGCAAAACTACAACGACGAGAAGCAGAAAACAAATTCATTTAACTAAGGCATACAAGAGGAAGCATTTCAGTCCGCCCTGCTTGCAGCCATTCATCTCGTCTACCTGCCTTCTGAACGAACTACTAGGAATCCCTGGAAACTAGTCTCCCAGATAGACAGATTACATTATCCACAACAAGGAATATAAATGCAGAACATAAAGGCGCAATCGACCTGCCGAAGCAGATCGATCACTATTGTTTAACATTACAACTCATCAAAACAAGCATTCAAGACCATTTAACTAGACCTCACAACCACTCGAGCTGAAGACTGAACGTGAGAAGAAAATGAAAACTGAACGTGAGAAGAAGAATGGGATGTACTGCCCAACAGTGAGGAATGCATACAAGAACAAGAAAACACCAGGAATCACTGAAGTCAGAGAGAAGGTCACTGCTGCGAGGCCTGGTCGTTGGGCTCGACCTGCTCGTTCTGGAGAACTCTTACCCCATCAGTAGGGCCCATCGAGGCGTCCTGAGTTGGTACTATAACACTCATCACCAACTAGCGTCTCCTCTCCTTCGGGCGACCCCAGCAGTTGCTTCTTGAGATCCTCAAAGTACGCCTGCCATGCAACACCATTCTTTTGGCACGCGTCCTCCTAGTACGCCGCGGAATCCTTGGCAGCAGCAACCTCACTTCTAAGGCCCTCTATTACCTCCTTCAACCCCACAATCTCCCCATCCCCATCCCTTACCTTCATCTCAACAACGACAACAACGTTCTTAGCCTACTCGAGCTTCTCGTCCAGATGCTTCAACTCGATCTCAGCCCTCGCACCAACCTCAGCGACCAGACGTACTTCCTGGACGCTAGCATTGAGCTGCGCAAAAACAATGATTAAGGGATGCAATTTCCAAGGATTAGGCTCGAAAAGTAAATCTAAACTTAACTTACCAGAGAAAGAGCAGAATTTATCTTGGAACAAGTCACAAGAAGACTCTGCGACTTCACCATGCGAGCGTCAACATCAAGAACAACGCCCTCATTAACAGCTCAGGCAACACAGGGGTCATCTATAGCACTATCGTTATCATAAACGACGTGCTTACCTCCCCGGCCGTCCAGATAGTCAAAAGGACCAGGTCGGAATTCAGATGAAACCCTCTTGCCCTTGCTCGAGGGACGAACAACAGTCTTCTTAGACAAAGGGGTAGGGTCAGGAGCTCGAAGTGCTTTCAGAGGAGCAATAGAAGGCATGCTTGGTGGAGGCTTCATCAACTTCAGGTTCCCAGAAAACGACCTCTTCCTGCTCGAGCCGGAAGGTAGCTTAGGTAGGGAGGTCGGAGGGGAAACGATCTGGGGGCTCGTAGCTGGATCATTCTGTTTCGAGCTGACACCAGATCGGGACTTCTCAGCTTTCTGCAATTTACTCCAAGAGTCCAAAATTTTGCAATAAAGCCCAAGAATGGCTAAAAATCTCAGAAAAGGACAAGTTGACAAGATAATTTAAATTTCAACCATTTTCATTAAATTTTTGAAATAAAGTACAATGATCGAAAATTTTAATACAAGAGTGCTAAATCAAAACAAAATACATAAGCAAATTACAATGGCTAATAACAGAAATGAAAATCAACCCCGTCGACGACGAGATTGCCCCTGGCCTTCATCGAAGCGACGCTGCAAGTCCTCCCAGCCTCGGGCATGAATCCTCTCAAGAAAAGTGCTCCCAAATCGATTATCATCTAAGAGACGCGAGTAATCGCGCTCTCGGATAATCACTCTCTCTCTACATCTAGGAGGCATGATAATGGGGGATTTTGGTATAGATTTGAAGAGGATGAAGAAAGGAACAAAACCCCGCAAGGATTTGAATTTGGCCTAGAAACGAGTGAGAATCGAAGAGAGAGAAAAGAAATCTGTTGAGGAACTCGAGTCGAGATTGAAATGCACTATAAAGAACTCGAGTCGAGTTCTGGGGAAGAAGACAACCATGGTTTGACCCGCGTTGACTTGGTTTGACTATGGTTTGAAAATGACTTTGTGACTATTCTAAAGACACCCGGGGGTATATATAGAGAAGTTACTTCCCCTAGACGCTTCCCCCACTACTAAAATTAGTGGAAATGATGGTTTTACCCCTGGAAAGCGAAAAGATACGAAATAATTCAAATTTAATTTTGAAAAATTCCGCGATAATGTATAACTATATTCTTGCGAATATAAGTACCATTAAGATGGTCAAATAAAATCCAAAAATTGAAATAAATTCAAATTTGTAACTATAATAATTATTTAACCAAGTAACCGCAATCAAAGAGTGGTGGGCCACACCCCACCCGCAAACAGATCTATTCTAGGATCCTAAAGAGATAATTATTAGCCAATAACCACTAAACCCGATAACTAATAAGAGCACTAAAGCACGATGGGGTTTAGGAGATACAGAGGGCTGCCTCCCAGGAGCGCTAAGTTTAACGTCTTCAGCCAGACAGGTGGATAACTAGGATTTACTCCCTAGATAAACGCTACTCTAAACAAAGATACAGGAGAGTCAAAAACGCTAGAATGGAATGCGTGAAATCCTGATGTCTAATATACAACATGAGTCTTTTAAAGTCAGATACTCTAAACTTAGGAAAGATGGGAAATGACATCCCCACCCCCAAACAGAGCGAGAAACAGGTCTGTTTGGTGATGACGCTTCAAAGAAAAGTGTGTGTTGGATCAATTAGACTCAGCCAGTAAGAGTTTGTGGACTATAGGTCCCGGCACTTTCAACCACACCTCCCAAAAAAGACAAGAGTAGAGTAAGGGAGGGTCCGGATACCAGCAGGTCAATGGTCAATCTAGATAGGTAGGGTATTTTAAGAGAGTTTCCTCTACTTCAGGGGACCTTAATTCATGGAAATGCTTAAGACGTTGACCATTGACTTGAAATTCAGTATTGTCTGCAGGATTTAGACAAGTGATAGCACCAAAGAGTGTTACTGCAGACACTACAAAGGGACCCGACCAACGAGACTGTAGTTTACCAGGAAATAAATGCAACCTAGAGTTATATAGTAAAACTTTGTCTCCAATTTGAAAATCTCTACGTAAGATCTGACGATCATGTAGTTTTTTCATATTAGCTTTGTAGGACTTGGAAAGATCATAAGCTTTATTTCGAAGTTCCTCAAGCTTAGAAAGTTGGAGTTTTCTCCTCTCACCTGCCTGGTCGAGATTAAAATTGAGCTTTTTCATTGCCCAGAAGGCTCTATGCTCAAGCTCTACAGGTAAGTGACAGGGTTTTCCAAAAACAAGACGAAAGGGAGACATGCCTATGGGAGTTTTGAAAGCAGTACGATAGGCCCATAATGCATCACTAACTCTACGAGACCAATCAACCTTATTAGGATGAATTATTTTTTACAAAATGTTTTTAATCTCTCTATTCGACACCTCGGCTTGGCCATTAGTTTGCGGATGGTATGCAAGGGCTACTTTGTGAGTAACTCCATACTTTTGGACAAGTTTTCGAAAAGCTCTATTGCAGAAATGGCTCCCCCTATCACTAATGATCGCACGGGGAGCGCCAAATCGGGCAAATATATACTCTTTCAAAAAATTTACTACAGTTTGTTGGTCGTTGTGCCTTGTGGGAATGGCCTCGATCCATTTAGAAACATAGTCTACTGTGACCAAAATGTACAAAAAACCATGACAACCAGGGAAAGAGCCCATGAAATCAATGCCCCATACATCAAACACCTCTACATGAAGTATTGGCTGTAAGGGCATCATGTGCCGCCTAGTGATTTTCCCTAATTGTTGACAACGAGTGGAGACAGTACAATGCATGTGAGAGTCCTTAAAGAGAGTTGGGCAATAAAAACCACACTGCAATACTTTAGCAGCTGTTTTTTTGGCACTAAAATGTCCACCACAAGCATGCTCATGGCAGAACTTAAGGACCTCTTGTTGCTCCCAATCAGGGATGCAACGATGAATGATCTGGTCAGGACAATACTTAAAAAGATAAGGGTCATCCCAGAAATAATACTTGGCATTAGCAAGGAATTTGGATCTATCTTGCTTGTTCCAATCATTTGGAAGCTTGTTGCTAGCCAAGTAATTAACTATATCTGCGAACCATGGAGCATTCGATATTACGAAAAGAAGCTCATCAGGAAAGTTCTCAGAAATAACACTAGAATCCCCAGGACGGTCTAATCTAGACAGGTGGTCGGCTACTACATTTTTGGTCCCCTTTTTATCTCTAATCTCAACGTCAAACTCTTGAAGCAATAATATCCAACGAATATGGCACTGCTTAGTCTCCTTCTTGGACAGAAGGAATCTAATAGCGGCATGATCCGTGAAGATGATAGTACAGGTGCCTAAAAGGTAGGAGCGAAACTTATCAAGAGCAGATACTATGGCTAGCAATTCTTTCTCGGTTGTCGTATAATTACATTGAGAGTCATTGAGAGTCTTACTAGCATAACATATGACATGGGGCTTACCATCTAGACGTTGACCTAAAACAACCCCAACAGCATAGTCTGATGCATCGCACATCAGCTCAAAGGGTTTACTCCAATCGGGATGCCTAATAATAGGTGCAGACGTGAGGGCGGTTTTAAGTTTTTCAAAGGCACTCTTGCATTCTTTTGTGAAATCAAAAGGTGCATCCTTAAGCAATAAATTGGTTAAGGGACGAGCTATCTTAGAAAAATCTTGGATAAAGCGTCTATTGAATCCTGCATGGCCTAGAAAGGCTCGAATATCCCTAATAGACTTACGAATAGGCAAGGATGAAACAAGATCTACTTTAGCTTTATCAACCTGGATACCCTGAGGAGAGACTAGATGACCAAGGACTATCCCCTTCCTAACCATGAAATGGCACTTTTCCCAGTTAAGTACCAAATTCTTCTCTATGCAACGTTTAAATACTAAGGAAAGATGACTAAGACACTCTTCAAAAGATGAACCATATATGGAGAAGTCATCCATGAACACCTCCATAAATCGTTCTACCATATCACTAAAGATGTGTAACATACACCTCTGGAAAGTAGCAGGTGCATTACACAAACCAAAGGGCATGCGGGCATAAGCGAAAGTGCCAAAGGGACATGTAAATGTCTTCTTTTCCTGATCTTCAGGGGCGATAGGAATTTGGTTGTAACCGGAGTAACCATCCAAGAAACAATAGAAAGAATGACCAGCTAGACGTTCCAACACCTGGTCTATGAAGGGAAGAGGAAAGTGGTTTTTTCGGGTGACTGTATTAAGCTTTCTATAGTCGATACAAACACGCCACTTAGTTGGAACTCTAGTGACGACTTGTTCGTTCTTATCATTGGTGACTACAGTCATGCCGACCTTCTTAGGGACCACATGAATAGGACTAACCCAGGGACTATCCGAGATATGATAAATCACCCCTGCATCCAGAAGTTTAAGAATCTCTGCTCGAACAACTTCTTTCATCGCAGGGTTGAGGCGTCTCTGAGGTTCACAAGAAGTTTTGGCATCGTCCTCAAGATGAATACGATGAGAACAGACAGAAGGGCTAATGCCTTTGATGTCGTGGATAGACCAGACAATAGCAGAACGATGCTCTAAAATAACTTCTAAAAGCTTACTCTCCTGTTCGGTAGTAAGAGATGAGGAAATGATAACAGGATGACTACCGTCTGAATCAAGATGAACGTATTTCAGCTCAGGAGGAAGAGGATTCATGGTAACAGGAGGTGGAGTGATGGTCTCTACTTGAGTCTCAGAATCTAAGCTACAAACCACATCAAGGGCCTCAAGGTCTTTAGGTTCAAAGATAGGCACAGTATCAAGGAGAGCATTGGTTTGGGCAATAGATTGGTCAATGTCGAAGTCTACATTATGCATAGCAGGGCAATGAACAACCGGATCCTCAGGGTAATGACAGTGCACCATCTCATAAGGTAATGAGTCTAAAAGGCACACATCCTCAGATAAGTACAGATCAGGGGGTTGTTGGCCAAGGTTAAATATATTAACTTTAACGGTCATAGAGCCAAAAGTGAGAACCATGGAACCGTTCCGGCAGTTTATGAGAGCATTAAAGGTGGCCAAGAATGGACGGCCAAGGATGATGGGCACCGAATCATCTGCAGTAGGTTCAATATCCAACATCACAAAGTCTACAGGATAGTAAAAGTCTGACACTTTAACTAATAGGTCCTCTACTATACCTCTAGGTACTTTCAAAGATCTATCGGCCAGTTGTAAAGATATTTTCGTGGGTTTCATGTATGTTAAACCTAGGCTAAGGTATAAGGAGTAAGCAAGAGATTACAACTCGCTCCTAAGTCTAACAAAGCTCTACTCATGAACTTATCACCAAGATTGCAGGGTATGGTCGGTTTTCCAGGGTCCTTATATTTTACCACACCATTTTGTTGGACAAGTGCAGAGAATTCTTCAGCTATGAATGCATTTTTAGGCACATTAGTTTTTCTCTTGGCAGTGCACAAGTCTTTCAAGACCTTAGCATAGGAAGGTATCTGTTTAATAGCCGTGAGGAAGGGTATATTAATATTTATCTGTTTAAACACATCAAGTGCTTCCTCTACTTGGACTTCCTTTAGAGACCTTATGAGTCTCTGGGGGTAAGGTACTGGTGGGTTGTAAATCCGTGGAGGATCCATGATCTCACGGGCAGTCTTCTTCGATTTAGAGGCGGTCGCCTCATTGGTCGAAGGTTTAGGTGGGGCAACAGGTGCAGATGTAACCGGGGTCACAATGTTGGGACTCGGTGTATAATTAATTTGATTATCGACCTGTTTTCCTGACCTAAGGGTGGAAACCGATTTTACTTTAGCAATTGGTGTAGACGGACTTGCAGTTTCCATCACCAAGGCAACTTCTTTGCCTTTGGGGTTCGGGATGGACTGTCCCGGAAATCTACCTCTTTCATCAAGTTTTTGTTCAATTCTCTGGATGGCTTGTGCATTTGATTCAATAGACGTCTGGGTCTATTGAATGAAACGTGCAAGCACATCCCCAAGAGAGGATTTAGGTTGGGTAGATTGATTAGCTGGCATGCGGTCCCTGGAACCACTCATAGGATGAGTATTGTTCGAGTAAGGGGGGACCGGTGCCCTGTTCCTATTGTCAGAGTGAGCAACATACGTGGCATTGCTACGTTGCCCATAAGAGTTGTTAAAACCAGATGGACCCGCATGATGATTATTAGAATGAGAAAGATTGGAGCGGTCCATGTATGGGTACGTGGCATTGCCCTTAGTAAAGTTGGTTCTCCCTGCGTAATTAAACGCACATGCATCCTCAGTTTCTGGTGAATTCATTAGGAGAGGGCAAAATTCAGCAGTGTGGGTCTGGTCATGACAAGCATCGCATGAAAGAGTGGTAGCACTCATAACAGTTGATCGGAGATTTAAGGATACGCCAAGTGCTGCTACCTGTTTAGTTAAACCTTGAATTAGATTTTTAAGCTCAATGTCAGGTTTGACATCATACATTCCTCTAGGTTTATCATTAGAGTCTAGGGTAGTGTTTCTCGGGGTATGTCCCGGTATATCCCAATGTTGGCTATTATTAGCAATCTTTTCAAGGAAAGCTAAGGCCTTGGTGGTGGAGTAGTCAAGGAAATCTCCACCACTCATGTTATCAACTGTGCTCCTAGTTTGAGTATTAAGGCTCCTATATAAAATTCTAACTTTTTCATTGTCATCGACTTTGTGGTGTGGACATTGAAGAAGTAGATGATGAAATCTCTCCCATGCATCAAAGAATACCTCACTCTCTTTTTGCCTAAAACTTCTTATGGCATCAACTATGTCATTAGTTCTATTGATAGGAAAGAATTTGGTCAAGAACTTATTACTTAGTTGAGCCCAAGTGACAATAGAATTAGGAGGAAGGCTATGTAACCAATGATATGCTTTATCATCAAGAGAGAATGGAAACAATCTTAGGCTAACTTCCTCCTCAGATAGATGTTTCTCCCTAAAAGTGTGAAGAACGGTCAGAAACTTATTGAGGTCCTGATATGGATCTTCCCTTGGAAGTCCATGGAACTTGGGCAACATGCCCACAATCTGTGGGCGTATGCCATAGCAATCTGCATGTGTCTCGGGTAAGACAATGCAAGTAGGTGGCCCTGTGGCCAAAGGTGAAAAGTAATCCCGAAGGGTAGCTTCTTGAGCCATAGGTGTAGGATGTACTTCAGAAAGTGAAGTTGAGTTGTTGAACTCTTCTTCAGAAGGTAGGGAGGTTGAATTGTTAAACTCTTCCTCAAGAGAAGTAGAGAGGTCTGTGATTGTGCTCTTTGTGTAGATTGTTGGTTTGGATAAGATTTTACCTGATCTAAGATGCATGCAACATGCGCATTACATATGCCACAAAAGTCCTAACCATTCAAAAGAATCTAACAAGGAGCTCAAAAACTGACTCTATTTTGTGTTCACCCAAGTCAATGAGTTCTCTCCAAGTTTCGTGAGTGATTCTCCTTCTCTTGAGAGTCAAGCAGCTAATAACCAATGTGGGAGGTTTTCCGTGCCTAAACACGTTCCTTAATTAAATAACCACAATTGTTTCTACAGATAAATCTGTAGGGGTTCCTGAACGAATTCCTGACTTGTGCTCCAATTAAAGAAAAACCAAATAGTAATAGTTGAAGTATCCGTCAAAGTCTCATTGAGAACATCGTAATAACATGACTTTAGTTGATTCAATTTTAAGGCTTAGGATATTGCAATCAATTGATATTTAGGTTTCACTTATAGGCCAGGTCCGCCTTGCAGTCCCGGTTTAACAAGTAAAAACAGAAATTGAAATCAAGTAACAATCAAGGTCATGCTAATCATTACAGAAACTCCTCTTGCAGGGGATTCGAGGAGGGTTGAGAAAATGCTTACCTCCCACTTTGTGCTAAAAAGTAAAATTGCCAAACAAGCGCACAAATGTGGGGAGAAGACGAGTTGAAGTCGACTAAGGGGAAACCGCTCCTTGGGTTTCAATCGTCCTTAGGAGTCGTTCCTTAGTAGACCCAAGACTAGCTTCACAACCTTGCTCTACTACCCGCTTAGAACACACAATAATAAAAATCCTAGCAACACCTACTTTAAAAATATTACAACCGCGACCCCTTCGTGGATCGAATAATTAAATAACTTACAAGTCCTTAAAAATACTGAAAAAAATAGAATACCTAGTTAACCTCACGATCTCTCAACAGTAAAACATTTAGCTAATTTGGAGTTCTAGAGCGTACTGTAAAAATCACGCAAAATGAGCAAATTCCCTGCCTGGAACTGCCTGTTCAGTAATTTCAGCAAAACTTCCCGTCTTTGGATGAAAATTTAAATAACTTCCGCTGCTCCCAAAATTCCGAACAATTTAGGGCAAGTAAATCACCCCGAAATCTTTCGACAGTAAAAATTTCAGCCGAAAGGGAGTCCTGGATCGTTCTGGATAATTCACGCAAAACCGGGCCAAATTTCTGCCGAAAACTCGACTCGAGATTGTTAATGACCAAAGTGATCTCGACTCGAGGTCAAGCCCACTTCGGAACAGTAACTTCAGAAAAAAAAAATTCTGAATGCGCACCTTTCTTCAAACTTTGATATCTACTCCGTTTTTCGATCTTTTTCAGATCCGTTTTCACTGCAAGATCAACAAGAGGACTAAGTAACTAGACACTTAAAAACAATAATTAAAAAAAAATTAAAAATTGATGGGTGGGAGGGATAGAAGTGGGATGATGTCCCAAAACAACTATTCTCTTTTGTGCTTGAATGAACTCCGTTCCTTAGAGCGGGAGCGACGCCATTTTGATATACGCTTATTGTGTATCAAAAGATTAGATTAAGAGATTTTCCTTCTTGTACCTGTATAAATTGAAGATCAAAGTAGACAAGTAACAAGCAAGGGTCGTACCCACCTCAGAGGGGGAGATCTTAGCTCAAACAGAATTAAGAATAATAATTAAGAAACATCAATGAATCAATAATAATAGTTGGAGAATTTATTCTACTTCCTACAGGCAATAAATAATAATTAAACCTAACTTAAGAATATGGAAGACATGGAAAAGAAGATAATATGATGACATAGGGGGAGTAGTAGGTTTCCACAATCTATGTTAT
The DNA here is from genome assembly GCA_023053565.1 of Aquilegia eximia. Classification (NCBI taxonomy): domain Eukaryota; kingdom Viridiplantae; phylum Streptophyta; class Magnoliopsida; order Ranunculales; family Ranunculaceae; genus Aquilegia; species Aquilegia eximia. Next base: position 1,102,195 of record JALIGU010000012.1, on the reverse strand, counting down.
ACAATTATATCATGTTGTTCTTCATATTCAATCTATAACAACTAACAAGTCACCTCTCAGCTATTCCTATTAGTTATAAATACCAATAATAATCAAATCCTCACCTCTCAACTATTGAATGTAATTAAAACGAGATTCTATTATGCATGCTATTGAATATGCTTCATTAATCAAATCCTCACCTCTCAGCTATTGAATTTAATCATGAAAGGGTTCCAATAAAAAATAAATATTACAAACATGCAGTAATCACCTCTCAGCTATTTCACTACACATCTACAATAAATATAATACTATTATCAAAACTAGGTCTCCCTAAATTCTAACAATAATATTTAACACCATGGATAACAATAACATACAAATAACCATACTCACCTCATATCGCGAATTAGAGATAAGTAAGCATTAAGAACCTTGAATCACAATGAATAAGAAGAAACAACATAATACTTTTACATCACCTGGAAAGCTTCCACCTTCCCCCCATGATGATTTAGCTACTCATACCAAATGAACAAATAATTAAATCAAAGAACATCATAATGGAATTCATGGATTGATATTGAATTGAATACAAAAGTTGATCTTCAAGTGGAGGCTAGAAGATCAAGATCTAAAAGAGATTCTAGATAGATAAACCCTAGTTACAAATTCTCTTATATATCATTACATAATGGAATACTTGCATGCAAAGACTTCCAAACTTGATCAAATTCGTGGCTGCTGCTGTTGGCCTCCTAGAGGGATTAGAAAATCATAAAAACCTAATCCTCTTCGACTAGAATTGTAGCTTGGGCCAAGACCTTCATTTTGATATGTCATGGGCCCCAATCGGACTTCTGGTTCTCCTTGTAGAGCCTTTATAAAATCAAGACCCAAAATAGGAAGTCCGGTCCACATAAGTCAACATGATTGACCCAAAGTCATAAGAAGTCGACAGTTGACCGAAAGTCAACCTAGGTCAGCAACAGTTGACCCGAAGTCAACAGTTGACCAAAAAGGCAACCCTTGATCAACAAGGCTTAGCTGGGACGTTTTAAAGCCAATATAGAACATTTGGATCGTGGGAACGAAGTTTTGTCCGGACATTCGGCTTGGTATGTACTCCATTTTTGTTCGGAACTTATAAGCGGACGAAACACACATGTTCTCGGATAGAAAACGATACACCTACGAGACTAGCCACTCAATTGCCTAACTCGAGACTATCTAAGGCAAAAAAACAACGTTCTGTCCGTAAAAACTAGGTTTTTGTCCGTCCGTCCGGTCGGTATTTACTCGGTTTTCGGTCCAAACTTGGAAATGATTGAAACTCACTTGTTTTGGAAGCTAAAACCTCAAGATCGACAAGGCCTAACCTGGACGTTTTAAGGCCAATATAGAAAATTTGGATCATGGGAAAGAAGTTTTTCTGGACATTCGGCTTGGTATGTACTCCATTTTTGTTCCGAATTTATAAGTGGGCGAAATAAACATGTTTTCGCATGGAAAACGAAACATCTAAGAGACTAGCCACTCAATAGCTTAACTCGGGGTGTTCAAAGGCGAACAAACAACGTTTTGTCTGTAAAAACAAGGTTTTTGTTCATCTGTTCGGTCCGAATTTACTCTGTTTTTGGTCCAAACTTGGAAATGGAATGTTTTGGAATCTAAAACCTCAAGATCGACGAGGCTTAGCTGGGACGTTTTAATGCCAATATAGAACATTTGGATCATGGGAACGAAGTTTTGTCCAGACATTCGGCTTGGTATGTACTCCATTTTTGTTCCGAACTTATAAGTGGACGAAACACACATGTTTTCGCATAGAAAACGATACACCTAAGAGACTAGCCACTCAATCGCTTAACTCGGGTTGTTCTAAGACGAAAAAACAACGTTCCGTCCGTAAAAACGAGGTTTATGTCCGTCTGTTCGGTCGGTGTTTACTCGGTTTTCGGTCCGAATTTGAAATGGACGAAACTCAATTTTTTTGGAATCTAAAACCTCAAGATCAACAAGGCTTAGATGGGACGTTTTAAAGCCAATATAGAACATTTGGATCATGGGAACGAAGTTTTGTCCGGACATTCGGCTTGGTATGTACTCCATTTTGGTTCGGAACTTATAAGGGGACGAAACACAAATGTTCTCGGATAGAAAACGATATATCTACGAGACTAGCCACTCAATTGATTAACTCGAGGCATTCTATGGCGAAAAAACAACGTTCCGTCCGTAAAAAAGAGGTTTCTGTCCGTCCGTCCGGTCTGTATTTACTCGGTTTTTGGACCAAACTTGGAAATGGACGAAACTCACTTGTTTTGAAATCTAAAACCTCAAGATCGACAAGGCTTAAGCTGGACGTTTTAAGGCCAATATAGAAAATTTGGATCATGGGAAAGAAGTTTTTCCGCTCATTCGGCTTGGTATGTACTCCATTTTTGTCCGAACTTATAAGTGGACGAAACACACATGTTTTTGCATAGAAAACGATACACGTAAGAGACTAGCCACTCAATCGCTTAACTCGGGTTGTTCTATGATGGAAAAACAATGTTCCGTCCGTAAAAACGAACTTTATGTCCGTTTGTCCGGTCGGTATTTACTCGGTTTTCGGTCCGAACTTGGAAATGGACAAAACTCATTTGTTTTGGAATCTAAAACCTCAAGATCGACAAGGCTTAGCTGGGACGTTTTAAGGCCAATATAGAACATTTGGACAATGGGAACGAAGTTTTGCCGGTCATTTGGCTTGGTATGTACTCCATTTTTGTTCCGAACTTATAAGTCGACGAAATAAACATGTTTTCGCATCGAAAACGATACACCTAAGAGAATAGCCACTCAATCGCTTAACTCGGGTTGTTCTAAGACGAAAAAACAACGTTTCGTCCGTAAAAACGAGGTTTATATCCGTCTGTTCGATCGGTGTTTACTCGGTTTTCGGTCCGAACTTGGAAATGGGCGAAACTCACTTTTTTTGGAATCTAAAACCACAAAATCAACAAGGCTTAGCTGGGACGTTTTAAGGCCAATATAGAACATTTGGATCATGGGAACGAAGTTTTGTCCGGACATTCGGTTTGGTATGTACTCTATTTTTTATCGGAATTTATAAGCGGATGAAACACACATGTTCTTTGATAGAAAACGATACATCTACGAGACTAGGCACTCAATTGCTTAACTCGAGGCGTTCTAAGGCGAAAAAGCAACGTTCCGTCCGTAAAAACGAGGTTTATATCCGTCCGTCCGGTAGGTATTTACCCGGTTTTCGGTCCGAACTTGGAAATGGACGAACTTGGAAATGGACAACACTCACTTGTTTTGGAATCTAAAACCTCAAGATCGACAAGGCTTAACCGGGACGTTGTAAGGCCAATATAGAAAATTTGGACCATGGGAACGGGGCTTTGTCTAGACATTCGGCTTGGTATGTATTCGATTTTTGTTCCGAACTTAGAAATGGACGAAACACATATGTTTTCTCATGGAAAATGATACATCTAAGAGACTAGCCACTCAATAGCTTACCTTGGGGTGTTCTAATGCAAAAAAACGACGTTCCGTCCGTAAAAACGTACGAGTTTTATGTCCGTTCATTCAGTCGGTATTTACTCGGTTTTCGGTCCAAACATGGAAATGGACGAAACTCACTTGTTTTGGAATCAAAAACCTCAAGATCGACAAGGCTTAGCTGGGACGTTTTAAAGCCAATATAGAATAATTGGACCATGGGAACGAAGTTTTGTCTGGACAATTGGCTTGGTATGTACTCCATTTTTGTTCCGAACTTATAAGTGGACGAAACACACATGTTTTCGCATGGAAAATGATACATCGAAGAGATTAGCAACCCAATTGTTTAACTCAGGGCGTTCTAAGGGGAAAAAACAACGTTCCGTTCGTAAAAACGAGATTTATGTCCGTCTGTCCGGTCGGTATTTACTCGGTTTTCGGTCCGAACTTGGAAATGGACGAAACTCACTTGTTTTGGAATCTAAAACCTCAAGATCGACAAGGCTTAGCCGGGACGTTTTAAGGCCAATATAGAACATTTGGACCATGGGAACGAAGTTTTGTCCGGACGTTGGGTTTTGTATGTACTCCATTTTTTTTCCGAACTTATAAGTGGATGAAACACACATGTTTTCGCATAGAAAACGATACTCCTACGAGACTAGCCACTCAATTGCTTAACTCGAGGCATTCTAAGGCCAAAAAACAAAGTACCGTCCGTAAAAACGAGGTTTATGTCCGTCCGTCCGGTCGGTATTTACTCAGTTTTTGGTCCAAACTTGGAAATGGACGAAACTCACTTGTTTTGGAATCTAAAACGTCAAGATCGACAAGGTTTAGCCGGGACGTTTTAAGGCCAATATAGAACTTTTGGACCATGGGAATGAAGTTTTGTCCGGGCATTCGGCTTGGTATGTACTCCATTTTTGTTCCGAACTTATAAGTGGACGAAATACACATGTTTTCGCATAGAAAATGATACACCTAAGAGACTAGCCACTCAATTGCTTAACTCGGGATGTTCTAAGACGAAAAAACAACGTTCCGTCCGTAAATACGAGGTTTATGTCCGTCCGTTCGGTCAGTGTTTACTCGGTTTTCGGTCCAAACTTGGAAATGGACGAAACTCACTTGTTTTGGAATCTAAAACCTCAAGATCGACAAGGCTTAGCCGGGACGTTGTAAGGCCAATATAGAAAATTTTGACCATGGGAACGGGGTTTTTTCCGGACATTCGGCTTGGTATGTACTCAAAATGATACATCGTTTGGCCTTAAAACCTCGTTTGGCCATTTTTTTCCGAACTTAAAAATGGATGAAACACACATGTTTTCGCATGGAAAATGATACATCGTTTGGCCTTAAAACCTCAAAATTGAGTACAAACCAAGCCGAATGTCCGCACAAAACTTCGTTCCCATGGTCCAAATGTTCTATATTGGCCTTAAAACGTCCCGGCTAAGCCTTGTCGATCTTGAGGCTTTAGGATCCAAAACAAGTGAGTTTCGTCCATTTCCAAGTTCGGAACGAATACTGAGTAAATACCGACCGAACGGATGGACATAATCCTCGATTTTACGGACAGAACGTTGTTTTTAGGCCTTAGAACAACCCGAGTGAAGCAATTGAGTGGCTAATCTCTTAGGTATATCGTTTTCTATGCGAAAACATGTGTGTTTTGCCCACTTATAATTTCGGTACAAAAATGGAGTACATTCCAAGCCGAATGTCGGGACAAAACTTCGTTCCCATGGTCCAAATGTTCTATATTGGCCTTAAAACGTCCCGGTTAAGCCTTGTTGATCTTGAGGTTTTAGATTTCAAAACAAGTGAGTTTCGTCCATTTCCAAGTTCGGACCAATACCGAGTAAATACTGACCGAATGTCCGGACAAAACTTCGTTCCCATGGTCCAAATGTTCTATATTGGCCTTAACACGTCCTACTTAAGCCTTGTTGATCTTGAGGTTTTAGAGACCAAAATAAGTGAGTTTCGTCCATTTCCAAGTTCGGACCGAAAACCTAGTAAATACCGACCGAATGGACGGACATAAACCTCGTTTTTACAGACGGAACATTATTTTTTCGCCTCAGAACAACCCGAGTTAAGCTATTGAGTGGCTAGTCTCTTAGGTGTATCGTTTTCTAGGTGAAAACATGTGTGTTTCTTCCACTTATAAGTTCGGGACAAAAATGGAGTACATACCAAGCCGAATGTCCGGACAAAACTTCCTTTTCATGGTCCAAATGTTCTATACTGGCCTTAAAACGTCCCGGCTAAGCCTTGTCGATCTTAAGGTTTTAGATTCCAAAACATGTGAGTTTCGTCCATTTCCTAGTTTGGACCGAAAACCGAGTAAATACCAACCGAACGGACGGACATAAACATCGTTTTTAAGGACGGAACGTTGTTTTTTAGCCTTATAACTCCCCGAGTTAAGTAATTGAGTGGCTAGTCTCGTAGGTGTATCGTTTTCTATGCGAAAACATGTGTGTTTCGTCCACTTATAAGTTCGAAACAAAAATGGAGTACATACCAAGCCGAATGTCCGGACAAAAGTTTGTTCCCATGGTCCAACTGTTCTGTATTGGCCTTAAAACGTCCCGGTTAAGCCTTGTTGATCTTGAGGTTTAGATTCCAAAACAAGTGAGTTTCGTCTATTTCCAAGTTCTGACCGAAAACCGAGTATATACCGACCGAAGGGACGGACATAAACCTCGTTTTTACGGATGGAACGTTGTTTTTTCGCCTTAGAACAACCCGAGTTAAGCTATTGAGTGGCTAGTCTCTTAGGTGTATCATTTTCTATGCGAAAACATGTGTGTTTCGTCCACTTATAAGTTCGGGACAAAAATGGAGTACATACAAGGCCAAATGTCCGGACAAAACTTCGTTCCCATGGTCCAAATGTTCTATATTGGCCTTAACACGTCCCGGTTAAGCCTTGCTGATCTTGAGGTTTTAGATTCCAAAACAAGTGAGTTTCGTCCATTTCCAAGTTCGGACCGAAAACCTAGTATAAACTGACCAAATGGACGGACATAAACCTCATTTTTACAGACGGAACGTTGTTTTTCGCCTCAGAACAACCCGAGTTAAGCTATTGAGTGGCTAGTCTCTTAGGTGTATCATTTTCTATGTGAAAACGTGTGTGTTTCGTCCACTTATAAGTTCGGGACAAAAATGGAGTACATACCAAGCCGAATGTCCGGACAAAACTTCGTTTCCCATGGTCCAAATGTTCTATATTGGCCTTAAAACGTCCCGGCTATGCCTTGTCTATCTTGAGGTTTTAGATTCCAAAACAAGTGAGTTTCGTCCATTTCCAAGTTCGGACCGAAAACCGAGTATATACCGACTGAACGGACGGACATAAACCTTGTTTTTACGGACGAAACGTTGTTTTTTCACCTTAGAAAAACCCGAGTTTATCTATTGAGTGGCTAGTCTCTTAGGTGTATCGTTTTCTATGGAAAACATGTGTGTTTCGTCCACTTATAAGTTCGGGACAAAAATAGAGTACAAACCAAGCCGAATGTCTGGAGAAAACTTCGTTCCCATGGTCCAAATGTTCTATATTGGCCTTAAAACTTCCCGGCTATGCCTTGTCTATCTTGAGGTTTTAGGTTCCAAAACAAGTGAGTTTCGTCCATTTCCAAGTTCGGATAGAAAACCGAGTATATACCGACCGAACGGACGGACATAAACCTCGTTTTTACGGACGGAACGTTGTTTTTTCGCCTTAGAACAACCCGAGTTAACCTATTGAGTGGCTAGTCTTTTAGGTGTATCGTTTTTTATGCGAAAACAAGTGTGTTTCGTCCAGTTATAAGTTCAGGACAAAAATGGAGTACAAACCAAGCCGAATGTCAGGACAAAACTTTGTTCCCACGGTCCAAATGTTCTATATTGGCCTTAAAACGTCCCGGCAATGCCTTGTCTATCTTGAGGTTTTAAATTCCAAAACAAGTGAGTTTCGTCCATTTCCAAGTTCGGACCGAAAACCGAGTATATACCGACTGAATGGACGGACATAAACCTCCTTTTTACGGACGGAACATTGTTTTTCCGCCTTAGAACAACCCGAGTTAACCTATTGAGTGGCTAGTCTCTTAGGTGTATCATTTTCTATGCGAAAACATGTGTGTTTCGTCCACTTATAAGTTCGGGACGAAAATGGAGTACAAACCAAGCCGAATGTCTGGACAAAACTTCGTTCCCATGGTCCAAATGTTCTATATTGGCCTTAAAACTTCCCGGCTATGCCTTGTCTATCTTGAGGTTTTAGATTCCAAAACAAGTGAGTTTCGTCCATTTCCAAGTTCGGATAGAAACCGAGTATATACCGACTGAACAGACGGACATAAACCTCGTTTTTACGGACGGAACGTTGTTTTTTCGCCTTAGAACGACCCGAGTTAACCTATTTAGTGGCTAGTCTTTTAGATGTATCGTTTTCTATGCGAAAACATGTGTGTTTCGTCCACTTATAAGTTAGGGACAAAAATGGAGTACAAACCAAGCCGAATGTCCGGACAAAACTTCGTTCCCATGGTCCTAATGTTCTATATTGGCCTTAAAACGTAACGGCTATGCCTTGTCTATCTTGAGGTTTTAGATTCCAAAACAAGTGAGTTTCGTCCATTTCCAAGTTCGGACCGAAAACCGAGTATATACCGACTGAACGGACGGACATAAACCTTGTTTTTACGGACGGAACGTTGTTTTTTCGCCTTAGAAAAACCCGAGTTTATCTATTGAGTGGCTAGTCTCTTAGGTGTATCGTTTTCTATGGAAAAAATGTGTGTTTCGTCCACTTATAAGTTCGGGACAAAAATAGTGTACAAACCAAGCCGAATGTCCGGACAAAACTTCGTTCCCATGGTCCAAAAGTTCTATATTGGCCTTAAAACGTCCCGGCTATGCCTTGTCTATCTTGAGGTTTTAGGTTCCAAAACAAGTGAGTTTCGTCCATTTCCAAGTTCGGATAGAAAACCGAGTATATACCGACCGAACGGACGGACATAAACCTCGTTTTTACGGACGGAACGTTGTTTTTTCGCCTTAGAACAACCCGAGTTAACCTATTGAGTGGCTAGTCTCTTAGGTGTATCATTTTCTATGCGAAAACATGTGTGTTTCGTCCACTTATAAGTTCGGGACAAAAATGGAGTACAAACCAAGCCGAATGTCCGGACAAAACTTCGTTCCCATGGTCCAAATGTTCTATATTGGCCTTAAAACGTCCCGGCTATGCCTTGTCTATCTTGAGGTTTTAGATTCCAAAACAAGTGAGTTTCGTCCATTTCCAAGTTCGGATAGAAACCGAGTATATACCGACTGAACAGACGGACATAAACCTCGTTTTTACGGACGGAACGTTGTTTTTTTGCCTTAGAACAACCCGAGTTAACCTATTTAGTGGCTAGTCTTTTAGATGTATCGTTTTCTATGCGAAAACATGTGTGTTTCGTCCACTTATAAGTTAGGGACAAAAATGGAGTACAAACCAAGCCGAATGTCCGGACAAAACTTCGTTCCCATGGTCCTAATGTTCTATATTGGCCTTAAAACGTCCCGGCTATGCCTTGTCTATCTTGAGGTTTTAGATTCCAAAACAAGTGAGTTTCGTCAATTTCCAAGTTCGGACCGAAAACCGAGTATATACCTACTGAACGGACGGACATAAACCTTGTTTTTACGAACGGAACGTTGTTTTTTCACCTTAGAAAAACCCGAGTTTATCTATTGAGTGGCTAGTCTCTTAGGTGTATCGTTTTCTATGGAAAAAATGTGTGTTTCGTCCACTTATAAGTTCGGGACAAAAATAGAGTACAAACCAAGCCGAATGTCCGGACAAAACTTCGTTCCCATGGTCCAAATGTTCTATATTGGCCTTAAAACGTCCCGGCTATGCCTTGTCTATCTTGAGGTTTTAGGTTCCAAAACAAGTGAGTTTCGTCCATTTCCAAGTTCGGATAGAAAACCGAGTATATACCGACCGAACGGACGGACATAAACCTCGTTTTTACGCACGGAACGTTGTTTTTTCGCCTTAGAACAACCCGAGTTAACCTATTGAGTGGCTAGTCTCTTAGGTGTATCATTTTCTATGCGAAAACATGTGTGTTTCGTCCACTTATAAGTTCGGGACGAAAATGGAGTACAAACCAAGCCGAATGTCTGGACAAAACTTCGTTCCCATGGTCCAAATGTTCTATATTGGCCTTAAAACTTCCCGGCTATGCCTTGTCTATCTTGAGGTTTTAGATTCCAAAACAAGTGAGTTTCGTCCATTTTCAAGTTCGGATAGAAACCGAGTATATACCGACTGAACAGACGGACATAAACCTCGTTTTTACGGACGGAACGTTGTTTTTTCGCCTTAGAACAACCCGAGTTAACCTATTTAGTGGCTAGTCTTTTAGATGTATCGTTTTCTATGCGAAAACATGTGTGTTTCGTCCACTTATAAGTTAGGGACAAAAATGGAGTACAAACCAAGCCGAATGTCCGGACAAAACTTCGTTCCCATGGTCCTAATGTTCTATATTGGCCTTAAAACGTCCCGGCTATGCCTTGTCTATCTTGAGGTTTTAGATTCCAAAACAAGTGAGTTTCGTCCATTTCCAAGTTCGGACCGAAAACCGAGTATATACCGACTGAACGGACGGACATAAACCTTGTTTTTACGGACGGAACGTTGTTTTTTCGCCTTAGAAAAACCCGAGTTTATCTATTGAGTGGCTAGTCTCTTAGGTGTATCGTTTTCTATGGAAAAAATGTGTGTTTCGTCCACTTATAAGTTCGGGACAAAAATAGAGTACAAACCAAGCCGAATGTCCGGACAAAACTTCGTTCCCATGGTCCAAATGTTCTATATTGGCCTTAAAACGTCCCGGCTATGCCTTGTCTATCTTGAGGTTTTAGGTTCCAAAACAAGTGAGTTTCGTCCATTTCCAAGTTCGGATAGAAAACCGAGTATATACCGACCGAACGGACGGACATAAACCTCGTTTTTACGGACGGAACGTTGTTTTTTCGCCTTAGAACAACCCGAGTTAACCTATTGAGTGGCTAGTCTCTTAGGTGTATCATTTTCTATGCGAAAACATGTGTGTTTCGTCCACTTATAAGTTCGGGACAAAAATGGAGTACAAACCAAGCCGAATGTCCGGACAAAACTTCGTTCCCATGGTCCAAATGTTCTATATTGGCCTTAAAACGTCCCGGCTATGCCTTGTCTATCTTGAGGTTTTAGATTCCAAAACAAGTGAGTTTCGTCCATTTCCAAGTTCGGATAGAAACCGAGTATATACCGACTGAACAGACGGACATAAACCTCGTTTTTACGGACGGAACGTTGTTTTTTTGCCTTAGAACAACCCGAGTTAACCTATTTAGTGGCTAGTCTTTTAGATGTATCGTTTTCTATGCGAAAACATGTGTGTTTCGTCCACTTATAAGTTAGGGACAAAAATGGAGTACAAACCAAGCCGAATGTCCGGACAAAACTTCGTTCCCATGGTCCTAATGTTCTATATTGGCCTTAAAACGTCCCGGCTATGCCTTGTCTATCTTGAGGTTTTAGATTCCAAAACAAGTGAGTTTCGTCAATTTCCAAGTTCGGACCGAAAACCGAGTATATACCGACTGAACGGACGGACATAAACCTTGTTTTTACGAACGGAACGTTGTTTTTTCCCCTTAGAAAAACCCGAGTTTATCTATTGAGTGGCTAGTCTCTTAGGTGTATCGTTTTCTATGGAAAAAATGTGTGTTTCGTCCACTTATAAGTTCGGGACAAAAATAGAGTACAAACCAAGCCGAATGTCCGGACAAAACTTCGTTCCCATGGTCCAAATGTTCTATATTGGCCTTAAAACGTCCCGGCTATGCCTTGTCTATCTTGAGGTTTTAGGTTCCAAAACAAGTGAGTTTCGTCCATTTCCAAGTTCGGATAGAAAACCGAGTATATACCGACCGAACGGACGGACATAAACCTCGTTTTTACGGACGGAACGTTGTTTTTTCGCCTTAGAACAACCCGAGTTAACCTATTGAGTGGCTAGTCTCTTAGGTGTATCATTTTCTATGCGAAAACATGTGTGTTTCGTCCACTTATAAGTTCGGGACAAAAATGGAGTACAAACCAAGCCGAATGTCCGGACAAAACTTCGTTCCCATGGTCCAAATGTTCTATATTGGCCTTAAAACGTCCCGGCTATGCCTTGTCTATCTTGAGGTTTTAGATTCCAAAACAAGTGAGTTTCGTCCATTTCCAAGTTCGGATAGAAACCGAGTATATACCGACAGAACAGACGGACATAAACCTCGTTTTTACGGACGGAACGTTGTTTTTTTGCCTTAGAACAACCCGAGTTAACCTATTTAGTGGCTAGTCTTTTAGATGTATCGTTTTCTATGCGAAAACATGTGTGTTTCGTCCACTTATAAGTTAGGGACAAAAATGGAGTACAAACCAAGCCGAATGTCCGGACAAAACTTCGTTCCCATGGTCCTAATGTTCTATATTGGCCTTAAAACGTCCCGGCTATGCCTTGTCTATCTTGAGGTTTTAGATTCCAAAACAAGTGAGTTTCGTCAATTTCCAAGTTCGGACCGAAAACCGAGTATATACCGACTGAACGGACGGACATAAACCTTGTTTTTACGAACGGAACGTTGTTTTTTCACCTTAGAAAAACCCGAGTTTATCTATTGAGTGGCTAGTCTCTTAGGTGTATCGTTTTCTATGGAAAAAATGTGTGTTTCGTCCACTTATAAGTTCGGGACAAAAATAGAGTACAAACCAAGCCGAATGTCCGGACAAAACTTCGTTCCCATGGTCCAAATGTTCTATATTGGCCTTAAAACGTCCCGGCTATGCCTTGTCTATCTTGAGGTTTTAGGTTCCAAAACAAGTGAGTTTCGTCCATTTCCAAGTTCGGATAGAAAACCGAGTATATACCGACCGAACGGACGGACATAAACCTCGTTTTTACGGACGGAACGTTGTTTTTTCGCCTTAGAACAACCCGAGTTAACCTATTGAGTGGCTAGTCTCTTAGGTGTATCATTTTCTATGCGAAAACATGTGTGTTTCGTCCACTTATAAGTTCGGGACAAAAATGGAGTACAAACCAAGCCGAATGTCCGGACAAAACTTCGTTCCCATGGTCCAAATGTTCTATATTGGCCTTAAAACGTCCCGGCTATGCCTTGTCTATCTTGAGGTTTTAGATTCCAAAACAAGTGAGTTTCGTCCATTTCCAAGTTCGGATAGAAACGGAGTATATACCGACTGAACAGACGGACATAAACCTCGTTTTTACGGACGGAACGTTGTTTTTTCGCCTTAGAACAACCCGAGTTAACCTATTTATTGGCTAGTCTTTTAAATGTATCGTTTTCTATGCGAAAACATGTGTGTTTCGTCCACTTATAAGTTAGGGACAAAAATGGAGTACAAACCAAGCCGAATGTCCGGACAAAACTTCGTTCCCATGGTCCTAATGTTCTATATTGGCCTTAAAACGTCCCGGCTATGCCTTGTCTATCTTGAGGTTTTAGATTCCATAACAAGTGAGTTTCGTAAATTTCCAAGTTCGGACCGAAAACCGAGTATATACCGACTGAACGGACGGACATAAACCTTGTTTTTACGGACGGAACGTTGTTTTTTCGCCTTAGAAAAACCCGAGTTTATCTATTGAGTGGCTAGTCTCTTAGGTGTATCGTTTTCTATGGAAAAAATGTGTGTTTCGTCCACTTATAAGTTCGGGACAAAAATAGAGTACAAACCAAGCCGAATGTCCGGACAAAACTTCGTTCCCATGGTCCAAATGTTCTATATTGGCCTTAAAACGTCCCGGCTATGCCTTGTCTATCTTGAGGTTTTAGGTTCCAAAACAAGTGAGTTTCGTCCATTTCCAAGTTCGGATAGAAAACCGAGTATATACCGACCGAACGGACGGACATAAACCTCGTTTTTACGGACGGAACGTTGTTTTTTCGCCTTACAACAACCCGAGTTAACCTATTGAGTTGCTAGTCTTTTAGGTGTATCGTTTTTTATGCGAAAACAAGTGTGTTTCGTCCAGTTATAAGTTCAGGACAAAAATGGAGTACAAACCAAGCCGAATGTCGGGACAAAACTTCGTTCCATGGTCCAAATGTTCTATATTGGCCTTAAAACGTCCCGGCAATGCCTTGTCTATCTTGAGGTTTTAGATTCCAAAACAAGTGAGTTTCGTCCATTTCCAAGTTTGGACCGAAAACCGAGTATATACCGACCGAATGGACGGACATAAACCTCCTTTTTACGGACGGAACATTGTTTTTTCGCCTTAGAACAACCCGAGTTAACCTATTGAGTGGCTAGTCTCTTAGGTGTATCATTTCTATGCGAAAACATGTGTGTTTCGTCCACTTATAAGTTCGGGACAAAAATGGAGTACAAACCAAGCTGAATGTCCGGACAAAACTTCGTTCCCATGGTCCAAATGTTCTATATTGGCCTTAAAACGTCCCGGCTATGCCTTGTCTATCTTGAGGTTTTAGATTCCAAAACAAGTGAGTTTCGTCCATTTCCAAGTTCGGATAGAAACCGAGTATATACCGACCGAACAGACGGACGTAAATCTCATTTTTACTTGCGGAACGTTGTTTTTTCGCCTTAGAACAACCCGAGTTAACCTATTTAGTGGCTAGTCTTTTAGATGTATCGTTTTCTATGCGAAAACATGTGTGTTTCGTCCACTTATAAGTTAGGGACAAAAATGGAGTACAAACCAAGCCGAATGTCCGGACAAAACTTCGTTCCCATGGTCCTAATGTTCTATATTGGCCTTAAAACGTCCCGGCTATGCCTTGTCTATCTTGAGGTTTTTGATTCCAAAACAAGTGAGTTTCGTCCATTTCCAAGTTCGGACCGAAAACCGAGTATATACCGACTGAACGGACGGACATAAAACTTGTTTTTACGGACGGAACGTTGTTTTTTCGCCTTAGAAAAACCCGAGTTTATCTATTGAGTGGCTAGTCTCTTAGGTGTATCGTTTTCTATGGAAAACATGTGTGTTTCGTCCCCTTATAAGTTCGGGACAAAAATAGAGTACAAACCATGCCGAATGTCCGGACAAAACTTCGTTCCCATGGTCCAAATGTTCTATATTTGCCTTAAAACGTCCCGGCTATGCCTTGTCTATCTTGAGGTTTTAGGTTCCAAAACAAGTGAATTTCGTCCATTTCCAAGTTCGGATAGAAAACCGAGTATATACCGACCGAACGGACGGACATAAACCTCCTTTTTACGGACGGAACATTGTTTTTTCGCCTTAGAACAACCCGAGTTAACCTATTGAGTGGCTAGTCTCTTAGGTGTATCGTTTTCTATGGAAAACATGTGTGTTTCGTCCCCTTATAAGTTCGGGACAAAAATAGAGTACAAACCATGCCGAATGTCCGGACAAAACTTCGTTCCCATGGTCCAAATGTTCTATATTGGCCTTAAAACGTCCCGGCAATACCTTGTCTATCTTGAGGTTTTAGATTCCAAAACAAGTGAGTTTCGTCCATTTCCAAGTTCGGACCGAAAACCGAGTATATACCGACCGAATGGACGGACATAAACCTCCTTTTTACGGACGGAACATTGTTTTTTCGCCTTAGAACAACCCGAGTTAATCTATTGAGTGGCTAGTCTCTTAGGTGTATCATTTCTATGCGAAAACATGTGTGTTTCGTCCACTTATAAGTTCGGGACGAAAATGGAGTACAAACCAATCCGAATGTCCGGACAAAACTTCGTTCCCATGGTCCAAATGTTCTATATTGGCCTTAAAACGTCCCGGCTATGCCTTGTCTATCTTGAGGTTTTAGATTCCAAAACAAGTGAGTTTCGTCCATTTCCAAGTTCGGATAGAAAACCGAGTATATACCGACCGAACGGACGGACATAAACCTCGTTTTTACGGACGGAACGTTGTTTTTTCGCCTTAGAACAACCCGAGTTAACCTATTTAGTGGCTAGTCTTTTAGATGTATCGTTTTCTATGTGAAAACATGTGTGTTTCGTCCACTTATAAGTTAGGTACAAAAATGGAGTACAAACGAAGCCGAATGTCCGGACAAAACTTCGTTCCCATGGTCCATATGTTCTATATTGGCCTTAAAACGTCCCGGCTATGCCTTGTCTATCTTGAGGTTTTAGATTCCAAAACAAGTAAGTTTCGTCCATTTCCAAGTTCAGACTGAAAATCGAGTATATACCGACTGAATGGACGGACATAAACCTTCTTTTTACGGACGGAACATTTTTTTTACGCCTTAGAACAACCCGAGTTAACCTATTGAGTGGCTAGTCTCTTAGGTGTATCATTTTCTATGCGAAAACATGTGTGTTTCGTCCACTTATAAGTTCGGGACGAAAATGGAGTACAAACCAAGCCGAATGTTCGGACAAAACTTCGTTCCCATGGTCCAAATGTTCTATATTGGCCTTAAAACGTCCCGGCTATGCCTTGTCTATCTTGAGGTTTTAGATTCCAAAACAAGTGAGTTTCGTCCATTTCCAAGTTCGGATAGAAACCGAGTATATACCGACCGAACAAACGGACATAAACCTCGTTTTAACGGACGGAACGTTGTTTTTTCGCCTTAGAACAACCCGAGTTAACCTATTTAGTGGCTAGTCTTTTAGATGTATCGTTTTCTATGCGAAAACATGTGTGTTTCGTCCACTTATAAGTTAGGGACAAAAATGGAGTACAAACCAAGCCGAATGTCCGGACAAAACTTCGTTCCCATGGTCATAATGTTCTATATTGGCCTTAAAACGTCCCGGCTATGCCTTGTCTATCTTGAGGTTTTAGATTCCAAAACAAGTGAGTTTCGTCCATTTCCAAGTTCGGACCGAAAACCGAGTATATACCGACTGAACGGACGGACATAAACCTCGTTTTTACGGACGGAACGTTGTTTTTTTGCCTTAGAAAAACCCGAGTTTATCTATTGAGTGGCTAGTCTCTTACGAGTATCGTTTTCTATGCGAAAACATGTGTGTTTCGTCCACTTATAAGTTCGGGACAAAAATGGAGTACAAACCAAGCCGAATGTCCGGACAAAACTTCGTTCCCATGGTCCAAATGTTCTATATTGGCCTTAAAACGTCCCGCTAAGCCTTGTCTATCTTGAGGTTTTAGATTCCAAAACAAGTGAGTTTCGTCCATTTCCAAGTTCGGATAGAAAACCGAGTATATACAGACCGAACGGACGGACATAAACCTCGTTTTTACGGACGGAACGTTGTTTTTTCGCCTTAGAACAAACCGAGTTAACTTATTGAGTGGTTAGTCTTTTAGGTGTATCCTTTTCTATGCGAAAACATGTGTGTTTCGTCCACTTATAAGTTCGGGACAAAAATGGAGTACAAACGAAGCCGAATGTCCGGACAAAACTTCGTTCCCATGGTCCAAATGTTCCATATTGGCCTTAAAACGTCCCGGCTATGCCTTGTCTATCTTGAGGTTTTAGATTCCAAAACAAGTGAGTTTCGTCCATTTCCAAGTTCGGATAGAAAACCGAGTATATAACGACCGAATGGAAGGACATAAACCTCTTCCGGACGGAACGTTGTTTTTTCGCCTTAGAACAACCCGAGTTAACCTATTGAGTGGCTAGTCTTTTAGGAGTATCGTTTTCTATGCGAAAACATGTGTGTTTCGTCCACTTATAAGTTCGGGACAAAAATGGAGTACAAACCAAGCTGAATGTCTGGATAAAACGTCGTACCCATGGACCAAATGTTCTATATTGGCCTTAAAACATCCCGGCTATGCTTTGTCTATCTTGAGGTTTTAGATTCCAAAACAAGTGAGTTTCGTCCATTTCCAAGTTCGGACCGAAAACCGATTAAATACGGACCGAACGGAAGGACATAAACCTTGTTTTTACGGATTGAACGTTGTTTGTTCGCCTTACTACAACCCGAGTTAAGCTATTGAGTTGCTAGTCTCTTAGGTGTATCGTTTTCTATGCGAAAACATGTGTGTTTCGTCCACTTATAAGTTCGGGACAAAAATGGAGTACAAACCAGGCCGAATGTCCGGAAAAACTTCGTTCCCATGGACCAAATGTTCTATATTGGCTTTAAAACGTCCCAACTATGCCTTGTCTATCTTGAGTTTTTAGATTATAAAATAAGTGAGTTTCATCCATTTCCAAGTTCGGACCGAAAACCGAGTATATACCGACTGAACGGACGGACATAAACCTTGTTTTTACGGACGGAACGTTGTTTTTTCGCCTTAGAAAAACGCGAGTTAATCTATTGAGTAGCTAGTCTCTTAGGTGTATCGTTTTCTATGCGAAAACATGTGTGTTTCGTCCACTTATAAGTTCGGGACAAAAATGGAGTACAAACCAAGCTGAATGTCTGGACAAAACGTCGTTCCCATGGACCAAATGTACTATATTGGCCTTAAAACATCCCGGCTATGCTTTGTCTATCTTGAGGTTTTAGATTCCAAAACAAGTGAGTTTCGTCCATTTCCAAGTTCGGACCGAAAACCGAGTAAATACCGACCGAACGGAAGGACATAAACCTCGTTTTTACGGATTGAACGTTGTTTGTTCGCCTTAGAACAACCCGAGTTAAGCTATTGAGTTGCTAGTCTCTTAGGTGTATCGTTTTCTATGTGAAAACATGTGTGTTTCGTCCACTTATAAGTTCGGGACAAAAATGGAGTACAAACCAGGCCGAATGTCCGGAAAAACTTCGTTCCCATGGTCCAAATGTTCTATATTGGCCTTAAAACGTCCCGACTATGCCTTGTCTATCTTGAGTTGTTAGATTCCAAAACAAGTGAGTTTCATCCATTTCCAAGTTCGGACCGAAAACCGAGTATATACCGACTGAACGGACGGACATAAACCTTGTTTTTACGGACGGAACGTTGTTTTTTCGTCTTAGAAAAACCCGAGTTAATCTATTGAGTGGCTAGTCTCTTAGGTGTATCATTTTCTATGCGAAAACATGTGTGTTTCGTCCACTTATAAGTTCGGGAAAAAAAAAGTGTACAAACCAAGCCGAATGTCCGGACAAAACTTCGTTCCCATGGTCCAAATGTTCTATATTGGCCTTAAAACGTCCCGGCTATGCCTTGTCTATCTTGAGGTTTTAGATTCCAAAACAAGTGAGTTTCCTCCATTTCCAATTTCGGATAGAAAACCGAGTATATACCGACCGAACGGACGGACATAAACCTCGTTTTTACGGACGGAACATTGTTTTTTTGCCTTAGAACAACCCGAGTTAACCTATTTAGTGGCTAGTCTTTTAGATGTATCGTTTTCTATCTGAAAACATGTGTGTTTCGTCCACTTATAAGTTCGGGACAAAAATGGAGTACAAACGAAGCCGAATGTCCAAACAAAACTTCGTTCCCATGGTCCAAATGTTCCATATTGGCCTTAAAATGTCCCGGCTATGCCTTGTCTATCTTGAGGTTTTAGATTCCAAAACAAGTGAGTTTCGTCCATTTCCAAGTTCGGATAGAAAACCGAGTATATACCGACCGAATGGACGGACATAAATCTCCTTTTTACGGACGGAACGTTGTTTTTTCGCCTTAGAACAACCCGAGTTAACGTATTGAGTGGCTAGTCTCTTAGGTGTATCATTTTCTATGCGAAAACATGTGTGTTTCGTCCACTTATAAGTTCGGGAAAAAAAAAGTGTACAAACCAAGCCGAATGTCCGGACAAAACTTCGTTCCCATGGTCCAAATGTTCTATATTGGCCTTAAAACATCCCGGCTATGCTTTGTCTATCTTGAGGTTTTAGATTCCAAAACAAGTGAGTTTCGTCCATTTCCAAGTTCGGACCGAAAACCGAGTAAATACCGACCGAACGGAAGGACATAAACCTCGTTTTTACGGATTGAGCGTTGTTTGTTCGCCTTAGAACAACCCGAGTTAAGCTATTGAGTTGCTAGTCTCTTAGGTGTATCGTTTTCTATGTGAAAACATGTGTGTTTCGTCCACTTATAAGTTCGGGACAAAAATGGAGTACAAACCAGGCCGAATGTCCGGAAAAACTTCGTTCCCATGGTCCAAATGTTCTATATTGGCCTTAAAACGTCCCGACTATGCCTTGTCTATCTTGAGTTGTTAGATTCCAAAACAAGTGAGTTTCGTCCATTTCCAAGTTCGGACCGAAAACCGAGTATATACCGACTGAACGGACGGACATAAACCTTGTTTTTACGGACGGAACGTTGTTTTTTCGTCTTAGAAAAACCCGAGTTAATCTATTAAGTGGCTAGTCTCTTAGGTGTATCATTTTCTATGCGAAAACATGTGTGTTTCGTCCACTTATAAGTTCGGGAAAAAAAAAGTGTACAAACCAAGCCGAATGTCCGGACAAAACTTCGTTCCCATGGTCCAAATGTTCTATATTGGCCTTAAAACGTCCCGGCTATGCCTTGTCTATCTTGAGGTTTTAGATTCCAAAACAAGTGAGTTTCCTCCATTTCCAATTTCGGATAGAAAACCGAGTATATACCGACCGAACGGACGGACATAAACCTCGTTTTTACGGACGGAACATTGTTTTTTTGCCTTAGAACAACCCGAGTTAACCTATTTAGTGGCTAGTCTTTTAGATGTATCGTTTTCTATCTGAAAACATGTGTGTTTCGTCCACTTATAAGTTCGGGACAAAAATGGAGTACAAACGAAGCCGAATGTCCAAACAAAACTTCGTTCCCATGGTCCAAATGTTCCATATTGGCCTTAAAATGTCCCGGCTATGCCTTGTCTATCTTGAGGTTTTAGATTCCAAAACAAGTGAGTTTCGTCCATTTCCAAGTTCGGATAGAAAACCGAGTATATACCGACCGAATGGACGGACATAAATCTCCTTTTTACGGACGGAACGTTGTTTTTTCTCCTTAGAACAACCCGAGTTAACGTATTGAGTGGCTAGTCTCTTAGGTGTATCATTTTCTATGCGAAAACATGTGTGTTTCGTCCACTTATAAGTTCGGGAAAAAAAAAGTGTACAAACCAAGCCGAATGTCCGGACAAAACTTCGTTCCCATGGTCCAAATGTTCTATATTGGCCTTAAAACATCCCGGCTATGCTTTGTCTATCTTGAGGTTTTAGATTCCAAAACAAGTGAGTTTCGTCCATTTCCAAGTTCGGACCGAAAACCGAGTAAATACCGACCGAACGGAAGGACATAAACCTCGTTTTTACGGATTGAACGTTGTTTGTTCGCCTTAGAACAACCCGAGTTAAGCTATTGAGTTGCTAGTCTCTTAGGTGTATCGTTTTCTATGTGAAAACATGTGTGTTTCGTCCACTTATAAGTTCGGGACAAAAATGGAGTACAAACCAGGCCGAATGTCCGGAAAAACTTCGTTCCCATGGTCCAAATGTTCTATATTGGCCTTAAAACGTCCCGACTATGCCTTGTCTATCTTGAGTTGTTAGATTCCAAAACAAGTGAGTTTCGTCCATTTCCAAGTTCGGACCGAAAACCGAGTATATACCGACTGAACGGACGGACATAAACCTTGTTTTTACGGACGGAACGTTGTTTTTTCGTCTTAGAAAAACCCGAGTTAATCTATTGAGTGGCTAGTCTCTTAGGTGTATCATTTTCTATGCGAAAACATGTGTGTTTCGTCCACTTATAAGTTCGGGAAAAAAAAAGTGTACAAACCAAGCCGAAGTCCGGACAAAACTTCGTTCCCATGGTCCAAATGTTCTATATTGGCCTTAAAACGTCCCGGCTATGCCTTGTCTATCTTGAGGTTTTAGATTCCAAAACAAGTGAGTTTCCTCCATTTCCAATTTCGGATAGAAAACCGAGTATATACCGACCGAACGGACGGACATAAACCTCGTTTTTACGGACGGAACATTGTTTTTTTGCCTTAGAACAACCCGAGTTAACCTATTTAGTGGCTAGTCTTTTAGATGTATCGTTTTCTATCTGAAAACATGTGTGTTTCGTCCACTTATAAGTTCGGGACAAAAATGGAGTACAAACGAAGCCGAATGTCCAAACAAAACTTCGTTCCCATGGTCCAAATGTTCCATATTGGCCTTAAAATGTCCCGGCTATGCCTTGTCTATCTTGAGGTTTTAGATTCCAAAACAAGTGAGTTTCGTCCATTTCCAAGTTCGGATAGAAAACCGAGTATATACCGACCGAATGGACGGACATAAATCTCCTTTTTACGGACGGAACATTGTTTTTTCGCCTTAGAACAACCCGAGTTAACGTATTGAGTGGCTAGTCTCTTAGGTGTATCATTTTCTATGCGAAAACATGTGTGTTTCGTCCACTTATAAGTTCGGGAAAAAAATGGAGTACAAACCAAGCCGAATGTCCGGACAAAACTTCGTTCCCATGGTCCAAATGTTCCACATTGGCCTTAAAACGTCCCGGCAAAGCCTTGTCGATCTTGAGGTTTTAGATTCCAAAACACGTAAGTTTCGTCCATTTCCAAGTTCAGACCGAAAACCGAGTAAATGCCGACTGGTCGGACGGACATAAACCTCGTTTTTATGTACGGAACGTTGTCTTTTCGCATTAGAACGCCTCGAGTTAAGCCATTGAGTGGCTAATCTCGTAGGTGTATCGTTTTCTATGCGAAAACATGTGTGTTTCGTCCACTTATAAGTTCGGGACAAAAATGGAGTACAAACCAAGCCGAATCTCCGGACAAAACTTCGTTCCCATGGTCCAAATGTTCTATATTGGCTTTAAAATGTCCCGGCTAAGCCTTGTCGATTTTTAGGTTTTAGATTCCAAAAACAAGTGTGTTACGTCTATTTCCAAGTTTGGACCGAAACCCGACTAAATACCGACCGAACGGATGGACATAAACCTCGTTTTTACGGACGTAACGTTGTTTTTTCGCCTTAGAAGAACCTGAGTTAAGCTATTGAGTGGCTAGTCTCTTAGGTGTATCGTTTTCTATGCGAAAACATGTGTATTTCGTCCACTTTTAAGTTCGGAACAAAAATGGAGTACATACCATGCCGAATGTCCGGACAAAACTTCGTTAACATGGTCCAAATGTTCTATATTGGCCTTAAAACGTCCCGGCTAAGCCTTGTCGATCTTGTGGTTTTAGACTCCAAAACAAGTGAGTTTCGTACATTTCCAAGTTCGGACCGAAAACCGAGTAAATGTCGACCGGACGAACGGACATAAACCTCGTTTTTACGGACGAAACGTTGTTTTTTCGCATTAGAATGCCTCAAGTTCAGCAATTGAGTGGCTAGTCTCGTAGGTTTATCGTTTTCTATGCGAAAACAAGTGTGTTTCATCCACTAACATGTTCGGAACAAAAATGGAGTACATACCAAGCCGAATGTCCGGACAAAACTTCGTTCCCATGGTCCAAATGTTCTATATTGGTCTTAAAACGTACCGGCTAAGCCTTGTCGACCTTGAGGTTTTAGATTCTAAAACAAGTGAGTTTCGTCCATTTCCAAGTTCGGACCGAAAACCGAGTAAATACCGACCGAATTTACGGACATAAACCTCGTTTTTTACGGACGGAACGTTGTTTATTCGCATTAGAACTCCACGAATTAAGCCATTCAGTGGCTAGTCTCGTAGGTGTATCGTTTTATATGCGAAAACATGTGTATTTCGTCCACTTATAAGTTCGGAACAAAAATGGAGTACATACCAAGTCGAATGTCCGGACAAAACTTAGTTCCCATGGTCAAAATGTTGTAAATTGGCCTTAAAACGTCCCGACTAAGCCTTGTTGTTCTTGAGGTTTTAGATTCCAAAACAAGTGAGTTTCGTCCATTTCCAAGTTCGGACCGAAAACCGAGTATATGTCGACCGGACGGACGGACAGAAACCTCGTATTTACGTACGGAACGTTGTTTTTTCGCATTACAACGCCTTGGGTTAAGCAATTGAATGGCTAGTCTCGTAGGTTTATCGTTTTCTATGCGAAAACATGTGTGCTTAGTCCACTTATAAGTTCGGAACAAAAATGGAGTACATACCAAGCCGAATGTCCGGACAAAACTTCGTTCCCATGGTCCAAATGTTCTAAATTGGCTTTAAAACGTCCCGACTAAGCCTTGTCGTTCTTGAGGTTTTAGATTCCAAAATAAGTGAGTTTTGTCCATTTCCAAGTTCGTACCGAAGACCGAGTAAATTCCGACCGGTCGGATGGACATAAACCTTGTTTTTACGTACGGAACGTTGTTTTTTCGCATTACAACACCTCGGGTAAATCAATTGAGTGACTACTCACGTAGGTGTATCGTTTTCTATGCGTAAACATGTGTCTTTCGTCCACGTTGTTTTTTCGCTTTAGAACAACCTGAGTTAAGCTATTGAGTGGCTAGTCTCTTAGGTGTATCGTTTTCTATTCCAAAACATGTGTGTTTCGCCCACTTTTAAGTTCAGAACAAAAATGGAGTACATACCAAGCCGAATGTCCGGCCAAAACTTCGTTCCCAGGGTCCAAATGTTCTATATTGGCCTTTAAACATCCCGGCTAAGCCTTGTCGATCTTGAGGTTTTAGATTCTAAAACAAGTGAGTTTCGTCCATTTCCAATTTCGGACCGAAAACCAAGTAAATACCGACCGAACGGACGGACATAAACCTCGTTTTTACGGACGGAACGTTGTTTTTTTGGCCCTAGAACTCCCCGAGTTAAGCTATTGAGTGGCTAGTCTCGTAGGTGTATCGTTTTCTATACGAAAACATGTGTGTTTCGTCCACTTTTAAGTTCAGAACAAAAACGGAGTACACACCAAGCCGAATGTCCGGACAAAACTTCGTTCCCATGGTCCAAATGTTCTATATTGACCTTAAAACGTCCAGGCTAAGCCTTGTCGATCTTGAAGTTTTAGATTCCAAAACAAGTGAGTTTCGTCTGTTTCCAATTTCGGACCGACAACCGAGTAAATACCGACCGAATGGACGGACATAAACCTCGTTTTTATGGACGGAACGTTGTTTATTGTCATTAGAATGCCACGAGTTAAGCCATTGAGTGGCTAGTCTCGTAGGTGTATCATTTTCTATGCGAAAACATGTGTGTTTCGTCCACTTATAAGTTCGGAACAAAAATGGAGTACACACCAAGCCGAATGTCCGGACAAAACTTCGTTCCCATGGTCCAAATGTTCTATATTGGCCTTAAAACGTCCCGGCTAAGCCTTGTCAATCTTGAGGTTTTAGATTCCAAAACAAGTGAGTTTCGCCCATTTCCAAGTTCGGACCGAAAACCGAGTAAATACCGACCGAATGGACGGACATAAACCTCGTTTTTACGGACGGAACGTTGTTTATTCGCATTAGAACGCCACGAGTTGAGCCATTGAGTGGCTAGTCTCGTAGGTGTATCGTTTTCTTTGCGAAAACATGTGTGTTTCGTCCACTTATAAGTTCGGAACAAAAATGGAGTACACACCAAGCCGAATGTCCGGACAAAACTTCGTTCCCATGGTCCAAATGTTTTAAATTGACTTTAAAACGTCCCGACTAAGCCTAGTCGTTCTTGAGGTTTTAGATTACAAAACAAGTGAGTTTTGTCCATTTCCAAGTTCGTACCGAAGACCGAGTAAATATCGACCGGTCGGACGGAAATAAACCTTGTTTTTACGTACGGAACGTTGTTTTTTCTCATTACAACACCTCGGGTTAATCAATTGAGTGACTACTCTCGTAGGTGTATCATTTTCTATGCGAAAACATGTGTCTTTCGTCCACGTTGTTTTTTCGCTTTAGAACAAACTGAGTTAAGCTATTGAGTGGCTAGTCTCTTAGGTGTATCATTTTCTATGCGAAAACATGTGTGTTTCGCCCACTTATAAGTACGGAACAAAAATGGAGTACATACCAAGCCGAATGTCCGGACAAAACTTAGTTCCCATGGTCCAAATGTTCTATTTTTGCCTCAAAACGTCTCGACTAAGCCTTGTCGTTCTTGAGGTTTTAGATTCCAAAACAAGTGAGTTTCGTCCATTTCCAAGTTTGGAACAAAAATCGAGTAAATGTCGACCGGACGGACGGACATAAACCTTGTTTTTACGTACGGAACGTTGTTTTTTCGCATTACAACGCCTCGGGTTAAGCAATTGAGCGGCTAATCTCGTAGGTGTATCGTTTTCTATGCGAAAACATGTGTGTTTCGTCCACGTTGTTTTTTTTCCTTAGAACAACCCGAGTTAAGCAATTGAGTGGCTAGTCTCTTAGGTGTATCATTTTCTAGCGAAAACATGTGTGTTTCGCCCACTTATAAGTACGGAACAAAAATGGAGTACATACCAACCGAATGTCCTGACAAAACTTCGTTCCCTTGGTCCAAACGTTCTAAATTGGCCTTAAAACGTCCCGGCTAAGCCTTGTCGATCTTGAGGTTTTAGAATCCAAAACAACTGAGTTTCTTCCATTTCCAAGTTCGGACCAAAAACCGATAAATACCGACCGAACGGACGGACATAAACCTTATTTTTACGGACGGAACGTTGTTTATTCGCATTAGAACGCCACGAGTTAAGCCATTGAGTGGCTAGTCTCGTAGGTGTATCGTTTTCTATGCGAAAACATGTGTGTTTCGCCCACTTTTAAGTTCAGAACAAAAATGGAGTACTTACCAAGCCGAATGTGCGGACAAAACTTCGTTCCCATGGTCCAAATGTTCTATATTGGACATAAAATGTCCCGGGTAAGACTTGTCGATCTTGAGGTTTTAGATTCTAAAACAAGTGAGTTTCGTGCATTTCAAATTTCGGACCGAAAAGCAAGTAAATACCGACCGAACGGATGGACATAAACCTCGTTTATACGGACGGAAGGCTGTTTTGGCCCTAGAACTCCCCGGGTTAAGCTATTGAGTGGCTAGTCACGTAGGTGTATCGTTTTCTATGCGAAAACATGTGTTTTTCGTCCACTTACAAGTTCGGAACAAAAATGGAGTACATACCAAGCCGAATGTCCGGACAAAACTTCGTTCCCATGGTCCAAATGTTCTATATTGGACTTAAAACGTACCGGCTAAGCCTTGTCGATCTTGTGGTTTAAGATTCCAAAACAAGTGAGTTTTGTCCATTTCCAAGTTTGGGCCGAAAACCGAGTACATACCGACCGAACGGACGAACATAAACCTCGTTTTTACGGACGGAACGTTGTTTATTCGCATTAGAACGCCACGAGTTAAGCAATTCAGTGGCTAATCTCTTAGGTGTATCATTTTCTATGCGAAAACATGTGTGTTTCGCCCACTTATAAGTTCGTAATAAAAATGGAGTACATAGAAAGCCGAATGTCCGGACAAAACTTCGTTCCAATGGTCCAAATGTTCTATATTGGCCTTAAAACGTCCCTGCTAAGCCTTGTCGATCTTGAGGTTTTAGATTCCAAAACAAGTGAGTTTCGTCCATTTCCAAGTTCGGACCGAAAACCGAGTAAATGTCGACCGGACGGACGGACATAAACCTCGTATTTACGTACGGAACGTTGTTTTTTCGCATTAGAACGCCTCGAATTAAGCAATTAAGTGGCTTGTCTCGTAGGTGTATCGCTTTCTATGTGAAAACATTTGTGTTTCGCCCACGTATAAGTTCGGAATAAAAATGGAGTACATACAAAGCCGAGGATAAAACTTCGTTCCCTGGTCCAAATGTTCTAAATTGACCTTAAAACGTCCGGGCTAAGCCTTGTCGATCTTGAGGTTTTAGATTCCAAAACAAGTGAGTTTCGTCCATTTCCAATTTCGGACCGAAAACCGAGAAAATATCGACCGGACGGACGGACATATACCTCGTTTTTACAGACAGAACGTTGTTTTTAGGCCTTAGAACTCCCCGATTTAAGCAATTGAGTGGCTAGTCACGTAGGTGTATCGTTTTCTATGCGAAAACATGTGTGTTACGTCCACTTATAAGTTCGGAACAAAAATGGAGTACATACCAAGCTGCATGTCCGGACAAAATTTCGTTCCCTTCGTCCAAATGTTCTAAATTGGCCTTAAAACGTCCCGGCTAAGCCTTGTCGATCTTGAGGTTTTAGATTCCAAAACAAGTGAGTTTCGTCCATTTCCAATTTCGGACCAAAAACCGAGTAAATACCGACCGAACGGATGGACATAAACCTCGTTTTTACGAACGAAATGTTGTTTTTTCGCCTTAGAACAACCCGAGTTAAGCTATTGAGTGGCTAGTCTTTTAGGTGTATCGTTTTCTATGCGAAAACATGTGTGTTTCGCCCACTTTTAAGTTCGGAACAAAAATGGAGTACTTACCAAGCCGAATGTCCGGACAAAACTTCGTTCCCATGGTCCAAATGTTCTATATTGGCCATAAAACGTCCCGGCTAAGCCTTCTCGATCTTGAGGTTTTAGATTCTAAAACAAGTGAGTTTCGTGCATTTCCAATTTTGGACCGAAAAGCAAGTAAATACCGACCGAACGGACGGACATAAACCTCGTTTTTACGGACGGAAGGTTGTATTGGCCGTAGAACTCCCCGAGTTAAGCTATTGAGTGGCTAGTCTCGTAGGTGTATCGTTTTCTGTGCGAAAACATGTGTGTTTCGTCCACTTACAAGTTCGGAACGAAAATGGAGTACATACCAAGCAGAATGTCCGGACAAAACTTCGTTCCCATGGTCCAAATGTTCTATATTGGCCTTAAAACGTACCGGCTAAGCCTTGTCGATCTTGAGGTTTTGGATTCTAAAACAAGTGAGTTTCGTCCATTTCCAAGTTTGGACCGAAAACCGAGTAAATGTCGACCGGACGGACGGACATAAACCTCGTTTTTAAGTACGGAACGTTGTTTTTTCGCATTACAGCGCCTCGGGTTAAGCAATTGAGTGGCTACTCTCGTAGGTGTATTATTTTCTATGCGAAAACATGTGTGTTTCGTCCACGTTGTTTTTTTGCCTTAGAACCACCCGAGTTAAGCTATTGAATGGCTAGTCTCTTGGGTGTATCGTTTTCTATGCGAAAACAAGTGAGTTTCGTCTACTTATTAGTTCGGAACAAAAATGGAGTGCATACCAAGCCGAATGTCCGGACAAAACTTCGTTCCCATGGTCCAAATGTTCTATATTGGCCTTAAAACTTCCCGGCTAAGCCTTGTCGATCTTGAGGTTTTAGAATCCAAAACAACTGAGTTTCGTCCATTTCCAAGTTCGTACCGAAAACCGAGTAAATACCGACCGAACGGACGAACATAACCCTCGTTTTTAAGGACGGAACGTTGTTTATTCGCATTAGAACGCCACGAGTTAAGCCATTGAGTGGATAGTCTCGTAGGTGTATCGTTTTCTATGCGAAAACATGTGTGTTACGTCCACTTATAAGTTTGGAACAAAAATGGAGTACATACCAAGCTGAATGTCCGGACAAAATTTCGTTCCCTTCGTCCAAATGTTCTAAATTGGCCTTAAAACGTCAAGGCTAAGCCTTGTCGATCTTGAGGTTTTAGATTCCAAAACAAGCGAGTTTCGTCCATTTCCAATTTCGGACCAAAAACCAAGTAAATACCGACCGAACGGATGGACATAAACCTCGTTTTTACGGACGAAATGTTGTTTTTTCGCTTTAGAACAACCCGAGTTAAGCTATTGAGTGGCTAGTCTTTTAGGTGTATCGTTTTCAATGCGAAAACATGTGTGTTTCGCCCACTTTTAAGTTCAGAACAAAAATGGAGTACTTACCAAGCCGAATGTCCGGACAAAACTTCGTTCCCATGGTCCAAATGTTCTATATTGGACATAAAATGTCCTGGCTAAGACTTGTCGATCTTGAGGTTTTAGATTCTAAAACAAGTGAGTTTCGTGCATTTCCAATTTCGAACCGAAAAGCAAGTAAATACCGACCGAACGGACGGACATAAACCTCGTTTATACGGACGAAAGGCTGTTTTGGCCCTAGAACTCCCCGGGTTAAGCTATTGAGTTGCTAGTCACGTAGGTGTATCGTTTTCTATGCGAAAACATGTGTTTTACGTCCACTTACAAGTTCGGAACAAAAATGGAGTACATACCAAGCCGAATGTCCGGACAAAACTTCGTTCCCATGGTCCAAATGTTCTATATTGGCCTTAAAACGTACCGGCTAAGCCTTGTCGATCTTGAGGTTTTAGATTCCAAAACAAGTGAGTTTCGTCCATTTCCAAGTTCGGACCGAAAACCGAGTAAATGTCGACCGGACGGACGGACATAAACCTCGTATTTACGTACGGAATGTTGTTTTTTCGTATTAGAACGCCTCGAATTAAGCAATTAAGTGGCTTGT
Source organism: Aquilegia eximia (assembly GCA_023053565.1). Taxonomy (NCBI): domain Eukaryota; kingdom Viridiplantae; phylum Streptophyta; class Magnoliopsida; order Ranunculales; family Ranunculaceae; genus Aquilegia; species Aquilegia eximia. Next base: position 1,072,386 of record JALIGU010000012.1, on the reverse strand, counting down.
CTCGTAGGTGTATCGCTTTCTATGCGAAAACATGTGTGTTTCGCCCACTTATAAGTTCAGAATAAAAATGGAGTACATAGAAAGCCGAATGTCCGGATAAAACTTCGTTCCCTTGGTCCAAATGTTCTAAATTGACCTTAAAACGTCCCGGCTAAGCCTTGTCGATCTTGAGGGTTTAGATTCCAAAACAAGTGAGTTTCGTCCATTTCCAATTTCGGACCGAAAACCGAGTAAATATCGACCGGACGGACGGACATATACCTCGTTTCTATAGACAGAACGTTGTTTTTAGGCCTTAGAACTCCCCGATTTAAGCAATTGAGTGGCTAGTCACGTAGGTGTATCGTTTTCTATGCGAAAACATGTGTGTTACGTCCACTTATAAGTTCGGAACAAAAATGGAGTACATACCAAGCTGCATGTACGGACAAAATTTCGTTCCCTTCGTCCAAATGTTCTAAATTGGCCTTAAAACGTCCCGGCTAAGCCTTGTCGATCTTGAGGTTTTAGATTCCAAAACAAGTGAGTTTCGTCCATTTCCAATTTCGGACCAAAAACCGAGTAAATACCGACCGAACGGATGGACATAAACCTCGTTTTTACGAACGAAATATTGTTTTTTCGCCTTAAAACAACCCGAGTTAAGCTATTGAGTGGCTAGACTTTTAGGTGTATCGTTTTCTATGCGAAAACATGTGTGTTTCCTCCACTTACAAGTTCGGAACGAAAATGGAGTACATACCAAGCCGAATGTCCGGACAAAACTTCGTTCCCATGGTCCAAATGTTCTATATTGGCCTTAAAACGTACCGGCTAAGCCTTGTCGATCTTGAGGTTTTGGATTCTAAAACAAGTGAGTTTCGTCCATTTCCAAGTTCGGACCAAAAACCGAGTAAATGTCGACCAGACAGACGGACGGACATAAACCTCGTTTTTACGTACGGAACGTTGTTTTTCGCATTACAACGCCTCGGGTTAAGCAATTGAGTGGCTACTCTCGTAGGTGTATTGTTTTCTATGCGAAAACATGTGTGTTTCGTCCACGTTGTTTTTTTGCCTTAGAACCACCCGAGTTAAGCTATTGAATGGCTAGTCTCTTGGGTGTATCGTTTTCTATGCGAAAACAAGTGAGTTTCGTCTACTTATTAGTTCAGAACAAAAATGGAGTACATACCAAGCCGAATGTCCGGACAAAACTTCGTTCCATGGTCCAAATGTTCTATATTGGCCTTAAAACTTCCCGGCTAAGCCTTGTCGATCTTGAGGTTTTAGAATCCCAAACAACTGAGTTTCGTCCATTTCCAAGTTCGGACCGAAAACCGAGTAAATACCGACCAAACGGACGAAAATAACCCTCGTTTTTACGGACGGAACGTTGTTTATTCGCATTAGAACGCCACGAGTTAAGCCATTGAGTGGCTAGTCTCGTAGGTGTATCGTTTTCTATGCGAAAACATGTGTGTTTCGTCCACTTATGAGTTCGGAACAAAAATGGAGTACATACCAAGCCGAATGTCCGGACAAAACTTCGTTCACATGGTCCAAATGTTCTATATTGGCCTTAAAACGTCCCTGCTAAGCCTTTTCGATCTTGAGGTTTTAGATTCCAAAACAAGTGAGTTTCGTCCATTTCCAAGTTCGGGCCGAAAACAGAGTAAATGTCGACCGGACGGATGGACATAGACCATGTTTTTACGTACGGAACGTTGTTTTTTCGCATTACAACGCCCCGGGTTAAGCAATTGAGTGGCTAGTCTAATAGGTGTATCGTTTTCTATGCGAAAACATGTGTGTTTCGTCCACTTATGAGTTCGGAATAAAAATGGAGTACATACCAAGCCGAATGTCCGGACAAAACTTCGTTCCCTTGGTCCAAATGTTCTAAATTGGCCTTAAAACGTCCCGGCTAAGCCTTGTTGATCTTGAGGTTTTAGATTCCAAAACAAGTGAGTTTCGTCCATTTCCAATTTCGGACAAAAAACCGAGTAAATACCGACCGAACGGATGGACATAAACCTCGTTTTTACGGACGAAATGTTGTTTTTTTGCTTTAGAACAACCAGAGTTAAGCTATTGAGTGGCTAGTCTTTTAGGTGTATCGTTTTCTATGCGAAAACATGTGTGTTTCGTCCACTTACAAGTTCGGAACGAAAATGGAGTACATACCAAGCCGAATGTCCGGACAAAACTTCGTTCCCATGGTCCAAATGTTCTATATTGGCCTTAAAACGTACCGGCTAAGACTTGTCGATCTTGAGGTTTTGGATTCTAAAACAAGTGAGTTTCGTCCATTTCCAAGTTCGGACCGAAAACCGAGTAAATGTCGACCGGACGGACGGACATAAACCTCGTTTTTAAGTACGAAACGTTGTTTTTTCGCATTACAGCGCCTCGGGTTAAGCAATTGAGTGGCTACTCTCGTAGGTGTATTGTTTTCTATGCGAAAACATGTGTGTTTCGTCCACGTTGTTTTTTTGCCTTAGAACCACCCGAGTTAAGCTATTGAATGGCTAGTCTCTTGGGTGTATCGTTTTCTATGCGAAAACAAGTGAGTTTCGTCTACTTATTAGTTCGGAACAAAAATGGTGTGCATACCAAGCCGAATGTCCGAACAAAACTTCGTTCCCATGGTCCAAATGTTCTATATTGGCCTTAAAACTTCCCGGCTAAGCCTTGTCGATCTTGAGGTTTTAGAATCCAAAACAACTGAGTTTCGTCCATTTCCAAGTTCGGACCGAAAACCGAGTAAATACCGACCGAACGGACGAACATAACCCTCGTTTTTACGGACGAAACGTTGTTTATTCGCATTAGAACGCCACAAGTTAAGCCATTGAGTGGCTAGTCTCGTAGGTGTATCGTTTTCTATGCGAAAACATGTGTGTTACGTCCACTTATAAGTTCGGAACAAAAATGGAGTACATACCAAGCTGAATGTCCGGACAAAATTTCGTTCCCTTCGTCCAAATGTTCTAAATTGGCCTTAAACCGTCCCGGCTAAGCCTTGTCGATCTTGAGGTTTTAGATTCCAAAACAAGTGAGTTTCGTCCATTTCCAATTTCGGACAAAAAACCGAGTAAATACCGACCGAACGGATGGACATAAACCTCGTTTTTTCGGACGAAATGTTGTTTTTTCGCTTTAGAACAACCCGAGTTAAGCTATTGAGTGGCTAGTCTTTTAGGTGTATCGTTTTCTATGCGAAAACATGTGTGTTTCGCCAACTTTTAAGTTCAGAACAAAAATGGAGTACTTACCAAGCCGAATGTCCGGACAAAACTTCGTTCCCATGGTCCAAATGTTCTATATTGGACATAAAATTTTCCGGCTAAGCCTTGTCGATCTTGAGGTTTTAGATTCCAAAACAAGTGAGTTTCGTCCATTTTAAATTTTGGACCAAAAACCGAGTAAATACCGACCGAACGGATGGACATAAATCTCGTTTTTACGAACGAAATATTGTTTTTTCGCCTTAGAACAACCCGAGTTAAGCTATTGAGTGGCTAGTCTTTTAGGTGTATCGTTTTCTATGCGAAAACATGTGTGTTTCCTCCACTTACAAGTTCAGAACGAAAATGGAGTACATACCAAGCCGAATGTCCGGACAAAACTTCGTTCCCATGGTCCAAATGTTCTATATTGGCCTTAAAACGTACCGGCTAAGCCTTGTCGATCTTGAGGTTTTGGATTCTAAAACAAGTGAGTTTCGTCCATTTCCAAGTTTGGACCAAAAACCGAGTAAATGTCGACCAGACATTTAGACGGACGGACATAAACCTCGTTTTTACGTACGGAACGTTGTTTTTCGCATTACAACGCCTCGGGTTAAGCAATTGAGTGGCTACTCTCGTAGGTGTATTGTTATCTATGCGAAAACATGTGTGTTTCGTCCACGTTGTTTTTTTGCCTTAGAACCACCCGAGTTAAGCTATTGAATGGCTAGTCTCTTGGGTGTATCGTTTTCTATGCGAAAACAAGTGAGTTTCGTCTACTTATTAGTTCGGAACAAAAATGGAGTACATACCAAGCCGAATGTCCGTACAAAACTTCGTTCCCATGGTCCAAATGTTCTATATTGGCCTTAAAACTTCCCGGCTAAGCCTTGTCGATCTTGAGGTTTTAGAATCCCAAACAACTGAGTTTCGTCCATTTCCAAGTTCGGACCGAAAACCGAGTAAATACCGACCGAACGGACGAAAATAACCCTCGTTTTTACGGACGGAACGTTGTTTATTCGCATTAGAACGCCACGAGTTAAGCCATTTAGTGGCTAGTCTCGTAGGTGTATCGTTTTCTATGCGAAAACATGTGTGTTTCGTCCACTTATGAGTTCGGAACAAAAATGGAGTACATACCAAGCCGAATATCCGGACAAAACTTCGTTCACAATGTCCAAATGTTCTTTATTGGCCTTAAAACGTCCCTGCTAAGCCTTTTCGATCTTGAGGTTTTAGATTCCAAAACAAGTGAGTTTCGTCCATTTCCAAGTTCGGGCCGAAAACCGAGTAAATGTCGACCGGACGGATGGACATAGACCATGTTTTTACGTACGGAACGTTGTTTTTTCGCATTACAACGCCCCGGGTTAAGCAATTGAGTGGCTAGTCTAATAGGTGTATCGTTTTCTATGCGAAAACATGTGTGTTTCGTCCACTTATGAGTTCGGAATAAAACTGGAGTACATACCAAGCCGAATGTCCGGACAAAACTTCGTTCCCTTGGTCCAAATGTTCTAAATTGGCCTTAAAACATCCCGGCTAAGCCTTGTCGATCTTGAGGTTTTAGATTCCAAAACAAGTGAGTTTCGTCCATTTCCAATTTCGGACCAAAAACCGAGTAAATACCGACCGAACGGATGGACATAAACCTCGTTTTTACGAACGAAATATTGTTTTTTCTCTTTAGAACAACCCGAGTTAAGCTATTGAGTGGCTAGTCTTTTAGGTGTATCGTTTTCTATGCGAAAACATGTGTGTTTCCTCCACTTACAAGTTCGGAACGAAAATGGAGTACATACCAAGCCGAATGTCCGGACAAAACTTCGTTCCCATGGTCCAAATGTTCTATATTGGCCTTAAAACGTACCGGCTAAGTCTTGTCGATCTTGAGGTTTTGGATTCTAAAACAAGTGAGTTTCGTCCATTTCCAAGTTTGGACCGAAAACCGAGTAAATGTCGCCCGGACGGACGGACATAAACCTCGTTTTTATGTACGAAACGTTGTTTTTTCGCATTACAGCGCCTCGGGTTAAGCAATTGAGTGGCTAGTCTCGTAGGTGTATCGTTTTCTATGCGAAAACATGTGTGTTACGTCCACTTATAAGTTCGGAACAAAAATGGAGTACATACCAAGCTGAATGTCCGGACAAAATTTCGTTCCCTTCGTCCAAATGTTCTAAATTGGCCTTAAAACGTCCCGGCTAAGCCTTGTCGATCTTGAGGTTTTAGATTCCAAAACAAGTGAGTTTCGTCCATTTCCAATTTCGGAACAAAAACCGAGTAAATACCGACCGAACGGATGGACATAAACATCGTTTTTACGGACGAAATGTTGTTTTTTCGCTTTAGAACAACCCGAGTTAAGCTATTGAGTGGCTAGCCTTTTAGGTGTATCGTTTTCTATGCGAAAACATGTGTGTTTCTCCCACTTTTAAGTTCAGAACAAAAATGGAGTACTTACCAAGCCGAATGTCCGGACAAAACTTCGTTCCCATGGTCCAAATGTTCTATATTGGACATAAAATGTCCCGGCTAAGACTTGTCGATCTTGAGGTTTTAGATTCTAAAACAAGTGAGTTTCGTGCATTTCCAATTTCGGACCGAAAAGCAAGTAAATACCGACCGAACGGACGGAAGGCTGTTTTGGCCCTAGAACTCCCCGGGTTAAGCTATTGAGTGGCTAGTCACGTAGGTGTATCGTTTTCTATGCGAAAACATGTGTGTTACGTCCACTTATAAGTTCGGATCAAAAATGGAGTACATACCAAGCCAAATGTCCGGACAAAACTTCGTTCCCTTGGTCCAAATGTTCTAAATTGGCCTTAAAGCATCCCGGCTAAGCCTTGTCGATCTTGAGGTTTTAGATTCCAAAACAAGTGAGTTTCGTCCATTTCCAATTTCGGAACAAAAACCGAGTAAATACCGACCGAACGGATGGAAATAAACATCGTTTTTACGGACGAAATGTTGTTTTTTCGCTTTAGAACAACCCGAGTTAAGCTATTGAGTGGCTAGCCTTTTAGGTGTATCGTTTTCTATGCGAAAACATGTGTGTTTCTCCCACTTTTAAGTTCAGAACAAAAATGGAGTACTTACCAAGCCGAATGTCCGGACAAAACTTCGTTCCCATGGTCCAAATGTTCTATATTGGACATAAATTGTCCCGGCTAAGACTTGTCGATCTTGAGGTTTTAGATTCTAAAACAAGTGAGTTTCGTGCATTTCCAATTTCGGACCGAAAAGCAAGTAAATACCGACCGAACGGACGGAAGGCTGTTTTGGCCCTAGAACTCCCCGGGTTAAGCTATTGAGTGGCTAGTCACGTAGGTGTATCGTTTTCTATGCGAAAACATGTGTTTTTCGTCCACTTACAAGTTCGGAACAAAAATGGAGTACATACCAAGCCGAATGTCCGGGCAAAACTTCGTTCCCATGGTCCAAATGTTCTATATTGGCCTTAAAACGTACCGGCTAAGCCTTGTCGATCTTGTGGTTTAAGATTCCAAAACAAGTGAGTTTCGTCCATTTCCAAGTTCGGGCCGAAAACCGAGTACATACCGACCGAACGGACGGACATAAACCTCATTTTTACGGACGGAACATTGTTTATTCGCATTAGAACGTCACGAGTTAAGCAATTGAGTGGCTAGTCTCTTAGGTGTATAGTTTTCTATGCAAAAACATGTGTGTTTCGCCCACTTTTAAGTTCAGAAAAAAAAATGTCGTACATACCAAGCCGAATGTACGGACAAAACTTCGTTCCCATGGTCCAAATGTTCTATATTGGCCTTAAAACGTCCCAGCTAAGCCTTGTCGATCTTGAGGTTTTAGATTCCAAAACAAGTGAGTTTCGTCCATTTCCAAGTTCGTACCGAAAACGGAGTAAATGTCGACCGGACGGACGAACATAAACCTCGTTTTTACGTACGGAACGTTGTTTTTTCGCATTAGAACGCCTCGAGTTAAGCAATTAAGTGGCTTGTCTCGTAGGTGTATCGCTTTCTATGCGAAAACATGTGTGTTTCGCCCACTTATAAATTCGGAATAAAAATGGAGTACATACAAAGCCGAATGTCCGGATAAAACTTCGTTCCCTTGGTCCAAATGTTCTAAATTGGCCTTAAAACGTCCCGGCTAAGCCTTGTCGATCTTGAGGTTTTAGATTCCAAAACAAGTGAGTTTCGTCCATTTCCAATTTCTGACCGAAAATCGAGTAAATATCGACCGGTCGGACGGACATATACCTCGTTTTTACAGACAGAACGTTGTTTTTAGGCCTTAGAACTCTTCGAGTTTAGCAATTGAGTGGCTAGTCACGTAGGTGTATCATTTTCTATGCGAAAACATGTGTGTTTCGTCCACTTATAAGTTCGGAACAAAAATGGAGTACATACCAAGCCGAATGTCCGGGCAATACTTGGTTCCCATGGTCCAAATGTTCTATATTGGCTTTAAAACGTCCCGGCTAAGCATTGTCGATCTTGAGGTTTTAGATTCCAAAACAAGTGAGTTTCGTCCATTTCCAATTTCGGACCAAAAACCGAGTAAATACCGACCGAACGGATGGACATAAACCTCGTTTTTACGAACGAAATGTTGTTTTTTCGCCTTAAAACAACCCGAGTTAAGCTATTGAGTGGCTAGTCTTTTAGGTGTATCGTTTTCTATGCGAAAACATGTGTGTTTCCTCCACTTACAAGTTCGGAACGAAAATGGAGTACATACCAAGCCGAATGTCCGGACGAAACTTCGTTCCCATGGTCCAAATGTTCTATATTGGCCTTAAAACGTACCGGCTAAGCCTTGTCGATCTTGAGGTTTTGGATTCTAAAACAAGTGAGTTTCGTCCATTTCCAAGTTCGGACCAAAAACCGAGTAAATGTCGACCAGACAGACGGACGGACATAAACCTCGTTTTTACGTACGGAACGTTGTTTTTCGCATTACAACGCCTCGGGTTAAGCAATTGAGTGGCTACTCTCGTAGGTGTATTGTTTTCTATGCGAAAACATGTGTGTTTCGTCCACGTTGTTTTTTTGCCTTAGAACCACCCGAGTTAAGCTATTGAATGGCTAGTCTCTTGGGTGTATCGTTTTCTATGCGAAAACAAGTGAGTTTCGTCTACTTATTAGTTCAGAACAAAAATGGAGTACATACCAAGCCGAATGTCCGGACAAAACTTCGTTCCCATGGTCCAAATGTTCTATATTGGCCTTAAAACTTCCCGGCTAAGCCTTGTCGATCTTGAGGTTTTAGAATCCCAAACAACTGAGTTTCGTCCATTTCCAAGTTCGGACCGAAAACCGAGTAAATACCGACCGAACGGACGAAAATAACCCTCGTTTTTACGGACGGAACGTTTTTTATTCGCATTAGAACGCCACGAGTTAAGCCATTGAGTGGCTAGTCTCGTAGGTGTATCGTTTTCTATGCGAAAACATGTGTGTTTCGTCCACTTATGAGTTCGGAACAAAAATGGAGTACATACCAAGCCGAATGTCCGGACAAAACTTCGTTCACATGGTCCAAATGTTCTATATTGGCCTTAAAACGTCCCTGCTAAGCCTTTTCGATCTTGAGGTTTTAGATTCCAAAACAAGTGAGTTTCGTCCATTTCCAAGTTCGTACCGAAAACCGAGTATATGTCGACCGGTCGGATGGACATAAACCTCGTTTTTACGTACGGAACGTTATTTTTTCGCATTAGAACGCCTCGAGTTAAGCAATTGAGTGGCTTGTCTCGTAGGTGTATCGTGTAATATGCGAAAACATGTGTGTTTCGTCAACTTATAAGTTCGGAACAAAAATGGAGTACATACCAAGCCGAATGTCCGGACAAAACTTAGTTCCCATGGTCCAAATGTTCTAAATTGGCCTCAAAACGTCCCGACTAAGCCTTGTTGTTCTTGAAGTTTTAGATTCCAAAACAAGTGACTTTTGTCCATTTCCAAGTTCGGGCCGAAAACCGAGTAAATGTCGACCGGACGGATGGACATAGACCTTGTTTTTACGTACGGAACGTTTTTTTTTTCGCATTACAACGCCCCGGGTTAAGCAATTGAGTGGCTAGTCTAATAGGTGTATCGTTTTCTATGCGAAAACATGTGTGTTTCGTCCACTTATGAGTTCGGAATAAAAATGGAGTACATACCAAGCCGAATGTCCGGACAAAACTTCGTTCCCTTGGTCCAAATGTTCTAAATTGGCCTTAAAACGTCCCGGCTAAGCCTTGTCGATCTTGAGGTTTTAGATTCCAAAACAAGTGAGTTTCGTCCATTTCCAATTTCGGACAAAAAACCGAGTAAATACCGACCGAACGGATGGACATAAACCTCGTTTTTACGGACGAAATGTTGTTTTTTCGCTTTAGAACAACCAGAGTTAAGCTATTGAGTGGCTAGTCTTTTAGGTGTATCGTTTTCTATGCGAAAACATGTGTGTTTCGCCCACTTTTAAGTTCAGAACAAAAATGGAGTACTTACCAAGCCGAATTTCCGGACAAAACTTCGTTCACATGGTCCAAATGTACTATATTGGCCTTAAAACGTCCCCGCTAAGCCTTTTCGATCTTAAGGTTTTAGATTCCAAAACAAGTGAGTTTCGTCCATTTCCAAGTTCGGACCGAAAACCAAGTAAATGTCGACCGGACAGACGGACATAAACCTCGTTTTTACGTACGGAACGTTGTTTTTTCGCATTAGAACGCCTTTAGTTAAGCAATTGAGTGGCATGTCTCGTAGGTGTATCGTTTTATATGCGAAAACATGTGTGTTTCGTCCACTTATAAGTTTGGAACAAAAATGGAGTACATACCAAGCCGAATGTCCGGACAAACGTTAGTTCCCATGGTCCAAATGTTCTAAATTCTCCTCAAAACGTCCCGACTAAGCCTTGTTGTTCTTGAGGTTTTAGATTCCAAAACATGTGAGTTTCGTCCATTTCCAAGTTCTACTAGAAAACCGAGTAAATGTCGACCGGACGGACGGACATAAACCTAGTTTTTACCTACGGAACGTTGTTTTTTCGCATTACAACGCCTCGGGTTAAGCAATTGAGTGGCTAGTCTCGTAGGTGTATCGTTTTCTATGCGAAAACATGTGTGTTTCGTCCACGTTGTTTTTTTGCCTTACAACAACCCGAGTTAAGCAATTGAGTGGCTAGTCTCTTAGGTGTATCATTTTCTATGCGAAAACATGTGTGTTTCGCCCACTTATAAGTTCAGAACGAAAATGGAGTACATACCAAGCCGAATGTCCGGACAAAACTTCGTTCCCTTGGTCCAAATGTTCTAAATTGGCCTTAAAACGTCCCGGCTAAGCCTTGTCGATCTTGAGGTTTTAGATTCCAAAACAAGTGAGTTTCGTCCATTTCCAATTTTGGACCAAAAACTGAGTAAATATCGACCGGACGGACGGACATATACCTCGTTTTTACGGACGGAATTTTTGTTTTTAGGCCTTAGAACTCCCCGAGTTAAGCAATTGAGTGGCTAGTCACGTAGGTGTATCGTTTTCTATGCAAAAACATGTGTGTTTCGTCCACTTATAAGTTCGGAACAAAAATTGAGTACATACCAAGCCGAATGTCCGGACAATACTTGGTTCCCATGGTCCAAATGTTCTATATTGGCTTTAAAACGTCCTGTCTAAGCCTTGTCGATCTTGAGGTTTTAGATTCCAAAACAAGTGAGTTTCGTCCATTTCCAATTTCGGACCAAAAACCGAGTAAATACCGACCGAACGGATGGAAATAAACCTCGTTTTTTCGCATTACAACGCCTCGGGTTAAGCAATTAAGTTTCTTGTCTCGTAGGTGTATCGTTTTCTATGCGAAAACATGTGTGTTTCGCGCACTTATAAATTCGGAACAAAAATGAAGTACATACCAAGCAGAATGTTCGGACAAAACTTCGTTCCCATGGTCCAAATGTTCTAAATTGGCCTTAAAACGTCCCGGCTAAGCCTTGTCGATCTTGAGGTTTTAGAATCCAAAACAAATGAATTTCATCCATTTCCAAGTTCGGACCGAAAACCGAGTAAATACCGACGGAACGGACGGACATAAACCTCGTTTTTACGGGCGGAAGATTGTTTTTTCGTATTGAGTGGCCACTCTCTTTGGTTTATCGTTTTCTATGCGAAACATGTGTCGGGTTAAGCAATTGAGTGGCTAGTCTCGTAGGTGTATCGTTTTCTATGCGAAAACATGTGTGTTTCGTCCACGTTGTTTTTTTGCCTTACAATAACCCGAGTTAAGCAATTGAGTGGCTAGTCTGTTAGGTGTATTATTTTCGATGCGAAAACATGTGTGTTTCGCCCACTTATAAGTTCGGAATAAAAATGGAGTACATACAAAGCCGAATGTCCGGACAAAACTTCGTTCCCTTGGTCCAAATGTTCTAAATTGGCCTTAAAACGTCCCGGCTAAGCCTTGTCGATTTTGAGGTTTTAGATTCCAAAACAAGTGAGTTTCGTCCATTTCCAATTTCGGACCAAAAACCGAGTAAATACCGACCGAACGGATGGACATAAACCTCGTTTTTACGGACGGAACGTTGTTTTTTCGCATTACAACGCCTCGGGTTAAGCAATTAAGTTTCTTGTCTCGTAGGTGTATCGTTTCCTATGCGAAAACATATGTGTTTCGCCTACTTATAAATTCGGAACATAAATGGAGTACATACCAAGCCGAATGTCCGGACAAAACTTTGTTCCCATGGTCCAAATGTTCTAAATTGGCCTTAAAACGTCTCGGCTAAGCCTTGTCGATATTGAGGTTTTAGAATCCAAACCAAATGAATTTCGTCCATTTCCAAGTTCGGACCGAAAACCGAGTAAATGCCGACGGAACGTACGGACATAAACCTCTTTTTACGGACGGAACGTTGTTTTCTCTTATTAGAACAACCTGAGTTAAGCTATTGAGTGGCTACTCTCTTGGTTGTATCATTTTCTATGCGAAACATGTGTCTTTCGTCCACTTATAAGTTCGGAACAAAAATGGAGTACTTACCAAGCCGAATGTCCGGACAAAACTACATTCCCATGGTCCAAATGTTCTATATTGGCCTTAAAACATCCCGACTAAGCCTTGTCGATCTTGAGGTTTTAGATTCTAAAATAAGTGAGTTTCATGCATTTCCAATTTCAGACCGAAAAGCAAGTAAATACCGACCGAACGGACGGACACAAACCTCGATTTTACGGACGGAAGGTTGTTTTGGCCGTAGAACTCCCCGAGTTAAGCTATTGAGTGGCTAGTCTCGTAGGTGTTTAGTTTTCTATGCGAAAACATGTGTGTTTCGTCCACTTACAAGTTCGGAACGAAAATGGAGTACATACCAAGCCGAATGTCCGGACAAAACTTCGTTCCCATGATCCAAATGTTCTATATTGACCTTAAAACGTCCTTGCTAAGCCTTTTCGATCTCGAGGTTTTAGATTCCAAAACAAGTGAGTTTCGTCCATTTCTAAGTTCGTACCAAAAACCGAGTAAATGTCGACCGGACGGACGGACATAAACCTCGTTTTTACGTACGGAACGTTGTTTTTCGCATTAGAACGCCTCTAGTTAAGCAATTGAGTGGCTTGTCTCGTAGGTGTATCGTTTTATATGCGAAAACATGTGTGTTTCGTCCACTTATAAGTTCGGAATAAAAAATGGAGTACATACCAAGCCGAATGTCGGGACAAAACTTAGTTCCAATGGTCCAAATGTTCTAAATTGGCCTCAAAACGTCCCGACTAAGCCTTGTCGATCGTGAGGTTTTAGATTCCAAAACAAGTGAGTTTCGTCCATTTCCAATTTCGTACAGAAAACCGAGTAAATATCGACCGGACGGACGGACATATACCTCGTTTTTACGGACGGAACGTTGTTTTTAGGCCTTAGAACTCCCCGAGTTAAGCAATTGAGTGGCTAGTCACGTAGGTGTATCGTTTTCTATTCCCAAACATGTGTGTTTCGTCCACTTATAAGTTCGGAACAAAAACTGAGTACATACCAAGCCGAATGTCCGAACAATACTTGGTTCCCATGGTCCAAATGTTCTATATTGGCTTTAAAACGTCCCGGCTAAGCCTTGTCGATCTTGAGGTTTTAGATTCCAAATCAAGTGAGTTTCATCCATTTCCAATTTTGGACCAAAAACCGAGTAAATACCGACCGAACGGATGGACATAAACCTCATTTTTTCGGACGGAACGTTATTTATTCGCATTAGAACGCCACGAGTTAAGCCATTGAGTGGCTAGTCTCGTAGGTGTATCGTTTTCTATGCGAAAACATTTGTGTTTCGTCCACTTACAAGTTCGGAACAAAAATGGAGTACATACCAAGCCGAATGTCCGGATAAAACTTCGTTCCCATGGTCCAAATGTTCTATATTGGCCTCAAAACGTACCGGCTAAGCCTTGTCGATCTTGAGGATTTGGATTCTAAAACAAGTGAGTTTCGTCCATTTCCAAGTTTGGACCGAAAATCGAGTAAATGTCGACCGGGCGGACGGACATAAATCTCGTTTTTACGTACGGAACGTTGTTTTTTCGCATTACAACGCCTCGGGTTATGCAATTGAGTGGCTACTCTCGTAGGTGTTTCGTTTTCTATGCGAAAACATGTGTGTTTCGTCCACGTTGTTTTTTTGCCTTAGAACCACCCGAGTTAAGCTATTGAATTGTTAGTCTCTTGGGTGTATCGTTTTCTATGCGAAAATATGTGAGTTTCGTCTACTTATTAGTTCGGAACAAAAATGGAGTGCCTATCAAGTCGAATGTCCGGACAAAACTTCGTTCCCATGGTCCAAATGTTCTGTATTGGCCTTAAATCGCCCCGGCTAAAACTTGTCGATCTTGAGTTTTTAGAATCCAAAACAAGTGAGTTTCGTCCATTTCCAAGTTCGGACCGAAAACCGAATAAATACCGACCCAACGGACGAACATAACCGTCGTTTTTATGGACGGAACGTTGTTTATTCGCATTAGAACGCCACGAGTTAGGCCATTGAGTGGCTAGTCTCGTAGGTGTATCGTTTTCTATCCGAAAACATGTGTGTTTCTTCCACTTATAAGTTCGGAACAAAAATGGAGTACATACCAAGCCGAATGTCCGGACAAAACTTCGTTCCGTTGGTCCAAATGTTCTAAATTGGCCTTAAAACGTCCCGACTAAGCCTTGTTGTTCTTGAGGTTTTAGATTCCAAAACAAGTGATTTTCGTCCATTTCCAAGTTCGGGCCGAAAACCGAGTAAATGTCGACCGTACGGACGGACATAAACCTTGTTTTTACGTACGGAACATTGTTTTTTCGCATTACAACGCCTCGGGTTAAGCAATTGAGTGGCTAGTCTCATAGGTATATCGTTTTCTATGCGAAAACATGTGTGTTTCGTCCACGTTGTTTTTTTGCCTTACAACAACCCGAGTTAAGCAATTGAGTGCCTAGTCTCTTTGGTGTATCATTTTCTATGCGAAAACATGTGTGTTTCGCCCACTTATAAGTTCGGAACAAAAATGGAGTACATACCAAGCCGAATGTCCGGACAAAACTTCGTTCCCATGGTCCAAATGTTCTAAATTGGCCTTAAAACGTCCCGGCTAAGCCTTGTCGATCGTGAGGTTTTAGATTCCAAAACAAGTGAGTTTCGTCCATTTCCAATTTCGGACAGAAAACCGAGTAAATATCGACCGGACGGACGAACATATACCTCGTTGTTACAGACGGAACGTTGTTTTTAGGCCTTAGAACTCCCCGAGTTAAGCAATTGAGTGGCTAGTCACGTAGGTGTATCGTTTTCTATGCGAAAACATGTGTGTTTCGTCCACTTATAACTTCGGAACAAAAATTGAGTACATACCAAGCCGAATGTCCGAACAATACTTGGTTCCCATGGTCCAAATGTTCTATATTGGCTTTAAAACGTCCCGGCTAAGCCTTGTCGATCTTGAGGTTTTAGATTCCAAAACAAGTGAGTTTCGTCCATTTCCAATTTCGGACCAAAAACCGAGTAAATACCGACCGAACGGATGGACATAAACCTTCTTTTTACGGACGGAACGCTATTTATTCGCATTAGAACGCCACGAGTTAAGCCATTGAGTGGCTAGTCTCGTAGGTGTATCGTTTTCTATGCGAAAACATGTGTGTTTCGTCCACTTACAAGTTCGGAACAAAAATGGAGTACATACCAAGCCGAATGTCCGGATAAAACTTCGTTCCCATGGTCCAAATGTTCTATATTGGCCTTAAAATGTACTGGCTAAGCCTTGTCGATCTTGAGGATTTGGATTCTAAAACAAGTGAGTTTCGTCCATTTCCAAGTTCGGACCGAAAATCGAGTAAATGTCGACCGGGCGGACGGACATAAATCTCGTTTTTACGTACGGAACGTTGTTTTTTCGCATTACAACGCCTCAGGTTAAGCAATTGAGTGGCTACTCTCGCAGGTGTTTCGTTTTCTATGCGAAAACATGTGTGTTTCGTCCACGTTGTTTTTTTGCCTTAGAACCACCCGAGTTAAGCTATTGAATGGTTAGTCTCTTGGGTGTATCGTTTTCTATGCGAAAACATGTGAGTTTCGTCTACTTATTAGTTCGGAACAAAAATGGAGTGCATACCAAGTCGAATGTCCGGACAAAACTTCGTTCCCATGGTCCAAATGTTCTATATTGGCCTTAAATCGCCCCGGCTAAGCCTTGTCGATCTTGAGTTTTTAGAATCCAAAACAAGTGAGTTTCGTCCATTTCAAGGTTCGGACCGAAAACCGAGTAAATACCGACCCAACGGACGAACATAACCCTCGTTTTTATGGACGGAACGTTGTTTATTCGCATTAGAACGCCACGAGTTAGGCCATTGAGTGGCTAGTCTCGTAGGTGTATTGTTTTCTATCCGAAAACATGTGTGTTTCTTCCACTTATAAGTTCGGAACAAAAATGGAGTACATACCAAGCCGAATGTCCGGACAAAACTTCGTTCCGTTGGTCCAAATGTTCTAAATTGGCCTTAAAACGTCCCGACTAAGCCTTGTTGTTCTTGAGGTTTTAGATTCCAAAACAAGTGATTTTCGTCCATTTCCAAGTTCGGGCCGAAAACCGAGTAAATGTCGACCGTACGGACGGACATAAACCTTGTTTTTACGTACGGAACGTTGTTTTTTCGCATTACAACGCCTCGGGTTAAGCAATTGAGTGGCTAGTCTCGTAGGTGTATCGTTTTCTATGCGAAAACATGTGTGTTTCGTCCACGTTGTTTTTTTGCCTTACAATAACCCGAGTTAAGCAATTGAGTGGCTAGTCTGTTAGGTGTATCATTTTCGATGCGAAAACATGTGTGTTTCGCCCACTTATAAGTTCGGAATAAAAATGGAGTACATACAAAGCCGAATGTCCGGACAAAACTTCGTTCCCTTGGTCCAAATGTTCTAAATTGGCCTTAAAACGTCCCGGCTAAGCCTTGTCGATTTTGAGGTTTTAGATTCCAAAACAAGTGAGTTTCGTCCATTTCCAATTTCGGACCAAAAACCGAGTAAATACCGACCGAACGGATGGACATAAACCTCGTTTTTACGGACGGAACGTTGTTTTTTCGCATTCCAACGCCTCGGGTTAAGCAATTAAGTTTCTTGTCTCGTAGGTGTATCGTTTTCTATGCGAAAACATATGTGTTTCGCCTACTTATAAATTCGGAACATAAATGGAGTACATACCAAGCCGAATGTCCGGACAAAACTTTGTTCCCATGGTCCAAATGTTCTAAATTGGCCTTAAAACGTCTCGGCTAAGCCTTGTCGATATTGAGGTTTTAGAATCCAAACCAAATGAATTTCGTCCATTTCCAAGTTCGGACCGAAAACCGAGTAAATTCCGACGGAACGTACGGACATAAACCTCTTTTTACGGACGGAACGTTGTTTTCTCTTATTAGAACAACCTGAGTTAAGCTATTGAGTGGCTACTCTCTTGGTTGTATCATTTTCTATGCGAAACATGTGTCTTTCGTCCACTTATAAGTTCGGAACAAAAATGGAGTACTTACCAAGCCGAATGTCCGGACAAAACTACATTCCCATGGTCCAAATGTTCTATATTGGCCTTAAAACGTCCCGACTAAGCCTTGTCCATCTTGAGGTTTTAGATTCTAAAATAAGTGAGTTTCATGCATTTCCAATTTCAGACCGAAAAGCAAGTAAATACCGACCGAACGGACGGACACAAACCTCGATTTTACGGACGGAAGGTTGTTTTGGCCGTAGAACTCCCCGAGTTAAGCTATTGAGTGGCTAGTCTCGTAGGTGTTTAGTTTTCTATGCGAAAACATGTGTGTTTCGTCCACTTACAAGTTCGGAACGAAAATGGAGTACATACCAAGCCGAATGTCCGGACAAAACTTCGTTCCCATGATCCAAATGTTCTATATTGACCTTAAAACGTCCTTGCTAAGCCTTTTCGATCTCGAGGTTTTAGATTCCAAAACAAGTGAGTTTCGTCCATTTCTAAGTTCGTACCAAAAACCGAGTAAATGTCGACCGGACGGACGGACATAAACCTCGTTTTTACGTACGGAACGTTGTTTTTCGCATTAGAACGCCTCTAGTTAAGCAATTGAGTGGCTTGTCTCGTAGGTGTATCGTTTTATATGCGAAAACATGTGTGTTTCGTCCACTTAT
This sequence comes from Aquilegia eximia, assembly GCA_023053565.1. Taxonomy (NCBI): domain Eukaryota; kingdom Viridiplantae; phylum Streptophyta; class Magnoliopsida; order Ranunculales; family Ranunculaceae; genus Aquilegia; species Aquilegia eximia. The sequence continues at coordinate 1,054,503 of JALIGU010000012.1, read as the reverse complement.
AAGTTCGGAATAAAAAATGGAGTACATACCAAGCCGAATGTCGGGACAAAACTTAGTTCCAATGGTCCAAATGTTCTAAATTGGCCTCAAAACGTCCCGACTAAGCCTTGTCGATCGTGAGGTTTTAGATTCCAAAACAAGTGAGTTTCGTCCATTTCCAATTTCGTACAGAAAACCGAGTAAATATCGACCGGACGGACGGACATATACCTCGTTTTTACGGACGGAACGTTGTTTTTAGGCCTTAGAACTCCCCGAGTTAAGCAATTGAGTGGCTAGTCACGTAGGTGTATCGTTTTCTATTCCCAAACATGTGTGTTTCGTCCACTTATAAGTTCGAAACAAAAACTGAGTACATACCAAGCCGAATGTCCGAACAATACTTGGTTCCCATGGTCCAAATGTTCTATATTGGCTTTAAAACGTCCCGGCTAAGCCTTGTCGATCTTGAGGTTTTAGATTTTAAATCAAGTGAGTTTCATCCATTTCCAATTTTGGACCAAAAACCGAGTAAATACCGACCGAACGGATGGACATAAACCTCATTTTTTCGGACGGAACGTTATTTATTCGCATTAGAACGCCATGAGTTAAGCCATTGAGTGGCTAGTCTCGTAGGTGTATCGTTTTCTATGCGAAAACATTTGTGTTTCGTCCACTTACAAGTTCGGAACAAAAATGGAGTACATACCAAGCCGAATGTCTGGATAAAACTTCGTTCCCATGGTCCAAATGTTCTATATTGGCCTCAAAACGTACCGGCTAAGCCTTGTCGATCTTGAGGATTTGGATTCTAAAACAAGTGAGTTTCGTCCATTTCCAAGTTCGGACCGAAAATCGAGTAAATGTCGACCGGGCGGACGGACATAAATCTCGTTTTTACGTACGGAACGTTGTTTTTTCGCATTACAACGCCTCGGGTTATGCAATTGAGTGGCTACTCTCGTAGGTGTTTCGTTTTCTATGCGAAAACATGTGTGTTTCGTCCACGTTGTTTTTTTGCCTTAGAACCACCCGAGTTAAGCTATTGAATTGTTAGTCTCTTGGGTGTATCGTTTTCTATGCGAAAATATGTGAGTTTCGTCTACTTATTAGTTCGGAACAAAAATGGAGTGCATACCAAGTCGAATGTCCGGACAAAACTTCGTTCCCATGGTCCAATTGTTCTATATTGGCCTTAAATCGCCCCGGCTAAGCCTTGTCGATCTTGAGTTTTTAGAATCCAAAACAAGTGAGTTTCGTCCATTTCCAAGTTCGGACCGAAAACCGAGTAAATACCGACCCAACGGACGAACATAACCGTCGTTTTTATGGACGGAACGTTGTTTATTCGCATTAGAACGCCACGAGTTAGGCCATTGAGTGGCTAGTCTCGTAGGTGTATTGTTTTCTATTCGAAAACATGTGTGTTTCTTCCACTTATAAGTTCGGAACAAAAATGGAGTACATACCAAGCCGAATGTCCGGACAAAACTTCGTTCCGTTGGTCCAAATGTTCTAAATTGGCCTTAAAACGTCCCGACTAAGCCTTGTTGTTCTTGAGATTTTAGATTCCAAAACAAGTGATTTTCGTCCATTTCCAAGTTCGGGCCGAAAACCGAGTAAATGTCGACCGTACGGACGGACATAAACCTTGTTTTTACGTACGGAACGTTGTTTTTTCGCATTACAACGCCTCGGGTTAAGCAATTGAGTGGCTAGTCTCATAGGTATATCGTTTTCTATGCGAAAACATGTGTGTTTCGTCCACGTTGTTTTTTTGCCTTACAACAACCCGAGTTAAGCAATTGAGTGCCTAGTCTCTTTGGTGTATCATTTTCTATGCGAAAACATGTGTGTTTCGCCCACTTATAAGTTCGGAACAAAAATGGAGTACATACCAAGCCGAATGTCCGGACAAAACTTCGTTCCCATGGTCCAAATGTTCTAAATTGGCCTTAAAACGTCCCGGCTAAGCCTTGTCGATCGTGAGGTTTTAGATTCCAAAACAAGTGAGTTTCGTCCATTTCCAATTTCGGACAGAAAACCGAGTAAATATCGACCGGACGGACGAACATATACCTCGTTTTTACGGACGGAACGTTGTATTTAGGCCTTAGAACTCCCCGAGTTAAGCAATTGAGTGGCTAGTCACGTAGGTGTATCGTTTTCTATGCGAAAACATGTGTGTTTCGTCCACTTAAAACTTCGGAACAAAAATTGAGTACATACCAAGCCGAATGTCCGAACAATACTTGGTTCCCATGGTCCAAATGTTCTATATTGGCTTTAAAACGTCCCGGCTAAGCCTTGTCGATCTTGAGGTTTTAGATTCCAAAACAAGTGAGTTTCGTCCATTTCCAATTTCGGACCAAAAACCGAGTAAATACCGACCGAACGGATGGACATAAACCTCCTTTTTACGGACGGAACGCTATTTATTCGCATTAGAACGCCATGAGTTAAGCCATTGAGTGGCTAGTCTCGTAGGTGTATCGTTTTCTATGCGAAAACATGTGTGTTTCGTCCACTTACAAGTTCGGAACAAAAATGGAGTACATACCAAGCCGAATGTCCGGATAAAACTTCGTTCCCATGGTCCAAATGTTCTATATTGGCCTTAAAACGTACTGGCTAAGCCTTATCGATCTTGAGGATTTGGATTCTAAAACAAGTGAGTTTCGTCCATTTCTAAGTTCGGACCGAAAATCGAGTAAATGTCGACCCGGCGGATGGACATAAATCTCGTTTTTACGTACGGAACGTTGTTTTTTCGCATTACAACGCCTCAGGTTAAGCAATTGAGTGGCTACTCTCGCAGGTGTTTCGTTTTCTATGCGAAAACATGTGTGTTTCGTCCACGTTGTTTTTCTGCCTTAGAACCACCCGAGTTAAGCTATCGAATGGTTAGTCTCTTGGGTGTATCGTTTTCTATGCGAAAACATGTGAGTTTCGTCTACTTATTAGTTCGGAACAAAAATGGAGTGCATACCAAGTCGAATGTCCGGACAAAACTTCGTTCCCATGGTCCAAATGTTCTATATTGGCCTTAAATCGCCCCGGCTAAGCCTTGTCGATCTTGAGTTTTTAGAATCCAAAACAAGTGAGTTTCGTCCATTTCAAGGTTCGGACCGAAAACCGAGTAAATACCGACCCAACGGACGAACATAACCCTCGTTTTTATGGACGGAACGTTGTTTATTCGCATTAGAACGCCACGAGTTAGGCCATTGAGTGGCTAGTCTCGTAGGTGTATCGTTTTCTATCCGAAAACATGTGTGTTTCTTCCACTTATAAGTTCGGAACCAAAATGGAGTACATACCAAGCCGAATGTCCGGACAAAACTTCGTTCCGTTGGTCCAAATGTTCTAAATTGGCCTTAAAACGTCCCGACTAAGCCTTGTTGTTCTTGAGGTTTTAGATTCCAAAACAAGTGATTTTCGTCCATATCCAAGTTCGGGCCGAAAACCGAGTAAATGTCGACCGTACGGACGGACATAAACCTTGTTTTTACGTACGGAACGTTGTTTTTTCGCATTACAACACCTCGGGTTAAGCAATTGAGTGGCTTGTCTCGTAGGTGTATCGTTTTATATGCGAAAACATGTGTGTTTCGTCCACTTATAAGTTCGGAATAAAAAATGGAGTACATACCAAGCCGAATGTCCGGAAAAAACTTAGTTCCAATGGTCCAAATGTTCTAAATTGGCCTCAAAACGGCCCGACTAAGCCTTGTTGTTCTTGAAGTTTTAAATTCCAAAACAAGTGAGTTTCGTCCATTTCCAAGTTCGGGCCGAAAACCGAGTAAATGTCGACCGGACGGACGGACATAAACCTTGTTTTTACGTACGGAACGTTGTTTTTTCGCATTACAACGCCTCGGGTTAAGCAAGTGAGTGGCTAGTCTCATAGGTATATCGTTTTCTATGCGAAAACATGTGTGTTTCGTCCACGTTGTTTTTTTGCCTTACAACAACCCGAGTTAAGCAATTGAGTGCCTAGTCTCTTTGGTGTATCATTTTCTATGCGAAAACATGTGTGTTTCGCCCACTTATAAGTTCGGAACAAAAATGGAGTACATATCAAGCCGAATGTCCGGACAAAACTTCGTTCCCATGGTCCAAATATTCTAAATTGGCCTTAAAACGTCCCGGCTAAGCCTTGTCGATCGTGAGATTTTAGATTCCAAAACAAGTGAGTTTCGTCCATTTCCAATTTCGGACAGAAAACCGAGTAAATATCGACCGGACGGACGGACATATACCTCATTTTTACGGACGGAACGTTGTTTTTAGGCCTTAGAACTCCCCGAGTTAAGCAATTGAGTGGCTAGTCACGTAGGTGTATCGTTTTCTATGCGAAAACATGTGTGTTTCGTCCACTTATAACTTCGGAACAAAAATTGAGTACATACCAAGCCGAATGTCCGAACAATACTTGGTTCCCATGGTCCAAATGTTCTATATTGGCTTTAAAACGTCCCGGCTAAGCCTTGTCGATCTTGAGGTTTTAGATTCCAAAACAAGTGAGTTTCGTCCATATCCAATTTCGGACCAAAAATCGAGTAAATACCGACCGAACGGATGGACATAAACCTCCTTTTTACGGACGGAACGTTATTTATTCGCATTAGAACGCCACGAGTTAAGCCATTGAGTGGCTAGTCTCGTAGGTGTATCGTTTTCTATGCGAAAACATGTGTGTTTCGTCCACTTACAAGTTCGGAACAAAAATGGAGTACATACCAAGCCGAATGTCCGGATAAAACTTCGTTCCCATGGTCCAAATGTTCTATATTGGCCTTAAAACGTACCGGCTAAGCCTTGTCGATCTTGAGGATTTGGATTCTAAAACAAGTGAGTTTCGTCCATTTCCAAGTTCGGACCAAAAATCGAGTAAATGTTGACCGGGCGGACGGACATAAATCTTGTTTTTTCGTACGAAACGTTGTTTTTTCGCATTACAACGCCTCAGGTTAAGCAATTGAGTGGCTACTCTCGCAGGTGTTTCATTTTCTATGCGAAAACATGTGTGTTTCGTCCACGTTGTTTTTTTGCCTTAGAACCACCCGAGTTAAGCTATTGAATGGTTAGTCTCTTGGGTGTATCGTTTTCTATGCGAAAACATGTGAGTTTCGTCTACTTATTAGTTCGGAACAAAAATGGAGTGCATACCAAGTCGAATGTCCGGACAAAACTTCGTTCCCATGGTCCAAATGTTCTATATTGGCCTGAAATCGCCCCGGCTAAGCCTTGTCGATCTTGAGTTTTTAGAATCCAAAACAAGTGAGTTTCGTCCATTTCCAAGTTCGGACCGAAAACCGAGTAAATACCGACCCAACGGACGAACATAACCCTCGTTTTTATGGACGGAACGTTGTTTATTCGCATTAGAACGCCACGAGTTAGGCCAATGAGGCAGGTGTCAGTTGGGCTCAACTGGTAAAACCTTTGGGCTATGATACCAGAGGTCTGGGGTTCGAATCCCGCCAGCATTATCGAGTTACTGATCTCATTAAAAAACAGGCTTACCAAACCATTTTTTTTTGCAGGTGCCAGTTGGGCTCAACTGGTAAAACCTTTGGGTGATGATACCAGAGGTCTGGGGTTCGAATCCCGCTAGCATTACCGAGTTACTGATCTCATTAAAAACAGGCTTACCAAACCATTTTTTTGCAGGTGTCAGTTGGGCTCAACTGGTAAAACCTTTGGGTGATGATACCAGAGGTCTGGGGTTCGAATCCCGCCAGCATTATCGAGTTACTGATCTCATTAAAAAACAGGCTTACCAAACCATTTTTGCAGGTGTCAGTTGGGCTCAACTGGTAAAACCTCTGGGTGATGATACTAGAGGTCTGGGGTTCGAATCCCGCCAGCATTACCGAGTTACTGATCTCATTAAAAAACAGGCTTACCAAACCATTTTTTGATATCAAAAGTCACTTCTAAGCTACATAGTTGGAGAGGAAAGTTCTTATCCTATGCTAGTAGATTGTAGCTGATTAAATCTGTGATAAGCAACTTGAATGTATACTGGATATCTTCATTTCTTTTGCCACATAAAATTATTGATGATATTAACAAGTTGTGCAGGAACTTTCTTTAGAAGGGACCTGACTGTGCACCCTCTCATGCGCTCATTAGCTGGGCTGATACATGCTACCCATACGAGGAAGGTGGGCTAGGCATAAGGCAACTTGAATCAGCAAATCATGCAGCAAATATGAAGCATTTATGGCACATTGTAACAAGGAGAGCATCTTTATGGGTACAATGGGTATACAACAATCTTATCAAGGGCAAAGAATTCTGGACTATGAAGACAAATGCTGATAGTTCATGGTGTTGGAGATCTATTCTGAAGGAGAGGGAGAGAGCCTCTTTCGTTGTTAAACACATTATTGGGGATGGACAGGCTACTAAGCTATGGCTACACCCTTGGACAGACAAGGGGATTTTGAAGGATCAATTCCCTCAAGTGCTAAGGTATGATTCAAATTGTGGTTTGAATGCCAATGTATCTAATGTGATCGTGGAGGGTAAATGGCAATTTCCTGATACTATTAGGCTGCGTATAAGAGATATAGCTCACACAGCAGAAAACTATATACCGATTGAGGGAGGGGCAGATGAGGTGGTATGGTCAGTTGCAAAGAATGGCGAATACAGCTTGAAGGATACATATCATGCTATTAGGAAGACAAAGCAACCGGTGAAGTGGCACAAACTAGTGTGGTACACAAGCAGGATACCAAGGCACTCATTCATAGCATGGATGGCTTTGAAAGGGGGACTGAAGACACAAAGCAAGCTGAAGGGATGGGGAGTATTGCAAGTGGATACATGTGTATTGTGTTGGTGCCATTCCGAAACCGAAGAACATCTGTTCTTTGAGTGCGCTTACTCAAGGAGCGTATGGATGACTCTACTTGTACAAGCAGGGTACCAAAGAGGTATGGCCATTTCATGGGAGTTGGAACTGGATTGGTTAATACAAGCATCCAAGGGGAAAGGTTTTGCACAAGATGCACTGAAATTAACTTTCAACGCATTCATCTATTGGGTCTGGAGAGAAAGAAATGAGAGGATCTTCAATAGCAAACAGATGCTAGCACAGGAGGTGGTCAGACAAGCTTCAAGGGAAGTTTATGTGAAACTCAATGAACACAAAGCTACCATGGAAAGAGGAGCAGAAAGGGAAAGACTTATGCAGCTATGGGGAGTACATATACCAGAGAAGGAATGCAACACAGTATGGTGCAAGTGGGAGGCAGCAAGACACGGTACAAGCACATTGAACACGGATGGTACACTAGTGAACAACCAAGGAGGATGGGCAGCAGTTTTGAGGAATTCAAGTGGTGAAGTTACAGCTGCAGCACAAGGCAGATCACAGCATACTAGTATAGCTCTTATTGAATTACAAGGGCTGGAGCAAGGCTTGAAGTTAGCAAGAACACATGGAGTATCTCAACTACAGGCACAGACAGACTCAACAAATGTGGTGGCATTTATAAAAAACACAAGTCATCCATGGCAAGCAAGGAAAATGGTGAACAGAATAAAGCAAATGATTGGAGAATTGGAGGAGTTCAGTATACACCATATATTTAGGGAGGCAAACAAGCTGGCAGATGCATAAGCAGGAAATATTCCGGCAAATAGTTTCATTGAGTTAATACCCAGTTCATTTTCTGAAGATGTAAAGAAAATTATATATGATGATAGTGTAGGTACTATGCACATGAGAATGTAATGACTCCTCTGTTTTATGATTTTTAAGAAACGGGGTAGGGGACCTCAGTAACAACCCCGCTTGCCAACCAAAAAAAAAAAAAAAAAAAAAAAAAAGAGTTAGGCCAATGAGTGGCTAGTCTCGTAGGTGTATCGTTTTCTATCCGAAAACATGTGTGTTTCTTCCACTTATAAGTTCGGAACAAAAATGGAGTACATACCAAGCCGAATGTCCGGACAAAACTTCGTTCCGTTGGTCCAAATGTTCTAAATTGGCCTTAAAACGTCCCGACTAAGCCTTGTTGTTCTTGAGGTTTTAGATTCCAAAACAAGTGATTTTCGTCCATTTCCAAGTTCGGGCCGAAAACCGAGTAAATGTCGACCGTACGGACGGACATAAACCTTGTTTTTACGTACGGAACGTTGTTTTTTCGCATTACAACGCCTAGGGTTAAGCAATTGAGTGGCTTGTCTCGTAGGTGTATCGTTTTATATGCGAAAACATGTGTGTTTCGTCCACTTATAAGTTCGGAATAAAAAATGGAGTACATACCAAGCCGAATGTCCGGAAAAAACTTAGTTCCAATGGTCCAAATGTTCTAAATTAGCCTCAAGACGTCCCGACTAAGCCTTGTTGTTCTTGAAGTTTTAAATTCCAAAACAAGTGAGTTTCGTCCATTTCCAAGTTCGGGACGAAAACCGAGTAAATGTCGACCGGACGGACGGACATAAACCTTGTTTTTACGTACGGAACGTTGTTTTTTCGCATTACAACGCCTCGGGTTAAGCAATTGAGTGGCTAGTCTCATAGGTATATCGTTTTCTATGCGAAAACATGTGTGTTTCGTCCACGTTGTTTTTTTGCCTTACAACAACCCGAGTTAAGCAATTGAGTGCCTAGTCTCTTTGGTGTATCATTTTCTATGCGAAAACATGTGTGTTTCGCCCAATTATAAGTTCGGAACAAAAATGGAGTACATACCAAGCCGAATGTCCGGACAAACCTTGGTTCCCATGGTCCAAATGTTCTAAATTGGCCTTAAAACGTCCCGGCTAAGCCTTGTTGATCATGAGGTTTTAGATTCCAAAAAAAGTGAGTTTCGTCCATTTCCAAGTTCGAACCGAAAACCGAGTAAATACCGACCGGACGGACGGACATAAACCTAGTTACTATCGACGGAACGTTGTTTTTTTTGCCTTAAAACCACGTGAGTTAAGCTATTGAGTTGCTAGTCTCTTGGGTGTATCGTTTTCTATGCTAAAACATGTCTGTTTCGTCTACTTATTAGTTCGGAACAAAAATGGAGTACATACCAAGCCGAATGTCCGGACAAAACTTCGTTCCCATGGTCCAAATGTTCTAAATTGGCCTTAAAACGTCCCGGCTAAGCCTTGTTGATCTTGAGGTTTTAGAATCCAAAACAAATGAATTTCGTCCATTTCCAAGTTCGGACCAAAAACCGAGTAAATACCGACGGAACGGACGGACATAAACCTCGTTTTTACGAACGGAAGGTTGTTTTTTCCTATTAGAACAACCTGAGTTAAGCTATTGAGTGGCTACTCTCTTGGGTTTACCGTTTTCTATGCGAAACATGAGTCTTTCGTCCACTTATAAGTTTGGTAAAAAAATGGAGTACATACCAAGCCGAATGTCCGGAGAAAACTTCGTTCCCATGGTCCAAATATTCTATATTGGCCTTAAACCGTCCCGGCTAAGCCTTGTCGATCTTGAGGTTTTAGATTCCAAAACAAGTGAGTTTCGTCCATTTCCAAGTTTGGACCAAAAACCGAGTAAATACCGACCGAACGGACGGACATAAACCTCGTTTTTATGGACGGAACGTTGTTTTTTTTTGCCTTAGAACCACCCGAATTAAGCTACTGAGTGGCTAGTCTCTTGGGTGTATCGTTTTCTATGCAAAAATATGTATGTTTCGTACACTTAAAAGATCGGAACAAAAATGAAGTACATATCAAGCCGAATGTTCGGACAAAACTTCGTTCCGATGGTCCAAATGTTCTAAATTGGCCTTAAAACGTCCCGGCTAAGCCTTGTCGATCTTGAGGTTTTAGAATCCAAAACAAATGAATTTCGTCCATTTCCAAGTTCGGACCGAAAACCGAGTAAATACCGACCGAACGGACGAACATAAACTTCGTTTTTATGGGAGGAACGTTGTTTTTTCGCCTTAGAACAACCCGGGTTAAGCAATTGAGTGGCTAGTCTCTTAGGTGTATCATTTTCTATGCGAAAACATGTGTGTTTCGCCCAATTATAAGTTTGGAACAAAAATGGAGTACATACCAAGCCGAATGTCCGGACAAAACTTGGTTCCCATGGTCCAAATGTTCTAAATTGGCCTTAAAACGTCCCGGCTAAGCCTTGTCGATAATGAGGTTTTAGATTCCAAAACAAGTGAGTTTCGTCCATTTCCAAGTTCGGACCGAAAATCGAGTAAATACCTACCGGACGGACGAACATAAACCTCATTTTTATGGACGGAACGTTGTTTTGTTTGCCTTAAAACCACCTGAGTTAAGCTATTGAGTGGCTAGTCTCTTGGGTGTATCGTTTTCTATGCGAAAACATGTGTGTTTCGCCCACTTATATGTTCGGAACAAAAATGGAGTACATACCAAGCCGAATGTCAGGACAAAACTTCGTTCCCATTGTCCAAATGTTCTAAATTGGCCTTAAAATGTCCCGGCTAAGCCTTGTCGATCATGAGGTTTTTTATTCCAAAACAAGTGAGTTTCGTCCATTTCCAAGTTCGGACAAAAAACCGAGTAAATACCGACCGGACGGACGGACATAAACCTCGTTTTTATGGACGGAACGTTGGTTTTTTTGCCTTAGAACCACCTGAGTTAAGCTATTGAGTGGCTAGTCTCTTGGGTGTATCGTTTTCTATGCGAAAACATATGTGTTTCGTCTACTTATTAGTTCAGAACAAAAATGGAGTACATACCAAGCCGAATGTTCGGACAAAACTTCGTTCCCATGGTCCAAATGTTTTAAATTGGCCGCAAAACGTCCCGACTAAGCCTTGTTGTTCTTGAGGTTTTAGATTCCAAAACAAGTGAGTTTCGTCCATTTCCAAGTTCGGGCCAAAAGCCGAGTAAATGTCGACCGGACGGACGGAAATAAACCTTGTTTTTACGTACGGAACGTTGTTTTTTCGCATTACAACGCGTCGGGTTAAGCAATTGAGTCGCTAGTCTCGCAGGTGTATCGTTTTCTATGCGAAAACATGTGTGTTTCGTCCACGTTGTTTTTTTGCCTTAGAACAACCCGAGTTAAGCAATTGAGTGGCTAGTCATTTAGGAGTATCATTTTCTATGCGAAAACATTTGTGTTTCGCCCACTTATAAGTTCAGAACAAAAATGGAGTACATACCAAGCCGAATGTCCGGACAAAACTTCGTTCCGTTGGTCCAAATGTTCTAAATTAGCCTTAAAACGTCCCGGTAAGCCTTGTCGATCATGAGGTTTTAGATTCCAAAACAAGTGAGATTCGTCCATTTCCAATTTCGGACCAAAAACCGAGTAAATATCGACCGGACGGACGGACATATACCTCGTTTTTACGGACGGAACGTTGTTTTTAGGCCTTAGAACTCCCGAGTTAAGCTATTGAGTGGCTAGTCACGTAGGTGTATCGTTTTCTATGCGAAAACATGTGTGTTTCGTCCACTTATAAGTTCGGAACAAAAACGGAGTACATACCAAGCCGAATGTCCGGACAATACTTGGTTCGCATGGTCCAAATGTTATATATTGGCTTTAAAACGTCCCAGCTAAGCCATGTTGATCTTGAGGTTTTAGATTCCAAATAAGTGAGTTTTGTCCATTTCCAATTTCGAACCAAAAACCGAGTAAATACCGACCGAACGGACGGACATAAACCTCGTTTTTATGGACGGAACGTTGTTTTTTTTTGCCTTAGAACCACCCGAATTAAGCTACTGAGTGGCTAGTCTCTTGGGTGTATCGTTTTCTATGCAAAAACATGTGTGTTTCGTACACTTAAAAGATCGGAACAAAAATGGAGTACATATCAAGCCGAATGTTCGGACAAAACTTCGTTCCGATGGTCCAAATGTTCTAAATTGGCCTTAAAACGTCCCGGCTAAGCCTTGTCGATCTTGAGGTTTTAGAATCCAAAACAAATGAATTTCGTCCATTTCCAAGTTCGGACCGAAAACCGAGTAAATACCGACCGAACGGACGGACATAAACCTCGTTTTTATGGACGGAACGTTGTTTTTTCGCCTTAGAACAACCCGGGTTAAGCAATTGAGTGGCTAGTCTCTTAGGTGTATCATTTTCTATGCGAAAACATGTGTGTTTCGCCCAATTATAAGTTTGGAACAAAAATGGAGTACGTACCAAGCCGAATGTCCGGACAAAACTTGGTTCCCATGGTCCAAATGTTCTAAATTGGCCTTAAAACGTCCCGGCTAAGCCTTGTCGATAATGAGGTTTTAGATTCCAAAACAATTGAGTTTCGTCCATTTCCAAGTTCGGACCGAAAATCGAGTAAATACCTACCGGACGGACGAACATAAACCTCGTTTCTATGGACGGAACGTTGTTTTGTTTGCCTTAAAACCACCTGAGTTAATCTATTGAGTGGCTAGTCTCTTGGGTGTATCGTTTTCTATGCGAAAACATGTGTGTTTCGTCTACTTATTAGTTCGGAACAAAAATGGAGTACATACCAAGCCGAATGTCCGGACAAAACTTCGTTCCCATGGTCCAAATGTTCAATATTGGCGTTAAAACGTCCCGGCTAAGACTTGTCGATCTTGAGGTTTTAGATTCCAAAACAAGTGAGTTTCGTCCATTTCCAAGTTCGGACCAAAAATCGAGTAAATACCCACCGAACGGACGGACATAAACCTCGTTTTTATGGACGGAACGTTGTTTTTTCGCCTTAGAACAACCCGAGTTAAGCTATTGAGTGGCTAGTCTCTTAGGTGTATCATTTTCTATGCGAAAACATGTGTGTTTCGCCCACTTATATGTTCGGAACAAAAATGGAGTACATACCAAGCCGAATGTCAGGACAAAACTTCGTTCCCATTGTCCAAATGTTCTAAATTGGCCTTAAAATGTCCCGGCTATGCCTTGTAGATCATGAGGTTTTAGATTCCAAAACAAGTGAGTTTCGTCAATTTCCAAGTTCGGACAAAAAACCGAGTAAATACCGACCGGACGGACGGACATAAACCTCGTTTTTATGGACGGAACGTTGGTTTTTTTGCCTTAGAACCACCTGAGTTAAGCTATTGAGTGGCTAGTCTCTTGGGTGTATCATTTTCTATGCGAAAACATGTGTGTTTCGTCTACTTATTAGTTCGGAACAAAAATGGAGTACATACCAAGCCGAATGTTCGGACAAAACTTAGTTCCCATGGTCCAAATGTTTTAAATTTGCCGCAAAACGTCCCGACTAAGCCTTGTTGTTCTTGAGGTTTTAGATTCCAAAACAAGTGATTTTCGTCCATTTCCAAGTTCGGGCCGAAAACCGAGTAAATGTCGACCGTACGGACGGACATAAACCTTGTTTTTACGTACGGAACGTTGTTTTTTCGCATTACAACGCCTCGGGTTAAGCAATTGAGTGGCTAGTCTCATAGGTATATCGTTTTCTATGCGAAAACATGTGTGTTTCGTCCACGTTGTTTTTTTGCCTTACAACAACCCGAGTTAAGCAATTGAGTGCCTAGTCTCTTTGGTGTATCATTTTCTATGCGAAAACATGTGTGTTTCGCCCACTTATAAGTTCGGAACAAAAATGGAGTACATACCAAGCCGAATGTCCGGACAAAACTTCGTTCCCATGGTCCAAATGTTCTAAATTGGCCTTAAAACGTCCCGGCTAAGCCTTGTCGATCGTGAGGTTTTAGATTCCAAAACAAGTGAGTTTCGTCCATTTCCAATTTCGGACAGAAAACCGAGTAAATATCGACCGGACGGACGAACATATACCTCGTTTTTACAGACGGAACGTTGTTTTTAGGCCTTAGAACTCCCCGAGTTAAGCAATTGAGTGGCTAGTCTCATAGGTATATCGTTTTCTATGCGAAAACATGTGTGTTTCGTCCACGTTGTTTTTTTGCCTTAGAACAACCCGAGTTAAGCAATTGAGTGGCTAGTCTCTTAGGAGTATCATTTTCTATGCGAAAACATTTGTGTTTCGCCCACTTATAAGTTCAGAACAAAAATGGAGTACATACCAAGCCGAATGTCCGGACAAAACTTCGTTCCGTTGGTCCAAATGTTCTAAATTAGCCTTAAAACGTCCCGGTAAGCCTTGTCGATCTTGAGGTTTTAGATTCCAAAACAAGTGAGATTCGTCCATTTCCAATTTCGGACCAAAAACCGAGTAAATATCGACCGGACGGACGGACATATACCTCGTTTTTACGGACGGAACGTTGTTTTTAGGCCTTAGAAATCCCCGAGTTAAGCAATTGAGTGGCTAGTCATGTAGGTGTATCGTTTTCTATGTGAAAACATGTGTGTTTCGTCCACTTATAAGTTCGGAACAAAAACGGAGTACATACCAAGCCGAATGTCCGGACAATACTTGGTTCCCATGGTCCAAATGTTATATATTGGCTTTAAAACGTCCCAGCTAAGACATGTTGATCTTGAGGTTTTAGATTCCAAAACAAGTGAGTTTTGTCCATTTCCAATTTCGAACCAAAAACCGAGTAAATACCGACCGAACGGATGGACATAAACCTCGTTTTTATGGACGGAACGTTGTTTTTTCGCCTTAGAACAACCCGGGTTAAGCAATTGAGTGGCTAGTCTCTTAGGTGTATCATTTTCTATGCGAAAACATGTGTGTTTCGCCCAATTATAAGTTCGGAACAAAATGGAGTACATACCAAGCCGAATGTCTGGACAAAACTTGGTTCCCATGGTCCAAATGTTCTAAATTGGCCTTAAAACATCCCGGCTAAGCCTTGTCGATAATGAGGTTTTAGATTCCAAAACAAGTGAGTTTCGTCCATTTCCAAGTTCGGACCGAAAATCGAGTAAATACCGACTGGACGGACGAACATAAACCTCGTTTCTATGAAAGGAACGTTGTTTTTTTTGCCTTAAAACCACCTGAGTTAAGCTATTGAGTGGCTAGTCTCTTGGGTGTATCGTTTTCTATGCGAAAACATGTGTGTTTCGCCCACTTATATGTTCGGAACAAAAATGGAGTACATACCAAGCCGAATGTCAGGACAAAACTTTGTTCCCATTGTCCAAATGTTCTAAATTGGCCTTGAAATGTCCCGGCTAAGCCTTGTCGATCATGAGGTTTTAGATTCCAAAACAAGTGAGTTTCGTCCATTTCCAAGTTCCGACCAAAAACCGAGTAAATACCGACCGGACGGACGGACATAAACCTCGTTTTTATCGACGGAATGTTGGTTTGTTTGCCTTAGAACCACCCGAGTTAAGCTATTGAGTGGCTAGTCTCTTGGGTGTATCGTTTTCTATGCGCAAAACATGTGTGTTTCGTCTACTTATTAGTTCGGAACAAAAATGGAGTACATACCAAGCCGAATGTCCGGACAAAACTTCGTTCCCATGGTCCAAATGTTCAATATTGGCGTTAAAACGTCCCGGCTAAGACTTGTCGATCTTGAGGTTTTAGATTCCAAAACAAGTGAGTTTCGTCCATTTCCAAGTTCGGACCAAAAATCGAGTAAATACCCACCGAACGGACGGACATAAACCTCGTTTTTATGGACGGAACGTTGTTTTTTCGCCTTAGAACAACCCGAGTTAAGCTATTGAGTGGCTAGTCTCTTAGGTGTATCATTTTCTATGCGAAAACATGTGTGTTTCGCCCACTTATATGTTCGGAACAAAAATGGAGTACATACCAAGCCGAATGTCAGGACAAAACTTCGTTCCCATTGTCCAAATGTTCTAAATTGGCCTTAAAATGTCCCGGCTATGCCTTGTAGATCATGAGGTTTTAGATTCCAAAACAAGTGAGTTTCGTCAATTTCCAAGTTCGGACAAAAAACCGAGTAAATACCGACCGGACGGACGGACATAAACCTCGTTTTTATGGACGGAACGTTGGTTTTTTTGCCTTAGAACCACCTGAGTTAAGCTATTGAGTGGCTAGTCTCTTGGGTGTATCATTTTCTATGCGAAAACATGTGTGTTTCGTCTACTTATTAGTTCGGAACAAAAATGGAGTACATACCAAGCCGAATGTTCGGACAAAACTTAGTTCCCATGGTCCAAATGTTTTAAATTTGCCGCAAAACGTCCCGACTAAGCCTTGTTGTTCTTGAGGTTTTAGATTCCAAAACAAGTGATTTTCGTCCATTTCCAAGTTCGGGCCGAAAACCGAGTAAATGTCGACCGTACGGACGGACATAAACCTTGTTTTTACGTACGGAACGTTGTTTTTTCGCATTACAACGCCTCGGGTTAAGCAATTGAGTGGCTAGTCTCATAGGTATATCGTTTTCTATGCGAAAACATGTGTGTTTCGTCCACGTTGTTTTTTTGCCTTACAACAACCCGAGTTAAGCAATTGAGTGCCTAGTCTCTTTGGTGTATCATTTTCTATGCGAAAACATGTGTGTTTCGCCCACTTATAAGTTCGGAACAAAAATGGAGTACATACCAAGCCGAATGTCCGGACAAAACTTCGTTCCCATGGTCCAAATGTTCTAAATTGGCCTTAAAACGTCCCGGCTAAGCCTTGTCGATCGTGAGGTTTTAGATTCCAAAACAAGTGAGTTTCGTCCATTTCCAATTTCGGACAGAAAACCGAGTAAATATCGACCGGACGGACGAACATATACCTCGTTTTTACAGACGGAACGTTGTTTTTAGGCCTTAGAACTCCCCGAGTTAAGCAATTGAGTGGCTAGTCTCATAGGTATATCGTTTTCTATGCGAAAACATGTGTGTTTCGTCCACGTTGTTTTTTTGCCTTAGAACAACCCGAGTTAAGCAATTGAGTGGCTAGTCTCTTAGGAGTATCATTTTCTATGCGAAAACATTTGTGTTTCGCCCACTTATAAGTTCAGAACAAAAATGGAGTACATACCAAGCCGAATGTCCGGACAAAACTTCGTTCCGTTGGTCCAAATGTTCTAAATTAGCCTTAAAACGTCCCGGTAAGCCTTGTCGATCTTGAGGTTTTAGATTCCAAAACAAGTGAGATTCGTCCATTTCCAATTTCGGACCAAAAACCGAGTAAATATCGACCGGACGGACGGACATATACCTCGTTTTTACGGACGGAACGTTGTTTTTAGGCCTTAGAAATCCCCGAGTTAAGCAATTGAGTGGCTAGTCATGTAGGTGTATCGTTTTCTATGTGAAAACATGTGTGTTTCGTCCACTTATAAGTTCGGAACAAAAACGGAGTACATACCAAGCCGAATGTCCGGACAATACTTGGTTCCCATGGTCCAAATGTTATATATTGGCTTTAAAACGTCCCAGCTAAGACATGTTGATCTTGAGGTTTTAGATTCCAAAACAAGTGAGTTTTGTCCATTTCCAATTTCGAACCAAAAACCGAGTAAATACCGACCGAACGGATGGACATAAACCTCGTTTTTATGGACGGAACGTTGTTTTTTCGCCTTAGAACAACCCGGGTTAAGCAATTGAGTGGCTAGTCTCTTAGGTGTATCATTTTCTATGCGAAAACATGTGTGTTTCGCCCAATTATAAGTTCGGAACAAAATGGAGTACATACCAAGCCGAATGTCTGGACAAAACTTGGTTCCCATGGTCCAAATGTTCTAAATTGGCCTTAAAACATCCCGGCTAAGCCTTGTCGATAATGAGGTTTTAGATTCCAAAACAAGTGAGTTTCGTCCATTTCCAAGTTCGGACCGAAAATCGAGTAAATACCGACTGGACGGACGAACATAAACCTCGTTTCTATGAAAGGAACGTTGTTTTTTTTGCCTTAAAACCACCTGAGTTAAGCTATTGAGTGGCTAGTCTCTTGGGTGTATCGTTTTCTATGCGAAAACATGTGTGTTTCGCCCACTTATATGTTCGGAACAAAAATGGAGTACATACCAAGCCGAATGTCAGGACAAAACTTTGTTCCCATTGTCCAAATGTTCTAAATTGGCCTTGAAATGTCCCGGCTAAGCCTTGTCGATCATGAGGTTTTAGATTCCAAAACAAGTGAGTTTCGTCCATTTCCAAGTTCCGACCAAAAACCGAGTAAATACCGACCGGACGGACGGACATAAACCTCGTTTTTATCGACGGAATGTTGGTTTGTTTGCCTTAGAACCACCCGAGTTAAGCTATTGAGTGGCTAGTCTCTTGGGTGTATCGTTTTCTATGCGCAAAACATGTGTGTTTCGTCTACTTATTAGTTCGGAACAAAAATGGAGTACATACCAAGCTGAATGTTCGGACAAAACATATTTCCCATGGTCCAAATGTTTTAAATTGGCCGCAAAATGTCCCGACTAAGCCTTGTTGTTCTTGAGGTTTTAGATTCCAAAACAAGTGAGTTTCGTCCATTTCCAAGTTCGGGCCAAAAGCCGAGTAAATGTCGACCGGACGGACGGACATAAACCTTGTTTTTACGTACGAAACGTTGTTTTTTCGCATTACAACGCGTCGGGTTAAGCAATTGAGTCGCTAGTCTCGTAGGTGTATCGTTTTCTATGCGAAAACATGTGTGTTTCGTCCACGTTGTTTTTTTGCCTTAGAACAACCCGAGTTAAGCAATTGAGTGGCTAGTCTCTTAGGTGTATCATTTTCTATGCGAAAACCTGTGTGTTTCGCCCACTTATAAGTTCGGAACAAAAATGGAGTACATACCAAGCCGAATGTCCGGACAAAACTTCGTTCCGTTGGTCCAAATGTTCTAATTTAGCCTTAAAACGTCCCGGTAAGCCTTGTCGATCTTGAGGTTTTAGATTCCAAAACAAGTGAGAGTCGTCAATTTCCAATTTCGGACCAAAAACCGAGTAAATATCGACCGGACGGACGGACATATATCTCATTTTTACGGACGGAACGTTGTTTTTAGGCCTTAGAACTCCCCGAGTTAAGCAATTGAGTGGCTAGTCACGTAGGTGTATCGTTTTCTATGCAAAAACATGTGTGTTTCGCCACTTATAAGTTCGGAACAAAAATGGAGTACATACCAAGCCGAATGTCCGGAAAATACTTGGTTCCCATGGTCCAATTGTTATATCTTGGCTTTAAAACGTCCCAGCTAAGCCATGTTGATCTTGAGGTTTTAGATTCCAAAATAAGTGAGTTTTGTCCATTTCCAATTTCGAACTAAAAACCGAGTAAATACCGACCGAACGGATGGACATAAACCTCGTTTGTACGGACGGAACGTTGTTTTTTCTTATTAGAACAACCTGAGTTAAGCTATTGAGTGGCTACTCTCTTGGGTGTATCATTTTCTATACGACACTTGTGTCTTTCGTCCATTTATAAGTTCGGTACAAAAATGGACTACATACCAAGCCGAATGTCTGGACAAAACTTCGTTCCCATGGTCCAAATGTTCTATATTGGCCTTAAACCGTCCCGGCTAAGCCTTGTCGATCTTGAGGTTTTAGATTCCAAAACAAGTGAGTTTCGTCCATTTCCAAGTTCGGACCGAAAACCGAGTAAATACCGACCGAACGGACGGACATAAACCTCGTTTTTATGGACGGAACGTTGTTTTTTTTTTGCCTTAGAACCACCCGAATTAAGCTATTGAGTGGCTAGTCTCTTGGGTGTATCGTTTTCTATGCGAAAACATGTGTGTTTTGTACACTTAAAAGTTCAGAACAAAGATGGATTACATACCAAGCCGAATGTTCGGACAAAACTTCGTTCCCATGGTCCAAATGTTCTAAATTGGCCTTAAAACGTCCTGGCTAAGCCTTGGCGATCTTGAGGTTTTAGAATCCAAAACAAATGAATTTCGTCCATTTCCAAGTTCGGACCGAAAACCGAGTAAATACCGACCGAACGGACGGAGATAAACCTCGTTTTTATGGACCGAACGTTGTTTTTTCGCCTTAGAACAACCCGGGTTAAGCAATTGAGTGGCTAGCTAGTCTCTTAGGTGTATCCTTTTCTATGCGAAAACATGTGTGTTTCGCCCACTTATAAGTTCGGAACAAAAATGGAGTACATACCAAGCCGAATGTCCGGACAAAACTTGGTTCCCATGGTCCAAATGTTCTAAATTGGCCTAAAAAGTCCTAGCTAAGCCTTGTTGATCATGAGGTTTTAGATTCCAAAACAAGTGAGTTTCGTCCATTTCCAAGTTCGGACCGAAAACCGAGTAAATACCGACCGGACGGACGGACATAACCTCGTTTCTATCGACGGAACGTTATTTTTTTTGCCTTAAAACCACGTGAGTTAAGCTATTGAGTTACTAGTCTCTTGGGTGTATCGTTTTCTATGCGAAAACATGTGTGTTTCGTCTACTTATTAGTTCAGAACAAAAATGGAGTACATACCAAGCCGAATGTCCGGACAATACTTGGTTCCCATGGTCCAAATGTTCTATATTGGCTTTAAAACGTCCCAGCTAACCCTTGTCGATCTTGAGGTTTTAGATTCCAAAACAAGTGAGTTTCGTCCATTTCCAATTTCGGACAAAAAACCGAGTAAATACCGACCGAACGGATGGACATAAACCTCGTTTTTACGGACGGAACGTTTTTTTTTCGCATTACAACGCCTCGGGTTAAGCAATTAAGTGGCTTGTCTCGTAGGTGTCTCGTTTTCTATGCGAAAACATGTGTGTTTCGCCCACTTATAAATTCGGAACAAAAATGGAGTACATACCAAGCCGAATGTCCGGACAAAACTTCGTTCCCATGGTCCAAATGTTCTAAATTGGCCTTAAAACGTCCCGGCTAACCCTTGTCGATCTTGAGGTTTTAGAATCCAAAACAAATGAATTTCGTCCATTTCCAAGTTCGGACCGAAAACCGAGTAAATACCGACGGAACGGACGGACATAAACCTCTTTTTACGGACGGAACGTTGTTTTTTCTTATTAGAACAACCTGAGTTAAGCTATTGAGTGGCTACTCTCTTGGTTGTATCGTTTTCTATGCGAAACTTGTGTCTTTCGTCCACTTATAAGTTCGGAACAAAAATCGTATACATACCAAGCCGAAGGTCCGGACAAAACCCCGTTCCCATGGTACAAATGTTCTATATTGGCCTTAAAACGTCCCGGCTAAGCCTTGTCGATCTTGAGGTTTTAGATTCCAAAACAAGTGAGTTTTGTCCATTTCCAAGTTCAGACCGAAAACCGAGTAAATGTCGACCGAATGGATGGACATAAATCTCGTTTTTAAGGACGGAACGTTGTTTTTCATGGAAATGGTTCTGGGACCTCATTAAGAGTCCACAGAACACAAATGGCCCAGCTAAGCCCCCATTAATAAAATAGGCCCTGATTAGCTGTTTATGGATAAAAAAACAACCCATTTAACGTGATTAATGTAAAAATGGCCCTGTTTTCTTTTAAGCCCACCATAATCAACAAAACTTATGACGAAATTGCCCTCCAAACTTGAATACGCAGAACTTGCAGAATTTTATAGTTTCTCTTCTTCTTCTTCTTCTTCTTCTTTTTTTTTTTTTGTGCAATGCGATTGTTTATTAGATTGAAAAACAGAGAGATCTACCCTTTGTTCTTATTGGTATTGAAAGTTATTGATAGATTGAAGATATTTTCTATTTGGACACCATTGATTTCTTTCTAAGGTTTGTTTTATTTGGTTTAATTCATTTTAATTTTGATTAATTCTCCATTCATTATTAGATTTGTTGTTGTTTAAGATTATTTTGAGTTCATAAACTTGATTTTTGTATTCAATTTTGCAATGATAACTTGTTTAGCCATTTTCAAATGTTTGATTTAAGTTTTATTTTGCCATGAATCAGTGATTTCGAGTTCTTAGATTTGATTTTTTGCATTTAAGTTTGTTCTTGTACATATGGATGCAAACCCTTTATTGCATACTGATATTTTGTATATATCTATATGTATCAGGTATGGATAAACCAAATGTTTTCGCAGTTGTTTGTTACGGTGGTGATTGTATTGGGATTCGTGTTGATTGTGAGTATACTCTGGCAACTTTTAAAGAAGACATATATAGGAAATGGTCTTTCTTGAGACATGTGGATTTTGCATTGTCATATACATTGGATGGGAAAGATTCTGTTGATATGAGCCTGCAGTCTAGCATGTTTTTGCTTTTATAAAAAAATATGTAAAGTTCACGTGAATGTGTCGATGGTTAGAAGTGTGAGTTGTGGGACTACTCATGATGTCTCATCTGTGGCTAGTACATCTTCTGATATTTCGGTTGTCTCATCTGCTCATGACAATGGTGAAATTCGAAAATCTTCGAATTGGATTAATGCTATTACTGGTGAAGGACAAAGGTTTTCAAGTAAGAGTGAGTTCAAGGAAGCTTTTTTGAAGTATAGTATTGTATACGGATTTAAGTTTAAAAAGGCCAAAAGTGACACGACAAGATATAGTGCACATTGTTCCAAAGATGGATGTGATTTTTATGTTTTGGCATCAGCAGTGCATGGTGTTGAAAAAAATTTTGTGATTAAAAAATTTGTTCCTGATCATAGTTGTGGACTGATGTTGAGAGACAATTACAAACCCCAAATGAGTAGGGAACTTGTAATGAGCTCTATACTTCGACATCTTAAAGATAAACCATCCCTTACGCCAAAAGAGATACAACATGAAATGGAAAGGGAATTCGGTGTTAGCATAAATTACTACTATGCCAAAGAAGGGAAGAAACTTACTGCGAAACAGATTTATGGTGATGAGGCTGAGTCGTACTCTCACTTGGTTTCATACATGAAAACGTTGAAGGATAGTGATCCTGGTGGGCATATGGTTTTGGAAATTGATGAAAAGACTAGGAAATTCAATAGGCTGTTCATTGCATTCGAAGCATGCATACATGGGTTTACATATTGCAGGCCTTTGTTGTTTCTTGATGCTTGTCATCTCAAAGCAAAGTTTAAGGGTTGTATGATGGCCGCGACCGGGAGGAATGCTGATGATGGTAATAATTTGCTTATACTTTATTATTTATGTTGATGATAGTAATAATTTGTTTATATCTTTTAGCTTAAGGTTATTTTTTAACTTTAATAGAAAAAAAAAACTGATGACAAGCATAAGAGATTCACTGTAAATATGCAAATAAGTGTTTGCATTTGATATTTATGTGTTTGTGGTTGATGCAAAAACATCTTTGCATTTTATAGTTGAAGGAGATTGTCACTGTAAATAAGCAAACAGGTTTTTGCATTTTATATTTATGTGTTTGTTACTGATGCAAATAAGTCTTTGTATTTTATGTTCTTTTGTTTTGTGTTTTGGTTGATGTATGTTATATTGTGAAAGAAAACCTTTTAGTATGATATTAAGCTCCCAAATATTTATTTTTTCCAGGTTTCTACCCTTTGGCCTTTGCTGTGGTATCAACGGGTGAGAATGATGACAACTGGGGCTGGTTCCTAGAAAACCTGAAAGTGGTAGTCTCACTTCAACGTCCTATCACTTTTATTAGTGATAGGCATAACAGTTTATTGAAATATGTGCCACAAGTTTTTGCTAATTCCACTCACGGTTACTATTTTTGGCACTTGAAAAACAACTTACGCGCTGCTATTAAAGGGCCAAGTCGTAACCGAAAGTTCATTGAAGAGTTGTTTAAAGATTGTGCATATGCTTATACCACTCGAGAATTCAATGAGAAGTATAATGACCTTTTGGTTGGCAGCAAGGAGAATCAAAAAGATGTGTTGGATTTTGTGTCTCGAACCCCTTTTGAGCATTGGGCAAATGCTCATTTTCCTGGATGTAGATATGGCGATATGTGTTCTAGTGTTGCCGAAAGCTTTAATTCATGGATTGGTGAGGAAAGATTCCTCCCCATTACATCATTATTGAATAAAGTTCCTATCAAATTGATGAACCAGTTTTCAGAAAGGCGTGCTCTTGGTAATGGTTGGAAATCTATAATTTGTCCGAAGATAGAAAACAAGTTGAGAGAGAGAATTGATGCAGGGAAAACATGGATCCGCCCTAACAAGTCAAATGCAACCAGGTTTGAAGTTCATAGCATAAGGACAAATATTGTAGATTTGGGAAGTTTTTCGTGTACTTGTGGACGTTGGCGCGTAGAAGCGATTCCATGTGCACATGCTTTGAAATGTATTCTAGCTGATCGTCAACCTATTGAGAACTTCATTGATCCCATGTTTTCAGTAATTTACTACTGTCAGAGTTATTCACATCATATTCCCCCTGTTATTCTGGATGTGAGTGATATCATTGTAGGAGATGAGGAAACAGTTGTTCCACCTGAAACTAGTAAGCAGCGCGGCAGACATAAGACGAAAAGGATCCCTAACACTGGTGCAATTAAGAAGAAAGGACGTTTTAGATCAAAGATTTCTACGACTTCAGCCGAATGGTCTGAGATAATTAATAGAAATCGCTTTGATTCTTAGATACCAGATTTTATTGTAAGGAAAACCTGGAATGTTCCTAGTTAAACCATTTCAACTGCAGTTATTTTTTTTATTTTTGTGGTTTATATATGCAAACAATTCTTTGCATTTTATCTTTTATGGTTTATATCTATGACTACTGTCAATATTTGTTTGTGACCTATACAAAAATATCTTTTTATTTTATAGTTTATGTAGTTGTAACTGTGAATATGCAAACAGTTCTTTGCTTTTTATAGTTTATTTGTTTGTGACTTATACAAACAATTATTTGCATTTCATACTTTATATAGTTCTGACTGCGAATATGCAAAAATATCTTTGCATTTTATAATTTATGTAGTTGTTACAGCTAATTTGCATTTTTGATACATGTTGTGTAATAACTACATAGAGAACCAGATCCAATGTTTTGTAGAATATAAGAACAAAAAATACAGTACAACAAAGCTATTATGACCATAAGAACAATGTACAGTAGTAACATGCCTTGCTACTAAAACAATGTACAGTAGTAGTAGTAGAAAAAATGTCAACATTTTCATTTTCGTAAAGATATGAGACCAAAGGCCAGTACATAGGTCTATTGACAAACTTATACAACAAAAGTGTCAATCCTACAAAATACCCAGAGAAACCTGAAAAAATATCAATCCTACAAAAGTGTTCAATCATTTCAACTGCACAGAGGAACCCTTCCATATATGCCTTGTTTACAATCTTAGTCTAAATCTTTAGCTAACTTGTTAATATTCCAGCTGTGTTCTTTGTCTGCCAGCATTAGGTATGTCAAAGTAGGCCTCAACTCCTCAACGTCTGATTGAAAATCTTTGCCGGTGTGCAACTTCTCTTCACGGCTCAAACTTTCCATTATTTTGCACACATAAATCCCACAATCAGACCTGAAAAACAAAAAGAGTTTGTTACCAATCATGCATGACACATCAAAGGTTCTAAAATCTATGCATTTAGTGTTTGTGACCAATCATGACATACGTTGTGCCTTGCTGAGGGCATGTGGTGGTTTTTACTCCTTTCAGCCAAGAGATTTTAGACTTCTTTGTTTCAGCCCTGTGATTGTTAATCCAGTTCACAACCTCATTTCTCTGCATACAAATCAAATCATTCAATTCAAAGACATTCTCTCTACCACAAATTTAGATCTTTGCATTATAAAAATTCCTTCTACTAAAAAATCAATTTTTACTTACCATCACCACTGCTTCTTCATAAGACAAGTTAAGAAGTCCTTTTCTTGGTTTCATGCTATCATAGTGTTCGAACTTCTTATCTTGGTAGTTCAATACCAGAAGTGTCCAATGATATCCTTCTGCTTGGTGACGACTCTTTGATGTATTCATACGGATGAACACATATTTGATGTCGTCAGCCAACTCCTTCTCCAAGACGTCATGCAATGTTCTTTGCACGCATTTCTTTTGGTCGGCCTTGAGATGAGTCTATATTTGAAAACAAGTTTTGATAGCATGTTAAGAAATGGACTCAATAGCCAAATTTATAAAACAAACTTAAACTTTAAATTAGTTATACCCATGCAACAGAAGACACATATAAGGATTTTGCTCCCTCGGAAGAGTGTTTCTTCAACCATTTCGAATAGAAGACAATAACCTTGAAAAAAAAATGAAAATAAGTTGGAATGACTAACTTTATAACAAATCAGCAATTACAAGATTCAAGATACGAACAGAAAATTTCATGATAAATAACTAATCTTATTATAGTTTGACCCAACAGAAAATAAGTTCTTTACATTTATGATATTTTTAACAAGTTTCGTGATGTTAAAATCAACATACCTCACTACTTGTGAACTTATCAAACATTAAATCTTCTAGTAGCCTTCCTTGGATTGTCAGAGTATCATCCATATATACATTGGAGCTGCATATTAACAGAAAATTTATCACTTTCATTGTCCAGGGAAGTGTTTGCAAACGGATAGAGACAAAAAATTTATCACTTCCATTGTTAAAATATAAAAATGACAGCAAAATAAAATCATGTTTGTTAACTTACAATGTATGGCAAAGTGAGAAAAACTGCAACACTGTAGCCTTTTCTTTTTCCTCGAAATAATTGTAGTGGCGACTATCAGTTATGTTTCAGAGTTGACAAGAAGCTCCAGCATCAACACTCTTGCTTACAGTCACAATCTTTTCCACTTCAATAATTTCATCGTTGTTTTCAGCCTTCTTCTTTCTTCCCAATTTCAATGTTTTGCTTTTGATAACTTTTGCATCCTCCACCTTTCTCGGCGCCTTTGCCCTTAAGCAATACTGTTTCTTTTCATTCTTGACTTCAACATTTTTTTGTTGTGCTTCTTTTCTTTTCAATGCTAGCTTACTCTTGAATTTTTTCACTTGTCCACGCTGATTTCCAACCTCAGCTGCATCTTTGTTTTCAACTTGCATTTGAATTTCAATTTCAGCACCAGCTTTATCTTTTTCGTGAACATGCTTTAGATTTTCAATCTCAGGTTCAGCTTCATCTATGTTCTCAACTATGTTATCACCATCACTAATGCCATCATCAAAATTGTTGACAGAAACTTCATCTTCACGCTTATTTGGTATACTCTCCTTTTCAAGCTCATTAATTTTTCTTTGCAGCTCCAGAATTTGACCTTCGTAGTTCTTTTTCATTTGTTGCATTTGCGTAATTAACTCCTCGTGATCTTTGAGAAGTTGATCATAATCCTTTGGCTGAACTTCCTCTTGGATGGCTATTTTTTCTAATAGTTGTTTCTCTGCCTCCGTTAGATCTTGGAAATCTTCCTTGATCTGGTTAAAAGAACAAAAACAAGAACACAAATCATTAGATTTTTTGTTTTTTTTTTTAAGTAGGCAGATAAGCATTTGCATACAGTACATATATATGTTTGCATGTTCTACATGGAGGTATACTAGTTTATTAAAAATAAAGATATAAATAAAATTTCAAGGAATTTTTTCTTCATTGGGCTGTATTTGAACAATGCAGAGAAATCAATGTAGAGAAATAGTACAGTGTTTGCATAATGAGCAGAATTATTTTTGCATATTGTCCAATGAGGTGTTTGCAAACAGATAGCGATAAAAATAAAATAAAAACAGGTTTCTTTCAATACCTTGTTCTTTGCGATATTCTCTAGGAAGTCATTTTTCCATTTCCGTGAAAGCTTGGTGAAATTCCATCTTCCAATTCTTGGAGTGCCAACAATGTAGCCCTTTCTTGGTTCTAAGATGCCACTGATCTCACATATCCATACCAAGAGAGGAGTGACGCATGCCGCGTTGACAGACAAGGGTTTGTTGGTATGCTCCTTGATCTTTTCCATTAACTTGTCATAAATCACATGTGTCCAGCTGATGGAATTCATGGTCTGAAGACTCTCAATATTTGAGACAAAAGATAGCTTTATGTTCGTGTTGGAGTTTGTGAAGAAGAGTGTCGCTGCCAGAAAAACAGCTACCATCCTACAGAAATTATCATGTTGATCATTTCTGGTCAACAAGAGATTGAGCTTAGCTACCATTTCTTCTTTCTTGATGACTGAGTTCTTTGCAAGGTCTAAGAACTTGAGAGAAGATGATGATTCTGGATCGTACTTGAACCTTCTAAATACATCAGAGACTCTCTTCCCATCTAGAGGCAAACCAAAAGCCAATGACACATGTTCCAGTTTGAATTTCACATATTTGGCGTTTTCTCCTTGCCCAATTCTGAACGCGTCCTCTTCATGTGAATATCTACTTATTATGTCGCAGAGAAGGTCCTTGTTCTCCCCAGTAATAGTCTCATCTCTTACTCCATTATCAAGGAAAAGATTGAACAATCTCCCAAAAGGAGTCTTCATCATTGCATCCATGTGCGTCATTGGAATTCTCTGCTTCATGTCTTGCGTGACAGAAACTATAAATCTGATATAGCTCCTAAAACTTCCTGACTGTTTTTTTGTGCCACCCTACAAGAGAATGTAAAATATAAAGTTAGCATTGTAATGGATACTACACGCAATTAACAAACAATATAAGAAGCTTCAAACAAACAGACGCAATCTATGTAAAGCTTTACGTTCACAATGCTTTAACAGTCCTGTAGACTTGCCAGTTGCCACTGCAAGGAGTTTGTGTTGCAGCATTTTTAAGTATACCACAGTGCAGAATTGAAATCTATACATGTTTGATGTATTTAATGATCATTTCACAGTAGATTTTCTCCAAACTTACCTCAACTTGCGTTTTTTTCTTTTTTGGAGGTCTTGTGCTCTTTATCTCACCATCCTTTTTTCTTTTCTCTTTCACGACTATCGCCATTTTCATTGGTTTGTTTATCCTAGGAGATTCACGTCGTGTCGCACTAATCTGTTAAATTTAATTCAATGTAAGCAATGCATTAATTCCTCTGCATATCTGAATAGCTCAATGTAATTCATGCAATGATTTTTATGCATTTTCAAACAACATGATCTATGATAAGTAATACACCCATTTAATTCAACTGTCACATAATTGGTTTTAAGGACAACATAAAACTAAATTTAATAACAACAAAAAACTTGGTTGAAAGTGGGAGTGGAAATTTCAGCACCTTTTAAGTAAAGGCCACACCACCAGATGGGGAGCCAAGAACAAACTTTCAATGCAACATACAAGCAACTTCCAATGCAAAATTTAAAATGCAAAGGAAAAAAATGGCCAAATCTGAAACAAACATCATCCGAACTGTCGGAATTAAAACCAATTAAAAACAACCATAGAAACATGATTTGCAATGAACTCTAACTACTTCCTGTGCAGCCTCTCAAAGCAGGAACTTTCAGAGAAATGGATGTTTTGGTCAGGGAATTAAATTCAATATAGGAAATGCATTGATTTTTGTGCACCTGTGAATATGTCCATTTAATTCATGTAATGATATTTCTGCATTTAAGAACAACGTCTAGCATGACAAGTACCGTTACATACCTTTGTATTTGTTGGAATTCTGTCATTTTGTACTTGTGTTGCTGCCTTTGAACGCACTACTTTCTTTCCCTTATCCACCGTGTAAATCTTCGGTTGCTTCAATCTAGGTGATTGACGTGGCGGTGTTTGTGCAACAGATGATGGAATCTTTCGCTTCATTGAATCTAGTTTTGTCTCAATCACTTTCTCACCTTCACTTTCTTCTTCTGAATCTTCAATTTCATCAACACTCTCACTTCTATTTATTCCACCAGATTCAAAGTCTCCGGATGAGCTAACACTCTTTTCCTTCAGAATATTGCATGTCGTTCTATCAACTAAACTGGTCAAATTGTTTACAAAACTGGCATCTACAAAATCAGACATTAATTTCCTGCAAAAACATAAAAAAATAACACAATCAAAACTTAATGAATCACCAAAGAGATCTCTACAACATTTTCTCTAACACTAGCAGCATTAGTATTATACTTAGTAATAATATGAGTTCCTTTAGATACCCATATTGAGATAAGAAATTATTAAGTTTATCATTACCACCAGCTTCCATTTTTTTTAAGTTGGATTTCAGACCAAGAATACATAGTAACTGATCTAACAAAACTAATAGGAACACCAAGACCATGATGTTTACCACAACATTCTAAACAAATAAATATACCATAGATACTGACGCCCATTGTGGGGTTTTTTGTGAACAATCTACACATGTTTTCACAACCAAAATCAGCGGAAAAAAAAAAAAGTTCAATCCAACCAAAAAGATCTCTACAACAATTGCAAACAATATTTTGCACAACTAGTAAACAACCAAAATACAAAACACAGCATCAAAATCGTTCAAAGCTTAATGAATCACCATACTCTCTATAAAAGAATTCAAGGCAAAGAACTATTTGTAAAGAAGATGCAATAACTTCCAAATCTAATGACAATCCCACCATTGCAAAGAATTCATACCATCATTTGTAGAAATCAAAAAAAAAAAAAAAAACCCTAGAAATGGAATTAATCAAAGAGTTTGATTAATATTCAATTCAATTACTTACTTGATATGAACTAGATCTCTATAAAGTGATTCACGCCGTTTTTGTCTTCAATGATTTGCAATGTTGATAGAGAAAGGAAGAGAAAGACCTGTTCTCGCGAAGAAAAAAAGAAAAAGAAAGAGTGCTGCTAAGAAATGGACACTTCTCGCGAAGATAGAGAGAAAGAGGGTTTTGGGATTCTGTAGGTATTTTCGTCAAACAAACAAATTTGATCGGGCTCGTTTTTGTCGGGGCCTTTTTTACAAATGGTACCTTAGTTGGGCCAATGTTATATTTCCAACCCTTAAAGGGGCCCATGGTACAAATGTTCTATATTGGCCTTAAAACGTCCCAGCTAAGCCTTGTCGATCTTGAGGTTTTAGATTCCAAAACAAGTGAGTTTCGTCCATTTCCAAGTTCGGACTGAAAACCGAGTAAATGCCGACCAAACGGACGGACATAAATCTCGTTTTTACGGACGGAACGTTGTTTTTTCACCTTAGAATGTCCCGAGGTAATGGAGTGGCTAGTCTCTTAGGTGTATCGTTTTCCATTTGGAAACATGTGTGTTTCGTCCACTTATAAGTTCGGAACAAAAATCGAATACATACCAAGCCGAATGTCCAGACAAAACCCCGTTCCCATGGTCCAAATGTTCTATATTGGCCTTAAAACGTCCCGGCAAAGCCTTGTCGATCTTGAGCTTTTAGATTCCAAAACAAGTGAGTTTTGTCCATTTCCAAGTTCAGACCGAAAACCGAGTAAATGTCGACCAAACAGACGGACATAAATCTCGTTTTTAAGGACGGAACGTTGTTTTTTAACCTTAGAATGCCCCAAGTTAAGTAAAGTAGTGGATAGTCTCTTAGGTGTATTGTTTTCCATTGGGAAACATGTGTGTTTCGTCCACTTATAAGTTCGAAAAAAAAATCGTGTACATACCAAGCCGAATGTCCGGACAAAACCCCGTTCTCATGGTCCAAAGTTTCTATATTGGCCTTAAAACGTCCCCTCTAAGCCTTGTCGGTCTTGAGTTTCGTCAATTTCCAAGTTCGGACCGAAAACCGAGTAAATGCCGACCGAACGGACGGACATAAACCTCGTTTTTATGGAAGGAACATTGTTTTTTCGCCTTAGAATGCTCCAAGTTAGGCAATGGAGTGGCTAGTCTCTTAGAGTTATCATTTTCCATGCGAAAACATGTGTGTTTCATCCACTTATAAGTTTGGAAAAAAAATCGAGTACATACCAAACCGAATGTTCGGACAAAACCCCGTTCCTATGGTCCAAATGTTCTATATTGGCCTTACAATGTCCCAGCTAAGCCTTGTCGATCTTGAGGTTTTAGATTCCAAAACAAGTGAGTTTCGTCCATTTCCAACTTCGGACCGAAAAATCGAGTAAATGTCGACCGAACGGACGGACATAAAACTCGTTTTTACGGACAGAACGTTGTTTTTTCACCTTAGAATGCCCCGAGTTAAGTAATGGAGGGTCTAGTCTCTTAGGTGTATCGTTTTCCATTTGGAAACATGTGTGTTTCGTCCAATTATAAGTTCGGAACAAAAATCGAGTACATACGAAGCCGAATGTCCGAACAAAACCCCGTTCCCATGGTCCAGATGTTCTATATTGGCCTTAAAACGTCCCGGCTAAGCCTTGTCGATCTTGAGGTTTAGGATTCCAAAACAAGTGAGTTTCGTCCATTACCAAGTTCGGACCGAAAACCGAGTAAATGCCAACCGAACGGACGGACATAAATCTCGTTTTTACAGACTGAACGTTGCTTTTTCACCTTAGAACACCGCGAGTTAAGTAATGGAGTGGTTAGTCTCTTAGGTGTATCGTTTTCCATTGGGAAACATGTGTGTTTTGTCCACTTTTAAGTTCGGAACAAAAATCGAGTACATACGAAGCCGAATGTCCGAACAAAACCCCGTTCCCATGGTCCAAATGTTCTATATTGGCCTTAAAATGTCCCGGCTAAGCCTTGTCGATCTTGAGGTTTTGGATTCCAAAACAAGTGAGTTTCGTCCATTTCCAAGTTCGGACCGAAAACCGAGTAGATGTCGACCGAACGGACGGACATAAACCTCGTTTTTACGGAAGGAACATTGTTTTTTCGCCTTAGAACGCCCTGTGTTAAGCAATGAAGTGGCTAGTCTCTTAGGTGTATCGTTTTCCATTGGGAAACATGTGTGTTTCGTCCACTTTTAAGTTCAGAACAAAAATCGAGTACATACGAAGCCGAATGTCAGGACTAAACCCCGTTCCCATGGTCCAAATGTTCTATATTGGCCTTGAAACGTCCCGGCTAAGTCTTGTTGATCTTGAGGTTTTAGATTCGAAAACAAGTGAGATTCGTCCATTTCCTTCTTCGAACCGAAATCCGATTAAAT
Organism: Aquilegia eximia; assembly: GCA_023053565.1. Taxonomy (NCBI): domain Eukaryota; kingdom Viridiplantae; phylum Streptophyta; class Magnoliopsida; order Ranunculales; family Ranunculaceae; genus Aquilegia; species Aquilegia eximia. Next base: position 1,021,832 of record JALIGU010000012.1, on the reverse strand, counting down.
GCCGACCGAACGGACGGACATAAATCTCGTTTTTACCGACAGAACATTGTTTTTTCACCTTAGAACGCCCCGAGTTAAGTAATGGAGTGGCTAGTCTCTTAGGGGTATCGTTTTCCATTGGGAAACATGTGTGTTTCGTCCACTTATAAGTTCGGAAAATAAATTGAGTACATACGAAGCTGAATCTCGGGACAATACCCAGTTCCCATTGCCCAAATGTTCTATATTGGCCTTAAAACGTCACGGCTAAGTCTTGTCGATCTTGAGGTTTTACATTCTAAAACAAGTGAGTTTCGTCCATTTCCATGTTCGGACCGAAAACCAAGTAAATGCTGACCGAACGGACGTACACAAATCTAGTTTTTACGGACGGAACATTGTTTTTTCACCTTAGAACACCCCGAGTTAAGTAATGGAGTGGCTAGTCTCTTAGGTGTATCATTTTCTATTGGGAAACATGTGTGTTTCTTCCATTTTTAAGTTCGGAAAATAAATTAAGTACAAACGAAGCTGAATGTCCGTACAATACCCCGTTCAAATGGTATAAATGTTCTATATTGGCCTTAAAACCTCCCAGCTAATCCTTGTCGATCTTGAGGTTTTAGATTCAAAAACTAGTGAGTTTCGTCCATTTCCAAGTTCGGACCGAAAACCGAGTAAATGCCGACCGAACGGACCCACATAAATCTAGTTTTTACAGACGGAACGTTGTTTTTTCACCTTAGAACACCCCGAGTTAAGTAATGGAGTGGCTAGTCTCTTAGGTGTATCGTTTTCCATTTGGAAACATGTGTGTTTCTTCCAGTTATAAGTTCGGAACAAAAATCGTATACATACCAAGCCGAATGTCCGGACAAAACTTCGTTCCCAGGGTACAAATGTTCTATATTGGCCTTAAAACGTCCCGGCTAAGCCTTGTCAATCTTGAGGTTTGAGATTCCAAAACAAGTGAGTTTCGTCCATTTCCAAGTTCGGACCGAAAACCGAGTAAATGCCAACCGAACGGACGGAGATAAATCTCGTTTTTACGAACGGAACGTTGTTTTTTCACCTTAGAATGTCCCAAGTTAAGTAATGGAGTGGCTAGTCTCTTAGGTGTATCGTTTTCCATTGGAAAACATGTGTGTTTAATCCACTTATAAGTTCGGAACAAAAATCGAATACATACGAAGCCGAATGACCGGACAAAACCCCGTTCCCATGGTCCAAATGTTCTATATTGGCCTTAAAACATCCCGGCTAAGCCTTGTCCATCTTGAGGTTTTAGATTCCAAAACAAACGAGTTTCGTCCATTTCCATGTTCGGACCGAAAACCAAGTAAATGCTGACCGAACGGACGTACACAAATCTCGTTTTTACGGACGGAATGTTGTTTCTTCACCTTAGAACACCCCGAGTTAAGTAATGGAGTGGCTAGTCTCTTAGGTGTATCGTTTTTAATTGGGAAACATGTGTGTTTCGTCCACTTATAAGTTCGGAACAAAAATCGAATACATACGAAGCCGAATGACCGGACAAAACCCCGTTCCCATGGTCCAAATGTTCTATATTGGCCTTAAAACGTCCCGGCTAAGCCTTGTCCATCTTGAGGTTTTAGATTTGAAAACAAATGAGTTTCGTCCATTTCCATGTTCGGACCGAAAACCAAGTAAATGCTGACCGAACGGACGTACACAAATCTCGTTTTTACGGACGGAACGTTGTTTTTTCACCTTAGAACACCCCGAGTTAAGTAATAGAGTGGCTAGTCTCTTAGGTGTATCATTTTCTATTGGGAAACATGTGTGTTTCTTCCATTTTTAAGTTCGGAAAATAAATTAAGTACATACGAAGTTGAATGTCCGTACAATACCCCGTTCAAATGGTATAAATGTTCTATATTGGCCTTAAAACGTCCCAGGTAAGCCTTGTCGATCTTGAGGTTTTAGATTCAAAAACTAGTGAGTTTCGTCCATTTCCAAGTTCGGACCGAAAACCGAGTAAATGCCGACCAAACGGACCCACATAAATCTAGTTTTTACAGACGGAACGTTGTTTTTTCACCTTAGAACACCCCGAGTTAAGTAATGGAGTGGCTAGTCTCTTAGGTGTATCGTTTTCCATTTGGAAACATGTGTGTTTCTTCCACTTATAAGTTCTGAACAAAAATCGTATACATACCAAGCCGAATGTCCGGAATAAACTTCGTTCCCAGGGTACAAATGTTCTACATTGGCCTTAAAACGTCCCGGCAAAGCCTTGTCAATCTTGAGGTTTGAGATTCCAAAACAAGTGAGTTTCGTCCATTTCCAGGTTCGGACTGAAAACCGAGTAAATGCCGACCGAACGGACACACATAAATCTAGTTTTTACAGACGGAACGTTGTTTTTTCACCTTAGAACACCCCGAGTTAAGTAATGGAGTGGCTAGTCTCTTAGGTGTATCGTTTTCCATTGGGAAACATGTGTGTTTCGTCCACTTATAAGTTCGAAACAAAAATCGAATACATACGAAGCCGAATGACCGGACAAAACCCCGTTCCCATGGTCCAAATGTTCTATATTGGCCTTAAAACGTCCCGGCTAAGCCTTGTCCATCTTGAGGTTTTAGATTCCAAAACAAATGAGTTTCGTCCATTTCCCTGTTCGGACCGAAAACCAAGTAAATGCTGACCGAACGGACGTACACAAATCTCGTTTTTACGGACGGAACGTTGTTTCCTCACCTTAGAACACCCCGAGTTAAGTAATAGAGTGGCTAGTCTCTTAGGTGTATCATTTTCCATTGGGAAACATGTGTGTTTCTTCTATTTTTAAGTTCGGAAAATAAATTAAGTACATACGAAGCTGAATGTCCGGACAATACCCCGTTCAAATGGTATAAATGTTCTATATTGGCCTTAAAACGTCCCAGCTAAGCCTTGTCGATCTTGAGGTTTTAGATTCAAAAACTAGTGAGTTTCGTCCATTTCCAAGTTCAGACCGAAAACCGAGTAAATACCGACCGAACGGACACACATAAATCTAGTTTTTAAAGACGGAACGTTGTTTTTTCACCTAAGAACACCCCGAGTTAAGTAATGGAGTGGCTAGTCTCTTAGGTGTATCGTTTTCCATTTGGAAACATGTGTGTTTCTTCCACTTATAAGTTCGGAACAAAAATCGTATACATACCAAGCCGAATGTCCGGACAAAACTTCGTTCCCAGGGTACAAATGTTCTATATTGGCCTTAAAACGTCCCAGCTAAGCCTTGTCAATCTTGAGGTTTGAGATTCGAAAACAAGTGAGTTTCGTCCATTTCCAAGTTCGGACCGAAAACCGAGTAAATGCCAACCGAACGGACGGAGATAAATCTCGTTTTTACGGACGGAACGTTGTTTTTTCACCTTAGAATGTCCCAAGTTAAGTAATGGAGTGGCTAGTCTCTTAGGTGTATCGTTTTCCATTGGAAAACATGTGTGTTTAATCTACTTATAAGTTCGAAACAAAAATCGAATACATACGAAGCCGAATGACCCGACAAAACCCCGTTCCCATGGTCCAAATGTTCTATATTGGCCTTAAAACGTCCCGGCAAAGCCTTGTCCATCTTGAGGTTTTAGATTCCAAAACAAACGAGTTTCGTCCATTTCCATGTTCGGACCGAAAACCAAGTAAATGCTGACCGAACGGACGTACACAAATCTCGTTTTTACGGACGGAACGTTGTTTCTTCACCTTAGAACACCCCGAGTTAAGTAATGGAGTGGCTAGTCTCTTAGGTGTATCGTTTTCCATTGGGAAACATGTGTGTTTCGTCCACTTATAAGTTCGGAACAAAAATCGAATACATACGAAGCCGAATGACCGGACAAAACCCCGTTCCCATGGTCCAAATGTTCTATATTGCCCTTAAAACGTCCCGGCTAAGCCTTGTCCATCTTAAGGTTTTAGATTCCAAAACAAATGAGTTTCGTCCATTTCCATGTTCGGACCGAAAACCAAGTAAATGCTGACCGAACGGACGTACACAAATCTCGTTTTTACGGACGGAACGTTGTTTCTTCACCTTAGAACACCCCGAGTTAAGTAATAGAGTGGCTAGTCTCTTACGTGTATCATTTTCCATTGGGAAACATGTGTGTTTCTTCCATTTTTAAGTTCGGAAAATAAATTAAGTACATACGAAGCTGATTGTCCGGACAATACCCCGTTCAAATGGTATAAATGTTCTATATTTGCCTTAAAACGTCCCAGCTAAGCCTTGTCGATCTTGAGGTTTTAGAATCAAAAACTAGTGAGTTTCGTCCATTTCCATGTTCGGACCGAAAACCGAGTACATGCCGACCGAACGGACACACATAAATCTAGTTTTTACAGACGGAACGTTGTTTTTTCACCTTAGAACACCCCGAGTTAAGTAATGGAGTGGCTAGTCTCTTAGGTGTATCGTTTTCCATTTGGAAACATGTGTGTTTCTTCCACTTATAAGTTCGGAACAAAAATCGTATACATACCAAGCCGAATGTCCGGACAAAACTTCGTTCCCAGGGTACAAATGTTCTATATTGGCCTTAAAACGTCCCAGCTAAGCCTTGTCAATCTTGAGGTTTGAGATTCGAAAACAAGTGAGTTTCGTCCATTTCCAAGTTCGGACCGAAAACCGAGTAAATGCCAACCGAACGGACGGAGATAAATCTCGTTTTTACGGACGGAACGTTGTTTTTTCACCTTAGAATGTCCCAAGTTAAGTAATGGAGTGGCTAGTCTCTTAGGTGTATCGTTTTCCATTGGAAAACATGTGTGTTTAATCCACTTGTAAGTTCGGAACAAAAATCGAATACATACGAAGCCGAATGACCCGACAAAACCCCGTTCCCATGGTCCAAATGTTCTATATTGGCCTTAAAACGTCCCGGCAAAGCCTTGTCCATCTTGAGGTTTTAGATTCCAAAACAAATGAGTTTCGTCCATTTCCATGTTCGGACCGAAAACCAAGTAAATGCTGACCGAACGGACGTACACAAATCTCGTTTTTACGGACGGAACGTTGTTTCTTCACCTTAGAACACCCCGAGTTAAGTAATGGAGTGGCTGGTCTCTTAGGTGTATCGTTTTCCATTGGGAAACATGTGTGTTTCGTCCACTTATAAGTTCGGAACAAAAATCGAATACATACGAAGCCGAATGACCGGACAAAACCCCGTTCCCATGGTCCAAATGTTCTATATTGCCCTTAAAACGTCCCGGCTAAGCCTTGTCCATCTTAAGGTTTTAGATTCCAAAACAAATGAGTTTCGTCCATTTCCATGTTCGGACCGAAAACCAAGTAAATGCTGACCGAACGGACGTACACAAATCTCGTTTTTACGGACGGAACGTTGTTTCTTCACCTTAGAACATCCCGAGTTAAGTAATAGAGTGGCTAGTCTCTTACGTGTATCATTTTCCATTGGGAAACATGTGTGTTTCTTCCATTTTTAAGTTCGGAAAATAAATTAAGTACATACGAAGCTGAATGTCCGGACAATACCCCGTTCAAATGGTATAAATGTTCTATATTGGCCTTAAAACGTCCCAGCTAAGCCTTGTCAATCTTGAGGTTTTAGATTCAAAAACTAGTGAGTTTCGTCCATTTCCAAGTTCGGACCGAAAACCGAGTAAATGCCGACCGAACGGACCCACATAAATCTAGTTTTTACAGACGGAACGTTGTTTTTTCACCTTAGAACACCCCGAGTTAAGTAATGGAGTGGCTAGTCTCTTAGGTGTATCGTTTTCCATTTGGAAACATGTGTGTTTCTTCCACTTATAAGTTCTGAACAAAAATCGTATACATACCAAGCCGAATGTCCGGACAAAACTTCGTTCCCAGGGTACAAATGTTCTACATTGGCCTTAAAATGTCCCGGCTAAGCCTTGTCAATCTTGAGGTTTGAGATTCTAAAACAAGTGAGTTTCGTCCATTTCCAGGTTCGGACTGAAAACCGAGTAAATGCCGACCGAACGGACACACATAAATCTAGTTTTTACAGACGGAACGTTGTTTTTTCACCTTAGAACACCCCGAGTTAAGTAATGGAGTGGCTAGTCTCTTAGGTGTATCGTTTTCCATTGGGAAACATGTGTGTTTCGTCCACTTATAAGTTCGGAACAAAAATCGAATACATACGAAGCCGAATGACCGGACAAAACCCCGTTCCCATGGTCCAAATGTTCTATATTGGCCTTAAAACGTCCCGGCTAAGCCTTGTCCATCTTGAGGTTTTAGATTCCAAAACAAATGAGTTTCGTCCATTTCAATGTTCGGACCGAAAACCAAGTAAATGCTGACCGAACGGACGTACACAAATCTCGTTTTTACGGACGGAACGTTGTTTCCTCACCTTAGAACACCCCGAGTTAAGTAATAGAGTGGCTAGTCTCTTAGGTGTATCATTTTCCAATGGGAAACATGTGTGTTTCTTCTATTTTTAAGTTCGGAAAATAAATTAAGTACATACGAAGCTGAATGTCCGGACAATACCCCGTTCAAATGGTATAAATGTTCTATATTGGCCTTAAAACGTCCCAGCTAAGCCTTGTCGATCTTGAGGTTTTAGATTCAAAAACTAGTGAGTTTCGTCCATTTCCAAGTTCGGACCGAAAACCGAGTAAATACCGACCGAACGGACACACATAAATCTAGTTTTTACAGACGGAACGTTGTTTTTTCACCTTAGAACACCCCGAGTTAAGTAATGGAGTGGCTAGTCTCCTTAGGTGTATCGTTTTCTATTTGGAAACATGTGTGTTTCTTCCACTTATAAGTTCGGAACAAAAATCGTATACATACCAAGACGAATGTCCGGACAAAACTTCGTTCCCAGGGTACAAATGTTCTATATTGGCCTTAAAACGTCCCAGCTAAGCCTTGTCAATCTTGAGGTTTGAGATTCGAAAACAAGTGAGTTTCGTCCATTTCCAAGTTCGGACCGAAAACCGAGTAAATGCCAACCGAACGGACGGAGATAAATTTCGTTTTTACAGACGGAACGTTGTTTTTTCACCTTAGAATGTCCCAAGTTAAGTAATGGAGTGGCTAGTCTCTTAGGTGTATCGTTTTCCATTGGAAAACATGTGTGTTTAATCCACTTATAAGTTCGGAACAAAAATCAAATACATACGAAGCCGAATGACCCGACAAAACCCCGTTCCCATGGTCCAAATGTTCTATATTGGCCTTAAAACGTCCCGGCAAAGCCTTGTCCATCTTGAGGTTTTAGATTCCAAAACAAATGAGTTTCGTCCATTTCCGTGTTCGGACCGAAAACCAAGTAAATGCTGACCGAACGGACGTACACAAATCTCGTTTTTACGGACGGAACGTTGTTTCTTCACCTTAGAACACCCCGAGTTAAGTAATAGAGTGGCTAGTCTCTTACGTGTATCATTTTCCATTTGGAAACATGTGTGTTTCTTCCATTTTTAAGTTCGGAAAATAAATTAAGTACATACGAAGCTGAATGTCCGGACAATACCCCGTTCAAATGGTATAAATGTTCTATATTGGCCTTAAAACGTCCCACCTAAACCTTGTCAATCTTGAGGTTTGAGATTCGAAAACAAGTGAGTTTCGTCCATTTCCAAGTTCGGACCGAAAACCGAGTAAATGCCAACCGAACGGACGGAGATAAATTTCGTTTTTACGGACGGAACGTTGTTTTTTCACCTTAGAATGCCCCGAGTTAAGTAATGGAGTGGCTATTCTCTTAGGTGTATCATTTTCCATTTGGAAATATGTGTGTTTCGTCCAATTATAAGTTCGGAACAAAAATCGAGTACATACGAAGCCGAATGTCCGGACAAAACCCCGTTCCCATCGGCCAAATGTTCTATATTGGCGTTACAACGTCCCGACTAAGCCTTGTCGATCTTGAGGTTTTAGATTCTAAAACAAGTGAGTTTCGTCCATTTCCAAGTTCGGACAGAAAACCGAGTAAATGCCGACTGAACGGACGGACATAAATCTCATTTTTACTGACGGAACGTTGTTTTTTCACCTTAGAATTCCACGAGTTAAGTAATGGAGTGGCTAGTCTGTTAGGTGAGCCGTTTTCCATTTGGAAACATGTGTGTTTCGTCCACTTATAAGTTCGGAACAAAAATCGAGTACATACGAAGCCGAATGTCCGAACAAAACCCCGTTCCCATGGTCCAAATGTTCTATATTGGCCTTAAAACGTCCCGGCTAAGCGTTGTCGATCTTGAGGTTTTGGATTCCAAAACAAGTGAGGTTCGTCCATTTCCAGGTTCGGACCGAAAACCGAGTAAATGCCAACCTAACGGACGGACATAAATCTCGTTATTACGGACGGAACGTTGTTTTTTCACCTTAGAACGCCCCGAGTTAAGTAATGGAGTGGTTAGTCTCTTAGGTGTATCGTTTTCCATTGGGAAACAAGTGTGTTTCGTCCACTTTTAAGTTGTGTACATACGAAGCCGAATGTCCGGACAATACCCCGTTCCCATAGTCCAAATGTTCCATATTGGCCTTAAAATGTCCTGGATAAGCCTTGTGGATCTTGAGGTTTTAGATTCCAAAACAAGTGAGTTTCGTCCATTTCCAAGTTCGGACAGAAAACCGAGTAAATGCCGACTGAACGGACGGTCATAAATCTCGTTTTTACGGACGGAACGTTGTTTTTTCACCTTAGAACGCCCCGAGTTAAGTAATGTAGTGGCTAGTCTCTTAGGTGTATCATTTTCCATTTGGAAACATGTGTGTTTCGTCCACTTATAAGTTCGGAATAAAAATCGAGTACATACGAAGCCGAATGTCCGAACAAAACCCCGTTCCCATGGTCCAAATGTTCTATATTGGCCTTAAAACGTCTCGGCTAAGCCTTGTCGATCTTGAGGTTTTGGATTCCAAAACAAGTGAGTTTCGTCCATTTCCAAGTTCGGACCGAAAACCGAGTAAATGCCGACCTAACGGACAGACATGAATCTAGTTTTTACACACAAAACGTTGTTTTTTCACCTTAGAACGCCCCGAGTTAAGTAATGGAGTGGTTAGTCTCTTAGGTGTATCGTTTTCCATTGGGAAACTCGTGTGTTTCGTCCACTTGTATATTCTGAAAATAAATTGTGTACATACGAAGCCGAATGTCCTGACAATACCCCGTTCCCATTGTCCAAAATGTTCTATATTGGCCTTAAAACGTCCCGGATAAGCCTTGTCGATCTTGAGGTTTTAGATTCCAAAACAAGTGAGTTTCGTCCATTTCCAAGTTCGGACCGAAAACCGACGAAATACCGACCGAACGGACGGACATAAATCTCATTTTTACACCATAGAATGCCCCAAGTTAAATTAAGGAGTGGCTAGTCTGTTAGGTGTATCGTTTTCCATTGGGAAACATGTGTGTTTCGTCCACTTATAGGATCAGAACAAAAATCGAGTACATACCAACCTGAATGTCCGGACAAAACCCCGTTCCCATGGTCCAAATGTTCTATATTGGCGTTACAACGTCCCGACTAAGCCTTGTCGATCTTGAGGTTTTAGATTCTAAAACAAGTGAGTTTCGTCCATTTCCAAGTTCGGACAGAAAACCGAGTAAATGCCGACTGAACGGACGGACATAAATCTCGTTTTTACTGACGGAACGTTGTTTTTCCACCTTAGAACTCCACGAGTTAAGTAATGGAGTGGCTAGTCTGTTAGGTGAGTCGTTTTCCATTTGGAAACATGTGTGTTTCGTCCACTTATAAGTTCGGAACAAAAATCGAGTACACACGAAGCCGAATGTCCGAAAAAAACCCCGTTCCCATGGTCCAAATGTTCAATATTGGCCTTAAAACGTCCCGGCTAAGCCTTGTCGATCTTGAGGTTTTGGATTCCGAAACAAGTGAGGTTCGTCCATTTCCAGGTTCGGACCGAAAACCGAGTAAATGCCGACCTAACGGACGGACATAAATCTCGTTTTTACGGACGGAACGTTGTTTTTTCACCTTAGAACACCCCGAGTTAAGTAAGGTAGTGGCTAGTCTCTTAGGTGTATCGTTTTGCATTGGGAAACATGTGTGTTTCGTCCACTTATAAGTTCGGAACAAAAATCGAGTACATACCAAGCCGAATGTTCGGACAAAACCCGTTCCCATTGTTCAAATGTTCTATATTGGCATTAAAACGTCCCGGCTAAGCCTTGTTGATCTTGAAGTTTCAGATTCCAAAACAAGTGAGTTTCGTCCTTTTCCAAGTTCGGACCGAAAACCGAGTAAATGCAGACCGAACGGACGGACATAAATCTCGTTTTTTCACCATAGAATGCCCCAAGTTAAGTTATGGAGTGGCTAGTCTGTTAGGTGTATCGTTTTCCATTGGGAAACATGTGTGTTTCGTCCACTTATAGGTTCAGAACAAAAATCGAGTACATACCAACCTGAATGTCCGGACAAAACCCCGTTCCCATGGTCCAAATGTTCTATATTGGCGTTACAACGTCCCGACTAAGCCTTGGCGATCTTGAGGTTTTAGATTCTAAAACAAGTGAGTTTCGTCCATTTCCAAGTTCGGACAGAAAACCGAGTAAATGCCGACTTAACGGACGGACATAAATCTCGTTTTTACTGACGGAACATTGTTTTTCCACCTTAGAACTCCACGAGTTAAGTAATGGAGTGGCTAGTCTGTTAGGTGAGTCGTTTTCCATTTGGAAACATGTGTGTTTCGTCCACTTATAAGTTCGGAACAAAAATCGAGTACACACGAAGCCGAATGTCCGAACAAAACCCCGTTCCCATGGTCCAAATGTTCTATATTGGCCTTAAAACGTCCCGGCTAAGCCTTGTCGATCTTGAGGTTTTGGATTCCGAAACAAGTGAGGTTCGTCCATTTCCAGGTTCGGACCGAAAACCGAGTAAATGCCGACCTAACGGACGGACATAAATCTCGTTTTTATGGACGAAACGTTGTTTTTTCACCTTAGAACACCCCGAGTTAAGTAATGTAGTGGCTAGTCTCTTAGGTGTATCGTTTTGCATTGGGAAACATGTGTGTTTCGTCCACTTATAAGTTCGGAACAAAAATCGAGTACATACCAAGCCGAATGTTCGGACAAAACCCGTTCCCATTGTTCAAATGTTCTATATTGGCATTAAAACGTCCCGGCTAAGCCTTGTTGATCTTGAAGTTTCAGATTCCAAAACAAGTGAGTTTCGTCCTTTTCCAAGTTCGGACCGAAAACCGAGTAAATGCAGACCGAACGGACGGACATAAATCTCGTTTTTTCACCATAGAATGCCCCAAGTTAAGTTATGGAGTGGCTAGTCTGTTAGGTGTATCGTTTTCCATTGGGAAACATGTGTGTTTCGTCCACTTATAGGTTCAGAACAAAAATCTAGTACATACCAACCTGAATGTCCGGACAAAACCCCGTTCCCATGGTCCAAATGTTCTATATTGGCGTTACAACGTCCCGACTAAGCCTTGGCGATCTTGAGGTTTTAGATTCTAAAACAAGTGAGTTTCGTCCATTTCCAAGTTCGGACAGAAAACCGAGTAAATGCCGACTGAACGGACGGACATAAATCTCGTTTTTACTGACGGAACATTGTTTTTCCACCTTAGAACTCCACGAGTTAAGTAATGGAGTGGCTAGTCTGTTAGGTGAGTCGTTTTCCATTTGGAAACATGTGTGTTTCGTCCACTTATAAGTTCGGAAAAAAAATCGAGTACACACGAAGCCGAATGTCCGAACAAAACCCCGTTCCCATGGTCCAAATGTTCTATATTGGCCTTAAAACGTCCCGGCTAAGCCTTGTCGATCTTGAGGTTTTGGATTCCGAAACAAGTGAGGTTCGTCCATTTCCAGGTTCGGACCGAAAACCGAGTAAATGCCGACCTAACAGACGGACATAAATCTCGTTTTTACGGACGAAACGTTGTTTTTTCACCTTAGAACACCCCGAGTTAAGTAATGTAGTGGCTAGTCTCTTAGGTGTATCGTTTTGCATTGGGAAACATGTGTGTTTCGTCCACTTATAAGTTCGGAACAAAAATCGAGTACATACCAAGCCGAATGTTCGGACAAAACCCGTTCCCATTGTTCAAATGTTCTATATTGGCATTAAAACGTCCCGGCTAAGCCTTGTTGATTTTGAAGTTTAGATTCCAAAACAAGTGAGTTTCGTCCTTTTCCAAGTTCGGACCGAAAACCGAGTAAATGCCGACCGAACGGACAGACATAAATCTCGTTTTTTCACCATAGAATGCCCCAAGTTAAGTTAAGGAGTGGCTAGTCTGTTAGGTGTATCGTTTTCCATTGGGAAACATGTGTGTTTCGTCCACTTATAGGTTCAGAACAAAAATCGAATACATACCAACCTGAATGTCCGGACAAAACCCCGTTCCCATGGTCCAAATGTTCTATATTGGCGTTACAACGTCCCGACTAAGCCTTGTCGATCTTGAGGTTTTAGATTCTAGAACAAGTGAGTTTCGTCCATTTCCAAGTTCGGACAGAAAACCGAGTAAATGCCGACTGAACGGACGGACATAAATCTCGTTTTTACTGACGGAACATTGTTTTTCCACCTTAGAACTCCACGAGTTAAGTAATGGAGTGGCTAGTCTGTTAGGTGAGTCGTTTTCCATTTGGAAACATGTGTGTTTCGTCCACTTATAAGTTCGGAACAAAAATCGAGTACACACGAAGCCGAATGTCCGAACAAAACCCCGTTCCCATGGTCCAAATGTTCTATATTGGCCTTAAAACGTCCCGGCTAAGCCTTGTCAATCTTGAGGTTTTGGATTCCGAAACAAGTGAGGTTCGTCCATTTCCAGGTTCGAACCGAAAACCGAGTAAATGCCGACCTAACGGACGGACATAAATCTCGTTTTTACGGACGGAACGTTGTTTTTTCACCTTAGAACGCCCCGAGTTAAGTAATGGAGTGGTTAGTCTCTTAGGTGTATCGTTTTCCATTGGGAAACATGTGTGTTTCGTCCACTTTTAAGTTCTGAAAATAAATTGTGTACATACGAAGCCGAATGTCCGGACAATACCCCGTTCCCATAGTCCAAATGTTCTATATTGGCCTTAAAATGTCCCGGATAAGCGTTGTGGATCTTGAGGTTTTAGATTCCAAAACAAGTGAGTTTCGTCCATTTCCAAGTTCGGACAGAAAACCGAGTCAATGCCGACTGAACGGACGGACATAAATCTCGTTTTTACGGACGGAACTTTGTTTTTTCACCTTAGAACGCCCCGAGTTAAGTAATGGAGTGGCTAGTCTCTTAGGTGTATCATTTTCCATTTGGAAACATGTGTGTTTCGTCCACTTATAAGTTCAGAACAAAAATCGAGTACATACGAAGCCGAATGTCCGAACAAAACCCCGTTCCCATGGTCCAAATGATCTATATTGGCCTTAAAACGTCCCGGCTAAGCCTTGGTGATCTTGAGGTTTTGGATTCCAAAACAAGTGAGTTTCGTCCATTTCCAAGTTCGGACCGAAAACCGAGTAAATGCCGACCTAACGGACAGACATAAATCTAGTTTTTACAGACAGAACGTTGTTTTTTCACCTTAGAACGCCCCGAGTTAAGTAATGGAGTGGTTAGTCTCTTAGGTGTATCGTTTTCCATTGGGAAACATGTGTGTTTCGTCCACTTTTATATTCTGAAAATACATTGTGTACCTACGAAGCCGAATGTCCGGACAATACCCCGTTCCCATGGTCCAAATGTTCTATATTGGCCTTAAAACGTCCCGGATAAGCCTTGTCGATCTTGAGGTTTTAGATTCCAAAACAAGTGAGTTTCGTCCATTTCCAAGTTCGGACCGAAAACCGAGTAAATACCGACCGAACGGACGGACATAAATCTCATTTTTAAGGACAAAATGTTGATTTAACGGACAGAACGTAGTTTCTTCACCTTCAAACGCCCTGAGTTAAGTAATGGAGTGGCTAGTCTCTTAGGTGTATCGTTTTCCATTTGGAAACATGTGTGTTTCGCCCAATTATAAGTTCAGAACAAAAATCGAGTACATACGAAGCCGAATGTCCGCACAAAACCCCGTTCCCATGGTCCAAATGTTCTATATTGGCCTTAAAACGTCCCGGCTAAGCCTTGTCGATCTTGAGGTTTTGGATTCCAAAACAAGTGAGTTTGGTCCATTTCTAAGTTCGGACTGAAAACCGAGCAAATGCCGACCTAACTGAAGGACATAAATCTCGTTTTTACGGACAGAACGTAGTTTTTTCACCTTAGAACGCCCCGAGTTAAGTAATGGAGTAGCTAGTCTCTTAGGTGTATCGTTTTCCATTGGGAAACATCTGTGTTTCGTCCACTTTTTAAGTTCGGAACAAAAATCGAGTACATACCAAGCCGAATGTCCGGACAAACCACGTTATGATGGTCCAAATTTTCTATATTGGCCCTAAAAATGCCACGACTAAGCCTTGTCGATCTTGAGGTTTTAGATTCGAAAGAAATTGAGTTTCGGCCATATCCAAGTTCAGACCGAAAACTGAGTAAATGCCGACCGAACTGACGGACATAAATCTAGTTTTTACGGACGAAACAATGTTTTTTCACCTTAGAACGCCCCGAGTTAAGTAATGGAGTAGCTAGTCTCTTAGGTGTATCGTTTTCCATTGGGAAACATGTGTGTTTCGTCCACTTTTAAGTTTGGAAAATAAATTTAGTACATACGAAGCTGAATGTCCGGACAATACCCCGTTCCCATGGTCCAAATATTCTATATTGGCCTTAAAACATCCCAGCTAATCCTTGTCGATATTGAGGTTTTAGATTCCAAAACAAGTGAATTTCGTCCATTTCCAAGTTCGGACCGAAAACCGAGTAAATGTCGACCGAACGGACAGACATAAATCTAGTTTTTACAGACAGAACGATGTTTTTTCACCTTAGAACACCCCGAGTTAAGTAATGTAGTGGCTAGTCTCTTAGGTGTATCGTTTTGCATTGGGAAACATGTGTGTTTCGTCCACTTATAAGTTCAGAACAAAAATCGAGTACATACCAAGCCGAATGTTCGGACAAAACCCGTTCCCATTGTTCAAATGTTCTATATTGGCATTAAAACGTCCCGGCTAAGCCTTGTTGATCTTGAAGTTTTAGATTCCAAAACAAGTGAGTTTCGTCCTTTTCCAAGTTCGGACCAAAAACCGAGTAAATGCCGACCGAACGGACGGACATAAATCTCGTTTTTTCACCATAGAATGCCCCAAGTTAAGTTAAGGAGTGGCTAGTCTGTTAGGTGTATCGTTTTCCATTGGGAAACATGTGTGTTTCGTCCACTTATAGGTTCGGAACAAAAATCGAGTACATACCAACCTGAATGTCCGGACAAAACCCCGTTCCCATGGTCCAGATGTTCTATATTGGCGTTACAACGTCCCGATTAAGCCTTGTCGATCTTGAGGTTTTAGATTCTAAAACAAGTGAGTTTCGTCCATTTCCAAGTTCGGACAGAAAACCGAGTTAATGCCGACTGAACGGACGGACATAAATCTCGTTTTTACGGACGGAACGTTGTTTTTTCACCTTAGAACGCCCCGAGTTAAGTAATGGAGTGGTTAGTCTCTTAGGTGTATCATTTTCCATTTGGAAACATGTGTGTTTCGTCCACTTATAAGTTCGGAACAAAAATCGAGTACATACGAAGCCGAATGTCCGAACAAAACCCCGTTCCCATGGTCCAAATGTTCTATATTGGCCTTAAAACGTCCCGGCTAAGCCTTGGTGATCTTGAGGTTTTGGATTCCAAAACAAGTGAGTTTCGTCCATTTCCAAATTCGGACCGAAAACCGAGTAAATGCCGACCTAACGGACAGACATAAATCTAGTTTTTACAGACAGAACGTTGTTTTTTCACCTTAGAACGCCCCGAGTTAAGTAATGGAGTGGTTAGTCTCTTAGGTGTATCGTTTTCCATTGGGAAACATGTGTGTTTCTTCCACTTATAAGTTTGGAAAAAAATGGATTACATACCAAGCCGAATGTTCAGACAAAACCCCGTTCCCATGGTCCAAATCTTCTATATTCGCCTTAAAATGTCCCAGCTAAGCCTTGTCGATCTTGAGGTTTTAGATTCCAAAACAAGTGAGTTTCGTCCATTTCAAACTTCGGACCGAAAAACAGAGTAAATGTCGACCGAACGGACGGACATAAAACTCATTTTTACGGACAGAACGTTGTTTTTTCACCTTAGAATGCCCCGAGTTAAGTAATGGCATGGCTAGTCTCTTAGGTTTATCATTTTCCATTTGGAAACATTTGTGTTTCGTCCAATTATAAGTTCGGAACAAAAATCGAGTACATACGAAGCCGAATGTCCGGACAAAACCCCGTTCCCATCCTCCAAATGTTATATATTGGCCTTACAACGTCCCGACTAAGCCTTGTTGATCTTAAGGTTTTAGATTATAAAAGAAGTGAGTTTCGTCCATTTCCAAGTTCGGACCGAAAACCGAGTAAATGCCGACCGAACAAACGAACATATATCTTGTTTTTACGGACGGAACGTAGTTTTTTCACCTTAGAATGCCCCGAGTTAAGTAAAGGAGTGGCTAGTCTCTTAGGTGTATCGTTTTCCATTGGGAAACATGTGTGTTTCGTCCACTTTTTAAGTTCGGAACAAAAATCGAGTACATACCAAGCCGAATATCCGGACAAAACCCCGTTATGATGGTCCAAATTTTCTATATTGGCCTTAAAATGCCACGACTAAGCTTTCTCGATTTTGAGGTTTTAGATTCGAAAGAAAGTGAGTTTCGGCCATTTCCAAGTTCAGACAGAAAACTGAGTAAATGCCGACCGAACTGACGGACATAAATCTAGTTTTTACGGACGGAACGTTGTTTTTTCAACTTAGAACGCCCCGAGTTAAGTAATGGAGTGGCTAGTCTCTTAGGTGTATCGTTTTCCATTGGGAAACATGTGTGTTTCGTCCACTTTTAAGTTTGGAAAATAAATTGAGTATATACGAAGCTGAATGTCCGGACAATACCCCGTTCCCATGGTCCAAATGTTCTATATTGGCCTTAAAACATCCCAGCTAAGCCTTGTCGATCTTGAGGTTTTAGATTCCAAAACAAGTGAGTTTCGTCCATTTCCAAGTTCGGACCGAAAACCGAGTAAATGTCGTCCGAACGGACAGACATAAATCTAGTTTTTACAGACAGAACGTTGTTTTTTCACCTTAGAACACCCCGAGTTAAGTAATGTAGTGGCTAGTCTCTTAGGTGTATCGTTTTGCATTTTGAAACATGTGTGTTTCGTCCACTTATAGGTTCGGAACAAAAATCGAGTACATACCAACCTGAATGTCCGGACAAAACCCCGTTCCCATGGTCCAAATGTTCTATATTGGCATTAAAACGTCCCAGCTAAGCCTTGTCGATCTTGAGGTTTTAGATTCCAAAACAAGTGAGTTTCGTCCATTTCCAAGTTCAGATCGAAAACTGAGTAAATGTCGACCGAACGGACGGACATAAAACTCGTTTTTACGGACGGAACGTTATTTTTTCACCTTAGAATGCCCCGAGTTAAGTAATGGAATGGCTATTTTCTTAGGTGTATCGTTTTCCATGTGGAAACATGTGTGTTTCGTCCACTTATAAGTTTGGAACAAAAATCGAGTACATACCAAGCCGAATTTCCGGACAAAAGCCCGTTCCCATGGTCCAAATTTTCTATATTGGCCTTAAAACGTCCCGGCTAAGCCTTGTCGGTCTTGAGCTTTTGGATTCCAAAACAAGTGAGTTTCGTCAATTTCCAAGTTCGGACCGAAAACCGAGTAAATTCCGATCGAACGGACAGACATAAACCTCGTTTTTACGGAAGGAACAATGTTTTTTCGCCTTAGAACGCTCCGAGTTAAGCAATGGAGTGGCTAGTCTCTTAGAGTTATCATTTTCCATGCGAAAACATGTGTGTTTCGTCCACTTCTAAGTTTGGTAAAAAAATCGAGTACATACCAAGCCGAATGTTCGGACAAAACCCCGTTCCCATGGTCCAAATGTTCTATATTGGCCTTAAAATGTCCCAGCTAAGCCTCGTCGATCTTGAGGTTTTAGATTCCCAAAAAGAGAGTTTCGTCCATTTCTAACTTCGGACCGAAAAAACGAGTAAATGCCGACCGAACGGACGGACATAAAACTCATATTTACGGACAGAACGTTGTTTTTTCACCTTAGAATGCCCCGAGTTAAGTCATGGAGTGTCTAGTCTCTTAGGTGTATCGTTTTCCATTGTGAAACATGTGTGTTTCGTCCACTTATAACTTCGGAACAAAAATTGAGTACATACCAAGCCGAATGTCCGGACAAAACCACGTTCCCATCGTCCAAATGTTATATATTGGCCTTACAACGTCCCGACTAAGCCTTGTCGATCTTAAGGTTTTAGATTCTAAAACAAGTGAGTTTCGTCCATTTCCAAGTTCGGACTGAAAACCGAGTAAATGCCGACCTAACTGAAGGACATAAATCTCGTTTTTACGGACAGAACATAGTTTTTTCACCTTAGAACGCCCCGAGTTAAGTAATGGAGTGGCTAGTCTCTTAGGTGTATCGTTTTCCATTGGGAAACATGTGTGTTTCGTCCACTTTTTAAGTTCGGAACAAAAATCGAGTACATACCAAGCAGAATGCCCGGACAAAACCCCGTTATGATGGTCCAAATTTCCTATATTGGCCTTAAAATGCCACGACTAAGCCTTGTCGATCTTGAGGTTTTAGATTCGAAAGAAAGTGAGTTTCGGCCATTTCCAAGTTCAGACCGAAAACTGAGTAAATGCCGACCGAACTGACGAACATAAATCTAGTTTTTACGGACAGAACGTTGTTTTTTCACGTTAGAACGCCCCGAGTTAAGTAATGGAGTGGCTAGTCTCTTAGGTGTATCGTTTTCCATTGGGAAACATGTGTGTTTCGTCCACTTATAAGTTCGGAACAAAAATCGAGTACATACGAAGCCGAATGTCTGGACGAAACCCCGTTCCCATCGTCCAAATGTTCTATATTGGCCTTACAACGTCTCGACTAAGCCTTGTCGATCTTGAGGTTTTAGATTCTAAAACAAGTGAGTTTCGTCCATTTCCAAGTTCGGATAGAAAACCGAGTAAATGCCGACTGAACGGACGGACATAAATCTAGTTTTTACGGACGGAACGTTGTTTTTTCACCTTAGAACGCCCCGAGTTAAGTAATTGAGTGGCTAGTCTCTTAGGTGTATCGTTTTCCATTGGGAAACATGTGTGTTTCGTCCACTTATAAGTTCGGAACAAAAATCGAGTACATACGAAGCCGAATGTCTGGACGAAACCCCGTTCCCATCGTCCAAATGTTCTATATTGGCCTTACAACGTCTCGACTAAGCCTTGTCGATCTTGAGGTTTTAGATTCTAAAACAAGTGAGTTTCGTCCATTTCCAAGTTCGGATAGAAAACCGAGTAAATGCCGACTGAACGGACGGACATAAATCTAGTTTTTACGGACGGAACGTTGTTTTTTCACCTTAGAACGCCCCGAGTTAAGTAATTGAGTGGCTAGTCTCTTAGGTGTATCGTTTTCCATTGGGAAACATGTGTGTTTCGTCCACTTTTAAGTTCTGAAAATAAATTGTGTACATACGAAGCCGAATTTCCGGACAATACCCCGTTCCCATGGTCCAAATGTTCAATATTGGCCTTAAAACGTCCCAGATAAGCCTTGTCGATCTTGAGGATTTAGATTCCAAAACAAGTGAGTTTCGTCCATTTCTAAGATCGAAAAGAAAACCGAGTAAATGCCGGCCGAACTGACGGACATAAATCTCGTTTTTACGGTCAGAACGTTGTTTTATCACCTTAGAACGCCCCGAGTTAAATAATGGAGTGGCTAGTATCTTAGGTGTATCGTTTTCCATTGGGAAACATGTGTGTTTCGTCCACTTATTAGTTCGGAACAAAAATCGAGTACATACCAAGCCGAATGTTCGGACAAAACACCGTTCCCATGGTCCAAATGTTCTATATTGGCCTTAAAACGCCCCGACTAAGCCTTGTCGATCTTGAGGTTTTAGATTCCAAAACAAGTGAGTTTCGTCCATTTCCAAGTTCGGACCGAAAACCGAGTAAATGCCGACCGAACAGACGAACATATATCTTGTTTTTACGGACGGAACATAGTTTTTTCATCTTAGAATGCCCCGAGTTAAGTAAAGGAGTGGCTAGTCTCTTAGGTGTGTCGTTTTCCATTGGGAAACATGTGTGTTTCGTCCACTTATAAGTTCGGAACAAAAATCAAAGACATACCAAGCCTAATGTCCGGACAAAACCCCGTTCCCATCGTCCAAATGTTATATATTGGCCTTACAACGTCCCGACTAAGCCTTGTCGATCTTGAGGTTTTACATTCTAAAACAAGTGAGTTTCGTCAATTTCCAAGTTCGGACTTAAAACCGAGTAAATGCCGACTGAACGGACGGACATAAATCTCGTTTTTACGGACGGAACGTTGTTTTTTCACCTGAACGCCCCGAGTTAAGTAATGGAGTGGCTAGTCTCTTAGGTGTTTCGTTTTCCATTGGGAAACATGTGTGTTTCGTCCACTTATAAGTTCGGAACAAAAATCGAGTACATACGAAGCCGAATGTCTGGACAAAACCCCGTTCCTATCGTCCAAATGTTCTATATTGGCCTTACAACGTCTCGACTAAGCCTTGTCGATCTTGAGGTTTTAGATTCTAAAACAAGTGAGTTTCGTCCATTTCCAAGTTCGGACAGAAAACCGAGTAAATGCCGACTGAACGGACGGACATAAATCTAGTTTTTACGGACGGAACGTTGTTTTTTCACCTTAGAACGCCCCGAGTTAAGTAATGGAGTGGCTAGTCTCTTAGGTGTATCGTTTTCCATTGGGAAACATGTGTGTTTCGTCCACTTTTAAGTTCTGAAAATAAATTGTGTACATACGAAGCCGAATGTCCGGACAATACCCCGTTCCCATAGTCCAAATGTTCAATATTGGCCTTAAAACGTCCCGGATAAGCCTTGTCGATCTTGAGGTTTTAGATTCCAAAACAAGTGAGTTTCGTCCATTTCCAAGATTGAAACGAAAACCGAGTAAATGCCGGCCGAACTGACGGACATAAATCTCGTTTTTATGGTCAGAACGTTGTTTTATCACCTTAGAACGCCCCGAGTTAAATAATGGAGTGGCTAGTATCTTAGGTGTATAGTTTTCCATTGGGAAACATGTGTGTTTGGTCCACTTTTAAGTTCGGAACAAAAATCGAGTACATACGAAGCTGAATATCCGGACAAAACCCCGTTCCCATCGTCCAAATGTTCTATATTGGCCTTAAAACGTCCCGACTAAGCCTTGTCGATGTTGAGGTTTTAGATTCCAAAACAAGTGAGTTTCGTCCATTTCCAAGTTCGGACCAAAAACCGAGTAAATGCCGACCGAACGGACAGACATAAATCTCGTTTTTACGGGCGAAACATTGTTTTTTCACCTTAGAACGCCCTGCGTTAAATAACGGAGTGGCTAGTCTCTTAGGTTTATCGTTTCCCATTGAGAAAAATCTGTGTTTCGTCCACTTATTAGTTCGGAACAAAAATCGAGTACATACGAAGTAGAATGTCCGGACAAAACCCCGTTCCCATCGTCCAAATGTTCTATATTGGCCTTACAACGTACCGACTAAGCCTTGTCGATCTTGAGGTTTTAGATTCTAGAACAAGTGAATTTTGTCCATTTCCAAGTTCGGACTGAAAACCGAGTAAATGCCGACTGAACGGACGGACATAAATCTCGTTTTTACGGACGGAACGTTGTTTTTTCACCTGAACGCCCCGAGTTAAGTAATGGAGTGGCTAGTCTCTTAGGTGTTTCGTTTTCCATTGGGAAACATGTGTGTTTCGTCCACTTATAAGTTCGGAACAAAAATCAAGTACATACCAAGCCGAATGTCCGGACAAAACCCCGTTCCCATCGTCCAAATGTTCTATATTGGCCTTACAACGTCCCGACTAAGCCTTGTCGATCTTGAGGTTTTAGATTCTAAAACAAGTGAGTTTCGTCCATTTCCAAGTTCGGACTGAAAACCGAGTAAATGCCGACTGAAAAGACGGACATAAATCTCGTTTTTACGGACGGAACGTTGTTTTTTTCACCTGAACGCCCCGAGTTAAGTAATGGAGTGGCTAGTCTCTTAGGTGTTTCATTTTCCATTGGGAAACATGTGTGTTTCGTCCACTTATAAGTTCGGAACAAAAATCGAGTACATACGAAGCCGAATGTCTGGACAAAACCCCGTTCCTATCGTCCAAATGTTCTATATTGGCCTTACAACGTCTCGACTAAGCCTTGTCGATCTTGAGGTTTTAGATTCTAAAACAAGTGAGTTTCGTCCATTTCCAAGTTCGGACAGAAAACCGAGTAAATGCCGACTGAACGGACGGACATAAATCTAGTTTTTACGGACGGAACGTTGTTTTTTCACCTTAGAACGCCCCGAGTTAAGTAATGGAGTGGCTAGTCTCTTAGGTGTATCGTTTTCCATTGGGAAACATGTGTGTTTCGTCCACTTTTAAGTTCTGAAAATAAATTGTGTACATACGAAGCCGAATGTCCGGACAATACCCCGTTCCCATGGTCCAAATGTTCAATATTGGCCTTAAAACCTCCCGGATAAGCCTTGTCGATCTTGAGGTTTTAGATTCCAAAACAAGTGAGTTTCGTCGATTTCCAAGATCGAACCGAAAACCGAGTAAATGCCGGCCGAACTGACGGACATAAATCTCGTTTTTATGGTCAGAAGGTTGTTTTATCACCTTAGAACGCCCTGAGTTAAATAATGGAGTGGCTAGTATCTTAGGTGTATAGTTTTCCATTGGGAAACATGTGTGTTTGGTCCACTTTTAAGTTCGGAACAAAAATCGAATACATACGAAGCCGAATATCCGGACAAAACCCCGTTCCCATCGTCCAAATGTTCTATATTGGCCTTAAAACGTCCCGACTAAGCCTTGTCGATCTTGAGGTTTTAGATTCCAAAACAAGTGAGTTTCGTCCATTTCCAAGTTCGGACCAAAAACCGAGTAAATGCCGACCGAACGGACAGACATAAATCTCGTTTTTACGGGCGGAACATTGTTTTTTCACCTTAGAACGCCCCTCGTTAAATAACGGAGTGGCTAGTCTCTTAGGTGTATCGTTTCCCATTGAGAAAGATGTGTGTTTCGTCCACTTATTAGTTCGGAACAAAAATCGAGTACATACGATGCCTAATGTCCGGACAAAACCCCGTTCCCATCGTCCAAATGTTCTATATTGGCCTTACAACGTCACGACTAAGCCTTGTCGATCTTGAGGTTTTAGATTCTAGAACAAGTGAGTTTCGTCCATTTCCAAGTTCGGACTGAAAACCGAGTAAATGCCGACTGAACGGACGGACATAAATCTCGTTTTTACGGACGGAACGTTGTTTTTTCACCTGAACGCCCCGAGTTAAGTAATGGAGTGGCTAGTCTCTTAGGTGTTTCGTTTTCCATTGGGAAACATGTGTGTTTCGTCCACTTATAAGTTCGGAACAAAAATCAAGTACATACCAAGCCGAATGTCCGGACAAAACCCCGTTCCCATCGTCCAAATGTTCTATATTGGCCTTACAACGTCCCGACTAAGCCTTGTCGATCTTGAGGTTTTAGATTCTAAAACAAGTGAGTTTCGTCCATTTCCAAGTTCGGACTGAAAACCGAGTAAATGCCGACTGAACGGACGGACATAAATCTCGTTTTTACGGACGGAACGTTGTTTTTTCACCTGAACGCCCCGAGTTAAGTAATGGAGTGGCTAGTCTCTTAGGTGTTTCGTTTTCCATTGGGAAACATGTGTGTTTCGTCCACTTATAAGTTCGGAACAAAAATCAAGTACATACCAAGCCGAATGTCCGGACAAAACCCCGTTCCCATCGTCCAAATGTTCTATATTGGCCTTAAAACGTCCTGACTAAGCCTTGTCGATGTTGAGGTTTTAGATTCCAAAACAAGTGAGTTTCGTCCATTTCCAAGTTCGGACCAAAAACCGAGTAAATGCCGACCGAACGGACAGACATAAATCTCGTTTTTACGGGCGAAACATTGTTTTTTCACCTTAGAACGCCCTGCGTTAAATAACGGAGTGGCTAGTCTCTTAGGTGTATCGTTTCCCATTGAGAAAAATCTGTGTTTCGTCCACTTATTAGTTCGGAATAAAAATCGAGTACATACGAAGTAGAATGTCCGGACAAAACCCCGTTCCCATCGTCCAAATGTTCTATATTGGCCTTACAACGTACCGACTAAGCCTTGTCGATCTTGAGGTTTTAGATTCTAGAACAAGTGAATTTTGTCCATTTCCAAGTTCGGACTGAAAACCGAGTAAATGCCGACTGAACGGACGGACATAAATCTCGTTTTTACGGACGGAACGTTGTTTTTTCACCTGAACGCCCCGAGTTAAGTAATGGAGTGGCTAGTCTCTTAGGTGTTTCGTTTTCCATTGGGAAACATGTGTGTTTCGTCCACTTATAAGTTCGGAACAAAAATCAAGTACATACCAAGCCGAATGTCCGGACAAAACCCCGTTCCCATCGTCCAAATGTTCTATATTGGCCTTAAAACGTCCCGACTAAGCCTTGTCGATGTTGAGGTTTTAGATTCCAAAACAAGTGAGTTTCGTCCATTTCCAAGTTCGGACCAAAAACCGAGTAAATGCCGACCGAACGGACAGACATAAATCTCGTTTTTACGGGCGAAACATTGTTTTTTCACCTTAGAACGCCCTGCGTTAAATAACGGAGTGGCTAGTCTCTTAGGTGTATCGTTTCCCATTGAGAAAAATCTGTGTTTCGTCCACTTATTAGTTCGGAATAAAAATCGAGTACATACGAAGTAGAATGTCCGGACAAAACCCCGTTCCCATCGTCCAAATGTTCTATATTGGCCTTACAACGTACCGACTAAGCCTTGTCGATCTTGAGGTTTTAGATTCTAGAACAAGTGAATTTTGTCCATTTCCAAGTTCGGACTGAAAACCGAGTAAATGCCGACTGAACGGACGGACATAAATCTCGTTTTTACGGACGGAACGTTGTTTTTTCACCTGAACGCCCCGAGTTAAGTAATGGAGTGGCTAGTCTCTTAGGTGTTTCGTTTTCCATTGGGAAACATGTGTGTTTCGTCCACTTATAAGTTCGGAACAAAAATCAAGTACATACCAAGCCGAATGTCCGGACAAAACCCCGTTCCCATCGTCCAAATGTTCTATATTGGCCTTACAACGTCCCGACTAAGCCTTGTCGATCTTGAGGTTTTAGATTCTAAAACAAGTGAGTTTCGTCCATTTCCAAGTTCGGACTGAAAACCGAGTAAATGCCGACTGAAAAGACGGACATAAATCTCGTTTTTACGGACGGAACGTTGTTTTTTTCACCTGAACGCCCCGAGTTAAGTAATGGAGTGGCTAGTCTCTTAGGTGTTTCATTTTCCATTGGGAAACATGTGTGTTTCGTCCACTTATAAGTTCGGAACAAAAATCGAGTACATACGAAGCCGAATGTCTGGACAAAACCCCGTTCCTATCGTCCAAATGTTCTATATTGGCCTTACAACGTCTCGACTAAGCCTTGTCGATCTTGAGGTTTGAGATTCTAAAACAAGTGAGTTTCGTCCATTTCCAAGTTCGGACAGAAAACCGAGTAAATGCCGACTGAACGGACGGACATAAATCTAGTTTTTACGGACGGAACGTTGTTTTTTCACCTTAGAACGCCCCGAGTTAAGTAATGGAGTGGCTAGTCTCTTAGGTGTATCGTTTTCCATTGGGAAACATGTGTGTTTCGTCCACTTTTAAGTTCTGAAAATAAATTGTGTACATACGAAGCCGAATGTCCGGACAATACCCCGTTCCCATGGTCCAAATGTTCAATATTGGCCTTAAAACCTCCCGGATAAGCCTTGTCGATCTTGAGGTTTTAGATTCCAAAACAAGTGAGTTTCGTCGATTTCCAAGATCGAACCGAAAACCGAGTAAATGCCGGCCGAACTGACGGACATAAATCTCGTTTTTATGGTCAGAAGGTTGTTTTATCACCTTAGAACGCCCCGAGTTAAATAATGGAGTGGCTAGTATCTTAGGTGTATAGTTTTCCATTGGGAAACATGTGTGTTTGGTCCACTTTTAAGTTCGGAACAAAAATCGAATACATACGAAGCCGAATATCCGGACAAAACCCCGTTCCCATCGTCCAAATGTTCTATATTGGCCTTAAAACGTCCCGACTAAGCCTTGTCGATCTTGAGGTTTTAGATTCCAAAACAAGTGAGTTTCGTCCATTTCCAAGTTCGGACCAAAAACCGAGTAAATGCCGACCGAACGGACAGACATAAATCTCGTTTTTACGGGCGGAACATTGTTTTTTCACCTTAGAACGCCCCGCGTTAAATAACGGAGTGGCTAGTCTCTTAGGTGTATCGTTTCCCATTGAGAAAGATGTGTGTTTCGTCCACTTATTAGTTCGGAACAAAAATCGAGTACATACGATGCCTAATGTTCGGACAAAACCCCGTTCCCATCGTCCAAATGTTCTATATTGGCCTTACAACGTCACGACTAAGCCTTGTCGATCTTGAGGTTTTAGATTCTAGAACAAGTGAGTTTCGTCCATTTCCAAGTTCGGACTGAAAACCGAGTAAATGCCGACTGAACGGACGGACATAAATCTCGTTTTTACGGACGGAACGTTGTTTTTTCACCTGAACGCCCCGAGTTAAGTAATGGAGTGGCTAGTCTCTTAGGTGTTTCGTTTTCCATTGGGAAACATGTGTGTTTCGTCCACTTATAAGTTCGGAACAAAAATCAAGTACATACCAAGCCGAATGTCCGGACAAAACCCCGTTCCCATCGTCCAAATGTTCTATATTGGCCTTACAACGTCCCGACTAAGCCTTGTCGATCTTGAGGTTTTAGATTCTAAAACAAGTGAGTTTCGTCCATTTCCAAGTTCGGACTGAAAACCGAGTAAATGCCGACTGAACGGACGGACATAAATCTCGTTTTTACGGACGGAACGTTGTTTTTTCACCTGAACGCCCCGAGTTAAGTAATGGAGTGGCTAGTCTCTTAGGTGTTTCGTTTTCCATTGGGAAACATGTGTGTTTCGTCCACTTATTAGTTCGGAACAAAAATCGAGTACATACGATGCCTAATGTCCGGACAAAACCCCGTTCCCATCGTCCAAATGTTCTATATTGGCCTTACAACGTCCCGACTAAGCCTTGTCGATCTTGAGGTTTTAGATTCTAGAACAAGTGAGTTTCGTCCATTTCCAAGTTCGGACTGAAAACCGAGTAAATGCCGACTGAACGGACGGACATAAATCTCGTTTTTACGGACGGAACGTTGTTTTTTCAACTGAACGCCCCGAGTTAAGTAATGGAGTGGCTAGTCTCTTAGGTGTTTCGTTTTCCATTGGGAAACATGTGTGTTTCGTCCACTTATAATTTCGGAACAAAAATCAAGTACATACCAAGACGAATGTCCGGACAAAACCCCGTTCCCATCGTCCAAATGTTCTATATTGGCCTTACGACGTCCCGACTAAGCCTTGTCGATCTTGAGGTTTTAGATTCTAAAACAAGTGAGTTTCGTCCATTTCCAAGTTCGGACTGAAAACCGAGTAAATGCCGACTGAACGGACGGACATAGATCTCGTTTTTACGGACGGAACGTTGTTTTTTCACCTGAACGCCCCGAGTTAAGTAATGGAGTGGCTAGTCTCTTAGGTGTTTCGTTTTCCATTGGGGAAACATGTGTGTTTCGTCCACTTATAAGTTCGGAACAAAAATCGAGTACATACGAAGCCGAATGTCTGGACAAAACCCCGTTCCTATCGTCCAAATGTTCTATATTGGCCTTACAACGTCTCGACTAAGCCTTGTCGATCTTGAGGTTTTAGATTCTAAAACAAGTGAGTTTCGTCCATTTCCAAGTTCGGACAGAAAACCGAGTAAATGCCGACTGAACGGACGGACATAAATCTAGTTTTTACGGACGGAACGTTGTTTTTTCACCTTAGGACGCCCCGAGTTAAGTAATGGAGTGGCTAGTCTCTTAGGTGTATCGTTTTCCATTGGTAAACATGTGTGTTTCGTCCACTTATTAGTTCGGAACAAAAATCGAGTACATACGAAGCCGAATTTCTGGACAAAACACCGTTCCCATCGTCCAAATGTTCTATATTGGCCTTACAACGTCCCGACTAAGCCTTGTCGATCTTGAGGTTTTAGATTCTAGAACAAGTGAGTTTCGTCCATTTCCAAGTTCGGACTGAAAACCGAGTAAATGGCGACTGAACGGACGGACATAAATCTCGTTTTTACGGACGGAACGTTGTTTTTTCACCTGAACGCCCCGAGTTAAGTAATGGAGTGGCTAGTCTCTTAGGTGTTTCGTTTTCCATTGGGAAACATGTGTGTTTCGTCCACTTATAAGTTCGGAACAAAAATCAAGTACATACCAAGCCGAATGTCCGGACAAAACCCCGTTCCCATCGTCCAAATGTTCTATTGGCCTTACAACGTCCCGACTAAGCCTTGTCGATCTTGAGGTTTTAGATTCTAAAACAAGTGAGTTTCGTCCATTTCCAAGTTCGGACTGAAAACCGAGTAAATGCCGACTGAACGGACGGACATAAATCTCGTTTTTACGGACGGAACGTTGTTTTTTCACCTGAACGCCCCGAGTTAAGTAATGGAGTGGCTAGTCTCTTAGGTGTTTCGTTTTCCATTGGGAAACATGTGTGTTTCGTCCACTTATAAGTTCGTAACAAAAATCGAGTACAACGAAGCCGAATGTCTGGACAAAACCCCGTTCCTATCGTCCAAATGTTCTATATTGGCCTTACAACGTCTCGACTAAACCTTGTCGATCTTGAGGTTTTAGATTCTAAAACAAGTGAGTTTCGTCCATTTCCAAGTTCGGACAGAAAACCGAGTAAATGCCGACTGAACGGACGGACATAAATCGAGTTTTTACGGACGGAACGTTGTTTTTTCACCTTAGGACGCCCCGAGTTAAGTAATGGAGTGGCTAGTCTCTTAGGTGTATCGTTTTCCATTGGGAAACATGTGTGTTTCGTCCACTTATTAGTTCGGAACAAAAATCGAGTACATACGAAGCCGAATGTCCGGACAAAACCCCGTTCCCATCGTCCAAATGTTCTATTTTGGCCTTACAACGTCCCGACTAAGCCTTGTCGATCTTGAGGTTTTAGATTCTAGAACAAGTGAGTTTCGTCCATTTCCAAGTTCGGACTGAAAACCGAGTAAATGCCGACTGAACGGACGGACATAAATCTCGTTTTTACGGACGGAACGTTGTTTTTTCACCTGAACGCCCCGAGTTAAGTAATGGAGTGGCTAGTCTCTTAGGTGTTTCGTTTTCCATTGGGAAACATGTGTGTTTCGTCCACTTATAAGTTCGGAACAAAAATCAAGTACATACCTAGCCGAATGTCCGGACAAAACCCCGTTCCCATCGTCCAAATGTTCTATATTGGCCTGACAACGTCCCGACTAAGCCTTGTCGATCTTGAGGTTTTTGATTCTAAAACAAGTGAGTTTCGTCCATTTCCAAGTTCGGACTGAAAACCGAGTAAATGCCGACTGAACGGATGGACATAAATCTCGTTTTTACGGACGGAACGTTGTTTTTTCACCTGAACGCCCCGAGTTAAGTAATGGAGTGGCTAGTCTCTTAGGTGTTTCGTTTTCCATTGGGAAACATGTGTGTTTCGTCCACTTATAAGTTCGGAACAAAAATCGAGTACATACGAAGCCGAATGTCTGGACAAAACCCCGTTCCTATCGTCCAAATGTTCTATATTGGCCTTACAACGTCTCGACTAAGCCTTGTCGATCTTGAGGTTTTAGATTCTAAAACAAGTGAGTTTCGTCCATTTCCAAGTTCGGACAGAAAACCGAGTAAATGCCGACTGAACGGACGGACATAAATCTAGTTTTTACGGACGGAACGTTGTTTTTTCTCCTTAGAACGCCCCGAGTTAAGTAATGGAGTGGCTAGTCTCTTAGGTGTATCGTTTTCCATTGGGAAACATGTGTGTTTCGTCCACTTTTAAGTTCTGAAAATAAATTGTGTACATACGAAGCCGAATGTCCGGACAATACCCCGTTCCCATTGTCCAAATGTTCAATATTGGCCTTAAAACGTCCCGGATAAGCCTTGTCGATCTTGAGGTTTTAGATTCCAAAACAAGTGAGTTTCGTCCATTTCCAAGATCGAACCGAAAACCGAGTAAATGCCGGCCGAACTGACGGACATAAATCTCGTTTTTATGGTCAGAACGTTGTTTTATCACTTTAGAACACCCCGAGTTAAATAATGGAGTGGCTAGTATCTTAGGTGTATCGTTTTCCATTGGGAAACATGTGTGTTTCGTCCACTTATTAGTTCGGAACAAAAATCGAGTACATACCAAGCCGAATGTTCGGACAAAACACCGTTCCCATGGTCCAAATGTTCTATATTGGCCTTAAAATGCCCCGACTAAGCCTTGTCGATCTTGAGGTTTTAGATTCCAAAACAAGTGAGTTTCGTCCATTCCCAAGTTCGGACCGAAAACCGAGTAAATGCCGACCGAACAGACGAACATATATCTTGTTTTTACGGACGGGACGTAGTTTTTTCACCTTAGAATGCCCCGAGTTAAGTAAAGGAGTGGCTAGTCTCTTAGGTGTGTCGTTTTCTATTGGGAAACATGTGTGTTTCGTCCACTTATAAGTTCGGAACAAAAATCAAGTACATACCAAGCCGAATGTCCGGACAAAACCCCGTTCCCATCGTCCAAATGTTCTATATTGGGCTTACAACGTCCCGACTAATCCTTATCGATCTTGAGGTTTTACATTCTAAAACAAGTGAGTTTCGTCCATTTCCAAGTTCGGACTGAAAACCGAGTAAATGCCGACTGAACGGACGGACATAAATCTCGTTTTTACGGACGGAACGTTGTTTTTTCACCTGAACGCCCCGAGTTAAGTAATGGAGTGGCTAGTTTCTTAGGTGTTTCGTTTTCCATTGGGAAACATGTGTGTTTCGTCCACTTATAAGTTCGGAGCAAAAATCGAGTACATACGAAGCCGAATGTCTGGACAAAACCCCGTTTCCATCGTCCAAATGTTCTATATTGGCCTTACAACGGTTCGACTAAGCCTTGTCGATCTTGAGCTTTTAGATTCTAAAACAAGTGAGTTTCGTCCATTTCCAAGTTCGGACAAAAAACCGAGTAAATGCCGACTGAACGGACGGACATAAATCTAGTTTTTACGGACGGAACGTTGTATTTTCACCTTAGAACGCCCCGAGTTAAGTAATGGAGTGGCTAGTCTCTTAGGTGTATCGTTTTCCATTGGGAAACATGTGTGTTTCGTCCACTTTTAAGTTCTGAAAATAAATTGTGTACATACGAAGCCGAATGTCCGGACAATACCCCATTCCCATGGTCCAAATGTTCAATATTGGCCTTAAAACGTCCCGGATAAGCCTTGTAGATCTTGAGGTTTTAGATTCCAAAGCAAGTGAGTTTCGTCCATTTCCAAGATCGAACCGAAAACCGAGTAAATGTCGGCCGAACTGACGGACATAAATCTCCTTTTTACGGTCAGAACGTTGTTTTATCACCTTAGAACGCCCCGAGTTAAATAATGGAGTGGCTAGTATCTTAGGTGTATCGTTTTCCATTGGGAAACATGTGTGTTTCGTCCACTTATTAGTTCGGAACAAAAATCGAGTACATACCAAGCCGAATGTTCGGACAAAACACCGTTCCCATGGTCCAAATGTTCTATATTGGCCTTAAAACGCCCCGACTAAGCCTTGTCGATCTTGAGGTTTTAGATTCCAAAACAAGTGAGTTTCGTCCATTTCCAAGTTCGGACTGAAAACCGAGTAAATGCCGACTGAACGGACGGACATAATCTCGTTTTTACGGACGGAACGTTGTTTTTTCACCTGAACGCCTCGAGTTAAGTAATGGAGTGGCTAGTCTCTTAGGTGTATCGTTTTAAATTGGGAAACATGTGTGTTTCGTCCACTTTTAAGTTCGGAACAAAAATCGAGTACATACGAAGCCGAATGTCTGGACAAAACCCCATTCCCATCGTCCAAATGTTCTATATTTGCCTTACAACGTCTCGACTAAGCCTTGTCGATCTTGAGGTTTTAGATTCTAAAACAAGTGAGTTTCGTCCATTTCCAAGTTCGGACAGAAAACCGAGTGAATGCAGACTGAACGGACGAACATAAATCTAGTTTTTACGGACGGAACGTTGTTTTTTTACCTTAGAACACCCCGAGTTAAGTAATGGAGTGGCTAGTCTCTTAGGTGTATCGTTTTCCATTGGGAAACATGTGTGTTTCGTCCACTTTTAAGTTCTGAAAATAAATTGTGTACATACGAAGCCGAATGTCCGCACAATACACCGTTCCCATGGTCCAAATGTTCAATATTGGCCTTAAAACGTCCCGGATAAGCCTTGTCGATCTTGAGGTTTTAGATTCCAAAACAAGTGAGTTTCGTCCATTTCAAGATCGAACCGAAAACCGAGTAAATGCCGGCCGAACTGACGGACATAAATCTCGTTTTTACGGTCAGAACGTTGTTTTATCACCTTAGAACGCCCCAAGTTAAATAATGGAGTGGCTAGTATCTTAGGTGTATCGTTTTCCATTGGGAAACATGTGTGTTTCGTCCACTTATTAGTTCGGAACAAAAATCGAGTACATACCAAGCCGAATGTTCGGAAAAAACACCGTTCCCATGGTCCAAATGTTCTATATTGGCCTTAAAACGCCCCGACTAAGCCTTGTCGATCTTGAGGTTTTAGATTCCAAAACAAGTGAGTTTCGTCCATTTCCAAGTTCGGACCGAAAACCGAGTAAATGCCGACCGAACAGACGAACATATATCTTGTTTTTACAGACGGAACGTAGTTTTTTCACCTTAGAATGCCCCAAGTTAAGTAAAGGAGTGGCTAGTCTCTTAGGTGTGTCGTTTTCCATTGGGAAACATGTGTGTTTCGTCCACTTATAAGTTCGGAACAAAAATCGAGTACATACCAAGCCGAATGTCTGGACAAAACACCGTTCCCATGGTCCAAATTTTCTATATTATCCTTAAAACGTCCCAGCTAAGCCTGGTCGATCTTGAGGTTTTAGATTCCAAAACAAGTGAGTTTCGTCCATTTCCAAGTTCGGACCGAAAACCGAGTAAATGCCGACCAAACGGACGGACTTAAATCTCGTTTTTACAGACGGAACGTTGTTTTTTCACCTTAAAACGCCCCGAGTTAAGTAATGGAGTGGCTAGTCTCTTAGCTGTATCGTTTTCCATTGGGAAACATGTGTGTTTCGTCCACTTTTAAGTTCTGAAAATAAATTGTGTACATACGAAGCCGAATGTCCGGACAATACCCCGTTCCCATGGTCCAAATGTTCAATATTGGCCTTAAAACGTCCCGGATAAGCATTGTCGATCTTGAGGTTTTAGATTCCAAAACAAGTGAGTTTCGTCCATTTCCAAGATCGAACCGAAAACCGAGTAAATGCCGGCCGAACTGACGGACATAAATCTCGTTTTTACGGTCAAAACGTTGTTTTATCACCTTAGAACGCCCCGAGTTAAATAATGGAGTGGCTACTATCTTAGGTGTATCGTTTTCCATTGGGAAACATGTGTGTTTCGTCCACTTATTAGTTCGGAATAAAAATCGAGTACATACCAAGCCGAATGTTCGGACAAAACACCGTTCCCATGGTCCAAATGTTCTATATTGGCCTTAAAACGCCCCGACTAAGCCTTGTCGATCTTGAGGTTTTAGATTCCAAAACAAGTGAGTTTCGTCCATTTCCAAGTTCGGACAGAAAACCGAGTAAATGCCGACTGAACGGATGGACATAAATCTCGTTTTTACGGACGGAACGTTGTTTTTTCACCTGAACGCCCCGAGTTAAGTAATGGAGTGGCTAGTCTCTTAGGTGTATCGTTTTAAATTGGGAAACATGTGTGTTTCGTCCACTTTTAAGTTCGGAACAAAAATCGACCACATACGAAGCCGAATGTCTGGACAAAACCCCGTTCCCATCGTCCAAATGTTCTATATTGGCCTTACAACGTCTCGACTAAGCCTTGTCGATCTTGAGGTTTTAGATTCTAAAACAAGTGAGTTTCGTCCATTTCCAAGTTCGGACAGAAAACCGAGTAAATGCCGACTGAACGGACGGACATAAATCTAGTTTTTACGGACGGAACGTTGTTTTTTTACCTTAGAACGCCCCGAGTTAAGTAATGGAGTGGCTAGTCTCTTAGGTGTATCGTTTTCCATTGGGAAACATGTGTGTTTCGTCCACTTTTAAGTTCTGAAAATAAATTGTGTACATACGAAGCCGAATGTCCGGACAATACCCCGTTCCCATGGTCCAAATGTTCAATATTTGAGAAACTACAAATAGTGCTAGTATAACAAATGTAAATTCAAACAAGCAATCAAACAATACGCAGAAAGTAAATAACACACAGAGATTTTTTAACGTGGTAAAACCCAAGCAGGGAAACGTCCACGGTTGTCCTCGCGACAACAAAATAATCCACTAGATGAAAAGAGATGTACAAACCTATCAACTACCTGCACTCACTGCGAGTTGATACTCCTGGTTATCTCTAACACCTTGACTTCACCAGAGCACCTTGATGTACGCACAAGACACTCGACTCCTTGATGAACACACAAGAAGACTCGAAGCCGAATTCACAATAACTCTTGAAGATCACAAAGATATGAATTGAGAGAAGGGGGAAGAAAGGGAATTGAGTTCAATAGCCACAACACTTTCAATATCAAAAACCTAACCAAAACACATGAACTAGAAGAAGAATAAACGGCCAAAGAACTGACTTGTTCTTTGGAAGAGAAACCCTATTTATACTTAGGGTTGGAAACCAAGGAAAATGGGCCGAAATAGAGCAAACCGACTTTGGACGTTCGTACGTCGATATGACGTTCGAACGTCGCCACACAAAAATAAGCCTGCTGCCTACCATGACGTACGAACGCTCTAACTCGGTACGTACGTCTCCATACGAAACACGTCTGCTGCCTACTTGGACGTACGAACGTCCTAACTGCGTACGTACGTCCTGACCAAAAGATGTTTGCTGCTTCAGTGGACGTACGTACGTCCTAACTCGGTACGTACGTCCAGAACCCAATAACTTTTCCTGGACAGAACTAAGAAACACGAAGGACACGAGACGACCATGCGTACATCTTGATTTTCCTAACAATGAATTCAAGGCGAGATAACCAAGGACACTTTGTCACAAAATTGATGTCAAACTACTTCGTGCCGGTTTCAATCTCCCCCTTTGACATTGATTTTGTGACAAAAACCTATGACTCTAATAGCACTTATAAAACGTGCTTACAAACCCAAACCATGGCATTTATAAAACATGCCTACAAAATCACTCAAGGTAGAAACACATAACAAGTCACCAATTCTTGTTATCCAGCTTTAGGAAGATGCTTTAACCATCAGAGATCGAACGGAAGCAACTAGAAACTTCCGAAGCAATCAAGGATTCAACAGAATTTCCTTCGAGCAACTCCCCCATACTTCATGAGCTTCAAAATATTTTTGACACTCGAACTGCCCCATAACAATATAACGTCTAAAATCATCAACACGTTCACTCCCCCATACGTGTAGCATACCTGAAACATGACCCAAAAATAACCTAACAACAAGAAGACCATTGTTAGTAATTAGAGTCATAAATCTCCCCCTTTTTGTCACAACAGGTGAACAAAATAACCAACCAACAAAGGAAACGATAAAAGCACAACAATAAACCAATAACCAAGAAAAAGAAATCAATACCAAACAAAGAATACAAAACAGATAAAAATTTAAAACTAATCCAACTGTTAAAAGTTCAGAAAGTCAACTAATAACCAAATAGAGAAATCCATAAACATAAGAGACAAAACGACAAAAACATAAGGCTTGAGTTAACGAATTCGAAAAACCCGTTCCCAATGACCTAGAGGAAGCTTGGAGAAGTAAGCTTCCGCACGAGCCGAAGGTCTATTCCACCGGGCAATCACATGATCATCATAATCCTCCAGCCATTCACTCGTACAAAACAACTCCTCAATTCTGCTGTCCAAGCCACAGTCGGTAAGTGGAGCAGCAAGTCCTGGAACCTTCGGATAACCAACCAACTCCAAGATGTGATTCTGAAGATGTCCCGGTAATCTCTCCCAATGATTGACACGAACCAAACAAGGATTAAGAAAAGGTCGATGAATATAGTCATATCCATGGGGAACGCGACATAAACGACAAACCTTAGCATTGTTTTTGTACTCCATCACCATGAACGACACATAACCAACAGTCGGAATAAAAATTCCATGAAGTTCATATTCTGCCATAGAAAATTCTGAAGAACAAAGAGAGAACTAGCAAGAGGTAAGAAGACACAATAGGAGTGAAGGAGGAAAAGACTCCCCTATTTATAGGAAAAACAGGGGTAAACCTATCATGGGCCCAATAAGAGAGGTCCATTACCAAAACATTTTTTACTGCAAAACAAAGAAACCAACCTGAACTAATATGAAAATAGCAATATCCAAGAACATGCTCAATACCAAAAAAAATAGAAACAAACCAATATAGCAAAAGAGCAAAGTTAAGTACAAAAATGTGAAGAGGAAGCCATAAAACCAACTACTCGGACTCCGAGGCACCATCACTGGGTTCACCATCACCCTCGTCCTCACTCTTTGAGTCACCACCATCACTCTCACCAGGAACTGGAGGCACCTCTTCCGGAAACGGAGGCAAGTCTGTGGGAGTGAAGTCCAGCTGTAGATGACGCATCTGAGCAACGTTCATCGCATGAATATCACTGATCATGACATCATGACGAGAGAGAATGACCCCAAAACGATCTAACCGAGCATCCATATGATCCTGATGACGTCGGAGAGAGGAAACCCGAGCATCAATTGCTGCAACAGCCCGATTGCCCCTATCAGAGGCTGGGAAGGGGCGTCCAGAGGTCAAAGCCCGATCAAAATCATCATGGCGAACAAGAGCCCTGCCTCCCCAAATGAGGTGATGCGTCAGACGCGCACCCACGGACTCAAAGGCCAACTTTCGAGACTGACAGCCCTTCTTGATGGCGTTGACCCAAT
Organism: Aquilegia eximia; assembly: GCA_023053565.1. NCBI lineage: Eukaryota > Viridiplantae > Streptophyta > Magnoliopsida > Ranunculales > Ranunculaceae > Aquilegia > Aquilegia eximia. The sequence goes on along the minus strand of JALIGU010000012.1, from coordinate 984,546 downwards.
CGTGGCCAACAAACCTTGGAGGGCTCACCCCCATATACTGTCCCTGAAAACCCAAGTGCTTGAGTATAGTCATTATAAAACTAGGGAAAGGAAGAGTACCCTTAGCTGCATCGATCTGAAGCATTCGAGTGTAGATGACCTCAGAGAGATGAAGATGGTGCACCGACATACAGACCACTAATTTGACCATGTCGTCGGTCATGATAATCTTGTTGCCCTTGGAGGGGTAGATGTTGGAGTGGGCAACCATGTGCAAGAGGATGGCGCTGTAGTGCTTGGCATGATACCTTTCCGTGACACCTTCAATAAACATCTGCTGAACCTGATTGACAAATTCAATTTGAATCGTGTCCGGAACGGGCCATCTGACAGAAACAGCACCTTCAGGAATAAAGTCACCATCAATACCCAACGCCTCGCGTATCACCTTAGGAGAAATGGTGTATCGCCGACCTTCAATTAAGACCGAAAAACTCGAGCGATTCTGCGAGGGTGTCTTTGTCTCATAGAAGGCTATTGTATGCTCAACCGATTACTTGGTGATTGGTTGAGCCACCCTTAGCCAATTCCGAGTCTCAAAGAATAGGGATATGTTGCCAAGTTGAGTAGACCCAAGAGGAGTAGCAGCGATGTCTGCCAAGTCAAAGAATCGCTCAGGAACAATAGCTTTTGCTCGAGGATGAGCACCAAGAGATGTGGGAGAAGGCGACAAGGCCGGAGTGGAGCTTCGACCCCGCGGAGCGCGAGAAGATGATGCACCCTTAGACACGGATGCCGTGGAGATGGGAGTGGTGCGTGCGCGCTTAGAAGCCATTGTCTACACAAGCACAAATCAAAAATGTAAGAGAATTGACAGAAAAACCAATAAAAAAGTCATTGAGGCATTTCAACAAACACTTGATGTGCACAACTTTGATACATGCGATTGACAACAAAGTAGCAATGGTGAGCACCCTAAACACAAATCGAATCATAAACAATAAGAGAGGAAGGAACAAGACATTGAGAGAAACAACCCATCCACACATTTCAAGTAAAGAAACGAACACCAACCACATAAGCAAAACAACATGATATAACATATACCCAAAGAACCCATAAATGTGCACAACCATAACAATGGAAAAATAACCATCACTTGACAAGACATCATAGATAGAGAAGAACCAAGAAGTTTGCAAAAAAAAACTTACTTGCAAGACGGAGAACAACGACAAATCACACTAAGGAAGAACAACAACAATCACAGAGAAAATTAGCAAGAATAAGGTCGACGAAAGGCAGTTGAGAGAGAAGGGAAAGGGAAGAACAAGAGAAACCTCCTTATGTTCGTGCGAGAGGGAAACACAGCACAATTTGATGTAACAGTAAGCCTTTGGTTCAAAAAAAAAATTTGAATTTAAACACAAATGGGCCGGACTGTATGACAGACGTTCGTACGTTCTGAAAACGTTCGAACGTCGGGACCCAAAAACCAAACATCTGGTAAAGATCACGTTCGTACGTCCTAGGAGCGTTCGTACGTTTAAAAAAGATCTGCCCACCTAAACGTACGAACGTCTTGAAAGCGTTCGTACGAACCCCCCCCCCCCCCCCCCTTTTTTTTTTTGTAAATGAAGGACCAACCAAAGAACCAGAAAAACAACTCCAATAACAAACCAAAAACAAATATTGAGAAGCATCACAAAGAACCATATCTACTTATTGTGAGGATTCCAATTATAGGCGAGTACAAATTAAACAAACCTCAACCACAAGAAAATGCAAGATCAAAGAACTACATCATACACCAAGCCATGATAGGTACTAGAATAATGCAAGCATGCAGAAGAACCTGATAGACCTATACTAACCTCCTGAACAAGCTAAAAACATGATCATTGAATATATTGAAAGTCTCTTGCAACTGGACCGAAGAGAAAGTGAATCGAATCACAACAAAACCAAGGAAACACACAATATTGTTTTTCTTCTTGTCTTCCAACTAGACAAATGCGAAAACCATTTTTTTTTTTTTTTTTTTTTTTAAAAAAAAATTTGAAACAAACGCCATTCCCGTGTGGGAGAATGTAATAACTCCATCTTTTACCAGAACACGAGGGTAGGGTGTAGCCTACATCTTTTCGGCAAAACACACTCAAGAAGTGCAATACCATGGTAACGTGCAACACAAGAACTAACATCTCCTGAGTGCATCCGTCAGAGCATGACCCTCACAGCCCCAACGGGTTCTTAGCCAAATGAGTATGCTCTCAAGACATTCAAATGGCTGGGGATTTTGTGAGTCATTGACCACTTACAACAGGGAAAGAAATAGAAAGAAAGACGATGATCATGAAAGGAAACCATAGAATACTGGAGATATACAGGTATGCAAAACGACAGTCCAACTACATGTAAATGCATCATGTAAGAAACTACCAAGACGAAGAGAGCATGATGTAACCCTACAACTATGCATGACACAAAAATAGTTGAGGGTGCCGAACTAGAAACATCTGTAAAATGGAATCCACACAATAGAGAATGTAGTATGTCCTCAATACCAACAACAATAATAAATGACCGAACCTAAACATCCTAAACACAGACAGTTCCAATGAACACATTAGGTATATGAACGCGAAAGAGGTGTAGTGACAATGAAACAGTTATCAGATGAACGACTACCAGTTAACACCAAGATATGATTGGAATCGAAAACATCACACCTATTATCCTCAAACACAACCTTAAACTTAGCATCACATAACTGACTAATACTCAATAGATTGGACTTAAGACCCTTAACAAAAAGAAGCTCATGACTATTGAGCGATTCAACCTCAGAAAAGTTACCTTTACCTTCAACCGGAAGCATTTTACCATTACCAAACCTAACCTTACCTCCATAACCAAGAGTTAGGTTATCAATCAGAGTCTTATCACCTGTCATATGACGCGAACAACCGCTGTCAAGATACCATGATAAAGGCATTGGGTCAACCAACCGAGCCATGTGAGATACTATTTTCCTGGATGCATCCATACTCCTATCCCAGAAATGTGGTGGTGGAGTAGGCATGGGTGTTGTTTGAGGACGATTTCCATACGGAGAGGTTCTGGGTAAACCCCACGGAGCATAGCCATTCCACATGTATGGAGCCTGCATGGAGAAAGTAGAAGACTTGTTCCAATATGAATTACCTGGAAAAGAAGGATGATGAGCAGGATACAAATTATTCCAACAAAAAGCAGAAGTGTGACCCATGCGACCACATGTTAGACATTTAAAGCCTTTGTGTCTAGAATTCTTTTTCCGAACATGCTGTACATGAGTAACCTTGGGTGGTGATACCACACTAGACACCTGCACAGGAGCAGGAAGAGCGACACTTGTTGGTCGCACAAAGGTAGTGCGGGAAGTGCTAGCAGTAGCAAGAGGAACAGATGTGTCATAACCTAAACCAGATTTATCTGAATGGGATTTACCGATTCCCAACAGAGAGTTTAGATTAGCACTTGCTTTACCAAACCCAACCAATTGTTTGTTAGCAGCAAACAACTCAGCCTTTACTTTCTCATGCTCCAATACAAGGGATCGATACCGTGTCTCCAGATCATTATTCAGTTTTTCCAGAGTGACAATACGCACTTGGAAATCCTCCTTTTCCTTCACAAATTCTTCCTTCAACATGTTGGAATCACCTGTAAGATTGCATATATCCTGTCCAAGACTATCTACCTGATCCTGCAAGACGGTGTTAGTTTTTTCAAGCAACTTTACTTGTTGCATGGAAAACTTATACATATCACATAATTCACTAGTAGTAGCATGAACACCAGAATCAGAAACATTAATATCAGCAGAAGAGGATACAATACCTCCTGGATGTTCATCCAGGGATGCACTGAAGACCACATAATTGGAGACAACATTTGAGAGATTCCCATCATCATCTTCATCTGAATCATCCCATGTTACTGTGAGGTTCGCTTTGGAATTGTCACCAGGTTTGCGATCCACCTTCTTGTCACATTCATTTGCAAAGTGCCCATAATCACGACACTTGTAACATTGAACATCTTTACGATCAACTCGAGCTCTTCTCCCATCCACAGAGAACCGCTCAAAACCACGACTTCTAGGAGCATTTGAGGAATCAGGAAATCGCTTTCGAGGATCTCGATTCTGTTGATATTTCAGAATCTTCTGAAAGCTACGTGACAGAAACGCATAGTTATCATCCACATCCTGTTCTTCATCATCAGAAGGTCCTGTGGAAGGTTCTTTAGACGATGTAGCTTTGAATGCTACAGATTTGTTCTTCAAAGGTTCTTCCAAAGCCTGTTCCATCTCACATGTCCTTAGTTTCCCAGCCAGTGTCTCGATGGACATGTTCTTAATCACATTACTCTCAGTGATGGCATCCTTACGTGAACGAAACCGAGGAGGCAAAGCACGCAATATCTTACGTACCACTTGTGTGTCAGTATATGCATGACCAATAGCCGCACTGCAGTTTATGATGTCTTGGAGACGAATAAAGAAATCATCAAAGGTCTCAGAATTATCCATCCGTAGATTCTCAAACTGAGATGTTAACAGTTCCAGCTTACTTTCTTTGACTGTTTCGTCACCTTCATGTGTACAGATAAGCCTGTTCCATGCATCTTTAGCCTCTTCACAGCCTTGCACCCGACGAAACTCACTAGCATTTAATGCCATGAAAATAGCATTGAGTGCCTTGTTGTTATAATTTGCCAACAACTTCTGTTCAGGTGTCCACTTTTCACGTGGCGTCAGTGATGTAACAGCAGTATCATCAGTACCTGTAGTAGTCAGAGGTTCTTTCCACCCTGTGACAACAGAAAGCCAGACTTCTTCTCCTAATGCTTGGAGATAAGCTCGCATACGTACTTTCCAATGACCAAAGTCCTTTCCACTGAATTGTGGAGGAAGACTTGAAGTAGCAGACTTGTGAGATTCCATAAAGCACTATTGATCGTTAGCGTGAGCCTTTACGCTCCTTAACCAGCCCCCAGCGACTGATACCAATTGAGAAACTACAAATAGTGCTAGCATAACAAATGTAAATTCAAACAAGCAATCAAACAATACACAGAAAGTAAATAACACACAGAGATTTTTTAACGTGGTAAAACCCAAGCAGGGAAACGTCCACGGTTGTCCTCGCGACAACAAAATAATCCACTAGATGAAAAGAGATGTACAAACCTATCAACTACCTGCACTCACTGCGAGTTGATACTCCTGGTTATCTCTAACACCTTGACTTCACCAGAGCACCTTGATGTACGCACAAGAGACTCGACTCCTTGATGAACACACAAGAAGACTCGAAGCCGAATTCACAATAACTCTTGAAGATCACAAAGATATGAATTGAGAGAAGGGGGAAGAAAGGGAATTGAGTTCAATAGCCACAACACTTTCAATATCAAAAACCTAACCAAAACACATGAACTAGAAGAAGAATAAACGGCCAAAGAACTGACTTGTTCTTTGGAAGAGAAACCCTATTTATACTTAGGGTTGGAAACAAAGGAAAATGGGCCGAAATAGAGCAAACCGACTTTGGACGTTCGTACGTCGATATGACGTTCGAACGTCGCCACACAAAAATAAGCCTGCTGCCTACCATGACGTACGAACGCTCTAACTCGGTACGTACGTCTCCATACGAAACACGTCTGCTGCCTACTTGGACGTACGAACGTCCTAACTGCGTACGTACGTCCTGACCAAAAGATGTTTGCTGCTTCAGTGGACGTACGTACGTCCTAACTCGGTACGTACGTCCAGAACCCAATAACTTTTCCTGGACAGAACTAAGAAACACGAAGGACACGAGACGACCATGCGTACATCTTGATTTTCCTAACAACGAATTCAAGGCGAGATAACCAAGGACACTTTGTCACAAAATTGATGTCAAACTACTTCGTGCCGGTTTCGTCTATTTCCAAGTTCGGACTGAAAACCGAGTAAATGCCGACTGAACGGACGGACATAAATCTCGTTTTCACGGACGGAACGTTGTTTTTTCACCTGAACGCCCCGAGTTAAGTAATGGAGTGGCTAGTCTCTTAGGTGTTTCGTTTTCGATTGGGAAACATGTGTGTTTCGTCCACTTATTAGTTCGGAAAAAAAATCGAGTACATACGAAGCCGAATGTCTGGACAAAACCCCGTTCCCATCGTCCAAATGTTCTATATTGGCCTTACAACGTCTCGACTAAGCCTTGTCGATCTTGAGCTTTTAGATTCTAAAACAAGTGAGTTTCGTCCATTTCCAAGTTCGGACAAAAAACCGAGTAAATGCCGACTGAACGGACGGACATAAATCTAGTCTTACGGACGGAACGTTGTTTTTTCACCTTAGAACGCCCCGAGTTAAGTAATGGAGTGGCTAGTCTCTTAGGTGTATCGTTTTCCATTGGGAAACATGTGTGTTTCGTCCACTTTTAAGTTCTGAAAATAAATTGTGTACATACGAAGCCGAATGTCCGGACAATACCCCGTTCCCATGGTCCAAATGTTCAATATTGGCCTTTAAACGTCCCAGATAAGCCTTATCGATCTTGAGGTTTTAGATTCCAAAACAAGTGATTTTCGTCCATTTCCAAGTTCGGACCGAAAACCGAGTAAATGCCGGCCGAACAGACGAACATATATCATGTTTTTACAGACGGAACGTAGTTTTTTCACCTTAGAATGCCCCAAGTTAAGTAAAGGAGTGGCTAGTCTCTTAGGTGTGTCGTTTTCCATTGGAAAACATGTTTGTTTCGTCCACTTATAAGTTCGGAACAAAAATCGAGTACATACCAAGCCGAATGTCTGGACAAAACACCGTTCGCATGGTCCAAATTTTCTATATTAGCCTTAAAACGTCCCAGCTAAGCCTGGTCGATCTTGAGGTTTTAGATTCCAAAACAAGTGAGTTTCGTCCATTTCCAAGTTCGGACCGAAAACCGAGTAAATGCCGACCAAACAGACGGACTTAAATCTCGTTTTTACAGACGGAACGTTGTTTTTTCACATTAGAACGCCCCGAGTTAAATAACGGAGTGGCTAGTTTCTTAGGTGTATCGTTTCCCATTGGGAAACATGTGTGTTTCGTCCACTTATAAGTTCGGAACAAAATTCAAGTACATACCAAGCCGAATGTCCGGACAAAACCCTGTTCCCATCGTCCAAATGTTCTATATTGGCCTTACAACGTCCCGACTAAGCCTTGTCGATCTTGAGGTTTTAGATTCTAAAACAAGTGAGTTTCGTCCATTTCCAAGTTCGGACAGAAAAACGAGTAAATGCCGACTGAACGGACGGACATAAATCTCGTTTTCACGGACGGAATGTTGTTTTTTCACCTGAACGCCCCGAGTTAAGTAATGGAGTGGCTAGTCTCTTAGGTGTTTCGTTTTCGATTGGGAAACATGTGTATTTCGTCCACTTATTAGTTCGGAACAAAAATCGAGTACATACGAAGCCGAATGTCTGGACAAAACCCCGTTCCCATCGTCCAAATGTTCTATATTGGCCTTACAACGTCTCGACTAAGCCTTGCCGATCTTGAGGTTTTAGATTCTAAAACAAGTGAGTTTCGTCCATTTCCAAGTTCGGACAGAAAAACGAGTAAATGCCGACTAAACGGACGGACATAAATCTAGTTTTTACGGACGGAACGTTGTTTTTTCACCTTAGAACGCCCCGAGTTAAGTAATGGAGTGGCTAGTCTCTTAGGTGTATCGTTTTCCATTGGGAAACATGTGTGTTTCGTCCACTTTTAAGTTCTGAAAATAAATTGTGTACATACGAAGCCGAATGTCCGGACAATACCCCGTTCCCATGGTCCAAATGTTCAATATTGGCCTTAAAACGTCCCGGATAAGCCTTGTCGATCTTGAGGTTTTAGATTCCAAAACAAGTGAGTTTCGTCCATTTCCAAGATCGAACCGAAAACCGAGTAAATGTCGGCCGAACTGACGGACATAAATCTCGTTTTTACGGTCAGAACGTTGTTTTATCACCTTAGAACGCCCCGAGTTAAATAATGGAGTGGCTAGTATCTTAGGTGTATCGTTTTCCATTGGGAAACATGTGTGTTTCGTCCACTTATTAGTTCGGAACAAAAATCGAGTACATACCAAGCCGAATGTTCGGACAAAACACCGATCCCATGGTCCAAATGTTCTATATTGGCCTTAAAATGCCCCGACTAAGCCTTGTCGATCTTGAGGTTTTAGATTCCAAAACAAGTGAGTTTCGTCCATTTCCAAGTTCGGACTGAAAACCGAGTAAATGCCGACTGAACGGACGGACATAAATCTCGTTTTTACGGACGGAACGTTGTTTTTTCACCTGAACGCCCCGAGTTAAGTAATGGAGTGGCTAGTCTCTTAGGTGTATCGTTTTAAATTGGGAAACATGTGTGTTTCGTCCACTTTTAAGTTCGGAACAAAAATCGAGTACATACGAAGCCGAATGTCTGGACAAAACCCCGTTCCCATCGTCCAAATGTTCTATATTGGCCTTACAACGTCTCGACTAAGCCTTGTCGATCTTGAGGTTTTAGATTCTAAAACAAGTGAGTTTCGTCCATTTCCAAGTTCGGACAGAAAACCGAGTAAATGCCGACTGAACGGACGGACATAAATCTAGTTTTTACGGACGGAACATTGTTTTTTTACCTTAGAACGCCCCGAGTTAAGTAATGGAGTGGCTAGTCTCTTAGGTGTATCGTTTTCCATTGGGAAACATGTGTGTTTCGTCCACTTTTAAGTTCTGAAAATAAATTGTGTACATACGAAGCCGAATGTCCGGACAATACCCGTTCCCATGTTCCAAATGTTCAATATTGGCCTTAAAACGTCCCGGATAAGCCTTGTCGATCTTGAGGTTTTAGATTCCAAAACAAGTGAGTTTCGTCCATTTCCAAGTTCGGACCGAAAACCGAGTAAATGCCGACCGAACGGACGGACTTAAATCTCGTTTTTACAGATGGAACGTTGTTTTTTCACATTAGAACGCCCCGAGTTAAATAACGGAGTGGCTAGTTTCTTAGGTGTATCGTTTCCCATTGGGAAACATGTGTGTTTCGTCCACTGATAAGTTCGGAACAAAAATCGAGTACATACGAAGCCGAATGTCCGGACAAAACCCCGTTCCCATCGTCCAAATGTTCTATATTGGCCTTAAAACGTCCCGACTAAGCCTTGTCGATCTTGAGGTTTTAGATTTCAAAACAAGTGAGTTTCGTCCATTTCCAAGTTCGGACCGAAATCCGAGTAAATGCCGACCGAACGGACGGACATAAATCTCGTTTTTACGGACGAAACGTTGTTTTTCCACCTTAGAACGCCCCGAGTTAAGTAATGGAGTGGCTAGTCTCTTAGGTGTATCGTTTTAAATTGGGAAACATGTGTGTTTCGTCCACTTTTAAGTTCGGAACAAAAATCGAGTACATACGAAGCCGAATGTCCGGACAAAACCCCGTTCCCATCGTCCAAATGTTCTATATTGGCCTTAAAACGTCCCTACTAAGCCTTGTCGATATTGAGGTTTTAGATTCCAAAACAAGTGAGTTTCGTCCATTTCCAAGTTCGGACCAAAAACCGAGTAAATGCCGACCGAACGGACGGACATAAATCTCGTTTTTACGGGCGGAACGTTGTTTTTTCACCTTAGACCGCCCCGAGTTAAGTAATGTAGTGGCTAGTCTCTTAGGTGTATCGTTTTCCAATGGGAAACATGTGTGTTTGGTCCACTTTTAAGTTCGGAACAAAAATCGAGTACATACGAAGCCGAATATCCGGACAAAACTCCGTTCCCATCGTCCAAATATTCTATATTTGCCTTAAAACGTCCCGACTAAGCCTTGTCGATCTTGAGGTTTTAGATTCCAAAACAAGTGAGTTTCGTCCATTTCCATGTTCGGACCAAAAACCGAGTAAATGCCGATCGAACGGACAGACATAAATCTCGTTTTTACGGGCGGAACATTGTTTTTTCACCTTAGAACGCCCCGAGTTAAGTAATGGAGTGGCTACTCTCTTAAGTGTATCGTTTTCCATTGGGAAACATGTGTGTTTCGTCCACTTATAAGTTCGGAACAAAAATCGAGTACATACCAAGCCGAATGTCCGGACAAAACCCGGTTCCCATCGTCCAAATGTTCTATATTGGCCTTAAAACGTCCCGACTAAGCCTTGTCGATCTTGAGGTTTTAGATTCCAAAACAAGTGAGTTTCGTCCATTTCCAAGTTCGGACCAAAAACCGATTAAATGCCGACCGAACGGACGGACATAAATCACGTTTTTACGGGCGGAACGTTGTTTTTTCACCTTAGACCGCCCCGAGTTAAGTAATGGAGTGGCTAGTCTCTTAGGTGTATCGTTTTCCATTGGGAAACATGTGTGTTTCGTCCACTTTTAAGTTCAGAACAAAAATCGAGTACATACGAAGCCGAATATCCGGACAAAACCCCGTTCCCATCGTCCAAATGTTCTATATTGGCCTTAAAACGTCCCGACTAAGCCTTGTCGATCTTGAGGTTTTAGATTCCAAAACAAGTGAGTTTCGTCCATTTCCAAGTTCGGACAAAAAACCGGGTAAATGCCGACCGAACGGACAGACTTAAATCTCGTTTTTACGGGCGGAACATTGTTTTTTCACCTTAGAACTCCCCGAGTTAAGTAATGGAGTGGCTAGTCTCTTAAGTGTATCGTTTTCCATTGCGAAACATGTGTGTTTCGTCCACTTATAAGTTCGGAACAAAAATCGAGTACATACGAAGCCGAATGTCCAGACAAAACCCCGTTCCCATCGTCCAAATGTTCTATATTGGCCTTAAAACGTCCCGACTAAGCCTTGTCGATCTTGAGGTTTTAGATTCCAAAACAAGTGAGTTTCGTCCATTTCCAAGTTGTGACCGAAAACCGATTATATGATGACCGAACGGATGGCCATAAAGCTCGTTTTTACGGACGGAACGTTGTTTTTTCACCTTAGAACGCCCCGAGTTAAATAACGGAGTGGCTAGTCTCTTAGGTGTATCGTTTTCCATTGGGAAACATGTGTGTTTCGTCCACGTCTAAGTTCGAAAACAAAAAATCGAGAACATACCAAGCCGAATGTCTGGACAAAACACAGTTCCCATGGTCCAAATTTTCTATATTAGCCTTAAAACGTCCCAGCTAAGCCTTGTCGATCTTGAGGTTTTAGATTCCAAAACAAGTGAGTTTCGTTGATATCCAAGTTCGGACCGAAAACCGAGTAAATGCCGACCGAACGGACGGACTTCAATCTCGTTTTTAGGGTCAGAACGTTGTTTTTTCACCTTAGAACGCCCCGAGTTAAATAATGGAGTGGCTAGTATCTTAGGTGTATCGTTTTTCATTGGGAAACATGTGTGTTTCGTCCACTTAAAAGTTCGGAACAAAAATCGAGTACACACCAAGCCGTATGTCCGAATAAATACCCGTTCCCATAGTCCGAATGTTCTATATTGGCCTTAAAAGGCCCCAACTAAGCCTTGTCGATCTTGAGGTTTCGGATTCCAAAACAAGTGAGTTTCGTTCATTTCGAAGTTCGGACCGAAAACCGAGTAAATGTCGACCGAATGGACGGACATAAATCTCGTTTTTACGGACGGAACGTTGTTTTTCACGTTTGAACGCCCCGAGTTAAATAAAGGAGTGGCTAGTCTCTTAAAACAAGTGAGTTTCGTCGATTTCCAATGAACACATTAGGTATATGAACGCGAAAGAGGTGTAGTGACAATGAAACAGTTATCAGATGAACGACTACCAGTTAACACCAAGATATGATTGGAATCGAAAACATCACACCTATTATCCTCAAACACAACCTTAAACTTAGCATCACATAACTGACTAATACTCAATAGATTGGACTTAAGACCCTTAACAAAAAGAAGCTCATGACTATTGAGCGATTCAACCTCAGAAAAGTTACCTTTACCTTCAACCGGAAGCATTTTACCATTACCAAACCTAACCTTACCTCCATAACCAAGAGTTAGGTTATCAATCAGAGTCTTATCACCTGTCATATGACGCGAACAACCGCTGTCAAGATACCATGATAAAGGCATTGGGTCAACCAACCGAGCCATGTGAGATACTATTTTCCTGGATGCATCCATACTCCTATCCCAGAAATGTGGTGGTGGAGTAGGCATGGGTGTTGTTTGAGGACGATTTCCATACGGAGAGGTTCTGGGTAAACCCCACGGAGCATAGCCATTCCACATGTATGGAGCCTGCATGGAGAAAGTAGAAGACTTGTTCCAATATGAATTACCTGGAAAAGAAGGATGATGAGCAGGATACAAATTATTCCAACAAAAAGCAGAAGTGTGACCCATGCGACCACATGTTAGACATTTAAAGCCTTTGTGTCTAGAATTCTTTTTCCGAACATGCTGTACATGAGTAACCTTGGGTGGTGATACCACACTAGACACCTGCACAGGAGCAGGAAGAGCGACACTTGTTGGTCGCACAAAGGTAGTGCGGGAAGTGCTAGCAGTAGCAAGAGGAACAGATGTGTCATAACCTAAACCAGATTTATCTGAATGGGATTTACCGATTCCCAACAGAGAGTTTAGATTAGCACTTGCTTTACCAAACCCAACCAATTGTTTGTTAGCAGCAAACAACTCAGCCTTTACTTTCTCATGCTCCAATACAAGGGATCGATACCGTGTCTCCAGATCATTATTCAGTTTTTCCAGAGTGACAATACGCACTTGGAAATCCTCCTTTTCCTTCACAAATTCTTCCTTCAACATGTTGGAATCACCTGTAAGATTGCATATATCCTGTCCAAGACTATCTACCTGATCCTGCAAGACGGTGTTAGTTTTTTCAAGCAACTTTACTTGTTGCATGGAAAACTTATACATATCACATAATTCACTAGTAGTAGCATGAACACCAGAATCAGAAACATTAATATCAGCAGAAGAGGATACAATACCTCCTGGATGTTCATCCAGGGATGCACTGAAGACCACATAATTGGAGACAACATTTGAGAGATTCCCATCATCATCTTCATCTGAATCATCCCATGTTACTGTGAGGTTCGCTTTGGAATTGTCACCAGGTTTGCGATCCACCTTCTTGTCACATTCATTTGCAAAGTGCCCATAATCACGACACTTGTAACATTGAACATCTTTACGATCAACTCGAGCTCTTCTCCCATCCACAGAGAACCGCTCAAAACCACGACTTCTAGGAGCATTTGAGGAATCAGGAAATCGCTTTCGAGGATCTCGATTCTGTTGATATTTCAGAATCTTCTGAAAGCTACGTGACAGAAACGCATAGTTATCATCCACATCCTGTTCTTCATCATCAGAAGGTCCTGTGGAAGGTTCTTTAGACGATGTAGCTTTGAATGCTACAGATTTGTTCTTCAAAGGTTCTTCCAAAGCCTGTTCCATCTCACATGTCCTTAGTTTCCCAGCCAGTGTCTCGATGGACATGTTCTTAATCACATTACTCTCAGTGATGGCATCCTTACGTGAACGAAACCGAGGAGGCAAAGCACGCAATATCTTACGTACCACTTGTGTGTCAGTATATGCATGACCAATAGCCGCACTGCAGTTTATGATGTCTTGGAGACGAATAAAGAAATCATCAAAGGTCTCAGAATTATCCATCCGTAGATTCTCAAACTGAGATGTTAACAGTTCCAGCTTACTTTCTTTGACTGTTTCGTCACCTTCATGTGTACAGATAAGCCTGTTCCATGCATCTTTAGCCTCTTCACAGCCTTGCACCCGACGAAACTCACTAGCATTTAATGCCATGAAAATAGCATTGAGTGCCTTGTTGTTATAATTTGCCAACAACTTCTGTTCAGGTGTCCACTTTTCACGTGGCGTCAGTGATGTAACAGCAGTATCATCAGTACCTGTAGTAGTCAGAGGTTCTTTCCACCCTGTGACAACAGAAAGCCAGACTTCTTCTCCTAATGCTTGGAGATAAGCTCGCATACGTACTTTCCAATGACCAAAGTCCTTTCCACTGAATTGTGGAGGAAGACTTGAAGTAGCAGACTTGTGAGATTCCATAAAGCACTATTGATCGTTAGCGTGAGCCTTTACGCTCCTTAACCAGCCCCCAGCGACTGATACCAATTGAGAAACTACAAATAGTGCTAGTATAACAAATGTAAATTCAAACAAGCAATCAAACAATACACAGAAAGTAAATAACACACAGAGATTTTTTAACGTGGTAAAACCCAAGCAGGGAAACGTCCACGGTTGTCCTCGCGACAACAAAATAATCCACTAGATGAAAAGAGATGTACAAACCTATCAACTACCTGCACTCACTGCGAGTTGATACTCCTGGTTATCTCTAACACCTTGACTTCACCAGAGCACCTTGATGTACGCACAAGAGACTCGACTCCTTGATGAACACACAAGAAGACTCGAAGCCGAATTCACAATAACTCTTGAAGATCACAAAGATATGAATTGAGAGAAGGGGGAAGAAAGGGAATTGAGTTCAATAGCCACAACACTTTCAATATCAAAAACCTAACCAAAACACATGAACTAGAAGAAGAATAAACGGCCAAAGAACTGACTTGTTCTTTGGAAGAGAAACCCTATTTATACTTAGGGTTGGAAACAAAGGAAAATGGGCCGAAATAGAGCAAACCGACTTTGGACGTTCGTACGTCGATATGACGTTCGAACGTCGCCACACAAAAATAAGCCTGCTGCCTACCATGACGTACGAACGCTCTAACTCGGTACGTACGTCTCCATACGAAACACGTCTGCTGCCTACTTGGACGTACGAACGTCCTAACTGCGTACGTACGTCCTGACCAAAAGATGTTTGCTGCTTCAGTGGACGTACGTACGTCCTAACTCGGTACGTACGTCCAGAACCCAATAACTTTTCCTGGACAGAACTAAGAAACACGAAGGACACGAGACGACCATGCGTACATCTTGATTTTCCTAACAACGAATTCAAGGCGAGATAACCAAGGACACTTTGTCACAAAATTGATGTCAAACTACTTCGTGCCGGTTTCGTCTATTTCCAAGTTCGGACTGAAAACCGAGTAAATGCCGACTGAACGGACGGACATAAATCTCGTTTTCACGGACGGAACGTTGTTTTTTCACCTGAACGCCCCGAGTTAAGTAATGGAGTGGCTAGTCTCTTAGGTGTTTCGTTTTCGATTGGGAAACATGTGTGTTTCGTCCACTTATTAGTTCGGAAAAAAAATCGAGTACATACGAAGCCGAATGTCTGGACAAAACCCCGTTCCCATCGTCCAAATGTTCTATATTGGCCTTACAACGTCTCGACTAAGCCTTGTCGATCTTGAGCTTTTAGATTCTAAAACAAGTGAGTTTCGTCCATTTCCAAGTTCGGATAAAAAACCGAGTAAATGCCGACTGAACGGACGGACATAAATCTAGTCTTACGGACGGAACGTTGTTTTTTCACCTTAGAACGCCCCGAGTTAAGTAATGGAGTGGCTAGTCTCTTAGGTGTATCGTTTTCCATTGGGAAACATGTGTGTTTCGTCCACTTTTAAGTTCTGAAAATAAATTGTGTACATACGAAGCCGAATGTCCGGACAATACCCCGTTCCCATGGTCCAAATGTTCAATATTGGCCTTTAAACGTCCCAGATAAGCCTTATCGATCTTGAGGTTTTAGATTCCAAAACAAGTGATTTTCGTCCATTTCCAAGTTCGGACCGAAAACCGAGTAAATGCCGGCCGAACAGACGAACATATATCATGTTTTTACAGACGGAACGTAGTTTTTTCACCTTAGAATGCCCCAAGTTAAGTAAAGGAGTGGCTAGTCTCTTAGGTGTGTCGTTTTCCATTGGAAAACATGTTTGTTTCGTCCACTTATAAGTTCGGAACAAAAATCGAGTACATACCAAGCCGAATGTCTGGACAAAACACCGTTCGCATGGTCCAAATTTTCTATATTAGCCTTAAAACGTCCCAGCTAAGCCTGGTCGATCTTGAGGTTTTAGATTCCAAAACAAGTGAGTTTCGTCCATTTCCAAGTTCGGACCGAAAACCGAGTAAATGCCGACCAAACAGACGGACTTAAATCTCGTTTTTACAGACGGAACGTTGTTTTTTCACATTAGAACGCCCCGAGTTAAATAACGGAGTGGCTAGTTTCTTAGGTGTATCGTTTCCCATTGGGAAACATGTGTGTTTCGTCCACTTATAAGTTCGGAACAAAATTCAAGTACATACCAAGCCGAATGTCCGGACAAAACCCCGTTCCCATCGTCCAAATGTTCTATATTGGCCTTACAACGTCCCGACTAAGCCTTGTCGATCTTGAGGTTTTAGATTCTAAAACAAGTGAGTTTCGTCCATTTCCAAGTTCGGACAGAAAAACGAGTAAATGCCGACTGAACGGACGGACATAAATCTCGTTTTCACGGACGGAACGTTGTTTTTTCACCTGAACGCCCCGAGTTAAGTAATGGAGTGGCTAGTCTCTTAGGTGTTTCGTTTTCGATTGGGAAACATGTGTGTTTCGTCCACTTATTAGTTCGGAACAAAAATCGAGTACATACGAAGCCGAATGTCTGGACAAAACCCCGTTCCCATCGTCCAAATGTTCTATATTGGCCTTACAACGTCTCGACTAAGCCTTGCCGATCTTGAGGTTTTAGATTCTAAAACAAGTGAGTTTCGTCCATTTCCAAGTTCGGACAGAAAAACGAGTAAATGCCGACTGAACGGACGGACATAAATCTAGTTTTTACGGACGGAACGTTGTTTTTTCACCTTAGAACGCCCCGAGTTAAGTAATGGAGTGGCTAGTCTCTTAGGTGTATCGTTTTCCATTGGGAAACATGTGTGTTTCGTCCACTTTTAAGTTCTGAAAATAAATTGTGTACATACGAAGCCGAATGTCCGGACAATACCCCGTTCCCATGGTCCAAATGTTCAATATTGGCCTTAAAACGTCCCGGATAAGCCTTGTCGATCTTGAGGTTTTAGATTCCAAAACAAGTGAGTTTCGTCCATTTCCAAGATCGAACCGAAAACCGAGTAAATGTCGGCCGAACTGACGGACATTAATCTCGTTTTTACGGTCAGAATGTTGTTTTATCACCTTAGAACGCCCCGAGTTAAATAATGGAGTGGCTAGTATCTTAGGTGTATCGTTTTCCATTGGGAAACATGTGTGTTTCGTCCACTTATTAGTTCGGAACAAAAATCGAGTACATACCAAGCCGAATGTTCGGACAAAACACCGATCCCATGGTCCAAATGTTCTATATTGGCCTTAAAATGCCCCGACTAAGCCTTGTCGATCTTGAGGTTTTAGATTCCAAAACAAGTGAGTTTCGTCCATTTCCAAGTTCGGACTGAAAACCGAGTAAATGCCGACTGAACGGACGGACATAAATCTCGTTTTTACGGACGGAACGTTGTTTTTTCACCTGAACGCCCCGAGTTAAGTAATGGAGTGGCTAGTCTCTTAGGTGTATCGTTTTAAATTGGGAAACATGTGTGTTTCGTCCACTTTTAAGTTCGGAACAAAAATCGAGTACATACGAAGCCGAATGTCTGGACAAAACCCCGTTCCCATCGTCCAAATGTTCTATATTGGCCTTACAACGTCTCGACTAAGCCTTGTCGATCTTGAGGTTTTAGATTCTAAAACAAGTGAGTTTCGTCCATTTCCAAGTTCGGACAGAAAACCGAGTAAATGCCGACTGAACGGACGGACATAAATCTAGTTTTTACGGACGGAACATTGTTTTTTTACCTTAGAACGCCCCGAGTTAAGTAATGGAGTGGCTAGTCTCTTAGGTGTATCGTTTTCCATTGGGAAACATGTGTGTTTCGTCCACTTTTAAGTTCTGAAAATAAATTGTGTACATACGAAGCCGAATGTCCGGACAATACCCGTTCCCATGTTCCAAATGTTCAATATTGGCCTTAAAACGTCCCGGATAAGCCTTGTCGATCTTGAGGTTTTAGATTCCAAAACAAGTGAGTTTCGTCCATTTCTAAGATCGAACCGAAAACAGAGTAAATGCCGGCCGAACTGACGGACATAAATCTCGTTTTTACGGTCAGAACGTTGTTTTATCACCTTAGAACGCCCCGAGTTAAATAATGGAGTGGCTAGTATCTTAGGTGTATCGTTTTCCATTGGGAAACATGTGTGTTTCGTCCACTTATTAGTTCGGAACAAAAATCGAGTACATACCAAGCCGAATGTTCGGAAAAAACACCGTTCCCATGGTCCAAATGTTCTATATTGGCCTTAAAACGCCCCGACTAAGCCTTGTCGATCTTGAGGTTTTAGATTCCAAAACAAGTGAGTTTCGTCCATTTCCAAGTTCGGACCGAAAACCGAGTAAATGCCCACCGAACAGACGAACATATATCTTGTTTTTACAGACGGAACGTAGTTTTTTCACCTTAGAATGCCCCGAGTTAAGTAAAGGAGTGGCTAGTCTCTTAGGTGTGTCGTTTTCCATTGGGAAACATGTGTGTTTTGTCCACTTATAAGTTCGGAACAAAAATCGAGTACATACCAAGCCGAATGTCTGGACAAAACACCGTTCCCATGGTCCAAATTTTCTATATTAGCCTTAAAACTTCCCAGCTAAGCCTGGTCGATCTTGAGGTTTTAGATTCCAAAACAAGTGAGTTTCGTCCATTTCCAAGTTCGGACCGAAAACCGAGTAAATGCCGACCGAACGGACGGACTTAAATCTCGTTTTTACAGATGGAACGTTGTTTTTTCACATTAGAACGCCCCGAGTTAAATAAAGGAGTGGCTAGTTTCTTAGGTGTATCGTTTCCCATTGGGAAACATGTGTGTTTCGTCCACTTATAAGTTCGGAACAAAAATCGAGTACATACGAAGCCGAATGTCCGGACAAAACCCCGTTCCCATCGTCCAAATGTTCTATATTGGCCTTAAAACGTCCCGACTAAGCCTTGTCGATCTTGAGGTTTTAGATTTCAAAACAAGTGAGTTTCGTCCATTTCCAAGTTCGGACCGAAATCCGAGTAAATGTCGACCGAACGGACGGACATAAATCTCGTTTTTACGGACGAAACGTTGTTTTTCCACCTTAGAACGCCCCGAGTTAAGTAATGGAGTGGCTAGTCTCTTAGGTGTATCGTTTTAAATTGGGAAACATGTGTGTTTCGTCCACTTTTAAGTTCGGAACAAAAATCGAGTACATACGAAGCCGAATGTCCGGACAAAACCCCGTTCCCATCGTCCAAATGTTCTATATTGGCCTTAAAACGTCCCTACTAAGCCTTGTCGATATTGAGGTTTTAGATTCCAAAACAAGTGAGTTTCGTCCATTTCCAAGTTCGGACCAAAAACCGAGTAAATGCCGACCGAACGGACGGACATAAATCTCGTTTTTACGGGCGGAACGTTGTTTTTTCACCTTAGACCGCCCCGAGTTAAGTAATGTAGTGGCTAGTCTCTTAGGTGTATCGTTTTCCAATGGGAAACATGTGTGTTTGGTCCACTTTTAAGTTCGGAACAAAAATCGAGTACATACGAAGCCGAATATCCGGACAAAACTCCGTTCCCATCGTCCAAATATTCTATATTTGCCTTAAAACGTCCCGACTAAGCCTTGTCGATCTTGAGGTTTTAGATTCCAAAACAAGTGAGTTTCGTCCATTTCCATGTTCGGACCAAAAACCGAGTAAATGCCGATCGAACGGACAGACATAAATCTCGTTTTTACGGGCGGAACATTGTTTTTTCACCTTAGAACGCCCCGAGTTAAGTAATGGAGTGGCTAGTCTCTTAGGTGTATCGTTTTCCATTGGGAAACATGTGTGTTTCGTCCACGTCTAAGTTCGAAAACAAAAAATCGAGAACATACCAAGCCGAATGTCTGGACAAAACACAGTTCCCATGGTCCAAATTTTCTATATTAGCCTTAAAACGTCCCAGCTAAGCCTTGTCGATCTTGAGGTTTTAGATTCCAAAACAAGTGAGTTTCGTTGATATCCAAGTTCGGACCGAAAACCGAGTAAATGCCGACCGAACGGACGGACTTCAATCTCGTTTTTAGGGTCAGAACGTTGTTTTTTCACCTTAGAACGCCCCGAGTTAAATAATGGAGTGGCTAGTATCTTAGGTGTATCGTTTCCCATTGGGAAACATGTGTGTTTCGTCCACTTATAAGTTCGGAACAAAAATCGAGTACATACCAAGCCGAATGTCCGGACAAAACCCGGTTCCCATCGTCCAAATGTTCTATATTGGCCTTAAAACGTCCCGACTAAGCCTTGTCGATCTTGAGGTTTTAGATTCCAAAACAAGTGAGTTTCGTCCATTTCCAAGTTCGGACCAAAAACCGATTAAATGCCGACCGAACGGACGGACATAAATCACGTTTTTACGGGCGGAACGTTGTTTTTTCACCTTAGACCGCCCCGAGTTAAGTAATGGAGTGGCTAGTCTCTTAGGTGTATCGTTTTCCATTGGGAAACATGTGTGTTTCGTCCACTTTTAAGTTCAGAACAAAAATCGAGTACATACGAAGCCGAATATCCGGACAAAACCCCGTTCCCATCGTCCAAATGTTCTATATTGGCCTTAAAACGTCCCGACTAAGCCTTGTCGATCTTGAGGTTTTAGATTCCAAAACAAGTGAGTTTCGTCCATTTCCAAGT
The DNA here is from genome assembly GCA_023053565.1 of Aquilegia eximia. NCBI lineage: Eukaryota > Viridiplantae > Streptophyta > Magnoliopsida > Ranunculales > Ranunculaceae > Aquilegia > Aquilegia eximia. Next base: position 963,811 of record JALIGU010000012.1, on the reverse strand, counting down.
TCGGACAAAAAACCGGGTAAATGCCGACCGAACGGACAGACTTAAATCTCGTTTTTACGGGCGGAACATTGTTTTTTCACCTTAGAACTCCCCGAGTTAAGTAATGGAGTGGCTAGTCTCTTAAGTGTATCGTTTTCCATTGCGAAACATGTGTGTTTCGTCCACTTATAAGTTCGGAACAAAAATCGAGTACATACGAAGCCGAATGTCCAGACAAAACCCCGTTCCCATCGTCCAAATGTTCTATATTGGCCTTAAAACGTCCCGACTAAGCCTTGTCGATCTTGAGGTTTTAGATTCCAAAACAAGTGAGTTTCGTCCATTTCCAAGTTGTGACCGAAAACCGATTATATGATGACCGAACGGATGGCCATAAAGCTCGTTTTTACGGACGGAACGTTGTTTTTTCACCTTAGAACGCCCCGAGTTAAATAACGGAGTGGCTAGTCTCTTAGGTGTATCGTTTTCCATTGGGAAACATGTGTGTTTCGTCCACGTCTAAGTTCGAAAACAAAAAATCGAGAACATACCAAGCCGAATGTCTGGACAAAACACAGTTCCCATGGTCCAAATTTTCTATATTAGCCTTAAAACGTCCCAGCTAAGCCTTGTCGATCTTGAGGTTTTAGATTCCAAAACAAGTGAGTTTCGTTGATATCCAAGTTCGGACCGAAAACCGAGTAAATGCCGACCGAACGGACGGACTTCAATCTCGTTTTTAGGGTCAGAACGTTGTTTTTTCACCTTAGAACGCCCCGAGTTAAATAATGGAGTGGCTAGTATCTTAGGTGTATCGTTTTTCATTGGGAAACATGTGTGTTTCGTCCACTTAAAAGTTCGGAACAAAAATCGAGTACACACCAAGCCGTATGTCCGAATAAATACCCGTTCCCATAGTCCAAATGTTCTATATTGGCCTTAAAAGGCCCCAACTAAGCCTTGTCGATCTTGAGGTTTCGGATTCCAAAACAAGTGAGTTTCGTTCATTTCGAAGTTCGGACCGAAAACCGAGTAAATGTCGACCGAATGGACGGACATAAATCTCGTTTTTACGGACGGAACGTTGTTTTTTCACGTTTGAACGCCCCGAGTTAAATAACGGAGTGGCTAGTCTCTTAAAACAAGTGAGTTTCGTCGATTTCCAAGTTCGGACCGAAAACCGAGTAAATGCCGACCGAACGGACGGACTTAAATCTCGTTTTTACGGACGGAACGTTGTTTTTTCACCTTAAAACGCCCCGAGTTGAATAATGGAGTGGCTAGTATCTTAGGTGTATCGTTTTTCATTGGGAAACATGTGTGTTTCGTCCACTTAAAAGTTCAGAACAAAAATCGAGTACACACCAAGCCGAATGTCCGAACAAATACCCGTTCCCATAGTCCAAATGTTCTATATTGGCCTTAAAAGGCCCCAACTAAGCCTTGTCGATCTTGAGGTTTCAGATTCCAAAACAAGTGAGTTTCGTCCATTTCGAATATCGGACCGAAAACCGAGTAAATGCCGACCTAATGGACGGTCATAAATCTTGTTTTTACGGACGGAACGTTCTTTTTTCACGTTTGAACACCGCGACTTAAGTATTGGATTGGCTAGTCTCTTAGGTGTATCGTTTTCCATTGGGAAACATGTGTGCTTCGTCCACTTATTAGTTCGGAACAAAAATCGAGTACATACCAAGCTGAATGTTCGGACAAAACACCGTTTCCATGGTCCAAATGTTCTATATTGGCCTTAAAACGCCCCGACTAAGCCTTGTCGATCTTGAGGTTTTAGATTCCAAAACAAGTGAGTTTCGTCGATTTCCAAGTTCGGACCGAAAACCGAGTAAATGCCGACCGAACGGACGGACTTAAATCTCTTTTTTACAGACGGAACGTTGTTTTTTCACATTAGAACGCCCCGAGTTAAATAACGGAGTGGCTATTCTCTTAGGTGTATCGTTTCCCATTGGGAAACATGTGTTTTTCGTCCACTTATAAGTTCGGAACAAAAATTGAGTACATACCAAGCCGAATGTCCGGACAAAACCTTGTTCCCATGGTCTGAATTTTCTATATTGGCCTTAAAACGTCCCGGCTAAGTCTTGTCGATCTTGAGGTTTTAGATTCCAAAACAAGTGAGTTTCGTCCATTTCCAAGTTTGGACCAAAAACCGAGTAAATGCCGATCGAACGGACGGACATATATCTTGTTTTTACAGACGGAACGTAATTTTTTCACCTTAGAACGCCCCGAGTTAAGTAATGGAGTGGCTAGTCTCTTAGGTGTATCGTTTCCCATTGGGAAACATGTGTGTTTCGTCCACTTATAAGTTCGGAACAAAAATCGAGTACATACGAAGCCGAATGTCCGGACAAAACCCTGTTCCCATGGTCTGAATTTTCTATATTGGCCTTAAAACGTCCCGACTAAGCCTTGTCGATCTTGAGGTTTTAGATTCCAAAACAAGTGAGTTTCGTCCATTTCCAAGTTCGGACCAAAAACCGGGTAAATGCCGACCGAACGGACAGACATAAATCTCGTTTTTTCGGGCGGAAAATTGATTTTTCACCTTAGAACGCCCCGAGTTAAGTAATGGAGTGGCTAGTCTCTTAAGTGTATCGTTTTCCATTGCGAAACATGTGTGTTTCGTCCACTTATAAGTTCGGAACAAAAATCGAGTACATACGAAGCCTAATGTCCAGACAAAACCCCGTTCCCATCGTCCAAATGTTCTATATTGGCCTTAAAACGACCCGACTAAGCCTTGTCGATCTTGAGGTTTTAGATTCCAAAACAAGTGAGTTTCGTCCATTTCCAAGTTGTGACCGAAAACCGATTAAATGCTGACCGAACGGACAGACATAAATATCGTTTTTACGGACGGAACGTTGTTTTTTCACCTTAGAACGCCCCGTATTAAATAACGGAGTGGCTAGTCTCCTAGGTATATCGTTTTCCATTGGGAAACATGTGTGTTTCGTCCACTTATAAGTTCGAAAACAAAAAATCGAGAACATACCAAGCCGAATGTCTGGACAAAACACAGTTCCCATGGTCCAAATTTTCTATATTAGCCTTAAAACGTCCCAGCTAAGCCTTGTCGATCTTGATGTTTTAGATTCCAAAACAAGTGAGTTTCGTCGATATCCAAGTTCGGACCGAAAACCGAGTAAATGCCGACCGAACGGACGGACTTAAATCTCGTTTTTAAGGTCAGAACGTTGTTTTTTCACCTTAGAACGCCCCGAGTTTAATAATGGAGTAGCTAGTATCTTAGGTGTATCGTTTTTCATTGGGAAACATGTGTGTCTCGTCCACTTCAAAGTTTGGAACAAAAATCGAGTACACACCAAGCCGAATGTCCGAACAAATACCCGTTCCCATAGTCAAAATGTTCTATATTGGCCTTAAAATGCCCCAACTAAGCCTTGTCGATCTTGAGGTTTCGGATTCCAAAACAAGTGAGTTTCGTCCATTTCTAAGTTCGGACCGAAAACCGAGTAAATGCCGACCGAATGGACGGACAAAAATCTCGTTTTTACGGACGGAACGTTGTTTTTTCACGTTTGAACACCCCGAGTTAAGTATTGGATTGGCTAGTCTCTTAGGTGTATCGTTTTCCATTGGGAAACATGTGTGTTTCGTCCACTTATTAGTTCGGAACAAAAATCGAGTACATACCAAGCCGAATGTTCGGACAAAACACCGTTTCCATGGTCCAAATGTTCTATATTGGCCTTAAAACGCCCCGACTAAGCCTTGTTGATCTTGAGGTTTTAGATTCCAAAACAAGTGAGTTTCGTCGATTTCCAAGTTCGGACCGAAAACCGATTAAATGCTGACCGAACGGATGGACATAAATCTCGTTTTTACGGACGGAACGTTGTTTTTTAACCTTAGAACGCCCCGTATTAAATAACGGAGTGGCTAGTCTCTGAGGTGTATCGTTTTCCATTGGTAAACATGTGTGTTTCGTCCACTTATAAGTTCGAAAACAAAAAATCGAGAACATACCAAGCCAAATGTCTGGACAAAACACAGTTCCCATGGTCCAAATTTTCTATATTAGCCTTAAAACGTCCCAACTAAGCCTTATCGATCTTGAGGTTTTAGATTCCAAAACAAGTGAGTTTCGTCGATATCCAAGTTCGGACCAAAAACCGAGTAAATGCCGACCGAACGGACGGACTTAAATCTCGTTTTTACTGTCAGAACGTTGTTTTTTCACCTTAGAACGCCCCGAGTTAAATAATGGAGTGGCTAGTATCTTAGGTGTATCGTTTTTCATTGGGAAACATGTATGTTTCGTCCACTTAAAAGTTCGGAACAAAAATCGAGTACACACCAAGCCGAATGTCCGAATAAATACCCGTTCCCATAGTCCAAATGTTCTATATTGGCCTTAAAAGGTCCCAACTAAGCCTTGTCGATCTTGAGGTTTCGGATTTCAAAACAAGTGATTTCGTCCATTTCGAAGTTCGGATCGAAAACCGAGTAAATGCCGACCGAATGGACGAACATAAATCTCGTTTTTACGGACGGAACGTTGTTTTTTCACGTTTGAACGCCCCGAGTTAAGTATTGGATTGGCTAGTCTCTTAGGTGTATCGTTTTCCATTGGGAAACATGTGTGTTTCGTCCACTTATTAGTTCGGAACAAAAATCGAGTACATACCAAGCCGAATGTTCGGACAAAACACCGTTTCCATGGTCCAGATGTTCTATATTGGCCTTAAAACGCCCCGACTAAGCCTTGTCGATCTTGAGGTTTAAGATTCCAAAACAAGTGAGTTTCGTCGATTTCCAAGTTCGGACCGAAAACCGAGTAAATGCCGACCGAACGGACGGACTTAAATCTCATTTTTACGGACGGAACGTTGTTTTTTCACCTTAGAACGCCCCGAGTTAAATAACGGAGTGGCTATTCTCTTAGGTGTATCGTTTCCCATTGGGAAACATGTGTTTTTCGTACACTTATAAGTTCGGAACAAAAATTGAGTACACACCAAGCCGAATGTTCGGACAAAACACCGTTCCCATGGTCCAAATGTTCTATATTGGCCTTAAAACGCCCCGACTAAGCCTTGTCGATCTTGAGGTTTTAGATTCCAAAACAAGTGAGTTTCGTCCATTTCCAAGTTCGGACCGAAAACCGAGTAAATGCCGACCGAACAGACGAACATATATCTTGTTTTTACGGTCTGAACGTTGTTTTTTCACCTTAGAACGTCCCGAGTTAAATAATGGAGTGGGTAGTCTCTTAGGTGTATCGTTTTCCATTGGGAAACATGTGTGTTTCGTCCACTTATAAGTTCGGAACAAAAATCGTGTACATACCAAGCCGAATGTCTGGACAAAACACCGTTCCCATGGTCCAAATTTTTAATATTTGCCTTAAAACGTCCCAGCTAAGCCTGGTCGATCTTGAGGTTTTAGATTCCAAAACAAGTGAGTTTCGTCCATTTCCAAGTTCGGACCGAAAACCGAGTAAATGCCGACCGAACGGACGGACTTAAATCTCGTTTTTACAGACGGAACGTTGTTTTTTCACCTTAGAACGCCCCAAGTTAAATAACGGAGTGGCTAGTTTCTTAGGTGTATCGTTTCCCATTGGGAAACATGTCTGTTTCGTCCACTTATAAGTTCAGAACAAAAATCGAGTACATACCAAGCCGAATGTCCGGACAAAACCCTGTTCCCATGGTCCGAATTTTTTATATTGGCCTTAAAACGTCCCGGGTAAGTCTTGTCGATCTTGAGGTTTTAGATTCCAAAAAAAGTGAGTTTCGTCCATTTCCAAGTTCGGACCGAAAACCGAGTAAATGCCGACCAAACGGACGGACTTAAATCTTGTTTTTACGGACGGAACATTGTTTTTTCACCTTAGAACACCCCGAGTTAAATAACGGAGTGGCTAGTCTCTTAAAACAAGTGAGTTTCGTCGATTTCCAAGTTCGGACCGAAAACCGAGTAAATGCCGACCGAACGGACGGACTTAAATCTCGTTTTTACGGACGGAACGCTGTTTTTTCACCTTAGAACGCCCCGAGTTAAGTAATGGAGTGGCTAGTCTCTTAGGTGTATCGCTTTCCATTGGGAAACATTTGTGTTTTGTCAACTTATAAGTTCGGAACAAAAATCGAGTACATACCAAGCCGAATGTCCGGACAAAACCCCGTTCCCATGGTCCAAATGTTCTATATTGGCCTTAAAACGCCCCGACTAAGCCTTGTCGATCTTTCGGTTTTAGATTCCAAAACAAGTGAGTTTCTTCTATTTCCAAGTTCGGACCGAAAACCGAGTAAATGTCGACCGAACGGTCGGACATAAATCTCGTTTTTACGGACGGAACGTTGTTTTTTCAACTTAGAACGCCCCGAGTTAAGTAATGGAGTGGCTAGTCTCTTAGGTGTATCGCTTTCCATTGGGAAACATGTTTGTTTCGTCCACTTATTAGTTCGGAAAATAAATTGAGTACATACGAAGCCGAATGTCCGGACAATACCCCGTTCCCATGGTCCAAATATTCTATATTGGCCTTAAAATGTCAGGGCTAAGCCTTGTCAATCTTGAGGGTTTAGATTCGAAACCAAGTGAGTTTCATCCATTTCCAAGTTCAGACCGAAAACCGAGTAAATGCCGACCGAACGGACGGACATGAATCTCGTTTTTACGGTCAGAACGTTGTTTTTTCACCTTAGAACGCCCCGAGTGAAAAAATGGAGTGGCTAGTATGTTAGGTGTATTGTTTTTCTTTGGTAAACATGTGTGTTTCGTCCACTTATAAGTTCGGAACAAAAATCGAGTACATACCAAGCCGAATGTCCAAACAAAACCCCGTTCCCATTGTCCAAATTTTCTATATTGGCCTTAAAACGTCCTGGCTAAGCTTTGTCGATCTTGACGTTTTAGATTCCAAAACAAGTGAGTTACGTCCATTTCCAAGTTCGGACCGAAAACCGAGTAAATGCGGACCGAACGGACAGACATAAATCTCGTTTTTACGGTCGTAACGTTGTTTTTTCACCTTAGAACGCCCCGAGTGAAAAAATGGAGTGGCTAGTATGTTAGGTGTGTTGTTTTTCATTGGGAAACATGTGTGTTTCGTCCACTTATAATTCGGAACAAAAATCGAGTACATACCAAGCCGAATGTCCGGACAAAACCCCGTTCCCATTGTCCTAATTTTCTATATTGGCCTTAAAACGTCCCGGCTAAGCCTTGTCGATCTTGAGGATTTAGATTCCAAAACAAGTGAGTTTCGACCATTTCCAAGTTCAGACCGAAAACCGAGTAAATGCCGACCGAACGGACGGACATAAATCTCGTTTTTACGGTCAGAAAGTTGTTTTTTCACCTTAGAACGCCCCGAGTGAAAAAATGGAGTGGCTAGTATGTTAGGTGTATTGTTTTTCATTGGGAAACATGTGTGTTTCGTCCACTTATAAGTTCGGAACAAAAGTCGAGTTCATACCAAGCCGAATGTCCGGACAAAACCCCGTTCCCATTGTCCTAATTTTCTATATTGGCCTTAAAACTACCCGGCTAAGCCTTGTCGATCTTGAGGATTTAGATTCCAAAACAAGTGCGTTTCGTCCATTTCCAAGTTCAGACTGAAAACCGAGTAAATGTCGACCGAACTGACGGACATAAATCTCGTTTTTACTTACGGAACGTTGTTTTTTCACCTTAGAACGCCACGAGTTAAGTAATAGAGATGCTATTCTTTTAGGTGTATCATTTTCCGTTGGGAAACATGTGTGTTTCGTTCACTTATAAGTTCAGAACAAAAATCGAGTACATACCAAGCCGAATGTCCGGACAAAACCCCGTTCCCATGGTCCAAATGTTCTATATTGGCCTTAAAAGGCCCCGACTAAGCCTTGTCGATCTTGAGGTTTTAGATTCCAAAACAAGTGAGTTTCGTCCATTTCCAAGTTCGGACCGAAAACCGAGTAAATGCCGACCGAACTGATGGACATAAACCTTTTTTTTACGGTCTGAACATTGTTTTTTCAGCTTAGTACCCCCCGAGTTAAATAATGGAGTGGCTAGTATCTTAGGTGTATCGTTTTGCATTGGGAAACATATGTGTTTCGTCCACTTATAAATTCGGAACAAAAATCGAGTACATACCAAGCCGAATGTCCGACAAAACCCAGTTCCCATGGTCGAATATTTCTATATTAACCTTAAAACGTCCTGGCTAAGCCTTGTCGATCTTGAGGTTTTAGATTCCAAAACAAGTGAGTTTCATCAATTTCCAAGTTCGGACCGAAAACCTAGTAAATGCCGACCGAACGGACAGACATATATCTCGTTTTTACGGACGAAACATTGTTTTTTCACCTTAGAATTCCCCGAGCTAAGTAATGGAGTGGCTAGTCTCTTAGGTGTATCGTTTTCCATTGGGAAACATGTGTGTTTCGTCCACTTATAAGTTCGGAAAAAAAATCGAATACATACCAAGCCGTATGTCCGGACAAAACACCGTTCCCATGGTCCAAATGTTCTATATTGGCCTTAGAACGTCCCGGCTAAGCCTTGTCGATCTTGAGGTTTTAGATTCCAAAACCAGTGAGTTTCTTCCATTTCCAAGTTCGGACCGAAAACCGAGTAAATGCCGGCTGAACTGACGGACATAAATCTCGTTTTTACGGTCAGAACGTTGTTTTATCTCCTTAGAACGCCCCGAGTTAAATAATGGAGTGGCTAGTATCTTAGGTGTATCGTTTTTCATTGGGAAACATGTGTGTTTCGTCCACTTATAAGTTCGGAACAAAAATCGAGTACATACCAATCCGAATGTCCGGACAAAACACCGTTCCCATAGTCTAAATGTTCTATATTGGCCTTAAAAGGCCCCGACTAAGCCTTGTCGATCTTGAGGTTTTGGATTCCAAAACAAGTGAGTTTCTTCCATTTCCAAGTTCGGACCTAAAACCGAGTAAATGCCGACCGAATGGACAGACATAAATCTCGTTTTTACGGACGGAACGTTGTTTTTTCACTTTTGAACGCCCCGAGTTAAGTATTGTTTTTTAACCTTTGAACGCCCCGAGTTAAGTAATAGAGATGCTATTCTTTTAGGTGTATCGTTTCCCATTGGGAAACATGTGTGTTTCGTCCACTTATAAGTTCGGAACAAAAATCGAGTACATACCAAGCCGAATGTCAGGACAAAACACCGTTCCCACGGTCCAAATGTTCTATATTGGCCTTTAAATGTCCCGGCCAAGCCTTGTCGATCTTGAGGTTTTAGATTCCAAAACAAGTGAGTTTCGTCCATTTCCAAGTTCGGACCGAAAACCGAGTAAATGCCGACCGAACGGACGAACATAAATCTCGTTTTTACTGATCGAACGTTGTTTTTTCACCTTAGAACGCCCCGAGTTAAGTAATGGAGTGGCTAGTCTCTTAGGTGTATCGTTTTCCATTTCGAAACATGTGTGTTTCGTCAACTTATAAGTACGGAACAAAAATCGAGTACATACCAAGCCGAATGTCCGGATAAATCACCGTTCCCATGGTCCAAATGTTCTAGATTGGTCTAAAAATGCCCCGACTAAGCGTTGTCGATCTTGAGGTTTTAGATTCTAAAACAAGTGAGTTTCGTCCATTTCCAAGTTAGGACCGAAAACCGAGTAAATGCCGACCGAACGGACGGACATAAATCTCGTTTTTACTGACGGAACGTTGTTTTTTCACCTTAGAACGCCCCGAGTTAAGTAATGGAGTGGCTAGTCTCTTAGGTGTATCGTTTTAGATTGCGAAACATGTGTGTTTCGTCAACTTATAAGTTCGGAACAAAAATCGAGTACATACCAAGCCGAATGTCCGGACAAAACCCCGTTCCCATGGTCCAAATGTTCTATATTAGCCTTAAAACGCCCCGACTAAGCCTTGTCGATCTTGAGGTTTTAGATTCCAAAACACGTGAGTTACGTCCATTTCAAAGTTCGGACCAAAAACCGAGTAAATGCTGACCGAACGGACAGACATAAATCTCGTTTTTACGGTCAGAACATTGTTTTTTCACCTTAGAACGCCCCGAGTTAAAAAATGGAGTGGCTAGTATGTTAGGTGTATCGTTTTTCATTTGGAAACATGTGCGTTTCGTCCACTTATAAGTTCGGAACAAAAATCGAATACATACCAAGCCAAATGTCCGGACAAAACACCGTTCCCATGATCCAAATGTTCTATATTGGCCTTAAAATGCCCCGACTAAGCCTTGTCGATCTTTAGGTTTTAGATTCCAAAACAAGTGAGTTTCTTCTATTTCCAAGTTCGGACCGAAAACCGAGTAAATGTCGACCGAACGGACGGACATAAATCTCGTTTTTACTGACGGAACGTTGTTTTTTCACCTTAGAACGCCCCGAGTTAAGTAATGGAGTGGCTAGTCTCTTAGGTGTATCGCTTTCCATTGGGAAACATGTGTGTTTCGTCCACTTATTAGTTCGGAAAATAAATTGAGTCATACGAAGCCGAATGTCCGGACAATACCCCGTTCCCATGGTCTAAATATTTTATATTGGCCTTAAAACGCCCCGTCTAAGCCTTGTAGATCTTGAGGCTTTAGATTCGAAAACAAGTGAGTTTCGTCCATTTCCAAGTTTGGACCAAAAACCGAGTAAATGTCGACCGAACTGACGGACATAAATCTCGTTTTTACGGTCAGAACGTTGTTTTTTCCCCTTAGAACGCCCCGAGTTAAAAAATGGAGTGGCTAGTATGTTAGGTGTATCGTTTTTCATTGGGAAACATTTGTGTTTCGTCCACTTATAAGTTCGGAACAAAAATTGAGTACATACAAAGCCGAATGTCCGGACAAAACCCCGTTCCCATCGTCCAGATTTTCTATATTGGCCTTAAAACGTCCCGGCTAGGCCTTGTCGATCTTGAGGTTTTAGATTCCAAAACATGTGAGTTTTGTCCATTTCCAATTTCGGACAGAAATTCGAGTAAATGTCGACCGAACTGACGAACATAAATCTTGTTTTTAACGACCGAACGTTGTTTTTTAACCTTAGAACCCCCGAGTTAAGTACTGTAGTGGATAGTCTCTTAGGTGTATCATTTTTCATTGGGAAACATGTGTGTTTCGTCCACTTATAAGTTTGAAACAAAAATCGAGTACATACCAAGCCGAATGTCCGGATAAAACACCGTTCCCATGGTCCAAATGTTCTATATTGGCCTTAAAACGTCCCGACTAAGCCTGATCGATCTTGAGGTTTTAGATTCCAAAACAAGTGAGTTACGTCCATTTCCAAGTTCGGACCAAAAACCGAGTAAATGCCGACCGAACTGACGGACTTAAATCTCGTTTTTACGGTCAGAACATTGTTTTTTCACCATAAAACGCCCCGAGTAAAATAACGGAGTGGCTAGTCTCTTAGGTGTATCGTTTCCCATTGGGAAACATGTGTGTTTCGTCCACTTATAAGTTCGGACAAAACACCGTTCCCATGGTCCAAATTTTCTATATTAGCCTTAAAATGTCCCGGCTAAGCCTTGTTGATCTTGAGGTTTTAGATTCCAAAACAAGTGAGTTTCGTCTATTTCCAAGTTCGGACTGAAAACCGAGTAAATGCCGGTCGAACTGACGGACATAAATCTCGTTTTTACTTACAGAACGTTGTTTTTTCACATTAGAACGCCCCGAGTTAAGTAATGGAGTTGCTAGTATCTTAGGTGTATCGTTTTCCATTGGGAAACATGTGTGTTTCGTCCACTTATAAGTTCGGAACAAAAATCGAGTACATAGCAAGCCGAATGTCCGGACAAAACACCGTTCCCATGGTCAAAATTTTCTATATAAGCCTTAAAACGTCCAAGCTAAGCCTTCTGGATCTTGAGGTTTTAGATTCCAAAACAAGTGAGTTTCGTCCATTTCCAAGTTCGGACCGAAATCCGAGTAAATGCCGACCGAACGGACGGACATGAATCTCGTTTTTACGGACGAAACGTTTTTTTTTCACCTTAGAACGCCCCGAGTTATATAACGGAGTGGCTAGTTCTCTTAGGTGTATCGTTTCCCATTGGGAAACATGTGTGTTTCGTCCACTTATAAGTTCGGAACAAAAATCGAGTACATAGCAAGCTGAATGTCCGGACAAAACACCATTCCCATGGTCCAAATTTTCTATATTGGCCTTAAAACGTCCCAACTAAGCCTTGTCGATCTTTAGGTTTTAGATTCCAAAACAAGTGAGTTTCGTCCATTTCTAACTTCGGACCGAAAAACCGAGTAAATGCCGACCGAACGGACGGACATAAAACTCATATTTACGGACAGAACGTTGTTTTTTCACCTTAGAATGCCCCGAGTTAAGTAATGGAGTGTCTAGTCTCTTAGGTGTATCGTTTTCCAATGTGAAACATGTGTGTTTTGTCCACTTATAAGTTCGGAACAAAAATCGAGTACATTCCAAGCCGAATGTCCGGACAAAACCCCGTTCCCATCGTCCAAATGTTATATATTAGCCTTACAACGTCCCGACTAAGCCTTCTCGATCTTAAGGTTTTAGATTCTAAAACAAGTGAGTTTCGTCCATTTCCAAGTTCGGACTGAAAACCGAGTAAATGCCGACCTAACTGAAGGACATAAATCTCGTTTTTACGGACAGAACATAGTTTTTTCAGTTTAGAACGCCCCGAGTAAAATAACGGAGTGGCTAGTCTCTTAGGTGTATCGTTTTCCATTGGGAAACATGTGTGTTTCGTCCACTTATAAGTTCGGACAAAACACCGTTCCCATGGTCCAAATTTTCTATATTAGCCTTAAAATGTCCCGGCTAAGCCTTGTTGATCTTGAGGTTTTAGATTCCAAAACAAGTGAGTTTCGTCTATTTCCAAGTTCGGACTGAAAACCGAGTAAATGCCGGTCGAACTGAGGGACAAAAATCTCGTTTTTACGGTCAGAACGTTGTTTTATCACCTTAGAACGCCCCGAGTTAAATAATGGAGTGGCTAGTATCTTAGGTGTATCTTTTTTCATTGCGAAACATGTGTGTTTCGTCCACTTATAAGTTCGGGACAAAAATCGAGTACATTCCAAGCCGAATGTCCGGACAAAACCCCGTTCCCATCGTCCAAATGTTATATATTAGCCTTACAACGTCCCGACTAAGCCTTGTCGATCTTAAGGTTTTAGATTCTAAAACAAGTGAGTTTCGTCCATTTCCAAGTTCGGACTGAAAACCGAGTAAATGCCGACCTAACTGAAGGACATAAATCTCGTTTTTACGGACAGAACATAGTTTTTTTAGTTTAGAACGCCCCAAGTTAAGCAATGGAGTGGCTAGTCTCTTAGGTGTATCGTTTTCCATTGGGAAACATGTGTGTTTCGTCCACTTTTTAAGTTCGGAACAAAAATCGAGTACATACCAAGCAGAATGTCCGGACAAAACCCCGTTATGATGGTCCAAATTTTCTATATTGGCCTTAAATTGCCACGACTAAGCCTTTTCGATCTTGAGGTTTTAGATTCGAAAGAAAGTGAGTTTCGGCCATTTCCAAGTTCAGACCGAAAACTGAGTAAATGCCGACCGAACTGACGGACATAAATCTAGTTTTTACGGACGGAACATTGTTTTTTCACCTTAGAACGCCCCGAGTTAAGTAATGGAGTGGCTTGTCTCTTAGGTGTATCGTTTTCCATTGGGAAACATGTGTGTTTCGTCCACTTTTAAGTTCGGAAAATAAATTGAGTACATACGAAGCTGAATGTCCGGACAATACCCCGTTCCCATGGTCCAAATGTTCTATATTGGCCTTAAAACATCCCAGCTAAGCCTTGTCGATCTTGAGGTTTTAGATTCCAAAACAAGTGAGTTTCGTCCATTTCCAAGTTCGAACCGAAAACCGAGTAAATGCCGACCGAACGGACAGACATAAATCTAGTTTTTACAGACAGAACGTTGTTTTTTCACCTTAGAACACCCCGAGTTAAGTAATGTAGTGGCTAGTCTCTTAGGTGTATCGTTTTCCATTTGGAAACATGTGTGTTTCGTCCACTTATAAGTTCGGAACAAAAATCGAGTACATACGAAGCCGAATGTCCGGACAAAACCCGTTCCCATGGTTCAAATGTTCTATATTGTCCTTAAAACGTCCCGGCTAGGCCTTGTCGATCTTGAGCATTTGGATTCCAAAACAAGTGAGTTTCGTCCTTTTCCAATTTCGGACCGAAAACCGAGTAAATGCCGACTGAACGGACGGACATAAATCTCGTTTTTACTGACGGAACGTTGTTTTTTCACCTTACAACGCCCCGAGTTAAGTAATGGAGTGGCTAGTCTCTTAGGTGTATCGTTTTCCATTGGGAAACATGTGTGTTTCGTCCACTTATAAGTTCGGAACAAAAATCAAGTACATACCAAGCCGAATGTCCGGACAAAACACCGTTCCCATGGTCCAAATTTTCTATATTAGCCTTAAAACGTCCCAGCTAAGCCTTGTCGATCTAGAGGTTTTAGATTCCAAAACATGTGAGTTTCGTCTATTTCCAAGTTCGGACCGAAAACCGAGTAAATGCCGACCGAACGGACAGACATAAATCTAGTTTTTACAGACAGAACGTTGTTTTTTCACCTTAGAACTCCCCGCGTTAAATAACGTAGTGGCTAGTCTCTTAGGTGTATCGTTTCCCATTGAGAAACATGTGTGTTTCGTCAACTTATTAGTTCGGAACAAAAATCGAGTACATACAAAGCCGAATGTCCGAACAAAACACCGTTCCAATGGTCCAAATTTTCTATATAAGCCTTAAAACGTCCAAGCTAAGCCTTGTGGATCTTGAGGTTTTAGATTCCAAAACAAGTGAGTTTCGTCCATTTCCAAGTTCGGACCGAAATCCGAGTAAATGCCGACCGAACGGACGGACATGAATCTCATTTTTACGGACGGAACGTTGTTTTTTCACCTTAGAACGCCCCAAGTTAAATAACGGAGTGGCTAGTCTCTTAGGTGTATCGTTACCCATTGGGAAACATGTGTGTTTCGTCAACTTATAAGTTCAGAACAAAAATCGAGTACATAGCAAGCTGAATGTCCGGACAAAACACCATTCCCATGGTCCAAATTTTCTATATTGGCCTTAAAACGTCCCAACTAAGCCTTGTCGATCTTTAGGTTTTAGATTCCAAAACAAGTGGGTTTCTTCTATTTCCAATTCGGACCGAAAACCGAGTAAATGCCGACCGAACGGAGGGACATAAATCTCATTTTTACGGACGGAACGTAGTTTTTTCACATTAGAACGCCCCGAGTTAAGTAACAGAGTGGCTAGTCTCTTAGCTGTATCGTTTCCCATTGGGAAACATGTGTGTTACGTCCACCTATAAGTTCTAAACAAAAATCGAGTACATACCAAGCCGAATGTCCGGACAAAACACCGTTCAAATGGTCCGAATTTTCTATATTAGCCTTAAAATGTCCAGGCTAACCCCTGTCGATCTTGAGGTTTTAGATTCCAAAGCAAGTGAGTTTCGGCCATTTCCAAGTTCGGACCGAAAACCGAGTAAATGCCGACCGAACTGACGGACATAAATCTCGTTTTTACGGTCCGAACGTTGTTTTTTCACCTTAGAAGGCGCCGAGTTAAATAATGGAGTGGCTAATCTCTTAGGTGTATCGTTTTCAATTGGAAATCATGTGTGTTTCGTCCACTTATTAGTTCGGAACAAAAATCGAGTACATACCAAGCCGAATGTCGGGGCAAAACACCGTTCCCATGGTCCAAATGTTCTATATTGGCCTTAAAATGTCCCGGCTAAGCCTTGTCGATCTTGAGGTTTTAGATTCCAAAACAAGTGAGTTTCGTCCATTTCCAAGTTCGGACAAAAAACCGAGTAAATGCCGACCGAACCGACGGACATAAATCTCGTTTTTACGGTCAGAACGTTGTTTTTTCACCTTAGAACGCCCCGAGTAAAATAACGGAGTGGCTACTCTCTTAGGTGTATCGTTTCCCATTGGGAAACATGTGTGTTTCGTCCACTTATAAGTTCGGAACAAAAATCGAGTACATACCAAGCCGAATGTTCGGACAAAACACCGTTCCCATGGTCCAAATTTTCTATATTAGCCTTAAAATGTCCCGGCTAAGCCTTGTTGATCTTGAGGTTTTAGATTCCAAAACAAGTTAGTTTCGTCAATTTCGAAGTTCAGACCGAAAACCGAGTAAATGCCGACCGAATGGACGGACATAAATCTCGTTTTTACGGTCAGAACGTTGTTTTTTCACATTAGAACGCCCCGAGTTAAGTAATGGAGTGGCTAGTATCTTAGGTGTATCGTTTTCCATTGGGAAACATGTGTGTTTCGTCCACTTATAAGTTCGGAACAAAAATCGAGTACATAGCAAGCCGAATGTCCAGACAAAACACCGTTCCCATGGTCCAAATTTTCTATATTGGCCTTAAAAGGCCCCGACTAAGCCTTATCGATCTTGAGGTTTTGGATTCCAAAACAAGTGAGTTTCGTCAATTTCCAAGTTCGGACCAAAAACCGAGTAAATGCCGGCCGAACTGACGGACAAAAATCTCGTTTTTACGGTCAGAACGCTGTTTTATCACCTTAGAACGCCCCGAGTTAAATAATGGAGTGGCTAATATCTTAGGTGTATCGTTTTTCATTGGGAAACATGTGTGTTTCGTCTACTTATAAGTTCGGAACAAAAATCGAGTACATACCAAGCCGAATGTCCAGACAAAACACCGTTCCCATGGTCCGAATTTTCTATATTAGCCTTAAAACGTCCCAGCTAAGCTTAGTCGATCTTTAGGTTTTAGATTCCAAAACAAGTGAGTTTCGTCCATTTCCAAATTCGAACCGAAAACCGAGTAAATGCCGGCCGAACTGACGGACATAAATCTCGTTTTTACTGACGGAACGTTGTTTTTTCACTTTTGAACGCCCCGAGTTAAGTATTGGAGTGGCTAGTCTCTTAGGTGTATCGTTTTCCATTTGGAAACATGTGTGTTTCGCCCACTTATTAGTTCAGAACAAAAATCGAATACATACCAAGCCAAATGTTAGGACAAAACATCGTTCCCATGGTCCAAATGTTCTATATTGGCCTTAAAACACCCCGACTAAGCCTTCTCGATCTTGACGTTTTAGATTCCAAAGCAAGTGAGTTTCGGCCATTTCCAAGTTCAGACCGGAAACAGAGTAAATGCCGACCGAACGGACGGACATAAATCTCGTTTTTACGGTTTGAACGTTGTTTTTTCACCTTAGAAGGCCCCGAGTTAAATAATGGAGTGTCTAATTTCTTAGGTGTATCGGTTTCAATTGGAAAACATGTGTGTTTCGTCCACTTATTAGTTCAGAACAAAAATCGAGTACATACCAAACCGAATGTCCGGACAAAACACCGTTCCCATTGTCCAAATTTTCTATTTTAGCCTTAAAATGACCCAGCTAAGCCTTGTCGATCTTGAGGTTTTAGATTCCAAAACAAGTGAGTTTCGTCCATTTCCAAGTTCGGACCGAAAACCGAGTAAATATCGACCGAACGGACGGACTTAAATCTCGTTTTTACGTATGGAACGTTGTTTTTTCACCTTAGAACACCCCGAGTTAAGTAATGGAGTGGCTAGTCTCTTAGGTGTATCGTTTTCCATTGGAAAACTTGTGTGTTTCGTCAACTTATAAGTTCGGAACAAAAATCGAGTACATACCAAGCCGAATGTCCGGACAAAACACCGTTCCCATGGTCCAAATGTTCTATATTGGCCTTAACATGTCCCGGCTAAGCCTTGTCGATCTTGAGGTTTTAGATTCCAAAACACGTGAGTTACGTCCATTTCCAAGTACGGACCGAAAACCGAGTAACTGCTGACCAAACGGACGGACATAAATCTCGTTTTTACGGTCAGAACGTTGTTTTTTCACATTAGAAAGCCCTGAGCTAAAAAATGGAGTGGCTAGTATGTTAGGTGTATCGTTTTTCATTGGGTAACATGTGTGTTTCGTCCACTTATAAGTTCAGAACAAAAATAGAATATATACCAAGCCGAATGTCCGGACAAAACCCGTTCCCATCGTCCCAATTTTCGATATTGGCCTTAAAACGTCCCGGTTAAGCCTTGTCGATCTTGTGGTTTTAGATTCAAAAACAAGTGAGTTTCGTCCATTTCCAAGTTCAGACCGAAAACCGAGTAAACGCCAACCGAACTGACGGACATAAATCTCGTTTTTACTGACGGAACGTTGTTTTTTCACCTTAGAACGCCCCGAGTTAAGTAATAGAGTGGCTAGTCTTTTAGGTGTATCGTTTTTGATTGGGAAACATGTGTGTTTCGTCCACTTATAAGTTCGAAACAAAAATCGAATACATTGCAAGCCGAATGTCCGAACAAAACACCGTTCCCATATTCCAAATGTTCTATATTGGCCTTCAAAACGCCTCGACTAAGCCTTGTCGATCTTTAGGTTTTGGATACCAAAACAAGAGAGTTTCGTCCATTTCCAATTTCGGACAGAAAACCGAGTAAATGCCGACCGAACGGAAGAACATAAATCTTGTTTTTACGGCCGGAAGGTTGTTTTTTCACCTTAGAACTCCCCGAGTTAAGTACTGGAGTGGCTAGTCTCTTAGGTGTATCGTTTTCCATTGGGAAACATGTGTGTTTTGTCCACTTATAAGTTCGGAACAAAAATCGAGTATATACCAAGCCGAATGTCCAGACAAAACACCGTTCCCATGGTCCAAATGTTCTATATTGGCCTTAAAACGCCCCAACTAAGCCTTGTCGATCTTGGGGTTTTAGATTCCAAAA
Organism: Aquilegia eximia; assembly: GCA_023053565.1. Taxonomy (NCBI): domain Eukaryota; kingdom Viridiplantae; phylum Streptophyta; class Magnoliopsida; order Ranunculales; family Ranunculaceae; genus Aquilegia; species Aquilegia eximia. Next base: position 945,032 of record JALIGU010000012.1, on the reverse strand, counting down.
CAAGTGAGTTTCGCCTATTTCCAAGTTCGGACAGAAAACCGAGTAAATGCCGACCGAACGGACGAACATAAATCTTGTTTTTACGGACGGAACGTTGTTTTTTCACCTTAGAACGCCCGAGTTAAGTACTGGAGTGGCTAGTCTCTTAGGTGTATCGTTTTCCATTGGAAAACATGTGTGTTTCGTCCACTTATAAGTTCGGAACAAAAATCGAGTACATACCAAGCCGAATGTCCGGACAAAACACCGTTCCCATGGTCCAAATATTCTATATTGGCCTTAAAACGCCCCGACTAAGCCTTGTCGATCTTGAGGTTTTAGATTCCAAAACAAGTGAGTTTCGTCCATTTCCAAGTTCGGACCGAAAACCGAGTAAATGCCGACAGAACGAACGGACATAAATCTAATTTTTACGGACGGAACATTGTTTTTTCACCTTAGAACGCCCCAAGTTAAGTAATGGAGTGGCTAGTCTCTTAGGTGTATCATTTTCCATTGGGCAACCGGTGTGTTTCGTCAACTTATAAGTTCCGAACAAAAATCGAGCACATACCAAGCCGAATGTCTGGACAAAACACCGTTCCCATGGTCCAAATGTTCAATATTGGCCTTAAAACGCCCCGACTAAGCCTTGTCGATCTTGAGGTTTTAGATTCCAAAACAAGTGAGTTACATACATTCCTAAGTTTGGACCAAACACCGAGTAAATGCCGACCGAACGGACGGACATAAATCTCGTTTTTACGGTCAGAACGTTGTTTTTTCACCTTAGAACGCCCCGAGTGAAAAAATGGAGCGGCTAGTATGATAGGTGTATCGTTTTTCATTGGGAAACATGTGTGTTTCGTCCACTTATAAGTTCGGAACAAAAATCGAGTACATACCAAGCCGAATGTCCGGAGAAAACCCCGTTCCCCGTCCAATTACTACACCATAACAAGCGATTTGCAATGGTAATATGGCATTGCAAAATTTATTTGCAAAGCCTTTATGTCGTTGCAACTACGGCGTTACAAATACCGTTGCAAATATTTGCAACGGCTTTTTGGCATTGCTATGTTTGTATTTGCAACGTCTTGTTGGCATTGCTTTTTCTATAATTGTAACCCCCAAAGTGGGTTGCATTTATTTTATTTTGCAACGGTTATTGTTGTTGCATAACTGTTTTTAAATTGATAAATATTTGAATTTGCAACGCCTATGTTTGTAATAACGCTAACCTGGTACTTTGCAACATGTATTTGTAATGCCTCTTAGGCGTTGCAAATTATTAAAAAAAAATAAAATAAAATATTTTGCTATTCTCCATTGGTTTCCACATGCACCTGCGATTAGATGGCTTCCATTGCCTTTTCTACAAACCCATAAATCAGAACAACTACTTCCATATCATGGACATCCATTATTAATATCAACAAAAACTTTCATTAATGCTCTTTTCAATATTGTTCAATGATCGAAAAATCGATCCCTCGAAGAGAGAAACAAATCAAAATCAAAATACACATCTCAATGCAATAGAGTATGACAAAAAATGAGGGGGAAACCTGGCAACCTGGCACGCGTCATTCCACAATTAACACTATGTCCTGAATGCCTCCATTCTCCAGATCATTACAATAGTAGATCATTCCGCAATATTTTTTATCCGGTCTTTTGTCATGGTGTTAATTTTGGTGCAGGCATTACAATCTGATGATGTCAGATTGCAAACAAGTACGCAATAAAACGTGTCTCTAAATGCAGATGCACATGCTAATAACCCTAATGAAAAATAGGAAAAAGGATAACAGTATAATATCACAGAGTGTTGTAAATGGGTATATGAGGTTTAAAACTTTAAACTAAATTTGCACTATAATAGTCAAACTCAGTTATTGTCTCAATGTGCTCATGCATAACACAAAAGCAACCCTCATAAAAATTGTGTATATTACTGCAAACAAGTGTTTTTTGCCCACAAATCATGTACATTTCATCATCATGAAAGTCCCATTTACCCCAAAAAAAGTTACTTGTCATCATCATCTTCCCATAGATATGTATCCTCCTAAAAAAAGAGACTTGTGTCAGACAAACCTTTCAAAAACTACAACAATAGAAATGGTCATAGATACAAAACAAGACATAGTAACATTGAAAAGAGCTTATAAGAAGAAATAGAAAGAGAAATTACCAGCAAAGAGTAAAATGATGAATAGACGAGGAATTTAATGCTTTAAAATTGGTTTCTATGTAACTCAATCATTGAGAGGGCCGTATGACACATACATACCTCTTCTTCTTTTCAAATTTTTAGTTCTTCCAGTGGAAAAGTAAAAACCCTGCCATATTCAAGAACAAATCTGCAACAATGCACTATGATACCCTCCCAGCCTCCCTCACCCTGTTTCTTCTTTTACTTTTTCCCAATCAACAAGTCTTTCTTATCCAATAAAAAAATTACAAAAAGGGATGAGATTTCTTTTAGCTGAATCAAACTTTTATTGATTTAGAGAGATCTTACAACAGCTTGGAATACAAAGACGGTTGTGAGGGAGGACCTCACCTAGACACAACAACTACCCCTACTACTACATCGAAAATACTGTCCTTGTTGAGGTTGTGAGGGAGGACCTCAACCTCAACAAGGTATTCCAGTTCGTGATCAGCTTAATAAAAGAAGTTGCAGAAACACTATTTCTAATATGATCTTCACTTGATCACAACATTGTTCGTTTACATAATGGTGTTTCAGTTTTTCTAGCAAATAACTAACATAAATATTTCGGAAAAAAGAACCAAGTCAAACAGGAACAAAAAATTGATCATTACACCAAAGTTATATTGAAAAAATGACTGCAAGAACATCTTTGAACACTTTTCGTTATAGATATTATGTTTATTTTGCTTAGTGAATGTGGCAATTTGTGGAGGCCGTTATCAACAAGTAAATTGTTGTCCTTGGATCGTTGTGAAATTCTATTTTTTCATTCCCGTAATCATCCAAAACAAATGTGGGTACAACGCTAAGAACCCATTTTTTATATAATGTAAATATATTTAAAAAAAAACATTTAAGCAAAATATATCTCAAAATAATACAAATGAGAGGTTTTATTGTTAGGGTTAATGAACCTAAATCGTGACCTAAGTTTCTTTAGTTTTAAGCACAACAGTAGACATAAGGGGCAAGAGTATCAATAGAGCTTTATGCCTTTATCTTTATTCTTTAAATATAACTCAGAGGCTGGATGTCTCTAAGGATTTGTTTCTGATTTTGCACGTAAAGATCAGATTTCCATTATGGTCAACAATAACAATGACAAATTTGGGGAGTTAATTTAAACACAAATTGCAACATTATCAATAATTCAAGTCCCACCATGAAATGAACTAAGTACTTAAAATTCCCATAAATCAATGGCAGCCAAGATCTCCATGCGAACCAAATTCAAACTTTTGTGGTAAACTACTTAGGAAATAGAACAAGGTATGAATTCAGCAGCTTGTAATCCACCTAACGAAGATTTACTTGCTTAAATACTTAGGCTACGTTTGGTTCGAGGGAATTCAGATTCCCGGAAAGTAAGGCTAAAACCAGCTATTTTTAAATGGAAGATCAGAATTTAGATTCCGGTGAAGGCTAAAATAAAGGAATAAGGTTTCCTTTTTTATAAAATGGAAACCTGTTTCTATCTTTGTCTTGACAAATATGTCAAGTGTTTTAATCTTCTCAAAATTCCTTCCATCTTAAACTCTATATCTCCGCCTTTTGATCGCTTTCTCTATCTCTTACAGTTACTCTTCCATTAATACCCCCACTTTTCCCGGAATCTGAATTCCATGAACCAAACATAGCCTTAAAGGAAAAACTCACCTGAAAACCACTATGAAGTATCCTTCTCTCTGCACAATATTAAACATTCATAAGTTCACAAGTGTCCATAAAAATACCTTGGAAAGAAAAATTCAGCTTCAGATGCACTCGTCTCAAAGGAATGACAACAATCCAAAGGACGAAATTGTGTTTCCCTTGCAAATCAAAATAATCAAAATTGAACCATATATGCATACCAGATAAGAATTGATGTAATGACCTTAGCAATCAAGTATGGTATACAAATTGAGCACTTAAATAGTTAAAAGAGCAAAATCAACAGACTTGAACACAACATCGACAAGAAATTATATTGATTAGTGATGGGCCTATATTGTATCAGGAAAATAACAAAAAATAAGAAAATTGATCTGCAGACTCGCCAAATTAAGCACCATTGTATGTGCTTTGTATATGCAGTAAAAAAAAACAATCTTATTTTCTTTTACTGCATATGTAGCTCTTGTCATTTTACTGCAAACATAGTATCAGAATTATGTAGCTCTTGTCATTTTGTTCAGGAAATCATGCCATTATTGGAAAACTCTATTGTCCAGAATATCAAACAATCTGAACTTTGCAAGCCTCTCAATACAAACCGTTTACTCGACACCCAAGATGAAGATTTCAACCCACTCGTAACAAGAATTTTTAGAAGAAAAATTTAAGGAGAGGTGCAGAAGGAATTAACTGAAAACGTGTCATAACCAAAAGACAAATTCTAGGACCCTTACTCCTCAAGTCCTTACCATTACAAGGTCTGAGTCTTGATTATATACTATTATCACTACAACAGAATTGCTCTATTGCAACGTTCCCTATTCATTACAAATACGTAGTATTTGCAACGTTTATATTCGTTGCAATTAATAAAATGGTGTTTAAGGGTATTTGTCTTTACCAATCATTTTCGCAACTTTTTGTGCGTTGCAAATACGAATATTTAATTTTAATGTAAAATTTCAAACAATTAAAATAAATAATTAAGCATTTGCAACGAATTATATCGTTGCGAGTATGAAATATTATTTGCAACGTTTAATTAATAATGCTAATTTGAAGAATATCAATGTGAAATATTGTCGAGGAATATCAATGTTTTGATGATTTGTTTCAGTCCTTCAATTGTTTATTAGATTACTCTAATCTTTTGTCATTATGGATAATAATGCTAATTTGAAGAATGCATGTTAGCTGAATTGCTGAAAACAGGAGTTAGTCCTTCAAAATTTAATCACAAGCGAAATGCTTTCTTATCTTGTTGATGACATTCCTTTTCTAAATTAATAGTATCACAGAAACTAAATTGTCCTATCCATTGTCCATGGAAATACAACCAAACATGTTTTATGCCATATCTAGCTCCTTGTTAGAGTTTTTGGTAGATTAGTCTAATCTACTAAAGTGATGATTCAAATTGTATGAAATGCGAACTTAGGGGAAAAAAAACTCTGCATCATAATAAGATGTACAATAACAACAAAATTTAAAAATCTTGGTGAACGTTCCCCTATTCTGTACATGCCTAGCTACTTGCAGACCCAAACATTATTCAAAGTATTACGAAATGTGTCCTCGCATAACACACAATGAACAAATGTCATATAAATTTTAGTTGCAGAATGAAAAGGACTACTTTGTTTTAGAAACATTGCTCTAGCAAGAATGTATTTATTTGATGAGAAGAGGATATATAGATGACTGTGCGATCAGTAAAGGTGGTCAGAGACACCCTCAGACCTCATGGTATGTACCTCACCTTGGATTCTCTCTATCTCCCATAATTATTCTAGTAATCTCCTGATTATTGAGCTACTGAGCCTTTCCGAAAAAATTACTTTAAAGTTAAAGTAACACCAATCACTGCAAACATATTTTCTCAACATCTGGAGTACAACATACTGAGTCACAGAAATCTTAACTTTATCCATAACCTTCTCTTCAAACAGTATTATTTCCCTCCAAAAGGTCTCTAGAACAAAGATTTTTAAAAGTTCTTTCGATGAGTATTAATTTCCCTTCTTCCTAAACTAATAATTTTCGTCACGCCCTAATATGCATCTCCTTATTTTGAAAAAACGTCCCAGATTCCTTGTTGGAAAGTAGCCCATCATTTCAATCGTATGCACTTCTAACTCTCCAACAGCAAACACGACTTTCGGAAAAGTTGTCTCTCAGACCAAACACCGCTTCAAACCATGAAAAGGGCTTTCTAGTTTCTATATATCCTTATAATTTTGGGACACTGGTCAACCTTTTGGAGAATAAGACAGTAAGAGATCCTACTAGGAGCGCTAGACCTTTTGGAGGTTTAACTTCTGTAGTTTGGTTCACCACTCTTAATTGAAAGATTCTGAGAATGGAGAAGATGGAGTGTTGAGGAATGGAATTGCAAGTTGTGCCTTTGCTAAAAAAAGCTGCATATTTATTAAGAGGAAATGATCATGTACGACAACATTTTTGGATACTAAAAACAGAAATAGATAGAGTGCAGCCGCAGCTGGAGATAAGTGAACAGCATCAAGAAAGACTAATTTCTTTGATATTGCAGTCAGTGCTAGACAAAAACCTTGCTCATCAATGGGCCCTCTAAAGGTAGAAAAGGAGGCCTAATCAAAATCGTGAGGTGGGGAAGCCATTCAATCTATCATAGTACTCTAGGCCTAAAATAATTCTCCACGGAGACACGGAGACTTTAGCAGTTACTAGAAAATAAAGAAGAAGGATCTCATAGGGTAAGGTCCAACAATTTATGACTTTATGAGTTTGATTTCTCTCCTACACTTTAAACCATGATTAAGTGACAATTGCACCAAAGTTCTAGAATCAGTGGTACTTAGATTATAAAATACAGGCTCTGGATGCTAAGTATTATCTCATGATAACAGGTACCATCTAAGGCTTCTACGGTTATATAGTTTTTGAGAGAGAAAGCAAAGTGATGGGAAATGAAAACAATATGAAGTGTTGCACAAGTGCTAAGTACAATATGCATCAGTATAATCTGATAAGTTGATAACATATACAGAACGACTTAATACACATACACACAGGGTGTAATGTTTGCTTTGGAAATCATGACGTATGTAAATGTAGTAGAAATCCTAACCGGAAAGTTGGAGAAGATGATCGGAGAGAGGAAGGTTTTGAATGATTGAGAGTGGCTGAACTATCTGAGCATGGATAGCTGCCTACGTATCTGGAAGGGGCGATCCAGAATCAAGCCAAACGTAGTTCCTTTTATAGGTGGCTTAGGTTGTGGATCAATAATGGCTCAACGTTCGGATCATAAAGTGTGCGGATATTCAGGGATTCAATGGGATAGATTCGTAACCGTCGTTTGATCTGGAGTTTGAATGTGTCGAACTCGGTATTCAGAGTGAGTTAGCCCCAAGCCGGGGGTGCTCGGATACTTTATGAGATTAGGATTTGAATGGAAATGAGCGAAATATGGTTTTATACGAAGTCGGATGAAATAAGTGCCAAGTCGGTGTTTTAATACCGAGTTGGTAAGATTAAGATGGAAATGAGTGAAGTGTGATTAGATGTGAAGTCGGATGAAATAAGTGTAAAGTCGGTGTTTGGTATTCCGAGTGAAGGAACTCGGTAATGGGTATATACATAGCCCCTTTCCATTTGGACTGAAGGTAAGTTATTGCCTTTAGGGTAAATGGAAATCAAGTCGGCTGTGAAGAGATGCTTTATGGAACGCCAAGAGGCAAAGATTCCGTTGTGTGCTGGTTTGATTGCTAGCTTATAGTTTCGAGGTTTAGGTCATGATTGCTCCTTGAGATACGCGTTGTGCTTGTACACGTGGAGGTGATTTGAATTTGAAAAATCGATCGTGGTTTGGTGGGAGATTGAACGGTTGGACGGTTAGATTTTAGGGATAACATCTGACCGTTGATTGTTGAAGATGTACGGCTGAGATTGTGCACAAGGTTTTATAAAACTCATTGCTTGTAACTGCTGGAAGAGACCAAGGGTTTTTGCACAGGTTTAAAGCTGCGCTGCTGAGTTATTTTGAAGGTAACTCTTTCTTCTTCCTCTTCATTTTCTTTTTTCTCTCTTCACATTCCTTGCCTGATTTGCCTTGAAGTTCTTGTTTTTTCTGTTGAAGTTGCCGGAATTTGTTGCTTGAACCTGTTTCTGGTGTTTGCATTTTTGTTTTTGCTTCTGTTTATCGCTTTTTGCTTGATTTTCCTTTTCCTTTTACTGCTTTCCGCCATTGTTGTTCTTTTTCTGTTCTTCATTTCATTTGGTGAAGATGAGTAGTAGTGAGCGGGTTAGCGAGAATACTGGTGGTGGTGAGCCGAGTACTAGTCGAGCTGGAGATGAGGAAGAATTAATTAGCCGTCACGAGATAGAAATAGATAGAGCTCGGAAAGCATTTCCAAAGGTTAGGGAAGCATATGACATCCGGATTCGCGATCTCGAGATGTATAGGGTAGATAGTAGGCTGTTTGATCTCGGTGGGGATGACACGTCGACTCTGATCTGTGAGGGTCAATTGCGGGCTGGGATGCGACTTCCCTTCTCGAAGTTTGTCTGTGACGTCCTCAATCATTATGAAAAAGCCCCGATAATGATGAACAACAGCTTCTGGCGGGTTATGCTAATATTTGAGGAGCTGAACAAGCTCGGCTATGACATATGCAAGCCCGACGTCGTAGCATATTTCACCTGTGTAGAGGGTCGGTCTGGTGACTTTTCCTTTTCACTTAATAGGAGGGCTGAGCATGGTCCTCATGAACTTTACAATGCACCGAGTTCCAATGATAATTGGAAGAAGTCGGCATGTTATAGGATTAGAGGGTCATTTATCAAGCCTAGTGCCTACCTGAAGCACTTACGCATTCCCCGCATAGGTATTTAGGTCGTTTGATTTGTACTTTGTACTTGCTTTATTTCTTTGTTCCTCCATGGTCTCTGACTTTTCCCTTGGTAGGTGCTGTAGATTATACTCGGGATTATAATCAGAAGATTGACGGGCGCATCCTTCCGGGTAATATCATCGAGTTTGCGGAAGAGTCCTGGGAACGCAAGCGTGCGATCCTGCCTCACCTTGCGCATTTGTTTAAGGATCCCAGTCCAAAAAGAGTTGCTGGTGGTGGACGTACCGAGCCAGCCGTTTCTAAGGTAAAGTCGGTCAGAAAGAAGAAGGACTTACCTACCGCTGTGGCAGTTGCCACAATTGCCTGTCCCCGACCCGGAGATATCCCTATCGTTCCGCGAGCCGCTCTACCGATGCCTCCAAAGCCTATCCCTGGCCCACCGGGCAGCCAGTTCGGTAGGGTGGAGATCGAGTTGGAAGCCTCGAAGAGGAGGAAAACTTCGAAGTCTGCGGGTGTCACCGTCGCTGCACCTGGCATAACAATCCTCAGCGATGCTGAGAGGGCTGGGAAAGAGAGGGAGGCCCAGCGAGTCCGTGCCCAGCAGGCGAAGCAACAGAAAGGGAAGTCGGTCCAGCTAGATAATGATGATGTTCCACCGACTTGCCCTGTTGATGGTCATTTTGCACCTGTATTCCCTTACAAGGATACTTATGTGAGGTCCAGCGATGCTGCTTGGGAAGATGAAGATATGTGCATCACCCTGATGGAACACCTTGCTCTAGATGCTGATGGGGCTCGGGTATGCGAGCGTTCGATCATGGACGACTTGAAGGATCTGAGCTCGTCTATGTACAAGGTAAATTCTTTTTTGAACTTTATATTCCTTCCTCGATATTTGTGTTTGCTAATCTCGGGTGGTCCTTCGTTTCAGATGAACATTATCCATTGCAAGTGGATGGCTCTGCTCGAGAGAGCTAATGAGAAAGAGCGTGAGGCCAGGAAGGCTAAGGAAGCACTTGCTGCCGAACGTGCCGAGTTGAAGAAGCTGCGCGATCGGCTAGAGAAGGAGGAGAAGAAAGTGAGGATCCTCAACAGCGAAGTGTTGGAGGTAAACAAGGAAGTGCTGGAGGTGAAGAAGAAGAATGCTGCGCTCGATGCCGAGTTGAAGGATACCAATGAGAGGTATGAGGCCGATAATGCCAGGTCGGTCGAAAGTATCACTGCTTGGCAAAAGATGGCGTATTACTGGCAGCGTCGAGGAATCTGTCGCGAGTTGAAGCTTAAGGAAATCATTTCCGACTTTGATCCTTTAGCAGATAATGAGCAAATCAATGCTGAAGCACAAGCACAGTTCGACTCGGATCAACAAGTGGAGATGGAGAGAGTTGCTAACCTGGCTAGCGAACTCGAGTGTGATGATGGAGTCGACGAGGCTGGTGCGCAGGTTGATGAGGTCGTTGTGCCGAGCGGGGAAGGAGCTGAGGCCATGGATCATGAGGCTGTTGCCTAGTTATTTCCTTCGTTTGAGAGATGTGAGGTTTTTGCTTTTGAGCACCTGGCTGTATGAAACTAAAGAGGGATAATTTCGACTTAGGTCGGTCCTTCGAATATGAATGTTTTGAATATACACTTTGTTTTGAAAGAATCTGTTTTATTCATGTACGCATCCTATTGTCTGTCTTAAATATTCTAAGTATAGAGTTGATGCTCTAGGCTGAAGTTTGTATCCTATGGAATGTATGCCTTAAGATATTTTCCATTCCACGGTCTATCGACTCGGTTTCCTTCATGATCAATTAGCTTGTATGCACCATTACCCAAGTCGGATTGAATAATGTAGGGTCCTTCCCAATTGGGGTTGAATTTTCCATCGCCCGCGATCTTGGTATTCTCAAAGGTTTGTCTTAAGACCAAGTCTCCTGTTCGGAAAGTCCTTGGTTTTACTCTTTGATTGTAGCTCCTCCTTAGTATTTGCTGGTAACGAGCTGTTTGTATGATAGCCTTATCTCGCCTTTCCTCCAACATGTCTACCTCATGTGCTAGGAGATTTTCGTTTTCCTCTGATTCTACCAATTCGGACCTAGTTGTTAAGTAAGTCAACTCGGTAGGTATAACAGCTTCAGTACCGTAGCATAATGCAAACGGTGAGACGCCTGTTGATGTGCGTGGAGTCGTTCTGTAGGCCCATAGGACTCTATCAAGCTCCTGTATCCACTTATCTTTTTCCGCCTCTAACTTTTTCTTGAGCGTATTCATTATTGTCTTGTTAGTGGCTTCAGCCTGGCCGTTACTTTGTGCGTATCTTGGTGTAGATAGTGCGTGATTGATTCGCCAATCCGAGTAAAACTCCTTAATCGTGTTACCGCAAAATTGTTGGCCATTATCCGTGACCAATGTGTGTGGTAAGCCAAATCGAGTGATTATGTATTTCCAAATGAAGTTTTTGACCTCTTGTTGTCTAATTTTCCGAAGTGGAATTGCCTCTACCCATTTAGTGAAGTAATCCGTGGCAACCAAGAGATATCGTTTCTTACTCCTATCCCTCGAAAGTGGTCCTACAATATCGAGCCCCCACATGGCAAATGGCCATGGGCTGGATATCGTTTTTAGATCTCTTGGGGGTTGATTGTGTAGAGGTGAGAATCGTTGACATTTGTCGCAATGTTGCACAAAAATCTCCGAGTTGGCCTGCATGTAGGGCCAGAAGTATCCTTGGTTTCTTGCTTTCTGTGCTAGGGAACGAGCCCCGGCATGGTTTCCACACTCTCCTTGGTGGATTTCTGCTAGGATAATCTGAGCTTGACGAGGTGGTAAGCATCTGAGGTAAGGTCCTCGGACCGATTTTCTGTATAGTCTTCCATCGAGGATCAAGTAACTCTTGGTTTTTCGTTCCAGTTTTCTAATTTCCGACTCGTCGTCTGGATAGACTCCCTTGATGTAATTCATTATGGGGGCCATCCATGAGTCCTGGATTTCCTGTTCAGATATGTCAATGAAGTCTGATATTGTATTGACGTGAAGGGATTTATCTTCGTATGCTGGAGTATTCCTTATTTCGACCTGTATCTCCCTGGTTGTTTCCGTGTCGACCTGGGATGCCAGGTAGGCGAGACTATCCGCATGACGGTTTTCATCCCGGGGAATATGTTGGATTTCCCATTTCTCAAAACTGCTTAGCAAGCACTTTGTGTAATGAAGATATAACTTAAGTGTTTCTTCCCTTGTTTCATAATCCCCAAGTAGTTGACTTACTACTAACTGGGAATCACTGTAAATCTTGATTTTTTGCAAGTTAATATCCCTTGCCATTCGTAAGCCCATTACAAGGGCCTCGTATTCCGCATCGTTATTCGAAGAGGTGAAGTTCAGTCGTATTGACTTCTCGATTATTAACTTCTCAGGAGATATGAGTGTTATACCTATCCCGACTCCGTTATTGTTTTTTGATCCGTCTACATATAACTTCCACATGGGTTCTCCTTGTGTGAAATTGTCCCGCGGTTCTTCCTCGGGTATCTAGGTGATATCTTCAATTGGATAGTCAACAAGCAGGTCGGCGACGACCTGGCCTTTCTTGCTACTCCGGGGCGTAAAAATGAGTTCGTGATCCCCCAGCTCCTGGGCCCATTTAGCCATTCGACTTGACTTGTTCCTATTTTCCAACACTTGCCTCAATGGGGCATCAGTTATAACTCTAATCTTGTGTGACTGAAAGTATGGTTTCAGCTTCCTAGAGGCGAATAATAGGGCCAGTCCTACTTTCTCGAGGCTAGAGTACCTGAGTTCGGATTGTAGCAGAGTTTTACTAATGAAATAAATGGGTCGTTCGTTACCTTGTTCGTCTCTGAAGAGAACAGCGCTGATTGCATGGTCGGAGCTGCCAAGGTATAATCCGAGTACGTCCCCTGGCTGGGGTACTGTTATGACTGGCGGGGTTGCCAAGTAAAGCTTTAGTTCGTCGAATGCCTGCTGGCATTCTGTCGTCCACTCGTACTTGGAACCTTTCTTGAGTAGCTGTAGCAATGGTCTTTGCTTGTCGGATGCACGAGCAATGAACCTGTTTAGTGCGGCTAGCATTCCGTTTAACTTTTGGACTTGCTTCTTCGTTGAGGGACTCGGCATGTCTAATATTGCTCTGATTTTCTCGGGGTTAGCTTCAATTCCTCGTTGTGTGATGAGATAGCCCAAAAATTTGCCTGATGCTACTCCAAATAGGCATTTTTGTGGGTTAAGCTTCATGTTGAAGTCGTGTAGCCTTTTGAAGGTCTTTTCGAGGTCGGATATGTGAGATGATTTGAGTTTACTTTTAACTATCATATCATCTACATATACCTCCATGGTATCACCTATCATATCCTCGAACATTCGCGTTGCAAGTCGTTGATATGTAGCCCCGGCATTGCGTAGGCCAAAGGGCATGACCGTGTAGCAATACGTACCTCTTTCCGTAATGAATGCTGTTTTTTCCTGATCTTCTTTTGCGAGCTTAATTTGGTTATACCCTGAGTAACCATCGATCATTGAGAGGAGCTCGTGGCCCGCAGTAGCATCCACTAGTTGGTCTATCCTTGGTAGTGGAAAGCTATCCTTTGGGCATGCCTTATTTAGGTCTGTAAAGTCTATGCATACTCGAATTTTGCCGTTAGGCTTCACGACGGCTACTATGTTTGAGAGCCAGTCGGGATATTTGACTTCGCGTATGAATTTAGCATCAATTAGTTTCTGGACCTCGGTATTGACCGCCTTTGCTAAGTGGGGTGCCAATTTCCGTGCCTTTTGTTTTATTGGTCTTTTCGTTGGATCGACATGAAGTTTATGGCATGCAACATTAATATCTATACCAGGCATGTCAATATACGACCAAGCAAAAATATTCTTATTCATTTTCAAAGTTGCAATGAGTTGCTCTTTTACAATAGGGTCTAAATTAGCTCCTACATATACAACTCTAGGTTCGGCTTCAGTGCCTATGTTGACTGGCTCACCCTTCTCGATGGTTGGGGAGTCGGTGACAAGCTTGCCTTCAGTGGCATCAGTGAGTGGCTCAGAAATGGCCTTGCCGTCAGTGGCTTCAGAAATTGGCTCAGTACCGACCTTGCCGTCAAGGGCTTCAGAGATCGGTTCAGTAGTGGCCATGCCATCAGTGGCTTTAGAAATTGGCTCAGTACCGACTTTGCCGTAAAGGACTTCAGAGACCGGCTCAGTAGTGGCCTTGCCGTCAGTGGCTTCAGAAATTGGCTCAGTAATGGCCTTGCCGTCAGTGGCTTCAGAAATTTGGTTGACAGTGAGCTTTTCAGGGCTAACGACTGTCACCTTTTTTGCTTCCTTATTAGGGAGGGGTATGACCTCAGGAATGGCATGGCAGCCATGTGCCTCAATTTGGTCACCCCGGAGTTCCATTATACCATTTGGTCCAGGGAATTTGATGACCTGGTGGTATGTAGACGGAACAGCTCCCATCCTGTGAATCCATTTCCGACCAAGGATAGCATTGAACTGCGTCGGAACATCAAGGACATAAAAGAGGCATTCAACTGTAACCTCATTCTCATCCTCTCCTGTGGCGACAGGGAGGGTAAGCTGGCCCTTTGCCGTTGTCTCTGTCGAGTTGAAAGCAAAGAGTGTGACGTTGGGGGTCTGTAAGACCGAGTCGGGCATGAGCATTTGAGCGAAAGCCTTGTTAAATAGTACGTCACAAGTGCTCCCTGGGTCTATTAGCACTCTCTTAGTGGTCCATCCACCAATTCGGATATGGACAACTAGTGCATCATTATGTGGCAAGCATACCTTCTTCAAGTCGTGGTCAGAAAAGATCAGTGCATTCTTTCCTTGCACCTGCTTGGCTATCACTGCCTGATGAGTGAGCTGAAATATATGGTGAATATGATTCACTTTCTGTCGCTTAGCTCGGGATGTCCATTCAGGTGGACGAGTATCCATGATCATGTTTATCGTTCCTTTTGCCTTGGAGGTGTTGTCTGTTCTTTTGCGCTTATCATTAATCTTCTGGCGGAGGTCATCAGACTCCTCTGCCAAGAAGTCATTCAAGTGTCCATCCATCTTGAGTTTGTGGCAATAGGTTCGGAGATACCGACAATCTTCTGTTGCATGATGGCGGCAATTGTGTAACTTGCAGTATGGGTTTTCTTCGATGGGTTCAAGGTCATGAACTGTTGGCTTGAAGTAATCTTCTTCTTTGATTAGCTCATACAGCTGCGTATATGAACATTTAAACGGGTTAGGAAACCTGTGCTTTACCGAGCTGTTAGATTGCTTACCTCGGGGGGGACCTTTTGTTGTTTTCGGCTCTGGATTTTTGGAATTGACCGTCTGTACGGCAGAGACATGTTCTCTTGTTTTTGCCAATGCCTCTTCAAGTTTGATGTACTTATCAGCACGGACATACAGGTCTTCCAGTGTCGGTGGTGCGTCTAGGATGATATTTTTTCCCAAGGCGGTTTCGGGGTGAACAGCCGAGATGAACGCTAACAGGGATGCGTTCTCATCTGGACTATCTGCCTTGAGGCACTCCTTCTTAAAGCGAGCCATGAATTTTTTGGTTGTTTCGGTGTCACCCTGCTTAAGTCGGAATAACGCGGTTACCTCAGTTTTTCGCCGCTTATTGTGGATGTATTGGGTGACGAAGAGTGCCTCAAGCTGGTCGTACGACGTGATTGACCGTTCTGGGAGTCGGTGGTACCAGTCTATAGCACTACCTCGGAGCGAGGCAGAAAAGAGTCTGCAGAAGATATCCTTGTACTTGGGCCACAGTGCCATGCTGGTCTTGAATTGTAGGACGTGGTCCATGGGGTCACCACTTCCATCATAGGTTGTGAACTTAGGGGGAATGAAGTGTGGAGGTGGTTCCTGGTAAAGGAGGTCATCATGTAAGGGCTCTGTCCTATATTTTTCTAAGGTGGTGTTGGCCACCCTTTGAGCTGTATTGGTCTTACCAGATTCCTGGTTGTTCTTATGAAGCTGGGCTGAAAGTTGTAGGAGGCGGTTGTGGGTTTCTTGCATTTCAGCCATGGTGGGGGCGGTGGTGTTGCTGGAAGTTGGTATGACGATAGGGTTGTTGGTGTTGATTTCATCAGTTGCTTGGCCAGCTGCCGGAGGGATGGTAGGGTTTTTCAGTTGAGCGTTTTCAGCTAGCAACTTGTTGATCTGCTCCTGTTGTTCAGTAAGTTGTTGTTGGAAGGTCTCAAATTGCTCTTGTGTGATTCCAGCCATGGTCTTCGTCAGGTTATGATTCGTTCACAGTCAGTCGGCGCCAATGTAAATGTAGTAGAAATCCTAACCGGAAAGTTGGAGAAGATGATCGGAGAGAGGAAGGTTTTGAATGATTGAGAGTGGCTGAACTATCTGAGCATGGATAGCTGCCTACGTATTTGGAAGGGGCGATCCAGAATCAAGCCAAACGTAGTTCCTTTTATAGGTGGCTTAGGTTGTGGATCAATAATGGCTCAACGTTCGGATCATAAAGTGTGCGGATATTCAGGGATTCAATGGGATAGATTCGTAACCGTCGTTTGATCTGGAGTTTGAATGTGTCGAACTCGGTATTCAGAGTGAGTTAGCCCCAAGCCGGGGGTGCTCGGATACTTTATGAGATTAGGATTTGAATGGAAATGAGCGAAATATGGTTTTATACGAAGTCGGATGAAATAAGTGCCAAGTCGGTGTTTTAATACCGAGTTGGTAAGATTAAGATGGAAATGAGTGAAGTGTGATTAGATGTGAAGTCGGATGAAATAAGTGTAAAGTCGGTGTTTGGTATTCCGAGTGAAGGAACTCGGTAATGGGTATATACAACGTACTTGCAGGGTGTAATTTTTACCTGACATACTTGCAGTACGCTGATAAGGGTGTAATGTTTGCTTTGGAAATAATGAATAAAACTACTATTTCATAAAAAAGAACAAGAAGTAACTTCTGAACTTGGGTGATGTATCAAATATGGTGGCAATACTGTCCGACACAAACAAAACCAATAATTCCGACACAAACAACACTAAACCAATAATTCCAAATAAATTTTCTTAAAATTAAAAAACCCCTTCTCTTCTTTTGATGTTTATAGCAATGGGGAAGAAGAAGATTATAAAATTTTAACACCAACTTGACAAAAATCTGACCTACAAACGAAATTTCTTACTATTCTTCCATAATCAATCTTAATTAGAAGCATCGATTTTCAAAAAAAACCTAAATTTTACACATTAACTTCATACCAATCTCAACTATAAACAAAATTAATCATAAATCTGAATTTCTGTAATTTTAAGCAAGGTTAAATAGAAAGTTTTCATTACCCCATCAATCTCACACAAACAACAATTCAATATAAAAAATTGAATAGAAATTTCGCAATAAATTTCCATTATCCATCTCACACAAACAACAACTCAACAAAAATAAAAATAGAATAGACAAAGAGGAGAGGCAGTGACGGAAAGAGATTTACCGTGATTGGAACGACAATTGAAAACACCAACTTGCAAACACACAGCAGCGCGCGGATGAGTTCTTAGTTGCAGATCGAGGCAGTGATTGAAAACGTTGAACTGTTGTTTGGGTGAGAAGAAAATCGAAATTGTTGAATCAGTGAGAAGAATCGAAATTGTTCAAGGAAGATCGAAGAAACTCGAGTTGGGAAAGAGAAGAAAGATCGAGGCAAGTTTTAAAGAGAAAGAGAAAGAGTTTAACTCGATCCCTAACTGTTTCTAATTTGCAACGCTGCACGTGCGAAAACCATGCCGCATTACTTTTTGGGTTTCGGTTACCTATATATTTTGAACGGCAAGGGGGGTTTCAAGCATAATAGCAACACATAAAAAAAATTTATATTTTTATTTTATTATTTTACAACGGAAAAATATATTTGCAACGGCAATAAGGTGTTGCAAATTTGCAATGCTAAATAACCATTGCAAATTGAAAAAAGCCTAGTTGCAAATTTGTTGTTTTGGTGTAGTGCAAATTTTCTATATTGGCCTTAAAATGTCCCGGCTAAGCCTTGTCAATCTTGAGGTTTTAGATTCCAAAACAAGTGAGTTTCGTCCATTTCCAAGTTCGGACCGAAAACTGAGTAAATGCCGACAGAACGGACGGACATAAATCTCGTTTTTACGGACGGAACGTTGTTTTTCACCTTAGAACGCCCCGAGTTAAGTAATGGAGTGGCTAGTCTTTTAGGTGTATCGTTTTCCATTGGGAAACCGATGTGTTTCCTCAACTTATAAGTTCGGAACAAAAATCCAGCACATACCAAGCCGAATGTCCGGACAAAACACCGTTCCCATGGTCCAAATGTTCAAAATTGGCCTTAAAACGCCCCGACTAAGCCTTGTCGATCTTGAGGTTTTAGATTCCAAAACAAGTGAGTTACGTACATTCCCAAGTTTGGACCAAACACCGAGTAAATGCCGACCGAACGGACGGAATAAATCTCGTTTTTACTGTCAGAACGTTGTTTTTTCACCTTAGAACGCCCCGAGTGAAAAAATGGAGCGGCTAGTATGTTAGGTGTATCGTTTTTCATAGGGAAACATGTGTGTTTCGTCCACTTATAAGTTCGGAACTAAAATCAAGTACATACCAAGCCGAATGTCCGGACAAAACCCCGTTCCAATCGTCCAAATTTTCTATATTGGCCTTAAAACGTCCCAGCTAAGCCTTGTCGATCTTGAGTTTTAGATTCCAAAACAAGTGAGTTTCGTCCATTTCCATGTTCGGAACTAAAACCGAGTAAATGCGGACTGACCGGACGGACATATATCTCGTTTTTATTGATGGAACGTTGTTTTTTCACCTTAGAACACCCCGAGTTAAGTAATGGAGTGGCTAGTCTCTTAGGTGTATCGTTTTCCATTGGGAAACATGTGTGTTTCGTCCCCTTATAAGTTCGGAACAAAAATCGAGTACATACCAAGCCGAATCTCCGGACAAAACACCGTTCCCATGGTCCAAATGTTCTATATTGGCCTTAAAACGCCCCGAGTTAAGTAATAGAGTGTCTATTCTTTTAGGTGTATCGTTTTCCGTTGGGAAACATGTGTGTTTCTTCCACTTATAAGTTTGGAACAAAAATCGAGTACATGCCGACCGAACTGACGGACATAAATCTCGTTTTTTCTGACGGAACGTTGTTTTTACACCTTAGAACTCCCCGAGTTAAGTAATAGGGTGGCTAGTCTTTTAGGTGTATCGTTTTCCATTGGGAAGTATGTGTGTTTCGTCCACTTATAAGTTCGGAACAAAAATCAAATAC
Organism: Aquilegia eximia; assembly: GCA_023053565.1. Classification (NCBI taxonomy): domain Eukaryota; kingdom Viridiplantae; phylum Streptophyta; class Magnoliopsida; order Ranunculales; family Ranunculaceae; genus Aquilegia; species Aquilegia eximia. The sequence continues at coordinate 926,068 of JALIGU010000012.1, read as the reverse complement.
ATACCAAGCCGAATGTCCGGACAAAACACTGTTCCCATGGTCCAAATGTTCTATATTAGCCTTAAAACGCCCCGACTAAGCCTTGTCGATCTTTAGGTTTTAGATTCCAAAACAAGTGAGTTTCTTCTATTTCCAAGTTCGGACCGAAAACCAAGTAAATGCCGACCGACCGGATGGACATAAATCTCGTTTTTACGGATGGAACGTTGTTTTTTCACCTTAGAACACCCCGAGTGAAGTAATGGAGTGGCTAGTCTCTTAGGTGTATCGTTTTCCATTGGGAAACATGTGTGTTTCGTCCACTTATAAGTTCAGATCAAAAATCTAGTGCATACCAAGCCGAATGTCCGGACAAAACACCGTTCCCATGGTCCAAATGTTCTATATTGGCCTTAAAATGCCCCAACTAAGCCTTGTCGATCTTGAGGTTTTAGATTCCAAAACAAGTGAGTTTCGTCCATTTCTAAGTTCGACCGAAAATTGAGTACATGCCGACAGAACGGACGGACATAAATCTCGTTTTTACGGACGGAACGTTGTTTTTTCACCTTAGAACGCCCTGAGTTAAGTAATGGAGTGGCTAGTCTTTTAGGTGTATCGTTTTCCATTGGGAAACCGGTGTGTTTCGTCAACTTATAAGTTCGGAACAAAGATCGAGCACATACCAAGCCGAATGTCCGGACAAAACACCATTCCCATGGTCCAAATGTTCAATATTGGCCTTAAAACGCCCCGACTAAGCCTTGTCGATCTTGAGGTTTTAGATTCCAAAACAAGTGAGTTACGTACATTCCCAAGTTTGGACCAAACACCGAGTAAATGCCGACCGAACGGACGGACATAAATCTCGTTTTTACGGTCAGAATGTTGTTTTTTCACCTTAGAACGCCCCGAGTGAAAAAATGGAGCGGCTAGTATATTAGGTGTATCGTTTTTTATTGGGAAACATGTGTGTTTCGTCCACTTATAAGTTCGGAACTAAAATCGAGTACATACCAAGCCGAATGTCCGGACAAAACCCCGTTCCCATCGTCAAAATTTTCTATATTGGCCTTAAAACGTCCCAGCTAAGCCTTGTCGATCTTGAGGTTTTAGATTCCAAAACAAGTGAGTTTCGTCCATTTACATGTTCGGACCTAAAACCGAGCAAATGCGGACCGACCGGACGGACATATATCTCGTTTTTACGGATGGAACGTTGTTTTTTCACCTTAGAACACCCCGAGTTAAGTAATGGAGTGGCTAGTCTCTTAGGTGTATCGTTTTCCATTGGGAAACATGTGTGTTTCGTTCCCTTATAAGTTCGGAACAAAAATCGAGTACATACCAAGCCGAATCTCCGGACAAAACACCGTTCCCATGGTCCAAATGTTCTATATTGGCCTTAAAACGCCCCGAGTTAAGTAATAGAGTGGCTATTCTTTTAGGTGTATCGTTTTCCGTTGGGAAACATGTGTGTTTCTTCCACTTATAAGTTTGGAACAAAAATCGAGTACATGCCGACCGAACTAACGGACATAAATCTCGTTTTTTCTGACGGAACGTTGTTTTTTCACCTTAGAACTCCCCGAGTTAAGTAATAGGGTGGCTAGTCTTTTAGGTGTATCGTTTTCCATTGGGAAACATGTGTGTTTCGTCCACTTATAAGTTCGGAACAAAAATCAAATAAATACCAAGCCGAATGTTTGGACAAAACACTGTTCCCATGGTCCAAATGTTCTATATTAGCCTTAAAACGCCCCGACTAAGCCTTGTCGATCACTACACCAAAACAACAAATTTTCAACTAGGCTTTTTGAATTTGCAATGGTTATTTAGCATTGCAAATTTGCAACACCTTAATGCCGTTGCAAATATATTTTTTCGAAATATGATTTTCTTATATGTTGCTATTATGTTTGAAACCCACAGTAGTCGTTGCAAAATATATTGGTAACCGAAACAGAAAATGTAACGCGGCACGGTTTAGCACGTGCAACGTTGCAAATTAGAAACAGTTAAGAACTTAAGATCGAGTTAAACTCAATCTCTTTCTCTTTAAAACTCATCTCCTGCCTCGATCTTTCTTCTCCTTCCCAACTCGAATTGAAACTCGATAATTTCTTCTTCTCATACAAACAACAATTTCAATTCTTCTCACCCAAACAACAATTCAATCACTGCTTTTCCTTCTTCTTTTTTTTTTCTTTTGAAATTTCCATCACTGCCTCTGCAACCTCTTACTCATCCGCACGCTACTGTTGCTGTGTGTTTTCAATCGTCGCTCCAATCATGGTAAATCTCTTTTCTGCCTCTCCTCCTCTGTCTATTCTATGTTTTTTTTTCTTGAGATGTTGTTTGTGTGAGATGGATAATGGTAATTTAACGCAAAATTTCTATTCAATTTTGTATCTTGAATTGTTGTTTGTGTGAGATTGATGGGGTAATGAAAATTTTCTATTTAAACTTGCTTAAAATTACAGAAATTCAGATTTAATGATTAATTTCGTTTATAGTTGAGATTGGTATGAAGTTAATGTGTAAAATTTAGGTTTTTTTTGAAAATTGATGCTTCTAATTAAGATTGATTATGGAAAAATAGTAATTTCGTTTGTAGGTCAGGTTTTTGTCAAGTTGTTGTTAAAATTTTCACATCTTGTTCTTCCCCATTGCTGTTAAAATTTTCACTTACGTATGCTGGCAGGCTGCAGCTATTTGGAGCTATCTTGAACAATCTCAGTGTGTTCTGGACAGCTTCTTTTATGTTACCAAGTGCCACCATTCTCGAGATCAATAAGCTGTGTAGGAACTTTCTATGGAAAAGGCCTGATTGTTATTTCTCTTCTTTCTATGTTGTTGTATTTAGTCCGTGTAACAGCTCTCTCTAGAGCAGCCTGCAGCCTGCAAACTTTTATATTTTTGCAAGCAGGGTCTTATTGGTTATAAGTCTCTTAACTCAAAATTATGAAAAATATGCAATATGAATCTTATTTCCAAAGTTCTAAATGAATGATGGATTTCCAAAGTCCAAACAAAGTATTGAACCTATATCACTAATTCATAACCAAAGGACATGAGACTAAGCCAAATAGGGCCATTTACATTTCTGCATTATTTATAACTGATCTCTCCTTTTCTCTATATATCCTTTTTCTTTTCTTTTTTTGCTCGAGGAAATTTTCATACCAATGGTTGAATGTGGATGGCTATTTATACATGGATATCCAAAGTTGTAATGCCTGAGTAGCTTTGATTGTTTTCTTTTACTGCATATACAAAGCACATACAATGGTGCTTAATTTGACGAGTATGCAGGTCAATTTTCTTATTTTTTGTCAATTAAAAACATGGGTGCTAGCCTTGTAAAGCAGGTTGCAAATGCCACCAATGATGTGCCAGGCGATGGTAATATATAATATGTATTTCACATTCTTTTTGGTTCAATGTTGTTCGCCAGTTTTGATATTTGAATGTGGTGTTTTTTTAACATGTTTCTTAACTAATCTAAATGATTTGTTTGTGCTGTTATGTTTGCAGGTACAACCTGTGCCACTGTCCTTACACGAGCAATATTTTCAGAAAGGTGCAAGTCAGTGGCTGCTGGAATGAATGCAATGGACTTAAGGCGCGGGATCAATATGGTTGTTGATGCTGTAGTTACTAACTTGAAAAGCAGAGCAAGAATGATTAGCACTTCTGAAGAAATAGCTCAGGTTCATTTTGTTTTATATCACTTCCTTTCAAATTATAAACGAGAAATTTGCATTTGAAAATTTTCATCTTGTTCTCGAGAGCTTCACCTGAAATTTTTCAATAAGAGAAAGAAATTCTTCATTAAGCTATGGTTATGCAGTGGGAATGAAGCTGGAAAGAGGATATATATCCCCTTATTTTATCACCAATGAGAAGAACAAAAAATGTGTACGGTTTTTTTTTCCTGTTAACAGTTTCTTTTCCTTGATATGTTTCTGTACTAGTGTAGAACACCAGTGATGCTGTTTTTTTTGTATGACTAGTGTTTGCTTGGCTCATTTCTTATGATATATTCTGCATGGCATTAAAAAACTTGTTCTAGTTTTTCTTGACAGGAATTAGATAATCCTCTCGTATTAATCCATGAGAAAAAAATCTCGAGCATAACTTTTGTGGTAAAGGTCTTAGAACTAGCAATGAAGGTAAAAATATTTTATTTGATGATGTTTGTTTAGAAATTACATTACTCACTTTAAGGGATGACACAATTCTCCAACCTTGTTATCTTTTTTTATCTGACAAATTTGGTGGATTTTTTTTTTCAGAGGCAGAGGCCTTTGTTGATAGTTGCAGAAGATGTTGACAGTGAAGCACTTGCAACTCTTATTATAAATAAGATCCGAGCTGGTTTAAAGGTTTTTTTCTACATTTCTTTCTATGTTCCGTATTTGATGTTTTAAAGATATAATTTTTCTGATTTCTTATGCTGGTTGAACTGGGCATGTTATATAGCTCTGTGCCATCAAAGCTCCTGGTTTTGGAGAAAACAGGAAGGCCAACATGCAGGATCTTACTACTCTCACGGGGGCTACTGTAGGTTCATTATTTTGATCTCTGCTCTTTTCTGTTTAAATTTCCAGTGCATGTCTTACTAAATAACTCTTATCTACTTTCTTATTTTAGCTGATAACTGAAGAACTTGGCATGAACCTTGAGAAGGTGGACCTAGATATGTTTGGTAGCTGTAAAAAAGTAAGTGCCAAAAATCCAGAGCTTACATCTTGAATTTTTATAGCTACGTCTATATTCTTCATGTGTTGATAATTTTTCCTCTCCGGGTTAGTTTTTGAGTTATATGTACATGAATTTATAGGTAACAATATCCAAGGATGACACTGGTTCTTGATGGGGCTGGTGACAAGAAAGATCTTGAAGAAAGATGTGAATAGGTTTGTGTTAGTTTTCTCCAAAATATTTGTGGCTAATGGATAATTCATTCAGTATGGGTTTATAAGTGCATGATAACATATAACAGTAACGCCCTGTAACCATTGTACAGATACGGTCTGCTATCGAATCAAGCACTTCTGATTATGACAAAGAGAAGTTGCAAGAGAGACTCGCTAAGCTTTCTGGAGGTGTTGCTGTGTTGAAGGTTTGGTCCTCATTCTGAACAAAATGTGGCTGTTTTTTTAATCATTGACAATATAATCTCTCTGACTTTAATGTTGTTGAATTTAGAATGTTTTTGTTCAATACCTGAGATAGCTAACCATTACTGCAACTTCATTTACTTACAAAATAATGGATGTTTGGTATGTGTTTTGTTGCAGATTGGAGGTGCTAGTGAAACTGAAGTAGGGGAGAAAAATGACAGAGTTACTGATGCTCTGAATGCAACCAAGGCAGCTGTTGAGGATGGAATCGTACCTGGTAAACTTATTATAGGATGACCATGCCACTCATTGTTAAATTACTTGGGTATCGAAAGCATGTTTATAAAAGTCTTCCATCTGCAGGTGGTGGTGTTGCCTTACTTTATGCATCAAAGGACCTGGACAAGCTACAAACTGCAAATTTTGACCAGAAAATCGGAGTCCTGCTTATTTAGAATGCTCTCAAGGTTTGAACCTTTTTTCTTGAATACGGTGATAATTGGTGTATGAACTTGAATATTTCACACCAAATGCTTAGATAAGCGAAATAAGAATCTCGATTGTGTTTAGTGTGAGAATGGCTATAAGTGTTGTGTATAAAAAGCATTAGAACAATTGGAGGAAAACTATCTTTTTCTATTGCTTTAGTTGGTCTTAGCACTACTATTGTTGTAGTGTCTCATTGAGTTTAAACAGAGAATGGGAAACCAAACATAGCCGTAGTTGTTCTGATGTATGGGTTTGTAGAAAAGGCAATGGAAGCTATCTAATTGCAGGTGCATATGGAAACCATTAACGGATAATAACAATTTTTTTTTTTTTTTTTTTATAGGTTGTAACGCCTATAAGGCGTTGCAAATACATGTTGCAAAGTACCAGGTTACCGTTATTACAAACATTTGCAACGTCTACAGGAGTTGCAATTTCAAATATTTATCAATTACAAAACAGTTATGCAACGACAATGACCGTTGCAAAATAAAACATTTGCAACCCACTATGGGCGTTGCAATTATTGGAAAAAGCAACACCAACAAACAGTTGCAAATACAAAACTAGCAACGCCAATAAACCGTTGCAAATATTTGCAACGTTATTTGTAACGCCGTAGTTGCAACGGTAGAAAGGCGTTGCAAATAAAATTTGCAATGCCATATTACCATTGCAAATCGCTTGTTATGGTGTAGTGGATCTTTAGGTTTTAGATTCCAAAACAAGTGAGTTTCTTCTATTTCCAAGTTCGGACCGAAAACCAAGTAAATGCCGACCGAACGGACGGACATAAATCTCGTTTTCACGGACGGAACGTTGTTTTTTCACCATAGAACGCCCCGAGTTAAGTAATGGAGTGGCTAGTCTCTTAGGTGTATCGTTTTCCATTGGGAAACATGTGTGTTTCGTCCACTTATAAGTTCGGAACAAAAATCGAGTACATACCAAGCCGAATGTCCGGACAAAACCCCGTTCCAATCGTCCAAATTTTTTATATTGGCCTTAAAACGTCCCGGCTAAGCCTTGTCGATCTTGAGGTTTTAGATTCCAAAGCAAGTGAGTTTCTTCCATTTCCATGTTCGGACCGAAAATCGAGTAAATGCCGACCGACCGGACGGACATTAATCTCGTTTTTAAGGATGGAACGTTGTTTTTTCACCTTAGAACACCCCGAGTTAAGTAATGGAGTGGCTAGTCCCTTAGGTGTATCGTTTTCCATAGGGAAACATGTGTGTTTCGTCCACTTATAAGTTCGGATCAAAAATCTAGTGCATACCAAGCCGAATGTCCGGACAAAACACCGTTCCCATGGTCCAAATGTTCTATATTGGCCTTAAAATGCCCCAACTAAGCCTTATCGATCTTGAGGTTTTAGATTCCAAAACAAGTGAGTTTCGTCCATTTCTAAGTTCGACCGAAAACTGAGTACATGCCGACAGAACGGACAATCATAAATCTCGTTTTTACGGACGGAACGTTGTTTTTTCACCTTAGAACGCCCCGAGTTAAGTAATGGAGTGGCTAGTCTTTTAGGTGTATCGTTTTCCATTCGGAAACTGGTGTGTTTCGTCAACTTATAAGTTCGGAACAAAGATCGAGCACATACCAAGCCGAATGTCCGGACAAAACACCATTCCCATGGTCCAAATGTTCAATATTGGCCTTAAAACGCCCCGACTAAGCCTTGTCGATCTTGTGGTTTTAGATTCCAAAACAAGTGAGTTACGTACATTCCCAAGTTTGGACCAAACACCAAGTAAATGCCGACCGAACGGACGGACATAAATCTCGTTTTTACGGTCAGAACGTTGTTTTTTCACCTTAGAACGCCCCGAGTGAAAAAATGGAGCGGCTAGTATGTTAGGTGTATCGTTTTTCATTGGGAAACATGTGTGTTTCGTCCACTTATAAGTTCGGAACTAAAATCGAGTACATACCAAGCCGAACGTATTGACAAAACCCCGTTCCCATCGTCCAAATTTCCTATATTGGCCTTAAAACGTCCCAGCTAAGCCTTGTCGATCTTGAGGTTTTAGATTCCAAAACAAGTGAGTTTCGTCCATTTCCATGTTCGGTCCTAAAACCGAGTAAATGCGGACCGACCGGACACACATATATCTCGTTTTTACGGATGGAACGTTGTTTTTTCACCTTAGAACACCCCGAGTTAAGTAATGGAGTGGCTAGTCTCTTAGGTGTATCGTTTTCCATTGGGAAACATGTGTTTCGTCCCCTTATAAGTTCGGAACAAAGATCGAGTACATACCAAGCCGAATCTCCGGACAAAACACCGTTCCCATGGTCCAAATATTCTATATTGGCCTTAAAACGCCCCGGGTTAAGTAATAGAGTGGCTATTCTTTTAGGTGTATCGTTTTCCGTTGGGAAACATGTGTGTTTCTTCCACTTATAAGTTTGGAACAAAAATCGAGTACATGCCGACCGAACTGACGGACATAAATCTCGTTTTTTCTGACGGAACGTTGTTTTTTCACCTTAGAACTCCCCGAGTTAAGTAATAGAGTGGCTAGTCTTTTAGGTGTATCGTTTTCCATTGGGAAACATGTGTGTTTCGTCCACTTATAAGTTCGGAACAAAAATCAAATTAATACCAAGCCGAATGTCCGGACAAAACACTGTTCCCATGGTCCAAATGTTCTATATTAGCCTTAAAACGCCCCGACTAAGCCTTGTCGATCTTTAGGTTTTAGATTCCAAAACAAGTGAGTATCTTCTATTTCCAAGTTCGAACCAAAAACCAAGTAAATGCCGACCGAACGGACGGACATAAATCTCGTTTTCACGGACGGAACGTTGTTTTTTCACCTTAGAACGCCCCGAGTTAAGTAATGGAGTGGCTAGTCTCTTAGGTGTATCGTTTTCCATTGGGAAACATGTGTGTTTCGTCCACTTATAAGTTCGGAACAAAAATCGAGTACATACTAAGCCGAATGTCCGGGCAAAACCCCGTTCCCATCGTCCAAATTTATTATATTGGCCTTAAAACGTCCCGGCTAAGCCTTGTCGATCTTGAGGTTTTAGATTCCAAATCAAGTGAGTTTCTTCTATTTCCAAGTTCGGACCGAAAATCGAGTAAATGCCGACCGACTGGACGGACATAAATCTCGTTTTTACGGATGGAACGTTGTTTTTTCACCTTAGAACACCCCGAGTTAAGTAATGGAGTGGCTAGTCCCTTAGGTGTATCGTTTTCCATTGAAAAACATGTGTGTTTCGTCCACTTATAAGTTCGGATCAAAAATCTAGTGCACACCAAGCCGAATGTCCGGACAAAACACCGTTCCCATGTTCCAAATGTTCTATATTGGCCTTAAAATGCCTCAACTAAGCCCTGTCGATCTTGAGGTTTTAGATTCCAAAACAAGTGAGTTTCGTCCATTTCTAAGTTCGACCGAAAACTGAGTACATGCCGCCAGAACGGAGGGACATAAATCTCGTTTTTACGGACGGAACGTTGTTTTTTCACCTTAGAACGCCCCGAGTTAAGTAATGGAGTGGCTAGTCTTTTAGGTGTATCGTTTCCATTGGGAAACCGATGTGTTTCGTCAACTTATAAGTTCGGAACAAAGATCGAGCACATACCAAGCCGAATGTCCGGACAAAACACCATTCCCATGGTCCAAATGTTCAATATTGGCCTTAAAACGCCCCGACTAAGCCTTGTCGATCTTGAGGTTTTAGATTCCAAAACAAATGAGTTACGTACATTCCCAAGTTTGGACCAAACACCGAGTAAATGCCGACCGAACGGACGGACATAAATCTCGTTTTTACGGTTAGAACGTTGTTTTTTCACCTTAGAACGCCCCGAGTGAAAAAATGGAGCGGCTAGTATGTTAGGTGTATCGTTTTTCATAGGGAAACATGTGTGTTTCGTCCACTTATAAGTTCGGAACTAAAATCGAGTACATACCAAGCCGAATGTCCTGACAAAACCCCGTTCCCATCGTCCAAATTTTCTATATTGGCCTTAAAATGTTCCAGCTACGCCTTGTCGATCTTGAGGTTTTAGATTCCAAAACAAGTGAGTTTCGTCCATTTCCATGTTCGGACCTAAAACCAAGTAAATGCGGACCGACCGGACGGACATATATCTCGTTTTTACGGATGGAACGTTGTTTTTTCACCTTAGAACACCCCGAGTTAAGTAATGGAGTGGCTAGTCTCATAGGTGTATCGTTTTCCATTGGGAAACATGTGTGTTTCGTCCCCTTATAAGTTCGAAACAAAAATCGAGTACATACCAAGCCGAATCTCCGGACAAAACACCGTTCCCATGGTCCAAATGTTCTATATTGGCCTTAAAACGCCCCGAGTTAAGTAATAGAGTGGCTATTCTTTTAGGTGTATCGTTTTCCGTTGGGAAACATGTGTGTTTCTTCCACTTATAAGTTTGGAACAAAAATCGAGTACATGCCGACCGAACTGACGGACATAAATATCGTTTTTTCTGACGGAACGTTGTTTTTTCACCTTAGAACTCCCCGAGTTAAGTAATAGAGTGGCTAGTCTTTTAGGTGTATCGTTTTCCATTGGGAAACATGTGTGTTTCGTCCACTTATAAGTTCGGAACAAAAATCAAATAAATACCAAGCCGAATGTCCGGTCAAAACACTGTTCCCATGGTCCAAATGTTCTATATTAGCCTTAAAACGCCCCGACTAAGCCTTGTCGATCTTTAGGTTTTATATTCCAAAACAAGTGAGTTTCTTCTATTTCCAAGTTCGGACCGAAAACCAAGTAAATGCCGACCGAACTGACGAACATAAATCTCGTTTTCACGGACGGAACGTTGTTTTTTCACCTTAGAACGCCCCGAGTTAAGTAATGGAGTGGCTAGTCTCTTAGGTGTATCGTTTTCCATTGGGAAACATGTGTGTTTCGTCCACTTATAAGTTCGGAACAAAAATCGAGTACATACCAAGCCGAATGTCCGGACAAAACCCCGTTCCCATCGTCCAAATTTTTTATATTGGCCTTAAAACGTCCCGGCTAAGCCTTGTCGATCTTGAGGTTTTAGATTCCAAAGCAACTGAGTTTCGTCCATTTCCATGTTCGGACCGAAAATCGAGTAAATGCCGACCGACCGGACGGACATAAATCTCGTTTTTACGGATGGAACGTTGTTTTTTCACCTTAGAACACCCCGAGTTAAGTAATGGAGTGGCTAGTCCCTTAGGTGTATCGTTTTCCATTGGGAAACATGTGTGTTTCGTCCACTTATAAGTTCGGATAACAAATCTAGTGCATACCAAGCCGAATGTCCGGACAAAACACCGTTCCCATGGTCCAAATGTTCTATATTGGCCTTAAAACGCCCCAACTAAGCCTTGTCGATCTTGAGGTTTTAGATTACAAAACAAGTGAGTTTCGTCCATTTCCAAGTTCGGACCAAAAACCGAGTAAATGCCGACCGAACGGACGGACATAGATCTCGTTTTTACTGACGGAACGTTGTTTTTTGACCTTAGAACGCCCCGAGTTAAGTAATGGAGTGGCTAGTCTCTTAGGTGTATCGTTTTCAATTGGGAAACATGTGTGTTTCGTCCACTTATAAGTTCGGAACAAAAATCGAGTATATACCAAGCCGAATTTCCGGACAAAACACCGTTCCCATGGTCCGAATGTTCTTTATTGGCCTTAAAACGCCCCGACTAAACCTTATCGATCTTGAGCTTTTATATTCCAAAACAAGTGAGTTTCGTCCATTTCCAAGTTCGGACCGAAAACCGAGTAAATGCCGACCGAACGGACGGACATAAATCTCGTTTTTACGGACGGAACGTTATTGTTTCAACTTAGAACACCCCGAGTTATGTAATGGAGTGGCTAGTCTCTTAGGTGTATCGTTTTCCATTGCGAAACATTTGTGTTACGTGAACTTATAAGTTCGGAAAAACAAATCGAGTACATACCAAGCCGAATGTCCGGACAAAACACCGTTCCCATGGTTAAAATGTTCTATATTGGCCTTAAAACGCCCCGACTAAGCCTTGTCGATCTTGAGGTTTTAGATCCAAAACAAGTGAGTTTCGTACATTTCCAAGTTCGGACGAAAAGCGAGTAAATGTCGACCGAACAGACGGACATAAATCTCGTTTTTACGGTCAGAACGTTGTTTTTTCACCTTAGAACGCCCCGAGTTAAGTAATGGACTGGCTAGTCTCTTAGGTGTATCGTTTTCCATGCGAAAACATGTGTGTTTCGTCCACTTATAAGTTCGAAACAAAAATCGAGTACATACCAAGCCGAATGTCCAGACAAAACCCCGTTCCCATGGTCCAAATTTTCTATATTAGCCCTAAAACGTCCCGGATAAGCCTTGTCGATCTTGAGGTTTTAGATTCCAAAACAAGTGAGTTTCGTCTATTTCCAAGTTCAGACCGAAAACCGAGTAAATGCCGACCGAACGGACGGACATAAATTTCGTTTTTACGGACAGAACGTTTTTTTTTCACCTTAGAACGCCCCGAGTTAAGTAATGGAGTGGCTATACTCTTAGGTGTATCGTTTTCCATGCGAAAACATGTGTGTTTTGTCCACTTATAAGTTCGGAACAAAATCCCGTTCCCATGGTCCAAATGTTCTATATTGGCCTTAAAACGTCCCGGTTAAGCCTTGTCGATCTTGAAGTTTTAGATTCCAAAACAAGTGAGATTCGTCCATTTACAAGTTCGGACCGAAAACCGAGTAAATGCCGACCGAACGGATGGACATAAATCTCGTTTTTACGGACGGGACGTTGTTTTTTCACCTTAGAACACCCCGAGTTAAGTAATGGACTGGCTAGTCTCTTATTTGTATCGTTTTCCATGCGAAAACATGTGTGTTTCGTCCACTCATAAGTTCGGAACAAAATCGAGTAAATAACAAGCCAAATGTCCGGACAAAACCCCGTTCCCATGGTCCAAATGTTCTATATTGGCCTTAAAACGTCCCGGTTAAGCCTTGTCGATCTTGAAGTTTTAGATTCCAAAACAAGTGAGTTTCGTCCATTTCTAAGTTCGGACTGAAAACCGAGTGAATGTCGACCGAACGGATGGACATAAATCTCGTTTTAACGGACGGAACATTGTTTTTTCACCTTAGAACGCCCCGAGTTAAGTAATGAACTGGCTAGTCTCTTAGGTGTATCGTTTTCCCTGGGAAAACATTTGTGTTTCGTCCACTTATAAGTTCGGAACAAAATCGACTACATACCAAGCCGAATGTCCGGACAAAACGCCGTTCCCATGGTCCAAATATTCTATATTGGCCTTAAAATGTCCCGGTTAAGACTTGTCGATCTTGAAGTTTTAGATTCCAAAACAAGTGAGTTTCATCTATTTCCAAGTTCAGACCGAAAACCGAGTAAATGCCGACCAAATGGACGGACATAAATCTTGTTTTTACGGACAGAACGTTGTTTTTTCACCTTAGAACGCCCCGAGTTAAGTAATGGACTGGCTATTCTCTTATGTGTATCATTTTCCATGCGAAAACAAGTGTCTTTCGTCCACCAATAAGTTCGAAACAAAAATCGAGTACATACCAAGCCGAATGTCGGACAAAACCCCGTTCCCATGGTCCAAATTTTTTATATTAGCCTTAAAACGTCCCGGATAAGCCTTGTCGATCTTGAGGTTTTAGTTTCCAAAACAAGTAAGTTTCGTCTATTTCCAAGTTCAGACCGAAAACCAAGTTAATGCCGACCGAACGGACGGACATAAATCTCGTTTTTACGGACAGAACGTTGTTTTTTCACCTTAGAACGCCCCGAGTTAAGTAATGGAGTGGCTAGTCTCTTAGATGTATCGTTTTCCTTGCGAAAACATGTGTGTTTCGTCCGCTTATAAGTTCGAAACAAAATCGAGTAAATACCAAGCCAAATATCCTGACAAAACCCCGTTCCCATGGTCCAAATTTTCTATATTAGCCTTAAAACGCCTCGAGTTAAGTAATGGAACGTTGTTTTTTCTCCTTAGAACGCCTCGAGTTAAGTAATGGACTGGCTAGTCTCTTAGGTGTATCAATACCCATGCGAATACATGTGTGTTTCGTCCACTTATAAGTTCGGAACAAAATCGAGTAAATAGCAAGCCAAATGTCCGGACAAAACCCCGTTCCCATGGTCCAAATGTTCTATATTGGCCTTAAAACGTCCCGGTTAAGCCTTGTCGATCTTGAAGTTTTAGATTCCAAAACAAGTGAGATTCGTCCATTTACAAGTTTGGACCGAAAACCGAGTAAATGCCGACCGAACGGAAGGACATAAATCTCGTTTTTACCGACGGGACGTTGTTTTTTCACCTTAGAACACCCCGAGTTAAGTAATGGACTGGCTAGTCTCTTATTTGTATCGTTTTCCATGCGAAAACATGTGTGTTTCGTCCACTTATAAGTTCGGAACAAAATCGAGTCAATACCAAGCCAAATGTCCGGACAAAACCCCGTTCCCATGGTCCAAATGTTCTATATTGGCCTTAAAACGTCTTCGTTAAGCCTTGTCGATCTCGAAGTTTTAGATTCCAAAACAAGTGAGTTTCGTCCATTTCCAAGTTCGGACCGAAAACCGAGTAAATGCCGACCGAACGGACGGACATAAATCTTGTTTTTACGGACGAGACGTTGTTTTTTCACCTTAGAACGCCCCGAGTTAAGTAATGGACTGGCTAGTCTCTTATTTGTATCGTTTTCCATGCGAAAATATGTGTGTTTCGTCCACTTATAAGTTCGGAACAAAATCGAGTAAATAGCAAGCCAAATATCCGGACAAAACCCCGTTCCCATGGTCCAAATGTTCTATATTGGCCTTAAACCTTTCTAGTTAAGCCTTGTCGATCTTGAGGTTTTAGATTCCAAAACAAGTGAGTTTCGTCCATTTCCAAGTTCGGACTAAAAACCGAGTAAATGCCGACCGAACGGATGGACATAAATCTCGTTTTTACGGACAGAACGTTGTTTTTTCACCTGAGAACGCCCCGAGTTAAGTAATGGAGTAGCTAGTCTCTTAGGTGTATTGTTTTCCATGCGAAAACATGTGTGTTTTGTCCACTTATATGTTCGGAACCAAATCGAGTAAATAGCAAGCCAAATGTCCTGACAAAACCCCGTTCCCATGGTCCAAATGTTCTATATTGGCCTTAAAACGTCCCGGTTAAGCCTTGTCGATCTTGAAGTTTTAGATTCCAAGACAAGTGAGTTTCGTCCATTACCAAGTTCGGACCGAAAACCGAGTAAATGCCGACCGAACGGACGGACATAAATCTCGTTTTTACGGACAGAACGTTGTTTTTTCACCTTAAAACGCCCCGAGTTAAGTAATGGACTGGTTAGTCTCTTAGGTGTATCGTTTTCCATGCGAAAACATGTGTGTTTCGTCCACTTATAAGTTCGGAACAAAATCGAGTAAATAGCAAGCCAAATGTCCGGACAAAACCCCGTTCCCATGGTCCAACTGTTCTATATTGGCCTTAAAACGTCCCGGTTAAGCCTTGTCGACCTTGAAGTTTTAGATTCCAAAACAAGTGAGATTCGTCCATTTACAAGTTCGGACCGAAAACCGAGTAAATGCCGACCGAACGGACGGACATAAATCTCGTTTTTACGGACGGGACGTTGTTTTTTCACCTTAGAACGCCCCGAGTTAAGTAATGGACTGGCTAGTCTCTTATTTGTATCGTTTTCCATGCGAAAACATGTGTGTTTCGTCCACTTATAAGTTCGGAACAAAATCGAGTACATACGAAGCCGAATGTCCGGACAAAACCACCTTCCCATGGTCCAAATTTTCTATATTGGCCTTAAAACGTCCCGGTTAAGACTTGTCGATCTTGAAGTTTTAGATTCCAAAACAAGTGAGTTTCGTCTATTTCCAAGTTCAGACCGAAAACCGAGTAAATGCCGACCGAACGGACGAACATAAATCTCGTTTTTACGGACAGAACGTTGTTTTTTCACCTTAGAACGCCCCGAGTTAAGTAATGGACTGGTTAGTCTCTTAGGTGTATCGTTTTCCAAGCGAAAACATGTGTGTTTCGTCCACTTATAAGTTCGGAACAAAATCGAGTAAATAGCAAGCCAAATGTCCGGACAAAACCCCGTTCCCATGGTCCAAATGTTCTATATTGGCCTTAAAACGTCCCGGTTAAGCCTTGTCGATCTTGAAGTTTTAGATTCCAAGACAAGTGAGTTTCGTCCATTTCCAAGTTCGGACCAAAAACTGAGTAAATGCCGCCCGAACGAACGGACATAAATCTCGTTTTTACGGACGGTACATTGTTTTTTCACCTTAGAACGCCCCGAGTTAAGTAATGGACTGGCAAGTCTCTTATTTGTATCGTTTTCCATGCGAAAACATGTGTGTTTCGTCCACTTATAAGTTCGGAACAAAATCGAGTAAATAGCAAGCCAAATGTCCGGACAAAACCCCGTTCCCATGGTCCAAATGTTCTATATTGGCCTTAAACCGTTCCAGTTAAGCCTTGTCGATCTTGAGGTTTTAGATTCCAAAACAAGTGAGTTTCGTCCATTTCCAAGTACGGACTGAAAACCGAGTAAATGCCGACCGAATGGACGGACATAAATCTCGTTTTTACGGACAGAACGTTGTTTTTTCACCTTAGAACGCCCCGAGTTAAGTAATGGAGTGGCTAGTCTCTTAGGTGTATCGTTTTCCATGCGAACACATGTGTGTTTTGTCCACCTATATGTTCGGAACAAAATCGAGTAAATACCAAGCCAAATGTCCGGACGAAACCCCGTTTCCATGGTCAAAATGTTCTATATTGGCCTTAAAACGTCCCGGTTAAGCCTTGTCGATCTTGAAGTTTTAGATTCCAAAACAAGTGAGATTCGTCCATTTACAAGTTCGGACCAAAAACCGAGTAAATGCCGACCGAACGGACGGACATAAATCTCGTTTTTACGGACGGGACGTTGTTTTTTCACCTTAGAACACCCCGAGTTAAGTAATGGACTGGCTAGTCTCTTATTTGTATCGTTTTCCATGCGAAAACATGTGTGTTTCGTCCGCTTATAAGTTCGGAACAAAATCGAGTAAATACCAAGACAAATGTCCGGACAAAACCCCGTTCCCATGGTCCAAATGTTCTATATTGGCCTTAAAACGTCCCGGTTTAGCCTTGTCGATCTTGAAGTTTTAGACTCCAAAATAAGTGAGTTTCGTCCATTTCCAAGTTCGGACCGAAAACCGAGTAAATGCCGACCGAACGGATGGACATAAATCTTGTTTTTACGGACGGAACGTTGTTTTTTCACCTTAGAACGCCCCGAGTTAAGTAATGGACTGGCTAGTCTCTTAGGTGTATCGTTTTCCATGGGAAAACATTTGTGTATCGTCCACTTATAAGTTCGGAACAAAATCGAGTACATACGAAGCCGAATGTCCGGACAAAACCACGTTCCATTGGTCCAAATTTTCTATATTGGCCTTAAAACGTCCCGGTTAAGACTTGTCGATCTTGAAGTTTTAGATTCCAAAACAAGTGAGTTTCGTCTATTTCCAAGTTCAGACCGAAAACCGAGTAAATGCCGACCGAACGGACGGACATAAATCTCGTTTTTACGGACAGAACGTTGTTTTTTCACCTTAGAACGCCCCGAGTTAAGTAATGGACTGGTTAGTCTCTTAGGTGTATTGTTTTCCATGCGAAAACATGTGTGTTTCGTCCACTTATAAGTTCGGAACAAAATCGAGTAAATAGCAAGCCAAATGTCCGGACAAAACCCCGTTCCCATGGTTCAAATGTTCTATATTGGCCTTAAAACGTCCCGGTTAAGCCTTGTCGATCTTGAAGTTTTAGATTCCAAAACAAGTGAGATTCATCCATTTACAAGTTCGGACCGAAAACCGAGTAAATGCAGACCGAACGGACGGACATAAATCTTGTTTTTACGGACGGGACGTTGTTTTTCACCTTAGAACGCCCCGAGTTAAGTAATTGACTGGCTAGTCTCTTATTTGTATCGTTTTCCATGCGAAAATATGTGTGTTTCGTCCACTTATAATTTTGGAACAAAATCGAGTAAATAGCAAGCCACCGGACAAAACCCCGTTCCCATGGTCCAAATGTTCTATATTGGCCTTAAACCGTTCTAGTTAAGCCTTGTCGATCTTGAGGTTTTAGATTCCAAAACAAGTGAGTTTCGTCCATTTCCAAGTTCGGACTGAAAACCGAGTAAATGCCGACCGGACGGACGGACATAAATTTCGTTTTTACGGATAGAACGTTGTTTTTTCACCTTAGAACGCCCCGAGTTAAGTAATGGAGTGGCTAGTCTCTTAGGTGTATCGTTTTCCATGCGAAAACATGTGTGTTTTGTCCACTTATATGTTCGGAACCAAATCGACTAAATAGCAAGCCAATTGTCCTGACAAAACCCCGTTCCCATGGTGCAAATGTTCTATATTGGCCTTAAAACGTCCTGGTTAAGCCTTGTCGATCTTGAAGTTTTAGATTCCAAGACAAGTGAGTTTCTTCCATTTCCAAGTTCGGACCGAAAACCGAGTAAATGCCGACCGAAAGGACGGACATAAATCTCGTTTTTACGGACAGAACGTTGTTTTTTCACCTTAGAACGCCCCGAGTTAAGTAATAGACTGGTTATTCTATTAGGTGTATCATTTTCCATGCGAAAACATGTGTGTTTCGTCCGCTTATAAGTTCGAAACAAAATCGAGTAAATACCAAACCAAATGTCCTGACAAAGCCCCGTTCGCACGGTCCAAATGTTCTATATTGACCTTAAAACGTCTTGGTTAAGCCTTGTCGATCTCGAAGTTTTAGATTCCAAAACAAGTGAGTTTCGTCCATTTCCAAGTTCGGACCGAAAACCGAGTAAATGCCGACCGAACGGACGGACATAAATCTTGTTTTTACGGACGACACATGTTTTTTGACCTTAGAACGCCCCGAGTTAAGTAATGGACTGGCTAGTCTCTTAGGTGTATCGTTTTCCATGCGAAAACATGTGTGTTTCGTCCACTTATAAGTTCGGAACAAAATCGAGTAAATAGCAAGCCAAATGTCCAGACAAAACCCCGTTCCCATGGTCCAAATGTTCTATATTGGCCTTAAACCGTTCTAGTTAAGTCTTGTCGATCTTGAGGTTTTAGATTCCAAAACAAGTGAGTTTCGTCCATTTCCAAGTTCGGACTAAAAACCGAGTAAATGTCGACCGAACGGACGGACACAAATCTTGTTTTTACGGACAGAACGTTGTTTTTTCACCTTAGAACGCCCCAAGTTAAGTAATGGAGTGGCTAGTCTCTTAGGTGTATCGTTTTCCATGCGAACACATGTGTGTTTTGTCCACTTATATGTTCGGAACAAAATCGAGTAAATACCAAGCCAAATGTCCGGACGAAACCCCGTTTCCATGGTCCAAATGTTCTATATTGGCCTTAAAACGTCCCGGTTAAGCCTTGTCGATCTTGAAGTTTTAGATTCCAAAACAAGTGAGATTCGTCCATTTACAAGTTCGGACCGAAAACCAAGTAAATGCCGACCGAACGGACGGACATAAATCTCGTTTTTACGGACGGGACGTTGTTTTTTCACCTTAGAACACCCCGAGTTAAGTAATGGACTGGCTAGTCTCTTATTTGTATCGTTTTCCATGCGAAAACATGTGTGTTTCGTCCACTTATAAGTTCGGAACAAAATCGAGTAAATACCAAGCCAAATGTCCGGACAAAACCCCGTTCCCATGGTCCAAATGTTCTATATTGGCCTTAAAACGTCCCGGTTAAGCCTTGTCGATCTTGAAGTTTTAGATTCCAAAATAAGTGAGTTTCGTCCATTTCCAAGTTCGGACCAAAAACCGAGTAAATGCCGACCGAACGGATGGACATAAATCTTGTTTTTACGGACGGAACGTTGTTTTTTCACCTTAGAACGGCCCGAGTTTAGTAATGGACTGGTTAGTCTCTTAGGTGTATCGTTTTCCATGGGAAAACATTTGTGTTTCGTCCACTTATAAGTTCGGAACAAAATTGAGTACATACCAAGCCGAATGTCCGGACAAAACCCCGTTCCCATGGTCCAAATTTTCTATATTGGCCTTAAAACGTCCCGGTTAAAACTTGTCGATCTTGAAGTTTTAGATTCCAAAACAAGTGAGTTTCGTCGATTTCCAAGTTCGGACCGAAAACCGAGTAAATGCCGACCGAACGGACGAACGTAAATCTTGTTTTTACGGACGGGACGTTGTTTTTTCACCTTAGAACGCCCCGAGTTAAGTAATGGACTGGCTAGTCTCTTATTTGTATCATTTTCCATGCGAAAATATATGTGTTTCGTCCACTTATAATTTTGGAACAAAATCGAGTAAATAGCAAGCCACCGGACAAAACCCCGTTCCCATGGTCCAAATGTTCTATATTGGCCTTAAACCGTTCTAGTTAAGCCTTGTCGATCTTGAGGTTTTAGATTCCAAAACAAGTGAGTTTCGTCCATTTCCAAGTTCGGAATGAAAACCGAGTAAATGCCGACCGAATGGACGGACATAAATCTCGTTTTTACGGACAAAACATTGTTTTTTCACCTTAGAACGCCCCGAGTTAAGTAATGGAGTGGCTAGTCTCTTAGGTGTATCGTTTTCCATGCGAAAACATGTGTGTTTTGTCCACTTATATGTTCGGAACAAAATTGAGTAAATAGCAAGCCAAATGTCCTGACAAAACCCCGTTCCCATGGTCCAAATGTTTTATATTGGCCTAAAAACGTCCCGGTTAAGCCTTGTCGATCTTGAAGTTTTAGATTCCAAGACAAGTGAGTTTCGTCCATTTCCAAGTTCGGACCGAAAACCGAGTAAATGCCGACCGAACGACCGGACATAAATCTCGGTTTTACGGACGGGACATTGTTTTTTCACCTTAGAACGCCCCGAGTTAAGTAATGGACTTTCAAGTCTCTTCTTTGTATCGTTTTCCATGCGAAAACATGTGTGTTTCGTCCACTTTTAAGTTCGGAACAAAATCGAGTAAATAGCAAGCCAAATGTCCGTACAAAACCCTGTTCCCATGGTCCAAATGTTCTATATTGGCCTTAAACAGTTCCAGTTAAGCCTTGTCGATCTTGAGGTTTTAGATTCCAAAACAAGTGAGTTTCGTCCATTTCCAAGTTCGGACTGAAAACCGAGTAAATGTCGACCGAATGGACGGACATATATCTCGTTTTTACGGACAGAACATTGTTTTTTCACCTTAGAACGCCCCGAGTTAAGTAATGGAGTGGCTAGTCTCTTAGGTGTATCGTTTTCCATGCGAAAACATGTGTGTTTTGTCCACTTATATGTTCGGAACAAAATCGAGTAAATACCAAGCCAAATGTCCGGACAAAACCCCGTTTCTATGGTCCAAATGTTCTATATTGGCCTTAAAACGTCCCGGTTAAGCCTTCTCGATCTTGAAGTTTTAGATTCCAAAACAAGTGAGTTTCATCCATTTCCAAGTTCGGACCGAAAATCGAGTGAATGCCGACCGAACGGATGGACATAAATCTCGTTTTTACGGACGGAACGTTGTTTTTTGACCTTAGAACGCCCCGAGTTAAGTAATGGACTGGCTAGTCTCTTAGGTGTATCGTTTTCCATGCGAAAACATGTGTGTTTCGTCCACTTATAAGTTCGGAACAAAATCGAGTAAATAGCAAGCCAAATGTCCGGACAAAACCCCGTTCCCATGGTCCAAATGTTCTATATTGGCCTTAAACCGTTCTAGTTAAGTCTTGTCGATCTTGAGGTTTTAGATTCCAAAACAAGTGAGTTTCGCCCATTTCCAAGTTCGGACTAAAAACCGAGTAAATGTCGACCGAACGGACGGACACAAATCTTGTTTTTACGGACAGAACGTTGTTTTTTCACCTTAGAACGCCCCGAGTTAAGTAATGGAGTGGCTAGTCTCTTAGGTGTATTGTTTTCCATGCGAAAACATGTGTGTTTTGTCCACTTATATGTTCGGAACAAAATCGAGTAAATAGCAAGCCAAATGTCCGGCCAAAACCCCGTTCCCATGGTCCAAATGTTCTATATTGGCCTTAAAACGTCCCGGTTAAGCCTTGTCGATCTTGAAGTTTTAGATTCCAAGACAAGTGAGTTTCGTCCATTTCCAAGTTCGGACAAAAAACCGAGTAAATGCCGCCCGAACGGACTGACATAAATCTCGTTTTTACGGACGGGACATTGTTTTTTCACCTTAGAACGCCCCGAGTTAAGTAATGGACTGGCAAGTCTCTTATTTCTATCGTTTTCCACACGAAAACATGTGTGTTTCGTCCACTTATAAGTTCGGAACAAAATCGAGTAAATAGCAAGCCAAATGTACGGACAAAACCCCGTTCCCATGGTCCAAATGTTCTATATTGCCCTTAAACCGTTCTAGTTAAGCCTTGTCGATCTTGAAGTTTTAGATTCCAAAACAAGTGAGTTTCATCCATTTCCAAGTTCGGACCGAAAATCGAGTAAATGCCGACCGAACGGATGGACATAAATCTCGTTTTTACAGACGGAACGTTGTTTTTTGACCTTAGAACGCCCCAAGTTAAGTAATGGACTGGCTAGTCTCTTAGGTGTATCGTTTTCCATGCGAAAACATGTGTGTTTCGTCCACATATAAGTTCGAAACAAAATCGAGTAAATAGCAAGCTAAATGTCCGGACAAAACCCCGTTCCCATGGTCCAAATGTTCTATATTGGCCTTAAACCGTTCTAGTTAAGCCTTGTCGATCTTGAGGTTTTAGATTCCAAAACAAGTGAGTTTCGTCCATTTCCAAGTTCGGACTAAAAACCGAGTAAATGTCGACCGAACGGACGGACACAAATCTCGTTTTTACGGACAGAACGTTGTTTTTTCACCTTAGAACGCCCCGAGTTAAGTAATGGAGTGGCTAGTCTCTTAGGTGTATTGTTTTCCATGCGAAAACATGTGTGTTTTGTCCACTTATATGTTCGGAACAAAATCAAGTAAATAGCAAGCCAAATGTCCGGACAAAACCCCGTTCCCATGGTCCAAATGTTCTATATTGGCCTTAAACCGTTCCGGTTAAGCCTTGTCGATCTTGAGGTTTTAGATTCCAAAACAAGTGAGTTTCGTCCATTTCCAAGTTCGGACTGAAAACCGAGTAAATGCCGACCGAATGGACGGACATAAATCTCGTTTTTACGCACGGAACGTTGTTTTTTCACCTTAGAACGCCCCGAGTTAAGTAATGGACTGGCTAGTCTCTTAGGTGTATCGTTTTCCATGGGAAAATATGTGTGTTTCGTCCACTTCCAAAACAAGTGAGTTTCGTCCATTTCCAAGTTCGGACCGAAAACCGAGTAAATGCCGACCAAACGAACGAACATAAATCTCGTTTTTACGGACGGAACGTTGTTTTTTCACCTTAGAACGCCCCGAGTTAAGTAATGGACTGGCTAGTCTCTTAGGTGTATCGTTTTCCATGCGAAAACATGTGTGTTTCGTCCACATATAAGTTTGGAACAAAATCGAGTACATACCAAGCCGAATGTGCGGATAAAACCCCGTTCCCATGGTCCAAATGTTCTATATTGGCCCTAAACCGTCCCAGTTAAGCCTTGTCGATCTTGAGGTTTTAGATTCCAAAAGAAGTGAGTTTCGTCGATTTCCAAGTTCAGATTGAAAATCGAGTAAATGCCCACCGACCGTACGAACATAAATCTCGTTTTTACGGACAGAACGTTGTTTTTTCACCTTAGAACGCCCCGAGTTAAGTAATGCACTGGCTGGTCTCTTAGGTGTATCGTTTTCCATGCGAAAACATGTGTGTTTCGTCAACTTATAAGTTCGGAACAAAATCGAGTAAATAGCAAGCCAAATGTCCGGACAAAACCCCGTTCCCATGGTCCAAATGTTCTATATTGGCCTTAAACCGTTCCAGTTAAGCCTTGTCGATCTTGAGGTTTTAGATTCCAAAACAAGTGAGTTTCGTAGATTTCCAAGTTCGGACTGAAAACCGAGTAAATGCCGACCGAACGGACGGACATAAATCTCGTTTTTACGGACAGAACGTTGTTTTTTCACCATAGAACGCCCCGAGTTAAGTAATGGAGTGGCTAGTCTCTTAGGTGTATCGTTTTCCATGCGAACTCATGTGTGTTTTGTCCACTTATATGTTCGGAACAAAATCGAGTAAATACCAAGCCAAATGTCCGGACGAAACCCCGTTTCCATGGTCCAAATGTTCTATATTGGCCTTAAAACGTCCCGGTTAAGCATTGTCGATCTTGAAGTTTTAGATTCCAAAACAATGAGATTCGTCCATTTACAAGTTCGGACCGAAAACCGAGTAAATGCCGACCGAACGGACGGACATAAATCTCGTTTTTACGTACGGGACGTTGTTTTTTCACCTTAGAACACCCCGAGTTAAGTAATGGACTGGCTAGTCTCTTATTTGTATCGTTTTCCATGCGAAAACATGTGTGTTTCGTCCACTTATAAGTTCGGAACAAAATCGAGTAAATACCAAGCCAAATGTCCGGACAAAACCCCGTTTCCATCGTCCAAATGTTCTATATTGTCCTTAAAACGTCCCGGTTAAGCCTTGTCGATCTTGAAATTTTAGATTCTAAAACAAGTGAGTTTCGTCCATTTCCAAGTTCGGACCGAAAATCGAATAAATGCCGACCAAACGGACGGACATAAATCTCGTTTTGACGGACGGAACGTTGTTTTTTCACCTTAGAACGCCCCGAGTTAAGTAATGGAGTGCCTAGTCTCTTAGGTGTATCGTTTTCCATGCGAAAACATGTGTGTTTTGTCCACTTATATGTTCGGAACAAAATCGAGTAAATACCAAGACAAATGTCCGGACAAAACCCCGTTTCCATGGTCCAAATGTTCTATATTGGCCTTAAACCGTCCCAGTTAAGCCTTGTCGATCTTGAGGTTTTAGATTCCAAAACAAGTGAATTTCGTCCATTTCCAAGTTCGGACTGAAAACCGAGTAAATACCGACCGAACGGACGGACATAAATCTCGTTTTTACGTACGGAACGTTGTTGTTTCACCTTAGAACGCCCCGAGTTAAGTAATGGACTGGCTAGTCTCTTAGGTGTATCATTTTCCATGCGAAAAAATGATTGTTTCGTCCACTTATAAGTTCGAAACAAAATCGATTAAATACCAAGCCAAAAGTCCGGACAAAACCCCGTTCCCATGGTCCAAATGTTCTATATTGGCCTTAAACCGTTCCAGTTAAGCCTTGTCGATCTTGAGGTTTTAGATTCCAAAACAAGTGAGTTTCGTCCATTTCCAAGTTCGGACTGAAAACCGAGTAAATGGCGACCGAACGGACGGACATAAATCTCGTTTTTACGTACGGAACGTTGTTGTTTCACCTTAGAACGCCCCGAGTTAAGTAATGGACTGGCTAGTCTCTTAGGTGTATCATTTTCCATGCGAAAAAATGATTGTTTCGTCCACTTATAAGTTCGAAACAAAATCGATTAAATACCAAGCCAAAAGTCCGGACAAAACCCCGTTCCCATGGTCCAAATTTTCTATATTGGCCTTAAAACGTCCCGGTTAAGCCTTGTCGATCTTAAAGTTTTAGATTCCAAAACAAGTGAGTTCCGTCCATTTCCATGTTCGAACCGAAAACCGAGTAAATGCCGACCGAACAGACGGAAATAAATCTCGTTTTTACAGACGGAACGTTATTTTTTCACCTTAGAACGCCCCGAGTTAAGTAATGGACTGGCTAGTCTCTTAGGTTTATCGTTTTCCATGCGAAAACATGTGTGTTTCGTCCACTTATAAGTTCGAAAAAAAAATCGAGTACATACCAAGCCGAATGTCCTGACAAAACCCCGTTCCCATGGTCCAAATGTTCTATATTGGCCTTAAAACGTCATGGTTAATCCTTGTCGATCTTGAAGTTTTAAATTCCAAAATAAGTGAGTTTCATCCATTTCCAAGTTCGGACCGAAAACCGAGTAAATGCCGACCGAACGGACGGACATAAATCTTATTTTTACGGACGGGACGTTGTTTTTTCACCTTAGAACGCCCCGAGTTAAGTAATGGACTGGCTAGTCTCTTATTTGTATCGTTTTCCATGCGAAAATATGTGTGTTTCGTCCACATATAATTTCGGAACAAGAGTAAATAGCAAGCCACTGGACAGAACCCCGTTCCCGTGGTCCAAATGTTCTATATTGGCCTTAAACCGTTCTAGTTAAGCCTTGTAGATCTTGAGGTTTTAGATTCCAAAACAACTGAATTTCTTCCATTTCCAAGTTCGGACTGAAAACCGAGTAAATGCCGACCGAACGGACGGACATAAATCTCGTTTTTACGGACAGAACGTTGTTTTTTCACCTTAGAACGCCCCGAGTTAAGTAATGGAGTGGCTAGTCTCTTAGGTGTATCGTTTTCCATGCGAAAACATGTGTGTTTTGTCCACTTATATGTTCGAAACCAAATCGAGTAAACAACAAGCCAAATGTCCGGACAAAACCCCGTTCCCATGGTCCAAATGTTCTATATTGGCCTTAAAACGTCCCGGTTAAGCCTTGTCGATCTTGAGGTTTTAGATTCCAAAACAAGTGAGTTTCGTCCATTTCCAAGTTCGGACTGAAAACCGTGTAAATGCCGACCGAATGGACGGACATAAATCTCGTTTTTACGCACGGAACGTTGTTTTTTCACCTTAGAACGCCCCGAGTTAAGTAATGGACTGGCTAGTCTCTTAGGTGTATCGTTTTCCATGGGAAAATATGTGTGTTTCGTCCACTTCCAAAACAAGTGAGTTTCGTCCATTTCCAAGTTCGGACCGAAAACCGAGTAAATGCCGACCAAACGAACGAACATAAATCTCGTTTTTACGGACGGAACGTTGTTTTTTCACCTTAGAACGCCCCGAGTTAAGTAATGGACTGGCTAGTCTCTTAGGTGTATCGTTTTCCATGCGAAAACATGTGTGTTTCGTCCACTTATAAGTACGAAAAAAAATCGAGTACATACCAAGCCGAATGTCCGGACAAAACCCCGTTCCCATGGTCCAAATTTTCTATATTAGCCTTAAAACGTCCCGACTAAGCCTTGTCGATCTTGAGGTTTTAGAATCCAATACAAGTAAGTTTCGTCCATTTCAAAGTTCGGACCGAAAACCGAGTAAATGCCGACCGAACGGACGAACATAAATCTCGTTTTTATGGATGGAACGTTGTTTTTTCACCTTAGAACGCCTCGAGTTAAGTAATGGGCTGGCTAGTCTCTTAGGTGTATTGTTTTCCATGCGAAAACATTTGTGTTTCGTCCACATATAAGTTTGGAACAAAATCGAGTACATACCAAGCCGAATGTGCGGATAAAACCCCGTTCCCATGGTCCAAATGTTCTATATTGGCCCTAAACCGTCCCAGTTAAGCCTTGTCGATCTTGAGGTTTTAGATTCCAAAAGAAGTGAGTTTCGTCGATTTCCAAGTTCAGATTGAAAATCGAGTAAATGCCGACCGACCGTACGAACATAAATCTCGTTTTTACGGACAGAACGTTGTTTTTTCACCTTAGAACGCCCCGAGTTAAGTAATGCACTGGCTGGTCTCTTAGGTGTATCGTTTTCCATGCGAAAACATGTGTGTTTCGTCCACTTATAAGTTCGGAACAAAATCGAGTAAATAGCAAGCCAAATGTCCGGACAAAACCCCGTTCCCATGGTCCAAATGTTCTATATTGGCCTTAAACCGTTCCAGTTAAGCCTTGTCGATCTTAAGGTTTTAGATTCCAAAACAAGTGAGTTTCGTCCATTTCCAAGTTCGGACTGAAAACCGAGTAAATGGCGACCGAACGGACGGACATAAATCTCGTTTTTACGTACGGAACGTTGTTGTTTCACCTTAGAACGCCCCGAGTTAAGTAATGGACTGGCTAGTCTCTTAGGTGTATCATTTTCCATGCGAAAAAATGATTGTTTCGTCCACTTATAAGTTCGAAACAAAATCGATTAAATACCAAGCCAAAAGTCCGGACAAAACCCCGTTCCCATGGTCCAAATTTTCTATATTGGCCTTAAAACGTCCCGGTTAAGCCTTGTCGATCTTAAAGTTTTAGATTCCAAAACAAGTGAGTTCCGTCCATTTCCATGTTCGAACCGAAAACCGAGTAAATGCCGACCGAACAGACGGAAATAAATCTCGTTTTTACAGACGGAACGTTATTTTTTCACCTTAGAACGCCCCGAGTTAAGTAATGGACTGGCTAGTCTCTTAGGTTTATCGTTTTCCATGCGAAAACATGTGTGTTTCGTCCACTTATAAGTTCGAAAAAAAAATCGAGTACATACCAAGCCGAATGTCCTGACAAAACCCCGTTCCCATGGTCCAAATGTTCTATATTGGCCTTAAAACGTCATGGTTAATCCTTGTCGATCTTGAAGTTTTAAATTCCAAAATAAGTGAGTTTCATCCATTTCCAAGTTCGGACCGAAAACCGAGTAAATGCCGACCGAACGGACGGACATAAATCTTATTTTTACGGACGGGACGTTGTTTTTTCACCTTAGAACGCCCCGAGTTAAGTAATGGACTGGCTAGTCTCTTATTTGTATCGTTTTCCATGCGAAAATATGTGTGTTTCGTCCACATATAATTTCGGAACAAAATCGAGTAAATAGCAAGCCACTGGACAGAACCCCGTTCCCGTGGTCCAAATGTTCTATATTGGCCTTAAACCGTTCTAGTTAAGCCTTGTAGATCTTGAGGTTTTAGATTCCAAAACAACTGAATTTCTTCCATTTCCAAGTTCGGACTGAAAACCGAGTAAATGCCGACCGAACGGACGGACATAAATCTCGTTTTTACGGACAGAACGTTGTTTTTTCACCTTAGAACGCCCCGAGTTAAGTAATGGAGTGGCTAGTCTCTTAGGTGTATCGTTTTCCATGCGAAAACATGTGTGTTTTGTCCACTTATATGTTCGAAACCAAATCGAGTAAACAACAAGCCAAATGTCCGGACAAAACCCCGTTCCCATGGTCCAAATGTTCTATATTGGCCTTAAAACGTCCCGGTTAAGCCTTGTCGATCTTGAGGTTTTAGATTCCAAAACAAGTGAGTTTCGTCCATTTCCAAGTTCGGACTGAAAACCGAGTAAATGCCGACCGAATGGACGGACATAAATCTCGTTTTTACGCACGGAACGTTGTTTTTTCACCTTAGAACGCCCCGAGTTAAGTAATGGACTGGCTAGTCTCTTAGGTGTATCGTTTTCCATGGGAAAATATGTGTGTTTCGTCCACTTCCAAAACAAGTGAGTTTCGTCCATTTCCAAGTTCGGACAGAAAACCGAGTAAATGCCGACCAAACGAACGAACATAAATCTCGTTTTTACGGACGGAACGTTGTTTTTTCACCTTAGAACGCCCCGAGTTAAGTAATGGACTGGCTAGTCTCTTAGGTGTATCGTTTTCCATGCGAAAACATGTGTGTTTCGTCCACTTATAAGTACGAAAAAAAATCGAGTACATACCAAGCCGGATGTCCGGACAAAACCCCGTTCCCATGGTCCAAATTTTCTATATTAGCCTTAAAACGTCCCGACTAAGCCTTGTCGATCTTGAGGTTTTAGAATCCAATACAAGTAAGTTTCGTCCATTTCAAAGTTCGGACCGAAAACCGAGTAAATGCCGACCGAACGGACGAACATAAATCTCGTTTTTATGGATGGAACGTTGTTTTTTCACCTTAGAACGCCTCGAGTTAAGTAATGGGCTGGCTAGTCTCTTAGGTGTATTGTTTTCCATGCGAAAACATTTGTGTTTCGTCCACATATAAGTTTGGAACAAAATCGAGTACATACCAAGCCGAATGTGCGGATAAAACCCCGTTCCCATGGTCCAAATGTTCTATATTGGCCCTAAACCGTCCCAGTTAAGCCTTGTCGATCTTGAGGTTTTAGATTCCAAAAGAAGTGAGTTTCGTCGATTTCCAAGTTCAGATTGAAAATCGAGTAAATGCCGACCGACCGTACGAACATAAATCTCGTTTTTACGGACAGAACGTTGTTTTTTCACCTTAGAACGCCCCGAGTTAAGTAATGCACTGGCTGGTCTCTTAGGTGTATCGTTTTCCATGCGAAAACATGTGTGTTTCGTCCACTTATAAGTTCGGAACAAAATCGAGTAAATAGCAAGCCAAATGTCCGGACAAAACCCCGTTCCCATGGTCCAAATGTTCTATATTGGCCTTAAACCGTTCCAGTTAATCCTTGTCGATCTTGAGGTTTTAGATTCCAAAACAAGTGAGTTTCGTCCATTTCCAAGTTCGGACTGAAAACCGAGTAAATGCCGACCGAACGGACGGACATAAATCTCGTTTTTACGGACAGAACGTTGTTTTTTCACCATAGAACGCCCCGAGTTAAGTAATGGAGTGGCTAGTCTCTTAGGTGTATCGTTTTCCATGCGAACTCATGTGTGTTTTGTCCACTTATATGTTCGGAACAAAATCGAGTAAATACCAATCCAAATATCCGGACGAAACCCCGTTTCCATGGTCCAAATGTTCTATATTGGCCTTAAAACGTCCCGGTTAAGCATTGTCGATCTTGAAGTTTTAGATTCCAAAACAATGAGATTCGTCCATTTACAAGTTCGGACCGAAAACCGAGTAAATGCCGACCGATCGGACGGACATAAATCTCGTTTTTACGTACGGGACGTTGTTTTTTCACCTTAGAACAGCCCGAGTTAAGTAATGGACTGGCTAGTCTCTTATTTGTATCGTTTTCCATGCGAAAACATGTGTGTTTCGTCCACTTATAAGTTCGGAACAAAATCGAGTAAATACCAAGCCAAATGTCCGGACAAAACCCCGTTTCCATCGTCCAAATGTTCTATATTGTCCTTAAAACGTCCCGGTTAAGCCTTGTCGATCTTGAAATTTTAGATTCTAAAACAAGTGAGTTTCGTCCATTTCCAAGTTCGGACCGAAAATCGAATAAATGCCGACCAAACGGACGGACATAAATCTCGTTTTGACGGACGGAACGTTGTTTTTTCACCTTAGAACGCCCCGAGTTAAGTAATGGAGTGCCTAGTCTCTTAGGTGTATCGTTTTCCATGCGAAAACATGTGTGTTTTGTCCACTTATATGTTCGGAACAAAATCGAGTAAATACCAAGACAAATGTCCGGACAAAACCCCGTTTCCATGGTCCAAATGTTCTATATTGGCCTTAAACCGTCCCAGTTAAGCCTTGTCGATGTTGAGGTTTTAGATTCCAAAACAAGTGAGTTTCGTCCATTTCCAAGTTCGGACTGAAAACCGAGTAAATGCCGACCGAATGGACGGACATAAATCTCGTTTTTACGCACGGAACGTTGTTTTTTCACCTTAGAACGCCCCGAGTTAAGTAATGGACTGGCTAGTCTCTTAGGTGTATCGTTTTCCATGGGAAAATATGTGTGTTTCGTCCACTTCCAAAACAAGTGAGTTTCGTCCATTTCCAAGTTCGGACCGAAAACCGAGTAAATGCCGACCAAACGAACGAACATAAATCTCGTTTTTACGGACGGAACGTTGTTTTTTCACCTTAGAACGCCCCGAGTTAAGTAATGGACTGGCTAGTCTCTTAGGTGTATCGTTTTCCATGCGAAAACATGTGTGTTTCGTCCACTTATAAGTACGAAAAAAAAATCGAGTACATACCAAGCCGAATGTCCGGACAAAACCCCGTTCCCATGGTCCAAATTTTCTATATTAGCCTTAAAACGTCCCGACTAAGCCTTGTCGATCTTGAGGTTTTAGAATCCAATACAAGTAAGTTTCGTCCATTTCAAAGTTCGGACTGAAAACCGAGTAAATGCCGACCGAACGGACGGACATAAATCTCGTTTTTACGGACGGAACGTTGTTTTTTCACCTTAGAACGCCCCGAGTTAAGTAATGGAGTGGCTAGTCTCTTAGGTGTATCGTTTTCCATGCGAACACATGTGTGTTTTGTCCACTTATATGTTCGGAACAAAATCGAGTAAATACCAAGCCAAATGTCCGGACGAAACCCCGTTTCCATGGTCCAAATGTTCTATATTGGCCTTAAAACGTCCCGGTTAAGGTCGATCTTGAAGTTTTAGATTCCAAAACAATGAGATTCGTCCATTTACAAGTTCGGACCGAAAACCGAGTAAATGCCGACCGAACGGACGGACATAAATCTCGTTTTTACGGACGGGACGTTGTTTTTTCACCTTAGAACGCCTCGAGTTAAGTAATGGACTGGATAGTCTCTTAGGTGTATCGTTTTCCACGCGAAAACATGTGTGTTTCGTCCACTTCTAAGTTCGGAACAAAAATCGAGTACATACCAAGCTGAATGTCCGGATAAAACCCCGTTCCCATGGTCCAAATGTTCTATATTGGCCTTAAAACGTCCCGGTTAAGCCTTCTCGATCTTGAAGTTTTAGATTCCAAGACAAGTGAGTTTCGTCCATTTCCCAGTTCGGACCGAAAACCGAGTAAATGCCGACCGAACGGACGAACATAAATCTCGGTTTTACGGACGAGACATTGTTTTTTCACCTTAGAACGCCCCGAGTTAAGTAATGGACTGGCTAGTCTCTTAGGTGTATCGTTTTCCATGCGAAAACATGTGTGTTTCGTCCACTTATAATTTCGAAAAAAAAATCGAGTACATACCAAGCCGAATGTCCTGACAAAACCCCGTTCCCATGGTCCAAATGTTCTATATTGGCCTTAAAACGTCATGGTTAATCCTTGTCGATCTTGAAGTTTTAGATTCCAAAATAAGTGAGTTTCATCCATTTCCAAGTTCGGACCGAAAACCGAGTACATGCCAACCGAACGGACGGACATAAATCTTGTTTTTACGGACGGGACGTTGTTTTTTCACCTTAGAACGCCCCGAGTTAAGTAATGGACTGGCTAGTCTCTTATTTGTATCGTTTTCCATGCGAACATATGTGTGTTTCGTCCACATATAATTTCGGAACAAAATCGAGTAAATAGCAAGCCACTGGACAGAACCCTGTTCCCGTGGTCCAAATGTTCTATATTGGCCTTAAACCGTTCTAGTTAAGCTTTGTAGATCTTGAGGTTTTAGATTCCAAAACAAGTGAGTTTCTTCCATTTCCAAGTTCGGACTGAAAACCGAGTAAATGCCGACCGAACGGACGGACATAAATCTCGTTTTTACGGACAGAACGTTGTTTTTTCACCTTAGAACGCCCCGAGTTAAGTAATGGAGTGGCTAGTCTCTTAGGTGTATCGTTTTCCATGCGAAAACATGTGTGTTTTGTCCACTTATATGTTCGAAACCAAATCGAGTAAATAGCCAGCCAAATGTCCGGACAAAACCCCGTTCCCATGGTCCAAATGTTCTATATTGGCCTTAAAACGTCCCGGTTAAGCCTTGTCGATCTTGAGGTTTTAGATTCAAAAACAAGTGAGTTTCGTCCATTTCCAAGTTCGGACTGAAAACCGAGTAAATGCCGACCGAATGGACGGACATAAATCTCGTTTTTACGGACAGAACATTGTTTTTTCACCTTAGAACGCCCCGAGTTAAGTAATGGAGTGGCTAGTCTCTTAGGTGTATCGTTTTCCATGCGAAAACATGTGTGTTTTGTCCACTTATATGTTCGGAATAAAATCGAGTAAATACCAAGCCAAATGTCCGGACAAAATCCCGTTTCCATGGTCCAAATGTTCTATATTGGCCTTAAACCGTCCCAGTTAAGCCTTGTCGATCTTGAGGTTTTAGATTCCAAAACAAGTGAATTTCGTCCATTTCCAAGGTCGGACCGAAAACCGAGTAAATACCGACCGAACGGACGGACATAAATCTCGTTTTTACGTACGGAACGTTGTTGTTTCACCTTAGAACGCCCCGAGTTAAGTAATGGACTGGCTAGTCTCTTAGGTGTATCATTTTCCATGCGAAAAAATGATTGTTTCGTCCACTTATAAGTTCGAAACAAAATCGATTAAATACCAAGCCAAATGTCCGGACAAAACCCCGTTCCCATGGTCCAAATTTTCTATATTGGCCTTAAAACGTCCCGGTTAAGCCTTGTCGATCTTAAAGTTTTAGATTCCAAAACAAGTGAGTTTCGTCCATTTCCAAGTTCGGACCGAAAACCGAGTAAATACCGACCGAACGTACGGACATACATCTCGTTTTTATGGAAGGAACGTAGTTTTTTCACCTTAGAACGCCCCGAGTTAAGTAATGGAGTGGCTAGTCTCTTAGGTGTATCATTTTCCATGCGAAAACATGTGTGTTTTGTCCACTTATAAGTTCGGAACAAAATTCGAGTACATACCAAGCCGAATATTCGGATAAAACCCCGTTCCCATGGTCCAAATGTTCTATATTGGCCTTAAAACGTCCCGGCTAAGCCTTGTCGTCTTGAGGTTTTACATTCCAAAACAAGTGAGTTTCGTCCATTTCCAAGTTCAGACCGAAAACCGAGTAAATGCCGACCGAACGGACGGACATAAATCTCGTTTTTACGGACAGACCGGTTTTTTTTTCACCTTAGAACGCCCCGAGTTAAGTAATGGACTTTCAAGTCTCTTGTTTGTATCATTTTCCATGCGAAAACATATGTGTTTCGTCCACTTATAAGTTCGGAACAAAATCGAGTACATACCAAGCCGAATGTACGGACAAAACCCCGTTCCCATGGTCCAAATGTTCTATATTGGCATTAAACCGTCCCGGTTAAGCCTTGTCGATCTTGAGGTTTTAGATTCCAAAACAAGTGAGTTTCGTTTGTTTCCAAGTTCGGACCAAAAACCGAGTAAATACCGACCGAACGGACGGACATAAATCTCACTTTTACAGACGGAACGTTCTTTTTTCACCTTAGAACGCCCCGAGTTAAGTAATGGACTGGCTAGTCTCTTAGGTGTATCGTTTTCCATGCGAAAACATGTGTGTTTCGTCCACTTATAAGTTCGGAACAAAATCGAGTAAATACCAAGCCAAATGTCCGGACAAAACCCCGTTCCCATGGTCCAAATGTTCTATATTGGCCTTAAACCGTCCCAGTTAAGCTTTGTCGATGTTGAGGTTTTAGATTCAAAAACAAGTGAGTTTCGCCTATTTCCAAGTTCGGACAAAAACCGAGTAAATACCGACCGAACGGACGGACATAAATCTCATTTTTACGGACGGAACGTTCTTTTTTCACCTTAGAACGCCCCGAGTTAAGTAATGGATTGGCTAGTCTCTTAGGTGTATCGTTTTCCATGCGAAAACATGTGTGTTTCGTCCACTTATAAGTTCGGAACAAAATCGAGTAAATACCAAGCCAAATGTCTGGACAAAACCCCGTTCCCATGGACCAAATGTTTTATATTGGCCTTAAAACATCCCTGTTAACCCTTGTCGATCTTGAAGATTTAGATTCCAAAACAAGTGAGTTTCGTCCATTTCCAAGTTCGGACCGAAAACCGAGTAAATACCGACCGAACGGACGGACATAAATCTCGTTTTTACGGACGGAACGTTGTTTTTTCACCTTAGAATGCCCGGAGTTAAGTAATGGACTGGCTAGTCGCTTAGGTGTATCGTTTTCCATGCGAAAACATGATTGTTTCGTCCAGTTATAAGTTCGGAACAAAATCGAATAATACCAAGCCAAATGTCCGGACAAAACCCCGTTCCCATGGTCCAAATTTTCTATATTGGAATTAAAACGTCCTGGTTAAGCCTTGTCGATCTAGAAGTTTTAGATTCCAAAACAAGTGAGTTTCGTCCAATTCCAAGTTCGGAATGAAAACCGAGTAAATGCCAACCGAACAGACGGACATAAATCTCGTTTTTACGGACGGAACGTTGTTTTTTCAGTTTAGAACGCCCCGAGTTAAGTAATGGACTGGCTAGTCTCTTAGGTGTATCGTTTTCCATGCGAAAACATGATTGTTTCGTATACTTATAAGTTCGGAACAAAATCGAGTAAATACCAAGCCAAATGTCCGGACAAAACCCCGTTCCCATGGTCCAAATTTTCTATATTGGAATTAAAACGTCCCGGTTAAGCCTTGTTGATCTTGAAGTTTTAGATTCCAAAACAAGTGAGTTTCGTCCATTTCCAAGTTCAGACCGAAAACCGAGTAAATGCCGACCGAACGGACAGACATAAATCTCGTTTTTACGGACGGAACGTTGTTTTTTCACCTTAGAACGCCCCGAGTTAAGTAATGGACTGGCTAGTCACTTAGGTGTATCGTTTTCCATGCGAAAACATGTGTGTTTCATCCACTTATAAGTTCGGAACAAAATCGAGTAAATACCAAGCCAAATGTCTGGACAAAACCCCGTTTCCATGGTCCTAATGTTTTATATTGGCCTTAAAACGTCCCGGTTAAGCCTTGTCGATCTTGAAGATTTAGATTCCAAAACAAGTGAGTTTCGTCATTTTCCAAGTTCGGACCGAAAACCGAGTAAATGCCGACCGAACGGACGGACATAAATTTCTTTTTTACGGACGGAATGTTGTTTTTTCACCTTAGAACACCCCGAGTTAAGTAATGGACTGGCTAGTCACTTAGGTGTATCGTTTTCCATGCGAAAACATGTGTGTTTCGTCCACTTCTAAGTTCGGAACAAAAATCGAGTACATACCAAGCCGAATGTCCGGATAAAACCCCGTTCCCATGGTCAAAATGTTCTATATTGGCCTTAAAACGTCCCGGCTAAGCCTTGTCGATTTTGAGGTTTTACATTCCAAAACAAGTGAGTTTCGTCCATTTCCAAGTTCAGACCGAAAACCAGGTAAATGCCGACCGAACGGACGGACATAATTCTATTTTTTACGGACGGAACGTTGTTTTTTCACCTTAGAACGCCCCGAGTTAAGTAATGGAGTGGCTAATCTCTTAGGTGTATCGTTTTCCATGCGAAAACATTTGTGTTTCGTCCACATATAAGTTCGGAACAAAATCGAGTACATACCAAGCCGAATGTCCGGACAAAACCCCGTTCCTATGGTCCAAATGTTCTATATTGGCCTTAAACCGTCCCAGTTAAGCCTTTTCGATCTTGAGGTTTTAGATTCCAAAACAAGTGAGTTTCGTCTATTTCCAAGTTCGAACCAAAAACCGAATAAATACCTACCGAACGGACGGACATAAATCTCATTTTTACGGACGGAACGTTCTTTTTTCACCTTAGAACGCCCCGAGTTAAGTAATGGACTGGCTAGTCTCTTAGGTGTATCGTTTTCCATGCGAAAACAAGTGTGTTTCGTCCACTTATAAGTTCTGAACAAAATCGAGTAAATACCTAGCCAAATGTCCGGACAAAACCCCGTTCCCATGGTCCTAATGTTCTATATTGGCCTTAAAACGTCCCGGTTAAGCCTTGTTGATCTTGAAGTTTTAGATTCCAAAACAAGTGAGTTTCGTCCATTTTTAAGTTCGGACCGAAAACCGAGTAAATGACGACCGAACGGACGGACAAAAATCTCGTTTTTTCGGACGGAACGTTGTTTTTTCACCTTAGAACGCCCTGAGTTAAGTAATGGACTGGCTAGTCTCTTAGGTGTATCATTTTCCATGCGAAAACATGTGTGTTTCGTCCACTTCTAAGTT
The DNA here is from genome assembly GCA_023053565.1 of Aquilegia eximia. Classification (NCBI taxonomy): domain Eukaryota; kingdom Viridiplantae; phylum Streptophyta; class Magnoliopsida; order Ranunculales; family Ranunculaceae; genus Aquilegia; species Aquilegia eximia. The sequence goes on along the minus strand of JALIGU010000012.1, from coordinate 888,861 downwards.
CGGAACAAAAATTGAGTACAAACCAAGCCGAATGTCTGGATAAAACCCCGTTCCCATGGTCCAAATGTTCTATATTGGCCTTAAAACGTCCCGGCTAAGCCTTGTTGTCTTGAGGTTTTACATTCCAAAACAAGTGAGTTTCGTCCATTTCCAAGTTCAGACCGAAAACCGAGTAAATGCCGACCGAACGGACGGACATAAATCTCGTTTTTACGGACAGAACGTTGTTTTTTCACCTTAGAACGCCCCGAGTTAAGTAATGGACTTTCAAGTCTCTTGTTTGTATCATTTTCCATGCGAAAACATGTGTGTTTCGTCCACTTATAAGTTCGGAACAAAATCGAGTACATACCAAGCCGAATGTCCGGACAAAACCCCGTTCCCATGGTCCAAATGTTCTATATTGGCATTAAACCGTCCCAGTTAAGCCTTGTCGATCTTGAAGTTTTATATTCCAAAACAAGTGAGTTTCGTTTATTTCCAAGTTCGGACCAAAAACCGAGTAAATACCGACCGAACGGACGGACATAAATCTCATTTTTACAGACGGAACGTTCTTTTTTCACCTTAGAACGCCCCGAGTTAAGTAATGGACTGGCTAGTCTCTTAGGTGTATCGTTTTCCATGCGAAAACATGTGTGTTTCGTCCACTTATAAGTTCGGAACAAAATCGAGTAAATACCAAGCCAAATGTCCGGACAAAACCCCGTTCCCATGGTCCAAATGTTCTATATTGGCCTTAAAACGTCCCGGTTAAGCCTTGTGGATCTTGAAGATTTAGATTCCAAAACAAGTGAGTTTCGTCATTTTCCAAGTTCGGACCGAAAACCGAGTAAATGCCGACCGAACGGACGGACATAAATCTCGTTTTTAAGGGCGGAACGTTGTTTTTTCACCTTAGAATGCCCCGAGTTGAGTAATGGACTGGCTAGTCTCTTAGGTGTATCGTTTTCCATGCGAAAACATGATTGTTTCGTCCACTTATAAGTTCGGAACAAAATCGAGTAAATACCAAGCCAAATGTCCGGACAAAACCCCGTTCCCATGGTCCAAATATTCTATATTGGCCTTAAAACGTCCCGGTTAAGCCTTGTCGATCTTGAAGATTTAGATTCCAAAACAAGTGAGTTTCGTCATTTTCCAAGTTCGGACCGAAAACTGAGTAAATGCCAACCGAACGGACGGACATAAATCTCGTTTTTAAGGGCGGAACGTTGTTTTTTCACCTTAGAACGCCCCGAGTTAAGTTATGGACTGGCTAGTCTCTTAGGTGTATCTTTTTCCATGCGAAAACATGTGTGTTTCGTCCACTTAAAAGTTCAGAACAAAATAGAGTAAATACCTAGCCAAATGTCCGGACAAAACCCCGTTCCCATGGTCCTAATGTTCTATATTGGCCTTAAAACGTCCCGGTTAAGCCTTGTCGATCTTCAAGTTTTAGATTCCAAAACAAGTGAGTTTCGTCCATTTCCAAGTTCGGACCGAAAACCGAGTAAATGACGACCGAATGGACGGACACAAATCTCGTTTTTACGGACGGAACGTTGTTTTTTCACCTTAGAACGCCCCGAGTTAAGTAATGGACTGGCTACTCTCTTAGGTGTATCGTTTTCCATGCGAAAACATGTGTGTTTCGTCCACTTATTAGTTCGGAACAAAATCGAGTACATACCAAGCCGAATGTCCGGACAAAACCCCGTTCCCATGGTCCAAATGTTCTATATTGGCCTTAAACCGTCCCAGTTAAGCTTTGTTGATGTTGAGGTTTTAGATTCCAAAACAAGTGAGTTTCGCCTATTTCCAAGTTCGGACCAAAAACCGAGTAAATACCGACCGAACGGACGGACATAAATCTCATTTTTACGGACGGAACGTTTTTTTTTCACCTTAGAACGCCCCGAGTTAAGTAATGGACTGGCTAGTCTCTTAGGTGTATCGTTTTCCATGCGAAAACATGTGTGTTTCGTCCACTTATAAGTTCGGAACAAAATCGAGTAAATACCAATCCACATCCCGGTTAACCCTTGTCGATCTTGAAGATTTAGATTCCAAAACAAGTGAGTTTCGTCCATTTCCAAGTTCGGACCGAAAACCGAGTAAATACCGACCAAACGGACGGACATAAATCTCGTTTTTACGGACGGAACGTTGTTTTTTCACCTAGAATGCCCGAGTTAAGTAATGGACTAGCTAGTCTCTTAGGTGTATCGTTTTCCATGCGAAAACATGATTGTTTCGTCCACTTATAAGTTCGGAACAAAATCGAATAATACCAAGCCAAATGTCCGGACAAAACCCCGTTCCCATGGTCCAAATTTTATATATTGGAATTAAAACGTCCTGGTTAAGCCTTGTCAATCTAGAAGTTTTAGATTCCAAAACAAGTGAGTTTCGTCCAATTCCAAGTTCGGAATGAAAACCGAGTAAATGCCAACCGAACAGATGGACATAAATCTCGTTTTTACGGACGGAACGTTGTTTTTTCACCTTAGAACGCCCCGAGTTAAGTAATGGACTGGCTAGTCTCTTAGGTGTATCGTTTTCCATGTGAAAATATGATTGTTTTGTCTACTTATAAGTTCAGAACAAAATCGAATAAATACCAAGCCAAATGTCCGGACAAAACCCCGTTCCCATGGTCCAAATTTTCTATATTGGAATTAAAACGTCCCGGTTAAGCCTTGTCGATCTTGAAGTTTTAGATTCCAAAACAAGTGAGTTTCGTCCATTTCCAAGTTCGGACCGAAAACCGAGTAAATGCCGACCGAATGGACAGACATAAATCTCGTTTTTATGGACGGAACGTTGTTTTTTCACCTTAGAACGCCCCGAGTTAAGTAATGGACTGGCTAGTCTCTTAGGTGTATCGTTTTCCATGCGAAAACATGTGTGTTTCATCCACTTATAAGTTCGGAACAAAATCGAGTAAATACCAAGCCAAATGTCTGGACAAAACCCCGTTTCCATGGTCCTAATGTTTTATATTGGCCTTAAAACGTCCCGGTTAAGCCTTGTCGATCTTGAAGATTTAGATTCCAAAACAAGTGAGTTTCGTCATTTTCCAAGTTCGGACCGAAAACCGAGTAAATGCCGAGCGAACGGACGGACATAAATCTCTTTTTTACGGACGGAATGTTGTTTTTTCACCTTAGAACACCCCGACTTAAGTAATGGACTGGCTAGTCAATTAGGTGTATCGTTTTCCATGCGAAAACATGTGTGTTTCGTCCACTTCTAAGTTCGGAACAAAATCGAGTACATACCAAGCCGAATGTCCGGATAAAACCCCGTTCCCATGGTCAAAATGTTCTATATTGGCCTTAAAACGTCCCGGCTAAGCCTTGTCGATCTTGAGGTTTTACATTCCAAAACAAGTGAGTTTCGTCCATTTCCAAGTTCAGACCGAAAACCAGGTAAATGCCGACCGAACGGACGGACATAATTCTCGTTTTTACGGACGGAACGTTGTTTTTTCACCTTAGAACGCCCCGAGTTAAGTAATGGAGTGGCTAGTCTCTTAGGTGTATCGTTTTCCATGCGAAAACATTTGTGTTTCGTCCACATATAAGTTCGGAACAAAATCGAGTACATACCAAGCCGAATGTCCGGACAAAACCCCGTTCCTATTGTCCAAATGTTCTATATTGGCCTTAAACCGTCCCAGTTAAGCCTTGTCGATCTTGAGGTTTAAGATTCCAAAACAAGTGAGTTTCGTCTATTTCCAAGTTCGAACCAAAAACCGAGTAAATACCTACCGAACGGACGGACATAAATCTCATTTTTATGGACGGAACGTTCTTTTTTCACCTTAGAACGCCCCGAGTTAAGTAATGGACTGGCTAGTCTCTTAGGTGTATCGTTTTCCATGCGAAAACATGTGTGTTTCATACACTTATAAGTTCAGAACAAAATCGAGTAAATACCAAGCCAAATGTCCGGACAAAACCCCGTTCCCATGGTCCAAATGTTCTATATTGGCCTTAAAACGTCCCGGTCAAGCCTTGTCGATCTTGAAGATTTAGATTCCAAAACAAGTGAGTTTCGTCATTTTCCAAGTTCGGACCGAAAACCGAGTAAATGACGACCGAACGGACGGACATAAATCTCGTTTTTACGGGCGGAACGTTGTTTTTTCACCTTAGAACGCCCCGAGTTAAGTAATGGACTGGCTAGTCTCTTAGGTGTATCGTTTTCCATGCGTAAACATGATTGTTTCGTCCACTTATAAGTTTGGAACAAAATCGAGTAAATACCAAGCCAAATGTCCGGACAAAACCCCGTTCCCATGCTCCAAATTTTCTATATTGGAAATAAAACGTCCCGGTTAAGCCTTGTCGATCTTGAAGATTTAGATTCCAAAACAAGTGAGTTTCGTCATTTTCCAAGTTCGGACCGAAAACTGAGTAAATGACGACCGAACGGACGGACATAAATCTCGTTTTTACGGGCGGAACGTTGTTTTTTCACCTTAGAACGCCCCGAGTTAAGTAATGGACTGGCTAGTCTCTTAGGTGTATCGTTTTCCATGCGAAAACATGTGTGTTTTGTCCACTTATAAGTTCAGAACAAAATCGAGTAAATACCAAGCCAAATGTCCGGACAAAACCCCGTTCCCATGGTCCTAATGTTCTATATTGGCCTTAAAACGTCCCGGTTAAGCCTTGTCGATCTTGAAGTTTTAGATTCCAAAAAAAGTGAGTTTCGTCCATTTCCAAGTTCGGACCGAAAACCGAGTAAATGACGACTGAACGGACGGACGTAAATCTCGTTTTTACGGACGGAACGTTCTTTTTTCACCTTAGAACGCCCCGAGTTATGTAATGGACTGGCTAGTCTCTTAGGTGTATCGTTTTCCATGCGAAAACATGTGTGTTTCGTCCACTTATAAGTTCAGAACAAAAATCGAGTACATACCAAGCCGAATGTCCCGATAAAACCCCGTTCCCATGGTCCAAATGTTCTAAATTGGCCTTAAAACGTCCCGACTAAGCCTTGTGAATCTTGAGGTTTTAGATTCCAAAAATAGTGAGTTTCGTCTATTTCCAAGTTCAGACCGAAAATTGAGTAAATGTCGACCGAACGGACGGACATAAATCTCATTTTTACGGACGAAACGTTCTTTTTTCACCTTAGAACGCCCCGAGTTAAGTAATCGACTGGCTAGTCTCTTTGGTGTATCGTTTTCCATGCAAAAACATGTGTGTTTCATCCACTTATAAGTTCGGAACAAAACCGTGTAAATACCAAGCCAAATGTTCGGACAAAACCCCGTTTCCATGTTCCAAATGTTCTATATTGGCCTTAAAACGTCCCGGTTAAGCCTTGTCGATCTTGAAGATTTAGATTCGAAAAGAACTGAGTTTCGTCATTTTCCAAGTTCGGACCGAAAACCGAGTAAATGCCGATCGAACGAACGGAAATAAATCTCCTTTTTACGGACGGAACGTTGTTTTTTCACCTTAGAGCGCCCCGAGTTAAGTAATGGACTGGCTAGTCTCTTAGGAGTATCGTTTTCCATGCGAAAACATATGTGTTTCGTCCACTTATAAGTTCGGAACAAAATCGAGGAAATACCAAGCCAAATGTCCGGACAAAACCCTGTTCCCATAGTCCAAATGTTCTATATTGGCCCTAAAACGTCCTGGTTAACCCTTGTCGATCTTGACGATTTAGATTCCAAAACAAGTGAGTTTCCTCATTTTCCAAGTTCGGACTGAAAACCGAGTAAATGCCGACCGAAAGAACGGAAATAAATCTCGTTTTTACGGAAGGAACGTTGTTTTTTCACCCTAGAGCGCCCCGAGTTAAGTAATGGACTGGCTAGTCTCTTAGGTGTATCGTTTTCCATGCGAAAACATGTGTGTTTCGTCCACTTATAAGTTCGGAACAAAATCGAGTAAATACCAAGCCAAATGTCCGGACAAAACCCCGTTCCCATGGTCCCAATGTTCTATATTGGCCTTAAAACGTCCCGGCTAAGCCTTGTCGATCTTGAGGTTTTAGATTCCAAAACAAGTGAGTTTTGTCCATTTCCAAGTTCAGACCGAAAACCGAGTAAATGCCGACCGAACGGATAGACATAAATCTCGTTTTTACGGACCGAACGTTGTTTTTTCACCTTAGAATGCCCCGAGTTAAGTAATGGAGTGGCTAGTCTCTTAGGTTTATCATTTTCCATGCGAAAACATGTGTGTTTCGTCCAGTTATATGTTTGAAACAAAATCGAGTAAATACCAAGCCAAATGTCCGGACAAAACCCCGTTCCCATGGTCCAAATGTTCTATATTGGCCTTAAAACGTCCCGGTTAAGCCTTGTCGATCTTGAAGTTTTAGATTCCAAAACAAGAGAGTTTCGTCCATTTCCAAGTTCGGACCGAAAACCGAGTAAATGCTGATCGAACGGACGAACATAAATCTCGTTTTTACGGACGGAACGTTGTTTTTTCACCTTAGAAAGCCCCGAGTTAAATAATGGACTGGCTAGTCTCTTAGGTGTATCGTTTTCCATGCGAAAACATTTGTGTTTCGTCCACATATAAGTTCCGAACAAAATCGAGTACATACCAAGCCGAATGTCCGGACAAAACCCCGTTCCCATGGTCCAAATGTTCTATATTGGCCTTAAAACGTCCCGGTTAAGACTTGTCGATCTTGAAGTTTTAGATCCCAAAACAAGTGAGTTTCGTCCATTTCCAAGTTCGGACCGAAAACCGAGTAAATACCGACCGAACGGATGGATATAAATCTCGTTTTTACGTATGGAACGTTGTTTTTTCACCTTAGAACGCGCCCCGAGTTAAGTAATGGACTGGCTTGTCTCTTAGGTGTATCGTTTTCCATGAGAAAACATTTGTGTTTCGTCCACATATAAGTTCGGAACAAAATCGAGTACATACCAAGCCGAATGTCCGGACAAAACCCCGTTCCTATGGTCCAAATGTTCTATATTGGCCTTAAACCGTCCCAGTTAAGCCTTGTCGATCTTGAGGTTTTAGATTCCAAAACAAGTGAGTTTCGTCCATTTCCAAGTTCGGACCAAAAACCGAGTAAATACCGACCGAACGGACGGACATAAATCTCATTTTTACGGACGTAACGTTCTTTTTTCACCTTAGAATGCCCCGAGTTAAGTAATGGACTGGCTAGTCTCTTAGTGAAACCGGCACGAAGTGGTTTGACATCAATTTTGTGACAAAGTGTCTTTGGTTACCTCGCCTTGAATTCATTGTTAGGAAAATCAAGATATACGCATGGTCGTCTCGTGTCCTTGTGTCTCTTAGGTCTGTCCAGGAAAAGTTATTGGGTTCTGGACGTACGTACCGAGTTAGGACGTACGTACGTTCACTGAAGCAGCAAACATCTTTTGGTCAGGACGTACGTACTCAGTTAGGACGTTCGTACGTCCAAGTAGGCAGCAGACGTGTTTTCGTATGGAGACGTACGTACCGAGTTAGAGCGTTCGTACGTCATGTTAGGCAGCAGGCTTATTTTTGTGTGGCGACGTTCGAACGTCATATCGACGTACGAACGTCCAAAGTCGGTTTGCACTGTTTCGGCCCATTTTCCTAGGTTTTCAACCCTAAGTATAAATAGGGTTTCTCTTCTATAGAACAAGACAGTTCTTTGGCCGTCCATCCTTCTTCTTGTTCATGTGTTTTGGTTAGGTTTGTGATATTGAAATTGTTTGTGGCTATTGAACTCAATTCCCTTTCTTCCCCCTTTTCTCAATTCATATCTTTGTGATCTTTAAGAGTTATTGTGATTTCGGCTTCGAGTCTTCTTGTGTGTTCATCAAGAAGTCGAGTGTCTTGTGCGTACATCAAGGTGCTCTGGTGAAGTCAAGGTGTTAGAGATAACCAGGAGTATCAACTCGCAGTGAGTGCAGGTAGTTGATAGGTTTGTACATCTCTTTTCATCTAGTGGATTATTTTGTTGTCGCGAGGACAACCGTGGACGTTTCCCTGTTTGGGTTTTACCACGTTAAAAATTTCTGTGTGTTATTTACTTTCCGCGTATTGTTTGTTTGCTTGTTTGAATTCACATTTGTTATACTAGCACTATTTGTAGTTTCTCAATTGGTATCAGTCGCTGGGGGCTGGTTAAGGAGCGTAAAGGCTCACGCTAACGATCAATAGTGCTTTATGGAATCTCACAAGTCTGCTACTTCAAGTCTTCCTCCACAATTCAGTGGAAAGGACTTTGGTCATTGGAAAGTACGTATGCGAGCTTATCTCCAAGCATTAGGAGAAGAAGTCTGGCTTTCTGTTGTCACAGGGTGGAAAGAACCTCTGACTACTACAGGTACTGATGATACTGCTGTTACATCACTGACGCCACGTGAAAAGTGGACGCCTGAACAGAAGTTGTTGGCAAATTATAACAACAAGGCACTCAATGCTATTTTCATGGCATTAAATGCTAGTGAGTTTCGTAGGGTGCAGGGCTGTGAAGAGGCTAAAGATGCATGGAACAGGCTTATCTGTACACATGAAGGTGACGAAACAGTCAAAGAAAGTAAGCTGGAACTGTTAACATCTCAGTTTGAGAATCTACGGATGGATAATACTGAGACCTTTGATGATTTCTTTATTCGTCTCCAAGACATCATCAACTGCAGTGCGGCTATTGGTCATGCATATACTGACACACAGGTGGTACGTAAGATATTGCGTGCTTTGCCTCCTCGGTTTCGTTCACGTAAGGATGCCATCACTGAGAGCAATGTGATTAAGAACATGTCCATCGAGACACTTGCTGGGAAACTAAGGACATGTGAGATGGAACAGGCTTTAGAAGAACCTTTGAAGAACAAATCTGTAGCATTCAAAGCTACATCGTCTAAAGAACCTTCCACAGGACCTTCTGATGATGAAGAACAGGATGTGGATGATAACTATGCGTTCCTGTCACGTAGCTTTCAGAAGATTCTGAAATATCAACAGAATCGAGATCCTCGAAAGCGATTTCCTGATTCCTCAAATGCTCCTAGAAGTCGTGGTTTTGAGCGGTTCTCTGTGGATGGGAGAAGAGCTCGAGTTGATCGTAAAGATGTCCAATGTTACAAGTGTCGTGATTATGGACACTTTGCAAATGAATGTGATAAGAAGGTCGATCGCAAACCTGGTGATAATTCCAAAGCGAATCTCACAGTAACATGGGATGATTCAGATGAAGATGATGATGGGAATCTCTCAAATGTTGTCTCAAATTATGTGGTCTTCAGTGCATCCCTGGATGAACATCCAGGAGGTATTGTATCCTCTTCTGCTGATATTAATGTTTCTGATTCTGGTGTTCATGCTACTACTAGTGAATTATGTGACATGTATAAGTTTTCTATGCAACAAGTAAAGTTGCTTGAAAAAACTAACACCGTCTTGCAGGATCAGGTAGAGAGTCTTGGACAGGATATATGCAATCTTACAGGTGATTCCAACATGTTGAAGGAAGAATTTGTGAAGGAAAAGGAGGATTTCCAAGTGCGTATTGTCACTCTGGAAAAACTGAATAATGATCTGGAAACACGGTATCGATCCCTTGTACTGGAGCATGAGAGAGTAAAGGCTGAGTTGTTTGCTGCTAACAAACAATTGGTTGGGTTTGGTAAAGCAAGTGCTAATCTAAACTCTCTGTTGGGAATCGGTAAATCCCATTCAGATAAATCTGGTTTAGGTTATGACACCTCTGTTCCCCTTGCTACTGCTAGCACTTCCCGCACTACCTTTGTGCGACCAACAAGTGTCGCTATTCCTGCTCCTGTGCAGGTGTCTAGTGTGGTATCACCACCCAAGGTTACTCATGTGAAGCATGTTCGGAAAAAGAACTCTAGACACAAAGGTTTTAAATGTCTAACATGTGGTCGCATGGGTCACACTTCTGCCTTTTGTTGGAATAATTTGTATCCTGCTCATCATCCTTCTTTTGCAGGTAACTCATATTGGAACAAGTCTTCCACCTTCTCCATGCAGGCTCCATACATGTGGAATGGTTATGCTCCGTGGGGTTTACCCAGAACTTCTCCTTATGGAAACCGTCCTCAAGCAACACCCATGCCTACTCCACCACCACAGTTCTGGGATAGGAGTATGGATGCATCCAGGAAAATGGTGTCTCACATGGCTCGTTTGGTTGAACCATTGCCTTCATCATGGTATCTTGACAGCGGTTGTTCGCGTCATATGACAGGTGATAAGACTCTGATTGATAACCTGACTCTTGGTTATGGAGGTAAGGTTAGGTTTGGTAATGGTAAATTGCTTCCGGTTGAAGGTAAAGGTAACTTTTCTGAGGTTGAATCGCTCAATAGTCATGAGCTTCTTTTTGTTAAGGGTCTTAGGTCTAATCTATTGAGTATTAGTCAGTTGTGTGATGCTAAATTTAAGGTTGTGTTTGAGGATAATAGGTGTGATGTTTTTGATTCCAATCATATCTTGGTGTTATCTGGTAGTCGCTCATCTGATAACTGCTTCATTGTCACTACATCTCTTCTGCATTCATATGTCTAATGTGTTCATTGGAACTATCTGTGTTTAGGATGTTTAGGTTTGGTCATTTATTGTTGTTGTTGGTATTGAGGACATACTACATTCTCTATTGTGTGTATTTCATTTTACAGATGTTTCTAGTTTGGCGTTCTCAACTGTCTTGTGTCATGCATAGTTGTAGGGTTACATTATACTCTCTTCGTATTGGTAGTTTCTTGCATGATGCATTTCAATGTGGTTGGCTTGACATTTTCAAAACATGTATAACTCCAGTCTTCCATGGTTGCTTTTTCATGATCGTTGTTTTTATTTTCTTTATTCTCTCACCTCTTGTAAGTGGTCAATGACTCACAAAATCCCCAGCCATTTGAATGTCTTGAGAGCATACTCATTTGGCTAAGAACCCGTTGGGGCTGTGAGGGTCATGCTCTGACGGATGCACTCAAGAGATGTTAGTTCTTGTGTTGCACGTTATCATGGTATTGCACTTCTTGAGTGTGTTTTGCCGAAAAGATGTAGGCTACACCCTACCCTCGTGTTCTGGTAAAAGATGGAGATATTTCATACTCCCACACGGGAATGGCATCTGTTTCAATGGTCTACAAAATAAACAACAAAAAAAAAAAAAAAAAAAAAAAAAAAATGAAATGAATGAATAGTAGCTTTCGCATTTGTCTAGTTGAAAGACAAGAAGAAAAACAATAGTGTGTGTTTTCCTTGTTGTATTGTGATCTGGTTCAGTTTCATTTTGGGCTAGTTGCAAGTGACTTTCTATATTCTCAATGATCATGTCTTTAGTTTGTTTTTCGGAGGTTGGTATTGGTCTATCAGGTTCTTCTACATACTTGCATCATTCTAGTAACTACCATGTCATGGCGTATGATGTCATTCTTCGATTTTGCATTCTCTTGTGGTTGAGGTTTGTTTAAACTATATTCGGTTGTAATTGGAATTCGTATGATAAGTTGAAGTGTTTTTCTTGTGATGTCTCTCAATATTTGTTCTTGGTTGTTCTTTGGTTCATTCTCTAGCTGTTAGGGTGGTTCTTCAAATTTTCTTTTAACAAACAAAAAAAAAAAAAAAAAAAAAAAGGGGGTTTGTACGTACGTCCTCATGACGTTCGTACGTTTGGGGGGACAGATCTTTTTGAAACGTACGAACGTTCCTAAGACGTTCGAATGTGTTCTTAGTCAGATCTTTGGTTTTTGGGCTCGACGTACGAACGTTCATAGAACGTACGAACGTCTCTGTTACAGTTCGGCCCATTGCTGTTTAAAAACCAAATTTTTTTTTAAACACAAAGCCTACTGTTATATAAATCGTGTTTCCCTCCTTGGTACACTACAAGCAGTTAGTTTTTGGTTAGTTTTTGCTCATTGTCTTAGGCGATTCTCTTCTCTCTCGTCTTGTTTGCAATTTGTTCATCTTCTCTTCTCATTGTTTTGGTCCGGTGTGTTGGTCGGGAGATTAGTTCGTCATACTCAATCACCATCTCTTGTAAGTTTTATTGATCTCTCCCTCTTCTCCATTGTCATGTCTTGTTGATTAGTTGGGTTTGCTTTCTCTTATATTGTTAGTTAAGGTTGTACGCTTGTTTGTTGCCTTCATGGGACTTGGTGTTTTTATACTCGCTCTTGCCTCCATTTTAGTTGGTAATGACCTTGGGATGTGGTTTGTTCTTGGTCTCTATTGTTCCTTTCTGTTTTACTGTGTGTTTGGATGCTTGCGATTACTTCATTGTTGTCGATAGCATGTGTATTGTTTCTGCACATCAAGTGTTTGATTAAATGTCTCAATGACCTTGCTGTTTTTTTTGTCATTGTTTCTTACATTTTTGGTTTGTTTGCTGTTGTGATTGTGTAGACAATGGCCTCCAAGCGCGCACGCACCACTCCCTCCAACGCGGCATCCTCTTCTCGCGCTTCTAGGGGTAGAGGTTCCACTCCGGTCTTGTCGCCTCACTTCACATCTCTTGGTGCTCATCCTCGGGCAAAAGCCATTGTTCCTGAGAGATTCTTTGACTTGGCAGACATCGCTGCTACTCCTCTTGGGACTTCTCAACTTGGCAACATATCACTCTTCTTTGAGACTCGGAATTGGCTAAGGGTGGCTCAACCAATCACCAAGTACTCGGTTGAGCATACGATAGCCTTCTATGAGACAAAGACACCCTCGCAAAATCGATCGAGTTTTTCGGTCTTGATTGAAGGTCGGCGATACACCATTTCTCCTAAGGTGATACGCGAGGCGTTGGGTATTGATGGTGACTTTATTCCTGAAGATGTTGTTTCTGTCAGATGGCCCGTTCCGGATACAATTCAAATTGACTTTGTCAATCAGGTTCAGCAGATGTTTATTGATGGTGTCACGGAAAGGTATCATGCCAAGCACTACAGCGCCATCCTCTTGCACATGGTTGCCCATTCCAACATCTACCCCTCCAAGGGCAACAAGATTATCATGACCGATGACATGGTCAAATTGGTGGTCTGTATGTCGGTGCACCATCTTCATCTCTCTGAGGTCATCTACACTCGAATGCTTCAGATCGATGCAGCTAAGGGTACTCTTCCTTTCCCTAGCTTTATAATGACTATACTCAAGCACTTGGGTTTTCAGGGACAATATATGGGGGTGAGCCCTCCAAAGTTTGTTGGCCACGACTGGGTCAACGCTATCAAAAAGGGCTGTCAGTCTCGAAAGTTGGCCTTCGAGTCCGTGGGTGCGCGTCTGACGCATCACCTCATTTCGGGAGGCCGGGCGCTTGTTCGCAATGATGATTTTGATCGGGCTTTGACCTCTGGACGCCCCATCCCAGCCTCTGCTAGGGGAAATCGGGCTGTTGCAGCCATTGATGCTCGGGTTTCCTCTCTCCGCCGTCATCAGGACCATATGGATGCTCGGTTGGATCGTTTTGGGGTCATTCTCTCTCGTCATGATGTCATGATCAGTGATATTCATGCGATGAATGTTGCTCAGATGCGTCATCTACAGCTGGACTTCACTCCCACAGACTTGCCTCCGTTTCCGGAAGAGGTGCCTCCTGTTCCTGGTGAGAGTGATGGTGATGACTCAGAGAGTGAGGACGAGGGTGATGGTGAACCGAGTGATGGTGCCTCGGAATCCGAGTAGTTGGTTTTATGGTTTCCTCTTCACATTTTTGTATTTAACTGCTATATTGGTTTGTTTCTATTTTTTTAGTATTGTACATGTTCTTGGATATTGCTATTTTCATGTTAGTTCAAGTTGGTTTCCTTGTTTTGCAGTAAATTTTTCTGAGGTAATGGACCTTCCTTTTTGGGCCCATGATATGTTTACTCCTATTTTTCTTATAAATAGGGAGTCCTTTTTCTCTTTCACTCCTATTGTGTCTTCTTATCTCTTGCTAGTTCTCTCTTTGTTCTTCAGATTCCTCTATGGCAGAATATGAACTTCATGGAATTTTTGTTCCGACTGTTGGTTATGTGTCGTTCATGGTGATGGAGTACAAAAACAATGCTAAGGTTTGTCGTTTATGTCGCGTTCCTCATGGATATGACTATATTCATCGACCTTTTCTTAATCCTTGTTTGGTTCGTGTCAATCATTGGGAGAGATTACCGGCACATCTTCAAAATCATATCTTGGAGTTGGTTGGTTATCCGAAGGTTCCGGGACTTGCTGCTCCACTTACCGACTGTGGCTTGGACAGCAGAATTGAGGAGTTGTTTTGTACGAGTGAATGGCTGGAGGATTATGATGATCATGTGATTGCTCGGTGGAATAGACCTTCGGCTCGTGCGGAAGCTTACTTCTCCAAGCTTCCTCTAGGTCATTGGGAAAGGGTCTTTCGAATTCGTTAATTCGAGCTTTCTATTTTTGTCGTTTTGGCTTTTCTGTTTATGGATTTCTCTGTTTGGTTATTAGTTGACTTTCTGAACTTTTAACAGTTGGGTTCGGTTTATATTTTTTTTATCTGTTTTGTATTCTTTGTTTGGTATTGATTTCTTCTTCTTGATTATTGGTTTATTGTTGTTCTTTTCCTTTGTTGGTTGGTTATTTTGTTCACTTGTTGTGACAAAAAGGGGGAGATTTATGACTCTAATTACTAACAATCGTCTTCTTGTTGTTAGGTTATTTTTGGGTCATGTTTCAGGTATGCTACACGTATGGGGGAGTTGCTCATGAAGTTTGGAGCTCATGAAGTATGGGGGAGTTGCTCGAAGGAACTTCTGTTGAATCCTTGATTGCTTCCGTTCGATCTCTGATGATTAAAGCATCTTCCTAAAGCTGGATAACAAGAATTGGTGACTTGTTATGTGTTTCTATTTCGAGTGTTTTTGTAGGCATGTTTTATAAATGCCATGGTTTGGGATTGTAAGCACGTTTTATAAGTGCTATTAGAGTCATAGGTTTTTGTCACAAAATCAATGTCAAAGGGGGAGATTGAAACCGGCACGAAGTGGTTTGACATCAATTTTGTGACAAAGTGTCTTTGGTTATCTCGCCTTGAATTCATTGTTAGGAAAATCAAGATGTACGCATGGTCGTCTCGTGTCCTTGTGTCTCTTAGGTCTGTCCAGGAAAAGTTATTGGGTTCTGGACGTACGTACCGAGTTAGGACGTACGTACGTTCACTGAAGCAGCAAACATCTTTTGGTCAGGGCGTACGTACTCAGTTAGGACGTTCTTACGTCCAAGTAGGCAGCAGACGTGTTTTCGTATGGAGACGTACGTACCGAGTTAGAGCGTTCGTACGTCATGTTAGGCAGCAGGCTTATTTTTGTGTGGCGACGTTCGAACGTCATATCGACGTACGAACGTCCAAAGTCGGTTTGCACTGTTTCGGCCCATTTTCCTAGGTTTTCAACCCTAAGTATAAATAGGGTTTCTCTTCTATAGAACAAGACAGTTCTTTGGCCGTCCATCCTTCTTCTTGTTCATGTGTTTTGGTTAGGTTTGTGATATTGAAATTGTTTGTGGCTATTGAACTCAATTCCCTTTCTTCCCCCTTTTCTCAATTCATATCTTTGTGATCTTTAAGAGTTATTGTGATTTCGGCTTCGAGTCTTCTTGTGTGTTCATCAAGAAGTCGAGTGTCTTGTGCGTACATCAAGGTGCTCTGGTGAAGTCAAGGTGTTAGAGATAACCAGGAGTATCAACTCGCAGTGAGTGCAGGTAGTTGATAGGTTTGTACATCTCTTTTCATCTAGTGGATTATTTTGTTGTCGCGAGGACAACCGTGGACGTTTCCCTGTTTGGGTTTTACCACGTTAAAAATTTCTGTGTGTTATTTACTTTCCGCGTATTGTTTGTTTGCTTGTTTGAATTCACATTTGTTATACTAGCACTATTTGTAGTTTCTCACTTAGGTGTATCGTTTTCCGTGCGAAAACATGTGTGTTTCGTCCACTTATAAGTTCGGAACAAAATCGAGTAAATACCAAGCCAAATGTCCGGACAAAACCCCGTTCCCATGGTCCAAATGTTCTATATTGGCCTTAAAACGTCCCAGTTAAGCCTTGTCGATCTTGAAGATTTAGATTCCAAAACAAGTGAGTTTCTCATTTTCCAAGTTCGGACCGAAAACCGAGTAAATGCCGACCGAACGGACGGACATAAATCTCGTTTTTATGGACGTAACGTTGTGTTTTCACCTTAGAACGCCCCGAGTTAAGTAATGGACTGGCTAGTCTCTTAGGTGTATCGTTTTCCATCCGAAAACATATGTGTTTCGTCCACTTCTAAGTTCGGAACACAAATAGAGTACATACCAAGCCGAATGTCCGGATAAAACCCCGTTCCCATGGTCCAAATGTTCTATATTGGCCTTAAAACGTCCCGGCTAAGCCTTGTCGATCTTGAGGTTTTAGATTCCAAAACAAGTGAGTTTTGTCCATTTCCAAGTTCAGACCGAAAACCGAGTAAATACCGATCGAACAGACGGACATAAATCTCGTTTTTACGGACAGAACGTTGTTTTTTCATCTTAGAAAGCCCCGAGTTAAGTAATGGACTGGCTAGTTTCTTAGGTGTATCGTTTTCCATGCGAAAACATGTGTGTTTCGTCTACTTTTAAGTTCAGAACAACAATCTAGTACATACCAAGTCGAATGTCCGGATAAAACCCCGTTCCCATGGTCCAAATGTTCTATATTGGCCTTAAAACGTCCCGGCTAAGCCTTTTCGATCTTGAGGTTTTACATTCCAAAACAAGTAAGTTTCGTCCATTTCCAAGTTCAGACCGAAAACCGAGTAAATACTGATCGAACGGACGGACATAAATCTCATTTTTACGGACGGAACGTTGTTTATTCACCTTAGAACGCCCCGAGTTAAGTAATGGAGTGGTTAGTCTCTTAGGTGTATCGTTTTCCACGCGAAAACATTTGTGTTTCGTCCACATAAAAGTTCGGAATAAAATCGAGTACATACCAAGCCGAATGTCCGGACAAAACCCCGTTCCCATGGTCCAAATGTTCTATATTGTCCTTAAAACGTCCCGGTTAAGACTTGTCGATCTTGAAGTTTTAGATTCCAAAACAAGTGAGTTTCGTCCATTTCCAAGTTCGGACCGTAAACCGAGTAAATACCGACCGAACGGATGGACATAAATCTCGTTTTTACGTATGGAACGTTGTTTTTTCACCTTAGAACGCGCCCCGAGTTAAGTAATGGACTGGCTAGTCTCTTAGGTGTATCGTTTTCCATGCGAAAACATTTGTGTTTCGTCCATATATAAGTTCGGAACAAAATCGAGTACATACCAAGCCGAATGTCCGGACAAAACCCCGTTCCTATGGTCCAAATGTTCTATATTGGCCTTAAACCGTCCCAGTTAAGCCTTGTCGATCTTGAAGTTTTAGATTCCAAAACAAGTGAGTTTCGTCCATTTCCAAGTTCGGTCCAAAAACCGAGTAAATACCGACCGAACGGACGAACATAAATCTCATTTTTACGGACGGAACGTTCTTTTTTCACCTTAGAACGCCCCGAGTTAAGTAATGGACTGGCTAGTCTCTTAGGTGTATCGTTTTCCGTGCGAAAACATGTGTGTTTCGTCCACTTATAAGTTCGAAACAAAATCGAGTAAATACCAAGCCAAATGTCCGGACAAAACCCCGTTCCCATGGTCCAAATGTTCTATATTGGCCTTAAAACGTCCCGGTTAAGCCTTGTCGATCTTGAAGATTTAGATTCCAAAACAAGTGAGTTTCTCATTTTCCAAGTTCGGACCGAAAACCGAGTAAATGCCGACCGAACGAACGGAAATAAATCTCGTTTTTACGGACGGAACGTTGTTTTTTCACCTTAGAGCGCCCCGAGTTAAGTAATGGACTGGCTAGTCTCTTAGGTGTATCGTTTCCAATGCGAAAACATGTGTGTTTCGTCCACTTATAAGTTCGGAACAAAATTGAGTAAATACCAAGCCAAATGTCCGGACAAAACCCCGTTCCCATGGTCCAAATGTTCTATATTGGCCTTAAAACGTCCCGGTTAAACCTTGTTGATCTTGAAAATTTAGATTCCAAAACAAGTGAGTTTCTCATTTTCCAATTTCGGACCGAAAACCGAGTAAATGCCGACCGAACAGACGGACATAAATCTCGTTTTTACGGACAGAACGTTGTTTTTTCACCTTAGAAAGCCCCGAGTTAAGTTATGGACTGGCTAGTTTCTTAGGTGTATTGTTTTCCATGCGAAAACATGTGTGTTTCGTCTACTTATAAGTTCGGAACAAAATCGAGTAAATACCAAGCTAAATCTCTGGACAATACCCTGTTTCCATGGTCCAAATGTTTTATATTGGCCTTAAAACGTCCCGGTTAAGCCTTGTCGATCTTGAAGATTTAGATTCCAAAACAAGTGAGTTTCGTCATTTTCCAAGTTCGGACCGAAAATCGAGTAAATGCCGACCGAGCGACGGACATAAATCTCGTTTTTATGGACGTAACGTTGTTTTTTCACCTTAGAACGCCCCGAGTTAAGTAATGGACTGGCTAATCTCTTAGCTGTATCGTTTTCCATGCGAAAACAAATGTGTTTCGTCCACTTCTAAGTTCGGAACAAAAATAGAGTACATACCAAGCCGAAATTCCAGATAAAACCCTGTTCCCATGGTCCAAATGTTCTATATTGGCCTTAAAACGTCCCGGCTAAGCCTTGTCGATCTTGAGGTTTTACATTCCAAAACAAGTGAGTTTCGTCCATTTCAAAGTTCGGACCGACAATCGAGGAAATACTGACCGAACGGACGGACATAAATCTTGTTTTTACGGACAGAAAGTTGTTTTTTCACCTTAGAACGCCCAGAGTTAAGTAATGCAGTGGCTAGTCTCTTAGGTGTATCGTTTTCCATGCGAGAATATATGTGTTTAGTCAACTTCTAAGTTCGGAACAAAAATAGAGTACATACCAAGCCGAATGTCCGGATAAAACCCCGTTCCCATGGTCCAAATATTCTATATTGGCCTTAAAACGTCCCGGCTAAGCCTTGTCGATCTTGACGTTTTAGATTCCAAAACAAGTGAGTTATGTCCATTTCCAAGTTCAGACCGAAAACCGAGTAAATACCGACCGAACAGACGGACATAAATCTCGTTTTTACGGACGGAACGTTGTTTTTTCACTTTAGAATGCCCCGAGTTTAGTAATGGAGTGGCTAGTCTCTTAGGTGTATCGTTTTCCATGCGAAAACATGTGTGTTTCATCCACTTCTAAGTTCGGAAGAAAAATCGAGGAAATACTGACCGAACGGGCGGACATAAATATTGTTTTTACGGACAGAACGTTGTTTTTTCACCTTATAAAGCCCCGAGTTAAGTAATGGACTGGCTAGTTTCTTAGGTGTATCGTTTTCCATGCGAAAACATGTGTGTTTCGTCTACTTATAAGTTCAAAACAAAAATCTAGTACATACCAAGCCGAATGTCCGGATAAAACCCCGTTCCCATAGTCCAAATGTTCTATATTGGCCTTAAAACGTCCCGGCTAAGCCTTGTCGATCTTGAGGTTTTACATTCCAAAACAAGTGAGTTTCGTCCATTTCAAAGTTCGGACCGACAACCGAGTAAATACTGACCGAACGGGCGGACAGAAATCTCGTTTTTACGGACAGAAGGTTGTATTTCCACCTTAGAACGCCCCGAGTTAAGTAATGGACTGGCTAGTCTCTTAGGTGTATCGTTTTCCATGCGAAAACATGTGTGTTTCGTCCACTTCTAAGTTCGGAACAAAAATCGAATACATACCAAGCCGAATGTCCGGATAAAACCCCGTTCCCATGGTCCAAATGTTCTATATTGGCCTTAAAACGTCCCGGCTAAGCCTTGTCTATCTTGAGGTTTTACATTTCAAAACAAGTGAGTTTCGTCCATTTCAAAGTTTGGACCGAAAACCGAGTAAATATTGACCGAACGAACGGACATAAATCTCGTTTTTACGGACAGAACGTTGTTTTTTCACTTTAGAATGCCCCGAGTTTAGTAATGGAGTGGCTAGTCTCTTAGGTGTATCGTTTTCCATGCGAAAACATGTGTGTTTCGTCCACTTCTAAGTTCGGAAGAAAAATCGAGTACATACCAAGCCGAATGTCCGGATAAAACCCCGTTCCCATGGTCCAAATGTTCTATATTGGCCTTAAAACGTCCCGGCTAAGCCTTGTCGATCAAGAGGTTTTAGATACCAAAACAAGTGAGTTTCGTCCATTTCCAAGTTCAGACCGAAAACCGAGTAAATGCCGACCGAACGGACAGACATAAATTTTGTTTTTACGGACAGAACGTTGTTTTTTCACCTTAGAACGCCCCGAGTTAAGTAATGGAGTGGCTAGTCTCTTAGGTGTATCATTTTCCATGCGAAAACATGTGTGTTTCGTCCACTTCTAAGTTCGAAAAAAAAATCGAGTATATACCAAGGCGAATGTCCGGATAAAACCCCGTTCCCATGGTCCAAATGTTCTATATTGGCCTTAAAACGTCCCGGCTAAGCCTTGTCGATCTTGAGGTTTTACATTCCAAAACAAGTGAGTTTCGTCCATTTCCAAGTTCAGACCGAAAACCGAGTAAATGCGAACGAACGGACAGACATAAATTTTGTTTTTACGGACAGAACGTTGTTTTTTCACCTTAGAACGCCCCGAGTTTAGTAATGGAGTGGCTAGTCTCTTAGGTGTATCATTTTCCATGCGAAAACATGTGTGTTTCGTCCACTTCTAAGTTCGGAACAAAAATCGAGTACATACCAAGGCGAATGTCCGGATAAAACCCCGTTCCCATGGTCCAAATGTTCTATATTGGCCTTAAAACGTCCCGGCTAAGCCTTGTCGATCTTGAGGTTTTACATTCCAAAACAAGTGAGTTTCGTCCATTTCAAAGTTCGGACCGAAAACCGAGTAAATACTGACCGAACGGACAGACATAAATCTCGTTTTGACGGACGGAACGTTGTTTTTTCACCTTAGAACACCCCGAGTTAAGTAATGGACTGGCTAGTCTCTTAGGTGTATCGTCTTCCATGCGAAAACATGTGTGTTTCTTCCAATTCTAAGTTCGGAACAAAAATCGAGTACATACCAAGCCGAATGTCCAGATAAAACCCCGTTCCCATGGTCCAAATGTTCTATATTGGCCTTAAAATGTCCCGGCTAAGTCTTGTCGATCTTGAGGTTTTACATCCCAAAACAAGTGAGTTTGGTCCATTTCCAAGTTTAGACCGAAAACCGAGTAAATGCCGACCGAACGGACAGACATAAATTTTGTTTTTACGGACAGAACGTTGTTTTTTCACCTTAGAACGCCCCGAGTTTATAATGGAGTGGCTAGTCTCTTAGGTGTATCGTTTTCCATGCGAAAACATGTGTGTTTCATCCACTTCTAAGTTCGGAACAAAAATCGAGTACATACCAAGGCGAATGTCCGGATAAAACCCCGTTCCCATGGTCCAAATGTTCTATATTGGCCTTAAAACGTCCCGGTTAAGCCTTGTCGATCTTGAGGTTTTACATTCCAAAACAAGTGAGTTTCTTCCATTTGAAAGTTCGGACCGAAAACCGAGTAAATACTGACCGAACGAACAAACATAAATCTCGTTTTGACGGACGGAACGTTGTTTTTTCACCTTAGAACGCCCCGAGTTAAGTAACGGACTGGCTAGTCTCTTAAGTGTATCGTCTTCCATGCGAAAACATGTGTGTTTCGTCCACTTCTAAGTTCGGAACAAAAATCGAGTACATACCAAGCCGAATGTCCGGATAAAACCCCGTTACCATGGTCTAAATGTTCTATATTGGCCTTAAAACGTCCCGGCTAAGCCTTGTCGATCTTGAGATTTTACATTCCAAAACGAGTGAGTTTCGTCCATTTCAAAGTTCGGACCGGAAACAGAGTAAATACTGACCGAACGGACGGACATAAATCTCGTTTTTACGGACGGAACGTTGTTTTTTCACCTTAGAACGCCCCGAGTTAAGTAATGGAGTGGCTAGTCTCTTAGGTGTATCGTTTTCCATGCGAAACATGTGTGTTTCGTCCACTTCTAAGTTCGGAACAAAAATTGAGTACATACCAAGCCGAATGTCCGGATAAAACCCCGTTCCCATGGTCCAAATGTTCTATATTGGCCTTAAAACGTCCCGGCTAAGCCTTGTCGATCTTGAGGTTTTACATTCCAAAACAAGTGAGTTTCGTCCATTTCAAAGTTCGGACTGAAAATCGAGGAAATACTGACCGAACGGACGGACATAAATATTGTTTTTACGGACAGAACGTTGTTTTTTCACCTTATAAAGCCCCGAGTTAAGTAATGGACTGGCTAGTTTCTTAGGTGTATCGTTTTACAGGCGAAAACTTGTGTGTTTCGTCTACTTATAACTTCAAAATAAAAATCTAATACATACCAAGCCGAATGTCCGGATAAAACCCCGTTCCCATGGTCCAAATGTTCTATATTGGCCTTAAAACGTCCCGGCTAAGCCTTGTCGATCTTGAGGTTTTACATTCCAAAACAAGTGAGTTTCGTCCATTTCCAAATTCAGAACGAAAACCGAGTAAATACTGATTGAACGGACGGATATAAATCTCATTTTTACAGACGGAACGTTGTTTATTCACCTTAGAACGCCCCGAGTTAAGTAATGGAGTGGTTAGTCTCTTAGGAGTATCGTTTTCCATGCGAAAACATGTGTGTTTCGTCCACTTCTAAGTTCAGAACAAAAATTGAGTACATACCAAGCCGAATGTCCGGATAAAACCCCGTTCCCATGGTCCAAATGTTCTATATTGGCCTTAAAACGTCCCGGCTAACCCTTGTCGATCTTAAGGTTTTACATTCCAAAACAAGTGAGTTTCGTCCATTTCAAAGTTCGGACCGACAACCGAGTAAATACTGACCGAACGGACGGACATAAATCTCGTTTTTACGGACAGAAGGTTGTATTTCCACCTTAGAACGCCCCGAGTTAAGTAATGGACTGGCTAGTCTCTTAGGTGTATCGTTTTCCATGCGAAAACATGTGTGTTTCGTCCACTTCTAAGTTCGGAACAAAAATCGAGTACATACCAAGGCGAATGTCCGGATAAAACCCGTTCCCATGGTCCAAATGTTCTATATTGGCCTTAAAACGTCCCGGTTAAGCCTTGTCGATCTTGAGGTTTTACATTCCAAAACAAGTGAGTTTCGTCCATTTGAAAGTTCGGACCGAAAACCGAGTAAATACTGACCGAACGAACAAACATAAATCTCGTTTTGACGGACGGAACGTTGTTTTTTCACCTTAGAACGCCCCGAGTTAAGTAACGGACTGGCTAGTCTCTTAAGTGTATCGTCTTCCATGCGAAAACATGTGTGTTTCGTCCACTTCTAAGTTCGGAACAAAAATCGAGTACATACCAAGCCGAATGTCCGGATAAAACCCCGTTACCATGGTCTAAATGTTCTATATTGGCCTTAAAACGTCCCGGCTAAGCCTTGTCGATCTTGAGATTTTACATTCCAAAACGAGTGAGTTTCGTCCATTTCAAAGTTCGGACCGGAAACAGAGTAAATACTGACCGAACGGACGGACATAAATCTCGTTTTTACGGACGGAACGTTGTTTTTTCACCTTAGAACGCCCCGAGTTAAGTAATGGAGTGGCTAGTCTCTTAGGTGTATCGTTTTCCATGCGAAACATGTGTGTTTCGTCCACTTCTAAGTTCGGAACAAAAATTGAGTACATACCAAGCCGAATGTCCGGATAAAACCCCGTTCCCATGGTCCAAATGTTCTATATTGGCCTTAAAACGTCCCGGCTAAGCCTTGTCGATCTTGAGGTTTTACATTCCAAAACAAGTGAGTTTCGTCCATTTCAAAGTTCGGACTGAAAATCGAGGAAATACTGACCGAACGGACGGACATAAATATTGTTTTTACGGACAGAACGTTGTTTTTTCACCTTATAAAGCCCCGAGTTAAGTAATGGACTGGCTAGTTTCTTAGGTGTATCGTTTTACAGGCGAAAACTTGTGTGTTTCGTCTACTTATAACTTCAAAATAAAAATCTAATACATACCAAGCCGAATGTCCGGATAAAACCCCGTTCCCATGGTCCAAATGTTCTATATTGGCCTTAAAACGTCCCGGCTAAGCCTTGTCGATCTTGAGGTTTTACATTCCAAAACAAGTGAGTTTCGTCCATTTCCAAATTCAGAACGAAAACCGAGTAAATACTGATTGAACGGACGGATATAAATCTCATTTTTACAGACGGAACGTTGTTTATTCACCTTAGAACGCCCCGAGTTAAGTAATGGAGTGGTTAGTCTCTTAGGAGTATCGTTTTCCATGCGAAAACATGTGTGTTTCGTCCACTTCTAAGTTCAGAACAAAAATTGAGTACATACCAAGCCGAATGTCCGGATAAAACCCCGTTCCCATGGTCCAAATGTTCTATATTGGCCTTAAAACGTCCCGGCTAACCCTTGTCGATCTTGAGGTTTTACATTCCAAAACAAGTGAGTTTCGTCCATTTCAAAGTTCGGACCGACAACCGAGTAAATACTGACCGAACGGACGGACATAAATCTCGTTTTTACGGACAGAAGGTTGTATTTCCACCTTAGAACGCCCCGAGTTAAGTAATGGACTGGCTAGTCTCTTAGGTGTATCGTTTTCCATGCGAAAACATGTGTGTTTCGTCCACTTCTAAGTTCGGAACAAAAATCGAGTACATACCAAGCCGAATGTCCGGATAAAACCCCGTTCCCATGGTCCAAATGTTCTAAATTGGCCTTAAAGCGTCCCCGCTAAGCCTTGTCTATCTTGAGGTTTTACATTCCAAAACAAGTGAGTTTCGTCCATTTCAAAGTTCGGACCGAAAACCGAGTAAATATTGACCGAACGGACGGACATAAATCTCGTTTTTACGGACGGAACGTTGTTTTTTCACTTTAGAATGCCCCGAGTTTAGTAATGGAGTGGCTAGTCTCTTAGGTGTATCGTTTTCCATGCGAAAACATGTGTGTTTCGTCCACTTCTAAGTTCGGAAGAAAAATCGAGTACATACCAAGCCGAATGTCCGGATAAAACACCGTTGCCATGGTCCAAATGTTCTATATTGGCCTTAAAACGTCCCGGCTAAGCCTTGTCGATCCTGAGGTTTTAGATACCAAAACAAGTGAGTTTCGTCCATTTCCAAGTTCAGACCGAAAACCGAGTAAATGCCGACCGAACGGACAGACATAAATTTTGTTTTTACGGACAGAACGTTGTTTTTTCACCTTAGAACGCCCCGAGTTAAGTAATGGAGTGGCTAGTCTCTTAGGTGTATCATTTTCCATGCGAAAACATGTGTGTTTCGTCCACTTCTAAGTTCGGAACAAAAATCGAGTACATACCAAGGCGAATGTCCGGATAAAACCCCGTTCCCATGGTCCAAATGTTCTATATTGGCCTTAAAACGTCCCGGCTAAGCCTTGTCGATCTTGAGGTTTTACATTTCAAAACAAGTGAGTTTCGTCCATTTCAAAGTTCGGACCGAAAACCGAGTAAATACTGACCGAACGGACAGACATAAATCTCGTTTTTACGGACGGAACGTTGTTTTTTCACCTTAGAACGCCCCGAGTTAAGTAATGGACTGGCTAGTCTCTTAGGTGTATCGTCTTCCATGCGAAAACATGTGTGTTTCTTCCAATTCTAAGTTCGGAACAAAAATCGAGTACATACCAAGCCGAATGTCCGGATAAAACCCCGTTCCCATGGTCCAAATGTTCTATATTGGCCTTAAAACGTCCCGGCTAAGCCTTGTCGATCTTGAGATTTTACATTCCAAAACGAGTGAGTTTCGTCCATTTCAAAGTTCGGACCGAAAACCGAGTAAATACTGACTGAACGGACGGACATAAATCTCGTTTTTACGGACGGAACGTTGTTTTTTCACCTTAGAACGCCCCGAGTTAAGTAATGGAGTGGCTAGTCTCTTTGGTGTATCGTTTTCCATGCGAAAACATGTGTGTTTCGTCCACTTCTAAGTTCGGAACAAAAATCGAGTACATACCAAGCCGAATGTCCGGATAAAACCCCGTTCCCATGGTCCAAATGTTCTATATTGGCCTTAAAACGTCCCGGCTAAGCATTGTCGATCATGAGGTTTTAGATACCAAAACAAGTGAGTTTCGTCCATTTCCAAGTTCAGACCGAAAACCGAGTAAATGCCGACCGAACGGACAGACATAAATTTTGTTTTTACGGACAGAACGTTGTTTTTTCACCTTAGAACGCCCCGAGTTAAGTAATGGAGTGGCTAGTCTCTTAGGTGTATCATTTTCCATGCGAAAACATGTGTGTTTCGTCCACTTCTAAGTTCGGAACAAAAATCGAGTACATACCAAGGCGAATGTCCGGATAAAACCCCGTTCCCATGGTCCAAATGTTCTATATTGGCCTTAAAACGTCCCGGTTAAGCCTTGTCGATCATGAGGTTTTAGATACCAAAACAAGTGAGTTTCGTCCATTTCCAAGTTCAGACCGAAAACCGAGTAAATGCCGACCGAACGGACAGACATAAATTTTGTTTTTACGGACAGAACATTGTTTTTTCACCTTAGAACGCCCCGAGTTTAGTAATGGAGTGGCTAGTCTCTTAGGTGTATCATTTTCCATGCGAAAACATGTGTGTTTCGTCCACTTCTAAGTTCGGAACAAAAATCGAGTACATACCAAGGCGAATGTCCGGATAAAACCCCGTTCCCATGGTCCAAATGTTCTATATTGGCCTTAAAACGTCCCGGCTAAGCCTTGTCGATCATGAGGTTTTAGATACCAAAACAAGTGAGTTTCGTCCATTTCCAAGTTCAGACCGAAAACCGAGTAAATGCCGACCGAACGGACAGACATAAATTTTGTTTTTACGGACAGAACGTTGTTTTTTCACCTTAGAACGCCCCGAGTTAAGTAATGGAGTGGCTAGTCTCTTAGGTGTATCATTTTCCATGCGAAAACATGTGTGTTTCGTCCACTTCTAAGTTCAGAACAAAAATCGAGTACATACCAAGGCGAATGTCCGGATAAAACCACGTTCCCATGGTCCAAATGTTCTATATTGGCCTCCCGGCTAAGCCTTGTCGATCTTGAGGTTTTACATTCCAAAACAAGTGAGTTTCGTCCATTTCAAAGTTTGGACAGAAAACCGAGTAAATACTGACCGAACGGACAGACCTAAATCTCGGTTTGACGGACGGAACGTTGTTTTTTCACCTTAGAACGCCCCGAGTTAAGTAATGGACTGGCTAGTCTCTTAGGTGCATCGTCTTCCATGCGAAAACATGTGTGTTTCTTCCACTTCTAAGTTCGGAAGAAAAATCGAGTACATACCAAGCCGAATGTCCGGATAAAACCCCGTTCCCATGGTCCAAATGTTCTATATTGGCCTTAAAATGTCCCGGCTAAGCCTTGTCGATCATGAGGTTTGAGATACCAAAACAAGTGAGTTTCGTCCATTTCCAAGTTCAGACCGAAAACCGAGTAAATGCCGACCGAACGGACAGACATAAATTTTGTTTTTACGGACAGAACGTTGTTTTTTCACCTTAGAACGCCCCGAGTTAAGTAATGGAGTGGCTAGTCTCTTAGGTGTATCATTTTCCATGCGAAAACATGTACATGTGTGTTTCGTCCACTTCTAAGTTCAGAACAAAAATCGAGTACATACCAAGGCGAATGTCCGGATAAAACCCCGTTCCCATGGTCCAAATGTTCTATATTGGCCTCCCGGCTAAGCCTTGTCGATCTTGAGGTTTTACATTCCAAAACAAGTGAGTTTCGTCCATTTCAAAGTTTGGACCAAAAACCGAGTAAAAACTGACCGAACGGACAGACCTAAATCTCGTTTTGACGGACGGAACGTTGTTTTTTCACCTTAGAACGCCCCGAGTTAAGTAATGGACTGGCTAGTCTCTTAGGTGTATCGTCTTCCATGCGAAAACATGTGTGTTTCTTCCACTTCTAAGTTCGGAACAAAAATCGAGTACATACCAAGCCGAATGTCCGGATAAAACCCCGTTCCCATGGTCCAAATGTTCTATATTGGCCTTAAAATGTCCCGGCTAAGCCTTGTCGATCTTGAGATTTTACATTCCAAAACAAGTGAGTTTCGTCCATTTCAAAGTTTGAACCGAAAACCGAGTAAATACTAACCGAACGGACAGACATAAATCTCATTTTGACGGACGGAACGTTGTTTTTTCACCTTAGAACACCCCGAGTTAAGTAATGGAGTGGCTAGTCTCTTAGGTGTATCGTCTTCCATGCGAAAACATGTGTGTTTCTTCCACTTCTAAGTTCGGAACAAAAATCGAGTACATACCAAGCCGAATGTCCGGATACAACCCCGTTCCCATGGTCCAAATGTTCTATATTGGCCTTAAAATGTCCCGGCTAAGCCTTCTCGATCTTGAGATTTTACATTCCAAAACGAGTGAGTTTCGTCCATTTCAAAGTTCGGACCGAAAATCGAGGAAATACTGACCGAACAGACGGACATAAATCTCGTTTTTACGGACAGAACGTTGTTTTTTCACCTTAGAAAGCCCCGAGTTAAGTAATGGAGTGGCTAGTTTCTTAGGTGTATCGTTTTCCAACCGAAAACATGTGTGTTTCGTCTACTTATAAGTTCGGAACAAAAATCGAGTACATACGAAGCCGAATGTCCGGATAAAACCCCGTTCCCATGGTCCAAATGTTCTATATTGGCCTTAAAACGTCCCGGCTAAGCCTTGTTGATCATGAGGTTTTAGATACCAAAACAAGTGAGTTTCGTCCATTTCCAAATTCAGACCGAAAACCGAGTAAATACCGACCGAACGGACAGACATAAATTTCGTTTTTACGGACAGAACGTTGTTTTTTCACCTTAGAAAGCCCCGAGTTAAGTAATGGACTGGCTAGTTTCTTAGGTGTATCGTTTTCCATGCGAAAACATGTGTGCTTCGTCTACTTATAAGTTCAGAACAAAAATCTAGTACATACCAAGCCGAATGTCCGGATAAAACCCCGTTCCCATGGTCCAAATGTTCTATATTGGCCTTAAAATGTCCCGGCTAAGCCTTGTCGATCTTGTGGTTTTACCTTCCAAAACAAGTGAGTTTCGTCCATTTTTAAGTTCGGACCGAAAATCGAGTAAATATTGATCGAACGGACGGACATAAATCTCGTTTTTACTTACGGAATGTTGTTTATTCACCATAGAACGCCCCGAGTTAAGTAATGGAGTGGTTAGTGTCTCTTAGGTGTATCGTTTTCCATGCGAAAACATGTGTGTTTCGTCCACTTCTAAGTTCGGAACAAAAATTGAGTACATACCAAGCCGAATGTCCGGATAAAACCCCGTTCCCATGGTTCAAATGTTCTATATTGGCCTTAAAACGTCCCGGCTAAGCCTTGTCGATCTTGAGGTTTTACATTCCAAAACAACTGAGTTTCGTCCATTTCAAAGTTCGGACCGAAAATCGAGGAAATACTGACCGAACAGATGGACATAAATCTCGTTTTTACGGACAGAACGTTGTTTTTTCACCTTAGAACGCCCCGAGTTAAGTAATGGACTGGCTAGTCTCTTAGGTGTATCGTCTTCCATGCGAAAACATGTGTGTTTCTTCCAATTCTAAGTTCGGAACAAAAATCGAGTACATACCAAGCCGAATGTCCGGATAAAACCCCGTTCCCATGGTCCAAATGTTCTATATTGGCCTTAAAACGTCCCGGCTAAGCCTTGTCGATCTTGAGATTTTACATTCCAAAACGAGTGAGTTTCGTCCATTTAAAAGTTCGGACCGAAAACCGAGTAAATACTGACTGAACGGACGGACATAAATATTGTTTTTACGGACGGAACGTTGTTTTTTCACCTTAGAACGCCCCGAGTTAAGTAATGGAGTGGCTAGTCTCTTTGGTGTATCGTTTTCCATGCGAAAACATGTGTGTTTCGTCCACTTCTAAGTTCGGAACAAAAATCGAGTACATACCAAGCCGAATGTCCGGATAAAACCCCGTTCCCATGGTCCAAATGTTCTATATTGGCCTTAAAACGTCCCGGCTAAGCATTGTCGATCATGAGGTTTTAGATACCAAAACAAGTGAGTTTCGTCCATTTCCAAGTTCAGACCGAAAACCGAGTAAATGCCGACCGAACGGACAGACATAAATTTTGTTTTTACGGACAGAACGTTGTTTTTTCACCTTAGAACGCCCCGAGTTAAGTAATGGAGTGGCTAGTCTCTTAGGTGTATCATTTTCCATGCGAAAACATGTGTGTTTCGTCCACTTCTAAGTTCGGAACAAAAATCGAGTACATACCAAGGCGAATGTCCGGATAAAACCCCGTTCCCATGGTCCAAATGTTCTATATTGGCCTTAAAACGTCCCGGTTAAGCCTTGTCGATCATGAGGTTTTAGATACCAAAACAAGTGAGTTTCGTCCATTTCCAAGTTCAGACCGAAAACCGAGTAAATGCCGACCGAACGGACAGACATAAATTTTGTTTTTACGGACAGAACGTTGTTTTTTCACCTTAGAACGCCCCGAGTTTAGTAATGGAGTGGCTAGTCTCTTAGGTGTATCATTTTCCATGCGAAAACATGTGTGTTTCGTCCACTTCTAAGTTCGGAACAAAAATCGAGTACATACCAAGGCGAATGTCCGGATAAAACCCCGTTCCCATGGTCCAAATGTTCTATATTGGCCTTAAAACGTCCCGGCTAAGCCTTGTCGATCATGAGGTTTTAGATACCAAAACAAGTGAGTTTCGTCCATTTCCAAGTTCAGACCGAAAACCGAGTAAATGCCGACCGAACGGACAGACATAAATTTTGTTTTTACGGACAGAACGTTGTTTTTTCACCTTAGAACGCCCCGAGTTAAGTAATGGAGTGGCTAGTCTCTTAGGTGTATCATTTTCCATGCGAAAACATGTGTGTTTCGTCCACTTCTAAGTTCAGAACAAAAATCGAGTACATACCAAGGCGAATGTCCGGATAAAACCACGTTCCCATGGTCCAAATGTTCTATATTGGCCTCCCGGCTAAGCCTTGTCGATCTTGAGGTTTTACATTCCAAAACAAGTGAGTTTCGTCCATTTCAAAGTTTGGACAGAAAACCGAGTAAATACTGACCGAACGGACAGACCTAAATCTCGGTTTGACGGACGGAACGTTGTTTTTTCACCTTAGAACGCCCCGAGTTAACTAATGGACTGGCTAGTCTCTTAGGTGCATCGTCTTCCATGCGAAAACATGTGTGTTTCTTCCACTTCTAAGTTCGGAAGAAAAATCGAGTACATACCAAGCCGAATGTCCGGATAAAACCCCGTTCCCATGGTCCAAATGTTCTATATTGGCCTTAAAATGTCCCGGCTAAGCCTTGTCGATCATGAGGTTTGAGATACCAAAACAAGTGAGTTTCGTCCATTTCCAAGTTCAGACCGAAAACCGAGTAAATGCCGACCGAACGGACAGACATAAATTTTGTTTTTACGGACAGAACGTTGTTTTTTCACCTTAGAACGCCCCGAGTTAAGTAATGGAGTGGCTAGTCTCTTAGGTGTATCATTTTCCATGCGAAAACATGTACATGTGTGTTTCGTCCACTTCTAAGTTCAGAACAAAAATCGAGTACATACCAAGGCGAATGTCCGGATAAAACCCCGTTCCCATGGTCCAAATGTTCTATATTGGCCTCCCGGCTAAGCCTTGTCGATCTTGAGGTTTTACATTCCAAAACAAGTGAGTTTCGTCCATTTCAAAGTTTGGACCAAAAACCGAGTAAAAACTGACCGAACGGACAGACCTAAATCTCGTTTTGACGGACGGAACGTTGTTTTTTCACCTTAGAACGCCCCGAGTTAAGTAATGGACTGGCTAGTCTCTTAGGTGTATCGTCTTCCATGCGAAAACATGTGTGTTTCTTCCACTTCTAAGTTCGGAACAAAAATCGAGTACATACCAAGCCGAATGTCCGGATAAAACCCCGTTCCCATGGTCCAAATGTTCTATATTGGCCTTAAAATGTCCCGGCTAAGCCTTGTCGATCTTGAGATTTTACATTCCAAAACAAGTGAGTTTCGTCCATTTCAAAGTTTGAACCGAAAACCGAGTAAATACTAACCGAACGGACAGACATAAATCTCATTTTGACGGACGGAACGTTGTTTTTTCACCTTAGAACACCCCGAGTTAAGTAATGGAGTGGCTAGTCTCTTAGGTGTATCGTCTTCCATGCGAAAACATGTGTGTTTCTTCCACTTCTAAGTTCGGAACAAAAATCGAGTACATACCAAGCCGAATGTCCGGATACAACCCCGTTCCCATGGTCCAAATGTTCTATATTGGCCTTAAAATGTCCCGGCTAAGCCTTCTCGATCTTGAGATTTTACATTCCAAAACGAGTGAGTTTCGTCCATTTCAAAGTTCGGACCGAAAATCGAGGAAATACTGACCGAACAGACGGACATAAATCTCGTTTTTACGGACAGAACGTTGTTTTTTCACCTTAGAAAGCCCCGAGTTAAGTAATGGAGTGGCTAGTTTCTTAGGTGTATCGTTTTCCAACCGAAAACATGTGTGTTTCGTCTACTTATAAGTTCGGAACAAAAATCGAGTACATACGAAGCCGAATGTCCGGATAAAACCCCGTTCCCATGGTCCAAATGTTCTATATTGGCCTTAAAACGTCCCGGCTAAGCCTTGTTGATCATGAGGTTTTAGATACCAAAACAAGTGAGTTTCGTCCATTTCCAAATTCAGACCGAAAACCGAGTAAATACCGACCGAACGGACAGACATAAATTTCGTTTTTACGGACAGAACGTTGTTTTTTCACCTTAGAAAGCCCCGAGTTAAGTAATGGACTGGCTAGTTTCTTAGGTGTATCGTTTTCCATGCGAAAACATGTGTGCTTCGTCTACTTATAAGTTCAGAACAAAAATCTAGTACATACCAAGCCGAATGTCCGGATAAAACCCCGTTCCCATGGTCCAAATGTTCTATATTGGCCTTAAAATGTCCCGGCTAAGCCTTGTCGATCTTGTGGTTTTACCTTCCAAAACAAGTGAGTTTCGTCCATTTTTAAGTTCGGACCGAAAATCGAGTAAATATTGATCGAACGGACGGACATAAATCTCGTTTTTACTTACGGAATGTTGTTTATTCACCATAGAACGCCCCGAGTTAAGTAATGGAGTGGTTAGTGTCTCTTAGGTGTATCGTTTTCCATGCGAAAACATGTGTGTTTCGTCCACTTCTAAGTTCGGAACAAAAATTGAGTACATACCAAGCCGAATGTCCGGATAAAACCCCGTTCCCATGGTTCAAATGTTCTATATTGGCCTTAAAACGTCCCGGCTAAGCCTTGTCGATCTTGAGGTTTTACATTCCAAAACAACTGAGTTTCGTCCATTTCAAAGTTCGGACCGAAAATCGAGGAAATACTGACCGAACAGATGGACATAAATCTCGTTTTTACGGACAGAACGTTGTTTTTTCACCTTAGAACGCCCCGAGTTAAGTAATGGACTGGCTAGTCTCTTAGGTGTATCGTCTTCCATGCGAAAACATGTGTGTTTCTTCCAATTCTAAGTTCGAACAAAAATCGAGTACATACCAAGCCGAATGTCCGGATAAAACCCCGTTCCCATGGTCCAAATGTTCTATATTGGGCCTTAAAACGTCCCGGCTAAGCCTTGTCGATCTTGAGATTTTACATTCCAAAACGAGTGAGTTTCGTCCATTTAAAAGTTCGGACCGAAAACCGAGTAAATACTGACTGAACGGACGGACATAAATATTGTTTTTACGGACGGAACGTTGTTTTTTCACCTAGAACGCCCCGAGTTAAGTAATGGAGTGGCTAGTCTCTTTGGTGTATCGTTTTCCATGCGAAAACATGTGTGTTTCGTCCACTTCTAAGTTCGGAACAAAAATCGAGTACATACCAAGCCGAATGTCCGGATAAAACCCCGTTCCCATGGTCCAAATGTTCTATATTGGCCTTAAAACGTCCCGGCTAAGCATTGTCGATCATGAGGTTTTAGATACCAAAACAAGTGAGTTTCGTCCATTTCCAAGTTCAGACCGAAAACCGAGTAAATGCCGACCGAACGGACAGACATAAATTTTGTTTTTACGGACAGAACGTTGTTTTTTCACCTTAGAACGCCCCGAGTTAAGTAATGGAGTGGGGGCTAGTCTCTTAGGTGTATCATTTTCCATGCGAAAACATGTGTGTTTCGTCACTTCTAAGTTCGGAACAAAAATCGAGTACATACCAAGGCGAATGTCCGGATAAAACCCCGTTCCCATGGTCCAAATGGTTCTATATTGGCCTTAAAACGTCCCGGTTAAGCTTGTCGATCATGAGGTTTTAGATACAAAACAAGTGAGTTTCGTCCATTTCAAGTTCAGACCGAAAACCGAGTAAATGCCGACCGAACGGACAGACATAAATTTTGTTTTTACGGACAGAACGTTGTTTTTTCACCTTAGAACGCCCCGAGTTTAGTAATGGAGTGGCTAGTCTCTTAGGTGTATCATTTTCCAATGCGAAAACATGTGTGTTTCGTCCACTTCTAAGTTCGGAACAAAATCGGGTACATACCAAGGCGAATGTCCGGATAAAACCCCGTTCCCATGGTCCAAATGTTCTATATTGGCCTTAAAAACGTCCCGGCTAAGCCTTGTCGATCATGAGGTTTTAGATACCAAAACAAGTGAGTTTCGTCATTTCCAAGTTCAGACCGAAAACCGAGTAAATGGCCCGACCGAACGGACAGACATAAATTTTGTTTTTACGGACAGAACGTTGTTTTTTCACCTTAGAACGCCCCGAGTTAAGTAATGAGTGGCTAGTCTCTTAGGTGTATCATTTTCCATGCGAAAACATGTGTGTTTCGTCCACTCTAAGTTCAGAACAAAAATCGAGTACATACCAAGGCGAATGTCCGGATAAAACCACGTTCCCATGGTCCAAATGTTCTATATTGGCCTCCCGGCTAAGCCTTGTCGATCTTGAGGTTTTACATTCCAAAACAAGTGAGTTTCGTCCATTTCAAAGTTTGGACAGAAAACCGAGTAAATACTGACCGAACGGACAGACCTAAATCTCGGTTTGACGGACGGAACGTTGTTTTTCACCTTAGAACGCCCCGAGTTAACTAATGGACTGGCTAGTCTCTTAGGTGCATCGTCTTCCATGCGAAAACATGTGTGTTTCTTCACTTCTAAGTTCGGAAGAAAAATCGAGTACATACCAAGCCGAATGTCCGATAAAACCCCGTTCCCATGGTCCAAATGTTCTATATTGGCCTTAAAATGTCCCGGCTAAGCCTTGTCGATCATGAGGTTTGAGATACCAAAACAAGTGAGTTTCGTCCATTTCCAAGTTCAGGACCGAAAACCGAGTAAATGCCGACCGAACGGACAGACATAAATTTGTTTTTACGGACAGAACGTTGTTTTTTCACCTTAGAACGCCCCGAGTTAAGTAATGGAGTGGCTAGTCTCTTAGGTGTATCATTTTCCATGCGAAACATGTACATGTGTGTTTCGTCCACTTCTAAGTTCAGAACAAAAATCGAGTACATACCAAGGCGAATGTCCGGATAAAACCCCGTTCCCATGGTCCAAATGTTCTATATTGGCCTCCCGGCTAAGCCTTGTCGATCTTGAGGTTTTACATTCCAAAACAAGTGAGTTTCGTCCATTTCAAAGTTTGGACCAAAAACCGAGTAAAAACTGACCGAACGGACAGACCTAAATCTCGTTTTGACGGACGGAACGTTGTTTTTTCACCTTAGAACGCCCCCGAGTTAAGTAATGGACTGGCTAGTCTCTTAGGTGTATCGTCTTCCATGCGAAAACATGTGTGTTTCTTCCACTTCTAAGTTCGGAACAAAAATCGAGTACATACCAAGCCGAATGTCCGGATAAAACCCCGTTCCCATGGTCCAAATGTTCTATATTGGCCTTAAAATGTCCCGGCTAAGCCTTGTCGATCTTGAGATTTTACATTCCAAAACAAGTGAGTTTCGTCCATTTCAAAGTTTGAACCGAAAACCGAGTAAATACTAACCGAACGGACAGACATAAATCTCATTTTGACGGACGGAACGTTGTTTTTTCACCTTAGAACACCCCGAGTTAAGTAATGGAGTGGCTAGTCTCTTAGGTGTATCGTCTTCCATGCGAAAACATGTGTGTTTCTTCCACTTCTAAGTTCGGAACAAAAATCGAGTACATACCAAGCCGAATGTCCGGATACAACCCCGTTCCCATGGTCCAAATGTTCTATATTGGCCTTAAAATGTCCCGGCTAAGCCTTCTCGATCTTGAGATTTTACATTCCAAAACGAGTGAGTTTCGTCCATTTCAAAGTTCGGACCGAAAATCGAGGAAATACTGACCGAACAGACGGACATAAATCTCGTTTTTACGGACAGAACGTTGTTTTTTCACCTTAGAAAGCCCCGAGTTAAGTAATGGAGTGGCTAGTTTCTTAGGTGTATCGTTTTCCAAGCGAAAACATGTGTGTTTCGTCTACTTATAAGTTCGGAACAAAAATCTAGTACATACCAAGCCGAATGTCCGGATAAAACCCCGTTCCCATGGTCCAAATGTTCTATATTGGCCTTAAAATGTCCCGGCTAAGTCTTGTCGATCTTGAGGTTTTACATCCCAAAACAAGTGAGTTTCGTCCATTTCCAAGTTCAGACCGAAAACCGAGTAAATGCCGACCGAACGGACGGACATAAATTTTGTTTTTACGGACAGAACGTTGTTTTTTCACATTAGAACTCCCCGAGTTAAGTAATGGACTGGGTAGTCTCTTAGGTGTATCGTTTTCCATGCGAAAACATGTGTGTTTCGTCCACTTCTAAGTTCGGAACAAAAATCGAGTACGTACCAAGCCGAATGTCCGGATAAAACCCCGTTCCCATGGTCCAAATGTTCTATATTGGCCTTAAAACGTCCCGGCTAAGCCTTGTCGATCATGAGGTTTTAGATACCAAAACATGTGAGTTTCGTCCATTTCCAAGTTCAGACTGAAAACCGAGTAAATACCGACCGAACAGACGGACATAAATCTCGTTTTTACGGACGGAACGTTGTTTTTTCACCTTAGAACGCCCCGAGTTAAGTAATGGAGTGGCTAGTCTCTTAGGTGTATCGTTTTCCATGCGAAAACATGTGTGTTTCGTCTACTTATAAGTTCGGAACAAAAATCGAGTACATACCAAGCCGAATGTCCGGATAAAACCCCGTTCCCATGGTCCAAATGTTCTAAATTGGCCTTAAAACGTCCCGGCTAAGCCTTGTCGATCTTGAGGTTTTACATTCCAAAACAAGTGAGTTTCGTCCATTTCAAAGTTCGGACTGAAAAAATCGAGGAAATACTGACCGAACGGACGGACATAAATCTCGTTTTTACGGGCGGAACGTTGTTTTTTCACCTTAGAACGCCCCGAGTTAAGTAATGGAGTGGCTAGTCTCTTAGGTGTATCGTTTTCCATGCGAAAACATGTGTGTCTCGTCCACTTCTAAGTTCGGAACAAAAATTGAGTACATACCAAGAAGAATGTCCGGATAAAACCCCGTTCCCATGGTCCAAATGTTCTATATTGGCCTTAAAACGTCCCGGCTAACCCTTGTCGATCTTGAGGTTTTACATTCCAAAACAAGTGAGTTTCGTCCATTTCAAAGTTCGGACCAAAAATCGAGGAAATACTGACCGAACAGACGGACATAAATCTCATTTTTACGGACAGAACGTTGTTTTTTCACCTTAGAAAGCCCCGAGTTAAGTAATGGAGTGTCTAGTTTCTTAGGTGTATCGTTTTCCAAGCGAAAACATGTGTGTTTCGTCTACTTATAAGTTCGGAACAAAAATCTAGTACATACCAAGTCGAATGTCCGGATCAAACCCCGTTCCCATGGTCCAAATGTTCTATATTGGCCTTAAAACGTCCCGGCTAAGCCTTGTCGATCTTGAGGTTTTACATTCCAAAACAAGTGAGTTTCGTCCATTTCAAAGTTCGGACTGAAAAAATCGAGGAAATACTGACCGAACGGACGGACATAAATTTTGTTTTTACGGACAGAACGTTGTTTTTTCACATTAGAACGCCCCGAGTTAAGTAATGGACTGGGTACTCTCTTAGGTGTATCGTTTTCCATGCGAAAACATGTTTGTTTCGTCCACTTCTAAGTTCGGAACAAAAATCGAGTACATACCAAGCCGAATGTCCGGATAAAACCGCGTTCCCATGGTCCAAATGTTCTATATTGGCCTTAAAACGTCCCGGCTAAGCCTTGTCGATCATGAGGTTTTAGATACCAAAACAAGTGAGTTTCGTCCATTTCCAAGTTCAGACTGAAAACCGAGTAAATACCGACCGAACAGACGGACATAAATCTCGTTTTTACAGACAGAACGTTATTTTTTCACCTTAGAACGCCCCGAGTTAAGTAATGGACTGGCTAGTCTCTTAGGTGTATCGTTTTCCATGCGAAAACATGTGTGTTTCGTCTACTTATAAGTTCGCAACAAAAATCTAGTACATACCAAGCCGAATGTCCGGATAAAACCCCGTTCCCATGGTCCAAATGTTCTATATTGGCCTTAAAACGTCCCGGCTAAGCCTTGTCGATCTTGAGGTTTTACATTCCAAAACAAGTGAGTTTCGTCCATTTCCAAGTTCAGACCGAAAACCGAGTAAATATTGATCGAACGGACAGACATAAATCTCGTTTTTACGGACGGAACGTTGTTTATTCACCTTAGAACGCCCCGAGTTAAATAATGGAGTGGTTAGTCTCTTAGGTGTATCGTTTTCCATGCGAAAACATGTGTGTTTCGTCTACTTATAAGTTCGGAACAAAAATCTAGTACATACCAAGCCGAATGTCCGGATAAAACCCTGTTCCCATGGTCCAAATGTTCTATATTGGCCTTAAAATGTCCCGGCTAAGTCTTGTCGATCTTGAGGTTTTACATCCCAAAACAAGTGAGTTTCGTCCATTTCCAAATTCAGACCGAAAACCGAGTAAATGCCGACCGAACGGACGGACATAAATTTTGTTTTTACGGACAGATCGTTGTTTTTTCACATTAGAACGCCCCGAGTTAAGTAATGGACTGGGTAGTCTCTTAGGTGTATCGTTTTCCATGCGAAAACATGTGTGTTTCGTCCACTTCTAAGTTCGGAACAAAAATCGAGTACATACCAAGCCGAATGTCCGAATAAAACCGCGTTCCCATGGTCCAAATGTTCTATATTGGCCTTAAAACGTCCCGGCTAAGCCTTGTCGATCATGAGGTTTTAGATACCAAAACAAGTGAGTTTCGTCCATTTCCAAGTTCAGACTGAAAACCGAGTAAATACCGACCGAACAGACGGACATAAATCTCGTTTTTACAGACAGAACGTTGTTTTTTCACCTTAGAACGCCCCGAGTTAAGTAATGGAGTGGCTAGTCTCTTAGGTGTATCGTTTTCCTTGCGAAAACATATGTGTTTCGTCCACTTCTAAGTTCGGAACAAAAATAGAGTACATACCAAGCCGAATGTCCGGATAAAACCCCGTTCCCATGGTCCAAATGTTCTATATTGGCCTTAAAACGTCCCGGCTAAGCCTTGTCGATCTTGAGGTTTTACATTCCAAAACAAGTGAGTTTCGTCCATTTCAAAGTTCAGACCGACAACCGAGTAAATACTGACCGAACGGACGGACATAAATCTCGTTTTTACGGACAGAACGTTGTATTTCTACCTTAGAACGCCCCGAGTTAAGTAATGGACTGGCTAGTCTCTTAGGTGTATCGTTTTCCATGCGAAAACATGTGTGTTTCGTCCACTTCTAAGTTCGGAACAAAAATTGAGTACATACCAAGCCGAATGTCCGGATAAAACCCCGTTCCCATGGTCCAAATGTTCTATATTGGCCTTAAAACGTCCCGGCTAAGCCTTGTCGATCTTGAGATTTTACATTCCAAAACAAGTGAGTTTCGTCCATTTCAAAGTTCGGACTGAAAAAATCGAGGAAATACTATCCGAACGGACGTACATAAATCTTGTTTTTATGGACAGAACGTTGTTTTTTCACCTTAGAACGCCCCGAGTTAAGTAATGGAGTGGCTAGTCTCTTAGGTGTATCGTTTTCCTTGCGAAAACATATGTGTTTCGTCCACTTCTAAGTTCGGAACAAAAATAGAGTACATACCAAGCCGAATGTCCGGATAAAACCCCGTTCCCATGGTCCAAATGTTCTATATTGGCCTTAAAACGTCCCGGCTAAGCCTTGTCGATCTTGAGGTTTTACATTCCAAAACAAGTGAGTTTCGACCATTTCAAAGTTCAGACCGACAACCGAGTAAATACTGACCGAACGGACGGACATAAATCTCGTTTTTATGGACAGAACGTTGTATTTCCACCTTAGAACGCCCCGAGTTAAGTAATGGACTGGCTAGTCTCTTAGGTGTATCATTTTCCATGCGAAAACATGTGTGTTTCGTCCACTTCTAAGTTCGGAACAAAAATCGAGTACATACCAAGCCGAATGTCCGGATAAAACCCCGTTCCCATGGTCCAAATGTTCTATATTGGCTTTAAAACGTCCCGGCTAAGCCTTGTCGATCTTGAGGTTTTACATTCCAAAACAAGTGAGTTTCGTCCATTTCCAAGTTCAGACCGAAAACCGAGTAAATATTGATTGAACGGACAGACATAAATCTCGTTTTTACGGACGGAACGTTGTTATTCACCTTAGAACGCCCCGAGATAAATAATGGAGTGGTTAGTCTCTTACGTGTATCGTTTTCCATGCGAAAACATGTGTGTTTCGTCTACTTATAAGTTCGGAACAAAAATCTAGTACATACCAAGCCGAATGTCCGGATAAAACCCCGTTCCCATGGTCCAAATGTTCTATATTGGCCTTAAAATGTCCCGGCTAAGTCTTGTCGATCTTGAGGTTTTACATCCCAAAACAAGTGAGTTTCGTCCATTTCCAAATTCAGACCGAAAACCGAGTAAATGCCGACCGAACGGACGGACATAAATTTTGTTTTTACGGACAGAACGTTGTTTTTTCATATTAGAACGCCCCGAGTTAAGTAATGGACTGGGTAGTCTCTTAGGTGTATCGTTTCCCATGCGAAAACATGTGTGTTTCGTCCACTTCTAAGTTCGGAACAAAAATCGAGTACATACCAAGCCGAATGTCCGAATAAAACCACGTTCCCATGGTCCAAATGTTCTATATTGGCCTTAAAACGTCCCGGCTAAGCCTTGTCGATCATGAGGTTTTAGATACCAAAACAAGTGAGTTTCGTCCATTTCCAAGTTCAGACTGAAAACCGAGTAAATACCGACCGAACAGACGGACATAAATCTCGTTTTTACAGACAGAACGTTGTTTTTTCACCTTAGAACGCCCCGAGTTAAGTAATGGACTGGCTAGTCTCTTAGGTGTATCTTTTTCCATGCGAAAACATGTGTGTTTCGTCTACTTATAAGTTCGGAACAAAAATCTAGTACATACCAAGCCGAATGTCCGGATAAAACCCCGTTCCCATGGTCCAAATGTTCTATATTGGCCTTAAAACGTCCCGGCTAAGCCTTGTCGATCTTGAGGTTTTACATTCCAAAACAAGTGAGTTTCATCCATTTCAAAGTTCGGACTGAAAAAACCGAGGAAATACTGACCGAACGGACGGACATAAATCTCGTTTTTACGGACGGAACGTTGTTTTTTCACCTTAGAACGCCCCGAGTTAAGTAATGGAGTGGCTAGTCTCTTAGGTGTATCGTTTTCCTTGCGAAAACAAATGTGTTTCGTCCACTTCTAAGTTCGGAACAAAAATAGAGTACATACCAAGCCGAATGTCCGGATAAAACCCCGTTCCCATGGTCCAAATGTTCTATATTGGCCTTAAAACGTCCCGGCTAAGCCTTGTCGATCTTGAGGTTTTACATTCCAAAACAAGTGAGTTTCGTCCATTTCAAAGTTTAGACCGACAACCGAGTAAATACTGACCGAACGGACGGACATAAATCTCGTTTTTACGGACAGAACGTTGTATTTCCACCTTAGAACGCCCCGAGTTAAGTAATGGACTGGCTAGTCTCTTAGGTGTATCGTTTTCCATGCGAAAACATGTGTGTTTCGTCCACTTCTAAGTTCGGAACAAAAATCGAGTACATACCAAGCCGAATGTCCGGATAAAACCCCGTTCCCATGTTCCAAATGTTCTATATTGGCCTTAAAACGTCCTGGCTATGCCTTGTCGATCTTGAGGTTTTAGATTCCAAAACAAGTGAGTTTCGTCCATTTCCAAGTTCAGACCGAAAACCAAGTAAATACCGACCGAACAGACGGACATAAATCTCGTTTTTACGGACAGAACGTTGTTTTTTCACCTTAGAAAGCCCCGAGTTAAGTAATGGACTGGCTAGTTTCTTAGGTGTATCGTTTTCCATGCGAAAACATGTGTGTTTCGTCTACTTATAAGTTCAGAACAAAAATCTAGTACATACCAAGCCGAATGTCCGGATAAAACCCCGTTCCCATGGTCCAAATGTTCTATATTGGCCTTAAAACGTCCCGGCTAAGCCTTGTCGATCTTGAGGTTTTACATTCCAAAACAAGTGAGTTTCGTCCATTTCCAAGTTATGACCGAAAACCGAGTAAATATTGATCGAACGGACGGACATAAATCTCGTTTTTACGGACGGAACGTTGTTTATTCACCTTAGAACGCCCCGAGTTAAATAATGGAGTGGTTAGTCTCTTAGGTGTATCGTTTTCCATGCGAAAACATGTGTGTTTCGTCTACTTATAAGTTCGGAACAAAAATCTAGTACATACCAAGCCGAATGTCCGGATAAAACCCCGTTCCCATGGTCCAAATGTTCTATATTGGCCTTAAAATGTCCCGGCTAAGTCTTGTCGATCTTGAGGTTTTACATCCCAAAACAAGTGAGTTTCGTCCATTTCCAAGTTCAGACCGAAAACCGAGTAAATGCCGACCGAACGGACGGACATAAATTTTGTTTTTACGTACAGAACGTTGTTTTTTCACATTAGAACGCCCCGAGTTAAGTAATGGACTGGGTACTCTCTTAGGTGTATCGTTTTCCATGCGAAAACATGTGTGTTTCGTCCACTTCTAAGTTCGGAACAAAAATCGAGTATATACCAAGCCGAATGTCCGGATAAAACCGCGTTCCCATGGTCCAAATGTTCTATATTGGCCTTAAAACTTCCCGGCTAAGCCTTGTCGATCATGAGGTTTTAGATACCAAAACAAGTGAGTTTCGTCCATTTCCAAGTTCAGACTGAAAACCGAGTAAATACCGACCGAACAGACGGACATAAATCTCGTTTTTACAGACAGAACGTTGTTTTTTCACCTTAGAACGCCCCGAGTTAAGTAATGGACTGGCTAGTCTCTTAGGTGTATCGTTTTCCATGCGAAAACATGTGTGTTTCGTCTACTTATAAGTTCGGAACAAAAATCTAGTACATACCAAGCCGAATGTCCGGATAAAACCCCGTTCCCATGGTCCAAATGTTCTATATTGGCCTTAAAACGTCCCGGCTAAGCCTTGTCGATCTTGAGGTTTTACATTCCAAAACAAGTGAGTTTCATCCATTTCAAAGTTCGGACTGAAAAAATCGAGGAAATACTGACCGAACGGACGGACATAAATCTCGTTTTTACGGATGGAACGTTGTTTTTTCACCTTAGAACGCCCCGAGTTAAGTAATGGAGTGGCTAGTCTCTTAGGTGTATCGTTTTCCATGCGAAAACATGTGTGTTTCGTCCACTTCTAAGTTCGGAATAAAAATCGAGTACATACCAAGCCGAATGTCCGGATAAAACCCCGTTCCCATGGTCCAAATGTTCTATATTGGCCTTAAAACGTCCCGGCTAAGCCTTGTCGATCTTGAGGTTTTACATTCCAAAACAAGTGAGTTTCGTCCATTTCAAAGTTTAGACCGACAACCGAGTAAATACTGACCGAACGG
Organism: Aquilegia eximia; assembly: GCA_023053565.1. Taxonomy (NCBI): domain Eukaryota; kingdom Viridiplantae; phylum Streptophyta; class Magnoliopsida; order Ranunculales; family Ranunculaceae; genus Aquilegia; species Aquilegia eximia. Next base: position 844,841 of record JALIGU010000012.1, on the reverse strand, counting down.
ACGGACATAAATCTCGTTTTTACGGACAGAACGTTGTATTTCCACCTTAGAACGCCCCGAGTTAAGTAATGGACTGGCTAGTCTCTTAGGTGTATCGTTTTCCATGCGAAAACATGTGTGTTTCGTCCACTTCTAAGTTCGGAACAATTATCGAGTACATACTAAGCCGAATGTCCGGATAAAACCCCGTTCCCATGTTCCAAATGTTCTATATTGGCCTTAAAACGTCCTGGCTATGCCTTGTCGATCTTCAGGTTTTAGATTCCAAAACAAGTGAGTTTCGTCCATTTCCAAGTTCAGACCGAAAACCAAGTAAATACCGACCGAACAGACGGACATAAATCTCGTTTTTACGGACAGAACGTTGTTTTTTCACCTTAGAAAGCCCCGAGTTAAGTAATGGACTGGCTAGTTTCTTAGGTGTATCGTTTTCCATGCGAAAACATGTGTGTTTCGTCTACTTATAAGTTCAGAACAAAAATCTAGTACATACCAAGCCGAATGTCCGGATAAAACCCCGTTCCCATGGTCCAAATGTTCTATATTGGCCTTAAAACGTCCCGGCTAAGCCTTGTCGATCTTGAGGTTTTACATTCCAAAACAAGTGAGTTTCGTCCATTTCCAAGTTATGACCGAAAACCGAGTAAATATTGATCGAACGGACGGACATAAATCTCGTTTTTAGGGACGGAACGTTGTTTATTCACCTTAGAACGCCCCGAGTTAAATAATGGAGTGGTTAGTCTCTTAGGTGTATCGTTTTCCATGCGAAAACATGTGTGTTTCGTCTACTTATAAGTTCGGAACAAAAATCTAGTACATACCAAGCCGAATGTCCGGATAAAACCCCGTTCCCATGGTCCAAATGTTCTATATTGGCCTTAAAATGTCCCGGCTAAGTCTTGTCGATCTTGAGGTTTTACATCCCAAAACAAGTGAGTTTCGTCCATTTCCAAGTTCAGACCGAAAACCGAGTAAATGCCGACCGAACGGACGGACATAAATTTTGTTTTTACGGACAGAACGTTGTTTTTTCACATTAGAACGCCCCGAGTTAAGTAATGGACTGGGTACTCTCTTAGGTGTATCGTTTTCCATGCGAAACCATGTGTGTTTCGTCCACTTCTAAGTTCGGAACAAAAATCGAGTACATTCCAAGCCGAATGTCCGGATAAAACCGCGTTCCCATGGTCCAAATGTTCTATATTGGCCTTAAAACTTCCCGGCTAAGCCTTGTCGATCATGAGGTTTTAGATACCAAAACAAGTGAGTTTCGTCCATTTCCAAGTTCAGACTGAAAACCGAGTAAATACCGACCGAACAGACGGACATAAATCTCGTTTTTACAGACAGAACGTTGTTTTTTCACCTTAGAACGCCCCGAGTTAAGTAATGGACTGGCTAGTCTCTTAGGTGTATCATTTTCCATGCGAAAACATGTGTGTTTCGTCTACTTATAAGTTCGGAACAAAAATCTAGTACATACCAAGCCGAATGTCCGGATAAAACCCCGTTCCCATGGTCCAAATGTTCTATATTGGCCTTAAAACGTCCCGGCTAAGCCTTGTCGATCTTGAGGTTTTACATTCCAAAACAAGTGAGTTTCATCCATTTCAAAGTTCGGACTGAAAAAATCGAGGAAATACTGACCGAACGGACGGACATAAATCTCGTTTTTACGGACGGAACGTTGTTTTTTCACCTTAGAACGCCCCGAGTTAAGTAATGGAGTGGCTAGTCTCTTAGGTGTATCGTTTTCCATGCGAAAACATGTGTGTTTCGTCCACTTCTAAGTTCGGAATAAAAATCGAGTACATAGCAAGCCGAATGTCCGGATAAAACCCCGTTCCCATGGTCCAAATGTTCTATATTGGCCTTAAAATGTCCCGGCTAAGTCTTGTCGATCTTGAGGTTTTACATCCCAAAACAAGTGAGTTTCGTCCATTTCCAAGTTCAGACCGAAAACCGAGTAAATGCCGACCGAACGGACGGACATAAATTTTCTTTTTACGGACAGAACGTTGTTTTTTCACATTAGAACGCCCCGAGTTAAGTAATATACTGGGTAGTCTCTTAGGTGTATCGTTTTCCATGCGAAAACATGTGTGTTTCGTCCACTTCTAAGTTCGGAACAAAAATTGAGTACATACCAAGCCGAATGTCCGGATAAAACCCCGTTCCCATGGTCCAAATGTTCTATATTGGCCTTAAAACGTCCCGGCTAACCCTTGTCAATCTTGAGGTTTTACATTCCAAAACAAGTGAGTTTCGTCCATTTCAAAGTTCGGACAAAAAATCGAGGAAATACTGACCGAACAGACGGACATAAATCTCGTTTTTACGGACAGAACGTTGTTTTTTCACCTTAGAAAGCCCCGAGTTAAGTAATGGAGTGGCTAGTTTCTTAGGTGTATCGTTTTCCAAGCGAAAACATGTGTGTTTCGTCTACTTATAAGTTCGGAACAAAAATCTAGTACATACCAAGCCGAATGTCCGGATAAAACCCCGTTCCCATGGTCCAAATGTTCTATATTGGCCTTAAAACGTCCCGGCTAAGCCTTGTCGATCTTGAGATTTTACATTCCAAAACAAGTGAGTTTCGTCCATTTCAAAGTTCGGACTGAAAAAATCGAGGAAATACTAACCGAACGGACGTACATAAATATTGTTTTTATGGACAGAACGTTGTTTTTTCACCTTAGAACGCCCCGAGTTAAGTAAAGGAGTGGCTAGTCTCTTAGGTGTATCGTTTTCCTTGCGAAAACATATGTGTTTCGTCCACTTCTAAGTTCGGAACAAAAATAGAGTACATTCCAAGCCGAATGTCCGGATAAAACCCCGTTCCCATGGTCCAAATGTTCTATATTGGCCTTAAAACGTCCCGGCTAAGCCTTGTCGATCTTGAGGTTTTACATTCCAAAACAAGTGAGTTTCGTCCATTTCAAAGTTTAGACCGACAACCGAGTAAATATTGACCGAACGGACGGACATAAATCTCGTTTTTACGGACAGAACGTTGTATTTCCACCTTAGAACGCCCCGAGTTAAGTAATGGACTGGCTAGTCTCTTAGGTGTATCGTTTTCCATGCAAAAACATGTGTGTTTCGTCCACTTCTAAGTTCGGAACAAAAATCGAGTACATACCAAGCCGAATGTCCGGATAAAACCCCGTTCCCATGGTCCAAATGTTCTATATTGGCCTTAAAACGTCCCGGCTAAGCCTTGTCGATCTTGAGGTTTTACATTCCAAAACAAGTCAGTTTCGTCCATTTCCAAGTTCAGACCGAAAACCGAGTAAATATTGATCGAACGGACGGACATAAATCTCGTTTTTACGGACGGAACGTTGTTTATTCACCTTAGAACGCCCCGAGTTAAGTAATGGAGTGGTTAGTCTCTTAGGTGTATCGTTTTCCATGCGAAAACATGTGTGTTTCGTCCACTTCTAAGTTCGGAACAAAAATTGAGTACATACCAAGCCGAATGTCCGGATAAAACCCCGTTCCCATGGTTCAAATGTTCTATATTGGCCTTAAAACGTCCCGGCTAAGCCTTGTCGATCTTGAGGTTTTACATTCCAAAACAAGTGAGTTTCGTCCATTTCAAAGTTCGGACCGAAAATCGAGGAAATACTGACCGAACAGACGGACATAAATCTCGTTTTTACAGACAGAACGTTGTTTTTTCACCTTAGAAAGCCCCGAGTTAAGTAATGGAGTGGCTAGTTTCTTAGGTGTATCGTTTTCCAAGCGAAAACATGTGTGTTTCGTCTACTTATAAGTTCGGAACAAAAATCTAGTACATACCAAGCAGAATGTCCGGATAAAACCCTGTTCCCATGGTCCAAATGTTCTATATTGGCCTTAAAATGTCCTGGCTAAGCCTTGTCGATCTTGAGGTTTTACATTCCAAAACAAGTGAGTTTCGTCCATTTCCAAGTTCAGACCGAAAATCGAGTAAATACTGATCGAACGGACGGACATAAATCTCGTTTTTACGGACGGAACGTTGTTTATTCACCTTAGAACGCCCCGAGTTAAGTAATGGAGTGGTTAGTCTCTTAGGTGTACCGTTTTCCATGCGAAAACATGTGTGTTTCGTCCACTTCTAAGTTCGGAACAAAAATTGAGTACATACCAAGCCGAATGTCCGGATAAAACCCCGTTCCCATGGTCCAAATGTTCTATATTGGCCTTAAAACGTCCCGGCTAAGCCTTGTCGATCTTGAGGTTTTACATTCCAAAACAAGTGAGTTTCGTCCATTTCAAAGTTTGGACCGACAACCGAGTAAATACTGACCGAACGGACGGACATAAATCTCGTTTTTACGGACGGAAAGTTGTATTTCCAAATTAGAACGCCCCGAGTTAAGTAATGGACTGGCTGGTCTCTTAGGTGTATCGTTTTCCATGCGAAAACATGTGTGTTTCGTCCACTTCTAAGTTCGGAACAAAAATCGAGTACATACCAAGCCGAATGTCCGGATAAAACCCCGTTCCCATGTTCCAAATGTTCTATATTGGCCTTAAAACGTCCTGGCTATGCCTTGTCGATCTTGAGGTTTTAGATTCCAAAACAAGTGAGTTTCGTCCATTTCCAAGTTCAGACCTAAAACCGAGTAAATACCGACCGAACAGACAGATATATATCTCGTTTTTACGGACAGAACGTTTTTTTTCACCTTAGAAAGCCCCGAGTTAAGTAATGGACTGGCTAGTTTCTTAGGTGTATCGTTTTCCATGCGAAAACATGTGTGTTTCGTCTACTTATAAGTTCAGAACAAAAATCTAGTACATACCAAGCCGAATGTCCGGATAAAACCCCGTTCCCATGGTCCAAATGTTCAATATTGGCCTTAAAACGTCCCGGCTAAGCCTTGTCGATCTTGAGGTTTTACATTCCAAAACAAGTGAGTTTCGTCCATTTCAAAGTTCGGACCGAAAACCGAGTAAATACTGACCGAACGGACAGACATAAATCTCGTTTTTACGGACGGAACGTTGTTTTTTCACCTTAGAACGCCCCGAGTTAAGTAATGGACTGGCTAGTCTCTTAGGTGTATCGTTTTCCATGCGAAAACATGTGTGTTTCGTCCACTTCTAAGTTCTAAACAAAAATCGAGTTCAAACCAAGCCGAATGTCCGGATTAGACCCCGTTCCCATAGTCCAAATGTTCTATATTGGCCTTAAAACGTCCCGGCTAAGCCTTGTCGATCTTGAGGTTTTACATTCCAAAACAAGTGAGTTTCGTCCATTTCCAAGTTCAGACCGAAAACCGAGTAAATGCCGACCGAACGGACAGATATAAATCTCGTTTTTACGGACAGAACATTGTTTTTTCACCTTAGAACGCCCCGAGTTAAGTAATGGAGTGGCTAGTCTCTTAGGTGTATCGTTTTCCATGCGAAAACATGTGTGTTTCGTCCACTTATAAGTTCGGAACAAAATCGAATAAATAGCAATCCAAATGTCCGGACAAAACCCTGTTCCCATGGTCCAAATGTTCTATATTGTCCTTAAAACTTCCCGGTTAAGCCTTATCGTTCTCGAAGTTTTAGATTCCAAAACAATTGAGTTTCGTCCATTTCCAAGTTCGGACCAAAAACCGAGTAAATGCTGACCGAACGGATGAACATAAATCTCGTTTTTACGGACGGAACATTGTTTTTTCACCTTAGAACGCCCCGAGTTAAGTAATGGACTGGCTAGTCTCTTAGGTGTATCATTTTCCATGCGAAAAGATTTGTGTTTCGTCCACTTATAAGGTCGGAACAAAAATCGAGTACATGCCAAGCCGAATCTCCGGAGAAAACCCCGTTCCCATGGTCCAAATGTTCTATATTGGCCTTAAAACGTCCCGGCTAAGCCTTGTCGATCTTGAGGTTTTAGATTCCAAAACAAGTGAGTTTCGTCCATTTCCAAGTTCAGACCAAAAATCGAGTAAATACCGACCGAACAGACGGACATAAATCTCGTTTTTAAGGACAGAGCGTTGTTTTTTCACCTTAGAACGCCCCGAGTTAAGTAATGGACTGGCTAGTCTCTTAGGTGTATCGTTTTCCATGCGAAAACATGTGTGTTTCGTCCACTTCTAAGTTCGGAACAAAAATCGAGTACATACCAAGCTGAATGTCCCGGATAAAACCCCGTTCCCATGATCCAAATGTTCTATATTGGCCTTAAAACGTCCCGGCTAAGCCTTGTCGATCTTGACGTTTTACATTCCAAAACAAGTGAGTTTCGTCCATTTCAAAGTTCGGACCAAAAACCGAGTAAATACTGACCGAACGGACGAACATAAATCTCGTTTTTACGGACGGAACGTTGTTTTTTCACCTCAGAACGCCCCGAGTTAAGTAATGGAGTGGCTAGTCTCATAGGTGTATCGTTTTCCATGCGAAAACATGTGTGTTTCGTCCACTTCTAAGTTCGGAACAAAAATCGAGTACATACCAAGCTGAATGTCCGGATAAAACCTGTTCCCATGGTCCAAATGTTCTATATTGGCCTTAAAACGTCCCTGTTAAGCCTTGTCGATCTTGAAGTTTTAGATTCCAAAACAATTGAGTTTTGTCTATTTCCAAGTTCGGACCGAAAACCAAGTAAATACCGACCGAACGGATGGACATAAATCTCGTTTTTACGGACGGAACGTTGTTTTTTCACCTCAGAACGCCCCGAGTTAAGTAATGGACTGGCTAGTCTCTTAGGTCTATCGTTTTCCATGCGAAAACATGTGTGTTTCGTCCACTTCTAAGTTCGAGACAAAAATCGAGTACATACCAAGCTGAATGTCCGGATAAAACCCCGTTCCCATGGTCCAAATGTTCTATATTGGCCTTAAAACGTCCCGGCTAAGCCTTGTCGATTTTGAGGTTTTACATTCCAAAACAAGTGAGTTTCGTCCATTTCAAAGTTTGGACCGAAAACCGAGTAAATACTGACCGAACGAACAGACATAAATCTCGTTTTTACGGACGGAACGTTGTTTTTTCACCTCAGAACGCCCCGAGTTAAGTAATGGACTGGCTAGTCTCTTAGGTGTATCGTTTTCCATGCGAAAACATGTGTGTTTCCTCAACTTATTAGTTCGGAACAAAATCGAGTACATATCAAGCCGAATGTCCGGACAAAACCCCGTTCCCATGGTCCAAATGTTCTATATTGGCCTTAAACCGTCCCAGTTAAGCCTTGTCGATCTTGAGGTTTTAGATTCCAAAACAAGTGAGTTTCGTCCATTTCCAAGTTCGGACCAAAAACCGAGTAAATACCCACCGAACGGACGGACATAAATCTCGTTTTTACGGACAGAACGTTGTTTTTTCACCTTAGAACGCCCGAGTTATGTAATGGACTGGCTAGTCTCTTAGGTGTATCGTTTTCCATGCGAAAACATTTGTGTTTCGTCCACTTATAAGTTCGGAACAAAATCGAGTAAATAACAATCCAAATGTCTGGACAAAACCCCGTTCCCATGGTCCGAATGTTCTATATTGGCCTTAAAACGTCCCAAGTAAGCCTCGTCGATCTTGAAATTTTAGATTCCAAAACAATTGAGTTTTGTCTATTTCCAAGTTCAGACCGAAAACCGAGTAAATGCCGACCAAACGGATGGACATAAATCTCGTTTTTAGGGACGGAACATTGTTTTTCCACCTTAGAACGCCCCGAGTTAAGTAATGGAGTGGCTAGTCTAATAGGTGTATCGTTTTCCATGCGAAAACAATTGTGTTTCGTCCACTTATAAGTTCGGAACAAAAATCGAGTACATGCCAAGCCGAATGTCCGGAGAAAACCCCGTTCGTATAGTCCAAATGTTCTATATTGGCCTTAAATCGTCCCGGCTAAGCCTTGTCGATCTTCAGGTTTTAGATTCCAAAACAAGTGAGTCTCGCCCATTTCCAAGTTCGGACCGAAAACCGAGTAAATACCGACCGAACAGACGGACATAAATCTCGTTTTTAAGGACAGAACGTTGTTTTTTCACCTTAGAACGCCCCGAGTTAAGTAATGAACTGGCTAGTCTCTTAGGTGTATCGTTTTCCATGCGAAAACATGTGTGTTTCGTCCACTTCTAAGTTCGGAACAAAAATCGAGTACATACCAAGCTGAATGTCCGGATGAAACCCCGAATGTTCTATATTGGCCTTAAAACGTCCGGCTAAGCCTTGTCGATCTTGAGGTTTTACATTCCAAAACAAGTGAGTTTCGTCCATTTCCAAGTTCAGACCGAAAACCGAGTAAATACCGACCGAACGGACGGACATAAATTTTATTTTTACGGACAGAACGTTGTTTTTTCACCTTAGAACGCCCCGAGTTAAGTAATGGAGTGGCTAGTCTCTTAGGTGTATCGTTTTCCATGCGAAAACATGTGTGTTTCGTCCACTTCTAAGTTCGGAACAAAAATCGAGTACATACCAAGCTGAATGTCCGGATAAAACCTGTTCCCATGGTCCAAATGTTCTATATTGGCCTTAAAACGTCCCTGTTAAGCCTTGTCGATCTTGAAGTTTTAGATTCCAAAACAATTGAGTTTTGTCTATTTCCAAGTTCGGACCGAAAACCAAGTAAATGCCGACCGAACGGATGGACATAAATCTCGTTTTTACGGACGGAACGTTGTTTTTTCACCTCAGAACGCCCCGAGTTAAGTAATGGACTGGCTAGTCTCTTAGGTCTATCGTTTTCCATGCGAAAACATGTGTGTTTCGTCCACTTCTAAGTTCGAGACAAAAATCGAGTACATACCAAGCGGAATGTCCGGATAAAACCCTGTTCCCATGGTCCAAATGTTCTATATTGGCCTTAAAACGTCCCGGCTAAGCCTTGTCGATTTTGAGGTTTTACATTCCAAAACAAGTGAGTTTCGTCCATTTCAAAGTTCGGACCGAAAACCGAGTAAATACTGACCGAACGAACAGACATAAATCTCGTTTTTACGGACGGAACGTTGTTTTTTCACCTCAGAACGCCCTGAGTTAAGTAATGGACTGGCTAGTCTCTTAGGTGTATCGTTTTCCATGCGAAAACATGTGTGTTTCCTCAACTTATTAGTTCGGAACAAAATCGAGTACATATCAAGCCGAATGTCCGGACAAAACCCCGTTCCCATGGTCCAAATGTTCTATATTGGCCTTAAACCGTCCCAGTTAAGCCTTGTCGATCTTGAGGTTTTAGATTCCAAAACAAGTGAGTTTCGTCCATTTCCAAGTTCGGACCGAAAACCGAGTAAATACCCACCGAACGGACGGACATAAATCTCGTTTTTACGGACAGAACGTTGTTTTTTCACCTTAGAACGCCCGAGTTATGTAATGGACTGGCTAGTTTCTTAGGTGTATCGTTTTCCATGCGAAAACATGTATGTTTCGTCCACTTATAAGTTCGGAACAAAATCGAGTAAATAACAATCCAAATGTCTGGACAAAACCCCGTTCCCATGGTCCAAATGTTCTATATTGGCCTTAAAACGTCCCAAGTAAGCCTCGTCGATCTTGAAATTTTAGATTCCAAAACAATTGAGTTTTGTCTATTTCCAAGTTCAGACCAAAAACCGAGTAAATGCCGACCAAACGGATGGACATAAATCTCGTTTTTATGGACGGAACATTGTTTTTTCACCTTAGAAAGCCCCGAGTTAAGTAATGGAGTGGCTAGTCTAATAGGTGTATCGTTTTCCATGCGAAAACATTTGTGTTTCGTCCACTTATAAGTTCGGAACAAAAATCGAGTACATGCCAAGCCGAATGTCCGGAGAAAACCCCGTTCGTATGGTCCAAATGTTCTATATTGGCCTTAAAACGTCCCGGCTAAGCCTTGTCGATCTTCAGGTTTTAGATTCCAAAACAAGTGAGTTTCGCCCATTTCCAAGTTCGGACCGAAAATCGAGTAAATACCGACCGAACAGACGGACATAAATCTCGTTTTTAAGGACAGAACGTTGTTTTTTCACCTTCAAACGCCCCGAGTTAAGTAATGGACTGGCTAGTCTCTTAGGTGTATCGTTTTCCATGCGAAAACATGTGTGTTTCGTCCACTTCTAAGTTCGGAACAAAAATCGAGTACATACCAAGCTGAATGTCCGGATAAAACCCCGTTCCCATGGTCCAAATGTTCTATATTGGCCTTAAAACGTCCGGCTAAGCCTTGTCGATCTTGAGGTTTTACATTCCAAAACAAGTGAGTTTCGTCCATTTCCAAGTTCAGGCCGAAAACCGAGTAAATACCGACCGAACGGACGGACATAAATTTTATTTTTACGGACAGAACGTTGTTTTTTCACCTTAGAACGCCCCGAGTTAAGTAATGTAGTGGCTAGTCTCTTAGGTGTATCGTTTTCCATGCGAAAACATGTGTGTTTCGTCCACTTATAAGTTCGGAACAAAATCGAGTAAATAACAATCCAAATTTCTGGACAAAACCCCGTTCCCATGGTCCAAATGTTCTATATTGGCCTTAAAACGTCCCGAGTAAGCCTCGTCGATCTTGAAATTTTAGATTCCAAAACAATTGAGTTTTGTCTATTTCCAAATTCGGACCGAAAACCGAGTAAATGCCGACCAAACGGATGGACATAAATCTCGTTTTTATGGACGGAACATTGTTTTTTCACCTTAGAACGCCCCGAGTTAAGTAATGGAGTGGCTAGTCTAATAGGTGTATCGTTTTCCATGCGAAAACATGTGTGTTTCGTCCACTTCTAAGTTCGGAACGAAAATCGAGTACATACCAAGCTGAATGTCCGGATAAAACCCTGTTCCTATGGTCCAAATGTTCTATATTGGCCTTAAAACGTCCCTGTTAAGCCTTGTCGATCTTGAAATTTTAGATTCCAAAACAATTGAGTTTTGTCTATTTCCAAGTTCGGACCGAAAACCGAGTAAATGCCAACCGAACGGATGGACATAAATCTCGTTTTTTCGGACGGAACATTGTTTTTTCACCTTAGAACGCCCCGAGTTAAGTAATGGAGTGGCTAGTCTAATAGGTGTATCGTTTTCCATGTGAAAACATGTGTGTTTCGTCCACTTCTAAGTTCGGAACAAAAATCGAGTACATACCAAGCTGAATGTCCGGATAAAACCCCGTTCCCATGGTCCAAATGTTCTATATTGGCCTTAAAACGTCCCGGCTAAGCCTTGTCGATCTTGAGGTTTTACATTCCAAAACAAGTGAGTTTCGTCCATTTCAAAGTTCGGACCGAAAACCGAGTAAATACTGACCGAACGGACGGACATAAATCTCGTTTTTACGGACGAAACGTTGTTTTTTCACCTTAGAACGCCCCGAGTTAAGTAATTGAGTGGCTAGTCTCTTAGGTGTATCGTTTTCCATGCGAAAACATGTGTGTTTCGTCCATTTCTAAGTTCGGAACAAACATTGAGTACATACCAAGCCGAATGTCCGGATAAAACCCTGTTCCCATGGTCCAAATGTTCTATATTGGCCTTAAAACGTCCCGGCTAAGCCTTGTCGATCTTGAGGTTTTACATTCCAAAACAAGTGAGTTTCGTCCATTTCCAAGTTCAGACTGAAAACCGAGTAAATACCGACCGAACGGACAGACATAAATTTTGTTTTTACAGACAGAACGTTGTTTTTTCACCTTAGAACACCCCGAGTTAAGTAAAGGAGTGGCTAGTCTCTTGCGTGTATCGTTTTCCATGCGAAAACATGTGTGTTTCGTCCACTTATAAGTTCGGAACAAAATCGAGTAAATAACAATCCAAATGTCTGGAGAAAACCCCGTTCCCATGGTCCAAATGTTCTATATAGGCCTTAAAACGTCCCGGTTAAGCCTTGTCGATCTTGAAATTTTAGATTCCAAAACAATTGAGTTTTGTCTATTTCCAAGTTAGGACCGAAAACCGAGTAAATGCCGACCGAACGGATGGACATAAATCTCGTTTTTACGGACGGAACATTGTTTTTTCACCTTAGAACGCCCCGAGTTAAGTAATGGACTGGCTAGTCTCTTAGGTGTATCGTTTTCCATTGAGAAACTACAAATAGTGCTAATGTAACAGTTCAATATTCAAACAAATCAAACGATACGCAGAAAGTAAATAACACACAGGAATTTTTAACGTGGTAAAACCCAATATGGGAAACGTCCACGGTTGTCCTCGCGACAACAAATAAATCCACTAGATGAAAAGAGATGTACAAACCTATCAACTACCTGCAATCACTGCGAGTTGACACTCCTGGTTATCTCTAACACCTTGACTTCACCAGAGCACCTTGATGTACGCACAAGACACTCGACTTCCTGATGAACACACAAGAAGACTCGAAGCCGATCTATGTAACAAGCTTACACCAGAGTTCCTTGATGAACACACAAGGATACTCGACTTCTTGATGAACACACAAGAAGACTCGAAGCCGATCTATGTAACAAGCTTACACCAGAGTTCCTTGATGAACACACAAGGATACTCGACTTCTTGATGAACACACAAGAAGACTCGAAGCTAAATCACTATTCAATAATGTAGAAGAAGATGAACAAGGAAGAAGAAAGAAGAAGATGAATGGGGAAGAAGAAGATGAGTTCAATCACCAAAACAACCTAAACCAAAAACTAAACAAACTCCAAGAAACAAGAGGTGAATTGGACGGCCAAAGAACTCCCTTGTTCTGTAGAAGAGAAACCCTATTTATACTTAGGGTTGAAAACCTAGGAAAATGGGCCGAAACTGTGCAAACCGACTTTGGACGTTCGTACGTCGATATGACGTTCGAACGTCGCCACACAAAAATAAGCCTGCTGCCTAACATGACGTACGAACGCTCTAAACCGGTACGTACGTCTCCATACGAAAACACGTCTGCTGACTACCTGGACGTACGAACGTCCTAACTGAGTACGTACGTCCTGACCAAAAGAAGTTCTCTGCTTCAGTGAACGTACGTACGTCCTAACTCGGTACGTACGTCCAGAACCCAATAACTTTCCCTAGACAGACCTAAGAGACACAAGGACACGAGACGACCATGCGTACATCTTGGTTTTCCTAACAATGAATTCAAGGCGAGATAACCAAAGACACTTTGTCACAAAATTGATGTCAAAACAACTTCGTGCCGGTTTCAATCTCCCCCTTTGACATTGATTTTGTGACAAAAACCTATGACTCTAATAGCACTTATAAAACGTGCTTACAAACCCAAACCATGGCATTTATAAAACATGCCTACAAAAACACTCATAGTAGAATACATACCGAGTCAGCAACACATAATATCCAGCTTGAGTAATACGCTTTAACCATCAGAGACCGAACGAAAGCAACAAGAAATTCTGAAACAATCAAAGAGCCAACAGAAGTTCCTCGAGCAACTCCCCCATACTTCATGAGCTCCAAAGTTTGACACTCGAGCTCCCCCATAACTGTAGAAACATGACCCAAAACTGTACAACCTCTAAACATCAACACGTTCACTCCCCCATACGTGTAGCATACCTGAAACATAACCCAAAAATACACTAACAAGGAAGAAGAAGGTGTTAGTATTAGAGTCATAAATCTCCCCCTTTTTGTCACAAATGAAGCAAGGTAACAAAAGAAAGAGAAAAGATAAATACCAAACCATAACAAATAAGATTAAAGAAGAAAAATAAGAGAACAATCATGTTAACAACAAAAAGGATATGCAACGGAAGTCATAAAATAAACACTTGTTAACACGATGTCAATACAAAGAATTCTCTCCCTAAACAAAAGCGTCACCTAAATGCAATGCATATGAGAAAGATGCACCTAGAACAAACAAACCAAATAAGGGTATTTGAAACACACAAAGAACCAAGCATACAAGGGTAGAAGAGAGTAAAGAGAAAAACCATACCATAAATCTGGAATCCATGACACACAAAACTAAAAGACATGAGAGAGATCTAGGCATATAAATGAAGAAGAAAGAGTACCAACACAGACACAAGAAAGGATATTAGATAAGAGCCAAAACGAGATAAGAAGGAGATAGTGAAAAAACACTGAATACTTATATAGGTAACAGAGGGAAGAAAAGAAAACATAACATGAATCCCTGATAGAAACCAAGAGAAACCTATACATAGAAGAAAGAGTCAGGACACCAACAATCAGAACAAATGATTCACTAGAATATCACTTTAAACAACCGACCATAACCACCTGAGATAGATTCCAGAGAACCGACTTCATAGTAGCAAGATATCTAGAGAAAAAGAGCAAACAAACAAAAAGGAAGAAATATCATACCTGATGAAATTGGGAAGGTACAATAATGACCAAGAACCAAATAGTCAAACCTGTGAGAAATGTGCAAGAAAAGAATATGCAAAAAGAGAAAGAAGAAGAGATAAACAATAGTTAGGAGGAGATATGAAAGAGAATAGGGAAACCATGCATATTAGACACATCCAACAATATCCCATGACAAAACTACAGGAATATGAGTATCTGCAGGAAGAGATACGTAAAGTATAAGAAAATCCATTGAGAATCCATGGAGAATTCAATCTGTACATGTTCCTGAAACAACTCATCCAACCACAAAAAGAGAATTAGAGAATCTTATAAACAAGGAGAAGAAAATATTATCCCAAACACAATGGAATAGAGACATAAAAGGAACAAACCTGTAAGCCCACCCTAGTGAAACCCAAAAATTAGTTCAACATATGCCAAACAAGATAAGCAATCATCAACCTCATAAAAAAAATGCTTTAACTGAAAAATGAGCAAGGATTATCGATGCCACCAAGGCACAAAACAACAATCCAACTTCAGAGCAATTTCCTGCCAGAACACTAAGACTCCGATGACATGCCATACATTGTCAGAAAGATTAGAGAGTCAATAGAAGAGAATTGCTAACAATAGATGACCAAACTGAGCATATGCATCCCAAAGTAGAACAGTGGTAGCTCAGAACCATTGCATGAGGATTATTGCATAAGACTACCAAGAACACATCTAATCAAACCTATTGCAGGAAAAAATAGGATCAACCAGGCACAAGAAGCAACAATAAGAGGATAGGCAAGTCTCATAAGCATTTAATCAAACACCAGCCAGCCAACAAGGTAATTCAAGAATATTATCCCAACATAGAAAAGTATGATGAGAACCTATGAGAAAACATGAATCAATATAAATCATGACAAACGAATACACCAATAACATGATTTCATCACCAAAATATGCTTATGCATACCTTGCAGCCTTCTTAAAACAAATTGAGAACTATTACCTTGAGAAATCACATCAAACACATGTGATCCAATGACAAAAATAGAAAGCATGAAGTGTAAAACCAAATAATACTAACAATCTGACCTTAGTATGTCAATAAAACACCGACTGAAAAGAATTACCAAGGAATGGAACCAAAATAGAGTAAGCCATAAACACTTTCAGCAAGAACATCTGCCTGTAAAGTTACTGAGAGAAAAATAAAGTTGACGACACGCACATTGTCCATGAACCTGCATACAGTAGAAAAGAGCAGTCTAAGTGGTGGTAGCAACAACCAATGCTAGAACAACAAGCATACAAGAATCCGAAGGAATGGCGCCTCTACTCCTTTGAGCACGAGGAGGACGTGTGCCCGACGATGAAGCACCCTTGGAACTGGGTGTTTCTTTGGTGGAAGTAGTCCGAGCTCGCTTAGGAGGCATGTCCTGCACAAACACAACATTAACCAAACTAACAAATGTAAGAGAAATGGCGAACCTAGCACAAGAAATGTGAGAATACCCATGTAGACATTTTATCGAACACATGGTGTGCAGAATCATGAAGTGTGCACACGATAACAACCAAGCAATGAGAATCACACTAAACTTGTTAGACTAGGATAATGAAGAACCAAACACAAACAATAGCAAATAGAGGCTGCACCATATCTAAGAATCAATTTTAACGACAAAACTAACAACCCGTATCCAACCATGTGAAGACTAACCTTAAGGACTAACTTTAATAGCAGAAAAACAAACCTAATAACTAACAACACAAACCATAATAAGAAGATAAAAGGAAAAGAACCGATGTACCATAGAAGTGAAGAGGAATACATCATGAACTTCCAAAAACAGTAGCCAATCCCAATCCGTACAAAAATAAGAGGCAATATATGGTGATAAGCAAAAGATTGAACAAATAAGAGAATTGAAGTGCATCATAAACTAAACCTCGGTGTGTGTAGATGCAATGCAATGCATAAAGAGAGAGAAAGTTCACCACTAGAACACACCCTTTGAAGACCTAGAATATAGAACCATCAACAAGAGACATACGATTAGATTAGTAAGTGAGCATAGAAGAAACAAACTTCAACCCCCTTTGAAACAAGCGTTATGAGTAGAAGGCAAACGAATATAAATATGATATTTCAAGTGAAAACCAAGACAGTAAAAAGGCAAAGGAATATAAACTTTGTATGCCTTACATAAAAAAAACAATGAATATGCGCTTGGATTTTTATTTTGCCGCATGTGGTGGAGTTTAGTCTACATCACTCTAATGTCATTCCCGCGTGGGAGGGATTTTTGCCTCCATCTTTTCAAATACACGAGGGTATGGTGTAGCCTACATCTTTTTGACAAACACAAACTCAAGAAGTGCAATACCATGATAACGTGCAACACAAGAACTAACATCTCTTGAGTGCATCCGTCAGAGCATGACCCTCACAACCCCAACGGGTTCTTAGCCAACTGATATTGCTTTAAAGACAATCAAATGGCTGGGGATAAAGTGAGTCATTGACCACTAACAAGAGTTGTAAGAGGAAGATAAGAATGCTCAATAACACGAACAACAAGATGAACACTAACCAAAACAAAGGAGAGATAGCTCAAGATAACATAAATACTCGAGAGATAGAGAAGTTCTATGAGCTCAAAGAATATGTAAGTGGTTTCCAAAAACTCCCATTATGCAAGCATGCCGTGCACTGTGCAAACAAGCGAGGAAAAATGTATGATACATACCAAAACATACTTAAGAGTTCAGAAAGAGAAAACACCCAAACATATTGCAACTTATTTAAGACAATCGAATTAAACCAATATCTCAGAAAAGATGTAACCAACAACACATACATGGAATAAATAAAGAAAAATAGAAGGAATAACCAACAATGTATTCAGACATGCAACATGATCTGCAAGCTAAACAAACAAAGCATAAACAGTAGAAACACCAAACAAATAGCCTATGTGGTTAGAGAAATATGCAATTCAAATAACACAAGGCTAGAAACAACCTACATCATCCCAAATATGGGACACCACCAGACCTTTGCAAGTCCAGAAAAACCTTCAACTTATCCTTTCTTACCCATACTTGTTTAACACTAGGCGTGCACACCTTGGAAGTTGAAAAGATTTGAGATTTCTCCTTAACAAATTTTTCAATAGACTTGTCCTTAACTAATTCCACCTTAGTCTTTGACTTCCTTTTGTTGGAATACCTGTTTTTCTTAAACCTGTGACGAACACCACTATAATTCCACGGTCTAGAAAATGCACATGAAGAAACATTAGAATCAACATGATTGTAATGATTAGGAACACGAGAATAGGATGCATCATGTTGATTAAAATCCCAACAAAAAATATCCAAATGACCAACCCTACCACAATAAGAACAATGAAAAACATTAGACTTACTCAAAGAATTCTTATAAGAAGATGTGGTAGTGGTGGATAAACCATGTATGTCACTATTTGGTTTATGACATTGTCCCTTAACAAAACCCATACCTCCCCTATTAGAACAAGATGGCTTACCAGCAAAAGCAACCTTATCATTAGCCTTAGACTTAAACTTTGTGCAAGAAACATGCTGAAAATTAGTAGCATTAAGTCTAGTCTCAATAGGTGGGGTAGGCAAAAGGGCAGGCAAACTAGTAGATTTTACAGGAGTAATCACACTAGATGAACTAGTAGAACTATCAATAGGAGAATCAAATCTAGTTTTGTCCAAAACCTGCAATTGGAGTTGAGTAGACGTTAAATCGTTCTTTGTTACCTCATACTCCACCAATAGAGATTTGTATTTCTCATCGACCTCCTGATTGGCCTTCTCTAAAGCTGCAATTTTACATAACAAGTCAAGTTTTTCTTTGTCAAATAATTGAGAAATAGAAATTGTATCATCTGCAGCACAAGAAATCTGTTTTTCAAGAATCTCAATTTTATCCTGCAAAGAAAGATTAGCCTTTTCCAAATTTTCTATTTTGGATTCATAAACTTCCCCTTGAAGCATATAGTCCTCTGCACAATGTCTGAGTCGTTGTTCTAAAGAATCAACCTTAGTCTGCAAAACACCATTATCTTCAAAACAAACATTATCAGAAATAGTAGACACATTACAATTAGCTTTATTAAATTTTTCCTGCAAATCAATATTAGCTTTTTGTAATCTTTCACATTCTTTTGCAGAAAGTCTGTAAAGAAGAGCCCAATCACTATTGCTAACAACATACAAATTATCATCCTTTTCAAAATCAGATTTTGATTTTGTAGATTTAGACGATTTAGCAATAAAATTATTATGACCAGACTCATGAACCATCATAGCACTCATAGGATCGTTAGCGTGAGCCTTGACGCTCCTTAACCAGCCCCCAGCGACTGATACCAATTGAGAAACTACAAATAGTGCTAATGTAACAGTTCAATATTCAAACAAATCAAACGATACGCAGAAAGTAAATAACACACAGGAATTTTTAACGTGGTAAAACCCAATATGGGAAACGTCCACGGTTGTCCTCGCGACAACAAATAAATCCACTAGATGAAAAGAGATGTACAAACCTATCAACTACCTGCAATCACTGCGAG
The DNA here is from genome assembly GCA_023053565.1 of Aquilegia eximia. Classification (NCBI taxonomy): domain Eukaryota; kingdom Viridiplantae; phylum Streptophyta; class Magnoliopsida; order Ranunculales; family Ranunculaceae; genus Aquilegia; species Aquilegia eximia. The sequence goes on along the minus strand of JALIGU010000012.1, from coordinate 825,990 downwards.
TTGACACTCCTGGTTATCTCTAACACCTTGACTTCACCAGAGCACCTTGATGTACGCACAAGACACTCGACTTCCTGATGAACACACAAGAAGACTCGAAGCCGATCTATGTAACAAGCTTACACCAGAGTTCCTTGATGAACACACAAGGATACTCGACTTCTTGATGAACACACAAGAAGACTCGAAGCCGATCTATGTAACAAGCTTACACCAGAGTTCCTTGATGAACACACAAGGATACTCGACTTCTTGATGAACACACAAGAAGACTCGAAGCTAAATCACTATTCAATAATGTAGAAGAAGATGAACAAGGAAGAAGAAAGAAGAAGATGAATGGGGAAGAAGAAGATGAGTTCAATCACCAAAACAACCTAAACCAAAAACTAAACAAACTCCAAGAAACAAGAGGTGAATTGGACGGCCAAAGAACTCCCTTGTTCTGTAGAAGAGAAACCCTATTTATACTTAGGGTTGAAAACCTAGGAAAATGGGCCGAAACTGTGCAAACCGACTTTGGACGTTCGTACGTCGATATGACGTTCGAACGTCGCCACACAAAAATAAGCCTGCTGCCTAACATGACGTACGAACGCTCTAAACCGGTACGTACGTCTCCATACGAAAACACGTCTGCTGACTACCTGGACGTACGAACGTCCTAACTGAGTACGTACGTCCTGACCAAAAGAAGTTCTCTGCTTCAGTGAACGTACGTACGTCCTAACTCGGTACGTACGTCCAGAACCCAATAACTTTCCCTAGACAGACCTAAGAGACACAAGGACACGAGACGACCATGCGTACATCTTGGTTTTCCTAACAATGAATTCAAGGCGAGATAACCAAAGACACTTTGTCACAAAATTGATGTCAAACAACTTCGTGCCGGTTTCATCCATGCGAAAACATTTGTGTTTCGTCCACTTATAAGTTCGGAACAAAAATCGAGTACATGCCAAGCCGAATGTCCGGAGAAAACCCCGTTCGTATGGTCCAAATGTTCTATATTGGCCATAAAACGTCCCGGCTAAGCCTTGTCGATCTTCAGGTTTTAGATTCCAAAACAAGTGAGTTTCGTCCATTTCCAAGTTCGGACCGAAAACCGAGTAAATACCGACCGAACAGACGGACATAAATCTCGTTTTTAAGGACAGAACGTTGTTTTTTCACCTTCAAACGCCCCGAGTTAAGTAATGGACTGGCTAGTCTCTTAGGTGTATCGTTTTCCATGCGAAAACATGTGTGTTTCGTCCACTTCTAAGTTCGGAACAAAAATCGAGTACATACCAAGCTGAATGTCCGGATAAAACCCCGTTCCCATGGTCCAAATGTTCTATATTGGCCTTAAAACGTCCGGCTAAGCCTTGTCGATCTTGAGGTTTTACATTCCAAAACAAGTGAGTTTCGTCCATTTCCAAGTTCAGACCGAAAACCGAGTAAATACCGACCGAACGGACGGACATAAATTTTATTTTTACGGACAGAACGTTGTTTTTTCACCTTAGAACGCCCCGAGTTAAGTAATGGAGTGGCTAGTCTCTTAGGTGTATCGTTTTCCATGCGAAAACATGTGTGTTTCGTCCACTTATAAGTTCGGAACAAAATCGAGTAAATAACAATCCAAATGTCTGGACAAAACCCCGTTCCCATGGTCCAAATGTTCTATATTGGCCTTAAAACGTCCCAAGTAAGCCTCGTCGATCTTGAAATTTTAGATTCCAAAACAATTGAGTTTTGTCTATTTCCAAGTTCAGACCGAAAACCGAGTAAATGCCGACCAAACGGATGGACATAAATCTCGTTTTTATGGACGGAACATTGTTTTTTCACCTTAGAAAGCCCCGAGTTAAGTAATGGAGTGGCTAGTCTAATAGGTGTATCGTTTTCCATGCGAAAACATTTGTGTTTCGTCCACTTATAAGTTCGGAACAAAAATCGAGTACATGCCAAGCCGAATGTCCGGAGAAAACCCCGTTCGTATGGTCCAAATGTTCTATATTGGCCTTAAAACGTCCCGGCTAAGCCTTGTCGATCTTCAGGTTTTAGATTCCAAAACAAGTGAGTTTCGCCCATTTCCAAGTTCGGACCGAAAACCGAGTAAATACCGACCGAACAGACGGACATAAATCTCGTTTTTAAGGACAGAACGTTGTTTTTTCACCTTCAAACGCCCCGAGTTAAGTAATGGACTGGCTAGTCTCTTAGGTGTATCGTTTTCCATGCGAAAACATGTGTGTTTCGTCCACTTCTAAGTTCGGAACAAAAATCGAGTACATACCAAGCTGAATGTCCGGATAAAACCCTGTTCCCATGGTCCAAATGTTCTATATTGGCCTTAAAACGTCCGGCTAAGCCTTGTCGATCTTGAGGTTTTACATTCCAAAACAAGTGAGTTTCGTCCATTTCCAAGTTCAGGCCGAAAACCGAGTAAATACCGACCGAACGGACGGACATAAATTTTATTTTTACGGACAGAACGTTGTTTTTTCACCTTAGAACGCCCCGAGTTAAGTAATGTAGTGGCTAGTCTCTTAGGTGTATCGTTTTCCATGCGAAAACATGTGTGTTTCGTCCACTTATAAGTTCGGAACAAAATCGAGTAAATAACAATCCAAATGTCTGGACAAAACCCCGTTCCCATGGTCCAAATGTTCTATATTGGCCTTAAAACGTCCCGAGTAAGCCTCGTCGATCTTGAAATTTTAGATTCCAAAACAATTGAGTTTTGTCTATTTCCAAATTCGGACCGAAAACCAAGTAAATGCCGACCAAACGGATGGACATAAATCTCGTTTTTATGGACGGAACATTGTTTTTTCACCTTAGAACGCCCCGAGTTAAGTAATGGAGTGGCTAGTCTAATAGGTGTATCGTTTTCCATGCGAAAACATGTGTGTTTCGTCCACTTCTAAGTTCGGAACGAAAATCGAGTACATACCAAGCTGAATGTCCGGATAAAACCCTGTTCCTATGGTCCAAATGTTCTATATTGGCCTTAAAACGTCCCTGTTAAGCCTTGTCGATCTTGAAATTTTAGATTCCAAAACAATTGAGTTTTGTCTATTTCCAAGTTCGGACCGAAAACCGAGTAAATGCCAACCGAACGGATGGACATAAATCTCGTTTTTTCGGACGGAACATTGTTTTTTCACCTTAGAACGCCCCGAGTTAAGTAATGGAGTGGCTAGTCTAATAGGTGTATCGTTTTCCATGTGAAAACATGTGTGTTTCGTCCACTTCTAAGTTCGGAACAAAAATCGAGTACATACCAAGCTGAATGTCCGGATAAAACCCCGTTCCCATGGTCCAAATGTTCTATATTGGCCTTAAAACGTCCCGGCTAAGCCTTGTCGATCTTGAGGTTTTACATTCCAAAACAAGTGAGTTTCGTCCATTTCAAAGTTCGGACCGAAAACCGAGTAAATACTGACCGAACGGACGGACATAAATCTCGTTTTTACGGACGAAACGTTGTTTTTTCACCTTAGAACGCCCCGAGTTAAGTAATTGAGTGGCTAGTCTCTTAGGTGTATCGTTTTCCATGCGAAAACATGTGTGTTTCGTCCATTTCTAAGTTCGGAACAAACATTGAGTACATACCAAGCCGAATGTCCGGATAAAACCCTGTTCCCATGGTCCAAATGTTCTATATTGGCCTTAAAACGTCCCGGCTAAGCCTTGTCGATCTTGAGGTTTTACATTCCAAAACAAGTGAGTTTCGTCCATTTCCAAGTTCAGACTGAAAACCGAGTAAATACCGACCGAACGGACAGACATAAATTTTGTTTTTACAGACAGAACGTTGTTTTTTCACCTTAGAACGCCCCGAGTTAAGTAAAGGAGTGGCTAGTCTCTTGCGTGTATCGTTTTCCATGCGAAAACATGTGTGTTTCGTCCACTTATAAGTTCGGAACAAAATCGAGTAAATAACAATCCAAATGTCTGGAGAAAACCCCGTTCCCATGGTCCAAATGTTCTATATAGGCCTTAAAACGTCCCGGTTAAGCCTTGTCGATCTTGAAATTTTAGATTCCAAAACAATTGAGTTTTGTCTATTTCCAAGTTAGGACCGAAAACCGAGTAAATGCCGACCGAACGGATGGACATAAATCTCGTTTTTACGGACGGAACATTGTTTTTTCACCTTAGAACGCCCCGAGTTAAGTAATGGACTGGCTAGTCTCTTAGGTGTATCGTTTTCCATTGAGAAACTACAAATAGTGCTAATGTAACAGTTCAATATTCAAACAAATCAAACGATACGCAGAAAGTAAATAACACACAGGAATTTTTAACGTGGTAAAACCCAATATGGGAAACGTCCACGGTTGTCCTCGCGACAACAAATAAATCCACTAGATGAAAAGAGATGTACAAACCTATCAACTACCTGCAATCACTGCGAGTTGACACTCCTGGTTATCTCTAACACCTTGACTTCACCAGAGCACCTTGATGTACGCACAAGACACTCGACTTCCTGATGAACACACAAGAAGACTCGAAGCCGATCTATGTAACAAGCTTACACCAGAGTTCCTTGATGAACACACAAGGATACTCGACTTCTTGATGAACACACAAGAAGACTCGAAGCCGATCTATGTAACAAGCTTACACCAGAGTTCCTTGATGAACACACAAGGATACTCGACTTCTTGATGAACACACAAGAAGACTCGAAGCTAAATCACTATTCAATAATGTAGAAGAAGATGAACAAGGAAGAAGAAAGAAGAAGATGAATGGGGAAGAAGAAGATGAGTTCAATCACCAAAACAACCTAAACCAAAAACTAAACAAACTCCAAGAAACAAGAGGTGAATTGGACGGCCAAAGAACTCCCTTGTTCTGTAGAAGAGAAACCCTATTTATACTTAGGGTTGAAAACCTAGGAAAATGGGCCGAAACTGTGCAAACCGACTTTGGACGTTCGTACGTCGATATGACGTTCGAACGTCGCCACACAAAAATAAGCCTGCTGCCTAACATGACGTACGAACGCTCTAAACCGGTACGTACGTCTCCATACGAAAACACGTCTGCTGACTACCTGGACGTACGAACGTCCTAACTGAGTACGTACGTCCTGACCAAAAGAAGTTCTCTGCTTCAGTGAACGTACGTACGTCCTAACTCGGTACGTACGTCCAGAACCCAATAACTTTCCCTAGACAGACCTAAGAGACACAAGGACACGAGACGACCATGCGTACATCTTGGTTTTCCTAACAATGAATTCAAGGCGAGATAACCAAAGACACTTTGTCACAAAATTGATGTCAAACAACTTCGTGCCGGTTTCAATCTCCCCCTTTGACATTGATTTTGTGACAAAAACCTATGACTCTAATAGCACTTATAAAACGTGCTTACAAACCCAAACCATGGCATTTATAAAACATGCCTACAAAAACACTCATAGTAGAATACATACCGAGTCAGCAACACATAATATCCAGCTTGAGTAATACGCTTTAACCATCAGAGACCGAACGAAAGCAACAAGAAATTCTGAAACAATCAAAGAGCCAACAGAAGTTCCTCGAGCAACTCCCCCATACTTCATGAGCTCCAAAGTTTGACACTCGAGCTCCCCCATAACTGTAGAAACATGACCCAAAACTGTACAACCTCTAAACATCAACACGTTCACTCCCCCATACGTGTAGCATACCTGAAACATAACCCAAAAATACACTAACAAGGAAGAAGAAGGTGTTAGTATTAGAGTCATAAATCTCCCCCTTTTTGTCACAAATGAAGCAAGGTAACAAAAGAAAGAGAAAAGATAAATACCAAACCATAACAAATAAGATTAAAGAAGAAAAATAAGAGAACAATCATGTTAACAACAAAAAGGATATGCAACGGAAGTCATAAAATAAACACTTGTTAACACGATGTCAATACAAAGAATTCTCTCCCTAAACAAAAGCGTCACCTAAATGCAATGCATATGAGAAAGATGCACCTAGAACAAACAAACCAAATAAGGGTATTTGAAACACACAAAGAACCAAGCATACAAGGGTAGAAGAGAGTAAAGAGAAAAACCATACCATAAATCTGGAATCCATGACACACAAAACTAAAAGACATGAGAGAGATCTAGGCATATAAATGAAGAAGAAAGAGTACCAACACAGACACAAGAAAGGATATTAGATAAGAGCCAAAACGAGATAAGAAGGAGATAGTGAAAAAACACTGAATACTTATATAGGTAACAGAGGGAAGAAAAGAAAACATAACATGAATCCCTGATAGAAACCAAGAGAAACCTATACATAGAAGAAAGAGTCAGGACACCAACAATCAGAACAAATGATTCACTAGAATATCACTTTAAACAACCGACCATAACCACCTGAGATAGATTCCAGAGAACCGACTTCATAGTAGCAAGATATCTAGAGAAAAAGAGCAAACAAACAAAAAGGAAGAAATATCATACCTGATGAAATTGGGAAGGTACAATAATGACCAAGAACCAAATAGTCAAACCTGTGAGAAATGTGCAAGAAAAGAATATGCAAAAAGAGAAAGAAGAAGAGATAAACAATAGTTAGGAGGAGATATGAAAGAGAATAGGGAAACCATGCATATTAGACACATCCAACAATATCCCATGACAAAACTACAGGAATATGAGTATCTGCAGGAAGAGATACGTAAAGTATAAGAAAATCCATTGAGAATCCATGGAGAATTCAATCTGTACATGTTCCTGAAACAACTCATCCAACCACAAAAAGAGAATTAGAGAATCTTATAAACAAGGAGAAGAAAATATTATCCCAAACACAATGGAATAGAGACATAAAAGGAACAAACCTGTAAGCCCACCCTAGTGAAACCCAAAAATTAGTTCAACATATGCCAAACAAGATAAGCAATCATCAACCTCATAAAAAAAATGCTTTAACTGAAAAATGAGCAAGGATTATCGATGCCACCAAGGCACAAAACAACAATCCAACTTCAGAGCAATTTCCTGCCAGAACACTAAGACTCCGATGACATGCCATACATTGTCAGAAAGATTAGAGAGTCAATAGAAGAGAATTGCTAACAATAGATGACCAAACTGAGCATATGCATCCCAAAGTAGAACAGTGGTAGCTCAGAACCATTGCATGAGGATTATTGCATAAGACTACCAAGAACACATCTAATCAAACCTATTGCAGGAAAAAATAGGATCAACCAGGCACAAGAAGCAACAATAAGAGGATAGGCAAGTCTCATAAGCATTTAATCAAACACCAGCCAGCCAACAAGGTAATTCAAGAATATTATCCCAACATAGAAAAGTATGATGAGAACCTATGAGAAAACATGAATCAATATAAATCATGACAAACGAATACACCAATAACATGATTTCATCACCAAAATATGCTTATGCATACCTTGCAGCCTTCTTAAAACAAATTGAGAACTATTACCTTGAGAAATCACATCAAACACATGTGATCCAATGACAAAAATAGAAAGCATGAAGTGTAAAACCAAATAATACTAACAATCTGACCTTAGTATGTCAATAAAACACCGACTGAAAAGAATTACCAAGGAATGGAACCAAAATAGAGTAAGCCATAAACACTTTCAGCAAGAACATCTGCCTGTAAAGTTACTGAGAGAAAAATAAAGTTGACGACACGCACATTGTCCATGAACCTGCATACAGTAGAAAAGAGCAGTCTAAGTGGTGGTAGCAACAACCAATGCTAGAACAACAAGCATACAAGAATCCGAAGGAATGGCGCCTCTACTCCTTTGAGCACGAGGAGGACGTGTGCCCGACGATGAAGCACCCTTGGAACTGGGTGTTTCTTTGGTGGAAGTAGTCCGAGCTCGCTTAGGAGGCATGTCCTGCACAAACACAACATTAACCAAACTAACAAATGTAAGAGAAATGGCGAACCTAGCACAAGAAATGTGAGAATACCCATGTAGACATTTTATCGAACACATGGTGTGCAGAATCATGAAGTGTGCACACGATAACAACCAAGCAATGAGAATCACACTAAACTTGTTAGACTAGGATAATGAAGAACCAAACACAAACAATAGCAAATAGAGGCTGCACCATATCTAAGAATCAATTTTAACGACAAAACTAACAACCCATATCCAACCATGTGAAGACTAACCTTAAGGACTAACTTTAATAGCAGAAAAACAAACCTAATAACTAACAACACAAACCATAATAAGAAGATAAAAGGAAAAGAACCGATGTACCATAGAAGTGAAGAGGAATACATCATGAACTTCCAAAAACAGTAGCCAATCCCAATCCGTACAAAAATAAGAGGCAATATATGGTGATAAGCAAAAGATTGAACAAATAAGAGAATTGAAGTGCATCATAAACTAAACCTCGGTGTGTGTAGATGCAATGCAATGCATAAAGAGAGAGAAAGTTCACCACTAGAACACACCCTTTGAAGACCTAGAATATAGAACCATCAACAAGAGACATACGATTAGATTAGTAAGTGAGCATAGAAGAAACAAACTTCAACCCCCTTTGAAACAAGCGTTATGAGTAGAAGGCAAACGAATATAAATATGATATTTCAAGTGAAAACCAAGACAGTAAAAAGGCAAAGGAATATAAACTTTGTATGCCTTACATAAAAAAAACAATGAATATGCGCTTGGATTTTTATTTTGTCGCATGTGGTGGAGTTTAGTCTACATCACTCTAATGTCATTCCCGCGTGGGAGGGATTTTTGCCTCCATCTTTTCAAATACACGAGGGTATGGTGTAGCCTACATCTTTTTGACAAACACAAACTCAAGAAGTGCAATACCATGATAACGTGCAACACAAGAACTAACATCTCTTGAGTGCATCCGTCAGAGCATGACCCTCACAACCCCAACGGGTTCTTAGCCAACTGATATTGCTTTAAAGACAATCAAATGGCTGGGGATAAAGTGAGTCATTGACCACTAACAAGAGTTGTAAGAGGAAGATAAGAATGCTCAATAACACGAACAACAAGATGAACACTAACCAAAACAAAGGAGAGATAGCTCAAGATAACATAAATACTCGAGAGATAGAGAAGTTCTATGAGCTCAAAGAATATGTAAGTGGTTTCCAAAAACTCCCATTATGCAAGCATGCCGTGCACTGTGCAAACAAGCGAGGAAAAATGTATGATACATACCAAAACATACTTAAGAGTTCAGAAAGAGAAAACACCCAAACATATTGCAACTTATTTAAGACAATCGAATTAAACCAATATCTCAGAAAAGATGTAACCAACAACACATACATGGAATAAATAAAGAAAAATAGAAGGAATAACCAACAATGTATTCAGACATGCAACATGATCTGCAAGCTAAACAAACAAAGCATAAACAGTAGAAACACCAAACAAATAGCCTATGTGGTTAGAGAAATATGCAATTCAAATAACACAAGGCTAGAAACAACCTACATCATCCCAAATATGGGACACCACCAGACCTTTGCAAGTCCAGAAAAACCTTCAACTTATCCTTTCTTACCCATACTTGTTTAACACTAGGCGTGCACACCTTGGAAGTTGAAAAGATTTGAGATTTCTCCTTAACAAATTTTTCAATAGACTTGTCCTTAACTAATTCCACCTTAGTCTTTGACTTCCTTTTGTTGGAATACCTGTTTTTCTTAAACCTGTGACGAACACCACTATAATTCCACGGTCTAGAAAATGCACATGAAGAAACATTAGAATCAACATGATTGTAATGATTAGGAACACGAGAATAGGATGCATCATGTTGATTAAAATCCCAACAAAAAATATCCAAATGACCAACCCTACCACAATAAGAACAATGAAAAACATTAGACTTACTCAAAGAATTCTTATAAGAAGATGTGGTAGTGGTGGATAAACCATGTATGTCACTATTTGGTTTATGACATTGTCCCTTAACAAAACCCATACCTCCCCTATTAGAACAAGATGGCTTACCAGCAAAAGCAACCTTATCATTAGCCTTAGACTTAAACTTTGTGCAAGAAACATGCTGAAAATTAGTAGCATTAAGTCTAGTCTCAATAGGTGGGGTAGGCAAAAGGGCAGGCAAACTAGTAGATTTTACAGGAGTAATCACACTAGATGAACTAGTAGAACTATCAATAGGAGAATCAAATCTAGTTTTGTCCAAAACCTGCAATTGGAGTTGAGTAGACGTTAAATCGTTCTTTTTTACCTCATACTCCACCAATAGAGATTTGTATTTCTCATCGACCTCCTGATTGGCCTTCTCTAAAGCTGCAATTTTACATAACAAGTCAAGTTTTTCTTTGTCAAATAATTGAGAAATAGAAATTGTATCATCTGCAGCACAAGAAATCTGTTTTTCAAGAATCTCAATTTTATCCTGCAAAGAAAGATTAGCCTTTTCCAAATTTTCTATTTTGGATTCATAAACTTCCCCTTGAAGCATATAGTCCTCTGCACAATGTCTGAGTCGTTGTTCTAAAGAATCAACCTTAGTCTGCAAAACACCATTATCTTCAAAACAAACATTATCAGAAATAGTAGACACATTACAATTAGCTTTATTAAATTTTTCCTGCAAATCAATATTAGCTTTTTGTAATCTTTCACATTCTTTTGCAGAAAGTCTGTAAAGAAGAGCCCAATCACTATTGCTAACAACATACAAATTATCATCCTTTTCAAAATCAGATTTTGATTTTGTAGATTTAGACGATTTAGCAATAAAATTATTATGACCAGACTCATGAACCATCATAGCACTCATAGGATCGTTAGCGTGAGCCTTGACGCTCCTTAACCAGCCCCCAGCGACTGATACCAATTGAGAAACTACAAATAGTGCTAATGTAACAGTTCAATATTCAAACAAATCAAACGATACGCAGAAAGTAAATAACACACAGGAATTTTTAACGTGGTAAAACCCAATATGGGAAACGTCCACGGTTGTCCTCGCGACAACAAATAAATCCACTAGATGAAAAGAGATGTACAAACCTATCAACTACCTGCAATCACTGCGAGTTGACACTCCTGGTTATCTCTAACACCTTGACTTCACCAGAGCACCTTGATGTACGCACAAGACACTCGACTTCCTGATGAACACACAAGAAGACTCGAAGCCGATCTATGTAACAAGCTTACACCAGAGTTCCTTGATGAACACACAAGGATACTCGACTTCTTGATGAACACACAAGAAGACTCGAAGCCGATCTATGTAACAAGCTTACACCAGAGTTCCTTGATGAACACACAAGGATACTCGACTTCTTGATGAACACACAAGAAGACTCGAAGCTAAATCACTATTCAATAATGTAGAAGAAGATGAACAAGGAAGAAGAAAGAAGAAGATGAATGGGGAAGAAGAAGATGAGTTCAATCACCAAAACAACCTAAACCAAAAACTAAACAAACTCCAAGAAACAAGAGGTGAATTGGACGGCCAAAGAACTCCCTTGTTCTGTAGAAGAGAAACCCTATTTATACTTAGGGTTGAAAACCTAGGAAAATGGGCCGAAACTGTGCAAACCGACTTTGGACGTTCGTACGTCGATATGACGTTCGAACGTCGCCACACAAAAATAAGCCTGCTGCCTAACATGACGTACGAACGCTCTAAACCGGTACGTACGTCTCCATACGAAAACACGTCTGCTGACTACCTGGACGTACGAACGTCCTAACTGAGTACGTACGTCCTGACCAAAAGAAGTTCTCTGCTTCAGTGAACGTACGTACGTCCTAACTCGGTACGTACGTCCAGAACCCAATAACTTTCCCTAGACAGACCTAAGAGACACAAGGACACGAGACGACCATGCGTACATCTTGGTTTTCCTAACAATGAATTCAAGGCGAGATAACCAAAGACACTTTGTCACAAAATTGATGTCAAACAACTTCGTGCCGGTTTCATCCATGCGAAAACATTTGTGTTTCGTCCACTTATAAGTTCGGAACAAAAATCGAGTACATGCCAAGCCGAATGTCCGGAGAAAACCCCGTTCGTATGGTCCAAATGTTCTATATTGGCCATAAAACGTCCCGGCTAAGCCTTGTCGATCTTCAGGTTTTAGATTCCAAAACAAGTGAGTTTCGTCCATTTCCAAGTTCGGACCGAAAACCGAGTAAATACCGACCGAACAGACGGACATAAATCTCGTTTTTAAGGACAGAACGTTGTTTTTTCACCTTCAAACGCCCCGAGTTAAGTAATGGACTGGCTAGTCTCTTAGGTGTATCGTTTTCCATGCGAAAACATGTGTGTTTCGTCCACTTCTAAGTTCGGAACAAAAATCGAGTACATACCAAGCTGAATGTCCGGATAAAACCCCGTTCCCATGGTCCAAATGTTCTATATTGGCCTTAAAACGTCCGGCTAAGCCTTGTCGATCTTGAGGTTTTACATTCCAAAACAAGTGAGTTTCGTCCATTTCCAAGTTCAGACCGAAAACCGAGTAAATACCGACCGAACGGACGGACATAAATTTTATTTTTACGGACAGAACGTTGTTTTTTCACCTTAGAACGCCCCGAGTTAAGTAATGGAGTGGCTAGTCTCTTAGGTGTATCGTTTTCCATGCGAAAACATGTGTGTTTCGTCCACTTATAAGTTCGGAACAAAATCGAGTAAATAACAATCCAAATGTCTAGACAAAACCCCGTTCCCATGGTCCAAATGTTCTATATTGGCCTTAAAACGTCCCGGTTAAGCCTCGTCGATCTTGAAATTTTAGATTACAAAACAATTGAGTTTTGTCTATTTCCAAGTTCGGACCGAAAACCGAGTAAATGCCGACCGAACGGATGGACATAAATCTCGTTTTTACGGACGGAACATTGTTTTTTCACCTTAGAACGCCCCGAGTTAAGTAATGGAGTGGCTAGTCTAATAGGTGTATCGTTTTCCATGCGAAAACATGTGTGTTTCGTCCACTTCTAAGTTCGGAACGAAAATCGAGTACATACCAAGCTGAATGTCTGGATAAAACCCTGTTCCTATGGTCCAAATGTTCTATATTGGCCTTAAAACGTCCCTGTTAAGCCTTGTCGATCTTGAAATTTTAGATTCCAAAACAATTGAGTTTTGTCTATTTCCAAGTTCGGACCGAAAACCGAGTAAATGCCGACCGAACGGATGGACATAAATCTCGTTTTTACGGACGGAACATTGTTTTTTCACCTTAGAACGCCCCGAGTTAAGTAATGGAGTGGCTAGTCTAATAGGTGTATCGTTTTCCATGCGAAAACATGTGTGTTTCGTCCACTTCTAAGTTCGGAACAAAAATCGAGTACATACCAAGCTGAATGTCCGGATAAAACCCCGTTCCCATGGTCCAAATGTTCTATATTGGCCTTAAAACGTCCCGGCTAAGCCTTGTCGATCTTGAGGTTTTACATTCCAAAACAAGTGAGTTTCGTCCATTTCAAAGTTCGGACCGAAAACCGAGTAAATACTGACCGAACGGACGGACATAAATCTCGTTTTTACGGACGAAACGTTGTTTTTTCACCTTAGAACGCCCCGAGTTAAGTAATTGAGTGGCTAGTCTCTTAGGTGTATCGTTTTCCATGCGAAAACATTTGTGTTTCGTCCACTTATAAGTTCGGAACAAAAATCGAGTACATGCCAAGCCGAATGTCCGGAGAAAACCCCGTTCGTATGGTCCAAATGTTCTATATTGGCCTTAAAACGTCCCGGCTAAGCCTTGTCGATCTTCAGGTTTTAGATTCCAAAACAAGTGAGTTTCGTCCATTTCCAGGTTCGGACCGAAAACCGAGTAAATACCGACCGAACAGACGGACATAAATCTCGTTTTTAAGGACAGAACGTTGTTTTTTCACCTTAGAACGCCCCGAGTTAAGTAATGGACTGGCTAGTCTCTTAGGTGTATCGTTTTCCATGCGAAAACATGTGTGTTTCGTCCACTTCTAAGTTCGGAACAAAAATCGAGTACATACCAAGCTGAATGTCTGGATAAAACCCCGTTCCCATGGTCCAAATGTTCTATATTGGCCTTAAAACGTCCGGCTAAGCCTTGTCGATCTTGAGGTTTTACATTCCAAAACAAGTGAGTTTCGTCAATTTCCAAGTTCAGACCGAAAACCGAGTAAATACCGACCGAACGGACGGACATAAATTTTATTTTTACGGACAGAACGTTGTTTTTTCACCTTAGAACGCCCCGAGTTAAGTAATGGAGTGGCTAGTCTCTTAGGTGTATCGTTTTCCATGCGAAAACATGTGTGTTTCGTCCACTTATAAGTTCGGAACAAAATCGAGTAAATAACAATCCAAATGTCTGGACAAAACCCCGTTCCCATGGTCCAAATGTTCTATATTGGCCTTAAAACGTCCCGGTTAAGCCTCGTCGATCTTGAAATTTTAGATTCCAAAACAATTGAGTTTTGTCTATTTCCAAGTTCGGACCGAAACCGAGTAAATGCCGACCGAACGGATGGACATAAATCTCGTTTTTACGGACGGAACATTGTTTTTTCACCTTAGAACGCCCCGAGTTAAGTAATGGAGTGGCTAGTCTAATAGGTGTATCGTTTTCCATGCGAAAACATGTGTGTTTCGTCCACTTCTAACTTCGGAACGAAAATCGAGTACATACCAAGCTGAATGTCCGGATAAAACCCTGTTCCTATGGTCCAAATGTTCTATATTGGCCTTAAAACGTCCCTGTTAAGCCTTGTCGATCTTGAAATTTTAGATTCCAAAACAATTGAGTTTTGTCTATTTCCAAGTTCGGACCGAAAACCGAGTAAATGCCGACCGAACGGATGGACATAAATCTCGTTTTTACGGACGGAACATTGTTTTTTCACCTTAGAACGCCCCGAGTTAAGTAATGGAGTGGCTAGTCTAATAGGTGTATCGTTTTCCATGCGAAATCATGTGTGTTTCGTCCACTTCTAAGTTCGGAACAAAAATCGAGTACATACCAAGCTGAATGTCCGGATAAAACCCCGTTCCCATGGTCCAAATGTTCTATATTGGCCTTAAAACGTCCCGGCTAAGCCTTGTCGATCTTGACGTTTTACATTCCAAAACAAGTGAGTTTCGTCCATTTCAAAGTTCGGACCGAAAACCGAGTAAATACTGACCGAACGGACGAACATAAATCTCGTTTTTACGGACGGAACGTTGTTTTTTCACCTTAGAACGCCCCGAGTTAAGTAATTGAGTGGCTAGTCTCTTAGGTGTATCGTTTTCCATGCGAAAACATGTGTGTTTCGCCCATTTCTAAGTTCGGAACAAACATTGAGTACATACCAAGCCGAATGTCCGGATAAAACCCTGTTCCCATGGTCCAAATGTTCTATATTGGCCTTAAAACGTCCCGGCTAAGCCTTGTCGATCTTGAGGTTTTACATTCCAAAACAAGTGAGTTTCGTCCATTTCCAAGTTCAGACTGAAAACCGAGTAAATACCGACCGAACGGACAGACATAAATTTTGTTTTTACAGACAGAACGTTGTTTTTTCACCTTAGAACGCCCCGAGTTAAGTAAAGGAGTGGCTAGTCTCTTAGGTGTATCGTTTTCCATGCGAAAACATGTGTGTTTCGTCCACTTATAAGTTCGGAACAAAATCGAGTAAATAACAATCCAAATGTCTGGACAAAACCCCGTTCCCATGGTCCAAATGTTCTATATAGGCCTTAAAACGTCCCGGTTAGGCCTTGTCGATCTTGAAATTTTAGATTCCAAAACAATTGAGTTTTGTCTATTTCCAAGTTAGGACCGAAAACCGAGTAAATGCCGACCGAACGGATGGACATAAATCTCGTTTTTACGGACGGAACATTGTTTTTTCACCTTAGAACGCCCCGAGTTAAGTAATGGACTGGCTAGTCTCTTAGGTGTATCGTTTTCCATGCGAAAACATTTGTGTTTCGTCCACTTATAAGTTTGGAACAAAAATCGAGTACATGCCAAGCCGAATGTCCGGAGAAAACCCCGTTCGTATGGTGAAAATGTTCTATATTGGCCTTAAAACGTCCAGGCTAAGCCTTGTCGATCTTGAGGTTTTAGATTCCAAAACAAGTGAGTTTCGTCCATTTCCAAGTTCGGACCGAAAACCGAGTAAATACCGACCGAACAGACGGACATAAATCTCGTTTTTAAGGACAGAACGTTGTTTTTTCACCTTAGAACGCCCCGAGTTAAGTAATGGAGTGGCTAGTCTCTTAGGTGTATCGTTTTCCATGCGAAAACATGTGTGTTTCGTCCACTTCTAAGTTCGGAACAAAAATCGAGTACATACCAAGCTGAATGTCCGGATAAAACCCCGTTCCCATGGTCCAAATGTTCTATATTGGCCTTAAAACGTCCCGGCTAAGCCTTGTCGATCTTGAGGTTTTACATTCTAAAACAAGTGAGTTTCGTCCATTTCAAAGTTCGGACCAAAAACCGAGTAAATACTGACCGAACGGACGGACATAAATCTCGTTTTTACGGAAGAAACGTTGTTTTTTCACCTTAGAACGCCCCGAGTTAAGTAATGGACTGGCTAGTCTCTTAGGTGTATCGTTCCATGCGAAAACATTTGTGTTTCGTCCACTTATAAGTTCGGAACAAAAATCGAGTACATGCCAAGCCGAATGTCCGGAGAAAACCCCGTTCCCATGGTCCAAATGATCTATGTTGGCCTTAAAACGTCCCGGCTAAGCCTTGTCGATCTTGAGGTTTTACATTCCAAAACAAGTGAGTTTCGTCCATTTCAAAGTTCGGACCGAAAACCGAATAAATACCGACCGAACGGACAGACATAAATTTTGTTTTTACAGACAGAACGTTGTTTTTTCACCTTAGAACGCCCCGAGTTAAGTAATGGACTGGCTAGTCTCTTAGGTGTATCGTTTTCCATGCGAAAACATGTGTGTTTCGTCCACTTCTAAGTTCGGAACAAAAATCGAGTACATACCAAGCCGAATGTCCGGATAATACCCCGTTCCCATGGTCCAAATGTTCTATATTGGCCTTAAAACGTCCCGGCTAAGCCTTGTCGATCTTGAGGTTTTACATTCTAAAACAAGTGAGTTTCGTCCATTTCAAAGTTCGGACCGAAAACCGAGTAAATACTGACCGAACGGACGGACATAAATCTCGTTTTTACGGACGAAACGTTGTTTTTTCACCTTAGAACGCCCCGAGTTAAGTAATTGAGTGGCTAGTCTCTTAGGTGTATCGTTTTCCATGCGAAAACATGTGTGTTTCGTCCATTTCTAAGTTCGGAACAAACATTGAGTACATACCAAGCCGAATGTCCGGATAAAACCCTGTTCCCATGGTCCAAATGTTCTATATTGGCCTTAAAACGTCCCGGCTAAGCCTTGTCGATCTTGAGGTTTTACATTCCAAAACAAGTGAGTTTCGTCCAATTCCAAGTTCGGACCGAAAACCTAGTAAATACTGACCGAACAGACGGACAAAAATCTCGCTTTTAAGGACGAAACGTTGTTTTTTCACCTTAGAACGCCCCGAGTTAAGTAATGGACTGGCTAGTCTCTTAGGTGTATCGTTTTCCATGCGAAAACATGTGTGTTTCGTCCATTTCGAAGTTCGGAACAAACATTGAGTACATACCAAGCCGAATGTCCGGATAAAACCCTGTTCCCATGGTCCAAATGTTCTATATTGGCCTTAAAACGTCCCGGCTAAGCCTTGTCGATCTTGAGGTTTTACATTCCAACACAAGTGAGTTTCGTCCATTTCCAAGTTCAGACCGAAAACCGAGTAAATACCGACCGAAAGGACAGACATAAATTTTGTTTTTACAGACAGAACGTTGTTTTTTCACCTTAGAACGCCCCGAGTTAAGTAATGGACTGGCTAGTCTCTTAGGTGTATCGTTTTCCATGCGAAAACATGTGTGTTTCGTCCACTTCTAAGTTCGGAACCAAAATCGAGTACATACCAAGCCGAATGTCCGGATAATACCCCGTTCCCATGGTCCAAATGTTCTATATTGGCCTTAAAACGTCCCGGCTAAGCCTTGTCGATCTTGAGGTTTTAGATTCCAAAACAAGTGAGTTTCGTCCATTTCAAAGTTTGGACCGACAACCGAGTAAATACTGACCGAACGGACGGACATAAATCTCGTTTTTACGGACGGAAAGTTGTATTTCCAAATTAGAACGCCCCGAGTTAAGTAATGGACTGGCTGGTCTCTTAGGTGTATCGTTTTCCATGCGAAAACATGTGTGTTTCGTCCACTTCTAACTTCGGAACCAAAATCGAGTACATACCAAGCCGAATGTCCGGATAATACCCCGTTCCCATGGTCCAAATGTTCTATATTGGCCTTAAAACGTCCCGGCTAAGCCTTGTCGATCTTGAAATTTTAGATTCCAAAACAATTGAGTTTTGTCTATTTCCAAGTTCGGACCGAAAACCGAGTAAATGACGACCGAACGGACGGACATAAATCTCGTTTTTACGGACGGAACATTGTTTTTTCACCTTAGAACGCCCGGAGTTAAGTAATGGACTGGCTAGTCTCTTAGGTGTATCGTTTTCCATGCGAAAACATGTGTGTTTCGTCCACTTCTAAGTTCGGAACAAAAATCGAGTACATACCAAGCAGATTGTCCGGATAAAACCCGTTCCCATGGTCCAAATGTTCTATATTGGCCTTAAAACGTCCCGGCTAAGCCTTTTCGATCTTGAGGTTTTAGATTCCAAAACAAGTGAGTTTCGTCCATTTCCAAGTTCGGACCGAAAACCGAGTAAATACCGACCGAACAGACGGACATAAATCTCGTTTTTAAGGACAGAACGTTGTTTTTTCACCTTAGAACGCCCCGAGTTAAGTAATGGACTGGCTAGTCTCTTAGTTGTATCGTTTTCCATGCGAAAACATGTGTGTTTCGTCCACTTCTAAGTTCGGAACAAAAATCGAGTACATACCAAGCTGAATGTCCGGATAAAACCCCGTTCCCATGGTCCAAATGTTCTATATTGGCGTTAAAACGTCCCGGCTAAGCCTTGTCGATCTTGAGGTTTTACATTCCAAAACAAGTGAGTTTCGTCCATTTCCAAGTTCAGACCGAAAACCGAGTAAATACCGACCGAACGGAAGGACATAAATTTTATTTTTACGGACAGAACGTTGTTTTTTCACCTTAGAACGCCTCGAGTTAAGTAATGGAGTGGCTAGTCTCTTAGGTGTATCGTTTTCCATTAGAAAACATGTGTGTTTCGTCCACTTATAAGTTCGGAACAAAATCGAGTAAATAACAATCCAAATGTCTGGACAAAACCCCCTTCCCATGGTCCAAATGTTCTATATTGGCCTTAAAACGTCCCGGTTAAGCCTCGTCGATCTTGAAATTTTAGATTCCAAAACAATTGAGTTTTGTCTATTTCCAAGTTCGGACCAAAAACCAAGTAAATGCTGACCGAACGGATGGACATAAATCTCGTTTTTACGGACGGAACATTGTTTTTTCACCTTAGAACGCCACGAGTTAAGTAATGGACTGGCTAGTCTCTTAGGTGTATCGTTCCATGCGAAAACATTTGTGTTTCGTCCACTTATAAGTTCGGAACAAAAATCGAGTACATGCCAAGCCGAATGTCCGGAGAAAACCCCGTTCCCATCGTCCAAATGTTCTATATTGGCCTTAAAACGTCCCGGCTAAGCCTTGTCGATCTTGAAGTTTTAGATTCCAAAACGATTGAGTTTTGTCTATTTCCAAGTTCGGACCGAAAACCGAGTAAATGCCGACCGAACGGATGGACATAAATCTCGTTTTTACGGACGGAACATTGTTTTTTCACCTTAGAACGCCCCGAGTTAAGTAATGGACTGGCTAGTCTCTTAGGTGTATCGTTTTCCATGCGTAAACATGTGTGTTTCGTCCACTTCTAAGTTCGGAACAAAAATCGAGTACATACCAAGCTGAATGTCCGGATAAAACCCCGTTCCCATGGTCCAAATGTTCTATATTGGCCTTAAAACGTCCCGGCTAAGCCTTGTCGATCTTGAGGTTTTACATTCCAAAACAAGTGAGTTTCGTCCATTTCCAAGTTCAGACCGAAAACCGAGTAAATACCGACCGAACGGACAGACATAAATTTTGTTTTTACAGACAGAACGTTGTTTTTTCACCTTAGAACGCCCCGAGTTAAGTAATGGACTGGCTAGTCTCTTAGGTGTATCGTTTTCCATGCGAAAACATGTGTGTTTTGTCAACTTCTAAGTTCGGAACAAAAATTGAGTACATACCAAGCCGAATGTCCGGATAATACCCCGTTCCCATGGTCCAAATGTTCTATATTGGCCTTAAAACGTCCCGGCTAAGCCTTGTCGATCTTGAAATTTTAGATTCCAAAACAATTGAGTTTTGTCTATTTCTAAGTTCGGACCGAAAACCGAGTAAATGCCGACCGAACGGATGGACATAAATCTCGTTTTTACGGACGGAACATTGTTTTTTCACCTTAGAACGCCCCGAGTTAAGTAATGGACTGGCTAGTCTCTTAGGTGTATCGTTTTCCATGCGAAAACATGTGTGTTTCGTCCACTTCTAAGTTCGGAACAAAAATCGAGTACATACCAAGCAGAATGTCCGGATAAAACCCGTTCCCATGGTCCAAATGTTCTATATTGGCCTTAAAACGTCCCGGCTAAGCCTTGTCGATCTTGAGGTTTTAGATTCCAAAAAAAGTGAGTTTCGTCCATTTCCAAGTTCGGACCGAAAATCGAGTAAATACTGACCGTACAGACGAACATAAATCTCGTTTTTAAGGACAGAACGTTGTTTTTTCACCTTAGAACGCCCCGAGTTAAGTAATGCACTGGCTAGTCTCTTAGGTGTATCGTTTTCCATGCGAAAACGTGTGTGTTTCGTCCACTTCTAAGTTCGGAACAAAAATCGAGTACATACCAAGCTGAATGTCCGGATAAAACCCCGTTCCCATGGTCCAAATGTTCTATATTGGCCTTAAAACGTCCCGGCTAAGCCTTGTCGATCTTGAGGTTTTACATTCTAAAACAAGTGAGTTTCGTCCATTCCCAAGTTCAGACCAAAAACCGAGTAAATACCGACCGAACGGACGGACCTAAATTTTATTTTTACGGACAGAACGTTGTTTTTTCACCTTAGAACGCCCCGAGTTAAGTAAGGGAGTGGCTAGTCTCTTAGGTGTATCGTTTTCCATGCGAAAAGATGTGTGTTTCGTCCACTTATAAGTTCGGAACAAAATCGAGTAATTAACAATCCAAATGTCTGGACAAAAACCCGTTCCCATGGTCCAAATGTTCTATATTGGCCTTAAAATGTCCCGGTTAAGCCTCGTCGATCTTAAAATTTTAGATTCCAAAAGAATTGAGTTTTGTCTATTTCCAAGTTCAGACCGAAAACCGAGTAAATGCCGACCGAACGGATGGACATAAATCTCGTTTTTACGGACGGAACATTGTTTTTTCACCTTAGAACGCCCCGAGTTAAGTAATGGAATGGCTAGTCTCTTAGGTGTATCGTTTTCCATGGGAAAACATTTGTGTTTCGTCCACTTATAAGTTCGGAACAAAAATCGAGTACATGCCAAGCCGAATGTCTGGAGAAAACCCCGTTCCCATGGTCCAAATGTTCTATATTGGCCTTAAAACGTCCCGGCTAAGCCTTGTCGATCTTGAGGTTTTAGATTCCAAAACAAGTGAGTTTCGTCCATTTCAAAGTTCGGACCGAAAACCGAGTAAATACCGACCGAACAGACGGACATAAATCTCGTTTTTAAGGACAGAACGTTGTTTTTTCACCTTAGAACGCCCCGAGTTAAGTAATGGACTGGATAGTCTCTTAGGTGTATCATTTTCAATGCGAAAACATGTGTGTTTCGTCCACTTTTAAGTTCGGAACAAAAATTGAGTACATACCAAGCTGAATGTCCGGATAAAACCCCGTTCCCATGGTCCAAATGTTCTATATTGGCCTTAAAACGTCCCGGCTAAGCCTTGTCGATCTTGAGGTTTTACATTCCAAAACAAGTGAGTTTCGTCCATTTCCAAGTTCAGACCAAAAACCGAGTAAATACCGACCGAACGGACGGACATAAATTTTATTTTTACGGACAGAACGTTGTTTTTTCACCTTAGAACGCCCCGAGTTAAGTAATGGAGTGGCTAGTCTCTTAGGTGTATCGTTTTCCATGCGAAAAGATGTGTATTTCGTCCACTTATAAGTTCGGAACAAAATCGAGTAAATAACAATCCAAATGTTTGGACAAAACCCCGTTCCCATTGTCCAAATGTTCTATATTGGCCTTAAAATGTCCCGGTTAAGCCTCGTCGATCTTGAAATTTTAGATTCCAAAAGAATTGAGTTTTGTCTATTTCTAAGTTCAGACCGAAAACCGAGTAAATGCCGACCGAACGGATGGATATAAATCTCGTTTTTACGGACGGAACATTGTTTTTTCACCTTAGAACGCCCCGAGTTAAGTAATGGACTGGCTAGTCTCTTAGGTGTATCGTTTTCCATGCGAAAACATTTGTGTTTCGTCCACTTATAAGTTCGGAACAAAAATCGAGTACATGCCAAGCCGAATGTCTGGAGAAAACCCCGTTCCCATGGTCCAAATGTTCTATATTGGCCTTAAAACGTCCCGGCTAAGCCTTGTCGATCTTGAGGTTTTAGATTCCAAAACAAGTGAGTTTCGTCCATTTCCAAGTTCGGACCGAAAACCGAGTAAATACCGACCGAACAGACGGACATAAATCTCGTTTTTAAGGACAGAACGTTGTTTTTTCACCTTAGAACGCCCCGAGTTAAGTAAAGGACTGGCTAGTCTCTTAGGTGTATCATTTTCCATGCGAAAACATGTGTGTTTCGTCCACTTTTAAGTTCGGAACGAAAATTGAGTACATACCAAGCTGAATGTCCGGAAAAAACCCCGTTCTCATGGTCCAAATGTTCTATATTGGCCTTAAAACGTCCCGGCTAAACCTTGTCGATCTTGAGGTTTTACATTCCAAAACGAGTGAGTTTCGTCCATTTCCAAGTTCAGACCGAAAACCAAGTAAATGCCGACCGAACGGACAGACATAAAATTTGTTTTTACAGACAGAACGTTGTTTTTTCACCTTAGAACGCCCCGAGTTAAGTAATGGACTGGCTAGTCTCTTAGGTGTATCGTTTTCCATGCGAAAACATGTGTGTTTTGTCCACTTCTAAGTTCGGAACCAAAATCGAGTACATACCAAGCCAAATGTCCGGATAATACCCCGTTCCCATGGTCCAAATGTTCTATATTGGCCTTAAAACTTCCCGGCTAAGCCTTGTCGATCTTGAAATTTTAGATTCCAAAACAATTGAGTTTTGTCTATTTCCAAGTTCGGACCGAAAACCGAGTATATGCCGACCGAACGGATGGACATAAATCTCGTTTTTACGGACGGAACATTGTTTTTTCACCTTAGAACGCCCCGAGTTAAGTAATGGACTCGGTAGTCTCTTAGGTGTATCGTTTTCCATTCGAAAACATGTGTGTTTCGTCCACTTCTAAGTTCGGAACAAAAATCGAGTACATACCAAGCAGAATGTCCGGATAAAACCCGTTCCCATGGTCCAAATGTTCTATATTGGCCTTAAAACGTCCCGGCTAAGCCTTGTCGATCTTGAGGTTTTAGATTCCAAAACAAGTGAGTTTCGTCCATTTCCAAGTTCGGACCGAAAACCGAGTAAATACTACCGAACAGACGAACAAAAATCTCGTTTTTAAGGACAGAACGTTGTTTTTTCACCTTAGAACGCCCCGAGTTAAGTAATGGACTCGCTAGTCTCTTAGGTGTATCGTTTTCCATGCGAAAACATGTGTGTTTCGTCCACTTCTAAGTTCGGAACAAAAATCGAGTACATACCAAGCTGAATGTCCGGATAAAACCCCGTTCCCATGGTCCAAATGTTCTATATTGGCCTTAAAACGTCCCGGCTAAGCCTTGTCGATCTTGAGGTTTTACATTCCAAAACAAGTGAGTTTCGTCCATTTCCAAGTTCAGACCGAAAACCGAGTGAATACTGACCGAACGGACGGACATAAATCTCGTTTTTACGGACGGAACGTTGTTTTTTCACCTTAGAACGCCCCGAGTTAAGTAATGGGGTGGCTAGTCTCTTAGGTGTATCGTTTTCCATGCGAAAAGATGTGTATTTCGTCCACTTATAAGTTCGGAACAAAATCGAGTAAATAACAATCCAAATGTCTGGACAAAACCCCGTTCCCATTGTCCAAATGTTCTATATTGGCCTTAAAATGTCCCGGTTAAGCCACGTCGATCTTGAAATTTTAGATTCCAAAAGAATTAAGTTTCGTCTATTTCCAAGTTCAGACCGAAAACCGAGTAAATGCCGACCGAACGGATGGATATAAATCTCGTTTTTACGGACGGAACATTGTTTTTTCACCTTAGAACGCCCCGAGTTAAGTAATGGACTGGCTAGTCTCTTAGGTGTATCGTTTTCCATGCGAAAACATTTGTGTTTCGTCCACTTATAAGTTCGGAACAAAAATCGAGTACATGCCAAGCCAAATGTCTGGAGAAAACCCCGTTCCCATGGTCCAAATGTTCTATATTGGCCTTAAAACGTCCCAGCTAAGCCTTGTCGATCTTGAGGTTTTAGATTCCAAAACAAGTGAGTTTCGTCCATTTCCAAGTTCGGACCGAAAACCGAGTAACCGACCGAACAGACGGACATAAATCTCGTTTTTAAGGACAGAACGTTGTTTTTTCACCTTAGAACGCCCCGAGTTAAGTACTGGACTGGCTAGTCTCTTAGGTGTATCATTTTCCATGCGAAAACATGTGTGTTTCGTCCACTTTTAAGTTCGGAACAAAAATTGAGTACATACCAAGCTGAATGTCCGGATAAAACCCCGTTCCCATGGTCCAAATGTTCTATATTGGCCTTAAAACGTCCCGGCTAAGCCTTGTCGATCTTGAGGTTTTACATTCCAAAACGAGTGAGTTTCGTCCATTTCCAAGTTCAGACCGAAAACCGAGTAAATGCCGACCGAACGGACAGACATAAAATTTGTTTTTACAGACAGAACGTTGTTTTTTCACCTTAGAACGCCTCGAGTTAAGTAATGGACTAGCTAGTCTCTTAGGTGTATCGTTTTCCATGCGAAAACATGTGTGTTTCGTCCACTTCTAAGTTCGGAACAAAAATCGAGTACATACCAAGCCGAATGCCCGGATAAAACCCCGTTCAGATGGTCCAAATGTTCTATATTGGCCTTAAAACGTCCCGGCTAATCCTTGTCGATCTTGAAATTTTAGATTCCAAAACAATTGAGTTTTGTCTATTTCCAAGTTCGGACCGAAAACCGAGTAAATGCCGACCGAACGGATGGACATAAATCTCGTTTTTACGGACGGAACATTGTTTTTTCACCTTAGAACGCCCCAAGTTAAGTAATGGACTGGCCAGTCTCTTAGGTGTATCGTTTTCCATGCGAAAACATGTGTGTTTCGTCCACTTCTAAGTTAGGAACAAAAATCGAGTACATACCAAGCCGAATGTCCGGATAAAACCCGTTCCCATGGTCCAAATGTTCTATATTTGCCTTAAAACGTCCCGGCTAAGCCTTGTCGATCTTGAGGTTTTAGATTCCAAAACAAGTGAGTTTCGTCCATTAAAAAGTTCGGACCGAAAACCGAGTAAATACCGACCGAACAGACGGACATAAATCTCGTTTTTAAGGACAAAACGTTGTTTTTTCACCCTAGAACGCCCCGAGTTAAGTAATGGACTGGCTAGTCTCTTAGGTGTATCGTTTTACATGCGAAAACATGTGTGTTTCGTCCACTTCTACGTTCGGAACAAAAATCGAGTACTAACCAAGCTGAATGTCCGGATAAAACCCCGTTCCCATGGTCCAAATGTTCTATATTGGCCTTAAAATGTCCCGGCTAAGCCTTGTCGATCTTGAGGTTTTACATTCCAAAAGAAGTGAGTTTCGTCCATTTCAAAGTTCGGACCGAAAACCGAGTAAATACTGACCGAACGGACGGACATAAATCTCGTTTTTACGGACGGAACGTTGTTTTTTCACCTTAGAACGCCCCGAGTTAAGTAATTGAGTGGCTAGTCTCTTAGGTGTATCGTTTTCCATGCGAAAACATGTGTGTTTCATCCACTTCTAAGTTCGGAAAAAACATTGAGTAGATACCAAGCCGAATGTCCGGATAAAACCCTGTTCCCATGGTCCAAATGTTCTATATTGGCCTTAAAACGTCCCGGCTAAGCCTTGTCGATCTTGAGGTTTTACATTCCAAAACGAGTGAGTTTCGTCCATTTCCAAGTTCAGACCAAAAACCGAGTAAATGCCGACCGAACGGACAGACATAAATTTTGTTTTTACAGACAGAACATTGTTTTTTCACCTTAGAACGCCCCGAGTTAAGTAATGGACTGGCTAGTCTCTTAGGTGTATCGTTTTCCATGCAAAAACATGTGTGTTTCGTCCACTTCTAAGTTCGGAACAAAAATCGAGTACATACCAAGCCGAATGTCCGGATAAAACCCGTTCCCATGGTCCAAATGTTCTATATTTGCCTTAAAACGTCCCGGCTAAGCCTTGTCGATCTTGAGGTTTTAGATTCCAAAACAAGTGAGTTTCGTCCATTTCCAAGTTCGGACCGAAAACCGAGTAAATACCGACCGAACAGACGGACATAAATCTCGTTTTTAAGGACAGAACGTTGTTTTTTCACCTTAGAACGCCCCGAGTTAAGTAATGGACTGGCTAGTCTCTTAGGTGTATCGTTTTCCATGCGAAAACATGTGTGTTTCGTCCACTTCTAAGTTCGGAACAAAAATCGAGTACTAACCAAGCTGAATGTCCGGATAAAACCCCGTTCCCATGGTCCAAATGTTCTATATTGGCCTTAATATGTCCCGGCTAAGCCTTGTCGATCTTGAGGTTTTACATTCCAAAAGAAGTGAGTTTCGTCCATTTCAAAGTTCGGACCGAAAACCGAGTAAATACTGACCGAACGGACGGACATAAATCTCGTTTTTACGGACGGAACGTTGTTTTTTTACCTTAGAACGCCCCGAGTTAAGTAATTGAGTGGCTAGTCTCTTAGGTGTATCGTTTTCCATGCGAAAACATGTGTGTTTCGTCCACTTCTAAGTTCGGAACAAAAAATCGAGTACATACCAAGCCGAATGTCCGGATAAAACCCGTTCCCATGGTCCAAATGTTCTATATTGGCTTTAAAACGTCCCGGCTAAGCCTTGTCGATCTTGAGGTTTTAGATTCCAAAACAAGTGAGTTTCGTCCATTTCCAAGTTCGGACCAAAAACCGAGTAAATACCGACCGAACAGACGGACATAAATCTCGTTTTTAAGGACAGAACGTTGTTTTTTCACCTTAGAACGCCCCGAGTTAACTAATGGACTGGCTAGTCTCTTAGGTGTATCGTTTTCCATGCGAAAACATGTGTGTTTCGTCCACTTCTAAGTTCGGAACAAAAATCGAGTACATACCAAGCTGAATGTTCGGATAAAACCCCGTTCCCATGATCCAAATGTTCTATATTGGCCTTAAAACGTCCCGGCTAAGCCTTGTCGATCTTGTGGTTTTACATTCCAAAACAAGTAAGTTTCGTCCATTTCAAAGTTCGGACCGAAAACTGAGTAAATACTGACCGAACGAACGGACATAAATCTCGTTTTTACGGACGGAACGTTGTTTTTTCACCTTAGAACGCCCCGAGTTAAGTAATGGACTGGCTAGTCTCTTACGTGTATCGTTTTCCATGCGAAAACATGTGTGTTTCGTCCACTTCTAAGTTCGGAACAAAAATCGAGTACATACCAAGCCGAATGTCCGGATAAAACCCCGTTCCCATGGTCCAAATTTTCTATATTGGCCTTAAAACGTCCCGGCTAAGCCTTGTCGATCTTGAGGTTTTACATTCCAAAACAAGTGAGTTTCTTTCATTTCCAAGTTCAGACCGAAAACCGAGTAAATGCCGACCGAACGGACAGACATAAAATTTGTTTTTACAGACAGAACGTTGTTTTTTCACCTTAGAACGCCCCGAGTTAAGTAATGGACTAGCTAGTCTCTTAGGTGTATCGTTTTCCATGCGAAAACATGTGTGTTTCATCCACTTCTAAGTTTGGAACAAAAATCGAGTACATACCAAGCTGAATGTCCGGATAAAACCCCGTTCCCATGGTCCAAATGTTCTATATTGGCCTTAAAACGTCCCGGCTAAGCCTTGTCGATCTTGAAATTTTAGATTCCAAAACAATTGAGTTTTGTCTATTTCCAAGTTCGGACCGAAAACCGAGTAAATGCCGACCGAACGGATGGACATAAATCTCGTTTTTACGGACGGAACATTGTTTTTTCACCTTAGAACGCCCCTAGTTAAGTAATGGACTGGCTAGTCTCTTAGGTGTATAGTTTTCCATGCGAAAACATGTGTGTTTCGTCCACTTCTAAGTTCGGAACAAAAATCGAGTACATACCAAGCCGAATGCCCGGATAAAACCCCGTTCCCATGGTCCAAATGTTCTATATTGGCCTTAAAACGTCCCGGCTAAGCCTTGTCGATCTTGAGGTTTTACATTCCAAAACAAGTGAGTTTCGTCCATTTCCAAGTTCAGACCGAAAACCGAGTAAATGCCAACCGAACGGACAGACTTAAATTTTGTTTTTACGGACAGAACGTTGTTTTTTCACCTTAGAACGCCCCGAGTTAAGTAATGGACTGGCTAGTCTCTTAGGTGTATCGTTTTCCATGCGAAAACATGTGTGTTTCGTCCACTTCTAAGTTCGGAACAAATATCGAGTACATACCAAGCCGAATGTCCGGATAAAACCCCGTTCCCATGGTCGAAATGTTCTATATTGGCCTTAAAACGTCCCGGCTAAGCCTTGTCGATCTTGAGGTTTTACATTCCAAAACGAGTGAGTTTCGTCCATTTCCAAGTTCAGACCGAAAACCGAGTAAATGCCGACCGAACGGACAGACATAAATTTTGTTTTTACAGACAGAACGTTGTTTTTTCACCTTAGAACGCCACGAGTTAAGTAATGGACTGGCTAGTCTCTTAGGTGTATCGTTTTCCATGCGAAAACATGTGTGTTTCGTCCACTTCTAAGTTCGGAACAAAAATCGAGTACATACCAAGCCGAATGTCCGGATAAAACCCCGTTCCCATGGTCCAAATGTTCTATATTGGCCTTAAAACGTCCCGGCTAAGCCTTGTCGATCTTGAAATTTTAGATTCCAAAACAATTGAGTTTTGTCTATTTCCAAGTTCGGACCGAAAACCGAGTAAATACCGACCGAACTGACGGACATAAATCTCGTTTTTAAGGACAGAACGTTGTTTTTTCACCTTAGAACGCCCCGAGTTAAGTAATGGACTGGCTAGTTTCTTAGGTGTATCGTTTTCCATGCGAAAACATGTGTGTTTCGTCCACTTCTAAGTTCGGAACAAAAATCGAGTACTAACCAAGCTGAAGGTCCGGATAAAACCCCGTTCCCATGGTCCAAATGTTCTATATTGGCCTTAAAACGTCCCGGCTAAGCCTTGTCGATCTTGAGGTTTTACATTCCAAAAGAAGTGAGTTTCGTCCATTTCAAAGTTCGGACCGAAAACCGAGTAAATACTGACCGAACGGACGGACATAAATCTCGTTTTTACGGACGGAACGTTGTTTTTTCACCTTAGAACGCCACGAGTTAAGTAATTGAGTGGCTAGTCTGTTAGGTGTATCGTTTTCCATGCGAAAACATGTGTGTTTCGTCCACTTCTAAGTTCGGAACAAACATTGAGTACATACCAAGCCGAATGTCCGGATAAAACCCTGTTCCCATGGTCCAAATGTTCTATATTGTCCTTAAAACGTCCCGGCTAAGCCTTGTCGATCTTGAGGTTTTACATTCCAAAACGAGTGAGTTTCGTCCATTTCCAAGTTCAGACCGAAAACCGAGTAAATGCCGACCGAACGGACAGACATAAATTTTGTTTTTACAGACAGAACGTTGTTTTTTCACCTTAGAACGCCCCGAGTTAAGTAATGGACTGGCTAGTCTCTTAGGTGTATCGTTTTCCATGCTAAAACATGTGTGTTTCGTCCACTTCTAAGTTCGGAACAAAAATCGAGTACATACCAAGCCGAATGTTCGGATAAAACCCCGTTCACATGGTCCAAATGTTCTATATTGGCCTTAAAACGTCCCGGCTAAGCCTTGTCGATCTTGAAATTTTAGATTACAAAACAATTGAGTTTTGTCTATTTCCAAGTTCGGAAAGAAAACCGAGTAAA
The DNA here is from genome assembly GCA_023053565.1 of Aquilegia eximia. NCBI lineage: Eukaryota > Viridiplantae > Streptophyta > Magnoliopsida > Ranunculales > Ranunculaceae > Aquilegia > Aquilegia eximia. The sequence goes on along the minus strand of JALIGU010000012.1, from coordinate 795,630 downwards.
TGCCGACCGAACGGATGGACATAAATCTCGTTTTTACGGACGGAAAATTGTTTTTTCACCTTACAACGCCCCGAGTTAAGTAATGGACTGGCTAGTCTCTTAGGTGTATCGTTTTCCATGCAAAAACATGTGTGTTTCGTCCACTTCTAAGTTCGGAACAAAAAATAGAGTACATACCAAGCCGAATGTCCGGATAAAACCCGTTCCCATGGTCCAAATGTTCTATATTGGCTTTAAAACGTCCCGGCTAAGCCTTGTCGATCTTGAGGTTTTAGATTCCAAAACAAGTGAGTTTCGTCCATTTCCAAGTTCGGACCAAAAACCGAGTAAATACCGACCGAACAGACGGACATAAATCTCGTTTTTAAGGACAGAACGTTGTTTTTTCACCTTAGAACGCCCCGAGTTAAGTAATGGACTCGCTAGTCTCTTAGGTGTATCGTTTTCCATGCGAAAACATGTGTGTTTCGTCCACTTCTAAGTTCGGAACAAAAAATCGAGTACATACCAAGCCGAATGTCCGGATAAAACCCGTTCCCATGGTCCAAATGTTCTATATTGGCTTTAAAACGTCCCGGCTAAGCCTTGTCGATCTTGAGGTTTTAGATTCCAAAACAAGTGAGTTTCGTCCATTTCCAAGTTCGGACCAAAAACCGAGTAAATACCGACCGAACAGACGGACATAAATCTCGTTTTTAAGGACAAAACGTTGTTTTTTCACCTTAGAACGCCCCGAGTTAAGTAATGGACTCGCTAGTCTCTTAGGTGTATCGTTTTCCATGCGAAAACATGTGTGTTTCGTCCACTTCTAAGTTCGGAACAAAAAATCGAGTACATACCAAGCCGAATGTCCGGATAAAACCCGTTCCCATGGTCCAAATGTTCTATATTGGCTTTAAAACGTCCCGGCTAAGCCTTGTCGATCTTGAGGTTTTAGATTCCAAAACAAGTGAGTTTCGTCCATTTCCAAGTTCGGACCAAAAACCGAGTAAATGCCAACCGAACGGACAGACTTAAATTTTGTTTTTACGGACAGAACGTTGTTTTTTCACCTTAGAACGCCCCGAGTTAAGTAATGGACTGGCTAGTCTCTTAGGTGTATCGTTTTCCATGCGAAAACATGTGTGTTTCGTCCACTTCTAAGTTCGGAACAAATATCGAGTACATACCAAGCCGAATGTCCGGATAAAACCCCGTTCCCATGGTCGAAATGTTCTATATTGGCCTTAAAACGTCCCGGCTAAGCCTTGTCGATCTTGAGGTTTTACATTCCAAAACGAGTGAGTTTCGTCCATTTCCAAGTTCAGACCGAAAACCGAGTAAATGCCGACCGAACGGACAGACATAAATTTTGTTTTTACAGACAGAACGTTGTTTTTTCACCTTAGAACGCCACGAGTTAAGTAATGGACTGGCTAGTCTCTTAGGTGTATCGTTTTCCATGCGAAAACATGTGTGTTTCGTCCACTTCTAAGTTCGGAACAAAAATCGAGTACATACCAAGCCGAATGTCCGGATAAAACCCCGTTCCCATGGTCCAAATGTTCTATATTGGCCTTAAAACGTCCCGGCTAAGCCTTGTCGATCTTGAAATTTTAGATTTCAAAACAATTGAGTTTTGTCTATTTCCAAGTTCGGACCGAAAACCGAGTAAATGCCGACCGAACGGATGGACATAAATCTCGTTTTTACGGACGGAACATTGTTTTTTCACCTTAGAACACCCCGAGTTAAGTAATGGACTGGCCAGTCTCTTAGGTGTATCGTTTTCCATGCGAAAACATGTGTGTTTCGTCCACTTCTAAGTTAGGAACAAAAATCGAGTACATACCAAGCCGAATGTCCGGATAAAACCCGTTCCCATGGTCCAAATGTTCTATATTGGCCTTAAAACGTCCCGGCTAAGCCTTGTCGATCTTGAGGTTTTAGATTCCAAAACAAGTGAGTTTCGTCCATTTCCAAGTTCGGACCGAAAACCGAGTAAATACCGACCGAACTGACGGACATAAATCTCGTTTTTAAGGACAGAACGTTGTTTTTTCACCTTAGAACGCCCCGAGTTAAGTAATGGACTGGCTAGTTTCTTAGGTGTATCGTTTTCCATGCGAAAACATGTGTGTTTCGTCCACTTCTAAGTTCGGAACAAAAATCGAGTACTAACCAAGCTGAAGGTCCGGATAAAACCCTGTTCCCATGGTCCAAATGTTCTATATTGGCCTTAAAACGTCCCGGCTAAGCCTTGTCGATCTTGAGGTTTTACATTCCAAAAGAAGTGAGTTTCGTCCATTTCAAAGTTCGGACCGAAAACCGAGTAAATACTGACCGAACGGACGGACATAAATCTCGTTTTTACGGACGGAACGTTGTTTTTTCACCTTAGAACGCCACGAGTTAAGTAATTGAGTGGCTAGTCTCTTAGGTGTATCGTTTTCCATGCGAAAACATGTGTGTTTCGTCCACTTCTAAGTTCGGAACAAACATTGAGTACATACCAAGCCGAATGTCCGGATAAAACCCTGTTCCCATGGTCCAAATGTTCTATATTGTCCTTAAAACGTCCCGGCTAAGCCTTGTCGATCTTGAGGTTTTACATTCCAAAACGAGTGAGTTTCGTCCATTTCCAAGTTCAGACCGAAAACCGAGTAAATGCCGACCGAACGGACAGACATAAATTTTGTTTTTACAGACAGAACGTTGTTTTTTCACCTTAGAACGCCCCGAGTTAAGTAATGGACTGGCTAGTCTCTTAGGTGTATCGTTTTCCATGCAAAAACATGTGTGTTTCGTCCACTTCTAAGTTCGGAACAAAAATCGAGTACATACCAAGCCGAATGTTCGGATAAAACCCCGTTCACATGGTCCAAATGTTCTATATTGGCCTTAAAACGTCCCGGCTAAGCCTTGTCGATCTTGAAATTTTAGATTACAAAACAATTGAGTTTTGTCTATTTCCAAGTTCGGAAAGAAAACCGAGTAAATGCCGACCGAACGGATGGACATAAATCTCGTTTTTACGGACGGAAAATTGTTTTTTCACCTTACAACGCCCCGAGTTAAGTAATGGACTGGCTAGTCTCTTAGGTGTATCGTTTTCCATGCAAAAACATGTGTGTTTCGTCCACTTCTAAGTTCGGAACAAAAAATAGAGTACATACCAAGCCGAATGTCCGGATAAAACCCGTTCCCATGGTCCAAATGTTCTATATTGGCTTTAAAACGTCCCGGCTAAGCCTTGTCGATCTTGAGGTTTTAGATTCCAAAACAAGTGAGTTTCGTCCATTTCCAAGTTCGGACCAAAAACCGAGTAAATACCGACCGAACAGACGGACATAAATCTCGTTTTTAAGGACAGAACGTTGTTTTTTCACCTTAGAACGCCCCGAGTTAAGTAATGGACTCGCTAGTCTCTTAGGTGTATCGTTTTCCATGCGAAAACATGTGTGTTTCGTCCACTTCTAAGTTCGGAACAAAAAATCGAGTACATACCAAGCCGAATGTCCGGATAAAACCCGTTCCCATGGTCCAAATGTTCTATATTGGCTTTAAAACGTCCCGGCTAAGCCTTGTCGATCTTGAGGTTTTAGATTCCAAAACAAGTGAGTTTCGTCCATTTCCAAGTTCGGACCAAAAACCGAGTAAATACCGACCGAACAGACGGACATAAATCTCGTTTTTAAGGACAAAACGTTGTTTTTTCACCTTAGAACGCCCCGAGTTAAGTAATGGACTCGCTAGTCTCTTAGGTGTATCGTTTTCCATGCGAAAACATGTGTGTTTCGTCCACTTCTAAGTTCGGAACAAAAAATCGAGTACATACCAAGCCGAATGTCCGGATAAAACCCGTTCCCATGGTCCAAATGTTCTATATTGGCTTTAAAACGTCCCGGCTAAGCCTTGTCGATCTTGAGGTTTTAGATTCCAAAACAAGTGAGTTTCGTCCATTTCCAAGTTCGGACCAAAAACCGAGTAAATACCGACCGAACAGACGGACATAAATCTCGTTTTTAAGGACAAAACGTTGTTTTTTCACCTTAGAACGCCCCGAGTTAAGTAATGGACTTGCTAGTCTCTTAGGTGTATCGTTTTCCATGCGAAAACATGTGTGTTTCGTCCACTTCTAAGTTCGGAACAAAAAATCGAGTACATACCAAGCCGAATGTCCGGATAAAACCCGTTCCCATGGTCCAAATGTTCTATATTGGCTTTAAAACGTCCCGGCTAAGCCTTGTCGATCTTGAGGTTTTAGATTCCAAAACAAGTGAGTTTCGTCCATTTCCAAGTTCGGACCAAAAACCGAGTAAATACCGACCGAACAGACGGACATAAATCTCGTTTTTAAGGACAAAACGTTGTTTTTTCACCTTAGAACGCCCCGAGTTAAGTAATGGACTCGCTAGTCTCTTAGGTGTATCGTTTTCTATGCGAAAACATGTGTGTTTCGTCCACTTCTAAGTTCGGAACAAAAATCGAGTACATACCAAGCTGAATGTCCGGATAAAACCCCGTTCCCATGGTCCAAATGTTCTATATTGGCCTTAAAACGTCCCGGCTAAGCCTTGTCGATCTTGAGGTTTTACATTCCAAAACAAGTAAGTTTCGTCCATTTCAAAGTTCGGACCGAAAACTGAGTAAATGCCAACCGAACGGACGGACATAAAACTCGTTTTTACGGACGGAACGTTGTTTTTTCACCTTAGAACGCCCCGAGTTAAGTAATGGACTGGCTAGTCTCTTAGGTGTATCGTTTTCCATGCGAAAACATGTGTGTTTCGTCCACTTCTAAGTTCGGAACAAAAAATAGAGTACATACCAAGCCGAATGTCCGGATAAAACCCGTTCCCATGGTCCAAATGTTCTATATTGGCTTTAAAACGTCCCGGCTAAGCCTTATCGATCTTGAGGTTTTAGATTCCAAAACAAGTGAGTTTCGTCCATTTCCAAGTTCGGACCAAAAACCGAGTAAATACCGACCGAACAGACGGACATAAATCTCGTTTTTAAGGACAGAACGTTGTTTTTTCACCTTAGAACGCCCCGAGTTAAGTAATGGACTGGCTAGTCTCTTAGGTGTATCGTTTTCCATGCGAAAACATGTGTGTTTCGTCCACTTCTAAGTTCGGAACAAAAAATCGAGTACATACCAAGCCGAATGTCCGGATAAAACCCGTTCCCATGGTCCAAATGTTCTATATTGGCTTTAAAACGTCCCGGCTAAGCCTTGTCGATCTTGAGGTTTTAGATTCCAAAACAAGTGAGTTTCGTCCATTTCCAAGTTCGGACCAAAAACCGAGTAAATACCGACCGAACAGACGGACATAAATCTCGTTTTTAAGGACAAAACGTTGTTTTTTCACCTTAGAACGCCCCGAGTTAAGTAATGGACTCGCTAGTCTCTTAGGTGTATCGTTTTCTATGCGAAAACATGTGTGTTTCGTCCACTTCTAAGTTCGGAACAAAAATCGAGTACATACCAAGCTGAATGTCCGGATAAAACCCCGTTCCCATGGTCCAAATGTTCTATATTGGCCTTAAAACGTCCCGGCTAAGCCTTGTCGATCTTGAGGTTTTACATTCCAAAACAAGTAAGTTTCGTCCATTTCAAAGTTCGGACCGAAAACTGAGTAAATGCCAACCGAACGGACGGACATAAAACTCGTTTTTACGGACGGAACGTTGTTTTTTCACCTTAGAACGCCCCGAGTTAAGTAATGGACTGGCTAGTCTCTTAGGTGTATCGTTTTCCATGCGAAAACATGTGTGTTTCGTCCACTTCTAAGTTCAGAACAAAAATCGAGTACATACCAAGCCGAATGTCCGGATAAAACCCCGTTCCCATGGTCCAAATTTTCTATATTGGCCTTAAAACGTCCCGGCTAAGCCTTGTCGATCTTGAGGTTTTACATTCCAAAACAAGTGAGTTTCTTCCATTTCCAAGTTCAGACCGAAAACCGAGTAAATGCCGACCGAACGGACAGACATAAAATTTGTTTTTACAGACAGAACGTTGTTTTTTCACCTTAGAACGCCCCGAGTTAAGTAATGGACTAGCTAGTCTCTTAGGTGTATCGTTTTCCATGCGAAAACATGTGTGTTTCGTCCACTTCTAAGTTTGGAACAAAAATGGAGTACATACCAAGCTGAATGTCCGGATAAAACCCCGTTCCCATGGTCCAAATGTTCTATATTGGCCTTAAAACGTCCCGGCTAAGCCTTGTCGATCTTGAAATTTTAGATTCCAAAACAATTGAGTTTTGTCTATTTCCAAGTTCGGACCGAAAACCGAGTAAATGCCGACCGAACGGATGGACATAAATCTCGTTTTTACGGACGGAACATTGTTTTTTCACCTTAGAACGCCCCTAGTTAAGTAATGGACTGGCTAGTCTCTTAGGTGTATCGTTTTCCATGCGAAAACATGTGTGTTTCGTCCACTTCTAAGTTCGGAACAAAAATCGAGTACATACCAAGCCGAATGCCCGGATAAAACCCCGTTCCCATGGTCCAAATGTTCTATATTGGCCTTAAAACGTCCCGGCTAAGCCTTGTCGATCTTGAAATTTTAGATTCCAAAACAATTGAGTTTTGTCTATTTCAAAGTTCGGACCGAAAACCGAGTAAATGCCGACCGAACGGATGGACATAAATCTCGTTTTTACGGACGGAACATTGTTTTTTCACCTTAGAACGTCCCTAGTTAAGTAATGGACTGGCTAGTCTCTTAGGTGTATCGTTTTCCATGCGAAAACATGTGTGTTTCCTCCACTTCTAAGTTCGGAACAAAAATCGAGTACATACCAAGCCGAATGCCCGGATAAAACCCCGTTCCCATGGTCCAAATGTTCTATATTGGCCTTAAAATGTCCCGGCTAAGCCTTGTCGATCTTGAAATTTTACATTCCAAAACAATTGAGTTTTGTCTATTTCCAAGTTCGGACCGAAAACCGAGTAAATGCCGACCGAACGGATGGACATAAATCTCATTTTTACGGACGGAACATTGTTTTTTCACCTTAGAACGCCCCTAGTTAAGTAATGGACTGGCTAGTCTCTTAGGTGTATCGTTTTCCATGCGAAAACATGTGTGTTTCGTCCACTTCTAAGTTCGGAACAAAAATCGAGTACATACCAAGCCGAATGCCCGGATAAAACCCCGTTCCCATGGTCCAAATGTTCTATATTGGCCTTAAAACGTCCCGGCTAAGCCTTGTCGATCTTGAAATTTTAGATTCCAAAACAATTGAGTTTTGTCTATTTCCAAGTTCGGACCGAAAACCGAGTAAATGCCGACCGAACGCATGGACATAAATCTCGTTTTTACGGACGGAACATTGTTTTTTCACCTTAGAACGTCCCTAGTTAAGTAATGGACTGGCTAGTCTCTTAGGTGTATCGTTTTCCATGCGAAAACATGTGTGTTTCCTCCACTTCTAAGTTCGGAACAAAAATCGAGTACATACCAAGCCGAATGCCCGGATAAAACCCCGTTCCCATGGTCCAAATGTTCTATATTGGCCTTAAAACGTCCCGGCTAAGCCTTGTCGATCTTGAGGTTTTACATTCCAAAACAAGTGAGTTTCTTCCATTTCCAAGTTCAGACCGAAAACCGAGTAAATGCCGACCGAACGGACAGACATAAAATTTGTTTTTACAGACAGAACGTTGTTTTTTCACCTTAGAACGCCCCGAGTTAAGTAATGGACTAGCTAGTCTCTTAGGTGTATCGTTGTCCATGCGAAAACATGTGTGTTTCGTCCACTTCTAAGTTTGGAACAAAAATGGAGTACATACCAAGCTGAATGCCCGGATAAAACCCCGTTCCCATGGTTCAAATGTTCTATATTGGCCTTAAAACGTCCCGGCTAAGCCTTGTCGATCTTGAGGTTTTACATTCCAAAACAAGTAAGTTTCGTCCATTTCAAAGTCCGGACCGAAAACTGAGTAAATACTGACCTAACGGACGGACATAAATCTCGTTTTTACGGACGGAACGTTGTTTTTTCACCTTAGAACGCCCCGAGTTAAGTAATGGACTGGCTAGTCTCTTAGGTGTATCGTTTTCCATGCGAAAACATGTGTGTTTCGTCCACTTCTAAGTTCGGAACAAAAATCGAGTACATACCAAGCCGAATGTCCGGATAAAACCCCGTTCCCATGGTCCAAATTTTCTATATTGGCCTTAAAACGTCCCGGCTAAGCCTTGTCGATCTTGAGGTTTTACATTCCAAAACAACTGAGTTTCTTCCATTTCCAAGTTCAGACCGAAAACCGAGTAAATGCCGACCGAACGGACAGACATAAAATTTGTTTTTACAGACAGAACGTTGTTTTTTCACCTTAGAACGCCCCGAGTTAAGTAATGGACTAGCTAGTCTCTTAGGTGTATCGTTTTCCATGCGAAAACATGTGTGTTTCGTCCAATTCTAAGTTTGGAACAAAAATGGAGTACATACTAAGCTGAATGTCCGGATAAAACCCCGTTCCCATGGTCCAAATGTTCTATATTGGCCTTAAAACGTCCCGGCTAAGCCTTGTCGATCTTGAAATTTTAGATTCCAAAACAATTGAGTTTTGTCTATTTCCAAGTTCGGACCGAAAACCGAGTAAATGTCGACCGAACGGATGGACATAAATCTCGTTTTTACGGACGGAACATTGTTTTTTCACCTTAGAACGCCCCTAGTTAAGTAATGGACTGGCTAGTCTCTTAGGTGTATCGTTTTCCATGCGAAAACATGTGTGTTTCGTCCACTTCTAAGTTCGGAACAAAAATCGAGTACATACCAAGCCGAATGCCTGGATAAAACCCCGTTCCCATGGTCCAAATGTTCTATATTGGCCTTAAAACGTCCCGGCTAAGCCTTGTCGATCTTGAGGTTTTACATTCCAAAACAAGTGAGTTTCGTCCATTTCCAAGTTCAGACCGAAAAACCGAGTAAATGCCGACCGAACGGACAGACATAAATTTTGTTTTTACGGACAGAACGTTGTTTTGTCACCTTAGAACGCCCCGAGTTAAGTAATGGACTGGCTAGTCTCTTAGGTGTATCGTTTTCCTTGCGAAAACATGTGTGTTTCGTCCACTTCTAAGTTCGGAACAAATATCGAGTACATACCAAGCCGAATGTCCGGATAAAACCCCGTTCCCATGGTCCAAATGTTCTATATTGGCCTTAAAACGTCCCGGCTAAGCCTTGTCGATCTTGAGGTTTTACATTCCAAAACGAGCGAGTTTCGTCCATTTCCAAGTTCAGACCGAAAACCGAGAAAATGCCGACCGACCGGACAGACATATATTTTGTTTTTACAGACAGAACGTTATTTTTTCATCTTAGAACGCCCCGAGTTAAGTAATGGACTGGCTAGTCTCTTAGGTGTATCGTTTTCCATGCGAAAACATGTGTGTTTCGTCCACTTCTAAGTTAGGAACAAAAATCGAGTACATACCAAGCCGAATGTCCGGATAAAACCCCTTTCCCATGGTCCAAATGTTCTATATTGGCCTTAAAACGTCCCGGCTAAGCCTTGTCGATCTTGAAATTTTAGATTCCAAAACAATTGAGTTTTGTCTATTTCCAAGTTCGGACCGAAAACCGAGTAAATGCCGACCGAACGGATGGACATAAATCTCGTTTTTACGGACGGAACATTGTTTTTTCACCTTAGAACGCCCCTAGTTAAGTAATGGACTGGCTAGTCTCTTAGGTGTATCGTTTTCCATGCGAAAACATGTGTGTTTCGTCCACTTCTAAGTTCGGAACAAAAATCGAGTACATACCAAGCCGAATGCCTGGATAAAACCCCGTTCCCATGGTCCAAATGTTCTATATTGGCCTTAAAACGTCCCGGCTAAGCCTTGTCGATCTTGAGGATTTACATTCCAAAACAACTGAGTTTCGTCCATTTCCAAGTTCAGACCGAAAAACCGAGTAAATGCCGACCGAACGGACAGACATAAATTTTGTTTTTACGGACAGAACGTTGTTTTGTCACCTTAGAACGCCCCGAGTTAAGTAATGGACTGGCTAGTCTCTTAGGTGTATCGTTTTCCTTGCGAAAACATGTGTGTTTCGTCCACTTCTAAGTTCGGAACAAATATCGAGTACATACCAAGCCGAATGTCCGGATAAAACCCCGTTCCCATGGTCCAAATGTTCTATATTGGCCTTAAAATGTCTCGGCTAAGCCTTGTCGATCTTGAGGTTTTACATTCCAAAAGAAGTGAGTTTCGTCCATTTCAAAGTTCGGACCGAAAACCGAGTAAATACTGACCGAACGGACGGACATAAATCTCGTTTTTACGGACGGAACGTTGTTTTTTCACCTTAGAACGCCCCGAGTTAAGTAATTGAGTGGCTAGTCTCTTAGGTGTATCGTTTTCCATGCGAAAACATGTGTGTTTCGTCCACTTCTAAGTTCGGAACAAACATTGAGTACATACCAAGCCGAATGTCCGGATAAAACCCTGTTCCCATGGTCCAAATGTTCTATATTGGCCTTAAAACGTCCCGGCTAAGCCTTGTCGATCTTGAGGTTTTACATTCCAAAACAAGTGAGTTTCGTCCATTTCCAAGTTCAGACCGAAAACCGAGTAAATGCCGACCGAACGGACAGACATAAATTTTGTTTTTACGAACAGAACGTTGTTTTTTCACCTTAGAACGCCCCGAGTTAAGTAATGGACTGGCTAGTCTCTTAGGTGTATCGTTTTCCATGCGAAAACATGTGTGTTTCGTCCACTCCTAAGTTCGGAACAAAAATCTAGTACATACCAAGCCGAATGCCCGGATAAAAGCCCGTTCCCATGGTCCAAATGTTCTATATTGGCCTTAAAACGTCCCGGCTAAGCCTGGTCGATCTTGAGGTTTTACATTCCAAAACAAGTGAGTTTCGTCGATTTCAAAGTTCGGACCGAAAACCGAGTAAATACTGACCGAACGGACAGACATAAATCTCGTTTTTACGGACGGAACGTTGTTTTTTCACCTTAGAACGCCCCCAGTTAAGTAATGGACTGGCTAGTCTCTTAGGTGTATCATTTTCCATGCGAAAACATGTGTGTTTCGTCCACTTCTAAGTTCGGAACAAAAATCGAGTACATACCAAGCCGAATGCCTGGATAAAACCCCGTTCCCATGGTCCAAATGTTCTATATTGGCCTTAAAACGTCCCGGCTAAGCCTTGTCGATCTTGAGGTTTTACATTCCAAAACAAGTGAGTTTCGTCCATTTCCAAGTTCAGACCGAAAAACCGAGTAAATGCCGACCGAACGGACAGACATAAATTTTGTTTTTACGGACAGAACGTTGTTTTGTCACCTTAGAACGCCCCGAGTTAAGTAATGGACTGGCTAGTCTCTTAGGTGTATCGTTTTCCTTGCGAAAACATGTGTGTTTCGTCCACTTCTAAGTTCGGAACAAATATCGAGTACATACCAAGCCGAATGTCCGGATAAAACCCCGTTCCCATGGTCCAAATGTTCTATATTGGCCTTAAAACGTCCCGGCTAAGCCTTGTCGATCTTGAGGTTTTACATTCCAAAACGAGCGAGTTTCGTCCATTTCCAAGTTCAGACCGAAAACCGAGAAAATGCCGACCGACCGGACAGACTTATATTTTGTTTTTACAGACAGAACGTTATTTTTTCATCTTAGAACGCCTCGAGTTAAGTAATGGACTGGCTAGTCTCTTAGGTGTATCGTTTTCCATGCGAAAACATGTGTGTTTCGTCCACTTCTAAGTTAGGAACAAAAATCGAGTACATACCAAGCCGAATGTCCGGATAAAACCCCTTTCCCATGGTCCAAATGTTCTATATTGGCCTTAAAACGTCCCGGCTAAGCCTTGTCGATCTTGAAATTTTAGATTCCAAAACAATTGAGTTTTGTCTATTTCCAAGTTCGGACCGAAAACCGAGTAAATGCCGACCGAACGAATGGACATAAATCTCGTTTTTACGGACGGAACATTGTTTTTTCACCTTAGAACGCCCCTAGTTAAGTAATGGACTGGCTAGTCTCTTAGGTGTATCGTTTTCCATGCGAAAACATGTGTGTTTCGTCCACTTCTAAGTTCGGAACAAAAATCGAGTACATACCAAGCCGAATGCCTGGATAAAACCCCGTTCCCATGGTCCAAATGTTCTATATTGGCCATAAAACGTCCCGGCTAAGCCTTGTCGATCTTGAGGATTTACATTCCAAAACAAGTGAGTTTCGTCCATTTCCAAGTTCAGACCGAAAAACCGAGTAAATGCCGACCGAACGGACAGACATAAATTTTGTTTTTACGGACAGAACGTTGTTTTGTCACCTTAGAACGCCCCGAGTTAAGTAATGGACTGGCTAGTCTCTTAGGTGTATCGTTTTCCTTGCGAAAACATGTGTGTTTCGTCCACTTCTAAGTTCGGAACAAATATCGAGTACATACCAAGCCGAATGTCCGGATAAAACCCCGTTCCCATGGTCCAAATGTTCTATATTGGCCTTAAAACGTCCCGGCTAAGCCTTGTCGATCTTGAGGTTTTACATTCCAAAACGAGCGAGTTTCGTCCATTTCCAAGTTCAGACCGAAAACCGAGAAAATGCCGACCGACCGGACAGACATAAATTTTGTTTTTACAGACAGAACGTTATTTTTTCACCTTAGAACGCCCCGAGTTAAGTAATGGACTGGCTAGTCTCTTAGGTGTATCGTTTTCCTTGCGAAAACATGTGTGTTTCGTCCACTTCTAAGTTAGGAACAAAAATCGAGTACATACCAAGCCGAATGTCCGGATAAAACCCCGTTTCCATGGTCCAAATGTTCTATATTGGCATTAAAACGTCCCGGCTAAGCCTTGTCGATCTTGAAATTTTAGATTCCAAAACAATTGAGTTTTGTCTATTTCCAAGTTCGGATCGAAAACCGAGTAAATGCCGACCGAACGGATGGACATAAATCTCGTTTTTACGGACGGAACATTGTTTTTTCACCTTAGAACGCCCCTAGTTAAGTAATGGACTGGCTAGTCTCTTAGGTATATCGTTTTCCATACGAAAACATGTGTGTTTCGTCCACTTCTAAGTTCGGAACAAAAATCGAGTACATACCAAGCTGAATGTCCGGATAAAACCCCGTTCCCATGGTCCAAATGTTCTATATTGGCCTTAAAATGTCTCGGCTAAGCCTTGTCGATCTTGAGGTTTTACATTCCAAAAGAAGTGAGTTTCGTCCATTTCAAAGTTCGGACCGAAAACCGAGTAAATACTGACCGAACGGACGGACATAAATCTCGTTTTTACGGACGGAACGTTGTTTTTTCACCTTAGAACGCCCCGAGTTAAGTAATTGAGTGGCTAGTCTCTTAGGTGTATCGTTTTCCATGCGAAAACATGTGTGTTTCGTCCACTTCTAAGTTCGGAACAAACATTGAGTACATACCAAGCCGAATGTCCGGATAAAACCCTGTTCCCATGGTCCAAATGTTCTATATTGGCCTTAAAACGTCCCGGCTAAGCCTTGTCGATCTTGAGGTTTTACATTCCAAAACAAGTGAGTTTCATCCATTTCCAAGTTCAGACCGAAAACCGAGTAAATGCCGACCGAACGGACAGACATAAATTTTGTTTTTACGAACAGAACGTTGTTTTTTCACCTTAGAACGCCCCGAGTTAAGTAATGGACTGGCTAGTCTCTTAGGTGTATCGTTTTCCATGCGAAAACATGTGTGTTTCGTCCACTCCTAAGTTCGGAACAAAAATCTAGTACATACCAAGCCGAATGCCCGGATAAAAGCCCGTTCCCATGGTCCAAATGTTCTATATTGGCCTTAAAACGTCCCGGCTAAGCCTTGTCGATCTTGAGGTTTTACATTCCAAAACAAGTGAGTTTCGTCGATTTCAAAGTTCGGACCGAAAACCGAGTAAATACTGACCGAACGGAAAGACATAAATCTCGTTTTTACGGACGGAACGTTGTTTTTTCACCTTAGAACGCCCCCAGTTAAGTAATGGACTGGCTAGTCTCTTAGGTGTATCATTTTCCATGCGAAAACATGTGTGTTTCGTCCACTTCTAAGTTCGGAACAAATATCGAGTACATACCAAGCCGAATGTCCGGATAAAACCCCGTTCCCATGGTCCAAATGTTCTATATTGGCCTTAAAACGTCCCAGCTAAGCCTTGTCGATCTTGAGGTTTTACATTCCAAAACAAGTGAGTTTCGTCGATTTCAAAGTTCGGACCGAAAACCGAGTAAATACTGACCGAACGAACGGACATAAATCTCGTTTTTACGGACGGAACGTTGTTTTTTCACCTTAGAACGCCCCCAGTTAAGTAATTGAGTGGCTAGTCTCTTAGGTGTATCGTTTTCCATGCGAAAACATGTGTGTTTCGTCCATTTCTAAGTTCGGAACAAACATTGAGTACATACCAAGCCGAATGTCCGGATAAAACCCTGTTCCCATGGTCCAAATGTTCTATATTGGCCTTAAAACGTCCCGGCTAAGCCTTGTCGATCTTGAGGTTTTACATTCCAAAACGAGTGAGTTTCGTCCATTTCCAAGTTCAGACCGAAAACCGAGTAAATGCCGACCGAAATGACAGACATAAATTTTGTTTTTACAGACAGAACGTTGTTTTTTCACCTTAGAACGCCCCGAGTTAAGTAATGGACTGGCTAGTCTCTTAGGTGTATCGTTTTCCATGCGAAAACATGTGTGTTTCGTCCACTTCTAAGTTCGGAACAAAAATCGAGTACATACCAAGGCGAATGTCCGGATAAAACCCCGTTCCCATGGTCCAAATGTTCTATATTGGCCTTAAAACGTCCCGGCTAAGCCTTGTCGATCTTGAAATTTTAGATTCCAAAACAATTGAGTTTTGTCTATTTCCAAGTTCGGACCGAAAACCGAGTAAATGCCGACCGAACGGATGGAAATAAATCTCGTTTTTACGGACGGAACATTGTTTTTTCACCTTAGAACACCCCGAGTTAAGTAATGGACTGGCTAGTCTCTTAGGTGTATCGTTTTCCATGCGAAAACATGTGTGTTTCGTCCACTTCTAAGTTCAGAACAAAAATCGAGTACATACCAAGCCGAATGCCCGGATAAAACCCCGTTCCCATGGTCCAAATGTTCTATATTGGCCTTAAAACGTCCCGGCTAAGCCTTGTCGATCTTGAGGTTTTACATTCCAAAACAAGTGAGTTTCGTCCATTTCCAAGTTCAGACCGAAAACCGAGTAAATGCCGACCGAACGGACAGACATAAATTTTGTTTTTACGGGCAGAACGTTGTTTTTTCACCTTAGAACGCCCCGAGTTAAGTAATGGACTGGCTAGTCTCTTAGGTGTATCGTTTTCCATGCGAAAACATGTGTGTTTCGTCCACTTCTAAGTTCGGAACAAATATCGAGTACATACCTAGCCGAATGTCCGGATAAAACCCTGTTCCCATGGTCCAAATGTTCTATATTGGCCTTAAAACGTCCCGGCTAAGCCTTGTCGATCTTAAAATTTTAGATTCCAAAACAATTGAGTTTTGTCTATTTCCAAGTTCGGACCGAAAACCGAGTAAATGCCGACCGAACGGACAGACATAAATTTTGGTTTTACAGACAGAACGTTGTTTTTTCACCTTAGAACGCCCCGAGTTAAGTAATGGACTGGCTAGTCTCTTAGGTGTATCATTTTCCTTGCGAAAACATGTGTGTTTCGTCCACTTCTAAGTTCGAAACAAAAATCGAGTACATACCAAGCCGAATGTCCGGATAAAACCCCGTTCCCATGGTCCAAATGTTCTATATTGGCCTTAAAACGTCCCGGCTAAGCCTTGTCGATCTTGAAATTTTAGATTCCAAAACAATTGAGTTTTGTCTATTTCCAAGTTCGGACCGAAAACCGAGTAAATACCGACCGAACAGACGGACATAAATCTCGTTTTTACGGACGGAACATTGTTTTTTCACCTTAGAACGCCCCGAGTTAAGTAATGGACTGGCCAGTCTCTTAGGTGTATCGTTTTCCATGCGAAAACATGTGTGTTTCGTCCACTTCTAAGTTAGGAACAAAAATCGAGTACATACGAAGCCGAATGTCCGGATAAAACCCGTTCCCATGGTCCAAATGTTCTATATTGGCCTCAAAACGTCCTGGCTAAGCCTTGTCGATCTTGAGGTTTTAGATTCTAAAACAAGTGAGTTTCCTCCATTTCCAAGTTCGGACCGAAAACCGAGTAAATACCGACCGAACAGACGGACATAAATCTCGTTTTTAAGGACAGAACGTTGTTTTTTCACCTTAGAACGCCCCGAGTTAAGTAATGGACTGGCTAGTCTGTTAGGTGTATCGTTTTCCATGCGAAAACATGTGTGTTTCGTCCACTTCTAAGTTCGGAACAAAAATCGAGTACATACCAAGCTGAATGTCCGGATAAAACCTCGTTCCCATGGTCCAAATGTTCTATATTGGCCTTAAAATGTCCCGGCTAAGCCTTGTCGATCTTGAGGTTTTACATTCCAAAAGAAGTGAGTTTCGTCCATTTCAAAGTTCGGACCGAAAACCGAGTAAATACTGACCGAACGGACGGACATAAATCTCGTTTTTACGGACGGAACGTTGTTTTTTCACCTTAGAACGCCCCGAGTTAAGTAATTGAGTGGCTAGTCTCTTAGGTGTATCGTTTTCCATGCGAAAACATGTGTGTTTCGTCCACTTCTAAGTTCGGAACAAACATTGACTACATACCAAGCCGAATGTCTGGATAAAACCCTGTTCCCATGATCCAAATGTTCTATATTGGCCTTAAAACGTCCCGGCTAAGCCTTGTCGATCTTGAGGTTTTACATTCCAAAACAAGTGAGTTTCGTCCATTTCCAAGTTCAGACCAAAAACCGAGTAAATGCCGACCGAACGGACAGACATAAAATTTGATTTTACAGACAGAACGTTGTTTTTTCACCTTAGAACGCCCCGAGTTAAGTAATGGACTACCTAGTCTCTTAGGTGTATCATTTTCCATGCGTAAACATGTGTGTTTCGTCCACTTCTAAGTTTGGAACAAAAATCGAGTACATACCAAGCTGAATGTCCGGATAAAACCCCGTTCCCATGGTCCAAATGTTCTATATTGGCCTTAAAACGTCCCGGCTAAGCCTTGTCGATCTTGAAATTTTAGATTCCAAAACAATTGAGTTTTGTCTATTTCCAAGTTCGGACCGAAAACTGAGTAAATGCCGACCGAACGGATGGACATAAATCTCGTTTTTACAGACAGAACATTGTTTTTTGACCTTAGAACGCCCCTAGTTAAGTAATGGACTGGCTAGTCTCTTAGGTGTATCGTTTTCCATGCGAAAACATGTGTGTTTCGTCGACTTCTAAGTTCGGAACAAAAATCGAGTACATACCAAGCCGAATGTCCGGATAAAACCCCGTTCCCATGGTCCAAATGTTCTATATTGGCCTTAAAACGTCCCGGCTAAGCCTTGTCGATCTTGAGGTTTTAGATTCCAAAACAAGTGAGTTTCGTCCATTTCCAAGTTCGGACCGAAAACCGAGTAAATACCGACCGAACAGACGGACATAAATATCGTTTTTACGGACAGAACGTTGTTTTTTCACCTTAGAACGCCCCGAGTTAAGTAATGGACTGGCTAGTCTCTTAGGTGTATCGTTTTCCATGCGAAAACATGTGTGTTTCGTCCACTTCTAAGTTCGGAACAAAAATCGAGTACATACCAAGCCGAATGCCCGGATAAAACCCCGTTCCCATGGTCCAAATGTTCTATATTGGCTTTAAAACGTCCCGGCTAAGCCTTGTCGATCTTGAGGTTTTACATTCCAAAACAAGTGAGTTTCGTCCATTTCCAAGTTCAGACCGAAAACCGAGTAAATGCCGACCGAACGGACAGACATAAAATTTGATTTTACAGACAGAACGTTGTTTTTTCACCTTAGAACGCCCCGAGTTAAGTAATGGACTAGCTAGGCTCTTAGGTGTATCATTTTCCATGCGTAAACATGTGTGTTTCGTCCACTTCTAAGTTTGGAACAAAAATCGAGTACATACCAAGCTGAATGTCCGGATAAAACCCCGTTCCCATGGTCCAAATGTTCTATATTGTCCTTAAAACGTCCCGGCTAAGCCTTGTCGATCTTGAGGTTTTAGATTCCAAAACAAGTGAGTTTCGTCCATTTCCAAGTTCGGACCGAAAACCGAGTAAATACCGACCGAACAGACGGACATAAATCTCGTTTTTACGGACAGAACGTTGTTTTTTTACCTTAGAACGCCCCGAGTTAAGTAATGGACTGGCTAGTCTCTTAGGTGTATCGTTTTCCATTCGAAAACATGTGTGTTTCGTCCACTTCTAAGTTCGGAACAAAAATCGAGTACATACCAAGCTGAATGCCCGGATAAAACCCCGTTCCCATGGTCCAAATGTTCTATATTGGCCTTAAAACGTCCCGGCTAAGCCTTGTCGATCTTGAGGTTTTACATTCCAAAACAAGTGAGTTTCGTCCATTTCCAAGTTCAGACCGAAAACCGAGTAAATGCCGACCGAACGGACAGACATAAATTTTGTTTTTACGGGCAGAACGGTTTTTTTTTCACCTTAGAACGCCCCGAGTTAAGTAATGGACTGGCTAGTCTCTTAGGTGTATCGTTTTCCATGCGAAAACATGTGTGTTTCGTCCACTTCTAAGTTCGGAACAAATATCGAGTACATACCAAGCCGAATGTCCGGATAAAACCCTGTTCCCATGGTCCAAATGTTCTATATTGGCCTTAAAACGTCCCGGCTAAGCCTTGTCGATCTTGAAATTTTAGATTCCAAAACAATTGAGTTTTGTCTATTTCCAAGTTCGGACCGAAAACCGAGTAAATGCCGACCGAACGGATGGATATAAATCTCGTTTTTACGGACGGAACATTGTTTTTTCACCTTAGAACGCCCCTAGTTAAGTAATGGACTGGCTAGTCTCTTAGGTGTATCGTTTTCCATGCGAAAACATGTGTGTTTCGTCCACTTCTAAGTTCGGAACAAAAATCGAGTACATTCCAAGCCGAATACCCGGATGAAACCCCGTTCCCATGGTCCAAATGTTCTATATTGGCCTTAAAACGTCCCGGCTAAGCCTTGTCGATCTTGAGGTTTTACATTCCAAAACAAGTGAGTTTCGTCCATTTCCAAGTTCTGACCGAAAACCGAGTAAATGCCGACCGAACGGACATACATAAATTTTGTTTTTACGGACAGAACGTTGTTTTTTCACCTTAGAACGCCCCGAGTTAAGTAATGGACTGGCTAGTCTCTTAGGTGTATCGTTTTCCATGCGAAAACATGTGTGTTTCGTCCACTTCTAAGTTCAGAACAAATATCGAGTACATACCAAGCCGAATGTCCGGATAAAACCCCGTTCCCATGGTCCAAATGTTCTATATTGGCCTTAAAACGTCCCGGCTAAGCCTTGTCGATCTTGAGGTTTTACATTCCAAAACAAGTGAGTTTCGTCCATTTCAAAGTTCGGACAAAAAACCGAGTAAATAATGACCGAACGGACGGACATAAATCTATTTTTTACGGACGGAACATTGTTTTTTCACCTTAGAACGCCCCTAGTTAAGTAATGGACTGGCTAGTCTCTTAGGTTATTCGTTTTCCATGCGAAAACATGTGTGTTTCGTCCACTTCTAAGTTCGGAACAAAAATCGAGTACATACCAAGCCGAATGTCCGGATAAAACCCCGTTCCCATGGTCCAAATGTTCTATATTGGCCTTAAAACGTCCCGGCTAAGCCTTGTCGATCTTGAAATTTTAGATTCCAAAACAATTGAGTTTTGTCTATTTCCAAGTTTGGACCGAAAACCGAGTAAATGCCGACCGAACGGATGGATATAAATCTCGTTTTTTTCGGACGGAACATTGTTTTTTCACCTTAGAACGCCCCTAGTTAAGTAATGGACTGGCTAGTCTCTTAGGTGTATCGTTTTCCATGCGAAAACATGTGTGTTTCGTCCATTTCTAAGTTCGGAACAAAAATCGAGTACATACCAAGCCGAATACCCGGATAAAACACCGTTCCCATGGTCCAAATGTTCTATATTGGCCTTAAAACGTCCCGGCTAAGCCTTGTCGATCTTGAGGTTTTACATTCCAAAACAAGTGAGTTTCGTCCATTTCCAAGTTCAGACCGAAAACCGAGTAAATGCCGACCGAACGGACATACATAAATTTTGTTTTTACGGACAGAACGTTGTTTTTTCACCTTAGAACGCCCCGAGTTAAGTAATGGACTGGCTAGTCTCTTAGGTGTATCGTTTTCCATGCGAAAACATGTGTGTTTCGTCCATTTCTAAGTTCGGAACAAAAATCGAGTACATACCAAGCCGAATGTCCGGATAAAACCCCGTTCCCACGGTCCAAATGTTCTATATTGGCCTTAAAACGTCCCGGCTAAGCCTTGTCGATCTTAAAATTTTAGATTCCAAAACAATTGAGTTTTGTCTATTTCCAAGTTCGGACCGAAAACCGAGTAAATGCCGACCGAACGGACAGACATAAATTTTGGTTTTACAGACAGAACGTTGTTTTTTCACCTTAGAACGCCCCGAGTTAAGTAATGGACTGGCTAGTCTCTTAGGTTAATCGTTTTCCATGCGAAAACATGTGTGTTTCGTCCACTTCTAAGTTCGGAACAAAAATCGAGTACATACCAAGCCGAATGTCCGGATAAAACCCCGTTCCCATGGTCCAAATGTTCTATATTGGCCTTAAAACGTCCCCGCTAAGCCTTGTCGATCTTGAGGTTTTAGATTCCAAAACAAGTGAGTTTCGTCCATTTCCAAGTTCGGACCGAAAACCGAGTAAATACCGACCGAACAGACGGACATAAATCTCGTTTTTACGGACAGAACGTTGTTTTTTCACCTTAGAACGCCCCGAGTTAAGTAATGGACTGGCTAGTCTCTAGGTGTATCGTTTTCCATGCGAAAACATGTGTGTTTCGTCCACTTCTAAGTTCGGAACAAAAATCGAGTACATACCAAGCCGAA
Organism: Aquilegia eximia; assembly: GCA_023053565.1. Taxonomy (NCBI): domain Eukaryota; kingdom Viridiplantae; phylum Streptophyta; class Magnoliopsida; order Ranunculales; family Ranunculaceae; genus Aquilegia; species Aquilegia eximia. The sequence goes on along the minus strand of JALIGU010000012.1, from coordinate 774,589 downwards.
TGCCCGGATAAAACCCCGTTCCCATGGTCCAAATGTTCTATATTGGCCTTAAAACGTCCTGGCTAAGCCTTGTCGATCTTGAGGTTTTACATTCCAAAACAAGTGAGTTTCGTCCATTTCCAAGTTCAGACCGAAAACTGAGTAAATGCCGACCGAACGGACAGACATAAATTTTGTTTTTACGGATAGAACGTTGTTTTTTCACCTTAGAACGCCCCGAGTTAAGTAATGGACTGGCTAGTCTCTTAGGTGTATCGCTTTCCATGCTAAAACATGTATGTTTCGTCCACTTCTAAGTTCGGAACAAAAATCGAGTACATACCAAGCCAAATGTCCGGATAAAACCCCGTTCCCATGGTCCAAATGTTCTATATTGGCCTTAAAACGTCCCGGCTAAGCCTTGTCGATCTTGAGGTTTTAGATTCCAAAACAAGTGAGTTTCGTCCATTTCCAAGTTCGGACCGAAAACCGAGTAAATACCGACCGAACAGACGGACATAAATCTCGTTTTTAAGGACAGAACGTTGTTTTTTCACCTTAGAACGCCCCGAGTTAAGTAATGGACTGGCTAGTCTCTTAGATGTATCGTTTTCCATGCGAAAACATGTGTGTTTCGTCCACTTCTAAGTTCGGAACAAAAATCGAGCACATACCAAGCTAAATGTCCGGATAAAACCCCGTTCCCATGGTCCAAATGTTCTATATTGGCCTTAAAATGTCCCGGCTAAGCCTTGTCGATCTTGAGGTTTTACATTCCAAAAGAAGTGAGTTTCGTCCATTTCAAAGTTCGGACCGAAAACCGAGTAAATACTGACCATACGGACGGACATAAATCTGGTTTTTACGGACGGAACGTTGTTTTTTCACCTTAGAACGCCCCGAGTTAAGTAATGGACTGGCTAGTCTCTTAGGTGTATCGTTTTCCATGCGAAAACATATGTGTTTCGTCCACTTCTAAGTTCGGAACAAAAATCGAGTACATAACAAGCTGAATGTCCGGATAAAACCCCATTCCCATGGTCCAAATGTTCTATATTGGCCTTAAAACGTCCCGGCTAAGCCTTGTCGATCTTGAGGTTTTACATTCCAAAACAAGTGAGTTTCGTCCATTTCAAAGTTCGGACCGAAAACCGAGTAAATACTGACCGAACGGACGGACATAAATCTCGTTTTTACGGACGGAACGTTGTTTTTTCACCATAGAACGCCCCGAGTTAAGTAATGGAGTGGCTAGTCTCTTAGGTGTATCGTTTTCCATGCGAAAACATGTGTGTTTCGTCCACTTATAAGTTCGGAAAAAAAATCGAGTACATACCAAGTCGAATGTCCGGATAGAACCCCGTTCCCATGGTGCAAATGTTCTATATTGGCCTTAAAACGTCCCGGCTAAGCCTTGTCGATCTTGAGGTTTTACATTCCAAAACAAGTAAGTTTCGTCCATTTCCAAGTTCAGATCGAAAACCGAGTAAATGCTGACCGAACGGACGGACATAAATTTTATTTTTACGGACAGAACGTTGTTTTTTCACCTTAGAACGCCCCGAGTTAAGTAATGGAGTGGCTAGTATCTTAGGTGTATCGTTTTCCATGCGAAAACATGTGTGTTTCGTCCACTTATAAGTTCGGAACAAAATCGAGTACATAACAATCCAAATGTTTGGACAAAACCCCGTTCCCATGATCCAAATGTTCTATATTGGCCTTAAAACGTCCCGGTTAAGCCTTATCGATCTTGAAGTTTTAGATTCCAAAACAATTGAGTTTCGTCCATTTCCAAGTTCGGACCGAAAACCGAGTAAATGCCGACCGAACGGATGGACATAAATCTCGTTTTTACGGACGGAACATTGTTTTTTCTCCTTAGAACGCCCCGAGTTAAGTAATGGACTGGCTAGTCTCTTAGGTGTATCGTTTTCCATGCGCAAACATTTGTGTTTCGTCCACTTATAAGTTCGGAACAAAAATCGAGTACATGCTAATCCGAATGTCCGGAGAAAACCCCGTTCCCATGGTCCAAATGTTCTATATTGGCCTTAAAACGTCCCGGCTAAGCCTTGTCGATCTTGAGGTTTTAGATTCCAAAACAATTAAGTTTCGTCCATTTCCAAGTTCGGACCAAAAACCGAGTAAATACCGACCGAACAGACGGACATAAGTCTCGTTTTTACGGACAGAACGTTGTTTTTTGACCTTAGAACGCCCCGAATTAAGTAATGGACTGGCTAGTCTCTTAGGTGTATCGTTTTCCATGCGAAAACATGTGTGTTTCGTCCACTTATAAGTTCGGAACAAAAATCGAGTAGATACCAAGCCAAATGTCCGGATAAAACCCCGTTCCCATGGTCCAAATGTTCTATATTGGCCTTAAAACGTCCCAGCTAAGCCTTGTCGATCTTGAGGTTTTACATTCCAAAACAAGTGAGTTTCGTCCATTTCCAAGTTTAGACAGAAAACCGAGTAAATGCCGATCGAACGGACGGATATAAATTTTGTTTTTACGGACAGAACATTGTTTTTTCACCTTTGAACGCCCCGAGTTAAGTAATGGAGTGGCTAGTCTCTTAGGTGTATCGTTTTCCATGCGAAAACATGTGTGTTTCGTCCACTTATAAGTTCGGAACAAAATCGAGTAAATAGCAATCCAAATGTCCGGACAAAACCCTGTTCCCATGGTCCAAATGTTCTATATTGTCCTTAAAACGTCCCGGTTAAGCCTTATCGAACTTGAAGTTTTAGATTCCAAAACAATTGAGTTTCGTTCATTTCCAAGTTCGGACCGAAAACCGAGTAAATGCGGACCGAACGGACGGACACTAATCTCGTTTTTATGGACGAAACGTTGTTTTTTCACCTTAGAACGCCCCGAGTTAAGTAATGGACTGGCTAGTCTCTTAGGTGTATCGTTTTTCATGCAAAAACATTTGTGTTTCATCCACTTATATGTTCGGAACAAAATCGAGTACATACCAAGCCGAATGTCCGGACAAAACCCCGTTCCCATAGTCCAAATGTTCTATATTGGCCTTAACCCGTCCCAGTTAAGCCTTGTCGATCTTGAAGTTTAAGATTCCAAAACAAGTGAGTTTCGTCCATTTCCAAGTTCGGACTGAAAACCGAGTAAATGCAGACCGAACGGACGGACATAAATCTCGTTTTTAAGCACAGAACGTTGTTTTTTCACCTTAAAACGTTCCGAGTGGCTAGTCTCTTAGGTGTATCGTTTTCCATTCGAAAACATTTGTGTTTCGTCCACTTATAAGTTCGGAACAAAATCGAGTACATACCAAGCTGAATGTCCGGACAAAACCCCGTTCCCATGGTCCAAATGTTCTATATTTGCCTCAAACCGTCCCAGTTAAGCCTTGTCGATCTTGATGTTTTAGATTCCAAAACAAGTGAGTTTCGTCCATTTCCAAGTTCATACCAAAAACCGAGTAAATGCCGACCTAACGGACGGACATAAATCTCGTTTTTACGGACAGAACGTTGTTTTTTCACCATAGAACGCCCCGAGTTAAGTAATGGAGTGGCTAGTCTCTTAGGTGTATCGTTTTCCATGCGAAAACATGTGTGTTTCGTCCACTTATAAGTTCGGAACAAAATCGAGTTAATACCAAGCCAAATGTCCGGACAAAACCACGTTCCCATGGTCCAAATGTTATATATTGGCCTTAAAACGTCCCGGTTAAGCCTTGTCGATCTTGATGTTTTAGATTCCAAAACAAGTGAGTTTCGTCCATTTCCAAGTTCCGACCGAAAACCGAGTAAATGCCGACCGAACGGACGGACAAAAATCTCGTTTTTACGGATGGAACGTTGTTTTTTCACCTTAGAACGCCCCAAGTGAAGTAATGGACTGGCTAGTCTATTAGGTGTATCGTTTTCCATGCTAAAACATTTGTGTTTCCTCCACTTATAAGTTCGGAACAAAATCGAATACATACCAAGCCAAATGTCCGGACAAAACCCCGTTCCCATTGTCCAAATGTTCTATATTGGCCTTAAACCATCCCAGTTAAGCCTTGTCGATCTTGAGGTTTTAGATTCCAAAACAAGTGAGTTTCGTCCATTTCCAAGTTCGGACCAAAAACCGAGTAAATACCGACCGAACGGACGGACATAAATCTCATTTTTACGGACAGAACGTTGTTTTTTCACCTTAGAACGCCCCGAGTTAAGTAATGGAGTGGCTAGTCTCTTAGGTGTATCATTTTCCATGCGAAAACATGTGTGTTTCGTCCATTTATAAGTTTGGAACAAAATCGAGTACATAACAATCCAAATGTCTGGACAAAACCCCGTTCCCATGATCCAAATGTTCTATATTGGCCTTAAAACGTCCCGGTTAAGCCTTATCGATCTTGAAGTTTTAGATTCCAAAACAATTGAGTTTCGTCCATTTCCAAGTTCGGACCGAAAACCGAGTAAATGCCGACCGAACGGATGGACATAAATCTCGTTTTTACGGACGGAACATTGTTTTTTCACCTTAGATAGCCCCGAGTTAAGTAATGGACTGGCTAGTCTCTTAGGTGTATCATTTTCCATGCGCAAACATTTGTGTTTCGTCCACTTATAAGTTCGGAACAAAAATCGAGTACATGCTAAGCCGAATGTCCGGAGAAAACCCCGTTCCCATGGTCCAAATGTTCTATATTGGACTTAAAACGTCCCGGCTAAGCCTTGTCGATCTTGAGGTTTTAGATTCCAAAACAATTGAGTTTCGTCCATTTCCAAGTTCGGACCAAAAACCGAGTAAATACCGACCGAACAGACGGACATAAGTCTCGTTTTTACGGACAGAACGTTGTTTTTTCACCTTAGAACGCCCCGAATTAAGTAATGGACTGGCTAGTCTCTTAGGTGTATCGTTTTCCATGCGAAAACATGTGTGTTTCGTCCACTTATAAGTTCGGAACAAAAATCGAGTACATACCAAGCCAAATGTCCGGATAAAACCCAGTTCCCATGGTCCAAATGTTCTATATTGGCCTTAAAACGTCCCGGCTAAGCCTTGTCGATCTTGAGGTTTTACATTCCAAAACAAGTGAGTTTCGTCCATTTCCAAGTTTAGACAGAAAACCGAGTAAATGCCGACCTAACGGACGGATATAAATTTTGTTTTTACGGACAGAACGTTGTTTTTTCACCTTAGAACGCCCCGAGTTAAGTAATGGAGTGTCTAGTCTCTTAGGTGTATCGTTTTCCATGCGAAAACATGTGTGTTTCGTCCACTTATAAGTTCGGAACAAAATCGAGTAAATAGCAATCCAAATGTCCGGACAAAACCCTGTTCCCATGGTCCAAATGTTCTATATTGTCCTTAAAACGTCCCGGTTAAGCCTTATCGATCTTGAAGTTTTAGATTCTAAAACAATTGAGTTTCGTCCATTTCCAAGTTCGGACCAAAAACCGAGTAAATGCGGACCGAACGGACGGACACTAATCTCGTTTTTATGGACGAAACGTTGTTTTTTCACCTTAGAACGCCCCGAGTTAAGTAATGGACTGGCTAGTCTCTTAGGTGTATCGTTTTCCATGCAAAAACATTTGTGTTTCATCCACTTATATGTTCGGAACAAAATCGAGTACATACCAAGCCGAATGTCCGGACAAAACCCCGTTCCCATGGTCCAAATGTTCTATATTGGCCTTAAACCGTCCCAGTTAAGCCTTGTCGATCTTGAAGTTTAAGATTCCAAAACAAGTGAGTTTCGTCCATTTCCAAGTTCGGACTCAAAACCGAGTAAATGCAGACCGAACGGACGGACATAAATCTCGTTTTTAAGCACAGAACGTTGTTTTTTCACCTTAAAACGTTCCGAGTGGCTAGTCTCTTAGGTGTATCGTTTTCCATTCGAAAACATTTGTGTTTCGTCCACTTATAAGTTCGGAACAAAATCGAGTACATACCAAGCTGAATGTCCGGACAAAACCCCGTTCCCATGGTCCAAATGTTCTATATTGGCCTCAAACCGTGCCAGTTAAGCCTTGTCGATCTTGATGTTTTAGATTCCAAAACAAGTGAGTTTCGTCCATTTCCAAGTTCGGACCGAAAACCGAGTAAATAACGACCGAACGGACGTACATAAATCTCGTTTTTACGGACGGAACGTTGTTTTTCACCTTAGAACGCGCCCCGAGTTAAGTAATGGAGTGGCTAGTCTCTTAGGTGTATCGTTTTCCATGCGAAAACATGTGTGTTTCGTCCACTTTTAAGTTCGGAACAAAATCGAGTAAATACCATGCCAAATGTCCGGACAAAACCCCGTTCCCATGGTCCAAATGTTCTATATTGGCCTTAAAACGTCCCGGTTAAGACTTGTCGATCTTGAAGTTTTAGATTCCAAAACAAGCGAGTTTCGTCCATTTCCAAGTTCAGACCGAAAACCGAGTAAATGCAGAGCGAACGGACGGACATAAATCTCGTAATTACGGATGGAACATTGTTTTTTCTACTTAGAACGCCCCGAGTTAAGTAATGGAGTGGCTAGTTTCTTAGGTGAATCGTTTTCCATGCGAAAACATGTGTGTTTCGTCCACTTATAAGTTCGGAACAAAAATCGAGTACATACCAAGCCAAATGTCCGGATAAAACCCCGTTCCCATGGTCCAAATGTTCTATATTGGTCTTAAACCGTCCCAGTTAAGCCTTGTCGATCTTGAGGTTTTAGATTCCAAAACAAGTGAGTTTCGTCCATTTCCAAATTCATACCGAAAACTGAGTAAATGCCGACCTAACGGACGGACATAAATCTCGTTTTTACGGACAGAAAGTTGTTTTTTCACCATAGAACGCCCCAAGTTAAGTAATGGAGTGGCTAGTCTCTTAGGTTTATCGTTTTCCATGCGAAAACATGTGTTTCGCCCACTTATAAGTTCGGAACAAAATCGAGTAAATACCAAGCCAAATGTCCGGACAAAACCCCGTTCCCATGGTCCAAATGTTCTATATTGCCCTTAAAACATCCCGGTTAAGCCTTGTCGATCTTGAAGTTTTAGATTCCAAAACAAGTGAGTTTCGTCCATTTCCAAGTTCGGACCGAAAACCGAGTAAATGCCGACCGAACGGATGGACATAAATTTTTTTTTTACGGACAGAACGTTGTTTTTTCACCTTAGAACGCCCCGAGTTAAGTAATGGAGTGGCTAGTCTCTTAGGTGTATCGTTTTCCATGCGAAAACATGTGTGTTTCGTCCTTTTATAAGTTCGGAACAAAAATCGAGTACATACCAAGCCGAATGTCCGAACAAAACCCCGTTCCCATGGTCCAAATGTTCTATATTGGAGTTAAACTGTCCCAGCTAAGAATTGTCGATCTTGAGGTTTTAAATTCCAAAACAAGTGAGTTTCGTCCATTTCCAAGTTCATACCAAAAACCAAGTAAATGCCGACCTAACGGACGGACATAAATCTCGTTTTTACGGACAGAACGTTGTTTTTTCACCATAGAACGCCCCGAGTTAAGTAATGGAGTGGCTAGTCTCTTAGGTGTATCGTTTTCCATGCGAAAACATGTGTGTTTCGTCCACTTATAAGTTCGGAACAAAATCGAGTTAATACCAAGCCAAATGTCCGGACAAAACCATGTTCCCATGGTCCAAATGTTATATATTGGCCTTAAAACGTCCCGGTTAAGCCTTGTCGATCTTGATGTTTTAGATTCCAAAACAAGTGAGTTTCGTCCATTTCCAAGTTCCGAGCGAAAACCGAGTAAATGCCGACCGAACGGACGGACAAAAATCTCGTTTTTACGGATGGAACGTTGTTTTTTCACCTTAGAACGCCCAAGTGAAGTAATGGACTGGCTAGTCTATTAGGTGTATCATTTTCCATGCTAAAACATTTGTGTTTCCTCCACTTATAAGTTCGGAACAAAATCGAATACATACCAAGCCAAATGTCCGGACAAAACCCCGTTCCCATTATCCAAATGTTCTATATTGGCCTTAAACCGTCCCAGTTAAGCCTTGTCGATCTTGAGGTTTTAGATTCCAAAACAAGTGAGTTTCGTCCATTTCCAAGTTCGGACCAAAAAACGAGTAAATACCGACCGAACGGACGGACATAAATCTCATTTTTACGGACAGAACGTTGTTTTTTCACCTTAGAACGCCCCGAGTTAAGTAATGGAGTGGCTAGTCTCTTAGGTGCATCGTTTTCTATGCGAAAACATGTGTGTTTCGTCCACTTATAAGTTCGGAACAAAAATCGAGTACATACCAAGCCGAATGTCAGGACAAAATCACGTTCCCATGGTCTAAATGTTCTATATTGGCCTTAAAACGTCCCGGTTAAGCCTTGTCGATCTTGAGGTTTTAGATTCCAAAACATGTGAGTTTCGTCCATTTCCAAGTTCGGACCGAAAACCGAGTAAATGCCGACCGAACGGATGGACATAAATCTCGTTTTTACGGACGTAACATTGTTTTTTCACCTTAGAACGCCCCGAGTTAAGTAATGGACTGGCTAGTCTCTTAGGTGTATCGTTTCCATGCTAAAACATGTGTGTTTCGTCCACTTATAAGTTTGGAACAAAAATCGAGTACATACCAAGCCGAATGTCCGGACAAAACCCCGTTCCCATGGTCCAAATGTTCTATATTGGCCTTAAAACGTCCCGGCAAAGCCTTGTCGATTTTGAAGTTTTAGATTCCAAAACAAGTGAGTTTAATCCATTTCCAAGTTCGGACCAAAAACCGAGTAAATACAGACCGAACGGACGTACATAAATCTCGTTTTTACGGACGGAACGTTGTTTTTTCACCTTAGAACGCCCCGAGTTATGTAATGGAGTGGCTAGTCTCTTAGGTGTATCGTTTTCCATGCGAAAACATGTGTGTTTCGTCCACTTATAAGTTCGGAACAAAAATCGAGTACATACCAAGCCGAATGTCAGGACAAAATCACGTTCCCATGGTCTAAATGTTCTATATTGGCCTTAAAACGTCCCGGTTAAGGCTTGTCGATCTTGAGGTTTTAGATTCCAAAACAAGTGAGTTTCGTCCATTTCCAAGTTCGGACCGAAAACCGAGTAAATGCCGACCGAACGGATGGACATAAATCTCGTTTTTACGGACGTAACATTGTTTTTTCACCTTAGAACGCCCCGAGTTAAGTAATGGACTGGCTAGTCTCTTAGGTGTATCGTTTTCCATGCTAAAACATGTGTGTTTCGTCCACTTATAAGTTTGGAACAAAAATCGAGTACATACCAAGCCGAATGTCCGGACAAAACCCCGTTCCGATGGTCCAAATGTTCTATATTGGCCTTAAAATGTCCCGGCAAAGCCTTGTCGATCTTGAAGTTTTAGATTCCAAAACAAGTGAGTTTCGTCCATTTCGAAGTTCGGACCAAAAACCGAGTAAATACAGACCGAACGGACGTACATAAATCTCGTTTTTACGGACGGAACGTTGTTTTTTCACCTTAGAACGCCCCGAGTTATGTAATGGAGTGGCTAGTCTCTTAGGTGTATCGTTTTCCATGCGAAAACATGTGTGTTTCGTCCACTTATAAGTTCGGAACAAAAATCGAGTACATACCAATCCAAATGTCCGGATAAAACCCCGTTCCCATGGTCCAAATGTTCTATATTGGCCTTAAAACGTCCCGGTTAACACTTGTTGATCTTGAGATTTTAGATTCCAAAACAAGTGAGTTTCGTCCATTTCCAACTTGCGGACCAAAAACCGAGTAAATACCGACCGAATGGACGGACATAAATCTCATTTTTCTGGACGGAACGTTGGTTTTTCACCTTAGAAAGCCCCGAGTTAAGTAATGGAGTGGCTAGTCTCTTAGGTGTATCGTTTTCCATGCGAAAACATTTGTGTTTCGTCCACATATAAGTTCGGAACAAAATCGAGTACATACCAAGCCGAATGTCAGGACAAAACCACGTTCCCATGGTCCAAATGTTCTATATTGGCCTTAAAACGTCCCGGTTAAGACTTGTCGATCTTGAAGTTTTAGATTCCAAAACAAGTGAGTTTCGTCCATTTCCAAGTTCGGACAGAAAACCGAGTAAATACCGTCCGAACGGACGGACATAAATCTCGTTTTTACGGACGGAACGTTGTTTTTTCACCATAAAACGCCCCGAGTTAAGTAATGGAGCGGCTAGTCTCTTAGGTGTATCGTTTTCCATGCGAAAAAATGTGTGTTTCGTCCATTTATAAGTTCCGAACAAAATGGAGTTAATACCAAGCCAAATGTCCGTACAAAACCCCGTTCCCATGGTCCAAATGTTATATATTGGCCTTAAAAAGTCCCGGTTAAGCCTTGTCGATCTTGAAGTTTTAGATTCCAAAACAAGTGAGTTTCGTCCATTTCCAAGTTCCGACCGAAAACCGAGTAAATGCCGACCGAACGGACGGACAAAAATCTTGTTTTTACGGACAGAACGTTGTTTTTTCACCTTAGAACGCCCCGAGTTAAGTAATGGAGTGGCTAGTCTATTAGGTGTATCGTTTTCCATGCTAAAACATTTGTGTTTCCTCCACTTATAAGTTCGGAACAAAATCGAATACATACCAAGCCGAATGTCCGGACAAAACCCCGTTCCCATGGTCCAAATGTTCTATATTGGCCTTAAACCGTCCCAGTTCAGCCTTGTCGATCTTGAGGTTTTAGATTCCAAAACAAGTGAGTTTCGTCCATTTCCAACTTCGGACCAAAAACCGAGTAAATACCGACCGAACGGACGGACATAAATCTCATTTTTCTGGACGGAACGTTGTTTTTCCACCTTAGAAAGCCCCGAGTTAAGTAATGGACTGGCTAGTCTCTTAGGTGTATCGTTTTCCATGCGAAAACATTTGTGTTTCGTCCACTTATAAGTTCGGAACAAAATCGAGTATATACCAACCCGAATGTCCGGACAAAACCCCGTTCCCATGGTCCAAATGTTCTATATTGGCCTTAAAACATCCCTGTTAAGACTTGTCGATCTTGAAGTTTTGGATTCCAAAACAAGTGAGTTTCGTCCATTTCCAAGTTCGTACCGAAAACCGAGTAAATGCCGACCGAACGGACGGACATAAATTTTGTTTTTACGGACAGAACGTTGTTTTTTCACCTTAGAACGCCCCGAGTTAAGTAATGGAGTGGCTAGTCTCTTAGGTGTATCATTTTCCATGCGAAAACATGTGTGTTTCGTCCACTTATAAGTTCGGAACAAAAATCGAGTACATACCAAGCCGAATGTCAGGACAAAACCACGTTCCCATGGTCTAAATGTTCTATATTGGCCTTAAAACGTCCCGGTTAAGCCTTGTCGATCTAGAGGTTTTAGATTCCAAAACAAGTGACGTTCGTCCATTTCCAAGTTCGGACCGAAAACCGAGTAAATGCCGACCGAACGGATGGACATAGATCTCGTTTTTACGGACGTAACGTTGTTTTTTCACCTTAGAACGCCCCGAGTTAAGTAATGGACTGGCTAGTCTCTTAGGTGTATCGTTTTCCATGCTAAAACATGTGTGTTTCGTCCACTTATAAGTTCGGAACAAAAATCGAGTACATACCAAGCCGAATGTCCGGACAAAACCCCGTTCCCATGGTCCAAATGTTCTATATTGCCCTTAAAACGTCCCGGCAAAGCCTTGTCGATCTTGAGGTTTTAGATTCCAAAACAAGTGTGTTTCGTCCATTTCCAAGTTTGGACCGAAAACCGAGTAAATACCGACCGAACGGACGGACATAAATCTCGTTTTTACGGACGGAACGTTGTTTTTTTACCTTAGAACGCCCCGAGTTATGTAATGGAGTGGCTAGTCTCTTAGGTGTATCGTTTTCCATGCGAAAACATGTGTGTTTCGTCCACATATAAGTTCGGAACAAAATCGAGTACATACCAAGCCGAATGTCAGGACAAAACCCCGTTCCCATGGTCCAAATGTTCTATATTGGCCTTAAAACGTCCCGGTTAAGACTTGTCGATCTTGAAGTTTTAGATTCCAAAACAAGTGAGTTTCGTCCATTTCCAAGTTCGGACCGAAAACCGAGTAAATACCGACCGAACGGACGGACATAAATCTCGTTTTTACTGACGGAACGTTGTTTTTTTACCTTAGAATGCCCCGAGTTTAGTAATGGACTGGCTAGTCTCTTAGGTGTATCGTTTTCCATGCGAAAACATGTGTGTTTTGTCCACTTATAAGTTCGAAAAAAAATCGATTACGTACCAAGCCGAATGTCCGGACAAAACCCCGTTCCCATGGTCCAAATGTTCTATATTGGCCTTAAAACGTCCCGGCAAAGCCTTGTCGATCTTGAGGTTTTAGATTCCAAAACAAGTGAGTTTCGTCCATTTCCAAGTTCGGACCGAAAACCGAGTAAATACCGACCGAACGGACGTACATAAATCTCGTTTTTATGGACGGAACGTTGTTTTTTCACCTTAGAACGCCCCCAGTTATGTAATGGAGTGGCTAGTCTCTTAGGTGTATCGTTTTCCATGCGAAAACATGTGTGTTTCGTCCACTTATAAGTTCGGAACAAAATCGAGTATATACCAACCCGAATGTCCAGACAAAACCCCGTTCCCATGGTCCAAATGTTCTATATTGGCCTTAAAACATCCCTGTTAAGACTTGTCGATCTTGAAGTTTTGGATTCCAAAACAAGTGAGTTTCGTCCATTTCCAAGTTCGTACCGAAAACCGAGTAAATGCCGACCGAACGGACGGACATAAATTTTGTTTTTACGGACAGAACGTTGTTTTTTCACCTTAGAACGCCCCGAGTTAAGTAATGGAGTGGCTAGTCTCTTAGGTGTATCGTTTTCCATGCGAAAACATGTGTGTTTCGTCCACTTATAAGTTCGGAACAAAAATCGAGTACATACCAATCCAAATGTCCGGATAAAACCCCGTTCCCATGGTCCAAATGTTCTATATTGGCCTTAAAACATCCCGGTTAACACTTGTTGATCTTGAGATTTTAGATTCCAAAACAAGTGAGTTTCGTCCATTTCCAACTTCGGACCAAAAACCAAGTAAATACCGACCGAACGGACGGACATAAATCTCATTTTTCTGGACGGAACGTTGTTTTTTCACCTTAGAACGCCCCGAGTTAAGTAATGAAGTGGCTAGTCTCTTAGGTGTATCGTTTTCCATGCGAAAACATGTGTGTTTCGTCCACATATAAGTTCGGAACAAAATCGAGTACATACCAAGCCGAATGTCAGGACAAAACCCCGTTCCCATGGTCCAAATGTTCTATATTGGCCTTAAAACGTCCCGGTTAAGACTTGTCGATCTTGAAGTTTTAGATTCCAAAACAAGTGAGTTTCGTCAATTTCCAAGTTCGGACCGAAAACCGAGTAAATACCGACCGAACGGACGGACATAAATCTCTTTTTTACGGACGGAACGTTGTTTTTTTACCTTAGAATGCCCCGAGTTTAGTAATGGACTGGCTAGTCTCTTAGGTGTATCGTTTTCCATGCGAAAACATGTGTGTTTTGTCCACTTATAAGTTCGAAAAAAAATCGAGTACATACCAAGCCGAATGTCCGGACAAAACCCCGTTCCCATGGTCCAAATGTTCTATATTGGCCTTAAAACGTCCCGGCAAAGCCTTGTCGATCTTGAGGTTTTAGATTCCAAAACAAGTGAGTTTCGTCCATTTCCAAGTTCGGACCGAAAACCGAGTAAATACCGACCGAACGGACGTACATAAATCTCGTTTTTACGGACGGAACGTTGTTTTTTAACCTTAGAACGCCCCGAGTTATGTAATGGAGTGGCTAGTCTCTTAGGTGTATCGTTTTCCATCCGAAAACATGTGTGTTTCTTCCACTTATAAGTTCGGAACAAAATCGAGTATATACCAACCCGAATGTCCGGACAAAACCCCGTTCCCATGGTCCAAATGTTCTATATTGGCCTTAAAACATCCCTGTTAAGACTTGTCAATCTTGAAGTTTTGGATTCCAAAACAAGTGAGTTTCGTCCATTTCCAAGTTCGTACCGAAAACCGAGTAAATGCCGACCGAACGGACGGACATAAATTTTGTTTTTACGGACAGAACGTTGTTTTTTCACCTTAGAACGCCCCGAGTTAAGTAATGGAGTGGCTAGTCTCTTAGGTGTATCGTTTTCCATGCGAAAACATGTGTGTTTCGTCCACTTATAAGTTCGGAACAAAAATCGAGTACATACCAATCCAAATGTCCGGATAAAACCCCGTTCCCATGGTTTAAATGTTGTATATTGGCCTTAAAACATCCCGGTTAACACTTGTTGATCTTGAGATTTTAGATTCCAAAACAAGTGAGTTTCGTCCATTTCCAACTTCGGACCAAAAACCAAGTAAATACCGACCGAACGGACGGACATAAATCTCATTTTTCTGGACGGAACGTTGTTTTTTCACCTTAGAACGCCCCGAGTTAAGTAATGAAGTGGCTAGTCTCTTAGGTGTATCGTTTTCCATGCGAAAACATGTGTGTTTCGTCCACATATAAGTTCGGAACAAAATCGAGTACATACCAAGCCGAATGTCAGGACAAAACCCCGTTCCCATGGTCCAAATGTTCTATATTGGCCTTAAAACGTCCCGGTTAAGACTTGTCGATCTTGAAGTTTTAGATTCCAAAACAAGTGAGTTTCGTCCATTTCCAAGTTCGGACCGAAAACCGAGTAAATACCGACCGAACGGACGGACATAAATCTCGTTTTTACTGACGGAACGTTGTTTTTTTACCTTAGAATGCCCCGAGTTTAGTAATGGACTGGCTAGTCTCTTAGGTGTATCGTTTTCCATGCGAAAACATGTGTGTTTTGTCCACTTATAAGTTCGAAAAAAAATCGATTACGTACCAAGCCGAATGTCCGGACAAAACCCCGTTCCCATGGTCCAAATGTTCTATATTGGCCTTAAAACGTCCCGGCAAAGCCTTGTCGATCTTGAGGTTTTAGATTCCAAAACAAGTGAGTTTCGTCCATTTCCAAGTTCGGACCGAAAACCGAGTAAATACCGACCGAACGGACGTACATAAATCTCGTTTTTATGGACGGAACGTTGTTTTTTCACCTTAGAACGCCCCCAGTTATGTAATGGAGTGGCTAGTCTCTTAGGTGTATCGTTTTCCATGCGAAAACATGTGTGTTTCGTCCACTTATAAGTTCGGAACAAAATCGAGTATATACCAACCCGAATGTCCAGACAAAACCCCGTTCCCATGGTCCAAATGTTCTATATTGGCCTTAAAACATCCCTGTTAAGACTTGTCGATCTTGAAGTTTTGGATTCCAAAACAAGTGAGTTTCGTCCATTTCCAAGTTCGTACCGAAAACCGAGTAAATGCCGACCGAACGGACGGACATAAATTTTGTTTTTACGGACAGAACGTTGTTTTTTCACCTTAGAACGCCCCGAGTTAAGTAATGGAGTGGCTAGTCTCTTAGGTGTATCGTTTTCCATGCGAAAACATGTGTGTTTCGTCCACTTATAAGTTCGGAACAAAAATCGAGTACATACCAATCCAAATGTCCGGATAAAACCCCGTTCCCATGGTCCAAATGTTCTATATTGGCCTTAAAACATCCCGGTTAACACTTGTTGATCTTGAGATTTTAGATTCCAAAACAAGTGAGTTTCGTCCATTTCCAACTTCGGACCAAAAACCAAGTAAATACCGACCGAACGGACGGACATAAATCTCATTTTTCTGGACGGAACGTTGTTTTTTCACCTTAGAACGCCCCGAGTTAAGTAATGAAGTGGCTAGTCTCTTAGGTGTATCGTTTTCCATGCGAAAACATGTGTGTTTCGTCCACATATAAGTTCGGAACAAAATCGAGTACATACCAAGCCGAATGTCAGGACAAAACCCCGTTCCCATGGTCCAAATGTTCTATATTGGCCTTAAAACGTCCCGGTTAAGACTTGTCGATCTTGAAGTTTTAGATTCCAAAACAAGTGAGTTTCGTCAATTTCCAAGTTCGGACCGAAAACCGAGTAAATACCGACCGAACGGACGGACATAAATCTCTTTTTTACGGACGGAACGTTGTTTTTTTACCTTAGAATGCCCCGAGTTTAGTAATGGACTGGCTAGTCTCTTAGGTGTATCGTTTTCCATGCGAAAACATGTGTGTTTTGTCCACTTATAAGTTCGAAAAAAAATCGAGTACATACCAAGCCGAATGTCCGGACAAAACCCCGTTCCCATGGTCCAAATGTTCTATATTGGCCTTAAAACGTCCCGGCAAAGCCTTGTCGATCTTGAGGTTTTAGATTCCAAAACAAGTGAGTTTCGTCCATTTCCAAGTTCGGACCGAAAACCGAGTAAATACCGACCGAACGGACGTACATAAATCTCGTTTTTACGGACGGAACGTTGTTTTTTAACCTTAGAACGCCCCGAGTTATGTAATGGAGTGGCTAGTCTCTTAGGTGTATCGTTTTCCATCCGAAAACATGTGTGTTTCTTCCACTTATAAGTTCGGAACAAAATCGAGTATATACCAACCCGAATGTCCGGACAAAACCCCGTTCCCATGGTCCAAATGTTCTATATTGGCCTTAAAACATCCCTGTTAAGACTTGTCAATCTTGAAGTTTTGGATTCCAAAACAAGTGAGTTTTGTCCATTTCCAAGTTCGTACCGAAAACCGAGTAAATGCCGACCGAACGGACGGACATAAATTTTGTTTTTACGGACAGAACGTTGTTTTTTCACCTTAGAACGCCCCGAGTTAAGTAATGGAGTGGCTAGTCTCTTAGGTGTATCGTTTTCCATGCGAAAACATGTGTGTTTCGTCCACTTATAAGTTCGGAACAAAAATCGAGTACATACCAATCCAAATGTCCGGATAAAACCCCGTTCCCATGGTTTAAATGTTGTATATTGGCCTTAAAACATCCCGGTTAACACTTGTTGATCTTGAGATTTTAGATTCCAAAACAAGTGAGTTTCGTCAATTTCCAAGTTCGGACCGAAAACCGAGTAAATACCGACCGAACGGACGGACATAAATCTCATTTTTCTGGACGGAACGTTGTTTTTTCACATTAGAAAGCCCCGAGTTAAGTAATGGACTGGCTAGTCTCTTAGGTGTATCGTTTTCCATGCGAAAACATTTGTTTTTCGTCCACATATAAGTTCGGAACAAAATCGAGTACATACCAAGCCGAATGTCAGGACAAAACCCCGTTCCCATGGTCCAAATGTTCTATATTAGCCTTAAAAGATCCCAGCTAAGCCTTGTGAATCTTGAGGTTTTAGATTCCAAAACAAGTGAGTTTCGTCTATTTCCAAGTTCAGACCGAAAACCGAGTAAATGCCGACCGAACTGACAGACATAAATCTCGTTTTTACGGACGGAACTTTGTTTTTTCACCTTGGAACGCCCCGAGTTAAGTTATGGACTGGCTAGTCTCTTAGGTGTATCGTTTTCCATGCGAAAACATTTGTGTTTCGTCCACTTATAAGTTCGGAACAAAATCGAGTACATACAAAGCTGAATGTCCAGACAAAACCCCGTTCCCATGGTCCAAATGTTCTATATTGGCCTTAAATCGTCCTCGTTAAGCCTTGTCGATCTTGAGGTTTTAGATTCCAAAACAAGTGAGTTTAGTCTATTTCCAAGTTCAGACCGAAAACCGAGTAAATGCCGACCGAACGGACGGACATAAATCTCGTTTTTATGGACAGAACGTTGTTTTTTCACCTTAGAACGCCCCGAGTTAAGTAATGGAGTGGCTAGTCTCTTAGGAGTGTCGTTTTCTATGCGAAAACATGTGTGTTTCGTCCACTTATTAGTTCTGAACAAAATCGAGTACATACCAACCCGAATGTCCGGACAAAACCCCGTTCCCATGGTCCAAATGTTCAATATTGGCCTTAAACCGTCCCATTTAAGCCTTGTCAATCTTTAGCTTTTAGATTCCAAAACAAGTGAGTTTCGTCCATTTCCAAGTTCGGACTGAAAATCGAGTAAATACCGACCGAACGGACGGACATAAATCTCGTTTTTACGGACGGAACGTTGTTTTTTCACCTTAGAACGCGCCCCGAGTTAAGTAATGGAGTGGCTAGTCTCTTAGGTCTATCGTTTTCCATGCGAAAACATGTGTGTTTCGTCCATTTATAAGTTCGGAACAAAATCGAGTAAATTCCCAGCCAAATGAGAAGACAAAACCACGTTACCATGGTCGAAATGTTCTATATTAGCCTTAAAACATCCCGGTTAAGCCTTGTTAATCTTGAAGTTTGAGATTCCAAAACAAGTGAGTTTCGTCCATTTCCAAGTTCGGACCAAAAACCGAGTAAATGCGGACCGAACGGACGGACACTAATCTTGTTTTTACGGACAGAACGTTGTTTGTTCACCTTAGAACGCCCCGAGTTAAGTAATGGACTGGCTAGTCTCTTAGGTGTATCGTTTTCCATGCAAAAACATTTGTGTTTCGTCCACTTATATGTCCGGACAAAACCCCGTTCCCATGGTCCAAATGTTCTATATTGGCCTTAAACCGTCCCAGTTAAGCCTTGTCGATCTTGAAGTTTAAGATTCCAAAACAAGTGAGTTTCGTCCATTTCCAAGTTCGGAGTGAAAACCGAGTAAATGACGACC
Organism: Aquilegia eximia; assembly: GCA_023053565.1. Lineage (NCBI taxonomy): Eukaryota > Viridiplantae > Streptophyta > Magnoliopsida > Ranunculales > Ranunculaceae > Aquilegia > Aquilegia eximia. Next base: position 755,995 of record JALIGU010000012.1, on the reverse strand, counting down.
GAACGGACGGACATAAATCTCGTTTTTACGCACAGAACGTTGTTTTTTCACCTTAGAACGTTCTCAGTGGCTAGTTTCTTAGGTGTATCGTTTTCCATTCAAAAACATTTGTGTTTCGTCCACTTACAAATTCGGAACAAAATCGAGTACATACCAAGCCGAATGTCCGGACAAAACCCCGTTCCCATGGTCCAAATGTTCTATATTGGCCTTAAACCGTCCCAGTTAAGCCTTGTCGATCTTGATGTTTTAGATTCCAAAACAAGTGAGTTTCGTCCATTTCCAATTTCGGACTGAAAACAGAGTAAATGCCGACCGAACGGACGGACATAAATCTCGTTTTTACAGACAGAACGTTGTTTTTTCACCTTAGAACGCCCCGAGTTAAGTAATGGAGTGGCTAGTCTCTTAGGTGTATCGTTTTCCATGCGAAAACCTGTGTGTTTCGTCCACTTATAAGTTCGAAACAAAAATCGAGTACATACCAAGCCAAATGTCCGGACAAAACCCCGTTCCCATGGTCCAAATGTTCTATATTGGCCTTAAACCGTCCCAGTTAAGCCTTGTCGATCTTGAGGTTTTAGATTCCAAAACAAGTGAGTTTCGTCCATTTCCAAGTTCGGAACGAAAACCGAGTAAATGCCGACCGAACAGTCGGATATAAATCTCATTTTTACGGACGGAACGTTGTTTTTTCACCTTAGAACGCGCCCCGAGTTAAGTAATGGAGTGGCTAGTCTCTTAGGTCTATCGTTTTCCATGCGAAAACATGTGTGTTTCGTCCATTTATAAGTTCGGAACAAAATCGAGTAAATTCCAAGCCAAATGAGAAGACAAAACCACGTTCCCATGGTCCAAATGTTCTATATTGGCCTTAAAACATCCCGGTTAAGCCTTGTTGATCTTGAAGTTTGAGATTCCAAAACAAGTGAGTTTCGTCCATTTCCAAGTTCGGACCAAAAACCGAGTAAATGCGGACCAAACGGACGGACACTAATCTTGTTTTTACGGACAGAACGTTGTTTGTTCACCTTAGAACGCCCCGAGTTAAGTAATGGACTGGCTAGTCTCTTAGGTGTATCGTTTTCCATGCAAAAACATTTGTGTTTCGTCCACTTATATGTCCGGACAAAACCTCGTTCCCATGGTCCAAATGTTCTATATTGGCCTTAAACCGTCCCAGTTAAGCCTTGTCGATCTTGAAGTTTAAGATTCCAAAACAAGTGAGTTTCGTCCATTTCCAAGTTCGGACTGAAAACCGAGTAAATGACGACCGAACGGACGGACATAAATCTCGTTTTTACGCACAGAACGTTGTTTTTTCACCTTAGAACGTTCTGAGTGGCTAGTTTCTTAGGTGTATCGTTTTCCATTCAAAAACATTTGTGTTTCGTCCACTTATAAATTCAGAACAAAATCGAGTACATACCAAGCCGAATGTCCGAACAAAACCCTGTTCCCATGGTCCAAATGTTCTATATTGGCCTTAAACCGTCCCAGTTAAGCCTTGTCGATTCTGATGTTTTAGATTCCAAAACAAGTGAGTTTCGTCCATTTCCAATTTCGGACTGAAAACAGAGTAAATGCCGACCGAACGGACGGACATAAATCTCGTTTTTACAGACAGAACGTTGTTTTTTCACCTTAGAACGCCCCGAGTTAAGTAATGGAGTGGCTAGTCTCTTAGGTGTATCGTTTTCCATGCGAAAACATGTGTGTTTCGTCCACTTATAAGTTCGAAACAAAAATCGAGTACATACCAAGCCAAATGTCCGGACAAAACCCCGTTCCCATGGTCCAAATGTTCTATATTGGCCATAAACCGTCCCAGTTAAGCCTTGTCGATGTTGAGGTTTTAGATTCCAAAACAAGTGAGTTTCGTCCATTTCCAAGTTCGGAACGAAAACTGAGTAAATGCCGACCGAACAGTCGGATATAAATCTCGTTTTTACGGACGGAACGTTGTTTTTTCACCTTAGAACGCGCCCCGAGTTAAGTAATGGAGTGGCTAGTCTCTTAGGTCTATCGTTTTCCATGCGAAAACATGTGTGTTTCGTCCATTTATAAGTTCGGAACAAAATCGAGTAAATTCCAAGCCAAATGAGAAGACAAAACCACGTTCCCATGGTCCAAATGTTCTATATTGGCCTTAAAACATCCCGGTTAAGCCTTGTTGATCTTGAAGTTTGAGATTCCAAAACAAGTGAGTTTCGTCCGTTTCCAAGTTCGGACCAAAAACCGAGTAAATGCGGACCAAACGGACGGACACTAATCTTGTTTTTACGGACAGAACGTTGTTTGTTCACCTTAGAACGCCCCGAGTTAAGTAATGGACTGGCTAGTCTCTTAGGTGTATCGTTTTCCATGCAAAAACATTTGTGTTTCGTCCACTTATATGTCCGGACAAAACCCCGTTCCCATGGTCCAAATGTTCTATATTGGCCTTAAACCGTCCCAGTTAAGCCTTGTCGATCTTGAAGTTTAAGATTCCAAAACAAGTGAGTTTCGTCCATTTCCAAGTTCGGACTGAAAACCGAGTAAATGACGACCGAACGGACGAACATAAATCTCGTTTTTACGCACAGAACGTTGTTTTTTCACCTTAGAACGTTCTGAGTGGCTAGTTTCTTAGGTGTATCGTTTTCCATTCAAAAACATTTGTGTTTCGTCCACTTATAAATTCAGGACAAAACCCCGTTCCCATGGTCCAAATGTTCTATATTGGCCTTAAACCGTCCCAGTTAAGCCTTGTCGATCTTGATGTTTTAGATTCCAAAACAAGTGAGTTTCGTCCATTTCCAATTTCGGACTGAAAACAGTGTAAATGCCGACCGAACGGACGGACATAAATCTCGTTTTTACAGACAGAACGTTGTTTTTTCACCTTAGAACGCCCCGAGTTAAGTAATGGAGTGGCTAGTCTCTTAGGTGTATCGTTTTCCATGCGAAAACATGTGTGTTTCGTCCACTTATAAGTTCGAAACAAAAATCGAGTACATACCAAGCCAAATGTCCGGACAAAACCCCGTTCCCATGGTCCAAATGTTCTATATTGGCCTTAAACCGTCCCAGTTAAGCCTTGTCGATCTTGAGGTTTTAGATTCCAAAACAAGTGAGTTTCGTCCATTTCCAAGTTCTGAACGAAAACCGAGTAAATGCCGACCGAACGGTCGGATATAAATCTCGTTTTTACGGACGGAACGTTGTTTGTTCACCTTAGAACTCCCAAAGTTAAGTAATGGAGTGGCTAGTCTCTTAGGTGTATCGTTTTCCATGCGAAAACATGTGTGTTTCGTCCACTTATTAGTTCGGAACAAAATCGAGTACATACCAACCCGAATGTCCGGACAAAACCCCGTTCCCATGGTCCAAATGTTCAATATTGGCCTTAAACCGTCCCAGTTAAGCCTTGTCGATCTTGAGCTTTTAGATTCCAAAACAAGTGAGTTTCGTCCATTTCCAAGTTCGGACTGAAAATCGAGTAAATGCCGACCGAACGGACGGACATAAATCTCGTTTTTACGTACGGAACGTTGTTTTTCACCTTAGAAGGCCCCGAGTTAAGTAATGGAGTGGCTAGTCTCTTAGGTGTATCATTTTCCATGCGAAAACAAGTGTGTATCGTCCACTTATAATTTCGGAACAAAAATCGAGTACATACCAAGCCGAATGTCCGGATAAAACCCCGTTCCCATGGTCCAAATGTTCTATATTGGCCTTAAAACGTCCTAACTAAGCCTTGTCGATCTTGAGGTTTTAGATTCCAAAACAAGTGAGTTTCGTCCATTTCCATGTTCGGACTGAAAATCGAGTAAATGTCGACCGAACGGACGGACATAAATCACGTTTTTACGGACGGAACGTTGTTTTTTCACTTTAGAACGCCCCGAGTTAAGTAATGGACTGGCTAGAGTCTTAGGTGTATCGTTTTCCATGCGAAACATGTGGGTTTCGTCCACTTATAAGTTCGGAACAAAATCGAGTAAATACCAAGCCAAATGTCCGGACAAAACCCCGTTCCCATGGTCCAAATGTTCGATATTGGCCTTAAACCGTACCAGTTAAGCCTTGTCGATCTTGAAGTTTTAGATTCCAAAACAAGTGAGTTTCGTCCATTTCCAAGTTCGGACCGAAAACCGAATAATTAACGACCGAACGGACGGACATAAATCTCGTTTTTACGGATGGAACGTTGTTTTTTCACCTTAGAACGCTCCGAGTTAAGTAATGGACTGGGTAGTCTCTTTGGTGTATCGTTTTCCATGCGAAAAATGTGTGTTTCGTCCACTTATAAGTGCGGAACAAAAATCGAATACATACCAAGCCGAATTTCCTGATAAAACCCCGTTCCCATGGTCCAAATGTTCTATATTAGCCTTAAAACATCCCAGCTAAGCCTTGTGAATCTTGAGGTTTTAGATTCCAAAACAAGTGAGTTTCGTCTATTTCCAAGTTCAGACCGAAAACCGAGTATATGCCGACCGAACTGACAGACATAAATCTCGTTTTTACGGACAGAACTTTGTTTTTTCACCTTGGAACGCCCCGAGTTAAGTAATGGACAGGCTAGTCTCTTAGGTGTATCATTTTCCATGCGAAAACATTTGTGTTTCGTCCACTTATAAGTTCGGAACAAAATCGAGTACATACAAAGCTGAATGTCCAGACAAAACCCCGTTCCCATGGTCCAAATGTACTATATTGGCCTTAAATCGTCCCAGTTAAGCCTTGTCGATCTTGAGGTTTTAGATTCCAAAACAAGTGAGTTTAGTCTATTTCCAAGTTCAGACCGAAAACCGAGTAAATGCCGACCGAACGGACGGACATAAATCTCGTTTTTATGGACAGAACGTTGTTTTTTCACCTTAGAAGGCCCCGAGTTAAGTAATGGAGTGGCTTGTCTCTTCGGAGTGTCGTTTTCTATGCGAAAACATGTGTGTTTCGTCCACTTATTAGTTCTGAACAAAATCGAGTACATACCAACCCGAATGTCCGGACAAAACCCCGTTCCCATGGTCCAAATGTTCAATATTGGCCTTAAACCGTTCCATTTAAGCCTTGTCAATCTTGAGCTTTTAGATTCCAAAACAAGTGAGTTTCGTCCATTTCCAAGTTCGGACTGAAAATCGAGTAAATGCCGACCGAACGTACGGACATAAATCTCGTTTTTACGGACGGAACGTTGTTTTTCACCTTAGAACGCCCCGAGTTAAGTAATGGAGTGGCTAGTCTCTTAGGTGTATCATTTTCCATGCGAAAACATGTGTGTTTCGTCCACTTATAATTTCGGAACAAAAATCGAGTACATACCAAGCCGAATGTTCGGATAAAACCCCGTTCCCATGGTCCAAATGTTCTATATTGGCCTTAAAACGTCCCGGCTAAGCCTTGTCGATCTTGAGGTTTTAGATTTCAAAACAAGTGAGTTTCGTCCATTTCCAAGTTCGGACTGAAAATCGAGTAAATGCCGACCGAACGGACGGACATAAATCACGTTTTTACGGACGGAACGTTGTTTTTTCACCTTAGAACGCCCCGAGTTAAGTAATGGACTGGCTAGTCTCTTAGGAGTATCGTTTTCCATGCGAAAACATGTGGGTTTCGTCCACTTATAAGTTCGGAACAAAATCGAGTAAATACCAAGCCAAATGTCCGGACAAAACCCCGTTCCCATGGTCCAAATGTTCGATATTGGCCTTAAACCGTCCCGGTTAAGCCTTGCCGATCTGGAAGTTTTAGATTCCAAAACAAGTAAGTTTCGTCCATTTCCAGGTTCGTACCGAAAACCGAGTAAATGCCGACCGAACTGACATACATAAATCTCGTTTTTACGGACGGAACGTTGTTTTTTCACCTTGGAACGCCCCGAGTTAAGTAATGGACTGGCTAGTCTCTTAGGTGTATCATTTTCCATGCGAAAACATTTGTGTTTCGTCCACTTATAAGTTCGGAACAAAATCGAGTACATACAAAGCTGAATGTCCAGACAAAACCCCGTTCCCATGGTCCAAATGTACTATATTGGCCTTAAATCGTCCCAGTTAAGCCTTGTCGATCTTCAGGTTTTAGATTCCAAAACAAGTGAGTTTAGTCTATTTCCAAGTTCAGACCGAAAACCGAGTAAATGCCGACCGAACGGACGGACATAAATCTCGTTTTTATGGACAGAACGTTGTTTTTTCACCTTAGAACGCCCCGAGTTAAGTAATGGAGTGGCTAGTCTCTTAGGTGTGTCGTTTTCTATGCGAAAACATGTGTGTTTCGTCGACTTATTAGTTCTGAACAAAATCGAGTAAATACCAACCAAATGTCCAGACAAAACCCCGTTGCCATGGTCCAAATGTTCGATATTGGCCTTAAACCGTCCCGGTTAAGCCTTGTCGATCTGGAAGTTTTAGATTCCAAAACAAGTAAGTTTCGTCCATTTCCAGGTTCGGACGGAAAACCGAGTAAATGCCGAGCGAACTGACAGACATAAATCAAGTTTTTACAGACGGAACGTTGTTTTTTCACCTTGGAATGCCCCGAGTTAAGTAATGGACTGGCTAGTCTCTTAGGTGTATCGTTTTCCATGCGAAAACATTTGTGTTTCGTCCACTTATAAGTTCGGAACAAAATCGAGTACATACAAAGCTGAATGTCCAGACAAAACCCCGTTCCCATGGTCCAAATGTTCTATATTGGCCTTAAATCGTCCCAGTTAAGCCTTGTCGATCTTGAGATTTTAGATTCCAAAACAAGTGAGTTTAGTCTATTTCCAAGTTCAGACCAAAAACCGAGTAAATGCCGACCGAACGGACGGACATAAATCTCGTTTTTATGGACAGAACGTTGTTTTTTCACCTTAAAACGCCCCGAGTGAAGTAATGGAGTGGCTAGTCTCTTAGGTGTGTCGTTTTCCATGCGAAAACATGTGTGTTTCGTCCACTTATTAGTTCGGAACAAAATCAAGTACATACCAACCCGAATGTCCGGACAAAACCCCGTTCCCATGGTCCAAATGTTCAATATTGGCCTTAAACCGTCCCATTTAAGCCTTGTCAATCTGGAGCTTTTAGATTTCAAATCAAGTGAGTTTCGTCCATTTCCAAGTTCGGACTGAAAATCGAGTAAATGCCGACCGAACGGATGGACATAAATCTCGTTTTTACGGACAGAACGTTGTTTTTCACCTTAGAACGCCCCGAATTAAGTAATGGAGTGACTAGTCTCTTAGGTGTATCGTTTTCCATGCGAAAACATGTGTGTTTCGTCCATTTATAAGTTCGGAACAAAATCGAGTAAATACCAAGCCAAATGTCCGGACAAAACCATGTTTCCATGGTCCAAATGTTAGATATTGGCCTTAAACCGTCCATGTTAAGCCTTGTCGATCTTGAAGTTTTAGATTCCAAAACAAGTGAGTTTCGTCCATTTCCAAGTCCGGACCGAAAACCGAGTAAATGCCAACCGAACAGACGGATATAAATCTCGTTTTTACTTACGGAACGTTGTTTTTTCACCTTAGAACGCCCCAATTTAAGTAATGGACTGGCTAGTCTCTTAGGTGTATCGTTTTCCATGAGAAAACATGTGTTGTTCGTCCACTTATAAGTTCGGAACAAAATCGAGTAAATACCAAGCCAAATGTCCGGACGAAACCCCGTTCCCATGGTCCAAATGTTCTATATTGGCCTTAAAACGTCCCGATTAAGCCTTGTCGATCTTGAAGTTTTAGATTCCAAAACAAGTGAGTTTCGTCCATTTCCAAGTTCGGACAGAAAACCGAGTAAGTACCGACCGAACGGACGGACATAAATCTCGTTTTTACGGGGGGGACGTTGTTTTTTCACCTTAGAACGTCTCGAGTTAAGTAATGGACTGGCTAGTCTCTTAGGTGTATCATTTTCCATGCTAAAACATGTGTGTTTAATCCACTTATAAGATCGGAACAAAAATCGAGTACATAGAATGTCCGAATAAAACCCCGTTCCCATCGTCCAAATGTTCTATATTGGCCTTAAAACGTCCCGGCTAAGCCTTGTGAATCTTGAGGTTTTAAATTCCAAAACAAGTGAGTTTCGTCTATTTCCAAGTTCAGACCGAAAACCGAGTAAATGCCGACCGAACGGACGGACATAAATTTTGTTTTTACGGACAAAACTTTGTTTTAGCACCTTAGAACGCCCCGAGTTAAGTAATGGAGTGGCTAGTCTTTAGGTGTATCGTTTTCCATGCGAAAACATGTGTGTTTCGTCCACTTATAAATTCGGAACAAAATCGAGTAAATACCAAGCCAAATGTCCGGACGAAACCCCGTTCCCATGGTCCAAATGTTCTATATTGGCCTTAAAACGTCCCGGTTAAGCCTTGTCGATCTTGAAGTCTTAGATTCCAAAACAAGTGAGTTTCGTTCATTTCCAAGTTCGGACTGAAAACCGAGTAAATACCGACCGAATGGACGGACATAAATCTCGTTTTTACGGACGGAACGTTGTTTTTGCATCTTAGAACGCCCCGAGTTAAGTAATGGAGTGGCTAGTCTCTTAGGTGTATCGTTTTCCATGCGAAAACATGTGTGTTTCGTCCACTTATAAGTTCGGAACAAAAATAGAGTACATACCAAACCGAATGTCCGGATAAAACCCCGTTCCAATGGTCCAAATGTTCTTTATTGGCCTTAAAACGTCCCGGCTAAGCCTTGTGAATCTTGAGGTTTTAGATTACAAAACAAGTGAGTTTCATCTATTTCCAAGTTCAGACCGAAAACCGAGTAAATGCCGACCGAACGGACGGACATAAATCTCGTTTTTACTGACAAAACGTTGTTTTTTCACCTTAGAACGCCCCGAGTTAAGTAATGCAGTGGCTAGTCTCTTAGGTGTATCGTTTTCCACGCAAAAACATGTGTGTTTCGTCCACTTATTAGTTCGGAACAAAATCGAGTACATACCAAGCCGAATGTCCGGACAAAACCCCGTTCCCATGGTCCAAATGTTCTATATTGGCCTTAAACCGTCCCAGTTAAGCCTTGTCAATCTTGAGGTTTTAGATTCCAAAACAAGTGAGTTTCGTCCATTTCCAAGTTCGGACAGAAAACCGAGTAAATACTGACCGAACGGACGGATATAAATCTCGTTTTTACGGATGGAACGTTGTATTTTCACCTTAGAACACCCCGAGTTAAGTAATGGAGTGGCTAGTCTCTTAGGTGTATCGTTTTCCATGCGAAAACATGTGTGTTTCGTCCACTTATAAGTTCGGAACAAAATCGAGTAAATACCAAGCGAAATGTCCGGACGAAACCCCGTTCCCATGGTCCAAATGTTCTATATTGGCCTTAAAACGTCCCGGTTAAGCCTTGTCGGTCTTGAAGTTTTAGATTCCAAAACAAGTGAGTTTCGTCCATTTCCAAGTTCGGACCGAAAACCGAGTAAATGCCAACCGAACGGACGGACATAAATCTCGTTTTTACCGACGGAACGTTGTTTTTACACCTTAGAAAGCCCCGATTTAAGTAATGGAGTGGCTAGTCTCTTAGGTGTATCGTTTTCCATGCGAAAACATTTGCGTTTCGTCCACTTATAAGTTCGGAACAAAAATCGAGTACATACCAAGCCGAATGTCCGGACAAAACCCCGTTCCTATGGTCCAAATGTTCGATATTGGCCTTAAACCATCCCAGTAAAGCCCTGTCGATCTTTAGGTTTTAGATTCCAAAAAAATTGAGTTTCGTCCATTTCCAAGTTCGGACAGAAAACCGAGTAAATACTGACCGAACGGACGGATATTAATCTCGTTTTTACGGATGGAACGTTGTATTTTCACCTTAGAACGCCCCGAGTTAAGTAATGGAGTGGCTAGTCTCTTAGGTGTATCGTTTTCCATGCGAAAACATGTGTGTTTCGTCCACTTATAAGTTTGGAACAAAATCGAGTAAATACCAAGCCAAATGTCCGGACAAAACCCCGTTCCCATGGTCCAAATGTTCTATATTGGCCTTAAAACGTCCCGGCTAAGCCTTGTGAATCTTGAGGTTTTAAATTCCAAAACAAGTGAGTTTCGTCTATTTCCAAGTTCAGACCGAAAACCGAGTAAATGCCGACCGAACGGACGAACATAAATTTTGTTTTAACGGACATAACTTTGTTTTTTTACCTTAGAACGCCCGGAGTTAAGTAATGGAGTGGCTAGTCTCTTAGGTGTATCATTTTCCATGCGAAAACATGTGTGTTTCGTCCACTTATAAGTTCGGAACAAAATCGAGTAAATACCAAGCCAAATGTCCGGACGAAACCCCGTTCCCATGGTCCAAATGTTCTATATTGGCCTTAAAACGTCCCGGTTAAGCCTTGTCGATCTTGAAGTTTTAGATTCCAAAACAAGTGAGTTTCGACCATTTCCATGTTCGGACCGAAAACCGAGTATATGCCAACCGAACGGACGGACATAAATCTCGTTTTTACGGACGGAACGTTGTTTTTTCACCTTAGAATGCCCCGAGTTAAGTAATGGAGTGGCTAGTCTCTTAGGTGTATCGTTTTCCATGCGAAAACATGTGTGTTTCGTCCACTTATAAGTTCGGAACAAAAATTGAGTACATACCAAACCGAATGTCCGGATAAAACCCCGTTCCTATGGTCCAAATGTTCTTTATTGGCCTTAAAACGTCCCGGCTAAGCCTTGTGAATCTTGAGGTTTTAGATTCCAAAACAAGTGAGTTTCATCTATTTCCAAGTGCAGACTGAAAACCGAGTAAATGCCGACCGAACGGACGGACATAAATCTCGTTTTTACTGACAAAACCTTGTTTTTTCACCTTAGAACGCCCCGAGTTAAGTAATGCAGTTGCTAGTCTCTTAGGTGTATCGTTTTCAATGCAAAAACATGTGTGTTTCGTCCACTTATTAGTTCGGAACAAAATCGAGTACATACCAAGCCGAATGTCCGGACAAAACCCCGTTCCCATGGTCCAAATGTTCTATATTGGCCTTAAACCGTCCCAGTTAAGCCTTGTCAATCTTGAGGTTTTAGATTCCAAAACAAGTGAGTTTCGTCCATTTCCAAGTTCGGACAGAAAACCGAGTAAATACTGACTGAACGGACGGATATAAATCTCGTTTTTACGGATGGAACGTTGTATTTTCACCTTAGAACGCCCCGAGTTAAGTAATGGAGTGGCTAGTCTCTTAGGTGTATCGTTTTCCATGCGAAAACATGTGTGTTTCGTCCACTTATAAGTTTGGAACAAAATCGAGTAAATACCAAGCCAAATGTCCGGACAAAACCCCGTTCCCATGGTCCAAATGTTCTATATTGGCCTTAAAACGTCCCGGTTAAGCCTTGTCGATCTTGAAGTCTTAGATTCCAAAACAAGTGAGTTTCGTTCATTTCCAAGTTCGGACTGAAAACCGAGTAAATACCGACCGAATGGACGGACATAAATCTCGTTTTTACGGACGGAACGTTGTTTTTTCACATTAGAACGCCCCGAGTTAAGTAATGGACTGGCAAGGCTCTTAGGTGTATCATTTTCCATGCGAAAACATTTGTGTTTCGTCCACTTATAAGTTCGGAACAAAAATCGAGTACATACCAAGCCGAATGTTCGGATAAAATCCCGTTCCCATGGTCCAAAGGTTCTATATTGGCCTTAAAACGTCCCGGCTAAGCCTTGTGAATCTTGTTGTTTTAGATTCCAAAACAAGTGAGTTTCGTCCATTTCCAAGTTCGGACCGAAAACCAAGTAAATACCAACCGAACGGACGGATATAAATCTCGTTTTTACGGACGGAACGTTGTTTTTTCACCTTAGAACGCCCCGATTTAAGGAATGGACTGGCTAGTCTCTTAGGTGTATCGTTTTCCATGTGAAAACATGTGTGGTTCGTCCACTTATAAGTTCGGAACAAAATCAAGTAAATACCAAGCCAAATGTCCGGACGAAACCCCGTTCCCATGGTCCAAATGTTCTATATTGGCCTTAAAACGTCCCGGTTAAGCTTTGTCGATCTTGAAGTTTTAGATTCCAAAACAAGTGAGTTTCGTCCATTTCCAAGTTCGGACAAAAAACCGAGTAAGTACCGACCGAACGGACGGACATAAATCTCATTTTTACGGACGGAACGTTGTTTTTTCACCTTAGAACGCCCCGAGTTAAGTAATGGACTGGCTAGTCTCTTAGGTGTATCGTTTTCCATGCTAAAACATGTGTGTTTAATCCACTTATAAGATCGGAACAAAAATCGAGTACATACCAAGCCGAATGTCCGAATAAAACCCCGTTCCCATGGTCCAAATGTTCTATATTGGCCTTAAAACGTCCCGACTAAGCCTTGTGAATCTTGAGGTTTTAAATTCTAAAACAAGTGAGTTTCGTCTATTTCCAAGTTCAGACCGAAAACCGAGTAAATGCCGACCAAACGGACGGACATAAATTTTGTTTTTACGGATAAAACTTTGTTTTTTCACCTTAGAACGCCCCGAGTTAAGTAATGGAGTGGCTAGTCTCTTAGGTGTATCGTTTTCCATGCGAAAACATTTGCGTTTCGTCCATTTATAAGTTCGGAACAAAAATCGAGTACATACCAAGCCGAATGTCCAGACAAAACCCCGTTCCCTTGGTCCAAATGTTCGATATTGGCCTTAAACCATCCCAGTTAAGCCTTGTCGATCTGTAGGATTTAGATTCCAAAAAAATTGAGTTTCGTCCATTTCCAAGTTCGGACAGAACCGAGTAAATACTGACCGAACGGACGGACATAAATCTCGTTTTTACGGACGGAACGTTGTATTTTCACCTTAGAACGCCCCGAGTTAAGTAATGGACTGGCTAGTCTCTTAGGTGTATCGTTTTCCATGCTAAAACATGTGTGTTTCATCCACTTATAAGATCGGAAAAAAAATCGAGTACATACCAAGCCGAATGTCCGGATAAAACCCCGTTCCCATGGTCCAAATGTTCTATATTGGCCTTAAAACGTCCCGGCTAAGCCTTGTGAATCTTGAGGTTTTAGATTCCAAAACAAGTGTGTTTCGTCTATTTCCAAGTTCAGACCGAAAACCGAGTAAATGCCGACCGAACGGACGGACATAAATTTTGTTTTTACTGACAGAACTTTGTTTTTTCACCTTAGAACGCCCCGAGTTAAGTAATGGAGTGGCTAGTCACTTAGGTGTATCGTTTTCCATGCGAAAACATGTGTGTTTCGTCCGCTTATAAGTTTGGAACAAAATCGAGTAAATACCAAGCCAAATGTCTGGACAAAACCCCGTTCCCATCTCCAAATGTTCTATATTGGCCTTAAAACGTCCCGGTTAAGCCTTGTCGATCTTGAAGTCTTAGATTCCCAAACAAGTGAGTTTCGTTCATTTCCAAGTTCGGACTGAAAACCGAGTAAATACCGACCGAACGGACGGAAATAAATCTCGTTTTTACGGACGGAACGTTGTTTTTGCACCTTAGAACGCCCCGAGTTAAGTAATGGAGTGGCTAGTCTCTTAGGTGTATCGTTTTCCATGCGAAAACATGTGTGTTTCGTCCACTTATAAGTTCGGAACAAAAATCGAGTACATACCAAACCGAATGTCCGGATAAAACCCCGTTCCTATGGTCCAAATATTCTATATTGGCCTTAAAACGTCCGGGCTAAGCCTTGTGAATCTTGAGGTTTTAGAATCCAAAAAGTGAGTTTCGTCCATTTCCAAGTTCGGACTGAAAACCGAGTAAATGCCAACCGAACGGACGGATATAAATCTCGTTTTTACGGACGGAACGTTATTTTTTCACCTTAGAACGCCCCGATTTAAGTAATGGACTGGCTAGTCTCTTAGGTGTATCGTTTTCCATGCGAAAACATGTGTGGTTCGTCCACTTATAAGTTCGGAACAAAATCAAGTAAATACCAAGCCAAATGTTCGGACGAAACCCCGTTCCCATGGTCCAAATGTTCTATATTGGCCTTAAAACGTCCCGGTTAAGCCTTGTCGATCTTGAAGTTTTAGATTCCAAAACAAGTGAGTTTCGTCCATTTCCAAGTTCGGACAAAAAACCGAGTAAGTACCGACCGAACGGACTGACATAAATCTCGTTTTTACGGACGGAACGTTGTTTTTTCACCTTAGAATGCCCCGAGTTAAGTAATGGATTGGCTAGTCTCTTAGGTGTATCGTTTTCCATGCTAAAACATGTGTGTTTAATCCACTTATAAGATCGGAACAAAAATCGAGTACATACCAAGCCGAATGTCCGAATAAAACCCCGTTCCCATGGTCCAAATGTTCTATATTGGCCTTAAAACGTCCCGACTAAGCCTTGTGAATCTTGAGGTTTTAAATTCTAAAACAAGTGAGTTTCGTCTATTTCCAAGTTCAGACCGAAAACCGAGTAAATGCCGACCGAACGGACGGACATAAATCTCGTTTTTACTGACAGAACATTGTTTTTTCACCTTAGAACGCCCCGAGTTAAGTAATGGAGTGGCTAGTCACTTAGGTGTATCGTTTTCCATGCGAAAACATGTGTGTTTCGTCCACTTATTAGTTCGGAACAAAATCGAGTACATACCAAGCCGAATGTCCGGACAAAACCCCGTTCCCATGGTCCAAATGTTCTATATTGGCCTTAAACCGTCCCAGTTAAGCCTTGTCAATCTTGAGGTTTTAGATTCCAAAACAAGTGAGTTTCGTCCATTTCCAAGTTCGGACCGAAAACCGAGTAAATGCCAACCGAACGGACGGACATAAATCTCGTTTTTACGGACGGAACGTTGTTTTTTCACCTTAGAACGCCCCGAGTTAAGTAATGGAGTGGCTAGTCTCTTAGGTGTATCGTTTTCCATGCGAAAACATGCGTGTTTCGTCCACTTATAAGTTCGGAACAAAAATAGAGTACATACCAAACCGAATGTCCGGATAAAACCCCTTTCCTATGGTCCAAATGTTCTATATTGGCCTTAAAACGTCCCGGCTAAGCCTTGTGAATCTTGAGGTTTTAGATTCCAAAACAAGTGAGTTTCATCTATTTCCAAGTTCAGACCGAAAACCGAGTAAATGCCGACCGAACGGACGGACATAAATCTCGTTTTTACTGACAGAACATTGTTTTTTCACCTTAGAACGCCCCGAGTTAAGTAATGGAGTGGCTAGTCACTTAGGTGTATCGTTTTCCATGCGAAAACATGTGTGTTTCGTCCACTTATTAGTTCGGAACAAAATCGAGTACATACCAAGCCGAATGTCCGGACAAAACCACGTTCCCATGGTCCAAATGTTCTATATTGGCCTTAAACCGTCCCAGTTAAGCCTTGTCAATCTTGAGGTTTTAGATTCCAAAACAAGTGAGTTTCGTCCATTTCCAAGTTCGGACTGAAAACCGAGTAAATGCCAACCGAACGGACGGACATAAATCTCGTTTTTACGGACGGAACGTTGTTTTTTCACCTTAGAACGCCCCGAGTTAAGTAATGGACTGGCTAGTCTCTTAGGTGTATCGTTTTCCATGCTAAAACATGTGTGTTTAATCCATTTATAAGATCGGAACAAAAATCGAGTACATACCAAGCCGAATGTCCGAATAAAACCCCGTTCCCATGGTCCAAATGTTCTATATTGGCCTTAAAACGTCTCGGCTAAGCCTTGTGAATCTTGAGGTTTTAAATTCCAAAACAAGTGAGTTTCGTCTATTTCCAAGTTCAGACCGAAAACCGAGTAAATGCCGACCGAACGGACGAACATAAATTTTGTTTTAACGGACAGAACTTTGTTTTTTTACCTTAGAACGCCCCGAGTTAAGTAATGGAGTGGCTAGTCTCTTAGGTGTATCGTTTTCCATTCGAAAACATGTGTGTTTCGTCCACTTATAAGTTCGGAACAAAATCGAGTAAATACCAAGCCAAATGTCCGGACGAAACCCCGTTCCCATGTCCAAATGTTCTATATTGGCCTTAAAACGTCCCGGTTAAGCCTTGTCGATCTTGAAGTTTTAGATTCCAAAACAAGTGAGTTTCCTTCATTTCCAAGTTCGGACTGAAAACCGAGTAAATACCGACCGAACGGACGGACATAAATCTCGTTTTTACGGACGGAACGTTGTTTTTGCACCTTAGAACGCCCCGAGTTAAGTAATGGAGTGGCTAGTCTCTTAGGTGTATCGTTTTCCATGCGAAAACATGTGTGTATCGTCCACTTATAAGTTCGGAACAAAAATAGAGTACATACCAAACCGAATGTCCGGATAAAACCCCGTTCCTATGGTCCAAATGTTCTACATTGGCCTTAAAACGTCCCGGCTAAGCCTTGTAAATCTTGAGGTTTTAGATTCCAAAACAAGTGAGTTTCATCTATTTCCAAGTTCAGACCGAAAACCGAGTAAATACCGACCGAACGGACGGACTTAAATCCCGTTTTTACTGACAGAACATTGTTTTTTCACCTTGGAACGCCCCGAGTTGGGTAATGGAGTGGCTAGCCACTTAGGTGTATCGTTTTCCATGCGAAAACATGTGTGTTTCGTCCACTTATTAGTTCGGAACAAAATCGAGTACATACCAAGCCGAATGTCCGGACAAAACCCCGTTCCCATGGTCCAAATGTTCTATATTGGCCTTAAAACGTCCCGGTTAAGCCTTGTGAATCTTGAGGTTTTAAATTCCAAAACAAGTGAGTTTCGTCTATTTCCAAGTTCAGACCGAAAACCGAGTAAATGCCGACCGAACGGACGAACATAAATTTTGTTTTTACGGATAGAACTTTGTTTTTTCAGCTTAGAACGCCCCGAGTTAAGTAATGGAGTGGATAGTCTCTTAGGTGTATCGTTTTCCATGCGAAAACATGTGTGTTTCGTCCACTTATAAGTTCGGAACAAAATCGAGTATATACCAAGCCAAATGTCCGGACGAAACCCCGTTCCCATGGTCCAAATGTTCTATATTGGCCTTAAAACGTCCCGGTTAAGCCTTGTCGATCTTGAAGTTTTAGATTCCAAAACAAGTGAGTTTCGTCCATTTCCAAGTTCGGACCGAAAACCGAGTAAATGCCAACCGAACGGACGAACTTAAATCTCGTTTTTACGGACGGAACGTTGTTTTTTCACCTTAGAACGCCCCGAGTTAAGTAATGGACTGGCAAGGCTCTTAGGTGTATCGTTTTCCATGCGAAAATATGTGCGATTCGTCCACTTATAAGTTCGGAACAAAAATCGAGTACATACCAAGCCGAATGTTCGGACAAAACCCCGTTCCCATGGTCCAAATGTTCGATATTGGCCTTAAACCGTCCCAGTTAAGCCTTGTCAATCTGTAGGTTTTAGATTCCAAAAAAATTGAGTTTCGTCCATTTCCAAGTTCGGACAGAAAACCGATTAAATACTGACCGAACGGACGGACATAAATCTCGTTTTTACGGACGGAACGTTGTTTTTTCACCTTAGAACGCCCCGAGTTAAGTAATGGAGTGGCTAGTCTCTTAGGAGTATCGTTTTCCATGCGAACACATGTGTGTTTCGTCCACTTATAAGTTCGGAACAAAAATCGAGTACATACCAAACCGAATGTCCGGATAAAACCCCGTTCCATTGGTCCAAAAGTTCTATATTGGCCTTAAAACGTCCCGGCTAATCCTTGTGAATCTTGAGGTTTTAGATTCCAAAACAAGTGAGTTTCATCTATTTCCAAGTTCAGACTGAAAACCGAGTAAATGCCGACCGAACGGACGGATATAAATTTTGGTTTTGCAGACAGAACATTGTTTTTTCACCTTAGAACGCCCCGAGTTAAGTAATGGACTGGCTAGTCTCTTAGGTGTATCGTTTTCCATGCTAAAACATGTGTGTTTAATCCATTTATAAGATCGGAACAAAAATCGAGTACATACCAAGCCGAATGTCCGAATAAAACCCCGTTCCCATGGTTTAAATGTTCTATATTGGCCTTAAAACGTCTCGGCTAAGCCTTGTGAATCTTGAGGTTTTAAATTCCAAAACAAGTGAGTTTCGTCTATTTCCAAGTTCAGACCGAAAACCGAGTAAATGCCGACCGAACGGACGAACATAAATTTTGTTTTAACGGACAGAACTTTGTTTTTTTACCTTAGAACGCCCCGAGTTAAGTAATGGAGTGGCTAGTCTCTTAGGTGTATCGTTTTCCATTCGAAAACATGTGTGTTTCGTCCACTTATAAGTTCGGAACAAAATCGAGTAAATACCAAGCCAAATGTCCGGACGAAACCCCGTTCCCTTGTCCAAATGTTCTATATTCGCCTTAAAACGTCCCGGTTAAGCCTTGTCGATCTTGAAGTTTTAGATTCCAAAACAAGTGAGTTTCCTTCATTTCCAAGTTCGGACTGAAAACCGAGTAAATACCGACCGAACGGACGGACATAAATCTCGTTTTTACGGACGGAACGTTGTTTTTGCACCTTAGAACGCCCCGAGTTAAGTAATGGAGTGGCTAGTCTCTTAGGTGTATCGTTTTCCATGCGAAAACATGTGTGTATCGTCCACTTATAAGTTCGGAACAAAAATAGAGTACATACCAAACCGAATGTCCGGATAAAACCCCGTTCCTATGGTCCAAATGTTCTATATTGGCCTTAAAACGTCCCGGCTAAGCCTTGTGAATCTTGAGGTTTTAGATTCCAAAACAAGTGAGTTTCATCTATTTCCAAGTTCAGACCGAAAACCGAGTAAATGCCGACCGAACGGACGGACTTAAATCCCGTTTTTACTGACAGAACATTGTTTTTTCACCTTGGAACGCCCCGAGTTGAGTAATGGAGTGGCTAGCCACTTAGGTGTATCGTTTTCCATGCGAAAACATGTGTGTTTCGTCCACTTATTAGTTCGGAACAAAATCGAGTACATACCAAGCCGAATGTCCGGACAAAACCCCGTTCCCATGGTCCAAATGTTCTATATTGGCCTTAAAACGTCCCGGTTAAGCCTTGTGAATCTTGAGGTTTTAAATTCCAAAACAAGTGAGTTTCGTCTATTTCCAAGTTCAGACCGAAAACCGAGTAAATGCCGACCGAACGGACGAACATAAATTTTGTTTTTACGGATAGAACTTTGTTTTTTCACCTTAGAACGCCCCGAGTTAAGTAATGGAGTGGATAGTCTCTTAGGTGTATCGTTTTCCATGCGAAAACATGTGTGTTTCGTCCACTTATAAGTTCGGAACAAAATCGAGTATATACCAAGCCAAATGTCCGGACGAAACCCCGTTCCCATGGTCCAAATGTTCTATATTGGCCTTAAAACGTCCCGGTTAAGCCTTGTCGATCTTGAAGTTTTAGATTCCAAAACAAGTGAGTTTCGTCCATTTCCAAGTTCGGACAGAAAACCGAGTAAATGCCAACCGAACGGACGAACTTAAATCTAGTTTTTACGGACGGAACGTTGTTTTTTCACCTTAGAACGCCCCGAGTTAAGTAATGGACTGGCAAGGCTCTTAGGTGTATCGTTTTCCATGCGAAAATATGTGCGATTCGTCCACTTATAAGTTCGGAACAAAAATCGAGTACATACCAAGCCGAATGTTCGGACAAAACCCCGTTCCCATGGTCCAAATGTTCGATATTGGCCTTAAACCGTCCCAGTTAAGCCTTGTCAATCTGTAGGTTTTAGATTCCAAAAAAATTGAGTTTCGTCCATTTCCAAGTTCGGACAGAAAACCGATTAAATACTGACCGAACGGACGGACATAAATCTCGTTTTTACGGACGGAACGTTGTTTTTTCACCTTAGAACGCCCCGAGTTAAGTAATGGAGTGGCTAGTCTCTTAGGAGTATCGTTTTCCATGCGAACACATGTGTGTTTCGTCCACTTATAAGTTCGGAACAAAAATCGAGTACATACCAAACCGAATGTCCGGATAAAACCCCGTTCCATTGGTCCAAAAGTTCTATATTGGCCTTAAAACGTCCCGGCTAATCCTTGTGAATCTTGAGGTTTTAGATTCCAAAACAAGTGAGTTTCATCTATTTCCAAGTTCAGACTGAAAACCGAGTAAATGCCGACCGAACGGACGGATATAAATTTTGGTTTTGCAGACAGAACATTGTTTTTTCACCTTAGAACGCCCCGAGTTAAGTAATGGACTGGCTAGTCTCTTAGGTGTATCGTTTTCCATGCTAAAACATGTGTGTTTCGTCCATTTATAAGTTCGGAACAAAAATCCAGTACATACTAAGCCGAATGTCCGGATAAAACCCTGTTCCCATGGCCCAAATGTTCTATATTGGCGTTAAAACGTCCCGGCAAAGCCTTGTGAATCTTGAGGTTTTAGATTCCAAAACAAGTGAGTTTCGTGTATTTCTATGTTCAGACCAAAAACCGAGTAAATGCCGACCGAACGGACGGACATAAATCTCGTTTTTACGGACGGAACGTTGTTTTTTCACCTTAGAACGCTCCGAGTTAAGTAATGGAGTGGCTAGTCTCTTAGGTGTATTGTTTTCCATGCGAAAACATGTGTGTTTCGTCCACTTATAAGTTCGGAACAAAAATCGAGTACATACCAAGCCGAATGTCCGGACAAAACGCCGTTCCGATGGTCCAAATGTTCTATATTGGCCTTAAACCGTCCCAGTTAAGCCTTGTCGATCTTGAGGTTTTAGATTCCAAAACAAGTGAGTTTCGTCCATTTCAAAGTTCGGACCGAAAACCGAGTAAATACCGACCGAACGGACGGACATAAATCTCGTTTTTACGGACGGAACGTTGTTTTTTCACCTTAGAACGCCCCGAGTTAAGTAATGGAGTGGCTAGTCTCTTAGGTGTATTGTTTTCCATGCAAAAACATGTGTGTTTCGTCAACTTATAAGTTCGGAACAAAAATCGAGTACATACCAAGTCGAATGTCCGGACAAAACCCAGTTCCCATGGTCCAAATGTTCTATATTAGCCTTAAAATGTCCCGGTTAAGCCTTGTCGATCTTGAAGTTTTAGATTCCAAAACAAGTGAGTTTCGTCGATTTCCAAGTTCAGACAAAAAACCGAGTAAATGCCGATCGAGCGGACGGATATAAATTTTGGTTTTACAGACAAAACGTTGTTTTTTCACCTTAGAACGCCCCTAGTTAAGTAATGGACTGGCTAGTCTCTTAGGTGTATCGTTTTCCATGCGAAAACATGTGTGTTTCGTGCACTTATAAGTTCGGAACAAAATCGAGTACATACCAACCCGAATGTCCGGTCAAAACCCCGTTCCCAGGGTCCAAATGTCTAATATTGGCCTTAAAACGTCCCGGTCAAGCCTTGTCGATCTTGAAGTTTTAGATTCCAAAACAAGTGAGTTTCGTCTATTTCCAAGTTCGGACCGAAAACCGAGTAAATGCCGACCGAACGGACGGACATAAATCTTGTTTTTACGGACGGAACGTTGTTTTCTCATCTTAGAACGCCCCGAGTTGAGTAATGGAGTGGCTAGTCTCTTAGGTGTATCGTTTTCCATGCGAAAACATGTGTGTTTCGTCCACTTATAAGTTCGGAACAAAATCGAGTACATACCAAGCCGGATGTACGGACAAAACCCCGTTCCCATGGTCCAAATGTTGTATATTGGCCTTAAACCGTCCCAGTTAAGCCATGTCGATCTTGAGGTTTTAGATTCCAAAAGAAGTGAGTTTAGTCCATTTCCAAGTTCGCACTGAAAACCGAGTAAATGCCGACCGAACGGACGGACATAAATCTCGTTTTTAAGGACAGAACGTTGTTTTTTCACCTTAAAACGCCCCGAGTTAAGTAATGGAGTGGCAAGTCTCTTAGGTGTATCGTTTTCCATGCGAAAACATGTGTGTTTCGTCCACTTATAGGTTCGGAACAAAATCGAGTAAATACTAAGCCAAATGTCCGGACAAAACCCCGTTCCCATGGTCTAAATATTCTATATTGGCCTTAAAACGTCCCGGTTAAGCCTTGTCGATCATGAAGTTTTAGATTTCAAAACAAGTGAGTTTCGTCCATTTCTAAGTTCGGACCGAAAACCGAGTAAATGCCGACTGAACGGATGGACATAAATCTCATTTTTACAGAAGGAACGTTGTTTTTTCACCTTAGAACGCCCCGAGTTAAGTAATGGACTGGCTAGTTTCTTAGGTGTATCGTTTTCCATGCGAAAATATTTGTGTTTCATCCACTTATAAGTTCGTAACAAAATCGAGTACATACCAAGCCGAATGTCCGGACAAAACCCCGTTCCCATGGTACAAATGTTCTATATTGGCCTTAAACCGTCCCAGTTAAGCCTTGTCGATCTTGAGGTTTTAGATTCCAAAACAAGTGAGTTTCGTCCATTTCCAAGTTCGGACAGAAAACCGAGTAAATACCGACCGAGCGGACGGACATAAATCTCGGTTTTACAGACGGAACGTTGTTTTTTCAACTTAGAACGCCCCGAGTTAAGTAATAGAGTGGCTAGTCTCTTAGGTGTATCATTTTCCATGGGAAAACATGTGTGTTCCGTCCACTTATAAGTTCGAAACAAAATCGAGTAAATACCAAGCCAAATGTCCGGACAAAACCCCTGTTCCCATGGTCCAAATGTTCTATATTGGCCTTAAAACGTACCGGTTAAGCCTTATCGATCTTGAATTTTTAGATTCCAAAACAAGTGAGTTTCGTCCATTTCCAAGTTCGGACCGAAAACCGAGTAAAGGCCGACCTAACGAACGGACATAAATCTTGTTTTTACGGACAGAACGTTGTTTTTTCACCTTAGAATGCCCCGAGTCAAGTAATGGAGTGGCTAGTCTCTTAGGTGTATCGTTTTCCATGCGAAAACATGTGTGTTTCGTCCACTTATAAGTTCGGAAGAAAATCGAGTAAATACCAAGCCAAATGTCCGGACAAAACCCTGTTCCCATGGTCCAATTGTTCTATATTGGCCTTAAAACGTCCCGGTTAAGCCATTCCGATCTTGAAGTTTTAGATTCCAAAACAAGTGAGTTTCGTGCATTTACAAGTTTGGACCGAAAACCGAGTAAATGCCGACCGAACGGATGGACATAAATCTCGTTTTTACGGACGAAACGTTGTTTTTTCACCTAAGAACGCCCCGAGTTAAGTAATAGAGTGGCTAGTCTCTTAGGTGTATCGTTTTCCATGCGAAAACATGTGTGTTTCGTCCACTTATAAGTTCGGAACAAAAATAGAGAACATACCAAGCGAAATGTATGGACAAAACCTCGTTCCCATGGTCCAAATGTTCTATATTGGCCTTAAAATGTCCCGGTTAGGTGTTTTCGATCTTGAAGTTTTAGATTCCAAAACAAGTGAGTTTCGTCCATTTCCAAGTTCGGACCGAAAACCGAGTAAATGCCGACCGAACAGATGGACATAAATATCGTTTTTACGGACGGAACGTTGTTTTTTCACCTTAGAACGCCCCGAGTTAAGTAATGGAGTGACTTGTCTCTTAGGTGTATGCTTTTCCATGCGAAAACATGTGTGTTTCGTCCACTTATAAGTTCAGAACAAAATCGAGTACATACCAAGCCGAATGTACGGACAAAACCCCATTCCCATGGTCCAAATGTTCTATATTGGCCATAAACCGTCCCAGTTAAGCCTTGTCGATCTTGAGGTTTTAGATTCCAAAACAAGTGAGTTTCGTCCATTTCCAAGTTCGGATCGAAAACCGAGTAAATGCCAACCGAACGGACGGACATAAATTTTGTTTTTACGGACAAAACGTTGTTTTTTCACCTTAGAACGCCCCGAGTTAAGTAATGGAGTGGCTTGTCTGTTAGGTGTATGCTTTTCCATGCGAAAACATGTGTGTTTCGTCCACTTATAAGTTCGAAACAAAAATCGAGTACATACCAACCCGAATGTCCGGATAAAACCCCGTTCCCATGGTCCAAATGTTCTATATTGGCCTTAAAACGTCCCAGCTAAGCCTTGTCGATCTTGAGGTTTTAGATTCCAAAACAAGTGAGTTTCGTCCATTTCCAAGTTCGGACCGAAAACTGAGTAAATGCCGACAGAACGGACAGACATAAATCTCGTTTTTATGGACAGAACGTTGTTTTTTCACCTTAGAACGCCCTGAGTTAAGTAATGGAGTGGCTAGTCTCTTAGGTGTATCGTTTTCCATGCGAAAACATATGTGTTTCGTCCACTTATACGTTCTGAACAAAATCGAGTACATACCGAATGTCCGGACAAAACCCCGTTCCCATTGTTCAAATGTTCTATATTGGCCTTAAACCGTCCCAGTTAAGCCTTGTCGATCTTGAAGTTTTTGATTCCAAAACAAGTGAGTTTCGTCCATTTCCAATTTCGGACAAAAAACCGAGTAAACGCCGACCGAACGAACGGACTGGCTAGTCTCTTAGGTGTATCATTTTCCATGCGAAAACATGTGTGTTTCGTCCACTTATAAGTTTGGAACAAAATCGAGTACATACCAAGCCGAATGTCCGGATAAAACCCCGTTCCCATAGTCGAAATGTTCTATATTGGCCTTAAAACGTCCCGGTTAAGCCTTGTCGATCTTGAGGTTTCAGATTCCAAAACAAGTGAGTTTCGTCGTTTTCCAAGTTCGGACCAAAAATCGAGTAAATGCCGACCAAACGGACGGACATAAATCTCGTTTTTACGGACAGAACGTTGTTTTTTCACCTTAGAACGCCCTGAGTTAAGTAATGGAGTGGCTAGTCTCTTAGGTGTATCGTTTTTCATGCGAAAACATGTGTGTTTCGTCCACTTATAAGTTTGGAACAAAATCGAGTACATACCAAGCCGAATGTCCGGACAAAACCCCGTTCCCATGGTCCAATGTTCTATATTGACCTTAAACCGTCTCAGTTAAGCCTTGTCGATCTTGAGGTTTTAGATTCCAAAACAACTGAGTTTCGTCCATTTTCAAGTTCGGACCGAAAACCGAGTAAATGCCGACCGAACGGGCAGACATAAATCTCGTTTTTATGGACAGAACGTTGTTTTTTCACCTTAGAACGCCCTGAGTTAAGTAATGGAGTGGCTAGTCTCTTAGGTGTATCGTTTTCCATGCGAAAACATGTGTGTTTCGTCCACTTAAAAGTTCGGAACAAAATCGAGTAAATACAAGGCCAAATGTCCGGACAAATCCCCGTTCCCAAGGTCCAAATGTTCTATATTGGCCTTAAAACGTCCCGGCTAAGCTTTGTGAATCTTGAGGTTTTAGATTCCAAAACAAGTGAGTTTCGTCCATTTCCAAGTTCGGACCGAAAACCGAGTAAATGCCTACTGAACGGACGGACATAAATCTCGTTTTTACGGACAAAACGTTGTTTTTTCACCTTCGAACGCCTTGAGTTAAGTAATGGAGTGGCTAGTCTCTTAGGTGTATTGTTTTCCATGGGAAAACATGTGTGTTTCGTCCACTTATAAGTTCGGAACAAAATCGAGTAAATACCAAGCCAAATGTCCAGACAAAACCCTGTTCCCATGGTCCAAATGTTTTATGTTGGCCTTAAAATGTCCCGGTTAAGCCTTGTCGATCTTGAAGTTTTAGATTCCAAAACAAGTGAGTTTCGTCCATTTCCAAGTTCGGACCGAAAACCGAGTAAATGCCGACCGAACGGATGGACATAAATCTCGTTTTTACGGACGGAACGTTGTGTTTTCACCTTAGAACGCCCCGAGTTAAGTAATGGACTGGCTAGTCTCTTAGGTGTATCATTTTCCATGCGAAAACATGTGTGTTTCGTCCACTTATATGTTCGAAACAAAATAGAGTACATACCAAGCCGAATATCGGGACAAAACCCCGTTCCCATTCTTCCAATGTTCTATATTGGCCTTAAACCGTCCCAGTTAAGCATTGTCGATCTTGAGGTTTTAGATTCCAAAACAAGTGAGTTTCGTACATTTCCAAGTTCGGACCGAAAATCGAGTAAATGTCGACCGAACGGACGGACATAAATCTCATTTTTACGGACGGAACGTTGTTTTTTCACCTTTGAACGCCCCGAGTTAAGTAATGGACTGGCTAGTCTCTTAGGTGTATCATTTTCCATGCGAAAATATGTGTGTTTCGTCCACTTATAAGTTCGGAACAAAAATCGAGTACATTCCAAGCCGAATGCCCGGATAAAACCCCGTTCCCATGGTCCAAATGTTCTATATTGGCCTTAAAACGTCCCGGCTAAGCCTTGTCGATCTTGAGATTTTAGATTCCAAAACTAGTGAGTTTCATCCATTTCCCAAGTTCAGACTGAAAACCGAGTAAATGCCGACCGAACGGACGGACATAAATCTCGTTTTTACGGACAGAACGTTGTTTTTTCACCTTAGAACTCCCCGAGTCAAGCAATGGAGTTGCTAGTCTCTTAGGTGTATCCTTTTCCATGCGAAAACATGTGTGGTTTGTCCACTTATAAGTTCGGAACAAAAATCGAGTACATACCAAGCCGAATGTCCGGATAAAACCCCGTTCCCATGGTCCAAATTTTCTATATTGGCCTTAAAATGTCCCGGCTAAGCCTTGTCGATCTTGAGGTTTTAGATTCCAAAACTAGTGAGTTTAGTCCATTTCCAAGTTCAGAATGAAAACCGAGTAAATGCTGACATAACGGACGGACATAAATATCGTTTTTACGGAAATAACCATTTTTTTTGACCTTAGAACGCCCCGAGTTAAGTAATGGACTGGCTAGTCTCTTAGGTGTATCATTTTCCATGCGAAAACATGTGTGTTTCGTCCACTTATATGTTCGAAACAAAATAGAGTACATACCAAGCCGAATATCGGGACAAAACCCCGTTCCCATTCTTCCAATGTTCTATATTGGCCTTAAACCGTCCCAGTTAAGCATTGTCGATCTTGAGGTTTTAGATTCCAAAACAAGTGAGTTTCGTACATTTCCAAGTTCGGACCGAAAATCGAGTAAATGTCGACCGAACGGACGGACATAAATCTCATTTTTACGGACGGAACGTTGTTTTTTCACCTTTGAACGCCCCGAGTTAAGTAATGGACTGGCTAGTCTCTTAGGTGTATCATTTTCCATGCGAAAATATGTGTGTTTCGTCCACTTATAAGTTCGGAACAAAAATCGAGTACATTCCAAGCCGAATGCCGGGATAAAACCCCGTTCCCATGGTCCAAATGTTCTATATTGGCCTTAAAACGTCCCGGCTAAGCCTTGTCGA
The DNA here is from genome assembly GCA_023053565.1 of Aquilegia eximia. NCBI lineage: Eukaryota > Viridiplantae > Streptophyta > Magnoliopsida > Ranunculales > Ranunculaceae > Aquilegia > Aquilegia eximia. The sequence continues at coordinate 728,882 of JALIGU010000012.1, read as the reverse complement.
TCTTGAGATTTTAGATTCCAAAACTAGTGAGTTTCATCCATTTCCCAAGTTCAGACTGAAAACCGAGTAAATGCCGACCGAACGGACGGACATAAATCTCGTTTTTACGGACAGAACGTTGTTTTTTCACCTTAGAACTCCCCGAGTCAAGCAATGGAGTTGCTAGTCTCTTAGGTGTATCCTTTTCCATGCGAAAACATGTGTGGTTTGTCCACTTATAAGTTCGGAACAAAAATCGAGTACATACCAAGCCGAATGTCCGGATAAAACCCCGTTCCCATGGTCCAAATTTTCTATATTGGCCTTAAAATGTCCCGGCTAAGCCTTGTCGATCTTGAGGTTTTAGATTCCAAAACTAGTGAGTTTAGTCCATTTCCAAGTTCAGAATGAAAACCGAGTAAATGCTGACATAACGGACGGACATAAATATCGTTTTTACGGAAATAACCATTTTTTTTTACCTTAGAACGCCCCGAGTTAAGTAATGGACTGGCTAGTCTATTGGGTGTATCGTTTTCCATGCGAAAACATGTGTGTTTCGTCCACTTATAGGTTCGAAACAAAAATCGAGTACATACCAAACCGAATGTCCTGATAAAACCCCGTTCCAATGGTCCAAATGTTCTATATTGGCCTTAAAACATCCCAGTTAAACCTTGTCGATCTTGAGGTGTTAGATTCCAAAACAAGTGAGTTTCGTCCATTTTCAAGTTCGGACCGAAAACCGAGTAAATGTCGACAGAACGGACGGACATAAATCTCGTTTTTACGGACAGAACGTTGTTCTTTTACCTTAGAACGCCCCAAGTTAAGTAATGGAGTGGCTAGTCTCTTAGGTGTATCGTTTTCCATGCGAAAACATGTGTGTTTCGTCCACTTATATGTTCGGAACAAAATGGAGTACATACCAAGCCGAATATCGGGACAAAACCCCGTTCCCATTCTTCCAATGTTCTATATTGGCCTTAAACCGTCCCAGTTAAGCATTGTCGATCTTGAGGTTTTAGATTCCAAAACAAGTGAGTTTCGTACATTTCCAAGTTCGGACCAAAAATCGAGTAAATGTCGACCGAACGGATGGACATAAATCTCGTTTTTAAGGACGGAACGTTGTTTTTTCACCTTAGAACGCCCCGAGTTAAGTAATGGACTGGCTAGTCTCTTAGGTGTATCATTTTCCATGCGAAAACATGTGTGGTTTGTCCACTTATAAGTTCGGAACAAAAATCGAGTACATACCAAGCCGAATGTCCGGACAAAACCCCGTTCCCATGGTCCAATGTTCTATATTGGCCTTAAACCGTCCCAGTTAAGCCTTGTCGATCTTGAGGTTTTAGATTCCAAAACAACTGAGTTTCGTCCATTTTCAAGTTCGGACCGAAAACCGAGTAAATGCCGACCGAACGGGCAGACATAAATCCCGTTTTTATGGACAGAACGTTGTTTTTTCACCTTAGAACGCCCTGAGTTAAGTAATGGAGTGGCTAGTCTCTTAGGTGTATCGTTTTCCATGCGAAAACATATGTGTTTCGTCCACTTATACGTTCAGAACAAAATCGAGTACATACCGAATGTCCGGACAAAACCCCGTTCCCATTGTTCAAATGTTCTATATTGGCCTTAAACCGTCCCAGTTAAGCCTTGTCGATCTTGAAGTTTTTGATTCCAAAACAAGTGAGTTTCGTCCATTTCCAATTTCGGACCAAAAACCGAGTAAACGCCGACCGAACGAACGGACTGGCTAGTCTCTTAGGTGTATCATTTTCCATGCGAAAATATGTGTGTTTCGTCCACTTATAAGTTTGGAACAAAATCGAGTACATACCAAGCCGAATGTCCGGATAAAACCCCGTTCCCATAGTCGAAATGTTCTATATTGGCCTTAAAACGTCCCGGTTAAGCCTTGTCGATCTTGAGGTTTCAGATTCCAAAACAAGTGAGTTTCGTCGTTTTCCAAGTTTGGACCGAAAATCGAGTAAATGCCGACCGAACGAACGGACATAAATCTCGTTTTTACGGACAAAACGTTGTTTTTTCACCTTAGAACGCCCCGAGTTAAGTAATGGAGTGGCTAGTACTCTTAGGTGTATCATTTTCCATGCGAAAACATGTGTGTTTCGTCCACTTATAAGTTCGGAACAAAATCGAGTAAATACCAAGCCAAATGTCCAGACAAAACCTTGTTCCCATGGTCCAAATGTTTTATGTTGGCCTTAAAATGTCCCGGTTAAGCCTTGTCGATCTTGAAGTTTTAGATTCCAAAACAAGTGAGTTTCGTCCATTTCCAAGTTTGGACCGAAAACCGAGTAAATGCCGACCGAACGGACGGACATAAATCTCGTTTTTACGGACAGAACGTTGTTTTTTCACTTTAGAACGCCCCGAGTTAAGTAATGGAGTGGCTAGTCTCTTAGGTGTATCGTTTTCCATGCGAAAACATGTGTGTTTCGTCCACTTAAAAGTTCGGAACAAAATCGAGTAAATACAAGGCCAAATGTCCGGACAAATCCCCGTTCCCAAGGTCCAAATGTTCTATATTGGCCTTAAAACGTCCCGGCTAAGCTCTGTGAATCTTGAGGTTTTAGATTCCAAAACAAGTGAGTATCGTCTATTTCCAAGTTCAGACCGAAAACGGAGTAAATGCCGACTGAACGGACGGACATAAATCTCGTTTTTACGGACAAAACGTTGTTTTTTCACCTTAGAACGCCCCGAGTTAAGTAATGGAGTGGCTAGTCTCTTAGGTGTATTGTTTTCCATGGGAAAACATGTGTGTTTCATCCACTTATATGTTCAGAACAAAATCGAGTACATACCAAGCCGAATATCCGGACAAAACCCCGTTCCCATTGTTCAAATGTTCTATATTGGCCTTAAACCGTCCCAGTTAAGCATTGTCGATCTTGAGGTTTTAGATTCCAAAACAAGTGAGTGTCGTCCATTTCCAAGTTCGGACCGAAAACCGAGTAAATGCCGACCGAACGGACGGACTTAAATCTTGTTTTTACGGACGGAACGTTGTTTTTTCACCTTAGAACGCCCCGAGTTAAGTAATGGAGTGGCTAGTCTCTTAGGTGTATCGTTTTCCATGCGAAAACATGTGTGTTTCGTCCACTTATATGTTCGGAACAAAATCGAGTACATACCAAGCCGAATATCGGGACAAAACCCGGTTCCCATTCTTCCAATGTTCTATATTGGCCTTAAACCGTCCCAGTTAAGCATTGTCGATCTTGAGGTTTTAGATTCCAAAACAAGTGAGTTTCGTACATTTCCCATTTCGGACCAAAAATCGAGTAAATGTCGACTGAACGGATGGACATAAATCTCGTTTTTAAGGACGGAACGTTGTTTTTTCACCTTAGAACGCCCCGAGTTAAGTAATGGACTGGCTAGTCTCTTAGGTGTATCCTTTTCCATGCGAAAACATGTGTGGTTTGTCCACTTATAAGTTCGGAACAAAAATCGAGTACATACCAAGCCGAATGTCCGGATAAAACCCCGTTCCCATGGTCCAAATTTTCTATATTGGCCTTAAAATGTCCCGGCTAAGCCTTGTCGATCTTGAGGTTTTAGATTCCAAAACTAGTGAGTTTAGTCCATTTCCAAGTTCAGAATGAAAACCGAGTAAATGCCGACCGAATGGACGGACATAAATATCGTTTTTACGGACATAACCATTTTTTTTGACCTTAGAACGCCCCGAGTTAAGTAATGGAGTGGCTAGTCTCTTAGGTGTATCGTTTTCCACGCGAAAACATGTGTGTTTCGTCCACTTATAAGTTCGGAACAAAATCGAGTACATACCAAGCCGAATATCCGGACAAAACCCCGTTCCCATGGTCCAAATGTTCTATATTGGCCTTAAACCATCCCAGTTAAGCCTTGTCGATCTTGAGGTTTTAGATTCCCAAATAAGTGAGTTTCGTCCATTTCCAAGTTCGGAACCAAAACCGAGTAAATGCCGACCGAACGGACGGAGATAAAACTTTTTTTTACGGACGAAACGTTGTTTTTTCACCACAGACCGCCCCGAGTTAAGTAATGGAGTGGCTAGTATCTTAGGTTTATCGTTTTCCATGCGAAAACATGTGTGTTTCGTCCACTTATAAGTTCGGAACAAAATCGAGTACATACCAAGCCGAATATCCAGACAAAACCCCGTTCCCATGGTCCAAATGTTCTATATTGGCCTTAAACCATCCCAGTTAAGCCTTGTCGATCTTAAGGTTTTAGATTCCCAAATAAGTGAGTTTCGTCCATTTCCAAGTTCGGAACCAAAACCGAGTAAATGCCGACCGAACGGACGGAGATAAAACTTTTTTTTACGGACGAAACGTTGTTTTTTCACCACAGACCGCCCCGAGTTAAGTAATGGAGTGGCTAGTATCTTAGGTTTATCGTTTTCCATGCGAAAACATGTGTTTTTCGTCCACTTATAAGTTCGGAACAAAAATCAAGTACATAGAAAGCCGAATGTCTGGATAAAACCACGTTCCCATGGTCCAAATTTTCTATATTGGCCTTAAAATGTCCCGGCTAAGCCTTGTCAATCTTGAGGTTTTAGATTCCAAAACTAGTGAGTTTAGTCCATTTCCAAGTTCAGAATGAAAACCGAGTAAATGCCGGCCGAACGGACGGACATAAATATCGTTTTTACGGACATAACCATTTTTTTTTACCTTAGAACGCCCCGAGTTAAGTAATGGAGTGGCTAGTCTCTTAGGTGTATCGTTTTCCATGCGAAAACATGTGTGTTTCGTCCACTTATAAGTTCGGAACAAAATCGAGTACATACCAAGCCGAATATCCGGACAAAACCCCGTTCCCATGGTCTAAATGTTCTATATTGGCCTTAAACCATCCCAGTTAAGCCTTGTCGATCTTGAGGTTTTAGATTCCCAAACAAGTGAGTTTCGTCCATTTCCAAGTTCGGAACCAAAACCGAGTAAATGCCGACCGAACGGACGGAAATAAATCTTTTTTTTTACGGACGAAACGTTGTTTTTTCACCACAGACCGCCCCGAGTTAAGTAATGGAGTGGGTAGTATCTCAGGTTTATCGTTTTCCATGCGAAAACATGTGTGTTTCGTCCACTTATAAGTTCGGAACAAAAATCGAGTACATACCAAGCCGAATGTTCGGATAAAACCCCGTTCCCATGGTCCAAATTTTCTATATTGGCCTTAAAAAGTCCCGGCTAAGCCTTGTGAATCTTGAGGTTTTAGATTCCAAAAAAAGTGAGTTTCGTCTATTTCCATGTTCAGACCGAAAACCGAGTAAATGCCGACCGAACGAACGGACATAAATCTCGTATTTACGGACAGAGCGTTGTTTTTTCACCTTAGATCGTCCAGAGTTAAGGAATGGAGTGGCTAGTCTCTTAGGTGTATTGTTTTCCATGCGAAAACATGTGTTTTTCGTCCACTTATAAGTTTCGAACAAAATCGAGTAAATACCAAGCCAAATGTCCGGACAAAATCCCGTTCCCATGGTCCAAATGTTCTATATTGGCCTTAAAACGTCCCGGTTAAGCCTTGTCGATCTTGAAGTTTTAGATTCCAAAACAAGTGCGTTTCGTCCATTTCCAAGTTCCGCCCGAAAACCGAGTAAATGCCGACCGAACGGACGGACATAAATCTCGTTTTTACGGACGGAACGTTGTTTTTTCACCTTAGAACGCCTTGAGTTAAGTAATGGACTGGCTAGTCTCTTAGGTGTATCGTTTTCCATGCGAAAACATGTTTGTTTCGTCCACTTATAAGTTCGGAACAAAATCGAGTAAATACAAGGCCAAATGTCCGGACAAAACCCCGTTCCCAAGGTCCAAATGTTCTATATTGGCCTTAAAACGTCCCGGCTAAGCTTTGTGAATCTTGAGGTTTTAGATTCCAAAACAAGTGAGTTTCGTCTATTTCGAAGTTCAGACCGAAAACCGAGTAAATGCGGACTGAACGGACGGACATAAATCTCGTTTTTACGAACAAAACGTTGTTTTTTCACCTTAGAACGCCCCGAATTAAGTAATGGAGTGGCTTGTCTCTTAGGTGTATCCTTTTCCATGCAAAAACATGTGTGGTTTGTCCACTTATAAGTTCGGAACAAAAATCGAGTACATACCAAGCCGAATGTCCGGATAAAACCCAGTTCCCATGGTCCAAATTTTCTATATTGGCCTTAAAATATCCCGGCTAAGCCTTGTCGATCTTGAGGTTTTAGATTCCAAAACTAGTGAGTTTAGTCCATTTCCAAGTTCAGAATGAAAACAGAGTAAATGCCGACCGAACGGACGGACATAAATATTGTTTTTACGGACATAACCATTTTTTTTTACATTAGAACGCCCCGAGTTAAGTAATGGAGTGGCTAGTCTCTTAGGTTTATCGTTTTCCATGCGAGAACATGTGTGTTTCGTCCAATTATAAGCTCGGAACAAAATAGAGTAAATACCAAGCCAAATGTCCGGACAAAACCCCGTTCCCATGGTCAAAATGTTCTATATTGGCCTTAAAACGTCCCGGCTAAGCCTTGTGAATCTTGAGGTTTTAGATTCCAAAACAAGTGAGTTTCGTCCATTTCCAAGTTCAGACCGAAAACCGAGTAAATGCCGACCGAACGGACGGACATAAATTTCGTTTTTACGGACGGAACGTTGTTTTTTCACCTTAGAATGCCCTGAGTTAAGTAATGGAGTGGCTAGTCTCTTAGGTGTATCGTTTTCCATGCGAAAACATGTGTGTTTCGTTCACTTATAAGTTCGGAACAAAATCAAGTACATACCAAGCCGAATGTCCGGAAAAAACCCCGTTCCCATTGTTCAAATGTTCTATATTGGCTTTAAACCGTCCCAGTTAAGCCTTGTCGATCTTGAGGTTTTAGATTCCCAAACAAGTAAGTTTTGTCCATTTCCAAGTTCGGAACCAAAACCGAGTAAATGCCGACCGAACGGACGGACATAAATCTCGTTTTTACGGACAGAACGTTGTTTTTTCACCTTAGAACGCCCCGAGTCAAGCAATGGAGTTACTAGTCTCTTAGGTGTATCCTTTTCCATGCGAAAACATGTGTGGTTTGTCCACTTATAAGTTCGGAACAAAAATCGAGTACATACCAAGCCGAATGTCCAGAATAAAACCCCGTTCCCATGGTCCAAATTTTCTATATTGGCCTTAAAATGTCCCGGCTAAGCCTTGTCGATCTTGAGGTTTTAGATTCCAAATCTAGTGAGTTTAGTCCATTTCCAAGTTCAGAATGAAAACCGAGTAAATGCCGACCGAACGGACGGACATAAATATCGTTTTTACGGACATAACCATTTTTTTTGACCTTAGAACGCCCCGAGTTAAGTAATGGAGTGGCTAGTCCCTTAGGTTTATCGTTTTCCATTCGAGAACATGTGTGTTTCGTCCAATTATAAGCTCGGAACAAAATCGAGAAAATACCAAGCCAAATGTCCGGACAAAACCCCGTTCCCATGGTCAAAATGTTCTATATTGGCCTTAAAACGTCCCGGCTAAGCCTTGTGAATCTTGAGGTTTTAGATTCCAAAACAAGTGAGTTTCGTCCATTTCCAAGTTCAGACCGAAAACCGAGTAAATGCTGACCGAACGGACGGACATAAATTTCGTTTTTACGGAAAGAACGTTGTTCTTTCACCTTAGAATGCCCCGAGTTAAGTAATGGAGTGGCTAGTCTCTTAGGTGTATCGTTTTCCATGCGAAAACATGTGTGTTTCGTCCACTTATAAGTTCGGAACAAAATCGAGTACATACCAAGCCGAATATCCGGACAAAACACTGTTCCCATTGTTCAAATGTTCTATATTGGCCTTAAACCGTCCCAGTTAAGCATTGTCGATCTTGAGGTTTTAGATTCCAAAACAAGTGAGTTTCGTCAATTTCCAAGTTCGGACTGAAAACCGAGTAAATTCCGACCGAACGGTCGGACATAAATCTTGTTTTTACGGACGGAACGTTGTTTTTTCACCTTAGAACGCCCCGAGTTAAGTAATGGACTGGCTAGTCTCTTAGGTGTATCGTTTTCCATGCGAAAAAATGTGTGTTTCATCCACTTATAAGTTCGGAACAAAATCGAGTACATACCAAGCCGAATGTCCGGATAAAACCCCGTTCCCATGGTCCAAATTTTCTATATTAGCTATAAAAAGTCCCGGCTAAGCCTTGTGAATCTTGAGGTTTTAGATTCCAAAACAATTGAGTTTCGTCTATTTCCATGTTCAGACCGGAAACCGAGTAAATGCCGACCGAACGGACGAACATAAATCTCGTATTTACGGACAGAGCGTTGTTTTTTCACCTTAGACCGCCCAGAGTTAAGTAATGGAGTGGCTAGTCTCTTAGGTGTATTGTTTTCCATGCGAAAACATGTGTGTTTCGTCCACTTATAAGTTCGGAACAAAATCGATTAAATACCAAGCCAAATGTCCGGACAAAATCCCGTTCCCATGGTCCAAATGTTCTATATTGGCCATAAAACGTCCCGGTTAAGCCTTGTCGATCTTGAAGTTTTAGATTCCAAAACAAGTGCGTTTCGTCCATTTCCAAGTTCGGCCCGAAAACCGAGTAAATGTCGATCGAACGGACGGACATAAATCTCGTTTTTAAGGACGGAACGTTGTTTTTTCACCTTAGAACGCCTTGAGTTAAGTAATGGACTGGCTAGTCTCTTAGGTGTATCGTTTTCCATGCGAAAACATGTGTGTTTCAAACACTTATAAGTTCGGAACAAAATCATGTAAATACCAAGCCGAATGTCCAGATAAAACCCCGTTCCCATGGTCCAAATGTTCTATATTGGCCTTAAAACGTCCCGGTTAAGCCTTGTCGATCTTGAAGTTTTAGATTCCAAAACAAGTGAGTTTCGTCCATTTCCAAGTTCGGACCGAAAACCGAGTAAATGCCGACCGAACGGACGGACAAAAATCTCGTTTTTACTGACGGAACGTTGTTTTTTCACCATAGAACGCCCCGAGTTAAGTAATGTAGTGGCTAGTCTCTTAGGTGTATCGTTTTCCATGCGAAAACATGTGTGGTTCGTCCACTTATAAGTTCGGAACAAAAATCGAGTACATACCAACCCGAATGTCCGGATAAAACCCCGTTCCCATGATCCAAATGTTCTATATCGGCCTTAAAACGTCCCAGTTAAGCCTTGTCGATCTTGAGGTTTTAGATTCCAAAACAAGTGAGTTTCATCCATTTCCCAAGTTCAGACCGAAAAACGAGTAAATGCCGACCGAACGGACGGACATAAATCTCGTTTTTAGGGACAGAACGTTGTTTTTTCACCTTAGAAGGCCCCGAGTCAAGCAATGGAGTTACTAGTCTCTTAGGTGTATCCTTTTCCATGCGAAAACATGTGTGGTTTGTCCACTTATAAGTTCGGAACAAAAATCGAGTACATACCAAGCCGAATGTCCAGAATAAAACCCCGTTCCCATGGTCCAAATTTTCTATATTGGCTTTAAAATGTCCCGGCTAAGCCTTGTCGATCTTGAGGTTTTAGATTCCAAATCTAGTGAGTTTAGTCCATTTCCAAGTTCAGAATGAAAACCGAGTAAATGCCGACCGAACGGACGGACATAAATATCGTTTTTACGGACATAACCATTTTTTTTGACCTTAGAACGCCCCGAGTTAAGTAATGGAGTGGCTAGTCCCTTAGGTTTATCGTTTTTACTGACGGAGATAAATCTTTTTTTTACGGACGAAACGTTGTTTTTTCACCACAGAACGCCCCGAGTTAAGTAATGGAGTGGCTAGTCTCTTAGGTGTATCATTTTCCATGCGAAAATATGTGTGTTTCGTCCACTTATAAGTTCGGAACAAAAATCGGGTACATACCAAGCCGAATGCCCGGATAAAACCCCGTTCCCATGGTCCAAATATTCTATATTGGCCTTAAAACGTCCCGGCTAAGCCTTGTCGATCTTGAGGTTTTAGATTCCAAAACTAGTGAGTTTCATCCATTTCCCAAGTTCAGACCGAAAAAAAGTAAATGCCGACCGAACGGACGGACATAAATCTCGTTTTTACGGACAAAACGTTGTTTTTTCACCTTAGAATGCCCCGAGTCAAGCAATGGAGTTACTAGTCTCTTAGGTGTATCCTTTTCCATGCGAAAACATGTGTGGTTTGTCCACTTATAAGTTCGGAACAAAAATCGAGTACATTCCAAGCCGAATGTCCGGATAAAACCCCGTTCCCATGGTCCAAATTTTCTATATTCGCCTTAAAATGTCCCGGCTAAGCCTTGTCGATCTTGAGGTTTTAGATTCCAAAACTAGTGAGTTTAGTCCATTTCCAAGTTAAAAATGAAAACCGAGTAAATGCCGACCGAACGGACGGTCATAAATATCGTTTTTACGGACATAACCATTTTTTTTGACCTTAGAACGCCCCGAGTTAAGTAATGGAGTGGCTAGTCTCTTAGGTTTATCGTTTTCCATGCGAGAACATGTGTGTTTCGTCCAATTATAAGCTCGGAACAAAATCGAGTAAATACCAAGCCAAATGTCCGTACAAATCCCCGTTCCCATGGTCAAAATGTTCTATATTGGCCTTAAAACGTCCCAGCTAAGCCTTGTGAATCTTGAGGTTTTAGATTCCAAAACAAGTGAGTTTCGTCCATTTTCAAGTTCGGACCGAAAACCGAGTAAATGCCGACCGAACGGACGGACATAAATCTTGTTTTTACGGACGGAACGTTGTTTTTTCACCTTAGAACGCCCCGAGTTAAGTAATGGACTGGCTAGTCTCTTAGGTGTATCGTTTTCCATGCGAAAAAATGTGTGTTTCGTCCACTTATAAGTTCGGAACAAAAATCGAGTACATACCAAGCCGAATGTCCGGATAAAACCCCGTTCCCATGGTCCAAATTTTCTATATTGGCCTTAAAAAGTCCCGGCTAAGCCTTGTGAATCTTGAGGTTTTAGATTCCAAAACAAGTGAGTTTCGTCTATTTCCATGTTCAGACCGAAAACCGAGTAAATGCCGACCGAACGGACGGACATAAATCTCGTATTTACGGACAGAGCGTTGTTTTTTCACCTTAGATCGCCCAGAGTTAAGTAATGGAGTGGCTAGTCTCTTAGGTGTATTGTTTTCCATGCGAAAACATGTGTGTTTCGTCCACTCATAAGTTCGGAAAAAAATCGAGTAAATACCAAGCCAAATGTCCGGACAAAATCCCGTTCCCATGGTCCAAATGTTCTAAATTGGCCTTAAAACGTCCCGGTTAAGCCTTGTCGATCTTGAAGTTTTAGATTCCAAAACTAGTGAGTTTCATCCATTTCCCAAGTTCAGACCGAAAACCGAGTAAATGCCGACCGAAGGGACGGACATAAATCTCGTTTTTACGGACAGAACATTGTTTTTTCACCTTAGAACGCCCCGAGTTAAGTAATGGAGTGGCTAGTCTCTTAGGTTTATCGTTTTCCATGCGAAAACATGTGTGTTTCGTCCACTTATAAGTTCGGAACAAAAATCGAGTACATACCAAGGCGAATGTCCGGATAAAACCCCGTTCCCATGGTCCAAATTTTCTATATTGTCCTTAAAAAGTCCCGGCTAAGCCTTGTGAATCTTGAGGTTTTAGATTCCAAAACAAGAGAGTTTCGTCTATTTCCATGTTCAAACCGAAAACCGAGTAAATGCCGACCGAACGGACGGACATAAATCTCGTATTTACGTACAGAGCGTTGATTTTTCACCTTAGATCGCCCAGAGTTAAGTAATGGAGTGGCTAGTCTCTTAGGTGTATTGTTTTCCATGCGAAAACATGTGTGTTTCGTCCACTCATAAGTTCGGAACAAAATCGAGTAAATACCAAGCCAAATGTCCGGACAAAATCCCGTTCCCATGGTTCAAATGTTCTATATTGGCCTTAAAACGTCCTGGTTAATGTAACACCCATGAGTTGGTGTTAGTCCCACATTGCGAAGGAAGTGGTTGTTTCGGTAGTATATAGAGCTTAACCATACTCTAACTAATGTCAAGGCCTTTTGGGGTAAACCACATGGGTGGGCCCTGATCCAAAACCCTCTACTGCTGGATATCCGCAGTGACTAAAGAGGGACAATATTGACATTAGCGAGCGGTATGGTGCTCGACGCACCGGGATGAGTGAGGACGAAATCCCGGGGCGTTACAGTTGGTATCAGAGCGACTCTATTTCTAAGGTGGTGAGATTGTAACACCCATGAGTTGGTGTTAGTCCCACATTACTAAGGAAGTGGTTGTGTTGGTAGTATATAGAGCTTAACCATACTCTAACTAATGTCAAGGCCTTTTGGGGTAAACCACATGAGTGGGCCCTGATCCAAAACCCTCTACTGCTGGATATCCGCAGTGACTAAAGGGGGACAATATTGACATTAGCGAGCGGTATGGTGCTCGATGCACCGGGATGAGCGAGGACGAAATCCCGGGGCGTTACAGTTGGTATCAGAGCCGACGAAGGGTCGCCTGTTGTAGGTGGGAAGTACGCTGGAAAGGCCCAGGGAGCGCCAGGTACTTGTCTCACTTGGCAGGGAACGTCGGAGATTTTGGGACTGTACTGAGTGTACTGCAGAGCCGAGGACGGCTCTATTTCTAAGGTGGTGAGATTGTAACACCCATGAGTTGGTGTTAGTCCCACATTGCCAAGGAAGTGGTTGTTTCGGTAGTATATAGAGCTTAACCATACTCTAACTAATGTCAAGGCCTTTTGGGGTAAACCACATGGGTGGGCCCTGATCCAAAACCTTCTACTGCTGGATATCCGCAGTGACTAAAGGGGGACAACATTGACATTAGCGAGCGGTATGGTGCTCGACGCACTGGGATGAGCGAGGACGAAATCCCGGGGCGTTACAGTTAAGCCTTGTCGATCTTGAAGTTTTAGATTCCAAAACAAGTGTGTTTCGTCCATTTCCAAGTTCAGCCCGAAAACCGAGTAAATGCCGACCGAACGGACGGACATAAATCTCGTTTTTACGGACGGAACGTTGTTTTTTCACCTTAGAACGCCTTGAGTTAAGTAATGGACTGGCTAGTCTCTTAGGTGTATCGTTTTCCATGCGAAAACATGTGTGTTTCAAACACTTATAAGTTCGGAACAAAATCATGTAAATACCAAGCCGAATGTCCGGATAAAACCCCGTTCCCATGGTCCAAATGTTCTATATTGGCCTTAAAACGTCCCGGTTAAGCCTTGTCGATCTTGAAGTTTTAGATTCCAAAACTAGTGAGTTTCATCCATTTCCCAAGTTCAGACCGAAAACCGAGTAAATGCCGACCGAACGGACGGACATAAATCTCGTTTTTACTGACAAAACGTTGTTTTTTCACCTTAGAACGCCCCGAGTCAAGCAATGGAGTTACTAGTCTCTTAGGTGTATCCTTTTCCATGCGAAAACATGTGTGGTTTGTCCACTTATAAGTTCGGAACAAAAATCGAGTACATACCAAGCCGAATGTCCAGAATAAAACCCCGTTCCCATGGTCCAAATTTTCTATATTGGCCTTAAAATGTCCCGGCTAAGCCTTGTCGATCTTGAGGTTTTAGATTCCAAAACTAGTGAGTTTAGTCCATTTCCAAGTTCAGAATGAAAACCGAGTAAATGCCGACCGAACGGACGGACATAGATATCGTTTTTACGGACATAACCATTTTTTTTTTACCTTAGAACGCCCCGAGTTAAGTAATGGAGTGGCTAGTCTCTTAGGTTTATCGTTTTCCATGCGAAAACATGTGTGTTTCGTCCAATTATAAGCTCGGAACAAAATCGAGTAAATACCAAGCCAAATTTCCGGACAAAACCCCGTTCCCATGGTCAAAATGTTCTATATTGGCCTTAAAACGTCCCGGCTAAGCCTTGTGAATCTTGAGGTTTTAGATTCCAAAACAAGTGAGTTTCGTCCATTTCCAAGTTCAGACCGAAAACCGAGTAAATGCTGACCGAACGGACGGACATAAATTTCGTTTTTACGGAAAGAACGTTGTTCTTTCACCTTAGAATGCCCCGAGTTAAGTAATGGAGTGGCTAGTCTCTTAGGTGTATCGTTTTCCATGCGAAAACATGTGTGTTTCGTCCACTTATAAGTTCGGAACAAAATCGAGTACATACCAAGCCGAATATCCGGACAAAACACCGTTCCCATTGTTCAAATGTTCTATATTGGCCTTAAACCGTCCCAGTTAAGCATTGTCGATCTTGAGGTTTTAGATTCCAAAACAAGTGAGTTTCGTCCATTTCCAAGTTCGGACTGAAAACCGAGTAAATTCCGACCGAACGGTCGGACATAAATCTTGTTTTTACGGACGGAACGTTGTTTTTTCACCTTAGAACGCCCCGAGTTAAGTAATGGACTGGCTAGTCTCTTAGGTGTATCGTTTTCCATGCGAAAAAATGTGTGTTTCATCCACTTATAAGTCGAAACAAAATCGAGTACATACCAAGCCGAATGTCCGGATAAAACCCCGTTCCCATGGTCCAAATTTTCTATATTAGCTTTAAAAAGTCCCGGCTAAGCCTTGTGAATCTTGAGGTTTTAGATTCCAAAACAAGTGAGTTTCGTCTATTTCCATGTTCGAACCGGAAACCGAGTAAATGCCGACCGAACGGACGAACATAAATCTCGTATTTACGGACAGAGCGTTGTTTTTTCACCTTAGACCGCCCAGAGTTAAGTAATGGAGTGGCTAGTCTCTTAGGTGTATTGTTTTCCATGCGAAAACATGTGTGTTTCGTCCACTTATAAGTTCGGAACAAAATCGATTAAATACCAAGCCAAATGTCCGGACAAAATCCCGTTCCCATGGTCCAAATGTTCTATATTGGCCATAAAACGTCCCGGTTAAGCCTTGTCGATCTTGAAGTTTTAGATTCCAAAACAAGTGCGTTTCGTCCATTTCCAAGTTCGGCCCGAAAACCGAGTAAATGCCGATCGAACGGACGGACATAAATCTCGTTTTTACGGACGGAACGTTGTTTTTTCACCTTAGAACGCCTTGAGTTAAGTAATGGACTGGCTAGTCTCTTAGGTGTATCGTTTTCCATGCGAAAACATGTGTGTTTCAAACACTTATAAGTTCGGAACAAAATCATGTAAATACCAAGCCGAATGTCCGGATAAAACCCCGTTCCCATGGTCCAAATGTTCTCTATTGGCCTTAAAACGTCCCGGTTAAGCCTTGTCGATCTTGAAGTTTTAGGTTCCAAAACAAGTGAGTTTCGTCCATTTCCAAGTTCGGACCGAAAACCGAGTAAATGCCGACCGAACGGACGGACAAAAATCTCGTTTTTACTGACGGAACGTTGTTTTTTCACCATAGAACGCCCCGAGTTAAGTAATGTAGTGGCTAGTCTCTTAGGTGTATCGTTTTCCATGCGAAAACATGTGTGGTTCGTCCACTTATAAGTTCGGAACAAAAATCGAGTACATACCAACCCGAATGTCCGGATAAAACCCCGTTCCCATGATCCAAATGTTCTATATCGGCCTTAAAACGTCCCAGTTAAGCCTTGTCGATCTTGAGGTTTTAGATTCCAAAACAAGTGAGTTTCATCCATTTCCCAAGTTCAGACCGAAAAACGAGTAAATGCCGACCGAACGGACGGACATAAATCTCGTTTTTACGGACAGAACGTTGTTTTTTCACCTTAGAACGCCCCGAGTCAAGCAATGGAGTTACTAGTCTCTTAGGTGTATCCTTTTCCATGCGAAAACATGTGGTTTGTCCACTTATAAGTTCGGAACAAAAATCGAGTACATACCAAGCCGAATGTCCAGAATAAAACCCCGTTCCCATGGTCCAAATTTTCTATATTGGCCTTAAAATGTCCCGGCTAAGCCTTGTCGATCTTGAGGTTTTAGATTCCAAATCTAGTGAGTTTAGTCCATTTCCAAGTTCAGAATGAAAACCGAGTAAATGCCGACCGAACGGACGGACATAAATCTCGTTTTTACGGACGGAACGTTGTTTTTTCACCTTAGAACGCCCCGAGTTAAGTAATGGACTGGCTAGTCTCTTAGGTGTATCGTTTTCCATGCGAAAACATGTGTGTTTCGTCCACTTATTAGTTCGGAACAAAATCGAGTACATACCATGCCGAATGTCCGGATAAAACCCCGTTCCCATGGTCCAAATTTTCTATATTAGCTTTAAAAAGTCCCGGCTAAGCCTTGTGAATCTTGAGGTTTTAGATTCCAAAACAAGTGAGTTTCGTCTATTTCCATGTTCAGACCGAAAACCGAGTAAATGCCGAGCGAACGGACAGACATAAATCTCGTCTTTACGGACAGAGCGTTGTTTTTTCACCTTAGATCGCCCAGAGTTAAGTAATGGAGTGGCTAGTCTCTTAGGTGTATTGTTTTCCATGAGAAAACATGTGTGTTTCGTCCACTTATAAGTTCGGAACAAAATCGATTAAATACCAAGCCAAAAGTCCGGACAAAATCCCGTTCCCATGGTCCAAATGTTCTATATTGGGCTCAAAACGTCCCGGTTAAGCCTTGTCGATCTTGAAGTTTTAGATTCCAAAACAAGTGCGTTTCGTCCATTTCCAAGTTCAGCCCGAAAACCGAGTAAATGCCGACCGAACGGACGGACATAAATCTCGTTTTTACGGACGGAACGTTGTTTTTTCACCTTAGAACGCCTTGAGTTAAGTAATGGACTGGCTAGTCTCTTAGGTGTATCGTTTTCCATGCGAAAACATGTGTGTTTCAAACACTTATAAGTTCGGAACAAAATCATGTAAATACCAAGCCTAATGTCCGGATAAAACCCCGTTCCCATGGTCCAAATGTTCTATATTGGCCTTAAAACGTCCCGGTTAAGCCTTGTCGATCTTGAAGTTTTAGATTCCAAAACAAGTGAGTTTCGTCCATTTCCAAGTTCGGACCGAAAACCGAGTAAATGCCGACCGAACGGACGGACCTAAATCTCGTTTTTACTGACGGAACGTTGTTTTTTCACCATAGAACGCCCCGAGTTAAGTAATGTAGTGGCTAGTATCTTAGGTGTATCGTTTTCCATGCGAAAACATGTGTGGTTCGTCCACTTATAAGTTCGGAACAAAAATCGAGTACATACCAACCCGAATGTCCGGATAAAACCTCGTTCCCATGATCCAAATGTTCTATATCGGCTTTAAAACGTCCCAGTTAAGCCTTGTCGATCTTGAGGTTTTAGATTCCAAAACATGTGAGTTTCATCCATTTCCAAGTTCGGACCGAAAATCGAGTAAATGCCGACCGAACGAACGGACATAAATCTCGTTTTTAAGGACGGAACGTTGTATTTTCACCTTAGAACGCCCCGAGTTAAGTAATGGAGTGGCTAGTCTCTTAGGTGTATCGTTTTCCATGCGAAAACATGTGTGTTTCGTCCACTTATATGTTCGGAACAAAATCGAGTACATACCAAGCCGAATATCGGGACAAAACCCCGTTCCAATTCTTCCAATGTTCTATATTGGCCTTAAACCGTTCCAGTTAAGCATTGTCGATCTTGAGGTTTTAGATTCCAAAACAAGTGAGTTTCGTGCATTTCCAAGTTCGGACCGAAAATCGAGAAAATGTCGACCGAACGGACGGACCTAAATCTCGTTTTTACGGACGGAACGTTGTTTTTTCACCTTAGAACGCCCCGAGTTAAGTAATGGACTGGCTAGTCTCTTAGGTGTATCATTTTCCATGCGAAAATATGTGTGTTTCGTCCACTTATAAGTTCGGAACATAAATCGGGTACATACCAAGCCGAATGCCCGGATAAAACCCCGTTCCCATGGTCCAAATGTTCTATATTGGCCTTAAAACGTCCCGGCTAAGCCTTGTCGATCTTGAGGTTTTAGATTCCAAAATTAGTGAGTTTCATCCATTTCCCAAGTTCAGACCGAAAAACGAGTAAATGCCGACCGAACGGACGGACATAAATCTCGTTTTTACCGACAGAACGTTGTTTTTTCACCTTAGAACGCCCCGAGTCAAGCAATGGAGTTACTAGTCTCTTAGGTGTATACTTTTCCATGCGAAAACATGTGTGTTTCGTCCACTTATAAGTTCGGAACAAAATCGAGTACATACCAAACCGAATATCGGGACAAAACCCCGTTCCCATTCTTCCAATGTTCTATATTGGCCTTAAACCGTTCCAGTTAAGAATTGTCGATCTTGAGGTTTTAGATTCCAAAACAAGTGAGTTTCGTCCATTTCCAAGTTCGGACTGAAAAGCGAGTAAATGCCGACCGAACGGACGGACATAAATCTTGTTTTTACGGACGGAACGTTGTTTTTTCACCTTAGAACGCCCCGAGTTAAGTAATGGACTGGCTAGTCTCTTAGGTGTATCGTTTTCCATGCGAAAAAATGTGTGTTTCGTCCACTTATAAGTTCGGAACAAAATCGAGTACATACCAAGCCGAATGTCCGGACAAAACCCCGTTCCCATGGTCCAAATGTTCTATATTGGCCTTAAACCATCCCAGTTAAGCCTTGTCGATCTTGAGGTTTTATATTCCCAAACAAGTGAGTTTCGTCCATTTCCAAGTTCGGACCAAAAACCGAGTAAATACCGACCGAACGGACGGACATAAATCTCGTTTTTATGGGCGGAACGTTGTTTTTTCACCTTAGAACGCCCCGAGTTAAGTAAGGGACTGGCGAGTCTCTTAGGTGTATCTTTTTCCATGCGAAAACATGTGTGTTTCGTCCACTTATAAGTTTGGAAAGAAATCGAGTACATACCAAGCCGAATGTTTGGATAAAACCCCGTTCCCATGGTCCAAATGCTCTATATTGGCCTTAAAACGTCCCTCCTAAGCCTTGTGAATCTTGAGGTTTTAGATTCCAAAACGGGTGAGTTTCGTCTATTTCCAAGTTCAGACCGAAAACCGAGTAAATGCCGACCGAACGGACGTACATAAATCTCGTTTTTACGGACAGAACGTTGTTTTTTCACCTTAGAACGCCCCGAGTTAATTAATGGAGTGGCTAGTGTCTTAGGTGTATTGTTTCCCATGCGAAAACATGTGTGTTTCGTCCACTTATTAGTTCGGAACAAAATCGAGTACATACCAAGCCGAATGTCTTGACAAAACCCCGTTCCCATGGTCCAAATGTTCTATATTGGCCTTAAACCGTCCCAGTTAAGCCTTGTCGATCTTCAGGTTTTAGATTCCAAAACAAGTGAGTTTCGCTCATTTACAAGTTCGGACCGAAAACCGAGTAAATACCGACCGAACAGACGGACATAAATCTTGTTTTTACGGAAGGAAGGTTGTTTTTTCACTAAAGAACGCCCCGAGTTAAGTAATGGAGTGGCTAGTCTCTTAGGTGTATCGTTTTCCATGCGAAAACATGTGTGTTTCGTCCACTTATAAGTTCAGAACAAAAATCGAGTACATACCAAGCCAAATGTCCGAATAAAACCCCGTTCCCATGGTCCAAATGTTCTATATTGGCCTTAAAACATCCCGGCTAAGCCTTGTGAATCTTGAGCTTTTTGATTCCAAAACAAGTGAGTTTCGTCTATTTCCAAGTTCAAACCGAAAACCGAGTAAATGCCGACCGAATGAACGGACATAAATCTCGTTTTTACGGACATAACGTTGTTTTTTCATTTTAGAACGCCCCGAGTTAAGTAATGGAGTGGCTAGTTTTTTAGGTGTATCGTTTTCCATGCGAAAACATTTTTGATTCGTCCACTTATAAGTTCGGAACAAAACTTGAGTACATACCAAACCGAATGTCCGGATAAAACCCCGTTCCCATGGTCCAAATGTTCTATATTGGCCTTAAAACGTCCTGGCTAAGCCTTGTCGATCTTAAAGTTATAAATTCCAAAACAAGTGAGTTTCGTCCATTTCCAAGTTCGGACTAAAAATCTATTAAATGCCGACCGAACGGACGGGCATAAATCTCGTTTTTACGGACGAAACGTTGTTTTTCACCTTAGAACGCCCCGAGTTAAGTAATGGAGTGTCTAGTCTCTTAGGTGTATCGTTTTCCATGCGAAAACATGTGTGTTTCGTCCACTTATAAGTTCGGACCAAAATCGAGTAAATACCAAGCCATTGTCCGGACAAAAACCTCTTCTTATGGTCTAAATATTCTATATTGGCCTTAAAACGTCCCGGTTAAGCCTTGTCGATCTTAAAGGTTTAGATTCCAAAACAAGTGAGTTTCATCCATTTCCAAGTTCGGACCGAAAACCGAGTAAATGCCGACCGAACGGACGGATATAAATCTCGTTTTTTCGGACAGAACGTTATTTTTTCACCTTAGAACACCCCGAGTTAAGTAATGGACTAGCTAGTCTCTTAGGTGTATCGTTTTCCATGCGAAAACATGTGTGTTTCGTCCACTTATAAGTTCGGAACAAAAATCGAGTAAATACCAAGCCAAATGTCCGGACAAAACCCCGTTCCCATGGTCCAAATGTTCTATATTGGCCTTAAACTGTCCCAGCTAAGCCTTGTCGATCTTGAGGTTTTAGATTCCAAAACAAGTGAGTTTCGTCCATTTCTAAATTCAGACCAAAAACCGAGTAAATGCCGACCGAACGGACGGACATAAATTTTGTTTTTACAGACAGAACGTTGTTTTTTCACCTTAGAACAATCCGAGTTAAGTAATGGAGTGGCTAGTCTCTTAGGTGTATCGTTTTCCATGCGAAAACATTTTAGTTTCGTCCACTTATAAGTTCGGAACAAAATCGAGTAAATACCAAGCCATTGTCCGGACACAACCCCGTTCCCATGGTCCAAATGTTCTATATTGGCCTGAAAACGTCCCGGTTAAGCCTTGTCGATCTTGAAGTTTTAGATTCCAAAACAAGTGAGTTTCGTCCATTTCTAAGTTCAGACCGAAAACCGAGTAAATGCCGACCGAACGGACGGACATAAATTTTGTTTTTACGGACAGAACGTTGTTTTTTCACCTTAGAACGATCCGAGTTAAGTAATGGAGTGGCTAGTCTCTTAGGTGTATCGTTTTCCATGCGAAAACATATGTTTTTCGTCCACTTATAAGTTCGAAACAAAATCGAGTAAATACCAAGCCAAATGACCGGGCCAAACCCCGTTTCCATGGTCCAAAAGTTTTATATTGGCCTTAAAACGTCCCAGTAAACCCTTGTGAATCGTTAGGTTTTAGATTCCAAAACGAGTGAGTTTCGTCTATTTCCAAGTTCACACCGAAAACCGAGTAAATGCCGACCGAACAGACGGACATAAATCTCGCTTTTACGGACAGAACGTTGTTTTTTCACCTTAGAACGCCCCGAGTTAAGTAATGGAGTGGCTAGTCTCTTTGGTGTATCGTTTTCCATGCAAAAACATGTGTGTTTCGTCGACTTATAAGTTCGGAAAAAAATCGAGTAAATACCAAGCCAAATGTCCGGACAAAACCCCGTTCCCATGGTCCAAATGTTCTATATTGGCCTTAAAACGTCCCGATTAAGCCTTGTCGATATTGAAGTTTTAGATTCCAAAACAATTGAGTTTCTTCCATTTCCAACTTTGGACCGAAAACAGAGTAAATACCGACCGAACGGACGGACATAAATCTTGTTTTTACGGACAAAACGTTGTTTTTTCATCATACAACGCCCCGAGTTAAGTAATGGAGTGGCTAGTCTCTTAGGTGTATCGTTTTCCATGCCAAAACATGTGTGTTTCGTCCACTTATTAGTTCGGAACAAAATAGAGTACATACCAAGCCGAATATCCGGACAAAACCCCGTTCCCAAGGTCCAAATGTTCTATATTGGCCTTAACCGTCCCAGTTAAGCCTTGTCGATCTTGAGGTTTTAAATTCCTAAGCAAGTGAGTTTCGTCCATTTCCAAGTTCGGACCAAAAAAAGAGTAAATACCGACCGAACGGACGGACATAAATCTCGTTTTTATGGGCGGAACGTTGTTTTTTCACCTTAGAACGCCCCGAGTTAAGTAAGGGACTGGCTAGTCTCTTAGGTGTATCTTTTTCCATGCGAAAACATGTGTGTTTCGTCCACTTATAAGTTTGGAAAGAAATCGAGTACATACCAAGCCGAATGTTTGGATAAAACCCCGTTCCCATGGTCCAAATGCTCTATATTGGCCTTAAAACGTCCCTCCTAAGCCTTGTGAATCTTGAGGTTTTAGATTCCAAAACTGGTGAGTTTCGTCTACTTCCAAGTTCAGACCGAAAACCGAGTAAATGCCGACCGAACGGACGTACATAAATCTCGTTTTTACGGACAGAACGTTGTTTTTTCACCTTAGAACGCCCCGAGTTAATTAATGGAGTGGCTAGTGTCTTAGGTGTATTGTTTCCCATGCGAAAACATGTGTGTTTCGTCCACTTATTAGTTCGGAACAAAATCGAGTACATACCAAGCCGAATGTCTTGACAAAACCCCGTTCCCATGGTCCAAATGTTCTATATTGGCCTTAAACCGTCCCAGTTAAGCCTTGTCGATCTTCAGGTTTTAGATTCCAAAACAAGTGAGTTTCGCTCATTTACAAGTTCGGACCGAAAACCGAGTAAATACCGACCGAACAGACGGACATAAATCTTGTTTTTACGGAAGGAAAGTTGTTTTTTCACTAAAGAACGCCCCGAGTTAAGTAATGGAGTGGCTAGTCTCTTAAGTGTATCGTTTTCCATGCGAAAACATGTGTGTTTCGTCCACTTATAAGTTCAGAACAAAAATCGAGTACATACCAAGCCAAATGTCCGAATAAAACCCCGTTCCCATGGTCCAAATGTTCTATATTGGCCTTAAAACATCCCGGCTAAGCCTTGTGAATCTTGAGCTTTTTGATTCCAAAACAAGTGAGTTTCGTCTATTTCCAAGTTCAAACCGAAAACCGAGTAAATGCCGACCGAATGAACGGACATAAATCTCGTTTTTACGGACAGAACGTTGTTTTTTCATTTTAGAACGCCCCGAGTTAAGTAATGGAGTGGCTAGTTTTTTAGGTGTATCGTTTTCCATGCGAAAACATTTTTGATTCGTCCACTTATAAGTTCGGAACAAAACTTGAGTACATACCAAGCCGAATGTCCGGATAAAACCCCGTTCCCATGGTCCAAATGTTCTATATTGGCCTTAAAACGTCCCGGCTAAGCCTTGTCGATCTTAAAGTTATAAATTCCAAAACAAGTGAGTTTCGTCCATTTCCAAGTTCGGACTAAAAATCTATTAAATGCCGACCGAACGGACGGGCATAAATCTCGTTTTTACGGACGAAACGTTGTTTTTCACCTTAGAACGCCCCGAGTTAAGTAATGGAGTGGCTAGTCTCTTAGGTGTATCGTTTTCCATGCGAAAACATGTGTGTTTCGTCCACTTATAAGTTCGGACCAAAATCGAGTAAATACCAAGCCATTGTCCGGACAAAAACCTCTTCTTATGGTCTAAATATTCTATATTGGCCTTAAAACGTCCCGGTTAAGCCTTGTCGATCTTAAAGGTTTAGATTCCAAAACAAGTGAGTTTCATCCATTTCCAAGTTCGGACCGAAAACCGAGTAAATGCCGACCGAACGGACGGATATAAATCTCGTTTTTTCGGACGGAACGTTATTTTTTCACCTTAGAACGCCCCGAGTTAAGTAATGGACTAGCTAGTCTCTTAGGTGTATCGTTTTCCATGCGAAAACATGTGTGTTTCGTCCACTTATAAGTTCGGAACAAAAATCGAGTAAATACCAAGCCAAATGTCCGGACAAAACCTCGTTCCCATGGTCCAAATGTTCTATATTGGCCTTAAACTGTCCCAGCTAAGCCTTGTCGATCTTGAGGTTTTAGATTCCAAAACAAGTGAGTTTCGTCCATTTCTAAGTTCAGACCGAAAACCGAGTAAATGCCGACCGAACGGATGGACATAAATTTTGTTTTTACGGACAGAACGTTGTTTTTTCACCTTAGAACAATCCGAGTTAAGTAATGGAGTGGCTAGTCTCTTAGTGTATCGTTTTCCATGCGAAAACATTTTAGTTTCGTCCACTTATAAGTTCGGAACAAAATCGAGTAAATACCAAGCCATTGTCCGGACACAACCCCGTTCCCATGGGCCAAATGTTCTATATTGGCCTG
The DNA here is from genome assembly GCA_023053565.1 of Aquilegia eximia. Classification (NCBI taxonomy): domain Eukaryota; kingdom Viridiplantae; phylum Streptophyta; class Magnoliopsida; order Ranunculales; family Ranunculaceae; genus Aquilegia; species Aquilegia eximia. Next base: position 704,792 of record JALIGU010000012.1, on the reverse strand, counting down.
AAAACGTCCCGGTTAAGCCTTGTCGATCTTGAAGTTTTAGATTCCAAAACAAGTGAGTTTCGTCCATTTCTAAGTTCAGACCGAAAACCGAGTAAATGCCGACCGAACGGACGGACATAAATTTTGTTTTTACGGACAGAACGTTGTTTTTTCACCTTAGAACGATCCGAGTTAAGTAATGGAGTGGCTAGTCTCTTAGGTGTATCGTTTTCCATGCGAAAACATGTGTTTTTCGTCCACTTATAAGTTCGAAACAAAATCGAGTAAATACCAAGCCAAATGACCGGGCCAAACCCCGTTTCCATGGTCCAAAAGTTCTATATTGGCCTTAAAACGTCCCAGTAAACCCTTGTGAATCGTTAGGTTTTAGATTCCAAAACGAGTGAGTTTCGTCTATTTCCAAGTTCACACCGAAAACCGAGTAAATGCCGACCGAACAGACGGACATAAATCTCGCTTTTACGGATAGAACGTTGTTTTTTCACCTTAGAACGCCCCGAGTTAAGTAATGGAGTGGCTAGTCTCTTTGGTGTATCGTTTTCCATGCAAAAACATGTGTGTTTCGTCCACTTATAAGTTCGGAAAAAAATCGAGTAAATACCAAGCCAAATGTCCGGACAAAACCCCGTTCCCATGGTCCAAATGTTCAATATTGGCCTTAAAACGTCCCGATTAAGCCTTGTCGATATTGAAGTTTTAGATTCCAAAACAATTGAGTTTCTTCCATTTCCAACTTTGGACCGAAAACAGAGTAAATACCGACCGAACGGACGGACATAAATCTTGTTTTTACGGACAGAACGTTGTTTTTTCACCTTAGAACGCCCCGAGTTAAGTAATGGAGTGGCTAGTCTCTTAGGTGTATCGTTTTCCATGCCAAAACATGTGTGTTTCGTCCACTTATTAGTTCGGAACAAAATAGAGTACATACCAAGCCGAATATCCAGACAAAACCCCGTTCCCAAGGTCCAAATGTTCTATATTGGCCTTAACCGTCCCAGTTAAGCCTTGTCGATCTTGAGGTTTTAAATTCCTAAGCAAGTGAGTTTCGTCCATTTCCAAGTTCGGACCAAAAACCGAGTAAATACCGACCGAACGGACGGACATAAATCTCGTTTTTATGGGCGGAACGTTGTTTTTTCACCTTAGAACGCCCCGAGTTAAGTAAGGGAGTGGCTAGTCTCTTAGGTGTATCTTTTTCCATGCGAAAACATGTGTGTTTCGTCCACTTATAAGTTTGGAAAGAAATCGAGTACATACCAAGCCGAATGTTTGGATAAAACCCCGTTCCCATGGTCCAAATGCTCTATATTGGCCTTAAAACGTCCCTCCTAAGCCTTGTGAATCTTGAGGTTTTAGATTCCAAAACGGGTGAGTTTCGTCTATTTCCAAGTTCAGACCGAAAACCGAGTAAATGCCGACCGAACGGACGGACATAAATCTCGTTTTTACGGACAGAACGTTGTTTTTTCACCTTAGAACGCCCCGAGTTAAGTAATGGAGTGGCTAGTGTCTTAGGTGTATTGTTTCCCATGCGAAAACATGTGTGTTTCGTCCACTTATTAGTTCGGAACAAAATCGAGTACATACCAAGCCGAATGTCTTGACAAAACCCCGTTCCCATGGTCCAAATGTTCTATATTGGCCTTAAACCGTCCCAGTTAAGCCTTGTCGATCTTCAGGTTTTAGATTCCAAAACAAGTGAGTTTCGCTCATTTACAAGTTCGGACCGAAAACCGAGTAAATACCGACCGAACAGACGGACATAAATCTTGTTTTTACAGAAGGAAGGTTGTTTTTTCACAAAAGAACTCCCCGAGTTAAGTAATGGAGTGGCTAGTCTCTTAGGTGTATCGTTTTCCATGCGAAAACATGTGTGTTTCGTCCACTTATAAGTTCAGAACAAAAATCGAGTACATACCAAGCCAAATGTCCGAATAAAACCCCGTTCCCCTGGTCCAAATGTTCTATATTGGCCTTAAAACATCCCGGCTAAGTCTTGTGAATCTTGAGCTTTTTGATTCCAAAACAAGTGAGTTTCGTCTATTTCCAAGTTCAAACCGAAAACCGAGTAAATGCCGACCGAATGAACGGACATAAATCTCGTTTTTACGGACAGAACGTTGTTTTTTCATTTTAGAACGCCCCGAGTTAAGTAATGGAGTGGCTAGTTTTTTAGGTGTATCGTTTTCCATGCGAAAACATTTTTGATTCGTCCACTTATAAGTTCGGAACAAAAATTGAGTACATACCAAGCCGAATGTCCGGATAAAACCCCGTTCCCATGGTCCAAATGTTCTATATTGGCCTTAAAACGTCCCGGCTAAGCCTTGTCGATCTTAAAGTTATAAATTCCAAAACAAGTGAGTTTCGTCCATTTCCAAGTTCGGACTAAAAATCTATTAAATGCCTACCGAACGGACGGGCATAAATCTCGTTTTTACGGACGAAACGTTGTTTTTCACCTTAGAACGCCCCGAGTTAAGTAATGGAGTGGCTAGTCTCTTAGGTGTATCGTTTTCCATGCGAAAACATGTGTGTTTCGTCCACTTATAAGTTCGGACCAAAATCGAGTAAATACCAAGCCATTGTCCGGACAAAAACCTCTTCTTATGGTCTAAATATTCTATATTGGCCTTAAAACGTCCCGGTTAAGCCTTGTCGATCTTAAAGGTTTAGATTCCAAAACAAGTGAGTTTCATCCATTTCCAAGTTCGGACCGAAAACCGAGTAAATGCCGACCGAACGGACGGATATAAATCTCGTTTTTTCGGATGGAACGTTATTTTTTCACCTTAGAACGCCCCGAGTTAATTAATGGACTAGCTAGTCTCTTAGGTGTATCGTTTTCCGTGCGAAAACATGTGTGTTTCGTCCACTTATAAGTTCGGAACAAAAATCGAGTAAATACCAAGCCAAATGTCCGGACAAAACCCCGTTCCCATGGTCCAAATGTTCTATATTGGCCTTAAACTGTCCCAGCTAAGCCTTGTCGATCTTGAGGTTTTAGATTCCAAAACAAGTGAGTTTCGTCCATTTCTAAGTTCAGACCGAAAACCGAGTAAATGCCGACCGAACGGACGGACATAAATTTTGTTTTTACGGACAGAACGTTGTTTTTTCACCTTAGAACAATCCGAGTTAAGTAATGGAGTGGCTAGTCTCTTAGGTGTATCGTTTTCCAAGCGAAAACATGTGTTTTTCGTCCACTTATAAGTTCGGAACAAAATCGAATAAATACAAAGCCAAATATCCGGACAAAACCCCGTTCCCATGGTCCAAATGTTCTATATTGGCCTTAAAACGTCCCGGTTAATCCTTGTCGATCTTAAAGTTTTAGATTCCAAAACAAGTGAGTTTCGTCCATTTTCAAGTTCGGACCGAAAACCGAGTAAATGCCGACCGAACGGATGGACATAAATCTCGTTTTTACGGACGGAACGTTGTTTTTTTACTTTAGAACGCCCCGAGTTAAGTAATGGATTGGCTAGTCTCTTAGGTGTATCGTTTTCCATGCGAAAACATGTGTGTTTCGTCCACTTATTAGTTCGGAACAAAATCGAGTACATACCAAGCCGAATCTCCGGACAAAACCCCGTTCCCATGGTCCAAATGTTCTATATTGGCCTTAAACCGTCCCAGTTAAGCCTTGTCGATCTTAAAGTTTTAGATTCCAAAACAAGTGAGTTTGGTCCATTTCCAAGTTCGGACCGAAAACCGAGTAAATACCGACCGAACGGACGGATATAAATCTCGTTTTTACGGACGGAACGTTATTTTTTCACCTTAGAACGCCCCGAGTTAAGTAATGGACTAGCTAGTCTCTTAGGTGTATCATTTTCCATACGAAAACATGTGTGTTTCGTCCACTTATAAGTTCGGAACAAAATCGAGTAAATACCAAGCCAAATGTCCGGACAAAACCCCGTTCCCATGGTACAAATGTTCTATATTGGCCTTAAACTGTCCCAGCTAAGCCTTGTCGATGTTGAGGTTTTAGATTCCAAAATAAATGAGTTTCGTCCATTACCAAATTCGGACCGAAAACCGAGTAAATGCCGACCGAACGGATGGACATAAATCTCGTTTTTACGGACGGAACGTTGTTTTTTTACCTTAGAACGCCCCGAGTTAAGTAATGGACTGGCTAGTCTCTTAGGTGTATCGTTTTCCATGCGAAAACATGTGTGTTTCGTCCACTTATTAGTTCGGAAAAAAATCGAGTACATACCAAGCCGAATGTCCGGACAAAACCCCGTTCCCATGGTCCAAATGTTCTATATTGGCCTTAAACCGTCCCAGTTAAGCCTTGTCGATCTTGAGGTTTTAGATTCCAAAACAAGTGAGTTTCGTCCATTTCCAAGTTCAGACTGAAAATCTAGTAAATGCCGACCGAACGGACGGGCATAAATCTCGTTTTTACGGACGGAACGTTGTTTTTTCACCTTAGAACGCCCCGAGTTAAGTAATGGAGTGGCTAGTCTCTTAGGTGTATCGTTTTCCATGCGAAAACATGTGTGTTTCGTCCACTTATAAGTTCGGAACAAAATCGAGTAAATACCAAGCCAAATGTCCGGACAAAACCCCGTTCCCATGGTCCAAATGTTCTATATTGGCCTTAAACCGTCCCAGTTAAGCCTTGTCGATCTTGAGGTTTTAGATTCCAAAACGAGTGAGTTTCGTCAATTTCCAAGTTCGGACTTAAAATCTAGTAAATGCCGACCGAACGGACGGGCATAAATCTCGTTTTTACGGACGGAACGTTGTTTTTTCACCTTAGAACGCCCCGAGTTAAGTAATGGAGTGGCTAGTCTCTTAGGTGTATCGTTTTCCCTGCGAAAACATGTGTGTTTCGTCCACTTATAAGTTCGGAACAAAATCGAGTAAATACCAAGCCGAATGTCTGGACAAAACCCCGTTCCCATGGTCCAAATGTTCTATATTGGCCTAAAACCGTCCCAGTTAAGCCTTGTCGATCTTGAGGTTTTAGATTCCAAAACAAGTGAGTTTCGTCCATTTCCAAGTTCGGACTGAAAATCTAGTAAATGCCGACCGAACGGACGAGCATAAATCTCGTTTTTACGGAGAGAACGTTGTTTTTTCACCTTAGAACGCCCCGAGTTAAGTAATGGAGTGGCTAGTCTCTTAGGTGTATCGTTTTCCTTGCGAAAACATGTGTGTTTCGTCCACTTATAAGTTCGGAACAAAATCGAGTAAATACCAAGCCGAATGTCCGAACAAAACCCCGTTCCCATCGTCCAAATGTTCTATATTGGCCTTAAAACATCCTGGTTAAGCCTTGTCGATCTTAAAGTTTTAGATTCCAAAACAAGTGAGTTTCGTCCATTTCCAAGTTCGGACCGAAAACCGAATAAATACCAACCGAACGGACGGATATAAATCTCGTTTTTACGGACGGAACGTTATTTTTTCACTTTAGACCCCGAGTTAAGTAATGGACTAGCTAGTCTCTTAGGTGTATCGTTTTCCATGCGAAAACATGTGTGTTTCGTCCACTTATAAGTTCGGAACAAAAATCGAGTACATACCAAGCCGAATGTCTGGATAAAACCCCTTTCCCATTTTCCAAATGTTCTATATTGGCCTTAAAACGTCCCGGCTAAGCCTTGTGAATCTTGAGGTTTTAGATTAAAAAACGACTGAGTTTCGTCTATTTCCATGTTCAGACCGAAAACCGAGTAAATACCGACCGAACGGACGGACATAAATCTCGTTTTTACAGACGGAACGTTGTTTTTTCACCTTAGAACGCCCCGAGTTAAGTAATGGAGTGGCTAGTCTCTTAGGTGTATCGTTTTCCAAGCGAAAACATGTGTGTTTCGTCCACTTATAAGTTCGGAACAAAATCGAGTAAATACCAAGCCAAATGTCCGGACAAAACCCCGTTCCCATGGTCCAAATGTTCTATATTGGCCTTAAAACGTCCCGGTTAAGCCTTGTCGGTCTTGAAGTTTTAGATTCCAAAACAAGTGTGTTTCGTCCATTTCCATGTTCGGACCAAAAACCGAGTAAATACCGACCGAACGGACGGATATAAATCTCGTTTTTATGGACGGAACGTTATTTTTTCACCTTAGAACGCCCCGAGTTCAGTAATGGACTAGCTAGTCTCTTAGGTGTATCATTTTCCATGCGAAAACATGTGTGTTTCGTCCACTTATAAGTTCGGAACAAAAATCGAGTACATACCAAGCCGAATGTCCGGATAAAACACCGTTCCCATGGTCTAAATGTTCTATATTGGCCTTAAAACGATCCGGCTAAGCCTTGTGAATCTTGAGGTTTTAGATTCCAAAACAAGTGAGTTTCGTCCATTTCTAAGTTCAGACCGAAAACCGAGTAAATACCGACCGAACGGACGGACATAAATTTTGTTTTTACAGACAGAACTTTGTTTTTTCACCTTAGAACGCCCCGAGTTAAGTAATGGAGTGGCTAGTCTCTTAGGTGTATCGTTTTCCATGCGAAAACATTTTTGTTTCGTCTACTTATAAGTTCGGAACAAAATCGAGTACATACCAAGCCGAATGTTCCCAAAACCCCGTTCCCATGGTCCAAATGTTCTATATTGGCCTTAAACCGTCCCAGTTAAACCTTGTCGATCTTGAGGTTTTAGATTCCAAAACAAGTGAGTTTCGTCCATTTCCAAGTTCGGACCAAAAACCGAGTAAATACCGACCGGACGGACTGACATAAATCTCGTTTCTACGGACGGAACGTTGTTTTTTCACCTTAGAACGCCCCGAGTTAAGTAATGGAGTGGCTAGTCTCTTAGGTGTATCGTTTTCCATGCGAAAACATGTGTGTTCCGTCCACATATAAGTTCGGAACAAATATCGAGTACATACCAAGCCGAATGTCAGGATAAAACCCCGTTTCCATGGTCCAAATGTTCTATATTGGCCTTAAAACGTCCCGGCTAAGCCTTGTGAATCTTTAGATTTTAGATTCCAAAACGAGTGAGTTTCGTCTATTTCCAAGTTCAGACTGAAAACCGAGTAAATGTCAACCGAACTGACGGACATAAATCTCGTTTTTACGAACAGAACGTTGTTTTTTCACCTTAGAACGCCCCGAGTTAAGTAATGGAGTGGCTAGTCTCTTAGGGGTATCGTTTTCCATGCGAAAACATGTGTGTTTCGTCCACTTATTAGTTCGGAACAAAATCGAGTACATACCAAGCCGAATGTGTGGACAAAACCCCGTTCCCATGGTCCAAATGTTCTATATTGGCCTTAAAACGTCCCGGTTAATCCTTGTAGATCTTGAAGTTTTAGATTCCAAAATAAATGAGTTTCGTCCATTACCAAGTTCGGACCGAAAACCGAGTAAATGTCGACCGAACGGATGGAAATAAATCTCGTTTTTATGGACGGAACGTTGTTTTTTTACCTTAGAACGCCCCGAGTTAAGTAATGGACTGGCTAGTCTCTTAGGTGTATCGTTTTCCATGCGAAAACATGTGTGTTTCGTCCACTTATTAGTTCGGAAAAAAATCGAGTACATACCAAGACGAATGTCCGGACAAAACCCTGTTCCCATGGTCCAAATGTTCTATATTGGCCTTAAACCGTCCCAGTTAAGCCTTGTCGATCTTGAGGTTTTAGATTCCAAAACAAGTGAGTTTTGTCCATTTCCAAGTTCAGACTGAAAATCTAGTAAATGCCGACCGAACGGACGGGCATAAATCTCGTTTTTACGGACGGAACGTTGTTTTTTCACCTTAGAACGCCCCGAGTTAAGTAATGGAGTGGCTAGTCTCTTAGGTGTATCGTTTTCCATGCGAAAACATGTGTGTTTCGTCCACTTATAAGTTCGGAACAAAATCGAGTAAATACCAAGCCAAATGTCCGGACAAAACCCCGTTCCCATGGTCCAAATGTTCTATATTGGCCTTAAACCGTCCCAGTTAAGCCTTGTCGATCTTCAGGTTTTAGATTCCAAAACAAGTGAGTTTCGTCCATTTCCAAGTTCGGACTTAAAATCTAGTAAATGCCGACCGAACGGACGTGCATAAATCTCGTTTTTACGGACGGAACGTTGTTTTTTCACCTTAGAACGCCCCGAGTTAAGTAATGGAGTGGCTAGTCTCTTAGGTGTATCGTTTTCCATGCGAAAACATGTGTGTTTCGTCCACTGATAAGTTCGGAACAAAATCGAGTAAATACCAAGCCGAATGTCTGGACAAAACCCCGTTCCCATGGTCCAAATGTTCTATATTGGCCTTAAACCGTCCCATTTAAGCCTTGTCGATCTTGAGGTTTTAGATTCCAAAACAAGTGAGTTTCGTCCATTTCCAAGTTCGGACCGAAAACCGAATAAATACCAACCGAACCGACGGATATAAATCTCGTTTTTACGGACGGAACGTTGTTTTTTCACCTTAGAACGCCCCGAGTTAAGTAATGGACTAGCTAGTCTCTTAGGTGTATCGTTTTCCATGCGAAAACATGTGTATTTCGTCCACTTATAAGTTCGGAACAAAAATCGAGTACATACCAAGCCGAATGTCCGGATAAAACCCGGTTCCCATGGTCTAAATGTTCTATATTGGCCTTAAAAAGTCCCGGCTAAGCCTTGTGAATCTTGAGGTTTTAGATTCCAAAACAAGTGAGTTTCGTCCATTTCTAAGTTCAGACCGAAAACCGAGTAAATACCGACCGAACGGACGGACATAAATTTTGTTTTTACGGACAGAACGTTGTTTTTTCACCTTAGAACGCCCCGAGTTAAGTAATGGAGTGGCTAGTCTCTTAGGTGTATCATTTTCCATGCGAAAACATTTTTGTTTCGTCTACTTATAAGTTCGGAACAAAATCGAGTACATACCAAGCCAAATGTTCCCAAAACCCCGTTCCCATGGTCCAAATGTTCTATATTGGCCTTAAACCGTCCCAGTTAAGCCTTGTCGATCTTGAGGTTTTAGATTCCAAAACAAGTGAGTTTCGTCCATTTCTAAGTTCAGACCGAAAACCGAGTAAATGCCGACCGAACGGACGGACATAAATTTTGTTTTTACGGACAGAACTTTGTTTTTTCACCTTAGAATGATCCGAGTTAAGTAATGGAGTGGCTAGTCTCTTAGGTGTATCGTTTTCCATGCGAAAACATGTGTGTTTCGTCCACTTATAAGTTCGGAACAAAAATCGAGTACATACCAAGCCGAATGTCCGGATAAAACCCCTTTCCCATTGTCCAAATGTTCTATATTGGCCTTAAAACGTCCCGGCTAAGCCTTGTGAATCTTGAGGTTTTAGATTCAAAAACGACTGAGTTTCGTCTATTTCCATGTTCAGACCGAAAACCGAGTAAATACCGACCGAACGGACGGACATAAATCTCGTTTTTACAGACAGAACGTTGTTTTTTCACCTTAGAACGCCCCGAGTTAAGTAATGGAGTGGCAAGTCTCTTAGGTGTATCGTTTTCCAAGCGAAAACATGTGTGTTTCGTCCACTTATAAGTTCGGAACAAAATCCAGTAAATATCAAGCCAAATGTCCGGACAAAACCCCGTTCCCATGGTCCAAATGTTCTATATTGGCCTTAAAACGTCCCGGTTAAGCCTTGTCGGTCTTGAAGTTTTAGATTCCAAAACAAGTGAGTTTCGTCCATTTCCATGTTCGGACCAAAAACCGAGTAAATACCGACCGAACGGACGGATATAAATCTCGTTTTTACGGACGGAACGTTATTTTTTCACCTTAGAACGCCCCGAGTTCAGTAATGGACTAGCTAGTCTCTTAGGTGTATCATTTTCCATGCGAAAACATGTGTGTTTCGTCCACTTATAAGTTCGGAACAAAAATCGAGTACATACCAAGCCGAATGTCCGGATAAAACACCGTTCCCATGGTCTAAATGTTCTATATTGGCCTTAAAACGATCCGGCTAAGCCTTGTGAATCTTTTGTTTTAGATTCCAAAACAAGTGAGTTTCGTCCATTTCTAAGTTCAGACCGAAAACCGAGTAAATACCGACCGAACGGACGGACATAAATTTTGTTTTTACGGACAGAACGTTGTTTTTTCACCTTAGAACGCCCCGAGTTAAGTAATGGAGTGGCTAGTCTCTTAGGTGTATCGTTTTCCATGCGAAAACATTTTTGTTTCGTCTACTTATAAGTTCGGAACAAAATCGAGTACATACCAAGCCGAATGTTCCCAAAACCCCGTTCCCATGGTCCAAATGTTCTATATTGGCCTTAAACCGTCCCAGTTAAGCCTTGTCGATCTTGAGGTTTTAGATTCCAAAACAAGTGAGTTTCGTCCATTTCTAAGTTCAGACCGAAAACCGAGTAAATGCCGACCGAACGGACGGACATAAATTTTGTTTTTACGGACAGAACTTTGTTTTTTCACCTTAGAATGATCCGAGTTAAGTAATGGAGTGGCTAGTCTCTTAGGTGTATCGTTTTCCATGCGAAAACATGTGTGTTTCGTCCACTTATAAGTTCGGAACAAAAATCGAGTACATACCAAGCCGAATGTCCGGATAAAACCCCTTTCCCATTGTCCAAATGTTCTATATTGGCCTTAAAACGTCCCGGCTAAGCCTTGTTAATCTTGAGGTTTTAGATTCAAAAACGACTGAGTTTCGTCTATTTCCATGTTCAGACCGAAAACCGAGTAAATATCGACCGAACGGACGAACATAAATTTTGTTTTTACGGACAGAACGTTGTTTTTTCACCTTAGAACGCCCCAAGTTAAGTAATGGAGTGGCTAGTCTCTTAGGTGTATCGTTTTCCATGGGAAAACATTTTTGTTTCGTCTACTTATAAGTTCGGAACAAAATCGAGTACATACCAAGCCGAATGTTCCCAAAACCCCGTTCCCATGGTCCAAATGTTCTATATTGGCCTTAAACCGTCCCAGTTAAGCCTTGTCGATCTTGAGGTTTTAGATTCCAAAACAAGTGAGTTTCGTCCATTTCTAAGTTCAGTCCGAAAACCGAGTAAATGCCGACCGAACGGACGGACATAAATTTTGTTTTTACGGACAGAACTTTGTTTTTTCACCTTAGAATGATCCGAGTTAAGTAATGGAGTGGCTAGTCTCTTAGGTGTATCGTTTTCCATGCGAAAACATGTGTGTTTCGTCCACTTATAAGTTCGGAACAAAAATCGAGTACATACCAAGCCGAATGTCCGGATAAAACCCCTTTCCCATTGTCCAAATGTTCTATATTGGCCTTAAAACGTCCCGGCTAAGCCTTGTGAATCTTGAGGTTTTAGATTCAAAAACGACTGAGTTTCGTCTATTTCCATGTTCAGACCGAAAACCGAGTAAATACCGACCGAACGGACGGACATAAATCTCGTTTTTACAGACGGAACGTTGTTTTTTCACCTTAGAACGCCCCGAGTTAAGTAATGGAGTGGCTAGTCTCTTAGGTGTATCGTTTTCCAAGCGAAAACATGTGTGTTTCGTCCACTTATAAGTTCGGAACAAAATCGAGTAAATACCAAGCCAAATGTCCGGACAAAACCCCGTTCCCATGGTCCAAATGTTCTATATTGGCCTTAAAACGTCCCGGTTAAGCCTTGTCGGTCTTGAAGTTTTAGATTCCAAAACAAGTGAGTTTCGTCCATTTCCATGTTCGGACCAAAAACCGAGTAAATACCGACCGAACGGACGGATATAAATCTCGTTTTTACGGACGGAACGTTATTTTTTCACCTTAGAACGCCCCGAGTTCAGTAATGGACTAGCTAGTCTCTTAGGTGTATCATTTTCCATGCGAAAACATGTGTGTTTCGTCCACTTATAAGTTCGGAACAAAAATCGAGTACATACCAAGCCGAATGTCCGGATAAAACACCGTTCCCATGGTCTAAATGTTCTATATTGGCCTTAAAACGATCCGGCTAAGCCTTGTTAATCTTTTGTTTTAGATTCCAAAACAAGTGAGTTTCGTCCATTTCTAAGTTCAGACCGAAAACCGAGTAAATACCGACCGAACGGACGGACATAAATTTTGTTTTTACGGACAGAACGTTGTTTTTTCACCTTAGAACGCCCCGAGTTAAGTAATGGAGTGGCTAGTCTCTTAGGTGTATCGTTTTCCATGCGAAAACATTTTTGTTTCGTCTACTTATAAGTTCGGAACAAAATCGAGTACATACCAAGCCGAATGTTCCCAAAACCCCGTTCCCATGGTCCAAATGTTCTATATTGGCCTTAAACCGTCCCAGTTAAGCCTTGTCGATCTTGAGGTTTTAGATTCCAAAACAAGTGAGTTTCGTCCATTTCTAAGTTCAGACCGAAAACCGAGTAAATGCCGACCGAACGGACGGACATAAATTTTGTTTTTACGGACAGAACTTTGTTTTTTCACCTTAGAATGATCCGAGTTAAGTAATGGAGTGGCTAGTCTCTTAGGTGTATCGTTTTCCATGCGAAAACATGTGTGTTTCGTCCACTTATAAGTTCGGAACAAAAATCGAGTACATACCAAGCCGAATGTCCGGATAAAACCCCTTTCCCATTGTCCAAATGTTCTATATTGGCCTTAAAACGTCCCGGCTAAGCCTTGTGAATCTTGAGGTTTTAGATTCAAAAACGACTGAGTTTCGTCTATTTCCATGTTCAGACCGAAAACCGAGTAAATACCGACCGAATGGACGGACATAAATCTCGTTTTTACAGACGGAACGTTGTTTTTTCACCTTAGAACGCCCCGAGTTAAGTAATGGATTGGCTAGTCTCTTAGGTGTATCGTTTTCCAAGCGAAAACATGTGTGTTTCGTCCACTTATAAGTTCGGAACAAAATCCAGTAAATATCAAGCCAAATGTCCGGACAAAACCCCGTTCCCATGGTCCAAATGTTCTATATTGGCCTTAAAACGTCCCGGTTAAGCCTTGTCGGTCTTGAAGTTTTAGATTCCAAAACAAGTGAGTTTCGTCCATTTCCATGTTCGGACCAAAAACCGAGTAAATACCGACCGAACGGACGGATATAAATCTCGTTTTTAAGGACGGAACGTTATTTTTTCACCTTAGAACGCCCCGAGTTCAGTAATGGACTAGCTAGTCTCTTAGGTGTATCATTTTCCATGCGAAAACATGTGTGTTTCGTCCACTTATAAGTTCGGAACAAAAATCGAGTACATACCAAGCCGAATGTCCGGATAAAACACCGTTCCCATGGTCTAAATGTTCTATATTGGCCTTAAAACGATCAGGCTAAGCCTTGTGAATCTTTTGTTTTAGATTCCAAAACAAGTGAGTTTCGTCCATTTCTAAGTTCAGACCGAAAACCGAGTAAATACCGACCGAACGGACGGACATAAATTTTGTTTTTACGGACAGAACGTTGTTTTTTCACCTTAGAACGCCCCGAGTTAAGTAATGGAGTGGCTAGTCTATTAGGTGTATCGTTTTCCATGCGAAAACATTTTTGTTTCGTCTACTTATAAGTTCGGAACAAAATCGAGTACATACCAAGCCGAATGTTCCCAAAACCCCGTTCCCATCGTCCAAATGTTCTATATTGGCCTTAAACCGTCCCAGTTAAGCCTTGTCGATCTTGAGGTTTTAGATTCCAAAACAAGTGAGTTTCGTCCATTTCTAAGTTCAGACCGAAAACCGAGTAAATGCCGACCGAACGGACGGACATAAATTTTGTTTTTACGGACAGAACTTTGTTTTTTCACCTTAGAATGATCCGAGTTAAGTAATGGAGTGGCTAGTCTCTTAGGTGTATCGTTTTCCATGCGAAAACATGTGTGTTTCGTCCACTTATAAGTTCGGAACAAAAAACGACTGAGTTTCGTCTATTTCCATGTTCAGACAGAAAACCGAGTAAATACCGACCGAACGGACGGACATAAATCTCGTTTTTACAGACGGAACGTTGTTTTTTCACCTTAGAACGCCCCGAGTTAAGTAATGGAGTGGCTAGTCTCTTAGGTGTATCGTTTTCCAAGCGAAAACATGTGTGTTTCGTCCACTTATAAGTTCGGAACAAAATCCAGTAAATATCAAGCCAAATGTCCGGACAAAACCCCGTTCCCATGGTCCAAATGTTCTATATTGGCCTTAAAACGTCCCGGTTAAGCCTTGTCGGTCTTGAAGTTTTAGATTCCAAAACAAGTGAGTTTCGTCCATTTCCATGTTCGGACCAAAAACCGAGTAAATACCGACCGAACGGACGGATATAAATCTCGTTTTTACGGACGGAACGTTATTTTTTCACCTTAGAACGCCCCGAGTTCAGTAATGGACTAGCTAGTCTCTTAGGTGTATCATTTTCCATGCGAAAACATGTGTTTTTCGTCCACTTATAAGTTCGGAACAAAAATCGAGTACATACCAAGCCGAATGTCCGGATAAAACACCGTTCCCATGGTCTAAATGTTCTATATTGGCCTTAAAACGACCCGGCTAAGCCTTGTGTAATTTGAGGTTTTAGATTCCAAAACAAGTGAGTTTCGTCCATTTCTAAGTTCAGACCGAAAACCGAGTAAATACCGACCGAACGGACGGACATAAATTTTATTTTTACGGACAGAACGTTGTTTTTTCACCTTAGAACGCCCCGAGTTAAGTAATGGAGTGGCTAGTCTATTAGGTGTATCGTTTTCCATGCGAAAACATTTTTGTTTCGTCTACTTATAAGTTCGGAACAAAATCGAGTACATACCAAGCCGAATGTTCCCAAAACCCCGTTCCCATGGTCCAAATGTTCTATATTGGCCTTAAACCGTCCCAGTTAAGCCTTGTGAATCTTTAGATTTTAGCTTCCAAAACGAGTGAGTTTCGTCTATTTCCAAGTTCAGACTGAAAACCGAGTAAATGCCGACCGAACAGAAGGACATAAATCTCGTTTTTACGGACAGAACATTGTTTATTCACCTTAGAACGCCCCGAGTTAAGTAAATGTGTGGCTAGTCACTTTGGTGTATCGTTTTCCATGCAAAAACATGTGTGTTTCGTCCACTTATAAGTTCGGAACAAAATCGAGTAAATACCAAGCCATTGTCCGGACAAAACCCTGTTCCCATGGTCCAAATATTCTATATTGGCCTTAAAACGTCCCGGTTAAGCCTTGTCGATCTTAAAATATTGGATTCCAAAACAAGTGAGTTTCGTCCATTTCCAAGTTCGGACCGAAAACCGAGTAAATACCAACCGAACGGCCGGATATAAATCTCGTTTTTACGGGCGAAACGTTATTTTTTCACCTTAGAACGCCCCGAGTTAAGTAATGGACTAGCAAGTCTCTTAGGTGTATCGTTTTCCATGCGAAAACATGTGTGTTTCGTCCACTTATAAGTTCGGAACAAAAATCGAGTACATACCAAGCAGAATGTCCGGATAAAACACCGTTCCCATGGTCTAAATGTTCTATATTGGCCTTAAAACGTCCCGGCTAAGCCTTGTCGATCTTGAGGTTTTTGATTCCAAAACAAGTGAATTTCGTCCATTTCTAAGTTCAGACCGAAAACCGAGTAAATGCCGACCGAACGGACGGACATAAATTTTGTTTTTACGGACAGAACATTGTTTTTTCACCTTAGAACGATCCGAGTTAAGTAATGGAGTGGCTAGTCTCTTAGGTGTATCGTTTTCCATGCGAAAACATGTGTGTTTCGTCCACTTATAAGTTCGGAACAAAATCGAGTAAATACCAAGCCATTGTCTGGACAAAACCCCGTTCCCATGGTCTAAATGTTCTATATTGGCCTTAAAACGTCCCGGTTAAGCCTTGTCGATCTTGAAGTTTTAGATTCCAAAACAAGTGAGTTTCGTCCATTTCCAAGTTGTGACCGAAAACCGAGTAAATGTCGACCGAACGAACGGACATAAATTTTGTTTTTACGGACAGAACGTTGTTTTTTCACCTTAGAACGATCCGAGTTAAGTAATGGAGTGGCTAGTCTCTTAGGTGTATCGTTTTCCATGCGAAAACATGTGTGTTTCGTCCACTTATAAGTTCGGAACAAAAATCGAGTACATACCAAGCCGAATGTCCGGATAAAACCCCGTTCCCATGGTCCAAATGTTCTATATTGGTCTTAAAACGTCCCGGCTAAGCCATGTAAATCTTGAGGTTTTAGATTCAAAAACGACTGAGTTTCGTCTATTTCCATGTTCAGACCGAAAACCGAGTAAATACCGACCGAACGGACGAACATAAATCTCGTTTTTACAGACGGAACGTTGTTTTTTCACCTTAGAACGCCCCGAGTTAAGTAATGGAGTGGCTAGTCTCTTAGGTGTATCGTTTTCCAAGCGAAAACATGTGTGTTTCGTCCACTTATAAGTTCGGAACAAAATCGAGTAAATACCAAGCCAAATGTCCGGACAAAACCCCGTTCCCATGGTCCAAATGTTCTATATTGGCCTTAAAACGTCCCGGTTAAGCCTTGTCGGTCTTGAAGTTTTAGATTCCAAAACAAGTGTGTTTCGTCCATTTCCATGTTCGGACCAAAAACCGAGTAAATACCGACCGAACGGACGGATATAAATCTCGTTTTTACGGACGGAACATTATTTTTTCACCTTAGAACGCCCCGAGTTCAGTAATGGACTAGCTAGTCTCTTAGGTGTATCATTTTCCATGCGAAAACATGTGTGTTTCGTCCACTTATAAGTTCGGAACAAAAATCGAGTACATACCAAGCCGAATGTCCGGATAAAACACCGTTCCCATGGTCTAAATGTTCTATATTGGCCTTAAAACGATCCGGCTAAGCCTTGTGAATCTTGAGGTTTTAGATTCCAAAACAAGTGAGTTTCGTCCATTTCTAAGTTCAGACCGAAAACCGAGTAAATACCGACCGAACGGACGGACATTAATTTTGTTTTTACGGACAAAACGTTGTTTTTTCACCTTAGAACGCCCCGAGTTAAGTAATGGAGTGGCTAGTCTCTTAGGTGTATCGTTTTCCATGCGAAAACATTTTTGTTTCGTCTACTTATAAGTTCGGAACAAAATCGAGTACATACCAAGCCGAATGTTCCCAAAACCCCGTTCCCATGGTCCAAATGTTCTATATTGGCCTTAAACCCTCCCAGTTAAGCCTTGTGAATCTTTAGATTTTAGCTTCCAAAACGAGTGAGTTTCGTCTATTTCCAAGTTCAGACTGAAAACCGAGTAAATGCCGACCGAACAGACGGAAATAAATCTCGTTTTTAGGGACAGAACATTGTTTTTTCACCTTAGAACGCCCCGAGTTAAGTAATGGAGTGGCTAGTCACTTTGTTGTATCGTTTTCCATGCGAAAACATGTGTGTTTCGTCCACTTATAAGTTCGGAACAAAATC
Organism: Aquilegia eximia; assembly: GCA_023053565.1. Taxonomy (NCBI): domain Eukaryota; kingdom Viridiplantae; phylum Streptophyta; class Magnoliopsida; order Ranunculales; family Ranunculaceae; genus Aquilegia; species Aquilegia eximia. The sequence goes on along the minus strand of JALIGU010000012.1, from coordinate 687,498 downwards.
GAGTAAATACCAAGCCATTGTCCGGACAAAACCCTGTTCCCATGGTCCAAATATTCTATATTGGCCTTAAAACGTCCCGGTTAAGCCTTGTCGATCTTAAAATTTTAGATTCCAAAACAAGTGAGTTTCGTCCATTTCCAAATTCGGACCGAAAACCGAGTAAATACCAACCGAACGGACGGATATAAATCTCGTTTTTACGGGCGGAACGTTATTTTTTAACCTTAGAACGCCCCGAGTTAAGTAATGGACTAGCTAGTCTCTTAGGTGTATCGTTTGCCATGCGAAAACATGTGTGTTTCGTCCACTTATAAGTTCGAAACAAAAATCGAGTACATACCAAGCAGAATGTCCGGATAAAACACCGTTCCCATGGTCTAAATGTTCTATATTGGCCTTAAAACGTCCCGGCTAAGCCATGTAAATCTTGAGGTTTTAGATTCAAAAACGACTGAGTTTCGTCTATTTCCATGTTCAGACCTAAAACCGAGTAAATACCGACCGAACGGACGGACATAAATCTCGTTTTTACAGACGGAACGTTGTTTTTTCACCTTAGAACGCCCCGAGTTAAGTAATGGAGTGGCTAGTCTCTTAGGTGTATCGTTTTCCAAGCGAAAACATGTGTGTTTCGTCCACTTATAAGTTCGGAACAAAATCGAGTAAATACCAAGCCAAATGTCCGGACAAAACCCCGTTCCCATGGTCCAAATGTTCTATATTGGCCTTAAAACGTCCCGGTTAAGCCTTGTCGGTCTTGAAGTTTTAGATTCCAAAACAAGTGAGTTTCGTCCATTTCCATGTTCGGACCAAAAACCGAGTAAATACCGACCGAACGGACGGATATAAATCTCATTTTTACGGACGGAACGTTATTTTTTCACCTTAGAACGCCCCGAGTTCAGTAATGGACTAGCTAGTCTCTTAGGTGTATCATTTTCCATGCGAAAACATGTGTGTTTCGTCCACTTATAAGTTAGGAACAAAAATCGAGTACATACCAAGCCGAATGTCCGGATAAAACACCGTTCCCATGGTCTAAATGTTCTATATTGGCCTTAAAACGATCCGGCTAAGCCTTGTGAATCTTGAGGTTTTAGATTCCAAGACAAGTGAGTTTCGTCCATTTCTAAGTTCAGACCGAAAACCGAGTAAATACCGACCGAACGGACGGACATAAATTTTGTTTTTACGGACAGAACGTTGTTTTTTCACCTTAGAACGCCCCGAGTTAAGTAATGGAGTGGCTAGTCTCTTAGGTGTATCGTTTTCCATGCGAAAACATTTTTGTTTCGTCTACTTATAAGTTCAGAACAAAATCGAGTACATACCAAGCCGAATGTTCCCAAAACCCCGTTCCCATGGTCCAAATGTTCTATATTGGCCTTAAACCGTCCCAGTTAAGCCTTGTGAATCTTTAGATTTTAGCTTCCAAAACGAGTGAGTTTCGTCTATTTCCAAGTTCAGACTGAAAACCGAGTAAATGCCGACCGAACAGACGGACATAAATCTCGTTTTTACGGACAGAACATTGTTTTTTCACCTTAGAACGCCCCGAGTTAAGTAATGGACTGGCTAGTCACTTTGGTGTATCGTTTTCCATGCGAAAACATGTGTGTTTCGTCCACTTATAAGTTCGGAACAAAATCGAGTAAATACCAAGCCATTGTCCGGACAAAACCCTGTTCCCATGGTTCAAATATTCTATATTGGCCTTAAAACGTCCCGGTTAAGCCTTGTCGATCTTAAAATTTTAGATTCCAAAACAAGTGAGTTTCGTCCATTTCCAAGTTCGGACCGAAAACCGAGTAAATACCAACCGAACGGACGGATATAAATCTCGTTTTTACGGGCGGAACGTTATTTTTTCACCTTAGAACGCCCCGAGTTAAGTAATGGACTAGCTAGTCTCTTAGGTGTATCGTTTTCCATGCGAAAACATGTGTGTTTCGTCCACTTATAAGTTCGGAACAAAAATCGAGTACATACCAAGCAGAATGTCCGGATAAAACACCGTTCCCATGGTCTAAATGTTCTATATTGGCCTTAAAACGTCCCGGCTAAGCCTTGTCGATCTTGAGGTTTTAGATTCCAAAACAAGTGAGTTTCGTCCATTTCTAAGTTCAGACCGAAAACCGAGTAAATGCCGACCGAACGGACGGACATAAATTTTGTTTTTACGGACAGAACTTTGTTTTTTCACCTTAGAATGATCCGAGTTAAGTAATGGAGTGGCTAGTCTCTTAGGTGTATCGTTTTCCATGCGAAAACATGTGTGTTTTGTCCACTTATAAGTTCGGAACAAAAATCGAGTACATACCAAGCCGAATGTCCGGATAAAACCCCTTTCCCATTGTCCAAATGTTCTATATTGGCCTTAAAACGTCCCGGCTAAGCCTTGTGAATCTTGAGGTTTTAGATTCAAAAACGACTGAGTTTCGTCTACTTCCATGTTCAGACCGAAAACCGAGTAAATACCGACCGAACGGACGGACATAAATCTCGTTTTTACAGACGGAACGTTGTTTTTTCACCTTAGAACGCCCCGAGTTAAGTAATGGAGTGGCTAGTCTCTTAGGTGTATCGTTTTCCAAGCGAAAACATGTGTGTTTCGTCCACTTATAAGTTCGGAACAAAATCGAGTTAATATCAAGCCAAATGTCCGGACAAAACCCCGTTCCCATGGTCCAAATGTTCTATATTGGCCTTAAAACGTCCCGGTTAAGCCTTGTCGGTCTTGAAGTTTTAGATTCCAAAACAAGTGAGTTTCGTCCATTTCCATGTTCGGACCAAAAACCGAGTAAATACCGACCGAACGGACGGATATAAATCTCGTTTTTACGGACGGAACGTTATTTTTTCACCTTAGAACGCCCCGAGTTCAGTAATGGACTAGCTAGTCTCTTAGGTGTATCATTTTCCATGCGAAAACATGTGTGTTTCGTCCACTTATAAGTTCGGAACAAAAATCGAGTACATACCAAGCCGAATGTCCGGATAAAACACCGTTCCCATGGTCTAAATGTTCTATATTGGCCTTAAAACGACCCGGCTAAGCCTTGTGAATTTTGAGGTTTTAGATTCCAAAACAAGTGAGTTTTGTCCATTTCTAAGTTCAGACCGAAAACCGAGTAAATACCGACCGAACGGACGGACATAAATTTTATTTTTACGGACAGAACGTTGTTTTTTCACCTTAGAACGCCCCGAGTTAAGTAATGGAGTGGCTAGTCTATTAGGTGTATCGTTTTCCATGCGAAAACATTTTTGTTTCGTCTACTTATAAGTTCGGAACAAAATCGAGTACATACCAAGCCGAATGTTCCCAAAACCCCGTTCCCATGGTCCAAATGTTCTATATTGGCCTTAAACCGTCCCAGTTAAGCCTTGTGAATCTTTAGATTTTAGCTTCCAAAACGAGTGAGTTTCGTCTATTTCCAAGTTCAGACTGAAAACCGAGTAAATGCCGACCGAACAGACGGACATAAATCTCGTTTTTACGGACAGAACATTGTTTTTTCACCTTAGAACGCCCCGAGTTAAGTAATAGAGTGGCTAGTCACTTTGGTGTATCGTTTTCCATGCGAAAACATGTGTGTTTCGTCCACTTATAAGTTCGGAACAAAATCGAGTAAATACCAAGCCATTGTCCGGACAAAACCCTGTTCCCATGGTCCAAATATTCTATATTGGCCTTAAAACGTCCCGGTTAAGCCTTGTCGATCTTAAAATTTTAGATTCCAAAACAAGTGAGTTTCGTCCATTTCCAAGTTCGGACCGAAAACGGAGTAAATACCAACCGAACGGACGGATATAAATCTCGTTTTTACGGGCGGAACGTTATTTTTTCACCTTAGAACGCCCCGAGTTAAGTAATGGACTAGCTAGTCTCTTAGGTGTATCGTTTTCCATGCGAAAACATGTGTGTTTCGTCCACTTATAAGTTCGGAACAAAAATCGAGTACATACCAAGCAGAATGTCCGGATAAAACACCGTTCCCATGGTCTAAATGTTCTATATTGGCCTTAAAACGTCCCGGCTAAGCCTTGTCGATCTTGAGGTTTTAGATTCCAAAACAAGTGAGTTTCGTCCATTTCTATGTTCAGACCGAAAACCGAGAAAATGCCGACCGAACGGACGGACATAAATTTTGTTTTTACGGACAGAACATTGTTTTTTCACCTTAGAACGCCCCGAGTTAAGTAATGGAGTGGCTAGTCTCTTAAGTGTATCGTTTTCCATGCGAAAACATGTGTGTTTCGTCCACTTATAAGTTCGGAACAAAATCGAGTAAATACCAAGCCATTGTCCGGACAAAACCCTGTTCCCATGGTCCAAATATTCTATATTGGCCTTAAAACGTCCCGGTTAAGCCTTGTCGATCTTAAAGTTTTAGATTCCAAAACAAGTGAGTTTCGTCCATTTCCAAGTTCGGACCGAAAACCGAGTAAATACCAACCGAACGGACGGATATAAATCTCGTTTTTACGGACGGAACGTTATTTTTTCACCTTAGAACGCCCCGAGTTAAGTAATGGACTAGCTAGTCTCTTAGGTGTATCGTTTTCCATGCGAAAACATGTGTGTTTCGTCCACTTATAAGTTCGGAACAAAAATCGAGTACATACCAAGCAGAATGTCCGGATAAAACACCGTTCCCATGGTCTAAATGTTCTATATTGGCCTTAAAACGTCCCAGCTAAGCCTTGTCGATCTTGAGGTTTTAGATTCCAAAACAAGTGAGTTTCGTCCATTTCTAAGTTCCGACCGAAAACCGAGTAAATACCGACCGAACGGACGGACATAAATCTCGTTTTTACAGACGGAACGTTATTTTTTCACCTTAGAACGCCCCGAGTTAAGTAATGGAGTGGCTAGTCTCTTAGGTGTATCGTTTTCCAAGCGAAAACATGTGTGTTTCGTCCACTTATAAGTTCGGAACAAAATCAAGTAAATACCAAGCCAAATGTCCGGACAAAACCCAGTTCCCATGGTCCAAATGTTCTATATTGGCCTTAAAACGTCCCGGTTAAGCCTTGTCGGTCTTGAAGTTTTAGATTCCAAAACAAGTGAGTTTCGTCCATTTCCATGTTCGGACCAAAAACCGAGTAAATACCGACTGAACGGACGGATATAAATCTCGTTTTTACGGACGGAACGTTATTTTTTCACCTTAGAACGCCCCGAGTTCAGTAATGGACTAGCTAGTCTCTTAGGTGTATCATTTTCCATGCGAAAACATGTGTGTTTCGTCCACTTATAAGTTCGGAAAAAAAATCGAGTACATACCAAGCCGAATGTCCGGATAAAAGACCGTTCCCATGGTCTAAATGTTCTATATTGGCCTTAAAACGACCCGGCTAAGCCTTGTGAATCTTGAGGTTTTAGATTCCAAAACAAGTGAGTTTCGTCCATTTCTAAGTTCAGGCCGAAAACCGAGTAAATACCGACCGAACGGACGGACATAAATTTTATTTTTACGGACAGAACGTTGTTTCTTCACCTTAGAACGCCCCGAGTTAAGTAATGGAGTGGCTAGTCTATTAGGTGTATCGTTTTCCATGCGAAAACATTTTTGTTTCGTCCACTTATAAGTTCGGAACAAAATCGAGTACATACCAAGCCGAATGTTCCCAAAACCCCGTTCCCATGGTCCAAATGTTCAATATTGGCCTTAAACCGTCCAAGTTAAGCCTTGTCGATCTTGAGGTTATAGATTCCAAAACAAGTGGGTTTCGTCCATTTCCAAGTTCGGACTGAAAATCTAGTAAATGCCGACCGAACGGACGGGCATAAATCTCGTTTTTACGGACAAAACGTTGTTTTTTCACCTTAGAACGCCCCGAGTTAAGTAATGGAGTGGCTAGTCTCTTAGGTGTATCGTTTTCCATGCGAAAACATGTGTGTTTCGTCCACTTATAAGTTCGGACCAAAATCGAGTAAATACCAAGCCATTGTCCGGACAAAAACCTCTTCTTATGGTCTAAATATTCTATATTGGCCTTAAAACGTCCCGGTTAAGCCTTGTCGATCTTAAAGTTTTAGATTCCAAAACAAGTGAGTTTCGTCCATTTCCAAGTTTGGACCGAAAACCGAGTAAATACCAACCGAGCGAACGTATATAAATCTCGTTTTTACGGACGGAACGTTATTTTTTCACCTTAGAACGCCCCGAGTTAAGTAATGGACTAGCAAGTCTCTTAGGTGTATCGTTTTCCATGCGAAAACATGTGTGTTTCGTCCACTTATAAGTTCGGAACAAAAATCGAGTACATACCAAGCTGAATGTCCGGATAAAACATCGTTCCCATGGTCTAAATGTTCTATATTGGCCTTAAAACGTCCCGGCTAAGCCTTGTCGATCTTGAGGTTTTAGATTCCAAAACAAGTGAGTTTCGTCCATTTCTAAGTTCAGACCGAAAACAGAGTAAATGCCGATCGAATGGACGGACATAAATTTTGTTTTTACGGACAGAACGTTGTTTTTTCACCTTAGAACGATCCGAGTTAAGTAATGGAGTGGCTAGTCTCTTAGGTGTATCGTTTTCCATGCGAAAACATGTGTGTTTCGTCCAGTTATAAGTTCGGAACAAAATCGAGTAAATACCAAGCCATTGTCTGGACAAAACCCCGTTCCCATGGTCCAAATGTTCTATATTGGCCTTAAAACATCCCGGTTAAGCCTTGTCGATCTTGAAGTTTTAGATTCCAAAACAAGTGAGTTTCGTCTATTTTTAAGTTCAGACCGAAAACCGAGTAAATGCCGACCGAACGGACGGACATAAATCTCGTTTTTACGGACAGAACGTTGTTTTTTCACCTTAGAACGCCCCGAGTTAAGTAATGGAGTGGCTAATCTCTTAGGTGTATCGTTTTCCATGCGAAAACATGTGTGTTTCGTCCACTTATAAGTTCGGAACAAAATCGAGTAAATACCAAGCCATTGTCCGGACAAAACCCCGTTCCCATGGTCCAAATGTTCTATATTGGCCTTAAAACGTCCCGGTTAAGCCTTGTCGATCTTAAAGTTTTAGATTCCAAAATAAGTGAGTTTCGTCCATTTCCAAGTTCGGACCGAAAACAGAGTAAATGCCGACCGAACAGACGGACATAAATCTCGTTTTTACGGACATAACGTTGTTTTTTCACCTTAGAACGCCCCGAGTTAAGTAATGGACTGGCTAGTCTCTTAGGTGTATTGTTTTCCATGCGAAAACATGTGTGTTTCGTCCACTTATTAGTTCAGAACAAAATCGAGTACATACCAAGCCGAATGTCCGGACAAAACCCCGTTCCCATGGTCCAAATGTTCAATATTGGCCTTAAACCGTCCAAGTTAAGCCTTGTCGATCTTGATGTTATAGATTCCAAAACAAGTGAGTTTCGTCCATTTCCAAGTTCGGACTGAAAATCTAGTAAATGCCGACCGAACGGACGGGCATAAATCTCGTTTTTACGGACGAAACGTTGTTTTTTCACCTTAGAACGCGCCAAGTTAAGTAATGGAGTGGCTAGTCTCTTAGGTGTATCGTTTTCCATGCGAAAACATGTGTGTTTCGTCCACTTATAAGTTCGGACCAAAATCGAGTAAATACCAAGCCATTGTCCGGACAAAAACCTCTTCTTATGGTCTAAATATTCTATATTGGCCTTAAAACGTCCCGGTTAAGCCTTGTCGATCTTAAAGTTTTAGATTCCAAAACAAGTGAGTTTCGTCCATTTCCAAGTTTGGACCGAAAACCGAGTAAATACCAACCGAACGGACGGATATAAATCTCGTTTTTACGGACGGAACGTTATTTTTTCACATTAAAACGCCCCGAGTTAAGTAATGGACTAGCTAGTCTCTTAGGTGTATCGTTTTCCATGCGAAAACATGTGTGTTTCGTCCACTTATAAGTTCGGAACAGAAATCGAGTACATACCAAGCCGAATGTCCGGATAAAACACCGTTCCCATGGTCTAAATGTTCTATATTGGCCTTAAAACGTCCCGGCTAAGCCTTGTCGATCTTGAGGTTTTAGATTCCAAAACAAGTGAGTTTCGTCCATTTCTAAGTTCAGACCGAAAACCGAGTAAATGCCGATCGAACGGACGGACATAAATTTTGTTTTTACGGACAGAACGTAGTTTTTTCACCTTAGAACGATCCGAGTTAAGTAATGGAGTGGCTAGTCTCTTAGGTGTATCGTTTTCCATGCGAAAACATTTTTGTTTCGTCTACTTATAAGTTCGGAACAAAATCGAGTACATACCAAGCCGAATGTTCCCAAAACCCCATTCCCATGGTCCAAATGATCTATATTGGCCTTAAAACGTCCCGGCTAAGCCTTGTGAATCTTTAGGTTTTAGATTCCAAAACGAGTGAGTTTCGTCTATTTCCAAGTTCACACTGAAAACTGAGTAAATGCCGACCGAACAGACGGACATAAATCTCGTTTTTACGGACATAACGTTGTTTTTTCCCCTTAGAACGCCCCGAGTTAAGTAATGGACTGGCTAGTCTCTTAGGTGTATCGTTTACCATGCGAAAACATGTGTGTTTCGTCCACTTATTAGTTCGGAACAAAATCGAGTACATACCAAGCCGAATGTCCGGACAAAACCCCGTTCCCATGGTCCAAATGTTCAATATTGGCCTTAAACCGTCCAAGTTAAGCCTTGTCGATCTTGATGTTATAGATTCCAAAACAAGTGAGTTTCGTCCATTTCCAAGTTCGGACTGAAAATCTTGTAAATGCCGACCGAACGGACGGGCATAAATCTCGTTTTTACGGACGAAACGTTGTTTTTTCACCTTAGAACGCCCCGAGTTAAGTAATGGAGTGGCTAGTCTCTTAGGTGTATCGTTTTCCATGCGAAAACATGTGTGTTTCGTCCACTTATAAGTTCGGACCAAAATCGAGTAAATACCAAGCCATTGTCCGGACAAAAACCTCTTCTTATGGTCTAAATATTCTATATTGGCCTTAAAACGTCCCGGTTAAGCCTTGTCGATCTTAAAGTTTTAGATTCCAAAACAAGTGAGTTTCGTCCATTTCCAAGTTCGGACCGAAAACCGAGTAAATACCAACCGAACGGACGGATATAAATCTCGTTTTTACGGACGGAACGTTATTTTTTCACCTTAGAACGCCCCGAGTTAAGTAATGGACTAGCTAGGCTCTTAGGTGTATCGTTTTCCATGCGAAAACATGTGTGTTTCGTCCACTTATAAGTTCGAAACAAAAATCGAGTACATACCAAGCCGAATGTCCGGATAAAACACCGTTCCCATGGTCTAAATGTTCTATATTGGCCTTAAAATGTCCCGGCTAAGCCTTGTCGATCTTGAGGTTTTAGATTCCAAAACAAGTGAGTTTTGTCCATTTCTAAGTTCAGACCGAAAACCGAGTAAATACCGACCGAACGGACGGACATAAATTTTGTTTTTACGGACAGAACGTTGTTTTTTCACCTTAGAACGCCCCGAGTTAAGTAATGGAGTGGCTAGTCTCTTAGGTGTATTGTTTTCCATGCGAAAACATTTTTGTTTCGTCTACTTATAAGTTCGGAACAAAATCGAGTACATACCAAGCCGAATGTTCCCAAAACCCCGTTCCCATGGTCCAAATGATCTATATTGGCCTTAAAACGTCCCGGCTAAGCCTTGTGAATCTTTAGGTTTTAGATTCCAAAACGAGTGAGTTTCGTCTATTTCCAAGTTCACACTGAAAACTGAGTAAATGCCGACCGAACAGACGGACATAAATCTCGTTTTTACGGACATAACGTTGTTTTTTCACCTTAGAACGCCCCGAGTTAAGTAATGGACTGGCTAGTCTCTTAGGTGTATCGTTTACCATGCGAAAACATGTGTGTTTCGTCCACTTATTAGTTCGGAACAAAATCGAGTACATACCAAGCCGAATGTCCGGACAAAACCCCGTTCCCATGGTCCAAATGTTCAATATTGGCCTTAAACCGTCCAAGTTAAGCCTTGTCGATCTTGATGTTATAGATTCCAAAACAAGTGAGTTTCGTCCATTTCCAAGTTCGGACTGAAAATCTTGTAAATGCCGACCGAACGGACGGGCATAAATCTCGTTTTTACGGACGAAACGTTGTTTTTTCACCTTAGAACGCCCCGAGTTAAGTAATGGAGTGGCTAGTCTCTTAGGTGTATCGTTTTCCATGCGAAAACATGTGTGTTTCGTCCACTTATAAGTTCGGACCAAAATCGAGTAAATACCAAGCCATTGTCCGGACAAAAACCTCTTCTTATGGTCTAAATATTCTATATTGGCCTTAAAACGTCCCGGTTAAGCCTTGTCGATCTTAAAGTTTTAGATTCCAAAACAAGTGAGTTTCCTCTATTTCCAAGTTCGGACCGAAAACCGAGTAAATACCAACCGAACGGACGGATATAAATCTCGTTTTTACGGACGGAACGTTATTTTTTCACCTTAGAACGCCCCGAGTTAAGTAATGGACTAGCTAGGCTCTTAGGTGTATCGTTTTCCATGCGAAAACATGTGTGTTTCGTCCACTTATAAGTTCGAAACAAAAATCGAGTACATACCAAGCCGAATGTCCGGATAAAACACCGTTCCCATGGTCTAAATGTTCTATATTGGCCTTAAAATGTCCCGGCTAAGCCTTGTCGATCTTGAGGTTTTAGATTCCAAAACAAGTGAGTTTTGTCCATTTCTAAGTTCAGACCGAAAACCGAGTAAATACCGACCGAACGGACGGACATAAATTTTGTTTTTACGGACAGAACGTTGTTTTTTCACCTTAGAACGCCCCGAGTTAAGTAATGGAGTGGCTAGTCTCTTAGGTGTATTGTTTTCCATGCGAAAACTTTTTTGTTTCGTCTACTTATAAGTTCGGAACAAAATCGAGTACATACCAAGCCGAATGTTCCCAAAACCCCGTTCCCATGGTCCAAATGATCTATATTGGCCTTAAAACGTCCCGGCTAAGCCTTGTGAATCTTTAGGTTTTAGATTCCAAAACGAGTGAGTTTCGTCTATTTCCAAGTTCACACTGAAAACTGAGTAAATGCCGACCGAACAGACGGACATAAATCTCGTTTTTACGGACATAACGTTGTTTTTTCACCTTAGAACGCCCCGAGTTAAGTAATGGACTGGCTAGTCTCTTAGGTGTATCGTTTTCCATGCGAAAACATGTGTGTTTCGTCCACTTATTAGTTCGGAACAAAATCGAGTACATACCAAGCCGAATGTCCGTACAAAACCCCGTTCCCATGGTCCAAATGTTCAATATTGGCCTTAAACCTTCCAAGTTAAGCCTTGTCGATCTTGATGTTATAGATTCCAAAACAAGTGAGTTTCGTCCATTTCCAAGTTCAGACTGAAAATCTAGTAAATGCCGACCGAACGGACGGGCATAAATCTCGTTTTTACGGACGAAACGTTGTTTTTTCACCTTAGAACGCCCCGAGTTAAGTAATGGAGTGGCTAGTCTCTTAGGTGTATCGTTTTCCATGCGAAAACATGTGTGTTTCGTCCACTTATAAGTTCGGACAAAAATCGAGTAAATACCAAGCCATTGTCCGGACAAAAACCTCTTCTTATGGTCTAAATATTCTATATTGGCCTTAAAACGTCCCGGTTAAGCCTTGTCGATCTTAAAGTTTTAGATTCCAAAACAAGTGAGTTTCGTCCATTTCCAAGTTCGGACCGAAAACCGAGTAAATACCAACCGAACGGACAGATATAAATCTCGTTTTTACGGACGGAACGTTATTTTTTCACCTTAGAACGCCCCGAGTTAAGTAATGGACTAGCTAGTCTCTTAGGTGTATCGTTTTCCATGCGAAAACATGTGTGTTTCGTCCACTTATAAGTTCGGACCAAAATCGAGTAAATACCAAGCCATTGTCCGGACAAAAACCTCTTCTTATGGTCTAAATATTCTATATTGGCCTTAAAACGTCCCGGTTAAGCCTTGTCGATCTTAAAGTTTTAGATTCCAAAACAAGTGAGTTTCGTCTATTTCCAAGTTCGGACCGAAAACCGAGTAAATACCAACCGAACGGACGGATATAAATCTCGTTTTTACGGACGGAACGTTATTTTTTCACCTTAGAACGCCCCGAGTTAAGTAATGGACTAGCTAGGCTCTTAGGTGTATCGTTTTCCATGCGAAAACATGTGTGTTTCGTCCACTTATAAGTTCGAAACAAAAATCGAGTACATACCAAGCCGAATGTCCGGATAAAACACCGTTCCCATGGTCTAAATGTTCTATATTGGCCTTAAAACGATCCGGCTAAGCCTTGTGAATCTTGAGGTTTTAGATTCCAAAACAAGTGAGTTTCGTCCATTTCTAAGTTCAGACCGAAAACCGAGTAAATACCGACCGAACGGACGGACATAAATTTTGTTTTTACGGACAGAACGTTGTTTTTTCACCTTAGAACGCCCCGAGTTAAGTAATGGAGTGGCTAGTCTCTTAGGTGTATCGTTTTCCATGCGAAAACATTTTTGTTTCGTCTACTTATAAGTTCGGAACAAAATCGAGTACATACCAAGCCGAATGTTCCCAAAACCCCGTTCCCATGGTCCAAATGATCTATATTGGCCTTAAAACGTCCCGGCTAAGCCTTGTGAATCTTTAGGTTTTAGATTCCAAAACGAGTGAGTTTCGTCTATTTCCAAGTTCACACTGAAAACTGAGTAAATGCCGACCGAACAGACGGACATAAATCTCGTTTTTACGGACATAACGTTGTTTTTTCACCTTAGAACGCCCCGAGTTAAGTAATGGACTGGCTAGTCTCTTAGGTGTATCGTTTTCCATGCGAAAACATGTGTGTTTCGTCCACTTATTAGTTCGGAACAAAATGGAGTACATACCAAGCCGAATGTCCGAACAAAACCCCGTTCCCATGGTCCAAATGTTCAATATTGGCCTTAAACCGTCCAAGTTAAGCCTTGTCGATCTTGATGTTATAGATTCCAAAACAAGTGAGTTTCGTCCATTTCCAAGTTCGGACTGAAAATCTTGTAAATGCCGACCGAACGGACGGGCATAAATCTCGTTTTTACGGACGAAACGTTGTTTTTTCACCTTAGAACGCCCCGAGTTAAGTAATGGAGTGGCTAGTCTCTTAGGTGTATCGTTTTCCATGCGAAAACATGTGTGTTTCGTCCACTTATAAGTTCGGACCAAAATCGAGTAAATACCAAGCCATTGTCCGGACAAAAACCTCTTCTTATGGTCTAAATATTCTATATTGGCCTTAAAACGTCCCGGTTAAGCCTTGTCGATCTTAAAGTTTTAGATTCCAAAACAAGTGAGTTTCGTCCATTTCCAAGTTCGGACCGAAAACCGAGTAAATACCAACCGAACGGACGGATATAAATCTCGTTTTTACGGACGGAACGTTATTTTTTCACCTTAGAACGCCCCGAGTTAAGTAATGGACTAGCTAGGCTCTTAGGTGTATCGTTTTCCATGCGAAAACATGTGTGTTTCGTCCACTTATAAGTTCGAAACAAAAATCGAGTACATACCAAGCCGAATGTCCGGATAAAACACCGTTCCCATGGTCTAAATGTTCTATATTGGCCTTAAAATGTCCCGGCTAAGCCTTGTCGATCTTGAGGTTTTAGATTCCAAAACAAGTGAGTTTTGTCCATTTCTAAGTTCAGACCGAAAACCGAGTAAATACCGACCGAACGGACGGACATAAATTTTGTTTTTACGGACAGAACGTTGTTTTTTCACCTTAGAACGCCCCGAGTTAAGTAATGGAGTGGCTAGTCTCTTAGGTGTATTGTTTTCCATGCGAAAACATTTTTGTTTCGTCTACTTATAAGTTCGGAACAAAATCGAGTACATACCAAGCCGAATGTTCCCAAAACCCCGTTCCCATGGTCCAAATGATCTATATTGGCCTTAAAACGTCCCGGCTAAGCCTTGTGAATCTTTAGGTTTTAGATTCCAAAACGAGTGAGTTTCGTCTATTTCCAAGTTCACACTGAAAACTGAGTAAATGCCGACCGAACAGACGGACATAAATCTCGTTTTTACGGACATAACGTTGTTTTTTCACCTTAGAACGCCCCGAGTTAAGTAATGGACTGGCTAGTCTCTTAGGTGTATCGTTTTCCATGCGAAAACATGTGTGTTTCGTCCACTTATTAGTTCGGAACAAAATCGAGTACATACCAAGCCGAATGTCCGTACAAAACCCCGTTCCCATGGTCCAAATGTTCAATATTGGCCTTAAACCTTCCAAGTTAAGCCTTGTCGATCTTGATGTTATAGATTCCAAAACAAGTGAGTTTCGTCCATTTCCAAGTTCAGACTGAAAATCTAGTAAATGCCGACCGAACGGACGGGCATAAATCTCGTTTTTACGGACGAAACGTTGTTTTTTCACCTTAGAACGCCCCGAGTTAAGTAATGGAGTGGCTAGTCTCTTAGGTGTATCGTTTTCCATGCGAAAACATGTGTGTTTCGTCCACTTATAAGTTCGGACCAAAATCGAGTAAATACCAAGCCATTGTCCGGACAAAAACCTCTTCTTATGGTCTAAATATTCTATATTGGCCTTAAAACGTCCCGGTTAAGCCTTGTCGATCTTAAAGTTTTAGATTCCAAAACAAGTGAGTTTCGTCCATTTCCAAGTTCGGACCGAAAACCGAGTAAATACCAACCGAACGGACAGATATAAATCTCGTTTTTACGGACGGAACGTTATTTTTTCACCTTAGAACGCCCCGAGTTAAGTAATGGACTAGCTAGTCTCTTAGGTGTATCGTTTTCCATGCGAAAACATGTGTGTTTCGTCCACTTATAAGTTCGGACCAAAATCGAGTAAATACCAAGCCATTGTCCGGACAAAAACCTCTTCTTATGGTCTAAATATTCTATATTGGCCTTAAAACGTCCCGGTTAAGCCTTGTCGATCTTAAAGTTTTAGATTCCAAAACAAGTGAGTTTCGTCCATTTTGAAGTTCGGACCGAAAACCGAGTAAATACCAACCGAACGGACGGATATAAATCTCGTTTTTACGGACGAAACGTTATTTTTTCACCTTAGAACGCCCCGAGTTCAGTAATGGACTAGCTAGTCTCTTAGGTGTATCATTTTCCATGCGAAAACATGTGTGTTTCGTCCACTTATAAGTTCGAAACAAAAATCGAGTACATACCAAGCCGAATGTCCGGATAAAACACCGTTCCCATGGTCTAAATGTTCTATATTGGCCTTAAAACGATCCGGCTAAGCCTTGTGAATCTTGAGGTTTTAGATTCCAAAACAAGTGAGTTTCGTCCATTTCTAAGTTCAGACCGAAAACCGAGTAAATACCGACCGAACGGACGGACATAAATTTTGTTTTTACGGACAGAACGTTGTTTTTTCACCTTAGAACGCCCCGAGTTAAGTAATGGAGTGGCTAGTCTCTTAGGTGTATCGTTTTCCATGCGAAAACATTTTTGTTTCGTCTACTTATAAGTTCGGAACAAAATCGAGTACATACCAAGCCGAATGTTCCCAAAACCCCGTTCCCATGGTCCAAATGATCTATATTGGCCTTAAAACGTCCCGGCTAAGCCTTGTGAATCTTTAGGTTTTAGATTCCAAAACGAGTGAGTTTCGTCTATTTCCAAGTTCACACTGAAAACTGAGTAAATGCCGACCGAACAGACGGACATAAATCTCGTTTTTACGGACATAACGTTGTTTTTTCACCTTAGAACGCCCCGAGTTAAGTAATGGACTGGCTAGTCTCTTAGGTGTATCGTTTTCCATGCGAAAACATGTGTGTTTCGTCCACTTATTAGTTCGGAACAAAATCGAGTACATACCAAGCCGAATGTCCGAACAAAACCCCGTTCCCATGGTCCAAATGTTCAATATTGGCCTTAAACCGTCCAAGTTAAGCCTTGTCGATCTTGATGTTATAGATTCCAAAACAAGTGAGTTTCGTCCATTTCCAAGTTCGGACTGAAAATCTTGTAAATGCCGACCGAACGGACGGGCATAAATCTCGTTTTTACGGACGAAACGTTGTTTTTTCACCTTAGAACGCCCCGAGTTAAGTAATGGAGTGGCTAGTCTCTTAGGTGTATCGTTTTCCATGCGAAAACATGTGTGTTTCGTCCACTTATAAGTTCGGACCAAAATCGAGTAAATACCAAGCCATTGTCCGGACAAAAACCTCTTCTTATGGTCTAAATATTCTATATTGGCCTTAAAACGTCCCGGTTAAGCCTTGTCGATCTTAAAGTTTTAGATTCCAAAACAAGTGAGTTTCGTCCATTTCCAAGTTCGGACCGAAAACCGAGTAAATACCAACCGAACGGACGGATATAAATCTCGTTTTTACGGACGGAACGTTATTTTTTCACCTTAGAACGCCCCGAGTTAAGTAATGGACTAGCTAGGCTCTTAGGTGTATCGTTTTCCATGCGAAAACATGTGTGTTTCGTCCACTTATAAGTTCGAAACAAAAATCGAGTACATACCAAGCCGAATGTCCGGATAAAACACCGTTCCCATGGTCTAAATGTTCTATATTGGCCTTAAAATGTCCCGGCTAAGCCTTGTCGATCTTGAGGTTTTAGATTCCAAAACAAGTGAGTTTCGTCCATTTCTAAGTTCAGACCGAAAACCGAGTAAATACCGACCGAACGGACGGACATAAATTTTGTTTTTACGGACAGAACGTTGTTTTTTCACCTTAGAACGCCCCGAGTTAAGTAATGGAGTGGCTAGTCTCTTAGGTGTATCGTTTTCCATGCGAAAACATTTTTGTTTCGTCTACTTATAAGTTCGGAACAAAATCGAGTACATACCAAGCCGAATGTTCCCAAAACCCCGTTCCCATGGTCCAAATGATCTATATTGGCCTTAAAACGTCCCGGCTAAGCCTTGTGAATCTTTAGGTTTTAGATTCCAAAACGAGTGAGTTTCGTCTATTTCCAAGTTCACACTGAAAACTGAGTAAATGCCGACCGAACAGACGGACATAAATCTCGTTTTTACGGACATAACGTTGTTTTTTCACCTTAGAACGCCCCGAGTTAAGTAATGGACTGGCTAGTCTCTTAGGTGTATCGTTTTCCATGCGAAAACATGTGTGTTTCGTCCACTTATTAGTTCGGAACAAAATCGAGTACATACCAAGCCGAATGTCCGGACAAAACCCCGTTCCCATGGTCCAAATGTTCAATATTGGCCTTAAACCTTCCAAGTTAAGCCTTGTCGATCTTGATGTTATAGATTCCAAAACAAGTGAGTTTCGTCCATTTCCAAGTTCAGACTGAAAATCTAGTAAATGCCGACCGAACGGACGGGCATAAATCTCGTTTTTACGGACGAAACGTTGTTTTTTCACCTTAGAACGCCCCGAGTTAAGTAATGGAGTGGCTAGTCTCTTAGGTGTATCGTTTTCCATGCGAAAACATGTGTGTTTCGTCCACTTATAAGTTCGGACAAAAATCGAGTAAATACCAAGCCATTGTCCGGACAAAAACCTCTTCTTATGGTCTAAATATTCTATATTGGCCTTAAAACGTCCCGGTTAAGCCTTGTCGATCTTAAAGTTTTAGATTCCAAAACAAGTGAGTTTCGTCCATTTCCAAGTTCGGACCGAAAACCGAGTAAATACCAACCGAACGGACAGATATAAATCTCGTTTTTACGGACGGAACGTTATTTTTTCACCTTAGAACGCCCCGAGTTAAGTAATGGACTAGCTAGTCTCTTAGGTGTATCGTTTTCCATGCGAAAACATGTGTGTTTCGTCCACTTATAAGTTCGGACCAAAATCGAGTAAATACCAAGCCATTGTCCGGACAAAAACCTCTTCTTATGGTCTAAATATTCTATATTGGCCTTAAAACGTCCCGGTTAAGCCTTGTCGATCTTAAAGTTTTAGATTCCAAAACAAGTGAGTTTCGTCTATTTCCAAGTTCGGACCGAAAACCGAGTAAATACCAACCGAACGGACGGATATAAATCTCGTTTTTACGGACGGAACGTTATTTTTTCACCTTAGAACGCCCCGAGTTAAGTAATGGACTAGCTAGGCTCTTAGGTGTATCGTTTTCCATGCGAAAACATGTGTGTTTCGTCCACTTATAAGTTCGAAACAAAAATCGAGTACATACCAAGCCGAATGTCCGGATAAAACACCGTTCCCATGGTCTAAATGTTCTATATTGGCCTTAAAACGATCCGGCTAAGCCTTGTGAATCTTGAGGTTTTAGATTCCAAAACAAGTGAGTTTCGTCCATTTCTAAGTTCAGACCGAAAACCGAGTAAATACCGACCGAACGGACGGACATAAATTTTGTTTTTACGGACAGAACGTTGTTTTTTCACCTTAGAACGCCCCGAGTTAAGTAATGGAGTGGCTAGTCTCTTAGGTGTATCGTTTTCCATGCGAAAACATTTTTGTTTCGTCTACTTATAAGTTCGGAACAAAATCGAGTACATACCAAGCCGAATGTTCCCAAAACCCCGTTCCCATGGTCCAAATGATCTATATTGGCCTTAAAACGTCCCGGCTAAGCCTTGTGAATCTTTAGGTTTTAGATTCCAAAACGAGTGAGTTTCGTCTATTTCCAAGTTCACACTGAAAACTGAGTAAATGCCGACCGAACAGACGGACATAAATCTCGTTTTTACGGACATAACGTTGTTTTTTCACCTTAGAACGCCCCGAGTTAAGTAATGGACTGGCTAGTCTCTTAGGTGTATCGTTTTCCATGCGAAAACATGTGTGTTTCGTCCACTTATTAGTTCGGAACAAAATGGAGTACATACCAAGCCGAATGTCCGAACAAAACCCCGTTCCCATGGTCCAAATGTTCAATATTGGCCTTAAACCGTCCAAGTTAAGCCTTGTCGATCTTGATGTTATAGATTCCAAAACAAGTGAGTTTCGTCCATTTCCAAGTTCGGACTGAAAATCTTGTAAATGCCGACCGAACGGACGGGCATAAATCTCGTTTTTACGGACGAAACGTTGTTTTTTCACCTTAGAACGCCCCGAGTTAAGTAATGGAGTGGCTAGTCTCTTAGGTGTATCGTTTTCCATGCGAAAACATGTGTGTTTCGTCCACTTATAAGTTCGGACCAAAATCGAGTAAATACCAAGCCATTGTCCGGACAAAAACCTCTTCTTATGGTCTAAATATTCTATATTGGCCTTAAAACGTCCCGGTTAAGCCTTGTCGATCTTAAAGTTTTAGATTCCAAAACAAGTGAGTTTCGTCCATTTCCAAGTTCGGACCGAAAACCGAGTAAATACCAACCGAACGGACGGATATAAATCTCGTTTTTACGGACGGAACGTTATTTTTTCACCTTAGAACGCCCCGAGTTAAGTAATGGACTAGCTAGGCTCTTAGGTGTATCGTTTTCCATGCGAAAACATGTGTGTTTCGTCCACTTATAAGTTCGAAACAAAAATCGAGTACATACCAAGCCGAATGTCCGGATAAAACACCGTTCCCATGGTCTAAATGTTCTATATTGGCCTTAAAATGTCCCGGCTAAGCCTTGTCGATCTTGAGGTTTTAGATTCCAAAACAAGTGAGTTTTGTCCATTTCTAAGTTCAGACCGAAAACCGAGTAAATACCGACCGAACGGACGGACATAAATTTTGTTTTTACGGACAGAACGTTGTTTTTTCACCTTAGAACGCCCCGAGTTAAGTAATGGAGTGGCTAGTCTCTTAGGTGTATTGTTTTCCATGCGAAAACATTTTTGTTTCGTCTACTTATAAGTTCGGAACAAAATCGAGTACATACCAAGCCGAATGTTCCCAAAACCCCGTTCCCATGGTCCAAATGATCTATATTGGCCTTAAAACGTCCCGGCTAAGCCTTGTGAATCTTTAGGTTTTAGATTCCAAAACGAGTGAGTTTCGTCTATTTCCAAGTTCACACTGAAAACTGAGTAAATGCCGACCGAACAGACGGACATAAATCTCGTTTTTACGGACATAACGTTGTTTTTTCACCTTAGAACGCCCCGAGTTAAGTAATGGACTGGCTAGTCTCTTAGGTGTATCGTTTTCCATGCGAAAACATGTGTGTTTCGTCCACTTATTAGTTCGGAACAAAATCGAGTACATACCAAGCCGAATGTCCGTACAAAACCCCGTTCCCATGGTCCAAATGTTCAATATTGGCCTTAAACCTTCCAAGTTAAGCCTTGTCGATCTTGATGTTATAGATTCCAAAACAAGTGAGTTTCGTCCATTTCCAAGTTCAGACTGAAAATCTAGTAAATGCCGACCGAACGGACGGGCATAAATCTCGTTTTTACGGACGAAACGTTGTTTTTTCACCTTAGAACGCCCCGAGTTAAGTAATGGAGTGGCTAGTCTCTTAGGTGTATCGTTTTCCATGCGAAAACATGTGTGTTTCGTCCACTTATAAGTTCGGACCAAAATCGAGTAAATACCAAGCCATTGTCCGGACAAAAACCTCTTCTTATGGTCTAAATATTCTATATTGGCCTTAAAACGTCCCGGTTAAGCCTTGTCGATCTTAAAGTTTTAGATTCCAAAACAAGTGAGTTTCGTCCATTTCCAAGTTCGGACCGAAAACCGAGTAAATACCAACCGAACGGACAGATATAAATCTCGTTTTTACGGACGGAACGTTATTTTTTCACCTTAGAACGCCCCGAGTTAAGTAATGGACTAGCTAGTCTCTTAGGTGTATCGTTTTCCATGCGAAAACATGTGTGTTTCGTCCACTTATAAGTTCGGACCAAAATCGAGTAAATACCAAGCCATTGTCCGGACAAAAACCTCTTCTTATGGTCTAAATATTCTATATTGGCCTTAAAACGTCCCGGTTAAGCCTTGTCGATCTTAAAGTTTTAGATTCCAAAACAAGTGAGTTTCGTCCATTTTGAAGTTCGGACCGAAAACCGAGTAAATACCAACCGAACGGACGGATATAAATCTCGTTTTTACGGACGAAACGTTATTTTTTCACCTTAGAACGCCCCGAGTTCAGTAATGGACTAGCTAGTCTCTTAGGTGTATCATTTTCCATGCGAAAACATGTGTGTTTCGTCCACTTATAAGTTCGAAACAAAAATCGAGTACATACCAAGCCGAATGTCCGGATAAAACACCGTTCCCATGGTCTAAATGTTCTATATTGGCCTTAAAACGATCCGGCTAAGCCTTGTGAATCTTGAGGTTTTAGATTCCAAAACAAGTGAGTTTCGTCCATTTCTAAGTTCAGACCGAAAACCGAGTAAATACCGACCGAACGGACGGACATAAATTTTGTTTTTACGGACAGAACGTTGTTTTTTCACCTTAGAACGCCCCGAGTTAAGTAATGGAGTGGCTAGTCTCTTAGGTGTATCGTTTTCCATGCGAAAACATTTTTGTTTCGTCTACTTATAAGTTCGGAACAAAATCGAGTACATACCAAGCCGAATGTTCCCAAAACCCCGTTCCCATGGTCCAAATGATCTATATTGGCCTTAAAACGTCCCGGCTAAGCCTTGTGAATCTTTAGGTTTTAGATTCCAAAACGAGTGAGTTTCGTCTATTTCCAAGTTCACACTGAAAACTGAGTAAATGCCGACCGAACAGACGGACATAAATCTCGTTTTTACGGACATAACGTTGTTTTTTCACCTTAGAACGCCCCGAGTTAAGTAATGGACTGGCTAGTCTCTTAGGTGTATCGTTTTCCATGCGAAAACATGTGTGTTTCGTCCACTTATTAGTTCGGAACAAAATCGAGTACATACCAAGCCGAATGTCCGAACAAAACCCCGTTCCCATGGTCCAAATGTTCAATATTGGCCTTAAACCGTCCAAGTTAAGCCTTGTCGATCTTGATGTTATAGATTCCAAAACAAGTGAGTTTCGTCCATTTCCAAGTTCGGACTGAAAATCTTGTAAATGCCGACCGAACGGACGGGCATAAATCTCGTTTTTACGGACGAAACGTTGTTTTTTCACCTTAGAACGCCCCGAGTTAAGTAATGGAGTGGCTAGTCTCTTAGGTGTATCGTTTTCCATGCGAAAACATGTGTGTTTCGTCCACTTATAAGTTCGGACCAAAATCGAGTAAATACCAAGCCATTGTCCGGACAAAAACCTCTTCTTATGGTCTAAATATTCTATATTGGCCTTAAAACGTCCCGGTTAAGCCTTGTCGATCTTAAAGTTTTAGATTCCAAAACAAGTGAGTTTCGTCCATTTCCAAGTTCGGACCGAAAACCGAGTAAATACCAACCGAGCGGACGGATATAAATCTCGTTTTTACGGACGGAACGTTATTTTTTCACCTTAGAACGCCCCGAGTTAAGTAATGGACTAGCTAGGCTCTTAGGTGTATCGTTTTCCATGCGAAAACATGTGTGTTTCGTCCACTTATAAGTTCGAAACAAAAATCGAGTACATACCAAGCCGAATGTCCGGATAAAACACCGTTCCCATGGTCTAAATGTTCTATATTGGCCTTAAAATGTCCCGGCTAAGCCTTGTCGATCTTGAGGTTTTAGATTCCAAAACAAGTGAGTTTCGTCCATTTCTAAGTTCAGACCGAAAACCGAGTAAATACCGACCGAACGGACGGACATAAATTTTGTTTTTACGGACAGAACGTTGTTTTTTCACCTTAGAACGCCCCGAGTTAAGTAATGGAGTGGCTAGTCTCTTAGGTGTATCGTTTTCCATGCGAAAACATTTTTGTTTCGTCTACTTATAAGTTCGGAACAAAATCGAGTACATACCAAGCCGAATGTTCCCAAAACCCCGTTCCCATGGTCCAAATGATCTATATTGGCCTTAAAACGTCCCGGCTAAGCCTTGTGAATCTTTAGGTTTTAGATTCCAAAACGAGTGAGTTTCGTCTATTTCCAAGTTCACACTGAAAACTGAGTAAATGCCGACCGAACAGACGGACATAAATCTCGTTTTTACGGACATAACGTTGTTTTTTCACCTTAGAACGCCCCGAGTTAAGTAATGGACTGGCTAGTCTCTTAGGTGTATCGTTTTCCATGCGAAAACATGTGTGTTTCGTCCACTTATTAGTTCGGAACAAAATCGAGTACATACCAAGCCGAATGTCCGGACAAAACCCCGTTCCCATGGTCCAAATGTTCAATATTGGCCTTAAACCTTCCAAGTTAAGCCTTGTCGATCTTGATGTTATAGATTCCAAAACAAGTGAGTTTCGTCCATTTCCAAGTTCAGACTGAAAATCTAGTAAATGCCGACCGAACGGACGGGCATAAATCTCGTTTTTACGGACGAAACGTTGTTTTTTCACCTTAGAACGCCCCGAGTTAAGTAATGGAGTGGCTAGTCTCTTAGGTGTATCGTTTCCCATGCGAAAACATGTGTGTTTCGTCCACTTATAAGTTCGGACCAAAATCGAGTAAATACCAAGCCATTGTCCGGACAAAAACCTCTTCTTATGGTCTAAATATTCTATATTGGCCTTAAAACGTCCCGGTTAAGCCTTGTCGATCTTAAAGTTTTAGATTCCAAAACAAGTGAGTTTCGTCCATTTCCAAGTTCGGACCGAAAACCGAGTAAATACCAACCGAACGGACAGATATAAATCTCGTTTTTACGGACGGAACGTTATTTTTTCACCTTAGAACGCCCCGAGTTAAGTAATGGACTAGCTAGTCTCTTAGGTGTATCGTTTTCCATGCGAAAACATGTGTGTTTCGTCCACTTATAAGTTCGGAACAAAATCGAGTAAATATCAAGCCATTGTCTGGACAAAACCCCGTTCCCATGGTCCAAATGTTCTATATTGGCCTTAAAACGCCCCGGTTAAGCCTTGTCGATCTTGAAGTTTTAGATTCCAAAACAAGTGAGTTTCGTCCATTTTTAAGTTCAGACCGAAAACCGAGTAAATGCCGAGCGAACGGACGGACATAAATTTTGTTTTTACGGACAGAACGTTGTTTTTTCACCTTAGAACGATCCGAGTTAAGTAATGGAGTGGCTAGTCTCTTAGGTGTATCGTTTTCCATGCGAAAACATGTGTGTTTCGTCCACTTATAAGTTCGGAACAAAAAATCGAGTACATACCAAGCCGAATGTCCGGATAAAACCCCGTTCCCATGGTCCAAATGTTCTATATTGGCCTTAAAACGTCCCGGCTAAGCCTTGTGAATCTTGAGGTTTTAGATTCAAAAACGACTGAGTTTCGTCTATTTCCAAGTTCATAACAAAAACCGAGTAAATACCGACCGAACGGACAGACATAAATCTCGTTTTTACAGATGGAACGTTGTTTTTTCACCTAAGAACACCCCGAGTTAAGTAATGGAGTGGCTAGTCTCTTAGGTGTATCGTTTTCCATGCGAAAACACGTGTGTTTCGTCCACTTATAAGTTCGGAACAAAATCGAGTAAATACCAAGCCATTGTCCGGACAAAACCCCGTTCCCATGATCTATATTGGCCTTAAAATGTCGATCTTGAGGTTATAGATTCCAAAACAAGTGAGTTTCGTCCATTTCCAAGTTCGGACTAAAAATCTAATAAATGCCGACCGAACGGACGGGCATAAATCTCGTTTTTACGGACGAAACGTTGTTTTTTCACCTTAGAACGCCCCGAGTTAAGTAATGGAGTGGCTAGTCTCTTAGGTGTATCGTTTTCCATGCGAAAACATGTGTGTTTCGTCCACTTATAAGTTCGGAACAAAAATCGAGTACATACCAAGCCGAATGTCCGGATAAAACACCGTTCCCAAGGTCTAAATGTTCTATATTGGCCTTAAAACGTCCCGTCTAAGCCTTGTCGATCTTGAGGTTTTAGATTCCAAAACAAGTGAGTTTCGTCCATTTCTCAGTTCAGACCGAAAACCGAGTAAATTCCGACCGAACGGACGGACATAAATTTTGTTTTTACGGACAGAACGTTGTTTTTTCACCTTAGAACGATCCGAGTTAAGTAATGGAGTGGCTAGTCTCTTAGGTGTATTGTTTTCCATGCGAAAACATGTGTGTTTCGTCCACTTATAAGTTCGGAACAAAATCGAGTAAATATCAAGCCATTGTCTGGACAAAACCCCGTTCCCATGGTCCAAATGTTCTATATTGGCCTTAAAACGCCCCGGTTAAGCCTTGTCGATCTTGAAGTTTTAGATTCCAAAACAAGTGAGTTTCGTCCATTTTTAAGTTCAGACCGAAAACCGAGTAAATGCCGAGCGAACGGACGGACATAAATTTTGTTTTTACGGACAGAACGTTGTTTTTTCACCTTAGAACGATCCGAGTTAAGTAATGGAGTGGCTAGTCTCTTAGGTGTATCGTTTTCCATGCGAAAACATTTGTGTTTCGTCCACTTATAAGTTCGGAAAAAAAATCGAGTACATACCAAGCCGAATGTCCGGATAAAACCCCGTTCCCATGGTCCAAATATTCTATATTGGCCTTAAAACGTCCCGGCTAAGCCTTGTGAATCTTGAGGTTTTAGATTAAAAAACGACCGAGTTTCGTCTATTTACATGTTCAGACCGAAAACCGAGTAAATACCGACCGAACGGACGGACATAAATCTCGTTTTTACAGACGGAACGTTGTTTTTTCACCTTAGAACGCCCCGAGTTAAGTAATGGAGTGGCTAGTCTCTTAGGTGTATCGTTTTCCATGCGAAAACATGTGTGTTTCGTCCACTTATAAGTTCGGAACAAAATCGAGTAAATACCAAGCCAAATGTCCGGACAAAACCCCGTTCCCATGGTCCAAATGTTCTATATTGGCCTTAAAACGTCCCGGTTAAGCCTTGTCGGTCTTGAAGTTTTAGATTCCAAAACAAGTGAGTTTCGTCCATTTCCATGTTTGGACCAAAAACCGAGTAAATACCGACCGAACGGACGGATATAAATCTCGTTTTTACGGACGGAACGTTATTTTTTCACCTTAGAACGCCCCAAGTTCAGTAATGGATAAGCTAGTCTCTTAGGTGTAGCGTTTTCCATGCGAAAACATGTGTGTTTCGTCCACTTATAAGTTCGGAACAAAAATCGAGTACATACCAATCCGAATGTCCGGATAAAACACCGTTCCCATGGTCTAAATGTTCTATATTGGCCTTAAAACGTCCCGTCTAAGCCTTGTCGATCTTGAGGTTTTAGATTCCAAAACAAGTGAGTTTCGTCCATTTCTAAGTTCAGACCGAAAACCGATTAAATTCCGACCGAACGGACGGACATAAATTTTGTTTTTACGGACAGAACGTTGTTTTTTCACCTTAGAACGCTCCGAGTTAAGTAATGGAGTGGCTAGTCTCTTAGGTGTATCGTTTTCCATGCGAAAACATGTGTGTTTAGTCCACTTATTAGTTCGGAACAAAATCGAGTACATACCAAGCCGAATGTCCGGACAAAACCCCGTTCCCATGGTCCAAATGTTCAATATTGGCCTTAAACCGTCCAAGTTAAGCCTTGTTGATCTTGAGGTTATAGATTCCAAAACAAGTGAGTTTCGTCCATTTCCAAGTTCGGACTGAAAATCTAGTAAATGTCGACCGAACGAACGGGCATAAATCTCGTTTTTACGGACGAAACGTTGTTTTCTCACCTTAGAACGCCCCAAGTTAAGTAATGGAGTGGCTAGTCTCTTAGGTGTATCGTTTTCCATGCGAAAACATGTGTGTTTCGTCCACTTATAAGTTCGGAACAAAAATCGAGTACATACCAAGCCGAATGTCCGGATAAAACCCCGTTCCCATGGTCCAAATGTTCTATATTGGCCTTAAAACGTCCCGGATAAGCCTTGTGAATCTTGAGGTTTTAGATTCAAAAACGACTGAGTTTCGTCTATTTCCAAGTTCATAACAAAAACCGAGTAAATACCGACCGAACGGACAGACATAAATCTCGTTTTTACGGACGGAACGTTGTTTTTTCACCTAAGAACACCCCGAGTTAAGTAATGGAGTGGCTAGTCTCTTAGGTGTATCGTTTTCCATGCGAAAACACGTGTGTTTCGTCCACTTATAAGTTCGGAACAAAATCGAGTAAATACCAAGCCATTGTCCGGACAAAACCCCGTTCCCATGATCTATATTGGCCTTAAAATGTCGATGTTGAGGTTATAGATTCCAAAACAAGTGAGTTTCGTCCATTTCCAAGTTCGGACTAAAAATCTAATAAATGCCGACCGAACGGACGGGCATAAATCTCGTTTTTACGGACGAAACGTTGTGTTTTCACCTTAGAACGCCCCGAGTTAAGTAATGGAGTGGCTAGTCTCTTAGGTGTATCGTTTTCCATGCGAAAACATGTGTGTTTCGTCCACTTATAAGTTCGGAACAAAAATCGAGTACATACCAAGCCGAATGTCCGGATAAAACACCGTTCCCAAGGTCTAAATGTTCTATATTGGCCTTAAAACGTCCCGTCTAAGCCTTGTCGATCTTGAGGTTTTAGATTCCAAAACAAGTGAGTTTCGTCCATTTCTCAGTTCAGACCGAAAACCGAGTAAATTCCGACCGAACGGACGGACATAAATTTTGTTTTTACGGACAGAACGTTGTTTTTTCACCTTAGAACGATCCGAGTTAAGTAATGGAGTGGCTAGTCTCTTAGGTGTATTGTTTTCCATGCGAAAACATGTGTGTTTCGTCCACTTATAAGTTCGGAACAAAATCGAGTAAATATCAAGCCATTGTCTGGACAAAACCCCGTTCCCATGGTCCAAATGTTCTATATTGGCCTTAAAACGCCCCGGTTAAGCCTTGTCGATCTTGAAGTTTTAGATTCCAAAACAAGTGAGTTTCGTCCATTTTTAAGTTCAGACCGAAAACCGAGTAAATGCCGAGCGAACGGACGGACATAAATTTTGTTTTTACGGACAGAACGTTGTTTTTTCACCTTAGAACGATCCGAGTTAAGTAATGGAGTGGCTAGTCTCTTAGGTGTATCGTTTTCCATGCGAAAACATGTGTGTTTCGTCCACTTATAAGTTCGGAACACAAATCGAGTACATACCAAGCCGAATGTCCGGATAAAACCCCGTTCCCATGGTCCAAATATTCTATATTGGCCTTAAAACGTCCCGGCTAAGCCTTGTGAATCTTGAGGTTTTAGATTAAAAAACGACTGAGTTTCGTCTATTTACATGTTCAGACCGAAAACCGAGTAAATACGGACCGAACGGACGGACATAAATCTTGTTTTTACAGACGGAACGTTGTTTTTTCACCTTAGAACGCCCCGAGTTAAGTAATGGAGTGGCTAGTCTCTTAGGTGTATCGTTTTCCATGCGAAAACATGTGTGTTTCGTCCACTTATAAGTTCGGAACAAAATCGAGTAAACACCAAGCCAAATGTCCGGACAAAACCCCGTTCCCATGGTCCAAATGTTCTATATTGGCCTTAAAACGTCCCGGTTAAGCCTTGTCGGTCTTGAAGTTTTAGATTCCAAAACAAGTGAGTTTCGTCCATTTCCATGTTTGGACCAAAAACCGAGTAAATACCGACCGAACGGACGGATATAAATCTCGTTTTTACGGACGGAACGTTATTTTTTCACCTTAGAACGCCCCGAGTTCAGTAATGGACTAGCTAGTCTCTTAGGTGTATCGTTTTCCATGCGAAAACATGTGTGTTTCGTCCACTTATAAGTTCGGAACAAAAATGGAGTACATACCAAGCCGAATGTCCGGATAAAACACCGTTCCCATGGTCTAAATGATCTATATTGGCCTTAAAACGACCCGGCTAAGCCTTGGGAATCTTGAGGTTTTAGATTCCAAAACAAGTGAGTTTCGTCCATTTCTAAGTTCAGACCGAAAACCGAGTAAATACCGACCGAACGGACGAGCATAAATTTTGTTTTTTCACCTTAGAACGCCCCGAGTTAAGTAATGGAGTGGCTAGTCTCTTAGGTGTGTCGTTTTCCATGTGAAAACATTTTTGTTTCGTCTACTTATAAGTTCGGAACGAAATCGAGTACATACCAAGCCGAATGTTCCCAAAACCCCGTTCCCATGGTCCAAATGTTCTATATTGGCCTTAAACCGTCCCAGTTAAGCCTTGTCGATCTTGAGGTTTTAGATTCCAAAACAAGTGAGTTTCGTCCATTTCCAAGTTCGGACCAAAAACCGAGTAAATACCGACCGGACGGACTGACATAAATCTCGTTTTTACGGACGGAACGTTGTTTTTTCACCTTAGAACGCCCCGAGTTAAGTAATGGAGTGGCTAGTCTCTTAGGTGTATCGTTTTCCATGCGAAAACATGTGTGTTCCGTCCACTTATAAGTTCGGAACAAATATCGAGTACATACCAAGCCGAATGTCCGGATAAAACCCCGTTCCCATGGTCCAAATGTTCTATATTGGCCTTAAAACGTCCCGGCTAAGCCTTGTGAATCTTTAGATTTTAGATTCCAAAACGAATGAGTTTCGTCTATTTCCAAGTTCAGACTGAAAACCGAGTAAATGCCGACTGAACAGACGGACATAAATCTCGTTTTTACGGACAGAACGTTGTTTTTTCACCTTAGAACGCCCCGAGTTAAGTAATGGACTGGCTAGTCTCTTAGGTGTATCGTTTTCCATGCGAAAACATGTGTGTTTCATCCACTTATTAGTTCGGAACAAAATCGAGTACATACCAACCCGAATGTCCGGACAAAACCTCGTTCCCATGGTCCAAATGTTCTATATTGGCCTTAAACCGTCCCAGTTAAGCCTTGTCGATCTTGAGGTTTTAGATTCCAAAACAAATGAGTTTCGTCCATTTCCAAGTTCGGACTGAAAATCTAATAAATGCCGACCGAACGGACGCGCATAAATTTCGTTTTTACGGACGGGACGTTGTTTTTTCACCTGAGAACGCCCCGAGTTAAGTAATGGAGTGGCTAGTCTCTTAGGTGTATCGTTTTCCATGCGAAAACATGTGTGTTTCGTACACTTATAAGTTCGGAACAAAATCGAGTAAATACCAAGCCATTGTCCGGACAAAACCCCGTTCCCATGGTCCAAATGTTCTATATTGGCCTTAAAACGTCCCGGTTAAGCCTTGTGAATCTTTAGGTTTTAGATTCCAAAACGAGTGAGTTTCGTCAATTTCCAAGTTCACACTGAAAACTGAGTAAATGCCGACCGAACAGACGGACATAAATCTCGTTTTTACGGACATAACGTTGTTTTTTCACCTTAGAACGCCCCGAGTTAAGTAATGGACTGGCTAGTCTCTTAGGTGTATCGTTTTCCATGCGAAAACATGTGTGTTCCGTCCACTTATTAGTTCGGAAAAAAATCGAGTACATACCAAGCCGAATGTCCGGACAAAACCCCGTTCCCATGGTCCAAATGTTCAATATTGGCCTTAAACCGTCCAAGTTAAGCCTTGTCGATCTTGAGGTTATAGATTCCAAAACAAGTGATTTTCGTCTATTTCCAAGTTCGGACTGAAAATCTAGTAAATGCCGACCGAACGGACGGGCATAAATCTCATTTTTACGGACGAAACGTTGTTTTTTCACCTTAGAACGCCCCGAGTTAAGTAATGGAGTGGCTAGTCTCTTAGGTGTATCGTTTTCCATGCGAAAACATGTGTGTTTCGTCCACCTATAAGTTCGGAACAAAAATCGAGTACATACCAAGCCTAATGTCCGGATAAAACCCCGTTCCCATGGTCCAAATGTTCTATATTGGCCTTAAAACATCCCGGCTAAGCCTTGGGAATCTTGAGGTTTTAGATTCAAAAACGACTGAGTTTCGTCTATTTCCAAGTTCATACCGAAAACCGAGTAAATACCGACCGAACGGACAGACATAAATCTCGTTTTTACCGACGGAACGTTGTTTTTTCACCTTAGAACGCCCCGAGTTAAGTAATGAAGTGGCTAGTCTCTTAGGTGTATCGTTTTCAAAGCGAAAACACGTGTGTTTCGTCCACTTATAAGTTCGGAATAAAATCGAGTAAATACCAAGCCATTGTCAGGACAAAACCCCGTTCCCATGGTCCAAATGTTCTATATTGGCCTTAAACGTCCCGGTTAAGCCTTGTCGATCTTGAAGTTTTAGATTCCAAAACAAATGAGTTTCGTCTATTTCCAAGTTCGGACCGAAAATCGAGTAAATGCCGACCGAACGGATGGACATAAATCTCGTTTTTACGGACGGAACGTTGTTATTTTACCTTAGAACGCCCCGAGTTAAGTAATGAACTGGCTAGTCTCTTAGGTGTATCGTTTTCCCTGCGAAAACATTTTTGTTTCGTGCACTTATAAGTTCGGAACAAATATCGAGTACATACCAAGCCGAATGTCTGGATAAAACCACGTTCCCATGGTCCAAATGATCTATATTGGCCTTAAAACGTCCCGGCTAAGCCTTGTGAATCTTTAGGTTTTAGATTCCAAAACGAGTGAGTTTCGTCTATTTCCAAGTTCACACTGAAAACTGAGTAAATGCCGACCGAACAGACGGACATAAATCCCGTTTTTACGGTCAGAATGTTGTTTTTTCACCTTAGAACGCCCCGAGTTAAGTAATGGACTGGCTAGTCTCTTAGGTGTATCGTTTTCCATGCGAAAACATGTGTGTTTCGTCCACTTATAAGTTCGGAACAAAATCGAGTAAATACCAAGCCGAATGTCCGGACAAAACCCCGTTCCCATGGTCCAAATGTTCTATATTGGCCTTAAAACGTCCCGGTTAAGCCTTGTCGATCTTGAAGTTTTAGATTCCAAAACAAGTGAGTTTCGTTCATTTCCATGTTCGGACCGAAAATCGAGTAAATACTGACCGAACGGACGGATATAAATCTCGTTTTTACGGACGGAACGTTATTTTTTCACCTTAGAACGCCCCGAGTTCAGTAATGGACTAGCTAGTCTCTTAGGTGTATCGTTTTCCATGCGAAAACATGTGTGTTTCGTCCACTTATAAGTTCGGAACAAAAATCCAGTACATACCAAGCCGAATGTCCGGATAAAACCCGGTTCCAATGGTCTAAATGTTCTATATTGGCCTTAAAACATCCCGGTCAAGCCTTGTCGATGTTGAGGTTATAGATTCCAAAATAAGTGAGTTTCGTCCATTTCTAAGTTCAGACCGAAAACCGAGTAAATACCGGCCGAACGGACAGTCATAAATTTTGTTTTTACGGACAGAACGTTGTTTTTTCACCTTAGAACGCCCCGAGTTAAGTAATGGAGTGGCTAGTCTCTTAGGTGTATCGTTTTCCATGCAAAAACATGTGTTTTTCGTCCACTTATAAGTTCGGAACTAAATCGAGTAAATACCAATCCAAATGTCCGGACAAAACCCCGTTCCCATGGTTCAAATGTTCTATATTGGCGTAAAAACGTCCCGGTTAAGCCTTGTCGATCTTGAAGTTTTAGATTCCAAAACAAGTGAGTTTCGTCCATTTCGATGTTCGGACCGAAAACCGAGTAAATACCGACCGAACGGACGGATATAAATCTTGTTATTACGGATGGAACGTTATTTTTTCACCTTAGAACGCCCCGAGTTAAGTAACGGACTAGCTAGTCTCTTAGGTGTATCGTTTTCCATGAGAAAACATGTGTGTTTCGTCCACTTATAAGTTCGGAACAAAAATCGAGTACATACCAAGCCGAATGTCCGGATAAAACACCGTTCCCATGGTCTAAATGTTCTATATTGGCCTTAAAACGTCTCGGCTAAGCCTTGTCGATCTTGAGGTTTTAGATTCCAAAACAAGGGAGTTTCGTCCATTTCTAAGTTCAGACCGAAAACCGAGTAAATGCCGACCGAACGGACGGACATAACTTTTGTTTTTACGGACAGAACGTTGTTTTTTCACCTTAGAACGATCGGAGTTAAGTAATGGAGTGGCTAGTCTCTTAGGTGTATAGTTTTCCATGCGAAAACATGTGTGTTTCGTCCACTTATAAGTTCTAAACAAAAATCGAGTACATACCAAGACGAATGTCCGGATAAAACCCCGTTCCCAAGGTCCAAATGTTCTATATCGGCCTTAAAACGTCCCGGCTAAGCCTTGTGAATCTTGAGGTTTTAGATTCAAAAACGACTGAGTTTCGTCTATTTCCAAGTTCAGACTGAAAACCGAGTAAATACCGACCGAATGGACGGACATAAATCTCGTTTTTACAGACGGAACGTTGTTTTTTCACTTTAGAACGCCCCGAGTTAAGTAATGGAGTGGCTAGTCTCTTAGGTGTATCGTTTTCCATGCGAAAACATGTGTGTTTCGTCCACTTATAAGTTCGGAACAAAATCGAGTAAATACCAAGCCATTGTCCGGACAAAACCCCGTTCCCATGGTCCAAATGTTCTATATTGGCCTTAAAACGTCCCGGTTAAGCCTTGTCGATGTTGAAGTTTTAGATTCCGAAACAAGTGAGTTTCGTCCATTTCCAAGTTCGGACCGAAAATCGAGTAAATGCCGACCGAACGGATGGACATAAATCTCGTTTTTACGGACGGAACGTTGTTTTTTTACCTTAGAACGCCCCGAGTTAAGTAATGGACTGGCTAGTCTCTTAGGTGTATCTTTTTCCATGCGAAAACATTTTTGTTTCGTCCACTTATAAGTTCGGAACAAAATCGGGTATATACCAAGCCGAATGTTCCCAAAACCTCGTTCCCATAGTCCAAATGTTCTATATTGGCCTTAAACCGTCCCAATTAAGCCTTGTCGATCTTGGGGTTTTAGACTCCAAAACAAGTGAGTTTCGTCCATTTCCAAGTTTGGACCAAAAACCGAGTAAATACCGAACGGACGGTCTGACATATATCTCATTTTTACGGACGGAACGTTGTTTTTTCACCTTAGAATGCCCCGAGTTAAGTAATAGAGTGGCTAGTCTCTTAGGTGTATCGTTTTCCATGCGAAAACATGTGTGTTTCGTCCACTTATAAGTTCGGAAAAAAATCGAGTACATACCAAGCCGAATGTCCGGACAAAACCCCGTTCCCATGGTCCAAATGTTCAATATTGGCCTTAAACCGTCCAAGTTAAGCCTTGTCGATCTTGAGGTTATAGATTCCAAAATAAGTGATTTTCGTCTATTTCCAAGTTCGGACTGAAAATCTAGTAAATGCCGACCGAACGGACGGACATAAATCTCATTTTTACGGACGAAACGTTGTTTTTTCACCTTAGAATGCCCCGAGTTAAGTAATGGAGTGGCTAGTCTCTTAGGTGTATCGTTTTCCATGCGAAAACATGTGTGTTTCGTCCACCTATAAGTTCGGAACAAAAATCGAGTACATACCAAGCCGAATGTCCGGATAAAACCCCGTTCCCATGGTCCAAATGTTCTATATTGGCCTTAAAACGTCCCGGTTAAGCCTTGTCGATCTTGAAGTTTTAGATTCCGAAACAAGTGAGTTTCGTCCATTTCCAAGTTCGGACCGAAAATCGAGTAAATGCCGACCGAACGGATGGACATAAATCTCGTTTTTACGGACGGAACGTTGTTTTTTTACCTTAGAACGCCCCGAGTTAAGTAATGGACTGGCTAGTCTCTTAGGTGTATCTTTTTCCATGCGAAAACATTTTTGTTTCGTCAACTTATAAGTTCGGAACAAAATCGGGTATATACCAAGCCGAATGTTCCCAAAACCTCGTTCCCATGGTCCAAATGTTCTATATTGGCCTTAAAACGTCCCGGTTAAGCCTTGTCGATCTTGAAGTTTTAGATTCCAAAACAAGTGAGTTTCGTTTATTTCCAAGTTCGGACCGAAAATCGAGTAAATGCCGACCGAACGGATGGACATAAATCTCGTTTTTACGGACGGAACGTTGTTATTTTACCTTAGAACGCCCCGAGTTAAGTAATGAACTGGCTAGTCTCTTAGGTGTATCGTTTTCCATTCGAAAACATTTTTGTTTCGTGCACTTATAAGTTCGGAACAAAATCGAGTATATACCAAGCCGAATGTTCCCCAAACCCCGTTCCCATGGTCCAAATGTTCTATCTTGGGGTTTTAAATACCGACCGGACGGACTGACATAAATCTCGTTTTTACGGACGGAACGTTGTTTTTTCACCTTTGAATGCCCCGAGTTAAGTAATAGAGTGGCTAGTCTCTTAGGTGTATCGTTTTCCATGCGAAAACATGTGTGTTTCGTCCACTTATAAGTTCGGAACAAATATCGAGTACATAACAAGCCGAATGTCTGGATAAAACCACGTTCCCATGGTCCAAATGATCTATATTGGCCTTAAAACGTCCCGGCTAAGCCTTGTGAATCTTTAGGTTTTAGATTCCAAAACGAGTGAGTTTCGTCTATTTCCAAGTTCACACTGAAAACTGAGTAAATGCCGACCGAACAGACGGACATAAATCCCGTTTTTACGGTCAGAATGTTGTTTTTTCACCTTAGAACACCCCGAGTTAAGTAATGGACTGGCTAGTCTCTTAGGTGTATCGTTTTCCATGCGAAAACATGTGTGTTTCGTCCACTTATAAGTTCGGAACAAAATCGAGTAAATACCAAGCCGAATGTCCGGACAAAACCCCGTTCCCATGGTCCAAATGTTCTATATTGGCCTTAAAACGTCCTGGTTAAGCTTTGTCGATCTTGAAGTTTTAGATTCCAAAACAAGTGAGTTTCGTTCATTTCCATGTTCGGACCGAAAACCGAGTAAATACCGACCGAACGGACGGATATAAATCTCGTTTTTACGGACGGAACGTTATTTTTTCACCTTAGAACGCCCCGAGTTCAGTAATGGACTAGCTAGTCTCTTAGGTGTATCGTTTTCCATGCGAAAACATGTGTGTTTCGTCCACTTATAAGTTCGGAACAAAAATCCAGTACATACCAAGCCGAATGTCCGGATAAAACCCGGTTCCAATGGTCTAAATGTTCTATATTGGCCTTAAAACGTCCCGGTCAAGCCTTGTCGATGTTGAGGTTATAGATTCCAAAATAAGTGAGTTTCGTCCATTTCTAAGTTCAGACCGAAAACCGAGTAAATACCGGCCGAACGGACGGTCATAAATTTTGTTTTTACGGACAGAACGTTGTTTTTTCAACTTAGAACGCCCCGAGTTAAGTAATGGAGTGGCTAGTCTCTTAGGTGTATCGTTTTCCATGCAAAAACATGTGTTTTTCGTCCACTTATAAGTTCGGAACTAAATCGAGTAAATACCAAGCCAAATGTCCGGACAAAACCCCGTTCCCATGGTTCAAATGTTCTATATTGGCCTTAAAACGTCCCGGTTAAGCCTTGTCGATCTTGAAGTTTTAGATTCCAAAACAAGTGAGTTTCGTCCATTTCCATGTACGGACCGAAAACCGAGTAAATACCGACCGAACGGACGGATATAAATCTTGTTATTACGGATGGAACGTTATTTTTTCACCTTAGAACGCCCCGAGTTAAGTAACGGACTAGCTAGTCTCTTAGGTGTATCGTTTTCCATGCGAAAACATGTGTGTTTCGTCCACTTATAAGTTCGGAACAAAAATCGAGTACATACCAAGCCGAATGTCCGGATAAAACACCGTTCCCATGGTCTAAATGTTCTATATTGGCCTTAAAACGTCTCGGCTAAGCCTTGTCGATCTTGAGGTTTTAGATTCCAAAACAAGGGAGTTTCGTCCATTTCTAAGTTCAGACCGAAAACCGAGTAAATGCCGACCGAACGGACGGACATAACTTTTGTTTTTACGGACAGAACGTTGTTTTTTCACCTTAGAACGATCGGAGTTAAGTAATGGAGTGGCTAGTCTCTTAGGTGTATAGTTTTCCATGCGAAAACATGTGTGTTCCGTCCACTTATAAGTTCGGAACAAAAATCGAGTACATACCAAGACGAATGTCCGGATAAAACCCCGTTCCCATGGTCCAAATGTTCTATATCGGCCTTAAAACGTCCCGGCTAAGCCTTGTGAATCTTGAGGTTTTAGATTCAAAAACGACTGAGTTTCGTCTATTTTCCAAGTTCAGACCGAAAACCGAGTAAATACCGACCGAATGGACGGACAAAAATCTCGTTTTTACAGACGGAACGTTGTTTTTTCACCTTAGAACGCCCCGAGTTAAGTAATGGAGTGGCTAGTCTCTTAGGTGTATCGTTTTCCATGCGAAAACATGTGTTTTTCTTCCACTTATAAGTTCGGAACAAAATCGAGTAAATACCAAGCCATTGTCCGGACAAAACCCCGTTCCCATGGTCCAAATGTTCTATATTGGCCTTAAAACGTCCCGGTTAAGCCTTGTCGATCTTGAAGTTTTAGATTCCAAAACAAGTGAGTTTCGTCCATTTCCAAGTTCGGACCGAAAATCGAGTAAATGCCGACCGAACGGATGGACATAAATCTCGTTTTTACGGACGGAACGTTATTTTTTTACCTTAGAACGCCCCGAGTTAAGTAATGGACTGGCTAGTCTCTTAGGTGTATCTTTTTCCATGCGAAAACATTTTTGTTTCGTCCACTTATAAGTTCGGAACAAAATCGGTTATATACCAAGCCGAATGTTCCCAAAACCTCGTTCCCATGGTCCAAATGTTCTATATTGGCCTTAAATCGTCCCATTTAAGCCTTGTCGATCTTGGGGTTTTAGATTCCAAAACAAGTGAGTTTCGTCCATTTCCAAGTTTGGACCAAAAACCGAGTAAATACCGAACGGACGATCTGACATATATCTCGTTTTTACGGACGGAACGTTGTTTTTTCACCTTAGAATGCCCCGAGTTAAGTAATAGAGTGGCTAGTCTCTTAGGTGTATCGTTTTCCATGCGAAAACATGTGTGTTTCGTCCACTTATAAGT
This sequence comes from Aquilegia eximia, assembly GCA_023053565.1. NCBI lineage: Eukaryota > Viridiplantae > Streptophyta > Magnoliopsida > Ranunculales > Ranunculaceae > Aquilegia > Aquilegia eximia. The sequence goes on along the minus strand of JALIGU010000012.1, from coordinate 649,752 downwards.
TCGGAAAAAAATCGAGTACATACCAAGCCGAATGTCCGGACAAAACCCCGTTCCCATGGTCCAAATGTTCAATATTGGCCTTAAACCGTCCAAGTTAAGCCTTTTCGATCTTGAGGTTATAGATTCCAAAATAAGTGATTTTCGTCTATTTCCAAGTTCGGACTGAAAATCTAGTAAATGCCGACCGAACGGACGGGCATAAATCTCATTTTTACGGACGAAACGTTGTTTTTTCACCTTAGAACGCCCCGAGTTAAGTAATGGAGTGGCTAGTCTCTTAGGTGTATCGTTTTCCATGCGAAAACATGTGTGTTTCGTCCACCTATAAGTTCGGAACAAAAATCGAGTACATACCAAGCCGAATGTCCGGATAAAACCCCGTTCCCATGGTCCAAATGTTCTATATTGGCCTTAAAACATCCCGGCTAAGCCTTCTGAATTTTGAGGTTTTAGATTCAAAAACGACTGAGTTTCGTCTATTTCCAAGTTCATACCGAAAACCGAGTAAATACCGACCGAACGGACAGACATAAATCTCGTTTTTACAGACGGAACGTTGTTTTTTCACCTTAGAACGCCCCGAGTTAAGTAATGGAGTGGCTAGTCTCTTAGGTGTATCGTTTTCCATGCGAAAACACGTGTGTTTCGTCCACTTATAAGTTAGGAATAAAATCGAGTAAATACCAAGCCATTGTCCGGACAAAACCCTGTTCCCATGGTCCAAATGTTCTATATTGGCCTTAAAACGTCCCGGTTAAGCCCTGTCGATCTTGAAGTTTTAGATTCCAAAACAAGTGAGTTTCGTCTATTTCCAAGTTGGGACCGAAAATCGAGTAAATGCCGACGGAACGTTGTTATTTTACCTTAGAACGCCCCGAGTTAAGTAATGGACTGGCTAGTCTCTTAGGTGTATCGTTTTCCATGCGAAAACATTTTTGTTTCGTCCACTTATAAGTTCGGAACAAAATCGAGTATATACCAAGCCGAATGTTCCCAAAACCCCGTTCCCATGGTCCAAATTTTCTATATTGGCGTTAAACCGTCCCAGTTAAGCCTTGTCGATCTTGAGGTTTTAGATTCCAAAACAAGTGAGTTTCGTCCATTTCCAAGTTCGGACCAAAAACCGAGTAAATACCGACCGGACGGACTGACATAAATCTCCTTTTTACGGACGGAACGTTGTTTTTTCACCTTAGAATGCCCCGAGTTAAGTAATAGAGTGGCTAGTCTCTTAGGTGTATCGTTTTCCATGCGAAAACATGTGTGTTTCGTCCATTTATAAGTTCGGAACAAATATCGAGTACATACCAAGCCGAATGTCTGGATAAAACCACGTTCCCATGGTCCAAATGATCTATATTGGCCTTAAAACGTCCCGGCTAAGCCTTGTGAATCTTTAGGTTTTAGATTCCAAAACGAGTGAGTTTCGTCTATTTCCAAGTTAACACTGAAAACTGAGTAAATGCCGACCGAACAGACGGACATAAATCCCGTTTTTACGGTCAGAATGTTGTTTTTTCACCTTAGAACGCCCCGAGTTAAGTTATGGACTGGCTAGTCTCTTAGGTGTATCGTTTTCCATGCGAAAACATGTGTGTTTCGTCCACTTATTAGTTCGGAACAAAATCGAGTACATACCAAGCCGAATGTCCGGACAAAACCCCGTTCCCATGGTCCAAATGTTCAATATTGGCCTTAAACCGTCCAAGTTAAGCCTTGTCGATTTTGAGGTTATAGATTCCAAAACAAGTGCGTTTCGTCCATTTCCAAGTTCGGACTGAAAATCTAGTAAATGCCGACCGAACGGACGGGCATAAATCTCCACTTTTTACGGACGAAACGTTGTTTTTTCACCTTAGAACGCCCCAAGTTAAGTAATGGAGTGGCTAGTCTCTTAGGTGTATCGTTTTCCATTCGAAAACATGTATGTTTCGTCCACTTATAAGTTCGGAACAAAAATCGAGTACATACCAACCCGAATGTCCGGATAAAACCCCGTTCCCATGGCCCAAATGTTCTATATTGGCCTTAAAACGTCCCGGCTAAGCCTTGTGAATCTTGAGGTTTTAGATTCAAAAGCGACTGAGTTTCGTCTATTTCCAAGTTCATACCGAAAACTGAGTAAATACCGACCGAACGGACAGACATAAATCTCATTTTTACAGACGGAACGTTGTTTTTTCACCTTAGAACGCCCCGAGTTAAGTAATGGAGTGGCTATTCTCTTAGGTGTATCGTTTTCCATGCGAAAACACGTGTGTTTCGTCCACTTATAAGTTCGGACAAAACCCCGTTCCCATGGTCCAAATGTTCTATATTGGCCTTAAAACGTTCCGGTTAAGCCTTGTCGATCTTGAAGTTTTAGATTCCAAAACAAGTGAGTTTCGTCCATTTCCATGTTCGGACCGAAAATCGAGTAAATGTCGACCGAACGGATGGACATAAATCTCGTTTTTACGGACGGAACGTTGTTTTTTTACCTTAGAACGCCCCGAGTTAAGTAATGGACTGGCTAGTCTCTTAGGTGTATCGTTTTCCATGCGAAAACATTTTTGTTTCGTCCACTTATAAGTTCGGAACAAAATCGAGTACATACCAAGCCGAATGTTCCCAAAACCCCGTTCCCGTGGTCCAAATGTTCTATATTGGCCTTAAAGCGTCCCAGTTAAGCCTTGTCGATCTTGGGGTTTTAGATTCCAAAACAAGTGAGTTTCGTCCATTTCCAAGTTTGGACCGAAAACCGAGTAAATACCGACCGAACGGACTGACATAAATTTGGTTTTTACGGACGGAATGTTGTTTTTTCACCTTAGAATGCCCCGAGTTAAGTAATGGAGTGCCTAGTCTCTTAGGTGTATCGTTTTCCATGCGAAAACATGTGTGTTTCGTCCACTTATTAGTTCGGAACAAAATCGAGTAAATACCAAGCCATTGTCCGGACAAAAACCTCTTCTTATGGTCCAAATATTCTATATTGGCCCTAAAACGTCTCGGTTAAGCCTTGTCGATCTTAAAGTTTTTGATTCCAAAACAAGTGAGTTTCGTCCATTTCCAAGTTCAGACCGAAAACCGAGTAAATACCAACCGAACGGACGGATATAAATCTCGTTTTTACGGATGGAACGTTATTTTTCCACCTTAGAACGCCCCGAGTTAAGTAATGGACTAGCTAGTCTCTTAGGTGTATCGTTTTCCATGCGAAAACATGTGTGTTTCGTCCACTTATAAGTTCGGAACAAAAATCCAGTACATACCAAGCCGAATGTCCGGATAAAACCCCGTTCCCATGGTCCAAATGTTCTATATTGGCCTTAAAACGTCCCAGCTAAGCCTTGTGAATCTTGAGGTTTTAGATTCAAAAACGACTGAGTTTCGTCTATTTGCAAGTTCATACCGAAAACCGAGTAAATACCGACCGAACGGACAGACATAAATCTCGTTTTTACAGACGGAACGTTGTTTTTTCACCTTAGAACGATCCGAGTTAATTAATTGAGTGGCTAGTCTCTTAGGTGTATCGTTTTCCATGCGAAACATGTGTGTTTCGTCCACTTATAAGTTCGGAACAAAATCGAGTAAATACCAAGCCATTGTCTGGACAAAACCCCGTTCCCATGGTCCAAATGTTCAATATTGGCCTTAAAACGTCCCGGTTAAGCCTTGTCGATCTTGAAGTTTTAGATTCCAAAACAAGTGAGTTTCGTCCATTTCTAAGTTCAGACCGAAAACCGAGTAAATGCCGACCGAACGGACGGACATAAATTTTGTTTATACGGACAGAACGTTGTTTTTTCACCTTAGAACGATCCGAGTTAAGTAATGGAGTGGCTAGTCTCTTAGGTGTATCGTTGTCCATGCGAAAACATGTGTGTTTCGTCCACTTATAAGTTCGGAACAAAAATCGAATACATACCAAGCCGAATGTCCGGATAAAACCCCGTTCCCATGGTCCAAATGCTCTATATTGGCCTTAAAACGTCCCTGCTAAGCCTTGTGAATCTTGAGGTTTTAGATTCAAAAACGACTGAGTTTCGTCTATTTCTAAGTTCAGACCGAAAGCCGAGTAAATACCGACCGAACGGACGGACATATATCTCGTTTTTACTGACGGAACGTTGTTTTTTCACCTTAGAACGCCCCGAGTTAAGTAATGGAGTGGCTAGTCTCTTAGGTGTATCGTTTTCCATGCGAAAACATGTGTGTTTCGTCCACTTATAAGTTCGGAACAAAATCGAGTAAATACCAAGCCATTGTCCGGACAAAACCCCGTTCCCATGGTCCAAATGTTCTATATTGTCCTTAAACCTTCCCAGTTAAGCCTTGTCGATCTTGAGGTTTTAGATTCCAAAACAAGTGAGTTTCGTCCATTTCTAAGTTCAGACCCAAAACCGAGTAAATGCCGACCGAACGGACAGACATAAATCTCGTTTTTACGGACAGAACGTTGTTTTTTCACCTAAGAACGCCCCGAGTTAAGTAATGGAGTGGCTAGTCTCTTAGGTGTATCGTTTTCCATGCGAAAACATTTTTGTTTCGTCTACTTATAAGTTCGAAACAAAATCGAGTACATACCAAGCCGAATGTCCGGACAAAACCCCGTTCCCATGGTCCAAATGTTCTATATTGGCCTTAAACCGTCCCAGTTAAGCCTTGTCGATCTTGAGGTTTTAGATTCCAAAACAAGTGAGTTTCGTCCATTTCCAAGTTCGGACCGAAAACCGAGTAAATACCGACCGAACAGACGGACATAAATCTCGTTTTTACGGACGGAACGTTGTTTTTTCACCTCAGAACGCCCCGAGTTGAGTAATGGAGTGGCTAGTCTCTTAGGTGTATCGTTTTCCATGCGAAATCATGTGTTTTTCGTCCACTTATAAGTTCGGAACAAAAATCGAGTACATACCAAGCCGAATGTCCGGATAAAACCCCGTTCCCATAGTCCAAATGTTCTATATTGGCCTTAAAACGTCCCGGCTAAGCCTTGTCAATCTTGAGATTTTAGATTCCAAAACAAGTGAGTTTCGTCCATTTCCAAGTTCGAACTGAAAATCAAGTAAATGCCGACCGAACGGACAGACATAAATCTCTTTTTTAGGGACGGAACGTTGTTTTTCCACCTTAGAAGGCCCCGAGTTAAGCAATGGAGTTGGTAGTCTCTTAGGTGTATCGTTTTCCATGCGAAAACATGTGTGTTTCGTCCACTTATAAGTTCGGAACAAAATCGAGTAAATACCAAGCCATTGTCCGGACAAAACCCCGTTCCCATGGTCCAAATGTTCTATATTGTCCTTAAACCTTCCTAGTTAAGCCTTGTCGATATTGAGGTTTTAGATTCCAAAACAAGTGAGTTTCGTCCATTTCTAAGTTCAGACCCAAAACCGAGTAAATGCCGACCGAACGGACAGACATAAATCTCCTTTTTACGGACAGAACGTTGTTTTTTCACCTTACAAAGCCCCGAGTTAAGTAATGGAGTGGCTAGTCTCTTAGGTGTATCGTTTTCCATACGAAAACATGTGTTTTTTGTCCACTTATAAGTTCGGAACAAAATCGAGTAAATACCAAGCCAAATGTCGGGACAAAACCCCGTTCCCATGGTCCAAATGTTCTATATTGGCCTTAAAACGTCCCGGTTAAGCCTTTTCGATCTTGAAGTTTTAGATTCCAAAACAAATGAATTTCGTCCATTTCCAAGTTCGGACCGAAAACCAAGTAAATACCGACGGAACGGACGGACATAAACCTCTTTTTACGGACGGAACGTTGTTTTTTCTTATTAAAACAACCTGAGTTAAGCTATTGAGTGGCTACTCTCTTGGTTGTATCGTTTTCTATGCGAAAACATTTTTGTTTCGTCCACTTATAAGTTCGAACCAAAATCGAGTACATACCAAGCCGAATGTCCGGACAAAACCCCGTTCCCATGGTCCAAATGTTCTATATTGGCCTTAAACCGTCCCAGTTAAGCCTTGTCGATCTTGAGGTTTTAGATTCCAAAACAAGTGAGTTTCGTCCATTTCCAAGTTTGGACCGAAAACCGAGTAAATACCGACCTAACAGACGGACATAAATCTCGTTTTTACGGACGGAACGTTGTTTTTTCACCTTAGAACGCCCCGAGTTAAGTAATGTAGTGGCTAGTCTCTTAGGTGTATCGTTTTCCATGCGAAAACATGTGTTTTTCGTCCACTTATAAGTTCGAAACAAATATCGAGTACATACCAAGCTGAATGTCCGGACAAAACCCCGTTCCCATGGTCCAAATTTTCTATATTTGCCTTAAAACGTCCCGGTTAAGCCTTTTCGATCTTGAGGTTTTAGATTCCAAAACAAGTGAGTTTCGTCCATTTCCAAGTTCGGACCGAAAACCGAGTAAATACCGACCGAACAGACGGACATAAATCTCGCTTTTACGGACGGAACGTTGTTTTTTCACCTCAGAACGCCCCGAGTTGAGTAATGGAGTGGCTAGTCTCTTAGGTGTATCGTTTTCCATGCGAAATCATGTGTTTTTCGTCCACTTATAAGTTCGGAACAAAAATCGAGTACATACCAAGCCGAATGTCCGGATAAAACCCCGTTCCCATAGTCCAAATGTTCTATATTGGCCTTAAAACGTCCCGGCTAAGCCTTGTCAATCTTGAGGTTTTAGATTCCAAAACAAGTGAGTTTCGTCCATTTCCAAGTTCGAACTGAAAATCAAGTAAATGCCGACCGAACGGACAGACATAAATCTCTTTTTTACGGACGGAACGTTGTTTTTCCACCTTAGAAGGCCCCGAGTTAAGCAATGGAGTTGGTAGTCTCTTAGGTGTATCGTTTTCCATGCGAAAACATGTGTGTTTCGTCCACTTATAAGTTCGGAACAAAATCGAGTAAATACCAAGCCATTGTCCGGACAAAACCCCGTTCCCATGGTCCAAATGTTCTATATTGTCCTTAAACCTTCCTAGTTAAGCCTTGTCGATATTGAGGTTTTAGATTCCCAAACAAGTGAGTTTCGTCCATTTCTAAGTTCAGACCCAAAACCGAGATAATGCCGACCGAACGGACAGACAAAAATCTCCTTTTTACGGACAGAACGTTGTTTTTTCACCTTAGAAAGCCCCGAGTTAAGTAATGGAGTGGCTAGTCTCTTAGGTGTATCGTTTTCCATACGAAAACATGTGTTTTTTGTCCACTTATAAGTTCGGAACAAAATCGAGTAAATACCAAGCCAAATGTCGGGACAAAACCCCGTTCCCATGGTCCAAATGTTCTATATTGGCCTTAAAACCTCCCAGTTAAGCCTTTTCGATCTTGAAGTTTTAGATTCCAAAACAAATGAATTTCGTCCATTTCCAAGTTCAGACCGAAAACCGAGTAAATACCGACGGAACGGACGGACATAAACCTCTTTTTACGGACGGAACGTTGTTTTTTCTTATTAAAACAACCTGAGTTAAGCTATTGAGTGGCTACTCTCTTGGTTGTATCGTTTTCTATGCGAAAACATTTTTGTTTCGTCCACTTATAAGTTCGAACCAAAATCGAGTACATACCAAGCCGAATGTCCGGATAAAACACCGTTCCCATGGTCTAAATGTTCTATATTGGCCTTAAAACGTGTCGGCTAAGCCTTGTCGATCTTGAGGTTTTAGATTCCAAAACAAGGGAGTTTCGTCCATTTCTAAGTTCAGACCGAAAACCGAGTAAATGCCGACCGAACGGACGGACATAACTTTTGTTTTTACGGACAGAACGTTGTTTTTTCACCTTAGAACGATCGGAGTTAAGTAATGGAGTGGCTAGTCTCTTAGGTGTATAGTTTTCCATGCGAAAACATGTGTGTTTCGTCCACTTATAAGTTCTAAACAAAAATCGAGTACATACCAAGACGAATGTCCGGATAAAACCCCGTTCCCATGGTCCAAATGTTCTATATCGGCCTTAAAACGTCCCGGCTAAGCCTTGTGAATCTTGAGGTTTTAGATTCAAAAACGACTGAGTTTCGTCTATTTCCAAGTTCAGACTGAAAACCGAGTAAATACCGACCGAATGGACGGACATAAATCTCGTTTTTACAGACGGAACGTTGTTTTTTCACTTTAGAACGCCCCGAGTTAAGTAATGGAGTGGCTAGTCTCTTAGGTGTATCGTTTTCCATGCGAAAACATGTGTGTTTCGTCCACTTATAAGTTCGGAACAAAATCGAGTAAATACCAAGCCATTGTCCGGACAAAACCCCGTTCCCATGGTCCAAATGTTCTATATTGGCCTTAAAACGTCCCGGTTAAGCCTTGTCGATCTTGAAGTTTTAGATTCCGAAACAAGTGAGTTTCGTCCATTTCCAAGTTCGGACCGAAAATCGAGTAAATGCCGACCGAACGGATGGACATAAATCTCGTTTTTACGGACGGAACGTTGTTTTTTTACCTTAGAACGCCCCGAGTTAAGTAATGGACTGGCTAGTCTCTTAGGTGTATCTTTTTCCATGCGAAAACATTTTTGTTTCGTCCACTTATAAGTTCGGAACAAAATCGGGTATATACCAAGCCGAATGTTCCCAAAACCTCGTTCCCATAGTCCAAATGTTCTATATTGGCCTTAAACCGTCCCAGTTAAGCCTTGTCGATCTTGGGGTTTTAGACTCCAAAACAAGTGAGTTTCGTCCATTTCCAAGTTTGGACCAAAAACCGAGTAAATACCGAACGGACGGTCTGACATATATCTCATTTTTACGGACGGAACGTTGTTTTTTCACCTTAGAATGCCCCGAGTTAAGTAATAGAGTGGCTAGTCTCTTAGGTGTATCGTTTTCCATGCGAAAACATGTGTGTTTCGTCCACTTATAAGTTCGGAAAAAAATCGAGTACATACCAAGCCGAATGTCCGGACAAAACCCCGTTCCCATGGTCCAAATGTTCAATATTGGCCTTAAACCGTCCAAGTTAAGCCTTGTCGATCTTGAGGTTATAGATTCCAAAATAAGTGATTTTCGTCTATTTCCAAGTTCGGACTGAAAATCTAGTAAATGCCGACCGAACGGACGTGCATAAATCTCATTTTTACGGACGAAACGTTGTTTTTTCACCTTAGAATGCCCCGAGTTAAGTAATGGAGTGGCTAGTCTCTTAGGTGTATCGTTTTCCATGCGAAAACATGTGTGTTTCGTCCACCTATAAGTTCGGAACAAAAATCGAGTACATACCAAGCCGAATGTCCGGATAAAACCCCGTTCCCATGGTCCAAATGTTCTATATTGGCCTTAAAACGTCCCGGTTAAGCCTTGTCGATCTTGAAGTTTTAGATTCCGAAACAAGTGAGTTTCGTCCATTTCCAAGTTCGGACCGAAAATCGAGTAAATGCCGACCGAACGGATGGACATAAATCTCGTTTTTATGGACGGAACGTTGTTTTTTTACCTTAGAACGCCCCGAGTTAAGTAATGGACTGGCTAGTCTCTTAGGTGTATCTTTTTCCATGCGAAAACATTTTTGTTTCGTCCACTTATAAGTTCGGAACAAAATCGGGTATATACCAAGCCGAATGTTCCCAAAACCTCGTTCCCATGGTCCAAATGTTCTATATTGGCCTTAAAACGTCCCGGTTAAGCCTTGTCGATCTTGAAGTTTTAGATTCCAAAACAAGTGAGTTTCGTTTATTTCCAAGTTCGGACCGAAAATCGAGTAAATGCCGACCGAACGGATGGACATAAATCTCGTTTTTACGGACGGAACGTTTTTATTTTACCTTAGAACGCCCCGAGTTAAGTAATGAACTGGCTAGTCTCTTAGGTGTATCGTTTTCCATTCGAAAACATTTTTGTTTCGTGCACTTATAAGTTCGGAACAAAATCGAGTATATACCAAGCCGAATGTTCCCAAAACCCCGTTCCCATGGTCCAAATGTTCTATCTTGGGGTTTTAAATACCGACCGGACGGACTGACATAAATCTCGTTTTTACGGACGGAACGTTGTTTTTTCACCTTTGAATGCCCCGAGTTAATTAATAGAGTGGCTAGTCTCTTAGGTGTATCGTTTTCCATGCGAAAACATGTGTGTTTCGTCCACTTATAAGTTCGGAACAAATATCGAGTACATAACAAGCCGAATGTCTGGATAAAACCACGTTCCCATGGTCCAAATGATCTATATTGGCCTTAAAACGTCCCGGCTAAGCCTTGTGAATCTTTAGGTTTTAGATTCCAAAACGAGTGAGTTTCGTCTATTCCAAGTTCACACTGAAAACTGAGTAAATGCCGACCGAACAGACGGACATAAATCCCGTTTTTACGGTCAGAATGTTGTTTTTTCACCTTAGAAGGCCCCGAGTTAAGTAATGGACTGGCTAGTCTCTTAGGTGTATCGTTTTCCATGCGAAAACATGTGTGTTTCGTCCACTTATAAGTTCGGAACAAAATCGAGTAAATACCAAGCCGAATGTCCGGACAAAACCCCGTTCCCATGGTCCAAATGTTCTATATTGGCCTTAAAACGTCCTGGTTAAGCTTTGTCGATCTTGAAGTTTTAGATTCCAAAACAAGTGAGTTTCGTTCATTTCCATGTTCGGACCGAAAACCGAGTAAATACCGACCGAACGGACGGATATAAATCTCGTTTTTACGGACGGAACGTTATTTTTTCACCTTAGAACGCCCCAAATTCAGTAATGGACTAGCTAGTCTTTTAGGTGTATCGTTTTCCATGCGAAAACATGTGTGTTTCGTCCACTTATAAGTTCGGAACAAAAATCCAGTACATACCAAGCCGAATGTCCGGATAAAACCCGGTTCCAATGGTCTAAATGTTCTATATTGGCCTTAAAACGTCCCGGTCAAGCCTTGTCGATGTTGAGGTTATAGATTCCAAAATAAGTGAGTTTCGTCCATTTCTAAGTTCAGACCGAAAACCGAGTAAATACCGGCCGAACGGACGGTCATAAATTTTGTTTTTACGGACAGAACGTTGTTTTTTCACCTTAGAACGCCCCGAGTTAAGTAATGGAGTGGCTAGTCTCTTAGGTGTATCGTTTTCCATGCAAAAACATGTGTTTTTCGTCCACTTATAAGTTCGGAACTAAATCGAGTAAATACCAAGCCAAATGTCCGGACAAAACCCCGTTCCCATGGTTCAAATGTTCTATATTGGCCTTAAAACGTCCCGGTTAAGCCTTGTCGATCTTGAAGTTTTAGATTCCAAAACAAGTGAGTTTCGTCCATTTCCATGTACGGACCGAAAACCGAGTAAATACCGACCGAACGGACGGATATAAATCTTGTTATTACGGATGGAACGTTATTTTTTCACCTTAGAACGCCCCGAGTTAAGTAACGGACTAGCTAGTCTCTTAGGTGTATCGTTTTCCATGCGAAAACATATGTGTTTCGTCCACTTATAAGTTCGGAACAAAAATCGAGTACATACCAAGCCGAATGTCCGGATAAAACACCGTTCCCATGGTCTAAATGTTCTATATTGGCCTTAAAACGTCTCGGCTAAGCCTTGTCGATCTTGAGGTTTTAGATTCCAAAACAAGGGAGTTTCGTCCATTTCTAAGTTCAGACCGAAAACCGAGTAAATGCCGACCGAACGGACGGACATAACTTTTGTTTTTACGGACAGAACGTTGTTTTTTCACCTTAGAACGATCGGAGTTAAGTAATGGAGTGACTAGTCTCTTAGGTGTATAGTTTTCCATGCGAAAACATGTGTGTTTCGTCCACTTATAAGTTCGGAACAAAAATCGAGTACATACCAAGACGAATGTCCGGATAAAACCCCGTTCCCATGGTCCAAATGTTCTATATCGGCCTTAAAACGTCCCGGCTAAGCCTTGTGAATCTTGAGGTTTTAGATTCAAAAACGACTGAGTTTCGTCTATTTCCAAGTTCAGACCGAAAACCGAGTAAATACCGACCGAATGGACGGACATAAATCTCGTTTTTACAGACGGAACGTTGTTTTTTCACCTTAGAACGCCCCGAGTTAAGTAATGGAGTGGCTAGTCTCTTAGGTGTATCGTTTTCCATGCGAAAACATGTGTATTTCTTCCACTTATAAGTTCGGAACAAAATCGAGTAAATACCAAGCCATTGTCCGGACAAAACCCCGTTCCCATGGTCCAAATGTTCTATATTGGCCTTAAAACGTCCCGGTTAAGCCTTGTCGATCTTGAAGTTTTAGATTCCAAAACAAGTGAGTTTCGTCCATTTCCAAGTTCGGACCGAAAATCGAGTAAATGCCGACCGAACGGATGGACATAAATCTCGTTTTTACGGACGGAACGTTGTTTTTTTACCTTAGAACGCCCCGAGTTAAGTAATGGACTGGCTAGTCTCTTAGGTGTATCTTTTTCCATGCGAAAACATTTTTGTTTCGTCCACTTATAAGTTCGGAACAAAATCGGTTATATACCAAGCCGAATGTTCCCAAAACCTCGTTCCCATGGTCCAAATGTTCTATATTGGCCTTAAATCGTCCCATTTAAGCCTTGTCGATCTTGGGGTTTTAGATTCCAAAACAAGTGAGTTTCGTCCATTTCCAAGTTTGGACCAAAAACTGAGTAAATACCGAACGGACGGTCTGACATATATCTCGTTTTTACGGACGGAACGTTGTTTTTTCACCTTAGAATGCCCCGAGTTAAGTAATAGAGTGGCTAGTCTCTTAGGTGTATCGTTTTCCATGCGAAAACATGTGTGTTTCGTCCACTTATAAGTTCGGAAAAAAATCGAGTACATACCAAGCCGAATGTCCGGACAAAACCCCGTTCCCATGGTCCAAATGTTCAATATTGGCCTTAAACCGTCCAAGTTAAGCCTTGTCGATCTTGAGGTTATAGATTCCAAAATAAGTGATTTTCGTCTATTTCCAAGTTCGGACTGAAAATCTAGTAAATGCCGACCGAACGGACGGGCATAAATCTCATTTTTACGGACGAAACGTTGTTTTTTCACCTTAGAACGCCCCGAGTTAAGTAATGGAGTGGCTAGTCTCTTAGGTGTATCGTTTTCCATGCGAAAACATGTGTGTTTCGTCCACCTATAAGTTCGGAACAAAAATCGAGTAAATACCAAGCCAAATGTCTGGACAAAACCCCGTTCCCATGGTCCAAATGTTCTATATTGGCCTTAAACCGTCCCAGTTAAGCCTTGTCGATCTTGAGGTTTTAGATTCCAAAACAAGTGAGTTTCGTCCATTTCCAAGTTCGGACCAAAAACCGAGTAAATACCGACCGGACGGACTGACATAAATCTCGTTTCTCAGACGGAACGTTGTTTTTTCACCTTAGAACGCCCCGAGTTAAGTAATGGAGTGGCTAGTCTCTTAGGTGTATCGTTTTCCATGCGAAAACATGTGTGTTCCGTCCACATATAAGTTCGGAACAAATATCGAGTACATACCAAGCCGAATGTCAGGATAAAACCCCGTTTCCATGGTCCAAATGTTCTATATTGGCCTTAAAACGTCCCGGCTAAGCCTTGTGAATCTTTAGATTTTAGATTCCAAAACGAGTGAGTTTCGTCTATTTCCAAGTTCAGACTGAAAACCGAGTAAATTCCGACCGAACTGACGGACATAAATCTCGTTTTTACGAACAGAACGTTGTTTTTTCACCTTAGAACGCCCCGAGTTAAGTAATGGAGTGGCTAGTCTCTTAGGTGTATCGTTTTCCATGCGAAAATATGTGTGTTTCGTCCACTTATAAGTTCGGAACAAAATCGAGTAAATAGCAAGCCAAATGTCCGGACAAAACCCCGTTCCCATGGTCCAAATGTTCTATATTGGCCTTAAACCGTCCCAGCTAAGCCTTGTCGATCTTGAGGTTTTAGATTCCAAAACAAGTGAGTTTCGTCCATTTCCAAGTTCGGACTGAAAATCTAGTAAATGCCGACCGAACGGACGAGCATAAATCTCGTTTTTACGGACAGAACGTTGTTTTTTCACCTTAGAACGCCCCGAGTTAAGTAATGGAGTGGCTAGTCTCTTAGGGGTATCGTTTTCCATGCGAAAACATGTGTGTTTCGTCCACTTATTAGTTCGGAACAAAATCGAGTACATACCAAGCCGAATGTCCGGACAAAACCCCGTTCCCATGGTCCAAATGTTCTATATTGGCCTTAAAACGTCCCGGTTAATCCTTGTCGATCTTGAAGTTTTAGATTCCAAAATAAATGAGTTTCGTCCATTACCAAGTTCGGACCGAAAAGCGAGTAAATGCCGACCGAACGGATGGACATAAATCTCGTTTTTACGGACGGAACGTTGTTTTTTTACCTTAGAACGCCCCGAGTTAAGTAATGGACTTGCTAGTCTCTTAGGTGTATCGTTTTCCATGCGAAAACATGTGTGTTTCGTCCACTTATTAGTTCGGAAAAAAATCGAGTACATACCAAGCCGAATGTCCGGACAAAACCCTGTTCCCATGGTCCAAATGATCTATATTGGCCTTAAACCGTCCCAGTTAAGCCTTGTCGATCTTGAGGTTTTAGATTCCAAAACAAGTGAGTTTCGTCTATTTCCAAGTTCAGACTGAAAATCTAGTAAATGCCTACCGAACGGACGGGCATAAATCTCGTTTTTACGGACGGAACGTTGTTTTTTCACCTTAGAACGCCCCGAGTTAAGTAATGGAGTGGCTAGTCTCTTAGGTGTATCGTTTTCCATGCGAAAACATGTGTGTTTCGTCCACTTATAAGTTCGGAACAAAATCGAGTAAATACCAAGCCAAATGTCCGGACAAAACCCCGTTCCCATGGTCCAAATGTTCTATATTGGCCTTAAACCGTCCCAGTTAAGCCTTGTCGATCTTCAGGTTTTAGATTCCAAAACAAGTGAGTTTCGTCCATTTCCAAGTTCGGACTTAAAATCTAGTAAATGCCGACCGAACGGACGGGCATAAATCTCGTTTTTACGGACGGAACGTTGTTTTTTCACCTTAGAACGCCCCGAGTTAAGTAATGGAGTGGCTAGTCTCTTAGGTGTATCGTTTTCCATGCGAAAACATGTGTGTTTCGTCCACTTATAAGTTCGGAACAAAATCGAGTAAATACCAAGCCGAATGTCTGGACAAAACCCCGTTCCCATGGTCCAAATGTTCTATATTGGCCTGAAACCGTCCCAGTTAAGCCTTGTCGATCTTGAGGTTTTAGATTCCAAAACAAGTGAGTTTCGTCCATTTCCAAGTTCGGACTGAAAATCTAGTAAATGCCGACCGAACGGACGAGCATAAATCTCGTTTTTACGGAGAGAACGTTGTTTTTTCATCTTAGAACGCCCCGAGTTAAGTAATGGAGTGGCTAGTCTCTTAGGTGTATCGTTTTCCAGGCGAAAACATGTGTGTTTCGTCCACTTATAAGTTCGGAACAAAAATCGAGTACATACCAAGCCGAATATCCGGATTAAACCCGGTTCCCATGGTCTAAATGTTCTATATTGGCCTTAAAAAGTCCCGGCTAAGCCTTGTGAATCTTGAGGTTTTAGATTCCAAAACAAGTGAGTTTCGTCCATTTCGAAGTTCAGACCGAAAACCGAGTAAATATCGACCGAACGGACGAACATAAATTTTGTTGTTACGGACAGAACGTTGTTTTTTCACCTTAGAACGCCCCGAGTTAAGTAATGGAGTGGCTAGTCTCTTAGGTGTATCGTTTTCCATGCGAAAACATTTTTGTTTCGTCTACTTATAAGTTCGGAACAAAATCGAGTACATACCAAGCCGAATGTTCCCAAAACCCCGTTCCCATGGTCCAAATGTTCTATATTGGCCTTAAACCGTCCCAGTTAAGCCTTGTCGATCTTGAGGTTTTAGATTCCAAAACAAGTGAGTTTCGTCCATTTCCAAGTTCGGACCAAAAACCGAGTAAATACCGACCGGACGGACTGACATAAATCTCGTTTCTACGGACGGAACGTTGTTTTTTCACCTTAGAACGCCCCGAGTTAAGTAATGGAGTGGCTAGTCTCTTAGGTGTATCGTTTTCCATGCGAAAAATGTGTGTTCCGTCCACATATAAGTTCGGAACAAATATCGAGTACATACCAAGCCGAATGTCAGGATAAAACCCCGTTTCCATGGTCCAAATGTTCTATATTGGCCTTAAAACGTCCCGGCTAAGCCTTGTGAATCTTTAGATTTTAGATTCCAAAACGAGTGAGTTTCGTCTATTTCCAAGTTCAGACTGAAAACCGAGTAAATGCCGACCGAACTGACGGACATAAATCTCGTTTTTACGAACAGAACGTTGTTTTTTCACCTTAGAACGCCCCGAGTTAAGTAATGGAGTGGCTAGTCTCTTAGGTGTATCGTTTTCCATGCGAAAATATGTGTGTTTCGTCCACTTATAAGTTCGGAACAAAATCGAGTAAATAGCAAGCCAAATGTCCGGACAAAACCCCGTTCCCATGGTCCAAATGTTCTATATTGGCCTTAAACCGTCCCAGCTAAGCCTTGTCGATCTTGAGGTTTTAGATTCCAAAACAAGTGAGTTTCGTCCATTTCCAAGTTCGGACTGAAAATCTAGTAAATGCCGACCGAACGGACGAGCATAAATCTCGTTTTCACGGACAGAACGTTGTTTTTTCACCTTAGAACGCCCCGAGTTAAGTAATGGAGTGGCTAGTCTCTTAGGGGTATCGTTTTCCATGCGAAAACATGTGTGTTTCGTCCACTTATTAGTTCGGAACAAAATCGAGTACATACCAAGCCGAATGTCCGGACAAAACCCCGTTCCCATGGTCCAAATGTTCTATATTGGCCTTAAAACGTCCCGGTTAATCCTTGTCGATCTTGAAGTTTTAGATTCCAAAATAAATGAGTTTCGTCCATTACCAAGTTCGGACCGAAAACCGAGTAAATGCCGACCGAACGGATGGACATAAATCTCGTTTTTACGGACGGAACGTTGTTTTTTTACCTTAGAACGCCCCGAGTTAAGTAATGGACTTGCTAGTCTCTTAGGTGTATCGTTTTCCATGCGAAAACATGTGTGTTTCGTCCACTTATTAGTTCGGAAAAAAATCGAGTACATACCAAGCCGAATGTCCGGACAAAACCCTGTTCCCATGGTCCAAATGATCTATATTGGCCTTAAACCGTCCCAGTTAAGCCTTGTCGATCTTGAGGTTTTAGATTCCAAAACAAGTGAGTTTCGTCTATTTCCAAGTTCAGACTGAAAATCTAGTAAATGCCACCGAACGGACGGGCATAAATCTCGTTTTTACGGACGGAACGTTGTTTTTTCACCTTAGAACGCCCCGAGTTAAGTAATCGAGTGGCTAGTCTCTTAGGTGTATCGTTTTCCATGCGAAAACATGTGTGTTTCGTCCACTTATAAGTTCGGAACAAAATCGAGTAAATACCAAGCCAAATGTCCGGACAAAACCCCGTTCCCATGGTCCAAATGTTCTATATTGGCCTTAAACCGTCCCAGTTAAGCCTTGTCGATCTTCAGGTTTTAGATTCCAAAACAAGTGAGTTTCGTCCATTTCCAAGTTCGGACTTAAAATCTAGTAAATGCCGACCGAACGGACGGGCATAAATCTCGTTTTTACGAACGGAACGTTGTTTTTTCACCTTAGAACGCCCCGAGTTAAGTAATGGAGTGACTAGTCTCTTAGGTGTATCGTTTTCCATGCGAAAACATGTGTGTTTCGTCCACTTATAAGTTCGGAACAAAATCGAGTAAATACCAAGCCGAATGTCTGGACAAAACCCCGTTCCCATGGTCCAAATGTTCTATATTGGCCTGAAACCGTCCCAGTTAAGCCTTGTCGATCTTGAGGTTTTAGATTCCAAAACAAGTGAGTTTCGTCCATTTCCAAGTTCGGACTGAAAATCTAGTAAATGCCGACCGAACGGACGAGCATAAATCTCGTTTTTACGGAGAGAACGTTGTTTTTTCACCTTAGAACGCCCCGAGTTAAGTAATGGAGTGGCTAGTCTCTTAGGTGTATCGTTTTCCAGGCGAAAACATGTGTGTTTCGTCCACTTATAAGTTCAGAACAAACTCGAGTAAATACCAAGCCGAATGTCCGAACAAAACCCCGTTCCCATGGTCCAAATGTTCTATATTGGCCTTAAAACGTCCCGGTTAAGCCTTGTCGATCTTAAAGTTTTAGATTCCAAAACAAGTGAGTTTCGTCCATTTCCAAGTTCGGACCGAAAACCGAATAAATACCAACCGAACGGACGGATATAAATCTCGTTTTTACGGACGGAACGTTATTTTTTCACTTTAGAACGCCCCGAGTTAAGTAATGGACTAGCTAGTCTCTTAGGTGTATCGTTTTCCATGCG
Organism: Aquilegia eximia; assembly: GCA_023053565.1. Taxonomy (NCBI): domain Eukaryota; kingdom Viridiplantae; phylum Streptophyta; class Magnoliopsida; order Ranunculales; family Ranunculaceae; genus Aquilegia; species Aquilegia eximia. Next base: position 631,471 of record JALIGU010000012.1, on the reverse strand, counting down.
AAAACATGTGTGTTTCGTCCACTTATAAGTTCGGAACAAAAATCGAGTACATACCAAGCCGAATGTCCGGATAAAACCCGGTTCCCTTGGTCTAAATGTTCTATATTGGCCTTAAAAAGTCCCGGCTAAGCCTTGTGAATCTTGAGGTTTTAGATTCCAAAACAAGTGAGTTTCGTCCATTTCGAAGTTCAGACCGAAAACCGAGTAAATATCGACCGAACGGACGAACATAAATTTTGTTTTTACGGATGGAACGTTGTTTTTTCACCTTAGAATGCCCCGAGTTAAGTAATGGAGTGGCTAGTCTCTTAGGTGTATCGTTTTCCATGCGAAAACATTTTTGTTTCGTCTACTTATAAGTTCGGAACAAAATCGAGTACATACCAAGCCGAATGTTCCCAAAACCCCGTTCCCATGGTCCAAATGTTCTATATTGGCCTTAAACCGTCCCAGTTAAGCCTTGTCGATCTTGAGGTTTTAGATTCCAAAACAAGTGAGTTTCGTCAATTTCCAAGTTCGGACCAAAAACCGAGTAAATACCGACCGGACGGACTGACATAAATCTCGTTTCTACGGACGGAACGTTGTTTTTTCACCTTAGAACGCCCCGAGTTAAGTAATGGAGTGGCTAGTCTCTTAGGTGTATCGTTTTCCATGCGAAAACATGTGTGTTCCGTCCACATATAAGTTCGGAACAAATATCGAGTACATACCAAGCCGAATGTCAGGATAAAACCCCGTTTCCATGGTCCAAATGTTCTATATTGGCCTTAAAACGTCCCGGCTAAGCCTTGTGAATCTTTAGATTTTAGATTCCAAAACGAGTGAGTTTCGTCTATTTCCAAGTTCAGACTGAAAACCGAGTAAATGCCGACCGAACTGACGGACATAAATCTCGTTTTTACGAACAGAACGTTGTTTTTTCACCTTAGAACGCCCCGAGTTAAGTAATGGAGTGGCTAGTCTCTTAGGTGTATCGTTTTCCATGCGTAAATATGTGTGTTTCGTCCACTTATAAGTTCGGAACAAAATCGAGTAAATAGCAAGCCAAATGTCCGGACAAAACCCCGTTCCCATGGTCCAAATGTTCTATATTGGCCTTAAACCGTCCCAGCTAAGCCTTGTCGATCTTGAGGTTTTAGATTCCAAAACAAGTGAGTTTCGTCCATTTACAAGTTCGGACTGAAAATCTAGTAAATGCCGACCGAACGGACGAGCATAAATCTCGTTTTTACGGACAGAACGTTGTTTTTTCAGCTTAGAACGCCCCGAGTTAAGTAATGGAGTGGCTAGTCTCTTAGGGGTATCGTTTTCCATGCGAAAACATGTATGTTTCGTCCACTTATTAGTTCGGAACAAAATCGAGTACATACCAAGCCGAATGTCCGGACAAAACCCCGTTCCCATGGTCCAAATGTTCTATATTGGCCTTAAAACGTCCCGGTTAATCCTTGTCGATCTTGAAGTTTTAGATTCCAAAATAAATGAGTTTCGTCCATTACCAAGTTCAGACTGAAAATCTAGTAAATGCCGACCGAACGGACGGGCATAAATCTCGTTTTTACGGACGGAACGTTGTTTTTTCACCTTAGAACGCCCCGAGTTAAGTAATGGAGTGGCTAGTCTCTTAGGTGTATCGTTTTCCATGCGAAAACATGTGTGTTTCGTCCACTTATAAGTTCGGAACAAAATCGAGTAAATACCAAGCCAAATGTCCGGACAAAACCCCGTTCCCATGGTCCAAATGTTCTATATTGGCCTTAAACCGTCCCAGCTAAGCCTTGTCGATCTTGAGGTTTTAGATTCCAAAACAAGTGAGTTTCGTCCATTTCCAAGTTCGGACCGAAAACCGAGTAAATGCCGACCGAACGGATGGACATAAATCTCGTATTTACGGACGGAACGTTGTTTTTTTACCTTAGAACGCCCCGAGTTAAGTAATGGAGTGGCTAGTCTCTTAGGTGTATCGTTTTCCATGCGAAAACATGTGTGTTTCGTCCACTTATAAGTTCGGAACAAAATCGAGTAAATACCAAGCCGAATGTCTGGACAAAACCCCGTTCCCATGGTCCAAATGTTCTATATTGGCCTTAAACCGTCCCAGTTAAGCCTTGTTGATCTTGAGGTTTTAGATTCCAAAACAAGTGAGTTTCGTCCATTTCCAAGTTCCGACTGAAAATCTAGTAAATGCCGACCGAACGGACGAGCATAAATCTCGTTTTTATGGAGAGAACGTTGTTTTTTCACCTTAGAACGCCCCGAGTTAAGTAATGGAGTGGCTAGTCTCTTAGGTGTATCGTTTTCCAGGCGAAAACATGTGTGTTTCGTCCACTTATAAGTTCAGAACAAAATCGAGTAAATACCAAGCCGAATGTCCGAACAAAACCCCGTTCCCATGGTCCAAATGTTCTATATTGGCCTTAAAACGTCCCGGTTAAGCCTTGTCGATCTTAAAATTTTAGATTCCAAAACAAGTGAGTTTCGTCCATTTCCAAGTTCGGACCGAAAACCGAATAAATACCAACCGAACGGACGGATATAAATCTCGTTTTTACGGACGGAACGTTATTTTTTCACTTTAGAACGCCCCGAGTTAAGTAATGGACTAGCTAGTCTCTTAGGTGTATCGTTTTCCATGCGAAAACATGTGTGTTTCGTCCACTTATAAGTTCGGAACAAAAATCGAGTACATACCAAGCCGAATGTCTGGATAAAACCCGGTTCCCATGGTCTAAATGTTCTATATTGGCCTTAAAAAGTCCCGGCTAAGCCTTGTGAATCTTGAGGTTTTAGATTCCAAAACAAGTGAGTTTCGTCCATTTCGAAGTTCAGACCGAAAACCGAGTAAATATCGACCGAACGGACGAACATAAATTTTGTTTTTATGGACAGAACGTTGTTTTTTCACCTTAGAACGCCCCGAGTTAAGTAATGGAGTGGCTACTCTCTTAGGTGTATCGTTTTCCATGCGAAAACATTTTTGTTTCGTCTACTTATAAGTTCGGAATAAAATCGAGTACATACCAAGCCGAATGTTCCCAAAACCCCGTTCCCATGGTCCAAATGTTCTATATTGGCCTTAAACCGTCCCAGTTAACCCTTGTCGATCTTGAGGTTTAAGATTCCAAAACAAGTGAGTTTCGTCCATTTCTAAGTTCAGACCGAAAACCGAGTAAATGCCAACCGAACGGACGGACATAAATTTTGTTTTTACGGACAGAACTTTGTTTTTTCACCTTAGAATGATCCGAGTTAAGTAATGGAGTGGCTAGTCTCTTAGGTGTATCGTTTTCCATTCGAAAACATGTGTGTTTCGTCCACTTATAAGTTCGGAACAAAAATCGAGTACATACCAAGCCGAATGTCCGGATAAAACCCCTTTCCCATTGTCCAAATGTTCTATATTGGCCTTAAAACGTCCCGGTTAAGCCTTGTCGGTCTTGAAGTTTTAGATTCCAAAACAAGTGAGTTTCGTCCATTTCCATGTTCGGACCAAAAACCGAGTAAATACCGACCGAACGGACGGATATAAATCTCGTTTTTACGGACGGAACGTTATTTTTTCACCTTAGAACGCCCCGAGTTCAGTAATGGACTAGCTAGTCTCTTAGGTGTATCATTTTCCATGCGAAAACATGTGTGTTTCGTCCACTTATAAGTTCGGAACAAAAATCGAGTACATACCAAGCCGAATGTCCGGATAAAACACCGTTCCCATGGTCTAAATGTTCTATATTGGCCTTAAAACGATCCGGCTAAGCCTTGTGAATCTTGAGGTTTTAGATTCCAAAACAAGTGAGTTTCGTCCATTTCTAAGTTCAGACCGAAAACCGAGTAAATACCGACCGAACGGACGGACATAAATTTTGTTTTTACGGACAGAACGTTGTTTTTTCACCTTAGAACGCCCCGAGTTAAGTAATGGAGTGGCTAGTCTCTTAGGTGTATCGTTTTCCATGCGAAAACATTTTTGTTTCGTCTACTTATAAGTTCGGAACAAAATCGAGTACATACCAAGCCGAATGTTCCCAAAACCCCGTTCCCATGGTCCAAATGTTCTATATTGGCCTTAAACCGTCCCAGTTAAGCCTTGTCGATCTTGAGGTTTTAGATTCCAAAACAAGTGAGTTTCGTCCATTTCTAAGTTCAGACCGAAAACCGAGTAAATGCCGACCGAACGGACGGACATAAATTTTGTTTTTACGGACAGAACTTTGTTTTTTCACCTTAGAATGATCCGAGTTAAGTAATGGAGTGGCTAGTCTCTTAGGTGTATCGTTTTCCATGCGAAAACATGTGTGTTTCGTCCACTTATAAGTTCGGAACAAAAATCGAGTACATACCAAGCCGAATGTCCGGATAAAACCCCTTTCCCATTGTCCAAATGTTCTATATTGGCCTTAAAACGTCCCGGCTAAGCCTTGTGAATCTTGAGGTTTTAGATTCAAAAACGACTGAGTTTCGTCTATTTCCATGTTCAGACCGAAAACCGAGTAAATACCGACCGAACGGACGAACATAAATCTCGTTTTTACAGACGGAACGTTGTTTTTTCACCTTAGAACGCCCCGAGTTAAGTAATGGAGTGGCTAGTCTCTTAGGTGTATCGTTTTCCAAGCGAAAACATGTGTGTTTCGTCCACTTATAAGTTCGGAACAAAATCGAGTAAATACCAAGCCAAATGTCCGGACAAAACCCCGTTCCCATGGTCCAAATGTTCTAAATTGGCCTTAAAACGTCCCGGTTAAGCCTTGTCGGTCTTGAAGTTTTAGATTCCAAAACAAGTGAGTTTCGTCCATTTCCATGTTCGGACCAAAAACCGAGTAAATACCGACCGAACGGACGGATATAAATCTCGTTTTTACGGACGGAACGTTATTTTTTCACCTTAGAACGCCCCGAGTTCAGTAATGGACTAGCTAGTCTCTTAGGTGTATCATTTTCCATGCGAAAACATGTGTGTTTCGTCCACTTATAAGTTCGGAACAAAAATCGAGTACATACCAAGCCGAATGTCCGGATAAAACACCGTTCCCATGGTCTAAATGTTCTATATTGGCCTTAAAACGATCCGGCTAAGCCTTGTGAATCTTGAGGTTTTAGATTCCAAAACAAGTGAGTTTCGTCCATTTCTAAGTTCAGACCGAAAACCGAGTAAATACCGACCGAACGGACGGACATAAATTTTGTTTTTACGGACAGAACGTTGTTTTTTCACCTTAGAACGCCCCGAGTTAAGTAATGGAGTGGCTAGTCTCTTAGGTGTATCGTTTTCCATGCGAAAACATTTTTGTTTCGTCTACTTATAAGTTCGGAACAAAATCGAGTACATACCAAGCCGAATGTTCCCAAAACCCCGTTCCCATGGTCCAAATGTTCTATATTGGCCTTAAACCGTCCCAGTTAAGCCTTGTCGATCTTGAGGTTTTAGATTCCAAAACAAGTGAGTTTCGTCCATTTCTAAGTTCAGACCGAAAACCGAGTAAATGCCGACCGAACGGACGGATATAAATTTTGTTTTTCCGGACAGAACTTTGTTTTTTCACCTTAGAATGATCCGAGTTAAGTAATGGAGTGGCTAGTCTCTTAGGTGTATCGTTTTCCATTCGAAAACATGTGTGTTTCGTCCACTTATAAGTTCGGAACAAAAATCGAGTACATACCAAGCCGAATGTCCGGATAAAATCCCTTTCCCATTGTCCAAATGTTCTATATTGGCCTTAAAACGTCCCGGCTAAGCCTTGTGAATCTTGAGGTTTTAGATTCAAAAACGACTGAGTTTCGTCTATTTCCATGTTCAGACCGAAAACCGAGTAAATACCGACCGAACGGACGGACATAAATCTCGTTTTTACAGACGGAACGTTGTTTTTTCACCTTAGAACGCCCCGAGTTAAGTAATGGAGTGGCTAGTCTCTTAGGTGTATCGTTTTCCAAGCGAAAACATGTGTGTTTCGTCCACTTATAAGTTCGGAACAAAATCGAGTAAATACCAAGCCAAATGTCCGGACAAAACCCCGTTCCCATGGTCCAAATGTTCTATATTGGCCTTAAAACGTCCCGGTTAAGCCTTGTTGGTCTTGAAGTTTTAGATTCCAAAACAAGTGAGTTTCGTCCATTTCCATGTTCGGACCAAAAACCGAGTAAATACCGACCGAACGAACGGATATAAATCTCGTTTTTACGGACGGAACGTTATTTTTTCACCTTAGAACGCCCCGAGTTCAGTAATGGACTAGCTAGTCTCTTAGGTGTATCATTTTCCATGCGAAAACAAGTGTGTTTCGTCCACTTATAAGTTCGGAACAAAAATCGAGTACATACCAAGCCGAATGTCCGGATAAAACACCGATCCCATGGTCTAAATGTTCTATATTGGCCTTAAAACGATCCTTCTAAGCCTTGTGAATCTTGAGGTTTTAGATTCCAAAACAAGTGAGTTTCGTCCATTTCTAAGTTCAGACCGAAAACCGAGTAAATACCGACCGAACGGACGGACATAAATTTTGCTTTTACGGACAGAACGTTGTTTTTTCACCTTAGAACGCCCCGAGTTAAGTAATGGAGTGGCTAGTCTCTTAGGTGTATCGTTTTCCATGCGAAAACATTTTTGTTTCGTCTACTTATAAGTTCGGAACAAAATCGAGTACATACCAAGCCGAATGTTCCCAAAACCCCGTTCCCATGGTCCAAATGTTCTATATTGGCCTTAAACCGTCCCAGTTAAGCCTTGTGAATCTTTAGATTTTAGCTTCCACAACGAGTGAGTTTCGTCTATTTCCAAGTTCAGACTGAAAACCGAGTAAATGCCGACCTAACAGACGGACATAAATCTCGTTTTTACGGACAGAACATTGTTTATTCACCTTAGAACGCCCCGAGTTAAGTAAATGAGTGGCTAGTCACTTTGGTGTATCGTTTTCCATGCGAAAACATGTGTGTTTCGTCCACTTATAAGTTCGGAACAAAATCGAGTAAATACCAAGCCATTGTCCGGACAAAACCCTGTTCCCATGGTCCAAATATTCTATATTGGCCTTAAAACGTCCCGGCTAAGCCATGTAAATCTTGAGGTTTTAGATTCAAAAAGGACTGAGTTTCGTCTATTTCCATGTTCAGACCTAAAACCGAGTAAATACCGACCGAACGGACGGACATAAATCTCGTTTTTACAGACGGAACGTTGTTTTTTCACCTTAGAACGCCCCGAGTTAAGTAATGGAGTGGCTAGTCTCTTAGGTGTATCGTTTTCCATGCGAAAACATATGTGTTTCGTCCACTTATAAGTTCGGAACAAAATCGAGTAAATACCAAGCCATTGTCTGGACAAAACCCCGTTCCCATGGTCCAAATGTTCTATATTGGCCTTAAAACGTCCCGGTTAAGCCTTGTCGATCTTGAAGTTTTAGATTCCAAAACAAGTGAGTTTCGTCCATTTCCAAGTTGTGACCGAAAACCGAGTAAATGTCGACCGAACGGACGGACATAAATTTTGTTTTTACGGACAGAACGTTGTTTTTTCACCTTAGAACGATCCGAGTTAAGTAATGGAGTGGCTAGTCTCTTAGGTGTATCGTTTTCCATGCGAAAACATGTGTGTTTCGTCCACTTATAAGTTCGGAACAAAAATCGAGTACATACCAAGCCGAATGTCCGGATAAAACCCCGTTCCCATGGTCCAAATGTTCTATATTGGCCTTAAAACGTCCCGGCTAAGCCATGTAAATCTTGAGGTTTTAGATTCAAAAACGACTGAGTTTCGTCTATTTCCATGTTCAGACCGAAAACCGAGTAAATACCGACCGAACAGACGGACATAAATCTCGTTTTTACAGACGGAACGTTGTTTTTTCACCTTAGAACGCCCCGAGTTAAGTAAATGAGTGGCTAGTCACTTTGGTGTATCGTTTTCCATGCGAAAACATGTGTGTTTCGTCCACTTATAAGTTCGGAACAAAATCGAGTAAATACCAAGCCATTGTCCGGACAAAACCCTGTTCCCATGGTCCAAATATTCTATATTGGCCTTAAAACGTCCCGGCTAAGCCATGTAAATCTTGAGGTTTTAGATTCAAAAAGGACTGAGTTTCGTCTATTTCCATGTTCAGACCTAAAACCGAGTAAATACCGACCGAACGGACGGATATAAATCTCGTTTTTACGGACGGAACGTTATTTTTTCACCTTAGAACGCCCCGAGTTCAGTAATGGACTAGCTAGTCTCTTAGGTGTATCATTTTCTATGCGAAAACATGTGTGTTTCGTCCACTTATATGTTCGGAACAAAAATCGAGTACATACCAAGCTGAATGTCCGGATAAAACACCGTTCCCATGGTCTAAATGTTCTATATTGGCCTTAAAACGATCCGGCTAAGCCTTGTGAATCTTGACGTTTTAGATTCCAAAACAAGTGAGTTTCGTCCATTTCTAAGTTCAGACCGAAAACCGAGTAAATACCGACCGAACGGACGGACATAAATTTGGTTTTTACGGACAGAACGTTGTTTTTTCACCTTAGAACGCCCCGAGTTAAGTAATGGAGTGGCTAGTCTCTTAGGTGTATCGTTTTCCATGCGAAAACATTTTTGTTTCGTCTACTTATAAGTTCGGAACAAAATCGAGTACATACCAATCCGAATGTTCCCAAAACCCCGTTCCCATGGTCCAAATGTTCTATATTGGCCTTAAACCGTCCCAGTTAAGCCTTGTGAATCTTTAGATTTTAGCTTCCAAAACGAGTCAGTTTCGTCTATTTCCAAATTCAGACTGAAAACCGAGTTAATGCCGACCGAACAGACGGACATAAATCTCATTTTTAAGGACAGAACATTGTTTTTTCACCTTAGAACGCCCCGAGTTAAGTAATGGAGTGGCTAGTCACTTTGGTGTATCGTTTTCCATGCGAAAACATGTGTGTTTCGTCCACTTATAAGTTCGGAACAAAATCGAGTAAATACCAAGCCAAATGTCCGGACAAAACCCCGTTCCCATGGTCCAAATGTTCTATATTGGCCTTAAAACGTCCCGGTTAAGCCTTGTTGGTCTTGAAGTTTTTATTCCAAAACAAGTGAGTTTCGTCCATTTCCATGTTCGGACCAAAAACCGAGTAAATACCGACCGAACGAACGGATATAAATCTCGTTTTTACGGACGGAACGTTATTTTTTCACCTTAGAACGCCCCGAGTTCAGTAATGGACTAGCTAGTCTCTTAGGTGTATCATTTTCCATGCGAAAACAAGTGTGTTTCGTCCACTTATAAGTTCGGAACAAAAATCGAGTACATACCAAGCCGAATGTCCGGATAAAACACCGATCCCATGGTCTAAATGTTCTATATTGGCCTTAAAACGATCCTTCTAAGCCTTGTGAATCTTGAGGTTTTAGATTCCAAAACAAGTGAGTTTCGTCCATTTCTAAGTTCAGACCGAAAACCGAGTAAATACCGACCGAACGGACGGACATAAATTTTGCTTTTACGGACAGAACGTTGTTTTTTCACCTTAGAACGCCCCGAGTTAAGTAATGGAGTGGCTAGTCTCTTAGGTGTATCGTTTTCCATGCGAAAACATTTTTGTTTCGTCTACTTATAAGTTCGGAACAAAATCGAGTACATACCAAGCCGAATGTTCCCAAAACCCCGTTCCCATGGTCCAAATGTTCTATATTGGCCTTAAACCGTCCCAGTTAAGCCTTGTGAATCTTTAGATTTTAGCTTCCACAACGAGTGAGTTTCGTCTATTTCCAAGTTCAGACTGAAAACCGAGTAAATGCCGACCTAACAGACGGACATAAATCTCGTTTTTACGGACAGAACATTGTTTATTCACCTTAGAACGCCCCGAGTTAAGTAAATGAGTGGCTAGTCACTTTGGTGTATCGTTTTCCATGCGAAAACATGTGTGTTTCGTCCACTTATAAGTTCGGAACAATATCGAGTAAATACCAAGCCATTGTCCGGACAAAACCCTGTTCCCATGGTCCAAATATTCTATATTGGCCTTAAAACGTCCCGGCTAAGCCATGTAAATCTTGAGGTTTTAGATTCAAAAAGGACTGAGTTTCGTCTATTTCCATGTTCAGACCTAAAACCGAGTAAATACCGACCGAACGGACGGACATAAATCTCGTTTTTACAGACGGAACGTTGTTTTTTCACCTTAGAACGCCCCGAGTTAAGTAATGGAGTGGCTAGTCTCTTAGGTGTATCGTTTTCCATGCGAAAACATATGTGTTTCGTCCACTTATAAGTTCGGAACAAAATCGAGTAAATACCAAGCCATTGTCTGGACAAAACCCCGTTCCCATGGTCCAAATGTTCTATATTGGCCTTAAAACGTCCCGGTTAAGCCTTGTCGATCTTGAAGTTTTAGATTCCAAAACAAGTGAGTTTCGTCCATTTCCAAGTTGTGACCGAAAACCGAGTAAATGTCGACCGAACGGACGGACATAAATTTTGTTTTTACGGACAGAACGTTGTTTTTTCACCTTAGAACGATCCGAGTTAAGTAATGGAGTGGCTAGTCTCTTAGGTGTATCGTTTTCCATGCGAAAACATGTGTGTTTCGTCCACTTATAAGTTCGGAACAAAAATCGAGTACATACCAAGCCGAATGTCCGGATAAAACCCCGTTCCCATGGTCCAAATGTTCTATATTGGCCTTAAAACGTCCCGGCTAAGCCATGTAAATCTTGAGGTTTTAGATTCAAAAACGACTGAGTTTCGTCTATTTCCATGTTCAGACCGAAAACCGAGTAAATACCGACCGAACAGACGGACATAAATCTCGTTTTTACAGACGGAACGTTGTTTTTTCACCTTAGAACGCCCCGAGTTAAGTAAATGAGTGGCTAGTCACTTTGGTGTATCGTTTTCCATGCGAAAACATGTGTGTTTCGTCCACTTATAAGTTCGGAACAAAATCGAGTAAATACCAAGCCATTGTCCGGACAAAACCCTGTTCCCATGGTCCAAATATTCTATATTGGCCTTAAAACGTCCCGGCTAAGCCATGTAAATCTTGAGGTTTTAGATTCAAAAAGGACTGAGTTTCGTCTATTTCCATGTTCAGACCTAAAACCGAGTAAATACCGACCGAACGGACGGATATAAATCTCGTTTTTACGGACGGAACGTTATTTTTTCACCTTAGAACGCCCCGAGTTCAGTAATGGACTAGCTAGTCTCTTAGGTGTATCATTTTCTATGCGAAAACATGTGTGTTTCGTCCACTTATATGTTCGGAACAAAAATCGAGTACATACCAAGCCGAATGTCCGGATAAAACACCGTTCCCATGGTCTAAATGTTCTATATTGGCCTTAAAACGATCCGGCTAAGCCTTGTGAATCTTGACGTTTTAGATTCCAAAACAAGTGAGTTTCGTCCATTTCTAAGTTCAGACCGAAAACCGAGTAAATACCGACCGAACGGACGGACATAAATTTGGTTTTTACGGACAGAACGTTGTTTTTTCACCTTAGAACGCCCCGAGTTAAGTAATGGAGTGGCTAGTCTCTTAGGTGTATCGTTTTCCATGCGAAAACATTTTTGTTTCGTCTACTTATAAGTTCGGAACAAAATCGAGTACATACCAATCCGAATGTTCCCAAAACCCCGTTCCCATGGTCCAAATGTTCTATATTGGCCTTAAACCGTCCCAGTTAAGCCTTGTGAATCTTTAGATTTTAGCTTCCAAAACGAGTCAGTTTCGTCTATTTCCAAATTCAGACTGAAAACCGAGTTAATGCCGACCGAACAGACGGACATAAATCTCATTTTTAAGGACAGAACATTGTTTTTTCACCTTAGAACGCCCCGAGTTAAGTAATGGAGTGGCTAGTCACTTTGGTGTATCGTTTTCCATGCGAAAACATGTGTGTTTCGTCCACTTATAAGTTCGGAACAAAATCGAGTAAATACCAAGCCATTGTCCGGACAAAACCCTGTTCCCATGGTCCAAATATTCTATATTGGCCTTAAAACGTCCCGGTTAAGCATTGTCGATCTTAAAATTTTAGATTCCAAAACAAGTGTGTTTCGTCCATTTCCAAGTTCGGACCGAAAACCGAGTAAATACCAACCGAACGGACGGATATAAATCTCGTTTTTACGGGCGGAACGTTATTTTTTCACCTTAGAACGCCCTGAGTTAAGTAATGGACTAGCTAGTCTCTTAGGTGTATCGTTTGCCATGCGAAAACATGTGTGTTTCGTCCACTTATAAGTTCGGAACAAAAATCGAGTACATACCAAGCAGAATGTCCGGATAAAACACCGTTCCCATGGTCTAAATGTTCTATATTGGCCTTAAAACGTCCCGGCTAAGCCTTGTCGATCTTGAGGTTTTAGATTCCAAAACAAGTGAGTTTCGTCCATTTCTAAGTTCAGACCGAAAACCGAGTAAATGCCGACCGAACGGACGGACATAAATTTTGTTTTTACGGACAGAACATTGTTTTTTCACCTTAGAACGCCCCGAGTTAGGTAATGGAGTGGCTAGTCTCTTAAGTGTATCGTTTTCCATGCGAAAACATGTGTGTTTCGTCCACTTATAAGTTCGGAACAAAATCGAGTAAATACCAAGCCATTGTCCGGACAAAACCCTGTTCCCATGGTCCAAATATTCTATATTGGCCTTAAAACGTCCCGGTTAAGCCTTGTCGATCTTAAAATTTTAGATTCCAAAACAAGTGAGTTTCGTCCATTTCCAAGTTCGGACCCAAAACCGAGTAAATACCAACCGAACGGACGGATATAAATCTCGTTTTTACGGACGGAACGTTATTTTTTCACCTTAGAACGCCCCGAGTTAAGTAATGGACTACCTAGTCTCTTAGGTGTATCGTTTTCCATGCGAAAACATGTGTGTTTCGTCCACTTATAAGTTCGGAACAAAAATCGAGTACATACCAAGCAGAATGTCCGGATAAAACACCGTTCCCATGGTCTAAATGTTCTATATTGGCCTTAAAACGTCCCGGCTAAGCCTTGTCGATCTTGAGGTTTTAGATTCCAAAACAAGTGAGTTTCGTCCATTTCTAAGTTCAGACCGAAAACCGAGAAAATGCCGACCGAACGGACGGACATAAATTTTGTTTTTACGGACAGAACATTGTTTTTTCACCTTAGAACGATCCGAGTTAAGTAATGGAGTGGCTAGTCTCTTAGGTGTATCGTTTTCCATGCGAAAACATGTGTGTTTCGTCCACTTATAAGTTCGGAACAAAATCGAGTAAATACCAAGCCATTGTCTGGACAAAACCCCGTTCCCATGGTCCAAATGTTCTATATTGGCCTTAAAACGTCCCGGTTAAGCCTTGTCGATCTTGAAGTTTTAGATTCCAAAACAAGTGAGTTTCGTCCATTTCCAAGTTGTGACCGAAAACCGAGTAAATGTCGACCGAACGGACGGACATAAATTTTGTTTTTACGGACAGAACGTTGTTTTTTCACCTTAGAACGATCCGAATTAAGTAATGAAACCGGCATGAAGTGGTTTGACATCAATTTTGTGACAAAGTGTCCTTGGTTATTTCGCCTTGAGTTCATTGTTAAGAAAACCGTGTTGTACGCGCGTCGTCCCGTGTCCTTGTCTTCGCGTCGTGTGTCTCAAGTATGATGTTTGTTTCAGGACGTACGTACCTCTTAAGGACGTTCGTACGTATGGTTAGGCAGCAGAGAAGTTTGTGTTCTGGACGTACGTACCTTTATAGGACGTTCGTACGTCCAAGTAGACAGCAGGCTTATTTTTGTTTGGAGACGTACGAACGTCATATCGACGTACGTACGTCCAAAGTGGGTTTTCACTATTTCGCCCCATTTTCCTTGGTTTCCAACCCTAAGTATAAATAGGGTTTCTCTTCCAAAGAACAAGTTAGTTCTTTGGCCGTCCAATTCACCTCTTGTTTCTTGGAGTTTGTTTAGGTTTTTGGTTTACGTGGTTTTGGTGATTGAACTCATCTTCTTCTTCCCCATTCATCTTTTTCTTCATTATTGTTTATATTGATTTAGCTTCGAGTCTTCTTGTGTGTTCATCAAGAAGTCGAGTATCCTTGTGTGTTCATCAAGGAACTCTGGTGTAAGCTTGTTTCATAGTTCGACTTCGAGTCTTCTTGTGTGTTCATCAAGAAGTCGAGTGTCTTGTGCGTACATCAAGGTGCTCTGGTGAAGTCAAGGTGTTAGAGATAACCAGGAGTGTCAACTCGCAGTGATTGCAGGTAGTTGATAGGTTTGTACATCTCTTTTCATCTAGTGGATTTATTTGTTGTCGAGAGGACAACCGTGGACGTTTCCCATATTGGGTTTTACCACGTTAAAAATTCCTGTGTGTTATTTACTTTCTGCGTATCGTTTGATTTGTTTGAATATTGAATTGTTATATTAGCACTATTTGTAGTTTCTCAATTGGTATCAGTCGCTGGGGCCTGGTTAAGGAGCTTCAAGGCTCACGCTAACGATCCTATGAGTGCAATGATGGTTCATGAGTCTGGTCATAATAATTTTATTGCTAAATCGTCTAAATCTACAAAACCAAAATCTGATTTTGAAAAGGATGATAATTTGTATGTTGTTAGCAATAGTGATTGGGCTCTTCTTTACAGACTTTCTGCAAAAGAATGTGAAAGATTACAAAAAGCTAATATTGATTTGCAGGAAAAATTTAATAAAGCTAATTGTAATGTGTCTACTATTTCTGATAATGTTTGTTTTGAAGATAATGGTGTTTTGCAGACTAAGGTTGATTCTCTAGAACAACGACTCAGACATTGTGCAGAGGACTATATGCTTCAAGGGGAAGTTTATGAATCCAAAATTGAAAATTTGGAAAAGGCTAATCTTTCTTTGCAGGATAAAATTGAGATTCTTGAAAAACAGATTTCTTGTGCTGCAGATGATACAATTTCTATTTCTCAATTATTTGACAAAGAAAAACTTGACTTGTTATGTAGAATTGCAGCTTTAGAGAAGGCCAATCAGGAGGTCGATGAAAAATACAAATCTCTATTGGTGGAGTATGAGGTAACAAAGAACGATTTAACGTCTACTCAACTCCAATTGCAGGTTTTGGACAAAACTAGATTTGATTCTCCTATTGATAGTTCTACTAGTTCATCTAGTGTGATTACTCCTGTAAAATCTACTAGTTTGCCTGCCCTTTTGCCTACCCCGCCTATTGAGATTAGACTTAATACTAATAGTTTTCAGCATGTTTCTTGCACAAAGTTTAAGTCTAAGGCTAATGATAAGGTTGCTTTTGCTGGTAAGCCATCTTGTTCTAATAGGGGAGGTATGGGTTTTGTTAAGGGACAATGTCATAAACCAAATAGTGACATACATGGTTTATCCACCACTACCACATCTTCTTATAAGAATTCTTTGAGTAAGTCTAATGTTTTTCATTGTTCTTATTGTGGTAGGGTTGGTCATTTGGATATTTTTTGTTGGGATTTTAATCAACATGATGCATCCTATTCTCGTGTTCCTAATCATTACAATCATGTTGATTCTAATGTTTCTTCATGTGCATTTTCTAGACCGTGGAATTATAGTGGTGTTCGTCACAGGTTTAAGAAAAACAGGTATTCCAACAAAAGGAAGTCAAAGACTAAGGTGGAATTAGTTAAGGACAAGTCTATTGAAAAATTTGTTAAGGAGAAATCTCAAATCTTTTCAACTTCCAAGGTGTGCACGCCTAGTGTTAAACAAGTATGGGTAAGAAAGGATAAGTTGAAGGTTTTTCTGGACTTGCAAAGGTCTGGTGGTGTCCCATATTTGGGATGATGTAGGTTGTTTCTAGCCTTGTGTTATTTGAATTGCATATTTCTCTAACCACATAGGCTATTTGTTTGGTGTTTCTACTGTTTATGCTTTGTTTGTTTAGCTTGCAGATCATGTTGCATGTCTGAATACATTGTTGGTTATTCCTTCTATTTTTCTTTATTTATTCCATGTATGTGTTGTTGGTTACATCTTTTCTGAGATATTGGTTTAATTCGATTGTCTTAAATAAGTTGCAATATGTTTGGGTGTTTTCTCTTTCTGAACTCTTAAGTATGTTTTGGTATGTATCATACATTTTTCCTCGCTTGTTTGCACAGTGCACGGCATGCTTGCATAATGGGAGTTTTTGGAAACCACTTACATATTCTTTGAGCTCATAGAACTTCTCTATCTCTCGAGTATTTATGTTATCTTGAGCTATCTCTCCTTTGTTTTGGTTAGTGTTCATCTTGTTGTTCGTGTTATTGAGCATTCTTATCTTCCTCTTACAACTCTTGTTAGTGGTCAATGACTCACTTTATCCCCAGCCATTTGATTGTCTTTAAAGCAATATCAGTTGGCTAAGAACCCGTTGGGGTTGTGAGGGTCATGCTCTGACGGATGCACTCAAGAGATGTTAGTTCTTGTGTTGCACGTTATCATGGTATTGCACTTCTTGAGTTTGTGTTTGTCAAAAAGATGTAGGCTACACCATACCCTCGTGTATTTGAAAAGATGGAGGCAAAAATCCCTCCCACGCGGGAATGACATTAGAGTGATGTAGACTAAACTCCACCACATGCGGCAAAATAAAAATCCAAGCGCATATTCATTGTTTTTTTTATGTAAGGCATACAAAGTTTATATTCCTTTGCCTTTTTACTGTCTTGGTTTTCACTTGAAATATCATATTTATATTCGTTTGCCTTCTACTCATAACGCTTGTTTCAAAGGGGGTTGAAGTTTGTTTCTTCTATGCTCACTTACTAATCTAATCGTATGTCTCTTGTTGATGGTTCTATATTCTAGGTCTTCAAAGGGTGTGTTCTAGTGGTGAACTTTCTCTCTCTTTATGCATTGCATTGCATCTACACACACCGAGGTTTAGTTTATGATGCACTTCAATTCTCTTATTTGTTCAATCTTTTGCTTATCACCATATATTGCCTCTTATTTTTGTACGGATTGGGATTGGCTACTGTTTTTGGAAGTTCATGATGTATTCCTCTTCACTTCTATGGTACATCGGTTCTTTTCCTTTTATCTTCTTATTATGGTTTGTGTTGTTAGTTATTAGGTTTGTTTTTCTGCTATTAAAGTTAGTCCTTAAGGTTAGTCTTCACATGGTTGGATATGGGTTGTTAGTTTTGTCGTTAAAATTGATTCTTAGATATGGTGCAGCCTCTATTTGCTATTGTTTGTGTTTGGTTCTTCATTATCCTAGTCTAACAAGTTTAATGCGATTCTCATTGCTTGGTTGTTATCGTGTGCACACTTCATGATTCTGCACACCATGTGTTCGATAAAATGTCTACATGGGTATTCTCACATTTCTTGTGCTAGGTTCGCCATTTCTCTTACATTTGTTAGTTTGGTTAATGTTGTGTTTATGCAGGACATGCCTCCTAAGCGCGCTCGGACTACTCCCACCAAAGAAACACCCGGTTCCAAGGGTGCTTCGTCATCGGGCACACGTCCTCCTCGTGCTTAAAGGAGTAGAGGCGCCATTCCTTTGGATTCTTGTAGATGTTCTTGCTGAAAGTGTTTATGGCTTACTCTATTTTGGTTCTATTCCTTGGTAATTCTTTTCAGTCGGTGGTTCATTGACATACTAAGGTCAGATTGTTAGTATTATTTGGTTTTACACTTCATGCTTTCTATTTTTGTCATTGGATCACATGTGTTTGATGTGATTTCTCAAGGTAATAGTTCTCAATTTGTTTTAAGAAGGCTACAATGTATGCATAAGCATATTTTGGTGATGAAATCATGTTATTGGTGTATTCGGTTGTCATGATTTATATTGATTCATGTTTTCTCATAGGTTCTCATCATACTTTTCTATGTTGGGCTAATATTCTTGAATTACCTTGTTGGCTAGCTGGTGTTTGATTAAATGCTTATGAGACTTGCCTATCCTCTTATTGTTGCTTCTTGTGCCTGGTTGATCCTATTTTTTTTCCTGCAATAGGTTTGATTAGATGTGTTCTTGGTAGTCTTCTGCAATAATCCTCATGCAATGGTTTTGGGCTACCACTGTTCTACTTTGGGATGCATATGCTCAGTTTGATCATCTATTGTTAGCAATTCTCTTCTATTGACTCTCTAATCTTTCTGACAATGTGTGGCATGTCATCGGAGTCTTAGTGTTCTGGCAGGAAATTTACTCTGAAGTTGGATTGTTGCTTTGTGACTTGGTGACATCGATAATCCTTGCTCATTCTTCAGTTAAAGTTTTTTTTTTGAGCTTGATGATTGTCTATCTTGTTTGGCATATGTTGAACTAATTTTTGGGTTTCACTAGGGGTGGGCTTACAGGTTTATTCCTTTTATGTCTCTATTCCATTGTGTTTGGGATAATATTTTCTTATCCTTGTTTATAAGATTCTCTAATTCTTTTTTGTGCTTGGATGAGTTGTTTCAGGAACATGTACAGATTGGATTTCCCCATGGATTCTCAATGGATTTTCTTATACTTTACGTATCTTTTTCTGCAGATACTCATATTCCTGTAGTTTTGTCATGGGATATTGTTGGATGTGTCTAATATGCATGGTTTCCCTATTCTCTTTCATATCTCCTACTAACTATTATTTATCTCTTCTTCTTTCTCTTTTCGCATATTCTTTTCTTGCACATTTCTCCCAGGTTTGACTATTTAGTTCTTGGTCTTTATTGTACCTTCCCAATTTCATCAGGTATGGTATTTCTTCCTTTTTGTTTGTTTGCTCTTTTTCTCTAGATATCTTGCTACTATGAAGTCGTTTCTCTGGAATCTATCTCAGGTGGTTATAGTCGGTTGTTTAAAGTGATATTCTAGTGAATCATTTGTTCCGATTGTTGGTGTCCTGACTCTTTCTTCTATGTATAGGATTCTCTTGGTTTCTATCAGGGATTCATGTTATGTTTTCTTTTCTTCCCTCTGTTACCTATATAAGTATTCAGTGTCTTGTGTCTGTGTTGGTACTCTTTCTTCTTCATTTATATGCCTAGATCTCTCTCATGTTTTTTAGTTTTGTGTGTCATGGATTCCAGATTTATGGTATGGTTTTCTCTTTACTCTCTTCTACCCTTGTATGATTGGTTCTTTGTGTGTTTCAAATATCCTTATTTGGTTTGTTTGTTCTAGGTGCATCTTTCTCATATGCATTGCATTTAGGTGACGCTTTTGTTTAGGGGGAGAATTCTTTGTATTGACATCGTGTTAACAAGTGTTTATTTTATGACTTCCGTTGCATATCTTTTTTGTTGTTAACATGATTGTTCTCTTACTTTTCTTCTTTAATCTTATTTGTTATGGTTTGGTATTTATCTTTTCTCTTTCTTTTGTTACCTTGCTTCATATGTGACAAAAAGGGGGAGATTTATGACTCTAATACTAACACCTTCTTCTTCCTTGTTAGTGTATTTTTGGGTTATGTTTCAGGTATGCTACACGTATGGGGGAGTGAACGTGTTGATGTTTAGAGGTTGTACAGTTTTGGGTCATGTTTCAGGTATACTACATGTATGGGGGAGTGAACATATATGATGGAGTGAAAGTGATGATGATCACTAAGTGTATGTACAGTTTTGGGTAACCTCGAGTATTAAACCTTGGAGTTCATGAAGTATGGGGGAGTTGTTCGAGGAACTTCTGTTGGCTCCTTGATTGCTTCGGAAATTCTTAGTTGCTTCCGTTCGGTCTCTAATGGTTAAAGCGTCTTACTCAAGCTGGATATCAAGAATTGGTGACTCGGTATGTGTTTTACTTTGAGTGATTTTGTAGGCATGTTTTATAAATGCCATGGTTTGGGTTTGTAAGCACGTTTTATAAGTGCTATTAGAGTCATAGGTTTTTGTCACAAAATCAATGTCAAAGGGGGAGATTGAAACCGGCATGAAGTGGTTTGACATCAATTTTGTGACAAAGTGTCCTTGGTTATTTCGCCTTGAGTTCATTGTTAAGAAAACCGTGTTGTACGCGCGTCGTCCCGTGTCCTTGTCTTCGCGTCGTGTGTCTCAAGTATGATGTTTGTTTCAGGACGTACGTACCTCTTAAGGACGTTCGTACGTATGGTTAGGCAGCAGAGAAGTTTGTGTTCTGGACGTACGTACCTTTATAGGACGTTCGTACGTCCAAGTAGACAGCAGGCTTATTTTTGTTTGGAGACGTACGAACGTCATATCGACGTACGTACGTCCAAAGTGGGTTTTCACTATTTCGGCCCATTTTCCTTGGTTTCCAACCCTAAGTATAAATAGGGTTTCTCTTCCAAAGAACAAGTTAGTTCTTTGGCCGTCCAATTCACCTCTTGTTTCTTGGAGTTTGTTTAGGTTTTTGGTTTACGTGGTTTTGGTGATTGAACTCATCTTCTTCTTCCCCATTCATCTTTTTCTTCATTATTGTTTATATTGATTTAGCTTCGAGTCTTCTTGTGTGTTCAACAAGAAGTCGAGTATCCTTGTGTGTTCATCAAGGAACTCTGGTGTAAGCTTGTTTCATAGTTCGACTTCGAGTCTTCTTGTGTGTTCATCAAGAAGTCGAGTGTCTTGTGCGTACATCAAGGTGCTCTGGTGAAGTCAAGGTGTTAGAGATAACCAGGAGTGTCAACTCGCAGTGATTGCAGGTAGTTGATAGGTTTGTACATCTCTTTTCATCTAGTGGATTTATTTGTTGTCGAGAGGACAACCGTGGACGTTTCCCATATTGGGTTTTACCACGTTAAAAATTCCTGTGTGTTATTTACTTTCTCCGTATCGTTTGATTTGTTTGAATATTGAATTGTTATATTAGCACTATTTGTAGTTTCTCAAGTAATGGAGTGGCTAGTCTCTTAGGTGTATCGTTTTCCATGCGAAAACATGTGTGTTTCGTCCACTTATAAGTTCGGAACAAAAATCGAGTACATACCAAGCCGAATGTCCGGATAAAACCCCGTTCCCATGGTCCAAATGTTCTATATTGGCCTTAAAACGTCCCGGCTAAGCCATGTAAATCTTGAGGTTTTAGATTCAAAAACGACTGAGTTTCGTCTATTTCCATGTTCAGACCGAAAACCGAGTAAATACCGACCGAACGGACGGACATAAATCTCGTTTTTACAGACGGAACGTTGTTTTTTCACCTTAGAACGCCCCGAGTTAAGTAATGGAGTGGCTAGTCTCTTAGGTGTATCGTTTTCCAAGCGAAAACATGTGTGTTTCGTCCACTTATAAGTTCGGAAAAAAATCGAGTAAATACCAAGCCAAATGTCCAGACAAAACCCCGTTCCCATGGTCCAAATGTTCTATATTGGCCTTAAAACGTCCCGGTTAAGCCTTGTCGGTCTTGAAGTTTTAGATTCCAAAACAAGTGTGTTTCGTCCATTTCCATGTTCGGACCAAAAACCGAGTAAATACCGACCGAACGGACGGATATAAATCTCGTTTTTACGGACGGAACGTTATTTTTTCACCTTAGAACGCCCCGAGTTCAGTAATGGACTAGCTAGTCTCTTAGGTGTATCATTTTCCATGCGAAAACATGTGTGTTTCGTCCACTTATAAGTTCGGAACAAAAATCGAGTACATACCAAGCCGAATGTCCGGATAAAACACCGTTCCCATGGTCTAAATGTTCTATATTGGCCTTAAAACGATCCGGCTAAGCCTTGTGAATCTTGAGGTTTTAGATTCCAAAACAAGTGAGTTTCGTCCATTTCTAAGTTCAGACCGAAAACCGAGTAAATACCGACCGAACGGACGGACATAAATTTGGTTTTTACGGACAGAACGTTGTTTTTTCACCTTAGAACGCCCCGAGTTAAGTAATGGAGTGGCTAGTCTCTTAGGTGTATCGTTTTCCATGCGAAAACATTTTTGTTTCGTCTACTTATAAGTTCGGAACAAAATCGAGTACATACCAAGCCGAATGTTCCCAAAACCCCGTTCCCATGGTCCAAATGTTCTATATTGGCCTTAAACCGTCCCAGTTAAGGCTTGAAAATCTTTAGATTTTAGCTTCCAAAACGAGTGAGTTTCGTCTATTTCCAAGTTCAGACTGAAAACCGAGTAAATGCCGACCGAACAGACGGACATAAATCTCATTTTTAGGGACAGAACATTGTTTTTTCACCTTAGAACGCCCCGAGTTAAGTAATGGAGTGGCTAGTCACTTTGGTGTATCGTTTTCCATGCGAAAACATGTGTGTTTCGTCCACTTATAAGTTCGGAACAAAATCGAGTAAATACCAAGCCATTGTCCGGACAAAACCCTGTTCCCATGGTCCAAATATTCTATATTGGCCTTAAAACGTCCCGGTTAAGCCTTGTCGATCTTAAAATTTTAGATTCCAAAACAAGTGTGTTTCGTCCATTTCCAAGTACGGACCGAAAACCGAGTAAATACCAACCGAACGGACGGATATAAATCTCGTTTTTACGGGCGGAACGTTATTTTTTCACCTTAGAACGCCCCGAGTTAAGTAATGGAGTGGCTAGTCTCTTAAGTGTATCGTTTTCCATGCGAAAACATGTGTGTTTCGTCCACTTATAAGTTCGGAACAAAATAGAGTAAATACCAAGCCATTGTCAGGACAAAACCCTGTTCCCATGGTCCAAATATTCTATATTGGCCTTAAAACGTCCCGGTTAAGCCTTGTCGATCTTAAAGTTTTAGATTCCAAAACAAGTGAGTTTCGTCCATTTCCAAGTTCGGACCGAAAACCGAGTAAATACCAACCGAACGGACGGATATAAATCTCGTTTTTACGGACGGAACGTTATTTTTTCACCTTAGAACGCCCCGAGTTAAGTAATGGAGTGGCTAGTCTCTTAGGTGTATCGTTTTCCATGCGAAAACATGTGTGTTTCGTCCACTTATAAGTTCGGAACAAAAATCGAGTACATACCAAGCAGAATGCCCGGATAAAACACCGTTCCCATGGTCTAAATGTTCTATATTGGCCTGAAAACGTCCCGGCTAAGCCTTGTCGATCTTGAGGTTTCAGATTCCAAAACAAGTGAGTTTCGTCCATTTCTAAGTTCAGACCGAAAACCGAGTAAATGCCGACCGAACGGACGGACATAAATTTTGTTTTTACGGACAGAACATTGTTTTTTCACCTTAGAACGATCCGAGTTAAGTAATGGAGTGGCTAGTCTCTTAGGTGTATCGTTTTCCATGCGAAAACATGTGTGTTTCGTCCACTTATAAGTTCGGAACAAAATCGAGTAAATACCAAGCCATTGTCTGGACAAAACCCCGTTCCCATGGTCCAAATGTTCTATATTGGCCTTAAAACGTCCCGGTTAAGCCTTGTCGATCTTGAAGTTTTAGATTCCAAAACAAGTGAGTTTCGTCCATTTCCAAGTTGTGACCGAAAACCGAGTAAATGTCGACCGAACGGACGGACATAAATTTTGTTTTTACGGACAGAACGTTGTTTTTTCACCTTAGAACGATCCGAGTTAAGTAATGGAGTGGCTAGTCTCTTAGGTGTATCATTTTCCATGCGAAAACATGTGTGTTTCGTCCACTTATAAGTTCGGAACAAAAATCGAGTACATACCAAGCCGAATGTCCGGATAAAACCCCGTTCCCATGGTCCAAATGTTCTATATTGGCCTTAAAACGTCCCGGCTAAGCCATGTAAATCTTGAGGTTTTAGATTCAAAAACGACTGAGTTTCGTCTATTTCCATGTTCAGACCTAAAACCGAGTAAATACCGACCGAACGGACGGACATAAATCTCATTTTTACAGACGGAACGTTGTTTTTTCACCTTAGAACGCCCCGAGTTAAGTAATGGAGTAGCTAGTCTCTTAGGTGTATCGTTTTCCATGCGAAAACATGTGTGTTTCGTCCACTTATAAGTTCGGACCAAAATCGAGTAAATACCAAGCCATTGTCCGGACAAAAATCTCTTCTTATGGTCTAAATATTCTATATTGGCCTTAAAACGTCCCGGTTAAGCCTTGTCGATCTTAAAGTTTTAGATTCCAAAACAAGTGAGTTTCGTCCATTTCCAAGTTCGGACCGAAAACCGAGTAAATACCAACCGAACGGACGGAAAAAAATCTCGTTTTTACGGACGGAACGTTATTTTTTCACCTTAGAACGCCCCGAGTTAAGTAATGGACTAGCTAGTCTCTTAGGTGTATCGTTTTCCATGCGAAAACATGTGTGTTTCGTCCACTTATAAGTTCGGAACAAAAATCGAGTACATACCAAGCCGAATGTCCGGATAAAACACCGTTCCCATGGTCTAAATGTTCTATATTGGCCTTAAAACGTCCCGGCTAATCCTTGTCGATCTTGAGGTTTTAGATTCCAAAACAAGTGAGTTTCGTCCATTTCTAAGTTCAGACCGAAAACCGAGTAAATGCCAACCGAACGGACGGACATAAATTTTGTTTTTACGGACAGAACTTTGTTTTTTCACCTTAGAACGCCCCGAGTTAAGTAATGGACTAGCTAGTCTCTTAGGTGTATCGTTTTCCATGCGAAAACATGTGTGTTTCGTCCACTTATAAGTTCGGAACAAAAATCGAGTACATACCAAGCCGAATGTCCGGATAAAACACCGTTCCCATGGTCTAAATATTCTATATTGGCCTTAAAACGTCCCGGCTAAGCCTTGTCGATCTTGAGGTTTTAGATTCCAAAACAAGTGAGTTTCCTCCATTTCTAAGTTCAGACCGAAAACCGAGTAAATGCCGACCGAACGGACGGACATAAATTTTGTTTTTATGGACAGAACTTTGTTTTTTCACCTTAGAATGATCCGAGTTAAGTAATGGAGTGGCTAGTCTCTTAGGTGTATCGTTTTCCATGCGAAAACATGTGTGTTTCGTCCACTTATAAGCTCGGAACAAAAATCGAGTACATACCAAGCCGAATGTCCGGATAAAACCCCTTTCCCGTTGTCCAAATGTTCTATATTGGCCTTAAAACGTCCCGGCTAAGCCTTGTGAATCTTGAGGTTTTAGATTCAAAAACGACTGAGTTTCGTCTACTTCCATGTTCAGACCGAAAACCGAGTAAATACCGACCGAACGGACGGACATAAATCTCGTTTTTACAGACGGAACGTTGTTTTTTCACCTTAGAACGCCCCGAGTTAAGTAATGGAGTGGCTAGTCTCTTAGGTGTATCGTTTTCCAAGCGAAAACATGTGTGTTTCCTCCACTTATAAGTTCGGAACAAAATCGAGTAAATACCAAGCCAAATGTCCGGACAAAACCCCGTTCCCATGGTCCAAATGTTCTATATTGGCCTTAAAACGTCCCGGTTAAGCCTTGTCGGTCTTGAAGTTTTAGATTCCAAAACAAGTGAGTTTCGTCCATTTCCATGTTCAGACCAAAAACCGAGTAAATACCGACCGAACGGACGGACATAAATCTCGTTTTTACAGACGGAACGTTGTTTTTTCACCTTAGAACGCCCCGAGTTAAGTAATGGAGTGGCTAGTCTCTTAGGTGTATCGTTTTCCATGCGAAAACATGTGTGTTTCGTCCACTTATAAGTTCGGACCAAAATCGAGTAAATACCAAGCCATTGTCCGGACAAAAACCTCTTCTTATGGTCTAAATATTCTATATTGGCCTTAAAACGTCCCGGTTAAGCCTTGTCTATCTTAAAGTTTTAGATTCCAAAACAAGTGAGTTTCGTACATTTCCAAGTTCGGACCGAAAACCGAGTAAATACCAACCGAACGGACGGATATAAATCTCGTTTTTACGGACGGAACGTTATTTTTTCACCTTAGAACGCCCCGAGTTAAGTAATGGACTAGCTAGTCTCTTAGGTGTATCGTTTTCCATGCGAAAACATGTGTGTTTCGTCCACTTATAAGTTCGGAACAAAAATCGAGTACATACCAAGCCGAATGTCCGGATAAAACACCGTTCCCATGGTCCAAATGTTCTATATTGGCCTTAAAACGTCCCGGCTAAGCCTTGTCGATCTTGAGGTTTTAGATTCCAAAACAAGTGAGTTTCGTCCATTTCTAAGTTCAGACCGAAAACCGAGTAAATGCCGACCGAACGGACGGACATAAATTTTGTTTTTACGGACAGAACATTGTTTTTTCACCTTAGAACGATCCGAGTTAAGTAATGGAGTGGCTAGTCTCTTAGGTGTATCGTTTTCCATGCGAAAACATGTGTGTTTCCTCCACTTATAAGTTCGGAACAAAATCGAGTAAATACCAAGCCATTGTCTGGACAAAACCCCGTTCCCATGGTCCAAATGTTCTATATTGGCCTTAAAACGTCCCGGTTAAGCCTTGTCGATCTTGAAGTTTTAGATTCCAAAACAAGTGAGTTTCGTCCATTTCCAAGTTGTGACCGAAAACCGAGTAAATGTCGACCGAACGGACGGACATAAATTTTGTTTTTACGGACAGAACGTTGTTTTTTCACCTTAGAACGATCCGAGTTAAGTAATGGAGTGGCTAGTCTCTTAGGTGTATCGTTTTCCATGCGAAAACATGTGTGTTTCGTCCACTTATAAGTTCGGAACAAAAATCGAGTACATACCAAGCCGAATGTCCGAATAAAACCCCGTTCCCATGGTCCAAATGTTCTATATTGGCCTTAAAACGTCCCGGCTAAGCCATGTAAATCTTGAGGTTTTAGATTCAAAAACGACTGAGTTTCGTCTATTTCCATGTTCAGACCTAAAACCGAGTAAATACCGACCGAACGGACGGACATAAATCTCGTTTTTACAGACGGAACGTTGTTTTTTCACCTTAGAACGCCCCGAGTTAAGTAATGGAGTGGCTAGTCTCTTAGGTGTATCGTTTTCCATGCGAAAACATGTGTGTTTCGTCCACTTATAAGTTCGGACCAAAATCGAGTAAATACCAAGCCATTGTCCGGACAAAAACCTCTTCTTATGGTCTAAATATTCTATATTGGCCTTAAAACGTCCCGGTTAAGCCTTGTCGATCTTAAAGTTTTAGATTCCAAAACAAGTGAGTTTCGTCCATTTCCAACTTCGGACCGAAAACCGAGTAAATACCAACCGAACGGACGGATATAAATCTCGTTTTTACGGACGGAACGTTATTTTTTCACCTTAGAACGCCCCGAGTTAAGTAATGGACTAGCTAGTCTCTTAGGTGTATCGTTTTCCATGCGAAAACATGTGTGTTTCGTCCACTTATAAGTTCGGAACAAAAATCGAGTACATACCAAGCCGAATGTCCGGATAAAACACCGTTCCCATGGTCTAAATATTCTATATTGGCCTTAAAACGTCCCGGCTAAGCCTTGTCGATCTTGAGGTTTTAGATTCCAAAACAAGTGAGTTTCCTCCATTTCTAAGTTCAGACCGAAAACCGAGTAAATGCCGACCGAACGGACGGACATAAATTTTGTTTTTATGGACAGAACTTTGTTTTTTCACCTTAGAATGATCCGAGTTAAGTAATGGAGTGGCTAGTCTCTTAGGTGTATCGTTTTCCATGCGAAAACATGTGTGTTTCGTCCACTTATAAGTTCGGACCAAAATCGAGTAAATACCAAGCCATTGTCCGGACAAAAACCTCTTCTTATGGTCTAAATATTCTATATTGGCCTTAAAACGTCCCGGTTAAGCCTTGTCGATCTTAAAGTTTTAGATTCCAAAACAAGTGAGTTTCGTCCATTTCCAACTTCGGACCGAAAACCGAGTAAATACCAACCGAACGGACGGATATAAATCTCGTTTTTACGGACGGAACGTTATTTTTTCACCTTAGAACGCCCCGAGTTAAGTAATGGACTAGCTAGTCTCTTAGGTGTATCGTTTTCCATGCGAAAACATGTGTGTTTCGTCCACTTATAAGTTCGGAACAAAAATCGAGTACATACCAAGCCGAATGTCCGGATAAAACACCGTTCCCATGGTCTAAATATTCTATATTGGCCTTAAAACGTCCCGGCTAAGCCTTGTCGATCTTGAGGTTTTAGATTCCAAAACAAGTGAGTTTCCTCCATTTCTAAGTTCAGACCGAAAACCGAGTAAATGCCGACCGAACGGACGGACATAAATTTTGTTTTTATGGACAGAACTTTGTTTTTTCACCTTAGAATGATCCGAGTTAAGTAATGGAGTGGCTAGTCTCTTAGGTGTATCGTTTTCCATGCGAAAACATGTGTGTTTCGTCCACTTATAAGCTCGGAACAAAAATCGAGTACATACCAAGCCGAATGTCCGGATAAAACCCCTTTCCCGTTGTCCAAATGTTCTATATTGGCCTTAAAACGTCCCGGCTAAGCCTTGTGAATCTTGAGGTTTTAGATTCAAAAACGACTGAGTTTCGTCTACTTCCATGTTCAGACCGAAAACCGAGTAAATACCGACCGAACGGACGGACATAAATCTCGTTTTTACAGACGGAACGTTGTTTTTTCACCTTAGAACGCCCCGAGTTAAGTAATGGAGTGGCTAGTCTCTTAGGTGTATCGTTTTCCAAGCGAAAACATGTGTGTTTCCTCCACTTATAAGTTCGGAACAAAATCGAGTAAATACCAAGCCAAATGTCCGGACAAAACCCCGTTCCCATGGTCCAAATGTTCTATATTGGCCTTAAAACGTCCCGGTTAAGCCTTGTCGGTCTTGAAGTTTTAGATTCCAAAACAAGTGAGTTTCGTCCATTTCCATGTTCAGACCAAAAACCGAGTAAATACCGACCGAACGGACGGACATAAATCTCGTTTTTACAGACGGAACGTTGTTTTTTCACCTTAGAACGCCCCGAGTTAAGTAATGGAGTGGCTAGTCTCTTAGGTGTATCGTTTTCCATGCGAAAACATGTGTGTTTCGTCCACTTATAAGTTCGGACCAAAATCGAGTAAATACCAAGCCGTTGTCCGGACAAAAACCTCTTCTTATGGTCTAAATATTCTATATTGGCCTTAAAACGTCCCGGTTAAGCCTTGTCGATCTTAAAGTTTTAGATTCCAAAACAAGTGAGTTTCGTCCATTTCCAAGTTCGGACCGAAAACCGAGTAAATACCAACCGAACGGACGGATATAAATCTCGTTTTTACAGACGGAACGTTATTTTTTCACCTTAGAACGCCCCGAGTTAAGTAATGGACTAGCTAGTCTCTTAGGTGTATCGTTTTCCATGCGAAAACATGTGTGTTTCGTCCACTTATAAGTTCGGAACAAAAATCGAGTACATACCAAGCCGAATGTCCGGATAAAACACCGTTCCCATGGTCCAAATGTTCTATATTGGCCTTAAAACGTCCCGGCTAAGCCTTGTCGATCTTGAGGTTTTAGATTCCAAAACAAGTGAGTTTCGTCCATTTCTAAGTTCAGACCGAAAACCGAGTAAATGCCGACCGAACGGACGGACATAAATTTTGTTTTTACGGACAGAACATTGTTTTTTCACCTTAGAACGATCCGAGTTAAGTAATGGAGTGGCTAGTCTCTTAGGTGTATCGTTTTCCATGCGAAAACATGTGTGTTTCCTCCACTTATAAGTTCGGAACAAAATCGAGTAAATACCAAGCCATTGTCTGGACAAAACCCCGTTCCCATGGTCCAAATGATCTATATTGGCCTTAAAACGTCCCGGTTAAGCCTTGTCGATCTTGAAGTTTTAGATTCCAAAACAAGTGAGTTTCGTCCATTTCCAAGTTGTGACCGAAAACCGAGTAAATGTCGACCGAACGGACGGACATAAATTTTGTTTTTACGGACAGAACGTTGTTTTTTCACCTTAGAACGATCCGAGTTAAGTAATGGAGTGGCTAGTCTCTTAGGTGTATCGTTTTCCATGCGAAAACATGTGTGTTTCGTCCACTTATAAGTTCGGAACAAAAATCGAGTACATACCAAGCCGAATGTCCGAATAAAACCCCGTTCCCATGGTCCAAATGTTCTATATTGGCCTTAAAACGTCCCGGCTAAGCCATGTAAATCTTGAGGTTTTAGATTCAAAAACGACTGAGTTTCGTCTATTTCCATGTTCAGACCTAAAACCGAGTAAATACCGACCGAACGGACGGACATAAATCTCGTTTTTACAGACGGAACGTTGTTTTTTCACCTTAGAACGCCCCGAGTTAAGTAATGGAGTGGCTAGTCTCTTAGGTGTATCGTTTTCCATGCGAAAACATGTGTGTTTCGTCCACTTATAAGTTCGGACCAAAATCGAGTAAATACCAAGCCATTGTCCGGACAAAAACCTCTTCTTATGGTCTAAATATTCTATATTGGCCTTAAAACGTCCCGGTTAAGCCTTGTCGATCTTAAAGTTTTAGATTCCAAAACAAGTGAGTTTCGTCCATTTCCAACTTCGGACCGAAAACCGAGTAAATACCAACCGAACGGACGGATATAAATCTCGTTTTTACGGACGGAACGTTATTTTTTCACCTTAGAACGCCCCGAGTTAAGTAATGGACTAGCTAGTCTCTTAGGTGTATCGTTTTCCATGCGAAAACATGTGTGTTTCGTCCACTTATAAGTTCGGAACAAAAATCGAGTACATACCAAGCCGAATGTCCGGATAAAACACCGTTCCCATGGTCTAAATATTCTATATTGGCCTTAAAACGTCCCGGCTAAGCCTTGTCGATCTTGAGGTTTTAGATTCCAAAACAAGTGAGTTTCCTCCATTTCTAAGTTCAGACCGAAAACCGAGTAAATGCCGACCGAACGGACGGACATAAATTTTGTTTTTATGGACAGAACTTTGTTTTTTCACCTTAGAATGATCCGAGTTAAGTAATGGAGTGGCTAGTCTCTTAGGTGTATCGTTTTCCATGCGAAAACATGTGTGTTTCGTCCACTTATAAGCTCGGAACAAAAATCGAGTACATACCAAGCCGAATGTCCGGATAAAACCCCTTTCCCGTTGTCCAAATGTTCTATATTGGCCTTAAAACGTCCCGGCTAAGCCTTGTGAATCTTGAGGTTTTAGATTCAAAAACGACTGAGTTTCGTCTACTTCCATGTTCAGACCGAAAACCGAGTAAATACCGACCGAACGGACGGACATAAATCTCGTTTTACAGACGGAACGTTGTTTTTTCACCTTAGAACGCCCCGAGTTAAGTAATGGAGTGGCTAGTCTCTTAGGTGTATCGTTTTCCAAGCGAAAACATGTGTGTTTCCTCCACTTATAAGTTCGGAACAAAATCGAGTAAATACCAAGCCAAATGTCCGGACAAAACCCCGTTCCCATGGTCCAAATGTTCTATATTGGCCTTAAAACGTCCCGGTTAAGCCTTGTCGGTCTTGAAGTTTTAGATTCCAAAACAAGTGAGTTTCGTCCATTTCCATGTTCAGACCAAAAACCGAGTAAATACCGACCGAACGGACGGACATAAATCTCGTTTTTACAGACGGAACGTTGTTTTTTCACCTTAGAACGCCCCGAGTTAAGTAATGGAGTGGCTAGTCTCTTAGGTGTATCGTTTTCCATGCGAAAACATGTGTGTTTCGTCCACTTATAAGTTCGGACCAAAATCGAGTAAATACCAAGCCGTTGTCCGGACAAAAACCTCTTCTTATGGTCTAAATATTCTATATTGGCCTTAAAACGTCCCGGTTAAGCCTTGTCGATCTTAAAGTTTTAGATTCCAAAACAAGTGAGTTTCGTCCATTTCCAAGTTCGGACCGAAAACCGAGTAAATACCAACCGAACGGACGGATATAAATCTCGTTTTTACGGACGGAACGTTATTTTTTCACCTTAGAACGCCCCGAGTTAAGTAATGGACTAGCTAGTCTCTTAGGTGTATCGTTTTCCATGCGAAAACATGTGTGTTTCGTCCACTTATAAGTTCGGAACAAAAATCGAGTACATACCAAGCCGAATGTCCGGATAAAACACCGTTCCCATGGTCCAAATGTTCTATATTGGCCTTAAAACGTCCCGGCTAAGCCTTGTCGATCTTGAGGTTTTAGATTCCAAAACAAGTGAGTTTCGTCCATTTCTAAGTTCAGACCGAAAACCGAGTAAATGCCGACCGAACGGACGGACATAAATTTTGTTTTTACGGACAGAACATTGTTTTTTCACCTTAGAACGATCCGAGTTAAGTAATGGAGTGGCTAGTCTCTTAGGTGTATCGTTTTCCATGCGAAAACATGTGTGTTTCCTCCACTTATAAGTTCGGAACAAAATCGAGTAAATACCAAGCCATTGTCTGGACAAAACCCCGTTCCCATGGTCCAAATGTTCTATATTGGCCTTAAAACGTCCCGGTTAAGCCTTGTCGATCTTGAAGTTTTAGATTCCAAAACAAGTGAGTTTCGTCCATTTCCAAGTTGTGACCGAAAACCGAGTAAATGTCGACCGAACGGACGGACATTAATTTTGTTTTTACGGACAGAACGTTGTTTTTTCACCTTAGAACGATCCGAGTTAAGTAATGGAGTGGCTAGTCTCTTAGGTGTATCGTTTTCCATGCGAAAACATGTGTGTTTCGTCCACTTATAAGTTCGGAACAAAAATCGAGTACATACCAAGCCAAATGTCCGAATAAAACCCCGTTCCCATGGTCCAAATGTTCTATATTGGCCTTAAAACGTCCCGGCTAAGCCATGTAAATCTTGAGGTTTTAGATTCAAAAACGACTGAGTTTCGTCTATTTCCATGTTCAGACCTAAAACCGAGTAAATACCGACCGAACGGACGGACATAAATCTCGTTTTTACAGACGGAACGTTGTTTTTTCACCTTAGAACGCCCCGAGTTAAGTAATGGAGTGGCTAGTCTCTTAGGTGTATCGTTTTCCATGCGAAAACATGTGTGTTTCGTCCACTTATAAGTTCGGACCAAAATCGAGTAAATACCAAGCCATTGTCCGGACAAAAACCACTTCTTATGGTCTAAATATTCTATATTGGCCTTAAAACGTCCCGGTTAAGCCTTGTCGATCTTAAAGTTTTAGATTCCAAAACAAGTGAGTTTCGTCCATTTCCAAGTTCGGACCGAAAACCGAGTAAATACCAACCGAACGGACGGATATAAATCTCGTTTTTACGGACGGAACGTTATTTTTTCACCTTAGAACGCCCCGAGTTAAGTAATGGACTAGCTAGTCTCTTAGGTGTATCGTTTTCCATGCGAAAACATGTGTGTTTCGTCCACTTATAAGTTCGGAACAAAAATCGAGTACATACCAAGCCGAATGTCCGGATAAAACACCGTTCCCATGGTCTAAATATTCTATATTGGCCTTAAAACGTCCCGGCTAAGCCTTGTCGATCTTGAGGTTTTAGATTCCAAAACAAGTGAGTTTCCTCCATTTCTAAGTTCAGACCGAAAACCGAGTAAATGCCGACCGAACGGACGGACATAAATTTTGTTTTTATGGACAGAACTTTGTTTTTTCACCTTAGAATGATCCGAGTTAAGTAATGGAGTGGCTAGTCTCTTAGGTGTATCGTTTTCCATGCGAAAACATGTGTGTTTCGTCCACTTATAAGCTCGGAACAAAAATCGAGTACATACCAAGCCGAATGTCCGGATAAAACCCCTTTCCCGTTGTCCAAATGTTCTATATTGGCCTTAAAACGTCCCGGCTAAGCCTTGTGAATCTTGAGGTTTTAGATTCAAAAACGACTGAGTTTCGTCTACTTCCATGTTCAGACCGAAAACCGAGTAAATACCGACCGAACGGACGGACATAAATCTCGTTTTTACAGACGGAACGTTGTTTTTTCACCTTAGAACGCCCCGAGTTAAGTAATGGAGTGGCTAGTCTCTTAGGTGTATCGTTTTCCAAGGAAAACATGTGTGTTTCCTCCACTTATAAGTTCGGAACAAAATCGAGTAAATACCAAGCCAAATGTCCGGACAAAACCCCGTTCCCATGGTCCAAATGTTCTATATTGGCCTTAAAACGTCCCGGTTAAGCCTTGTCGGTCTTGAAGTTTTAGATTCCAAAACAAGTGAGTTTCGTCCATTTCCATGTTCAGACCAAAAACCGAGTAAATACCGACCGAACGGACGGACATAAATCTCGTTTTTACAGACGGAACGTTGTTTTTTCACCTTAGAACGCCCCGAGTTAAGTAATGGAGTGGCTAGTCTCTTAGGTGTATCGTTTTCCATGCGAAAACATGTGTGTTTCGTCCACTTATAAGTTCGGACCAAAATCGAGTAAATACCAAGCCATTGTCCGGACAAAAACCTCTTCTTATGGTCTAAATATTCTATATTGGCCTTAAAACGTCCCGGTTAAGCCTTGTCGATCTTAAAGTTTTAGATTCCAAAACAAGTGAGTTTCGTCCATTTCCAAGTTCGGACCGAAAACCGAGTAAATACCAACCGAACGGACGGATATAAATCTCGTTTTTACGGACGGAACGTTATTTTTTCACCTTAGAACGCCCCGAGTTAAGTAATGGACTAGCTAGTCTCTTAGGTGTATCGTTTTCCATGCGAAAACATGTGTGTTTCGTCCACTTATAAGCTCGGAACAAAAATCGAGTACATACCAAGCCGAATGTCCGGATAAAACCCCTTTCCCGTTGTCCAAATGTTCTATATTGGCCTTAAAACGTCCCGGCTAAGCCTTGTGAATCTTGAGGTTTTAGATTCAAAAACGACTGAGTTTCGTCTACTTCCATGTTCAGACCGAAAACCGAGTAAATACCGACCGAACGGACGGACATAAATCTCGTTTTTACAGACGGAACGTTGTTTTTTCACCTTAGAACGCCCCGAGTTAAGTAATGGAGTGGCTAGTCTCTTAGGTGTATCGTTTTCCAAGCGAAAACATGTGTGTTTCCTCCACTTATAAGTTCGGAACAAAATCGAGTAAATACCAAGCCAAATGTCCGGACAAAACCCCGTTCCCATGGTCCAAATGTTCTATATTGGCCTTAAAACGTCCCGGTTAAGCCTTGTCGGTCTTGAAG
Organism: Aquilegia eximia; assembly: GCA_023053565.1. Taxonomy (NCBI): domain Eukaryota; kingdom Viridiplantae; phylum Streptophyta; class Magnoliopsida; order Ranunculales; family Ranunculaceae; genus Aquilegia; species Aquilegia eximia. The sequence continues at coordinate 596,640 of JALIGU010000012.1, read as the reverse complement.
TTTTAGATTCCAAAACAAGTGAGTTTCGTCCATTTCCATGTTCAGACCAAAAACCGAGTAAATACCGACCGAACGGACGGATATAAATCTCGTTTTTACGGACGGAACGTTATTTTTTTACCTTAGAACGCCCCGAGTTCAGTAATGGACTAGCTAGTCTCTTAGGTGTATCATTTTCCATGCGAAAACATGTGTGTTTCGTCCACTTATAAGTTCGGAACAAAAATCGAGTACATACCAAGCCGAATGTCCGGATAAAACACCGTTCCCATGGTCTAAATGTTCTATATTGGCCTTAAAACGACCCGGCTAAGCCTTGTGAATCTTGAGGTTTTAGATTCCAAAACAAGTGAGTTTCGTCCATTTCTAAGTTCAGACCGAAAACCGAGTAAATACCGACCGAACGGAAGGACATAAATTTTGTTTTTACGGACAGAACGTTGTTTTTTCACCTTAGAACGCCCCGAGTTAAGTAATGGAGTGGCTAGTCTCTTAGGTGTATCGTTTTCCATGCGAAAACATGTGTGTTTCGTCCACTTATAAGTTCGGAACAAAATAGAGTAAATACCAAGCCATTGTCCGGACAAAACCCTGTTCCCATGGTCCAAATATTCTATATTGGCCTTAAAACGTCCAGGTTAAGCCTTGTCGATCTTAAAGTTTTAGATTCGAAAACAAGTGAGTTTCGTCCATTTCCAAGTTCGGACCGAAAACCGAGTAAATACCAACTGAACGGACGGATATAAATCTCGTTTTTACGGACGGAACGTTATTTTTTCACCTTAGAACTCCCAGAGTTAAGTAATGGACTAGCTAGTCTCTTAGGTGTATCGTTTTCCATGCGAAAACATGTGTGTTTCGTCCACTTATAAGTTCGGAACAAAAATCGAGTACATACCAAGCCGAATGTCCGGATAAAATACCGTTCCCATGGTCTAAATGTTCTATATTGGCCTTAAAACGTCCCGGCTAAGCCTTGTCGATCTTGAGGTTTTAGATTCCAAAACAAGTGAGTTTCGTCCATTTCTAAGTTCAGACCGAAAACCGAGTAAATACCGACCGAACGGAAGGACATAAATTTTGTTTTTACGGACAGAACGTTGTTTTTTCACCTTAGAACGCCCCGAGTTAAGTAATGGAGTGGCTAGTCTCTTAGGTGTATCGTTTTCCATGCGAAAACATTTTTGTATCGTCTACTTATAAGTTCGGAACAAAATCGAGTACATACCAAGCCGAATGTTCCCAAAACCCCGTTCCCATAGTCCAAATGTTCTATATTGGCCTTAAACCGTCCCAGTTAAGCCTTGTGAATCTTTGGATTTTAGATTCCAAAACGAGTGAGTTTTGTCTATTTCCAAGTTCAGACTGAAAACCGAGTAAATGCCGACCGAACAGACGGACATAAATCTCGTTTTTACGGACAGAACATTGTTTTTTCACCTTAGAACGCCCCGAGTTAAGTAATGGAGTGGCTAGTCTCTTAGTTGTATCGTTTTCCATGCGAAAACATGTGTGTTTCGTCCACTTATAAGTTCGGAACAAAATAGAGTAAATACCAAGCCATTGTCAGGACAAAACCCTGTTCCCATGGTCCAAATATTCTATATTTGCCTTAAAACGTCCCGGTTAAGCCTTGTCGATCTTAAAGTTTTAGATTCGAAAACAAGTGAGTTTCGTCCATTTCCAAGTTCGGACCGAAAACCGAGTAAATACCAACCGAACGGACGGATATAAATCTCGTTTTTACGGACGGAACGTTATTTTTTCACCTTAGAACTCCCAGAGTTAAGTAATGGACTAGCTAGTCTCTTAGGTGTATCGTTTTCCATGCGAAAACATGTGTGTTTCGTCCACTTATAAGTTCGGAAAAAAATCGAGTAAATACCAAGCCATTGTCTGGACAAAACCCGGTTCCCATGGTCCAAATGTTCTATATTGGCCTTAAAACGTCCCGGTTAAGCCTTGTCGATCTTGAAGTTTTAGATTCCAAAACAAGTGAGTTTCGTCCATTTCCAAGTTGCGACCGAAAGCCGAGTAAATGCCGACCGAACGGACGGACATAAATTTTGTTTTTACGGACAAAACGTTGTTTTCTCACTTTAGAACGATCCGAGTTAAGTAATGGAGTGGCTATTCTTAGGTGTATCGTTTTCCATGCGAAAACATGTGTGTTTCGTCCACTTATAAGTTCGGAACAAAAATCGATTACATACCAAGCCGAATGTCCGGATAAAACCCCGTTCCCATGGTCCAAATGTTCTATATTGGCCTTAAAACGTCCCGGCTAAGCCTTGTGAATCTTTAGATTTTAGATTCCAAAACGAGTGAGTTTCGTCTATTTCCAAGTTCAGACTGAAAACCGAGTAAATGTCGACCGAACAGACGGACATAATTCTCGTTTTTACGGACAGAACATTGTTTTTTCACTTTAGAACGCCCCGAGTTAAGTAATGGAGTCGCTAGTCTCTTAAGTGTATCGTTTTCCATGCGAAAACATGTGTGTTTCGTCCACTTATAAGTTCGGAACAAAAATCGAGTACATACCAAGCCGAATGTCCGGATAAAACCCCGTTTCCATGGTCCAAATGTTTTATATTGGCCTTAAAACGTCCCGGCTAAGCCTTGTGAATCTTGAGGTTTTAGATTCAAAAACGACTGAGTTTCGTCTATTTCCATGTTCAGACCAAAAACCGAGTAAATACCGACCGAACGGACGGACATAAATCTCGTTTTTACAGACGGAACGTTGTTTTTTCACCTTAGAACGCCCCGAGTTAAGTAATGGAGTGGCTAGTCTCTTAGGTGTATCGTTTTCCATGCGAAAACATGTGTGTTTCGTCCACTTATAAGTTCGGAACAAAAATCGAGAACATACAAAGCCGAATGTCCGGATAAAACACCGTTCCCATGGTCTAAATGTTCTATATTGGCCTTAAAACGACCCGGCTAAGCCTTGTGAATCTTGAGGTTTTAGATTCCAAAACAAGTGAGTTTCGTCCATTTCTAAGTTCAGACCAAAAACCGAGTAAATACCGACCGAACGGACGGACATAAATTTTGTTTTTACGGACAGAAAGTTGTTTTTTCACCTTAGAACGCCCCGAGTTAAGTAATGGAGTGGCTATTCTCTTAGGTGTATCGTTTTCCATGCGAAAACATTTTTGTTTCGTCTACTTATAAGTTCGGAACAAAATCGAGTACATACCAAGCCGAATGTTCCCAAAACCTCGTTCCCATGGTCCAAATGTTCTATATTGGCCTTAAACTGTCCCAGTTAAGCCTTGTGAATATTTAGATTTTAGATTCCAAAACGAGTGAGTTTCGTCTATTTCCAAGTTCAAACTGAAAACCGAGTAAATGTCGACCGAACAGACGGACATAAATCTCGTTTTTACGGACAGAACATTGTTTTTTCACCTTAGAACGCCCCGAGTTAAGTAATGGAGTGGCTAGTCTCTTAGGTGTATCGTTTTCCATGCGAAAACATGTGTGTTTCGTCCACTTATAAGTTCAGAACAAAATCGAGTAAATACCAAGCCAAATGTCCGGACAAAACCGCGTTCCCATGGTCCAAATGTTCTATATTGGCCTTAAAACGTCCCGGTTAAGCCTTGTCGGTCTTGAAGTTTTAGATTCCAAAACAAGTGAGTTTCATCCATTTCCATGTTCGGACTAAAAACCGAGTAAATACCGACCGAACGGACGGATATAAATCTCGTTTTTACTGACAGAACGTTATTTTTTCACCTTAGAACGCCCCGAGTTCAGTAATGGACTAGCTAGTCTCTTAGCTGTATCGTTTTCCATGCGAAAACATGTGTGTTTCGTCCACATATAAGTTCGGAACAAAATCGAGTACATACCAAGCCGAATGTCCGGATAAAACACCGTTCCCATGGTCTAAATGTTCTATATTGGCCTTAAAACGACCCGGCTAAGCCTGGTGAATCTTGAGGTTTTAGATTCCAAAACAAGTGAGTTTCGTCCATTTCTAAGTTCAGACCGAAAACCGAGTAAATACCGACCGAACGGACGGACATAAATTTTGTTTTTACGGACAGAACGTTGTTTTTTCACCTTAGAACGCCCCGAGTTAAGTAATGGAGTGGCTAGTCTCTTAGGTGTATCGTTTTCCATGCGAAAACATTTTTGTTTCGTCTACTTATAAGTTCGGAACAAAATCGAGTATATACCAAGCCGAATGTTCCCAAAACCCCGTTCCCATGGTCCAAATGTTCTATATTGGCCTTAAACCGTCCCAGTTAAGCCTTGTCGATCTTGAGGTTTTAGATTCCAAAACAAGTGAGTTTCGTCCATTTCCAAGTTCGGACCAAAATCCGAGTAAATACCGACCGGACGGACTGACATAAATCTCGTTTTTACGGACGGAACGTTGTTTTTTTACCTTAGAACGCCCCGAGTTAAGTAATGGAGTGGCTAGTCTCTTAGGTGTATCGTTTTCCACGCGAAAACATGTGTGTTCCGTCCACTTATAAGTTCGGAACAAATATCGGGTACATACCAAGCCGAATGTCCGGATAAAACCCCGTACCCATGGTCCAAATGTTCTATATTGGCCTTAAAACGTCCCGGCTAAGCCTTGTTAATCTTTAGATTTAAGATTCCAAAACGAGTGAGTTTCGTCTATTTCCAAGTTCTGACTGAAAACCGAGTAAATGCCGACCGAACAGACGGACATAAATCTCGTTTTTACGGACAGAACGTTGTTTTTTCACCTTAGAACGCCCCGAGTTAAGTAATGGAGTGGCTAGTCTCTTAGGTGTATCGTTTTCCATGCGAAAACATGTGTGTTTCGTCCACTTATAAGTTCGGAACAAAATCGAGTAAATACCAAGCCATTGTCCGGACAAAACCCCGTTCCCATGGTCCAAATGTTCTATATTGGCCTTAAAACGTCCCGGTTAAGCCTTGTCGATCTTAAAGTTTTAGATTCCAAAACAAGTGAGTTTCGTCCATTTCCAAGTTCGGACCGAAAACAGAGTAAATACCAACCGAACGGACGATATAAATCTCGTTTTTAAGGACGGAACGTTATTTTTTCACCTTAGAACGCCCCGAGTTAAGTAATGGACTAGCTAGTCTCTTAGGTGTATCGTTTTCCATGCGAAAACATGTGTGTTTCGTCCACTTATAAGTTCGGAACAAATATCGAGTATATACCAAGCCGAATGATCGGATAAAACACCGTTCCCATGGTCTAAATGTTCTATATTGGCCTTAAAACGTCCCGGCTAAGCCTTGTGAATCTTTAGGTTTTAGATTCCAAAACGAGTGAGTTTCGTCTATTTTCAAGTTCACACTGAAAACTGAGTGAATGCCGACCGAACGGACGGACATAAATCTCGTTTTTACGGACAGAACGTTGTTTTTTCACCTTACAACGCCCCGAGTTAAGTAATGGAGTGGCTAATCTCTTAGGTGTATCGTTTTCCATGCGAAAACATGTGTGTTTCGTCCACTTATAAGTTCGGAACAAAATCGAATAAATACCAAGCCATTGTCCGGACAAAACCCCGTTCCCATGGTCCAAATGTTCTATATTGGCCTTAAAACGTCCCGGTTAAGCCTTGTCGATCTTAAAGTTTTGGATTCCAAAATAAGTGAGTTTCGTCCATTTCCAAGTTCAGACCGAAAACAGAGTAAATACCAACCGAACGGACGATATAAATCTCGTTTTTACGGACGTAACGTTATTTTTTCACCTTAGAACGCCCCGAGTTAAGTAATGGACTAGCTAGTCTCTTAGGTGTATCGTTTTCCATGCGAAAACATGTGTGTTTCGTCCACTTATAAGTTCGGAACAAATATCGAGTACATACCAAGTCGAATGTCCGGATAAAACCACGTTCCCATGGTCCAAATGATCTATATTGGCCTTAAAACGTCCCGGCTAAGCCTTGTGAATCTTTAGGTTTTAGATTCCAAAACGAGTGAGTTTCGTCTATTTCCAAGTTCACACTGAAAACTGAGTAAATGCCGACCGAACAGACGAACATAAATCTAGTTTTTACGGACATAACGTTGTTTTTTCACCTTAGAACGCCCCGAGTTAAGTAATGGACTGGCTAGTCTCTTAGGTGTATCGTTTTCCATGCGAAAACATGTGTGTTTCGTCCACTTATAAGTTCGGAACAAAAATCGAGTACATACCAAGCCGAATGTCCGGATAAAACACCGTTCCCATGGTCCAAATGTTCTATATTGGCCTTAAAACGTCCCGGCTAAGCCTTGTGAATCTTGAGGTTTTAGATTCAAAAACGACTGAGTTTCGTCTATTTCCATGTTCAGACCGAAAACAGAGTAAATACCGACCGAACGGACGGACATAAATCTCGTTTTTACAGACGGAACGTTGTTTTTTCACCTTAGAACGCCCCGAGTTAAGTAATGGAGTGGCTAGTCTCTTAGGTGTATCGTTTTCCATGCGAAAACATGTGTGTTTCGTCCACTTATAAGTTCAGAACAAAATCGAGTAAATACCAAGCCAAATGTCCGGACAAAACCCCGTTCCCATGGTCCAAATGTTCTATATTGGCCTTAAAACGTCCCGGTTAAGCCTTGTCGGTCTTGAAGTTTTAGATTCCAAAACAAGTGAGTTTCGTCCATTTCCATGTTCGGACCAAAAACCGAGTAAATACCGATCGAACGGACGGATATAAATCTCGTCTTTACGGACGGAACGTTATTTTTTCACCTTAGAACGCCCCGAGTTAAGTAATGGACTAGCTAGTCTCTTAGGTGTATCGTTTTCCATGCGAAAACATGTGTGTTTCGTCCACTTATAAGTTCGGAACAAAAATGGAGTACATACCAAGCCGAATGTCCGGATAAAACACCGTTCCCATGGTCTAAATGTTCTATATTGGCCTTAAAACGACCCGGCTAAGCCTTGTGAATCTTGAGGTTTTAGATTCCAAAACAAGTGAGTTTCGTCCATTTCTAAGTTCAGACCGAAAACCGAGTAAATACCGACCGGACGGACTGACATAAATCTCGTTTTTACGGACGGAACGTTGTTTTTTCACCTTAGAACGCCCCGGGTTAAGTAATGGAGTGGCTAGTCTCTTAGGTGTATCGTTTTCCATGCGAAAACATGTGTGTTCCGTCCACTTATAAGTTCGGAACAAATATCGAGTACATACCAAGCCGAATGTCCGGATAAAACCCCGTTCCCATGGTCCAAATGTTCTATATTGGCCTTAAAACGTTCCGGCTAAGCCTTGTGAATCTTTAGATTTTAGATTCCAAAACGAGTGAGTTTCGTCTATTTCCAAGTTCACACTGAAAACTGAGTAAATGCCGACCGAACAGACGGACATAAATCCCGTTTTTACGGACAGAATGTTGTTTTTTCACCCTAGAACGCCCCGAGTTAAGTAATGGACTGGCTAGTCTCTTAGGTGTATCGTTTTCCATGCGAAAACATGTGTGTTTAGTCCACTTATTAGTTCGGAACAAAATCGAGTACATACCAAGCCGAATGTCCGGACAAAACCCCGTTCCCATGGTCCAAATGTTCAATATTGGCCTTAAACCGTCCAAGTTAAGCCTTGTCGATCTTGAGGTTTTAGATTCAAAAACGACTGAGTTTCGTCTATTTCCAAGTTCATACCGAAAACCGAGTAAATACCGACCGAACCGACAGACATAAATCTCGTTTTTACAGACGGAACGTTGTTTTTTCACCTAAGAACACCCCGAGTTAAGTAATGGAGTGGCTAGTCTCTTAGGTGTATCGTTTTCCATGCGAAAACACGTGTGTTTCGTTCACTTATAAGTTCGGAACAAAATCAAGTAAATACCAAGCCATTGTCCGGACAAAACCCGGTTCCCATGATCAATATTGGCCTTAAAATGTCGATCTTGAGGTTATAGATTCCAAAACAAGTGAGTTTCGTCCATTTCCAAGTTCAGACTGAAAATCTAGTAAATGCCGACCGAACGGACGGGCATAAATCTCGTTTTTACGGACGAAACGTTGTTTTTTCACCTTAGAACGCCCCGAGTTAAGTAATGGAGTGGCTAGTCTCTTAGGTGTATCGTTTTCCATGCGAAAACATGTGTGTTTCGTCCACTTATAAGTTCGGACCAAAATCGAGTAAATACCAAGCCATTGTCCGGACAAAACCCCGTTCCCATGGTCCAAATGTTCTATATTGGCCTTAAAACATCCCGGTTAAGCCTTGTTGATCTTGAAGTTTTAGATTCCAAAACAAGTGAGTTTCGTCTATTTTTAAGTTCAGACCGAAAACCGAGTAAATGCCGACCGAACGGACGGACATAAATCTCGTTTTTACGGACAGAACGTTATTTTTTCACCTTAGAACGCAACGAGTTAAGTAATGGAGTGGCTAATCTCTTAGGTGTATCGTTTTCCATGCGAAAACATGTGTGTTTCGTCCACTTATAAGTGCGGAACAAAATCGAGTAAATACCAAGCCATTGTCCGGACAAAACCCCGTTCCCATGGTCCAAATGTTCTATATTGGCCTTAAAACGTCCCGGTTAGGCCTTGTCGATCCTAAAGTTTTAGATTCCTAAATAAGTGAGTTTCGTCCATTTCCAAGTTCGGACTGAAAATCTAGTAAATGCCGACCGAACGGACGGGCATCAATCTCGTTTTTACGGATGAAACGTTGTTTTTTCACCTTAGAACGCCCCGAGTTAAGTATTGGAGTGGCTAGTCTCTTAGGTGTATCGTTTTCCATGCGAAAACATGTGTGTTTCGTCCACTTATAAGTTCGGAACAAAAATCGAGTACGTACCAAGCCATTGTCCGGACAAAAACCTCTTCTTATCGTCTAAATATTCTATATTGGCCTTAAAACTTCCCGGTTAAGCCGTGTCGATCTTAAAGTTTTAGATTCCAAAACAAGTGAGTTTCGTCCATTTCCAAGTTCGGACCGAAAACCGAGTAAATACCAACCGAATGGACGGATATAAATCTCGTTTTTATGGACGGAACGTTATTTTTTCACCTTAGAACGCCCCGAGTTAAGTAATGGACTAGCTAGTCTCTTAGGTGTATCGTTTTCCATGCGAAAACATGTGTGTTTCGTCCACTTATAAGTTCGGAACAAAAATCGAATACATACCAATCCGAATGTCCGGATAAAACACCGTTCCCATGGTCTAAATGTTCTATATTGGCCTTAAAACGTCCCGTCTAAGCCTTGTCGATCTTGAGGTTTTAGATTCCAAAACAAGTGAGTTTCGTCCATTTCTAAGTTCAGACCGAAAACCGATTAAATTCCGACCGAACGGACGGACATAAATTTTGTTTTTACGGACAGAACGTTGTTTTTTCACATTAGAACAATCCGAGTTAAGTAATGGAGTGGCTAGTCTCTTAGGTGTATCGTTTTCCATGCGAAAACATGTGTGTTTAGTCCACTTATTAGTTCGGAACAAAATCGAGTACATACCAAGCCGAATGTCCGGACAAAACCCCGTTCCCATGGTCCAAATGTTCAATATTGGCCTTAAACCGTCCAAGTTAAGCCTTGTTGATCTTGAGGTTATAGATTCCAAAACAAGTGAGTTTCGTCCATTTCCAAGTTCGGACTGAAAATCTAGTAAATGTCGACCGAACGAACGGGCATAAATCTCGTTTTTACGGACGAAAAGTTGTTTTTTCACCTTATAACGCCCCAAGTTAAGTAATGGAGTGGCTAGTCTCTTAGGTGTATCGTTTTCCATGCGAAAACATGTGTGTTTCGTCCACTTATAAGTTCGGAACAAAAATCGAGTACATACCAAGCCGAATGTCCGGATAAAACCCCGTTCCCATGGTCCAAATGTTCTATATTGGCCTTAAAACGTCCCGGCTAAGCCTTGTGAATCTTAAGGTTTTAGATTCAAAAACGACTGAGTTTCTTCTACTTCCAAGTTCATAACGAAAACCGAGTAAATACCGACCGAACGGACAGACATAAATCTCGTTTTTACAGACGGAACGTTGTTTTTTCACCTAAGAACACCCCGAGTTAAGTAATGGAGTGGATAGTCTCTTAGGTGTATCGTTTTCCATGCGAAAACACGTGTGTTTCGTCCACTTATAAGTTCGGAACAAAATCTAGTAAATACCAAGCTATTGTCCGGACAAAACCCCGTTCCCATGATCTATATTGGCCTTAAAATGTCGATCTTGAGGTTATAGATTCCAAAACAAGTGAGTTTTGTCCATTTCCAAGTTCGGACTGAAAATCTAGTAAATGCCGACCGAACGGACGGGCATAAATCTCGTTTTTACGGATGAAACGTTGTTTTTTCACCTTAGAACGCCCCGAGTTAAGTAATGGAGTGGCTAGTCTCTTAGGTATATCGTTTTCCATGCGAAAACATGTGTGTTTCGTCCACTTATAAGTTCGGAACAAAAATCGAGTACATACCAAGCCGAATGTCCGGATAAAACACCGTTCCCATGGTCTAAATGTTCTATATTGACCTTAAAACGTCCCGTCTAAGCCTTGTCGATCTTGAGGTTTTAGATTCCAAAACAAGTGAGTTTCGTCCATTTCTAAGTTCAGACCGAAAACCGAGTAAATTCCGACCGAACGGACGGACATAAATTTTGTTTTTACGGACAGAACGTTGTTTTTTCACCTTAGAACAATCCGAGTTAAGTAATGGAGTGGCTAGTCTCTTAGGTGTATCGTTTTCCATGCGAAAACATGTGTGTTTAGTCCACTTATTAGTTCGGAACAAAATCGAGTACATACCAAGCCGAATGTCCGGACAAAACCCCGTTCCCATGGTCCAAATGTTCAATATTGGCCTTAAACCGTCCAAGTTAAGCCTTGTTGATCTTGAGGTTATAGATTCCAAAACAAGTGAGTTTCGTCCATTCCCAAGTTCGGACTGAAAATCTAGTAAATGTCGACCGAACGAACGGGCATAAATCTCGTTTTTACGGACGAAACGTTGTTTTTTCACCTTAGAACGCCCCAAGTTAAGTAATGGAGTGGCTAGTCTCTTAGGTGTATCGTTTTCCATGCGAAAACATGTGTGTTTCGTCCACTTATAAGTTTGGAACAAATATCGAGTACATACCAAGCCGAATGTCCGGATAAAACCCCGTTCCCATGGTCCAAATGTTCTATATTGGCCTTAAAACGTCCCGGCTAAGCCTTGTGAATCTTTAGATTTTAGATTCCAAAACGAGTGAGTTTCGTCTATTTCCAAGTTCACACTGAAAACTGAGTAAATGCCAGCCGAACAGACGGACATAAATCCCGTTTTTACGGACAGAATGTTGTTTTTTCACCCTAGAACGCCCCGAGTTAAGTAATGGACTGGCTAGTCTCTTAGGTGTATCGTTTTCCATGCGAAAACATGTGTGTTTAGTCCACTTATTAGTTCGGAACAAAATCGAGTACATACCAAGCCGAATGTCCGGACAAAACCCCGTTCCCATGGTCCAAATGTTCAATATTGGCCTTAAATCGTCCAAGTTAAGCCTTGTCGATCTTGAGGTTTTAGATTCAAAAACGACTGAGTTTCGTCTATTTCCAAGTTCATACCGAAAACCGAGTAAATACCGACCGAACCGACAGACATAAATCTCGTTTTTACAGACGGAACGTTGTTTTTTCACCTAAGAACACCCCGAGTTAAGTAATGGAGTGGCTAGTCTCTTAGGTGTATCGTTTTCCATGCGAAAACACGTGTGTTTCGTTCACTTATAAGTTCGGAACAAAATCAAGTAAATACCAAGCCATTGTCCGGACAAAACCCGGTTCCCATGATCTATATTGGCCTTAAAATGTCGATCTTGAGGTTATAGATTCCAAAACAAGTGAGTTTCGTCCATTTCGAAGTTCGGACTGAAAATCTAGTAAATGCCGACCGAACGGACGGGCATAAATCTCGTTTTTACGGACGAAACGTTGTTTTTTCACCTTAGAACGCCCCGAGTTAAGTAATGGAGTGGCTAGTCTCTTAGGTGTATCGTTTTCCATGCGAAAACATGTGTGTTTTGTCCACTTATAAGTTCGGACCAAAATCGAGTAAATACCAAGCCATTGTCCGGACAAAACCCCGTTCCCATGGTTTAAATGTTCTATATTGGCCTTAAAACATCCCGGTTAAGCCTTGTCGATCTTGAAGTTTTAGATTCCAAAACAAGTGAGTTTCGTCTATTTTTAAGTTCAGACCGAAAACCGAGTAAATGCCGACCGAACGGACGGACATAAATCTCGTTTTTACGGACAGAACGTTATTTTTTCACCTTAGAACGCCTCGAGTTAAGTAATGGAGTGGCTAATCTCTTAGGTGTATCGTTTTCCATGCGAAAACATGTGTGTTTCGTCCACTTATAAGTTCAGAACAAAATCGAGTAAATACCAAGCCATTGTCCGGACAAAACCCCGTTCCCATGGTCCAATTGTTCTATATTGGCCTTAAAACGTCCCGGTTAAGCCTTGTCGATCCTAAAGTTTTAGATTCCAAAATAAGTGAGTTTCGTCCATTTCCAAGTTCGGACTGAAAATCTAGTAAATGCCGACCGAACGGACGGGCATAAATCTCGTTTTTACGGATGAAACGTTGTTTTTTCACCTTAGAACGCCCCGAGTTAAGTAATGGAGTGGCTAGTCTCTTAGGTGTATCGTTTTCCATGCGAAAACATGTGTTTCGTCCACTTATAAGTTCGGACCAAAATCGAGTAAATACCAAGCCATTGTCCGGACAAAAACCTCTTCTTATGGTCTAAATATTCTATATTGGCCTTAAAACTTCCCGGTTAAGCCTTGTCGATCTTAAAGTTTTAGATTCCAAAACAAGTGAGTTTCGTCCATTTCCAAGTTCGGACCGAAAACCGAGTAAATACCAACCGAACGGACGGATATAAATCTCGTTTTTACGGACGGAACGTTATTTTTTCACCTTAGAACGCCCCGAGTTAAGTAATGGACTAGCTAGTCTCTTAGGTGTATCGTTTTCCATGCGAAAACATGTGTGTTTCGTCCACTTATAAGTTCGGAACAAAAATCGAGTACATACCAATCCGAATGTCCGGATAAAACACCGTTCCCATGGTCTAAATGTTCTATATTGGCCTTAAAACGTCCCATATAAGCCTTGTCGATCTTGAGGTTTTAGATTCCAAAACAAGTGAGTTTCGTCCATTTCTAAGTTTAGACCGAAAAACGATTAAATTCCGACCGAACGGACGGACATAAATTTTGTTTTTACGGACAGAACGTTGTTTTTTCACCTTAGAACGCCCCGAGTTAAGTAATGGAGTGGCTAGTCTCTTAGGTGTATCGTTTTCCATGCGAAAACATGTGTGTTTAGTCCACTTATTAGTTCGGAACAAAATCGAGTACATACCAAGCCGAATGTCCGGACAAAACCCCGTTCCCAGGGTCCAAATGTTCAATATTGGCCTTAAACCGTCCATGTTAAGCCTTGTTGATCTTGAGGTTATAGATTCCAAAACAAGTGACTTTCGTCCATTTCCAAGTTCGGACTGAAAATCTAGTAAATGTCGACCGAACGAACGGGCATAAATCTCGTTTTTACGGACGAAACGTTGTTTTCTCACCTTAGAACGCCCCAAGTTAAGTAATGGAGTGGCAAGTCTCTTAGGTGTATCGTTTTCCATGCGAAAACATGTGTGTTTCGTCCACTTATAAGTTCGGAACAAAAATCGAGTACATACCAAGCCGAATGTCCGGATAAAACCCCGTTCCCGTGGTCCAAATGTTCTATATTGGCCTTAAAACGTCCCGGCTAAGCCTTGTGAATCTTGAGGTTTTAGATTCAAAAACGACTGAGTTTCGTCTATTTCCAAGTTCATAACGAAAACCGAGTAAATACCGACCGAACGGACAGACATAAATCTCGTTTTTACAGACGGAAAGTTGTTTTTTCACCTAAGAACACCCCGAGTTAAGTAATGGAGTGGCTAGTCTCTTAGGTGTATCGTTTTCCATTCGAAAACACGTGTGTTTCGTCCACTTATAAGTTCGGAACAAAATCGAGTAAATACCAAGCCATTGTCCGGACAAAACCCCGTTCCCATGATCTATATAGGCCTTAAAATGTCGATCTTGAGGTTATAGATTCCAAAACAACTGAGTTTCGTCCATTTCCAAGTTCGGACTGAAAATCTAATAAATGCCGACCGACCGGACGGGCATAAATCTCGTTTTTACGGACGAAACGTTGTTTTTTCACCTTAGAACGCCCCGAGTTAAGTAATGGAGTGGCTAGTCTCTTAGGTGTATCGTTTTCCATGCGAAAACATGTGTGTTTCGTCCACTTATAAGTTCGGAACAAAAATTGAGTACATACCAAGCCGAATGTCCGGATAAAACACCGTTCCCATGGTCTAAATGTTCTATATTGGCCTTAAAACGTCCCGTCTAAGCCTTGTCGATCTTGAGGTTTTAGATTCCAAAACAAGTGAGTTTCGTCCATTTCTAAGTTCAGACCGAAAACCGAGTAAATTCCGACCGAACGGACGGACATAAATTTTGTTTTTACGGACAGAACGTTGTTTTTTCACCTTAGAACGATCCGAGTTAAGTAATGGAGTGGCTAGTCTCTTAGGTGTATTGTTTTCCATGCGAAAACATGTGTGTTTCGTCCACTTATAAGTTCGGAGCAAAATCGAGTAAATATCAAGCCATTGTCTGGACAAAACCCCGTTCCCATGGTCCAAATGTTCTATATTGGCCTTAAAACGTCCCGGTTAAGCCTTGTCGATCTTGAAGTTTTAGATTCCAAAACAAGTGAGTTTCGTCCATTTTTAAGTTCAGACCGAAAACCGAGTAAATGCCGAGCGAACGGACGAACATAAATTTTGTTTTTACGGACAGAACGTTGTTTTTTCAACTTAGAACGATCCGAGTTAAGTAATGGAGTGGCTAGTCTCTTAGGTGTATCGTTTTCCATGCGAAAACTTGTGTGTTTCGTCCACTTATAAGTTCGGAACAAAAATCGAGTACATACCAAGCCGAATGTCCGGATAAAACCCCGTTCCCATGGTCCAAATATTCTATATTGGCCTTAAAACGTCCCGGCTAAGCCTTGTGAATCTTGAGGTTTTAGATTAAAAAACCACTGAGTTTCGTCTATTTACATGTTCAGACCGAAAACCGAGTAAATACCGACCGAACGGACGGACATAAATCTCGTTTTTACAGACGGAACGTTGTTTTTTCACCTTAGAACGCCCCGAGTTAAGTAATGGAGTGGCTAGTCTCTTAGGTGTATCGTTTTCCATGCGAAAACATGTGTGTTTCGTCAACTTATAAGTTCGGAACAAAAATGGAGTACATACCAAGCCGAATGTCCGGATAAAACACCGTTCCCATGGTCTAAATGTTCTATATTGGCCTTAAAACGACCCGGCTAAGCCTTGTGAATCTTGAGGTTTTAGATTCCAAAACAAGTGAGTTTCGTCCATTTCTAAGTTCAAACCGAAAACCGAGTAAATACCGACCGAACGGACGAGCATAAATTTTGTTTTTTCACCATAGAACGCCCCGAGTTAAGTAATGGAGTGGCTAGTCTCTTAGGTGTGTCGTTTTCCATGCGAAAACATTTTTGTTTCGTCTACTTATAAGTTCGGAACAAAATCGAGTACATACCAAGCCGAATGTTCCCAAAACCCCGTTCCCATGGTCCAAATGTTCTATATTGGCCTTAAACCGTCCCAG
Source organism: Aquilegia eximia (assembly GCA_023053565.1). Lineage (NCBI taxonomy): Eukaryota > Viridiplantae > Streptophyta > Magnoliopsida > Ranunculales > Ranunculaceae > Aquilegia > Aquilegia eximia. The sequence continues at coordinate 580,951 of JALIGU010000012.1, read as the reverse complement.
TTAAGCCTTGTCGATCTTGAGGTTTTAGATTCCAAAACAAGTGAGTTTCGTCCATTTCCAAGTTCGGACCAAAAACCGAGTAAATACCGACCGGACGGACTGACATAAATCTCGTTTTTACGGACGGAACGTTGTTTTTTCACCTTAGAACGCCCCGAGTTAAGTAATGGAGTGGCTAGTCTCTTAGGTGTATCGTTTTCCATGCGAAAACATGTGTGTTCCATCCACTTATAAGTTCGGAACAAATATCGAGTACATACCAAGCCGAATGTCCGGATAAAACCCCGTTCCCATGGTCCAAATGTTCTATATTGGCCTTAAAACGTCCCGGCTAAGCCTTGTGAATCTTTAGATTTTAGATTCCAAAACGAATGAGTTTCGTCTATTTCCAAGTTCAGACTGAAAACCGAGTAAATGCCGACTGAACAGACGGTCATAAATCTCGTTTTTACGGACAGAACGTTGTTTTTTCACCTTAGAACGCCCCGAGTTAAGTAATGGACTGGCTAGTCTCTTAGGTGTATCGTTTTCCATGCGAAAACATGTGTGTTTCATCCACTTATTAGTTCGGAACAAAATCGAGTACATACCAACCCGAATGTCCGGACAAAACCTCGTTCCCATGGTCCAAATGTTCTATATTGGCCTTAAACCGTCCCAGTTAAGCCTTGTCGATCTTGAGGTTTTAGATTCCAAAACAAATGAGTTTCGTCCATTTCCAAGTTCGGACTGAAAATCTAATAAATGCCGACCGAACGGACGCGCATTAATTTCGTTTTTACGGACGGGACGTTGTTTTTTCACCTTAGAACGCCCCGAGTTAAGTAATGGAGTGGCTAGTCTCTTAGGTGTATCGTTTTCCATGCGAAAACATGTGTGTTTCGTACACTTATAAGTTCGGAACAAAATCGAGTAAATACCAAGCCATTGTCCGGACAAAACCCCGTTCCCATAGTCCAAATGTTCTATATTGGCCTTAAAACGTCCCGGTTAAGCCTTGTGAATCTTTAGGTTTTAGATTCCAAAACGAGTGAGTTTCGTCAATTTCCAAGTTCACACTGAAAACTGAGTAAATGCCAACCGAACAGACGGACATAAATCTCGTTTTTACGGACATAACGTTGTTTTTTCACCTTAGAACGCCCCGAGTTAAGTAATGGACTGGCTAGTCTCTTAGGTGTATCATTTTCCATGCGAAAACATGTGTGTTTCATCCACTTATTAGTTCGGAACAAAATCGAGTACATACCAACCCGAATGTCCGGACAAAACCCCGTTCCCATGGTCCAAATGTTCAATATTGGCCTTAAACCGTCCAAGTTAAGCCTTGTCGATCTTGAGGTTATAGATTCCAAAACAAGTGATTTTCGTCTATTTCCAACTTCGGACTGAAAATCTAGTAAATGCTGACCGAACGGACGGGCATAAATCTCATTTTTACGGACGAAACGTTGTTTTTTCACCTTAGAACGCCCCGAGTTAAGTAATGGAGTGGCTAGTCTCTTAGGTGTATCGTTTTCCATGCGAAAACATGTGTGTTTCGTCCACCTATAAGTTCGGAACAAAAATCGAGTACATACCAAGCCGAATGTCCGGTTAAAACCCCGTTCCCATGGTCCAAATGTTCTATATTGGCCTTAAAACATCCCTGCTAAGCCTTGTGAATCTTGAGGTTTTAGATTCAAAAACGACTGAGTTTCGTCTATTTCCAAGTTCATACCGAAAACCGAGTAAATACCGACCGAACAGACAGACATAAATCTCGTTTTTACCGACGGAACGTTGTTTTTTCACCTTAGAACGCCCTGAGTTAAGTAATGAAGTGGCTAGTCTCTTAGGTGTATCGTTTTCCATGCGAAAACACGTGTGTTTCGTCCACTTATAAGTTCGGAATAAAATCGAGTAAATACCAAGCCATTGTCCGGACAAAACCCCGTTCCCATGGTCCAAATGTTCTATATTGGCCTTAAAACGTCCCGGTTAAGCCTTGTCGATCTTGAAGTTTTAGATTCCAAAACAAGTGAGTTTCGTCTATTTCCAAGTTCGGACCGAAAATCGAGTAAATGCCGACCGAACGGATGGACATAAATCTCGTTTTTACGGACGGAACGTTGTTATTTTACCTTAGAACGCCCCGAGTTAAGTAATGAACTGGCTAGTCTCTTAGGTGTATCGTTTTCCATGCGAAAACATTTTTGTTTCGTGCACTTATAAGTTCAGAACAAAATCGAGTATATACCAAGCCGAATGTTCCCAAAACCCCGTTCCCATGGTCCAAATGTTCTATCTTGGGGTTTTAAATACCGACCGGACGGACTGACATAAATCTCGTTTTTACGGACGGAACGTTGTTTTTTCACCTTTGAATGCCCCGAGTTAAGTAATAGAGTGGCTAGTCTCTTAGGTGTATCGTTTTCCATGCGAAAACATGTGTGTTTCGTCCACTTATAAGTTCGGAACAAATATCGAGTACATACCAAGCCGAATGTCTGGATAAAACCACGTTCCCATGGTCCAAATGATCTATATTGGCCTTAAAACGTCCCGGCTAAGCCTTGTGAATCTTTAGGTTTTAGATTCCAAAACGAGTGAGTTTCGTCTATTTCCAAGTTCACACTGAAAACTGAGTAAATGCCGACCGAACAGACGGACATAAATCCCGTTTTTACGGTCAGAATGTTGTTTTTTCACCTTAGAACGCCCCGAGTTAAGTAATGGACTGGCTAGTCTCTTAGGTGTATCGTTTTCCATGCGAAAACATGTGTGTTTCGTCCACTTATAAGTTCGGAACAAAATCGAGTAAATACCAAGCCGAATGTCTGGACAAAACCCCGTTCCCATGGTCCAAATGTTCTATATTGGCCTTAAAACGTCCCGGTTAAGCCTTGTCGATCTTGAAGTTTTAGATTCCAAAACAAGTGAGTTTCGTCCATTTCCAAGTTCGGACCGAAAATCGAGTAAATGCCGACCGAACGGATGGACATAAATCTCGTTTTTACGGACGGAACGTTGTTTTTTTACCTTAGAACGCCCCGAGTTAAGTAATGGACTGGCTAGTCTCTTAGGTGTATCGTTTTCCATGCGAAAACATGTGTGTTTCGTCCACTTATAAGTTCGGAACAAAAATCCAGTACATACCAAGCCGAATGTCCGGATAAAACCCGGTTCCAATGGTCTAAATGTTCTATATTGGCCTTAAAACGTCCCGGTCAAGCCTTGTCGATGTTGAGGTTATAGATTCCAAAATAAGTGAGTTTCGTCCATTTCTAAGTTCAGACCGAAAACCGAGTAAATACCGGCCGAACGGACGGTCATAAATTTTGTTTTTACGGACAGAACGTTGTTTTTTCACCTTAGAACGCCCCGAGTTAAGTAATGGAGTGGCTAGTCTCTTAGGTGTATCGTTTTCCATGCAAAAACATGTGTTTTTCGTCCACTTATAAGTTCGGAACTTAATCGAGTAAATACCAAGCCAAATGTCCGGACAAAACCCCGTTCCCATGGTTCAAATGTTCTATATTGGCCTTAAAACGTCCCGGTTAAGCCTTGTCGATCTTGAAGTTTTAGATTCCAAAACAAGTGAGTTTCGTCCATTTCCATGTTCGGACCGAAAACCGAGTAAATACCGACCGAACGGACGGATATAAATCTTGTTATTACGGATGGAACGTTATTTTTTCACCTTAGAACGCCCCGAGTTAAGTAACGGACTAGCTAGTCTCTTAGGTGTATCGTTTTCCATGCGAAAACATGTGTGTTTCGTCCACTTATAAGTTCGGAACAAAAATCGAGTACATACCAAGCCGAATGTCCGGATAAAACACCGTTCCCATGGTCTAAATGTTCTATATTAGCCTTAAAACGTCTCGGCTAAGCCTTGTCGATCTTGAGGTTTTAGATTCCAAAACAAGGGAGTTTCGTCCATTTCTAAGTTCAGACCGAAAACCGAGTAAATGCCGACCGAACGGACGGACATAACTTTTGTTTTTACGGACAGAACGTTGTTTTTTCACCTTAGAACGATCGGAGTTAAGTAAGGGAGTGGCTAGTCTCTTAGGTGTATAGTTTTCCATGCGAAAACATGTGTGTTTCGTCCACTTATAAGTTCGGAACAAAAATCGAGTACATACCAAGACGAATGTCCGGATAAAACCCCGTTCCCATGGTCCAAATGTTCTATATCGGCCTTAAAACGTCCCGGCTAAGCCTTGTGAATCTTGAGGTTTTAGATTCAAAAACGACTGAGTTTCGTCTATTTCCAAGTTTAGACCGAAAACCGAGTAAATACCGACCGAATGGACGGACATAAATCTCGTTTTTACAGACGGAACGTTGTTTTTTCACCTTAGAACGCCCCGAGTTAAGTAATGGAGTGGCTAGTCTCTTAGGTGTATCGTTTTCCATGCGAAAACATGTGTGTTTCGTCCACTTATAAGTTCGGAACAAAATCGAGTAAATACCAAGCCATTGTCCGGACAAAACCCCGTTCCCATGGTCCAAATGTTCTATATTGGCCTTAAAACGTCCCGGTTAAGCCTTGTCGATCTTGAAGTTTTAGATTCCAAAACAAGTGAGTTTCGTCCATTTCCAAGTTCGGAACGAAAATCGAGTAAATGCCGACCGAACGGATGGACATAAATCTCGTTTTTACGGACGGAACGTTGTTTTTTTACCTTAGAACGCCCCGAGTTAAGTAATGGACTGGCTAGTCTCTTAGGTGTATCTTTTTCCATGCGAAAACATTTTTGTTTCGTCCACTTATAAGTTCGGAACAAAATCGGGTATATACCAAGCCGAATGTTCCCAAAACCTCGTTCCCATGGTCCAAATGTTCTATATTGGCCTTAAACCTTCCCAGTTAAGCCTTGTCGATCTTGGAGTTTTAGATTCCAAAACAAGTGAGTTTCGTCCATTTCCAAGTTTGGACCAAAAACCGAGTAAATACCGAACGGACGGTCTGACATATATCTCGTTTTTACGGACGGAACGTTGTTTTTTCACCTTAGAATGCCCCGAGTTAAGTAATAGAGTGGCTAGTCTCTTAGGTGTATCGTTTTCCATGCGAAAACATGTGTGTTTCGTCCACTTATAAGTTCGGAAAAAAATCGAGTACATACCAAGCCGAATGTCCGGACAAAACCCCGTTCCCATGGTCCAAATGTTCAATATTGGCCTTAAACCGTCCAAGTTAAGCCTTGTCGATCTTGAGGTTATAGATTCCAAAATAAGTGATTTTCGTCTATTTCCAAGTTCGGACTGAAAATCTAGTAAATGCCGACCGAACGGACGGGCATAAATCTCATTTTTACGGACGAAACGTTGTTTTTTCACCTTAGAACGCCCCGAGTTAAGTAATGGAGTGGCTAGTCTCTTAGGTGTATCGTTTTCCATGCGAAAACATGTGTGTTTTGTCCACCTATAAGTTCGGAACAAAAATCGAGTACATACCAAGCCGAATGTCCGGATAAAACCCCGTTCCCATGGTCCAAATGTTCTATATTGGCCTTAAAACATCCCGGCTAAGCCTTCTGAATCTTGAGGTTTTAGATTCAAAAACGACTGAGTTTCGTCTATTTCCAAGTTCATACCGAAAACCGAGTAAATACCGACCGAACGGACAGACATAAATCTCGTTTTTACAGACGGAACGTTGTTTTTTCACCTTAGAACGCCCCGAGTTAAGTAATGGAATGGCTAGTCTCTTAGGTGTATCGTTTTCCATGCGAAAACACGTGTGTTTCGTCCACTTATAAGTTAGGAATAAAATCGAGTAAATACCAAGCCATTGTCCGGACAAAACCCTGTTCCCATGGTCCAAATGTTCTATATTGGCCTTAAAACGTCCCGGTTAAGCCTTGTCGATCTTGAAGTTTTAGATTCCAAAACAAGTGAGTTTCGTCTATTTCCAAGTTGGGACCGAAAATCGAGTAAATGCCAACCGAACGGATGGACGTAAATCTAGTTTTTACGGACGGAACGTTGTTAGTTTACCTTAGAACGCCCCGAGTTAAGTAATGGACTGGCTAGTCTCTTAGGTGTATCGTTTTCCATGCGAAAACATTTTTGTTTCGTCCACTTATAAGTTCGGAACAAAATCGAGTATATACCAAGCCGAATGTTCCCAAAACCCCGTTCCCATGGTCCAAATTTTCTATATTGGCCTTAAACCGTCCCAGTTAAGCCTTGTCGATCTTGGGGTTTTAGATACCAAAACAAGTGAGTTTCGTCCATTTCCAAGTTTGGACCGAAAACCGAGTAAATACCGACCGGACGGACTGACATAAATCTCGTTTTTAGGGACGGAACGTTGTTTTTTCACCTTAGAATGCCCCGAGTTAAGTAATAGAGTGGCTAGTCTCTTAGGTGTATCGTTTTCCATGCGAAAACATGTGTGTTTCGTCCATTTATAAGTTCGGAACAAATATCGAGTACATACCAAGCCGAATGTCTGGATAAAACCACGTTCCCGTGGTCCAAATGATCTATATTGGCCTTAAAACGTCCCGGCTAAGCCTTGTGAATCTTTAGGTTTTAGATTCCAAAACGAGTGAGTTTCGTCTATTTCCAAGTTAACACTGAAAACTGAGTAAATGCCGACCGAACAGACGGACATAAATCCCGTTTTTACGGTCAGAATGTTGTTTTTTCACCTTAAAACGCCCCGAGTTAAGTAATGGACTGGCTAGTCTCTTAGGTGTATCGTTTTCCATGCGAAAACATGTGTGTTTCGTCCACTTATAAGTTCGGAACAAAAATCCAGTACATACCAAGCCGAATGTCCGGATAAAACCCCGTTCCCATGGTCCAAATGTTCTATATTGGCCTTAAAACGTCCCGGCTAAGCCTTGTGAATCTTGAGGTTTTAGATTCAAAAACGACTGAGTTTCGTCTATTTGCAAGTTCATACCGAAAACCGAGTAAATACCGACCGAACGGACAGACATAAATCTCGTTTTTACAGACGGAACGTTGTTTTTTCACCTTAGAACGATCCGAGTTAATTAATTGAGTGGCTAGTCTCTTAGGTGTATCGTTTTCCATGCGAAACATGTGTGTTTCGTCCACTTATAAGTTCGGAACAAAATCGAGTAAATACCAAGCCATTGTCTGGACAAAACCCCGTTCCCATGGTCCAAATGTTCTATATTGGCCTTAAAACGTCCCGGTTAAGCCTTGTCGATCTTGAAGTTTTAGATTCCAAAACAAGTGAGTTTCGTCCATTTCTAAGTTCAGACCGAAAACCGAGTAAATGCCGACCGAACGGACGGACATAAATTTTGTTTATACGGACAGAAGGTTGTTTTTTCACCTTTGAACGATCCGAGTTAAGTAATGGAGTGGCTAGTCTCTTAGGTGTATCGTTTTCCATGCGAAAACATGTGTGTTTCGTCCACTTATAAGTTCGGAACAAAAATCGAATACATACCAAGCCGAATGTCCGGATAAAACCCCGTTCCCATGGTCCAAATGCTCTATATTGGCCTTAAAACGTCCCTGCTAAGCCTTGTGAATCTTGAGGTTTTAAATTCAAAAACGACTGAGTTTCGTCTATTTCTAAGTTCAGACCGAAAACCGAGTAAATACCGACCGAACGGACGGACATATATCTCGTTTTTACTGACGGAACGTTGTTTTTTCACCTTAGAACGCCCCGAGTTAAGTAATGGAGTGGCTAGTCTCTTAGGTGTATCGTTTTCCATGCGAAAACATGTGTGTTTCGTCCACTTATAAGTTCGGAACAAAAATCGAGTACATACCAAGCCCAATGTCCGGATAAAACACCGTTCCCATGGTCTAAATGTTTTATATTGGCCTTAAAACGTCCCGGCTAAGCCTTGTGAATCTTGAGGTTTTAGATTCCAAAACAAGTGAGTTTCGTCCATTTCTAAGTTCGAACTGAAAATCAAGTAAATGCCGACCGAATGGACGGACATAAATCTTTTTTTTACGGACGAAACGTTGTTTTTTCACCTTAGAACGCCCCGAGTTAAGCAATGGAGTTGGTAGTCTCTTAGGTGTATCGTTTTCCATGCGAAAACATGTGTGTTTTGTCCACTTATAAGTTCGGAACAAATCGAGTAAATACCAAGCCATTGTCCGGACAAAACCCCGTTCGCATGGTCCAAATGTTCTATATTGTCCTTAAACCTTCCCAGTTAAGCCTTGTCGATCTTGAGGTTTTAGATTCCAAAACAAGTGAGTTTCGTCCATTTCTAAGTTCAGACCCAAAACCGAGTAAATGCGACCGAACGGACAGACATAAATCTCGTTTTTACGGACAGAACGTTGTTTTTTCACCTAAGAACGCCCCGAGTTAAGTAATGGAGTGGCTAGTCTCTTAGGTGTATCGTTTTCCATGCGAAAACATTTTTGTTTCGTCCACTTATAAGTTCGAAACAAAATCGAGTACATACCAAGCCGAATGTCCGGACAAAACCCCGTTCCCATGGTCCAAATGTTCTATATTGGCCTTAAACCGTCCCAGTTAAGCCTTGTCGATCTTGAGGTTTTAGATTCCAAAACAAGTGAGTTTCGTCCATTTCCAAGTTCGGACCGAAAACTGAGTAACTGCCGACCGAACGGATGGACATAAATCTCGTTTTTACGGCGGAACGTTGTTTTTTCACCTTAGAACACCTCGAGTTAAGTAATGGACTGGCTAGTCTCTTAGGTGTATCGTTTACCATGTGAAAACATTCGTGTTTCGTCCACTTATAAGTTCGGAATAAAATCGAGTACATACCAAGCCGAATGTCCGGACAAAACCCCGTTCCCATGGTCCAAATGTTCTATATTGGCCTTAAACCGTCCCAGTTAAGCCTTGTCGATCTTGAGGTTTTAGATTCCAAAACAAGTGAGTTTCGTCCATTTCCAAGTTCGGACCGAAAACTGAGTAAATGCCGACCGAACGGATGGACATAAATCTCGTTTTTACGGCGGAACGTTGTTTTTTCACCTTAGAACACCCCGAGTTAAGTAATGGACTGGCTAGTCTCTTAGGCGTATCGTTTACCCTGTGAAAACATTCGTGTTTCGTCCACTTATAAGTTCGGAATAAAATCGAGTACATACCAAGCCGAATGTCCGGACAAAACCCCGTTCCCATGGTCCAAATGTTCTATATTGGCCTTAAACAATCCCAGTTAAGCCTTGTCCATCTTGAGGTTTTAGATTCCAAAACAAGTGAGTTTCGTCCATTTCGAAGTTCGGACCGAAAACCGAGTAAATACCGACCGAACGGAGGGACATAAATCTCGTTTTTACGGACGGAACGTTGTTTTTTCACCTTAGAACACCCGAGTTATGTAATGGACTGGCTAGTCTCTTAGGTGTATCGTTTTCCATGCGAAAACATTTATGTTTCGTCCACTTATAAGTTCGGAACAAAAATCGAGTACATACCAAGCCGAATGTCGGATAAATCCCCGTTCCCTTGGTCCAAATGTTCTATATTGGCCATAAAACGTCCCGGCTAAGCCTTGTGAATCTTGAGGTTTTAGATTCCAAAACAAGTGAGTTTCGTCTATTTCCAAGTTCAGACCGAAAACCGAGAAAATGCAGACCGAACAGACGGACATAAATCTCGTTTTTACGGACAGAACGTTGTTTTTTCACCTTAGAACACCCCGAGTGAAGTAATGGAGTGGCTTAGTCTCTTAGGTGTATCGTTTTCTATGCGAAAACATGCGTGTTTCGTCCACTTATTAGTTGGGAACAAAATCGAGTACATACCAAGCCGAATGTCCGGACAAAACCCCGTTCCCATGGTCAAAATGTTCTATATTGGCCTTAAACCGTCCCAGTTAAGCCTTGTCGATGTTGAGGTTTTAGATTCCAAAACAAGTGAGTTTCGTCCATTTCCAAGTTCGGACCGAAAACCGAGTAAATGTCGACCGAACGGATGGACATAAATCTCGTTCTTACGGACAGAACGTTGTTTTTTCACCTTAGAACACCCCGACTTAAGTAATAGACTGGCTAGTCTCTTAGGTGTATCGTTTTCCATGCGAAAACATTTGGGTTTCGTCCACTTATAAGTTCGGAATAAAATCGAGTACATACCAAGCCGAATGTCCGGACAAAACCCCGTTCCCAGGGTCCAAATGTTCTATATTGGCCTTAAACCGTCCCAGTTAAGCCTTGTCCATCTTGAGGTTTTAGATTCCAAAACAAGTGAGTTTCGTCCATTTCCAACTTCGGACCGAAAACCGAGTAAATAACGACCGAACGGACGGACATAAATCTCGTTTTTTAGGACAGAACGTTGTTTTTTCACCTTAGAACGCCCCGAGTTAAGTAATGGACTAGCTAGTCTCTTAGGTGTGTCCTTTTCCATGCGAAAACGTGTGTGTTTCGTCCACTTATAAGTTCAGAACAAAAATCGAGTACATACCAAGCCGAATGTCCGGACAAAACCCCGTTCCCAGGGTCCAAATGTTCTATATTGGCCTTAAACCGTCCCAGTTAAGCCTTGTCCATCTTGAGGTTTTAGATTCCAAAACAAGTGAGTTTCGTCCATTTCCAAGTTCGGACCGAAAACCGAGTAAATAACGACCGAACGGACGGACATAAATCTCGTTTTTTAGGACAGAACGTTGTTTTTTCACCTTAGAACGCCCCGAGTTAAGTAATGGACTAGCTAGTCTCTTAGGTGTGTCCTTTTCCATGCGAAAACGTGTGTGTTTCGTCCACTTATAAGTTCAGAACAAAAATCGAGTACATACCAAGCCGAATGTCCGGACAAAACCCCGTTCCCATGGTCCAAATGTTCTATATTGGCCTTAAACCGTCCCAGTTAAGCCTTGTCGATGTTGAGGTTTTATATTCCAAAACAAGTGAGTTTCGTCCATTTCCAAGTTCGGACCGAAAACCGAGTAAATGCCGACCGAACGGATGGACATAAATCTCGTTTTTACGGCGGAACGTTGTTTTTTCACCTTAGAACACCCCGAGTTAAGAAATGGACTGGCTAGTCTCTTAGGTGTATCGTTTACCATGTGAAAACATTCGTGTTTCGTCCACTTATAAGTTCGGAATAAAATCGAGTACATACCAAGCCGAATGTCCGGACAAAACCCCGTTCCCATGGTCCAAATGTTCTACATTGGCCTTAAACCAACCCAGTTAAGCCTTGTCCATCTTGAGGTTTTAGATTCCAAAACAAGTGAGTTTCGTCCATTTCCAAGTTCGGACCGAAAACCGAGTAAATACCGACCGAACGGACGGACATAAATCTCGTTTTTACGGACGGAACGTTGTTTTTTCACCTTAGAACACCCGAGTTATGTAATGAACTGGCTAGTCTCTTAGGTGTATCATTTTCCATGCGAAAACATTTATGTTTCGTCCACTTATAAGTTCGGAACAAAAATCGAGTACATACCAAGCCGAATGTCCGGATAAAACCCCGTTCCCTTGGTCCAAATGTTCTATATTGGCCATAAAACGTCCAGGCTAAGCGTTGTGAATCTTGAGGTTTTAGATTCCAAAACAAGTGAGTTTCGTCTATTTCCAAGTTCAGACCGAAAACCAAGAAAATGCCGACCGAACAGACGGACATAAATCTCGTTTTTACGGACAGAACGTTGTTTTTTCACCTTAGAACGCCCCGAATTAAGTAATGGAGTGGCTTAGTCTCTTAGGTGTATCGTTTTCCATGCGAAAACATGCGTGTTTCGTCCACTTATTAGTTCGGAACAAAATCGAGTACATACCAAGCCGAATGTCCGGACAAAACCCCGTTCCCATGGTCAAAATGTTCTATATTGGCCTTAAACCGTCCCAGTTAAGCCTTGTCGATGTTGAGGTTTTAGATTCCAAAACAAGTGAGTTTCGTCCATTTCCAAGTTCGGACAGAAAACCGAGTAAATGCCGACCGAACGGATGGACATAAATCTCGTTTTTACGGACGGAACGTTGTTTTTTCACCTTAGAACACCCCGAGTTAAGTAATGGACTGGCTAGTCTCTTAGGTGTATCGTTTACCATGTATAAACATTTGTGTTTCGTCCACTTATAAGTTCGGAATAAAATCGAGTACATACCAAGCCGAATGTCCGGACAAAACCCCGTTCCCATGGTCCAAATGTTCTATATTGGCCTTAAACCGTCCCAGTTAAGCCTTGTCCATCTTGAGGTTTTAGATTCCAAAACAAGTAAGTTTCGTCAATTTTCAAGTTCGGACCGAAAACCGAGTAAATACCGACCGAACGGACGGACATAAATCTCGTTTTTACGGACGGAACCTTATTTTTTCACCTTAGAACGCCCCGAGTTAAGTAATGGACTAGCTAGTCTCTTAGGTGTGTCGTTTTCCATGCGAAAACGTGTGTGTTTCGTCCACTTATAAGTTCGGAACAAAAATCGAGTACATACCAAGCCGAATGTCCGGATAAAACCCAGTTCCCATGGTCCAAATGTTCTATATTGGCCTTAAACCGTCCCAGTTAAGCCTTGTCGATGTTGAGGTTTTAGATTCCAAAATAAGTGAGTTTCGTCCATTTCCAAGTTCGGACCGAAAACCGAGTAAATGCCGACCGAACGGATGGACATAAATCTCGTTTTTACGGACGGAACATTGTTTTTTCACCTCAGAACACCCCGAGTTAAGTAATGGACTGGCTAGTCTCTTAGGTGCATCGTTTTCCATGCGAAAACATTTGTGTTTCGTCCACTTATAAGTTCGGAATAAAATCGAGTACATACCAAGCCGATGTTCGGACAAAACCCCGTTCCCATGGTCCAAATGTTCTATATTGGCCATAAACCGTCCCAGTTAAGCCTTGTCCATCTTGAGGTTATAGATTCCAAAACAAGTGAGTTTCGTCCATTTCCTAGTTCGGACCGAAAACCGAGTAAATACCGACCGAACGTACGGACATAAATCTCGTTTTTACGGACGGAACCTTATTTTTTCACCTTAGAACGCCCCGAGTTAAGTAATGGACTAGCTAGTCTCTTAGGTGTGTCGTTTTCCATGCGAAAACGTGTGTGTTTCGTCCACTTATAAGTTCGGAACAAAAATCGAGTACATACCAAGCCGAATGTCCGGATAAAACCCAGTTCCCATGGTCCAAATGTTCTATATTGGCCATAAAACGTCCCGGCTAAGCCTTGTGAATCTTGAGGTTTTAGATTCCAAAACAAGTGAGTTTCGTCTATTTCCAAGTTCAGACCGAAAACCGAGTAAATGCCGACCAAATGGATGGTCATAAATCTCGTTTTTACGGACGGAACGTTGTTTTTTCACCTTAGAACACCCCGAGTTAAGTAATGGACTGGCTAGTCTCTTAGGTGTATCGTTTTCCATGCGAAAACATTTGTGTTTCGTCCACTTATAAGTTCGGAATAAAATCGAGTACATACCAAGCCGAATGTCCGGACAAAACCCCGTTCCCATGGTCCAAATGTTCTATATTGGCCTTAAACCGTCCCAGTTAAGCCTTGTCCATCTTGAGGTTTTAGATTCCAAAACAAGTGAGTTTCGTCCATTTCCAACTTCGGACCGAAAACCGAGTAAATACCGACCGAACGGACGGACATAAATCTCGTTTTTAAGGACAGAACGTTGTTTTTTCACCTTAGAACGCCCCGAGTTAAGTAATGGACTAGCTAGTCTATTAGGTGTGTCCTTTTCCATGCGAAAACGTGTGTGTTTCGTCCACTTATAAGTTCGGAACAAAAATCGAGTACATACCAAGCCGAATGTCCGGACAAAACCCCGTTGCCATGGTCCAAATGTTCTATATTGGCCTTAAACCGTCCCAGTTAAGCCTTGTCGATGTTGAGGTTTTAGATTCCAGAACAAGTGAGTTTCGTCCATTTCCAAGTTCGGACAGAAAACCGAGTAAATGCCGACCGAACGGATGGACATAAATCTCGTTTTTACGGACGGAACGTTGTTTTTTCACCTTAGAACACCCCGAGTTAAGTAATGGACTGGCTAGTCTCTTAGGTGTATCGTTTACCATGTATAAACATTTGTGTTTCGTCCGCTTATAAGTTCGGAATAAAATCGAGTACATACCAAGCCGATGTTCGGACAAAACCCCGTTCCCATGGTCCAAATGTTCTATATTGGCCATAAACCGTCCCAGTTAAGCCTTGTCCATCTTGAGGTTTTAGATTCCAAAACAAGTGAGTTTCGTCCATTTCCAAGTTCGGACCGAAAACCGAGTAAATACCGACCGAACGGACGGACATAAATCTCGTTTTTACGGACGGAACGTTGTTTTTTCACCTTAGAACACCCGAGTTATGTAATGGACTTGCTAGTCTCTTAGGTGTATCGTTTTCCATGCGAAAACATGTATGTTTCGTCCACTTATAAGTTCGGAACAAAAATCGAGTACATACCAAGCCGAATGTCCGTATAAAAACCCGTTCCCTTGGTCCAAATGTTCTATATTCGCCATAAAACGTCCCGGCTAAGCCTTGTGAATCTTGAGGTTTTAGATTCCAAAACAAGTGAGTTTCGTCTATTTCCAAGTACAGACCGAAAACCGAGAAAATGCCGACCGAACAGACGGACATAAATCTCGTTTTTACGGACAGAACGTTGTTTTTTCACCTTAGAACGCCCCGAATTAAGTAATGGAGTGGCTTAGTCTCTTAGGTGTATCGTTTTCCATGCGAAAACATGCGTGTTTCGTCCACTTGTTAGTTCGGAACAAAATCGAGTACATACCAAGCCGAATGTCCGGACAAAACCCCGTTCCCATGGTCAAAATGTTCTATATTGGCCTTAAACCGTCCCAGTTAAGCCTTGTCGATGTTGAGGTTTTAGATTCCAAAACAAGTGAGTTTCGTCCATTTCCAAGTTCGGACCGAAAACCGAGTAAATGCCGACCGAACGGATGGACATAAATCTCGTTCTTACGGACAAAACTTTGTTTTTTCACCTTAGAACACCCCGAGTTAAGTAATGGACTGGCTAGTCTCTTAGGTGTATCGTTTTCCATGCAAAAACATTTGTGTTTCGTCCACTTATAAGTTCGGAATAAAATCGAGTACATACCAAGCCGAATGTCCGGACAAAACCCCGTTCCCATGGTCCAAATGTTCTATATTGGCCTTAAACCGTCCCAGTTAAGCCTTGTCCATCTTGAGGTTTTAGATTCCAAAACAAGTGAGTTTCGTCCATTTTCAAGTTCGGACCGAAAACCGAGTAAATACCGACCGAACGGACGGACATAAATCTCGTTTTTACGGACGGAACCTTATTTTTTCACCTTAGAACGCCCCGAGTTAAGTAATGGACTAGCTAGTCTCTTAGGTGTGTCGTTTTCCATGCGAAAACGTGTGTGTTTCGTCCACTTATAAGTTCGGAACAAAAATCGAGTACATACCAAGCCGAATGTCCGGATAAAACCCAGTTCCCATGGTCCAAATGTTCTATATTGGCCATAAAACGTCCCGGCTAAGCCTTGTGAATCTTGAGGTTTTAGATTCCAAAACAAGTGAGTTTCGTCTATTTCCAAGTTCAGACCGAAAACCGAGTAAATGCCGACCAAATGGATGGACATAAATCTCGTTTTTACGGACGGAACGTTGTTTTTTCACCTTAGAACACCCCGAGTTAAGTAATGGACTGGCTAGTCTCTTAGGTGTATCGTTTTCCATGCGAAAACATGTATGTTTCGTCCACTTATAAGTTCGGAACAAAAATCGAGTACATACCAAGCCGAATGTCCGTATAAAAACCCGTTCCCTTGGTCCAAATGTTCTATATTGGCCATAAAACGTCCCGGCTAAGCCTTGTGAATCTTGAGGTTTTAGATTCCAAAACAAGTGAGTTTCGTCTATTTCCAAGTACAGACCGAAAACCGAGAAAATGCCGACCGAACAGACGGACATAAATCTCGTTTTTACGGACAGAACGTTGTTTTTTCACCTTAGAACGCCCCGAGTTAAGTAATGGACTGGCTAGTCTCTTAGGTGTATCGTTTTCCATGCGAAAACATTTGTGTTTCGTCCACTTATAAGTTCGGAATAAAATCGAGTACATACCAAGCCGAATGTCCGGACAAAACCCCGTTCCCATGGTCCAAATGTTTTATATTGGCCTTAAACCGTCCCAGTTAAGCCTTGTCCATCTTGAGGTTTTAGATTCCCAAACAAGTGAGTTTCGTCCATTTCCAAGTTCGGACCGAAAACCGAGTAAATACCGACCGAACGGACGGACATAAATCTCGTTTTTAAGGACAGAAAGTTGTTTTTTCACCTTAGAACGCCCCGAGTTAAGTAATGGACTAGCTAGTCTCTTAGGTGTGTCCTTTTCCATGCGAAAACGTGTGTGTTTCGTCCACTTATAAGTTCGGAACAAAAATCAAGTACATACCAAGCCGAATGTGCGGACAAAACCCCGTTGCCATGGTCCAAATGTTCTATATTGGCCTTAAACCGTCCCAGTTAAGCCTTGTCGATGTTGAGGTTTTAGATTCCAAAACAAGTGAGTTTCGTCCATTTCCAAGTTCGGACAGAAAACCGAGTAAATGCCGACCGAACGGATGGACATAAATCTCGTTTTTACGGACGGAACGTTGTTTTTTCACCTTAGAACACCCCGAGTTAAGTAATGGACTGGCTAGTCTCTTAGGTGTATCGTTTACCATGTATAAACATTTGTGTTTCGTCCACTTATAAGTTCGGAATAAAATCGAGTACATACCAAGCCGATGTTCGGACAAAACCCCGTTCCCATGGTCCAAATGTTCTATATTGGCCATAAACCGTCCCAGTTAAGCCTTGTCCGTCTTGAGGTTTTAGATTCCAAAACAAGTGAGTTTCGTCCATTTCCAAGTTCGGACCGAAAACCGAGTAAATACCGACCGAACGGACGGACATAAATCTCGTTTTTACGGACGGAACGTTGTTTTTTCACCTTAGAACACCCGAGTTATGTAATGGACTTGCTAGTCTCTTAGGTGTATCGTTTTCCATGCGAAAACATGTATGTTTCTTCCACTTATAAGTTCGGAACAAAAATCGAGTACATACCAAGCCGAATGTCCGTATAAAAACCCGTTCCCTTGGTCCAAATGTTCTATATTGGCCATAAAACGTCCCGGCTAAGCCTTTTGAATCTTGAGGTTTTAGATTCCAAAACAAGTGAGTTTCGTCTATTTCCAAGTACAGACCGAAAACCGAGAAAATGCCGACCGAACAGACGGACATAAATCTCGTTTTTACGGACAGAACGTTGTTTTTTCACCTTAGAACGCCCCGAATTAAGTAATGGAGTGGCTTAGTCTCTTAGGTGTATCGTTTTCCATGCGAAAACATGCGTGTTTCGTCACCTTGTTAGTTCGGAACAAAATCGAGTACATACCAAGCCGAATGTCCGGACAAAACCCCGTTCCCATGGTCAAAATGTTCTATATTGGCCTTAAACCGTCCCAGTTAAGCCTTGTCGATGTTGAGGTTTTAGATTCCAAAACAAGTGAGTTTCGTCCATTTCCAAGTTCGGACCGAAAACCGAGTAAATGCCGACCGAACGGATGGACATAAATCTCGTTCTTACGGACAGAACGTTGTTTTTTCACCTTAGAACACCCCGAGTTAAGTAATGGACTGGCTAGTCTCTTAGGTGTATCGTTTTCCATGCGAAAACATTTGTGTTTCGTCCACTTATAAGTTCGGAATAAAATCGAGTACATACCAAGCCGAATGTCCGGACAAAACCCCGTTCCCATGGTCCAAATGTTCTATATTGGCCTTAAGCCGTCCCAGTTAAGCCTTGTCCATCTTGAGGTTTTAGATTCCAAAACAAGTGAGTTTCGTCCATTTTCAAGTTCGGACCGAAAACCGAGTAAATACCGACCGAACGGACGGACATAAATCTCGTTTTTACGGACGGAACCTTATTTTTTCACCTTAGAACTCCCCGAGTTAAGTAATGGACTAGCTAGTCTCTTAGGTGTGTCGTTTTCCATGCGAAAACGTGTGTGTTTCGTCCACTTATAAGTTCGGAACAAAAATCGAGTACATACCAAGCCGAATGTCCGGATAAAACCCAGTTCCCATGGTCCAAATGTTCTATATTGGCCATAAAACGTCCCGGCTAAGCCTTGTGAATCTTGAGGTTTTAGATTCCAAAACAAGTGAGTTTCGTCTATTTTCAAGTTCAGACCGAAAACCGAGTAAATGCCGACCAAATGGATGGACATAAATCTCGTTTTTACGGACGGAACGTTGTTTTTTCACCTTAGAACACCCCGAGTTAAGTAATGGACTGGCTAGTCTCTTAGGTGTATCGTTTTCCATGCGAAAACATTTGTGTTTCGTCCACTTATAAGTTCGGAATAAAATCGAGTACATACCAAGCCGAATGTCCGGACAAAACCCCGTTCCCATGGTCCAAATGTTCTATATTGGCCTTAAACCGTCCCAGTTAAAGCCTTGTCCATCTTGAGGTTTTAGATTCCAAAACAAGTGAGTTTCGTCCATTTCCAAGTTCGGACCGAAAACCGAGTAAATACCGACCGAACGGACGGACATAAATCTCGTTTTTAAGGACAGAACGTTGTTTTTTCACCTTAGAACGCCCCGAGTTAAGTAATGGACTAGCTAGTCTCTTAGGTGTGTCCTTTTCCATGCGAAAACGTGTGTGTTTCGTCCACTTATAAGTTCGGAACAAAAATCGAGTACATACCAAGCCGAATGTCCGGACAAAACCCCGTTGCCATGGTCCAAATGTTCTATATTGGCCTTAAACCGTCCCAGTTAAGCCTTGTCGATGTTGAGGTTTTAGATTCCAAAACAAGTGAGTTTCGTCCATTTCCAAGTTCGGACAGAAAACCGAGTAAATGCCGACCGAACGGATGGACATAAATCTCGTTTTTACGGACGGAACGTTGTTTTTTCACCTTAGAACACCCCGAGTTAAGTAATGGACTGGCTAGTCTCTTAGGTGTATCGTTTACCATGTATAAACATTTGTGTTTCGTCCACTTATAAGTTCGGAATAAAATCGAGTACATACCAAGCCGATGTTCGGACAAAACCCCGTTCCCATGGTCCAAATGTTCTATATTGGCCATAAACCGTCCCAGTTAAGCCTTGTCCATCTTGAGGTTTTAGATTCCAAAACAAGTGAGTTTCGTCCATTTCGAAGTTCGGACCGAAAACCGAGTAAATAACGACCGAACGGACGGACATAAATCTCGTTTTTACGGATGGAACGTTGTTTTTTCACCTTAGAACACCCGAGTTATGTAATGGACTTGCTAGTCTCTTAGGTGTATCGTTTTCCATGCGAAAACATGTATGTTTCGTCCACTTATAAGTTCGGAACAAAAATCGAGTACATACCAAGCCGAATGTCCGTATAAAAACCCGTTCCCTTGGTCCAAATGTTCTATATTGGCCATAAAACGTCCCGGCTAAGCCTTGTGAATCTTGAGGTTTTAGATTCCAAAACAAGTGAGTTTCGTCTATTTCAAAGTACAGACCGAAAACCGAGAAAATGCCGACCGAACAGACGGACATAAATCTTGTTTTTACGGACAGAACGTTGTTTTTTCACCTTAGAACGCCCCGAGTTAAGTAATGGACTGGCTAGTCTCTTAGGTGTATCGTTTTCCATGCGAAAACATTTGTGTTTCGTCCACTTATAAGTTCGGAATAAAATCGAGTACATACCAAGCCGAATGTCCGGACAAAACCCCGTTCCCATGGTCCAAATGTTCTATATTGGCCTTAAACCGTCCCAGTTAAGCCTTGTCCATCTTGAGGTTTTAGATTCCAAAACAAGTGAGTTTCGTCCATTTCCAAGTTCGGACCGAAAACCGAGTAAATACCGACCGAACGGACGGACATAAATCTCGTTTTTAAGGACAGAACGTTGTTTTTTCACCTTAGAACGCCCCGAGTTAAGTAATGGACTAGCTAGTCTCTTAGGTGTGTCCTTTTCCATGCGAAAACGTGTGTGTTTCGTCCACTTATAAGTTCGGAACAAAAATCGAGTACATACCAAGCCGAATGTGCGGACAAAACCCCGTTGCCATGGTCCAAATGTTCTATATTGGCCTTAAACCGTCCCAGTTAAGCCTTGTCGATGTTGAGGTTTTATATTCCAAAACAAGTGAGTTTCGTCCATTTCCAAGTTCGGACAGAAAACCGAGTAAATGCCGACCGAACGGATGGACATAAATCTCGTTTTTACGGACGGAACGTTGTTTTTTCACCTTAGAACACCCCGAGTTAAGTAATGGACTGGCTAGTCTCTTAGGTGTATCGTTTACCATGTATAAACATTTGTGTTTCGTCCACTTATAAGTTCGGAATAAAATCGAGTACATACCAAGCCGATGTTCGGACAAAACCCCGTTCCCATGGTCCAAATGTTCTATATTGGCCATAAACCGTCCCAGTTAAGCCTTGTCCATCTTGAGGTTTTAGATTCCAAAACAAGTGAGTTTCGTCCATTTCCAAGTTCGGACCGAAAACCGAGTAAATACCGACCGAACGGACGGACATAAATCTCTTTTTTACGGACGGAACGTTGTTTTTTCACCTTAGAACACCCGAGTTATGTAATGGACTTGCTAGTCTCTTAGGTGTATCGTTTTCCATGCGAAAACATGTATGTTTCGTCCACTTATAAGTTCGGAACAAAAATCGAGTACATACCAAGCCGAATGTCCGTATAAAAACCCGTTCCCTTGGTCCAAATGTTCTATATTGGCCATAAAACGTCCCGGCTAAGCCTTGTGAATCTTGAGGTTTTAGATTCCAAAACAAGTGAGTTTCGTCTATTTCCAAGTACAGACCGAAAACCGAGAAAATGCCGACCGAACAGACGGACATAAATCTCGTTTTTACGGACAGAACGTTGTTTTTTCACCTTAGAACGCCCTAAGTTAAGTAATGGACTGGCTAGTCTCTTAGGTGTATCGTTTACCATGTGAAAACATTTGTGTTTCATCCACTTATAAGTTCGGAATAAAATCGAGTACATACCAAGCCGAATGTCCGGACAAAACCCCGTTCCCATGGTCAAAATGTTCTATATTGGCCTTAAACCGTCCCAGTTAAGCCTTGTCGATGTTGAGGTTTTAGATTCCAAAACAAGTGAGTTTCGTCCATTTCCTAGTTCGGACCGAAAACCGAGTAAAACCGACCGAACGGACGGACATAAATCTCGTTTTTACGTACGGAACGTTGTTTTTTCACCTTAGAACACCCGAGTTATGTAATGGACTGGCTAGTCTCTTAGGTGTATCGTTTTCCATGCGAAAACATGTGTGTTTCGTCAACTTATAAGTTCGGAACAAAATCGAGTACATACCAAGCCCAATGTCCGGACAAAACCCCGTTACCATGGTCCAAATGTTCTATATTGGCCTTAAACCGTACCAGTTAAGCCTTGTCGATCTTGAGGTTTTAGATTCCAAAACAAGTGAGTTTCGTCCATTTCCAAGTTCGGACCGAAAACCGAGTAAATGCCGACCGAACGGATGGACATAAATCTCGTTTTTACAGACGGAACGTTGTTTTTTCACCTTAGAACACCCCGAGTTAAGTAATGGACTGGCTAGTCTCTTTGGAGTATCGTTTTCCATGCGAAAACATTTGTGTTTCGTCCACTTATAAGTTCAGAATAAAATCGAGTACATACCAAGCCGAATGTCCGGACAAAACCCCGTTCCCATGGTCCAATTGTTCTATATTGGCCTTAACCGTCGTAGTTAAGCCTTGTCCATCTTGAGGTTTTAGATTCCAAAACAAGTGAGTTTCGTCCATTTCCAAGTTCGGACCGAAAACCGAGTAAATACCTACCGAACGGACGGACATAAATCTCGTTTTTACGGACAGAACGTTGTTTTTTCACCTTAGAACGCCCCGAGTTAAGTAATGGACTAGCTAGTCTCTTAGGTGTGTCGTTTTCCATGCGAAAACGTGTGTGTTTCGTCCACTTATAAGTTCAGAACAAATATCGAGTACATACCAAGCCGAATGTCCAGATAAAACCCCTTTCCCATGGTCCAAATGTTCTATATTGGCCTTAAACCGTCCCGGCTAAGCGTTATGAATCTTGAGGTTTTAGATTCCAAAACAAGTGAGTTTCGTACATTTCCAAGTTCGGACCGAAAACCGAGTAAATGCCGACCAAACTGACGGACATAAATCTCGTTTTTACGGACGGAACGTTGTTTTTTCACCTTAGAACGCCCCGAGTTAATTAATGGACTAGCTAGTCTCTTAGGTGTGTCGTTTTCCATGCGAAAACATTGGTTTTTCGTCCACTTATAAGTTCGGAACAAAAATCGAGTACATACCAACCCGAATGTCCGGATAAAACCCCGTTCCCATGGTCCAAATGTTCTATATTGGCAATAAAACGTCCCGGCTAAGCCTTGTGAATTTTGACGTTTTAGATTCCAAAACAAGTGAGTTTCGTCCATTTCCAAGTTCGGACCGAAAACCGAGTAAATGCCGACCGAACTGACGGACATAAATCTTGTTTTTACGGACGGAACGTTGTTTTTTCACCTTAGAACGCCCTGAGTTAAGTAATGGACTAGCTAGTCTCTTAGGTATGTCGTTTTCCATGCGAAAACGTGTGTGTTTCGTCCACTTATAAGTTCGGAAAAAAAATCGAGTACATACCAAGCCGAATGTCCGGACAAAATCCCGTTCCTATGGTCCAAATGTTCTATATTGGCCTTAAACCGTCCCAGTTAAGCCTTGTCCATCTTGAGGTTTTAGATTCCAAAACAAGTGAGTTTCGTCCATTTCCAAGTTCGGACCGAAAACCGAGTAAATACCGACCGAACGGACGGACATAAATCTCGTTTTTACGGACAAAACGTTGTTTTTTCACCTTAGAACGCCCCGAGTTATGTAATGGACAGGCTAGTCTCTTAGGTGTATCGTTTTCCATGCGAAAACATGTGTGTTTCGTCAACTTATAAGTTCGGAACAAAATCGAGTACATACCAAGCCCAATGTCCGGACAAAACCCCGTTACCATGGTCCAAATGTTCTATATTGGCCTTAAACCTTACCAGTTAAGCCTTGTCGATCTTGAGGTTTTAGATTCCAAAACAAGTGAGTTTCGTCCATTTCCAAGTTCGGACCGAAAACCGAGTAAATGCCGACCGAACGGATGGACATAAATCTCGTTTTTACGGATGGAACCTTGTTTTTTCACCTTAGAACACCCCGAGTTAAATAATGGACTCGCTAGTCTCTTAGGTGTATCGTTTTCCATGCGAAAACATTTGTGTTTCGTCCACTTATAAGTTCGGAACAAAATTGAGTAAATAACAAGCCAAATGTCTGGACAAAACCCCGTTCCCATGGTACAAATGTTCTATATTGGCCTTAAAACGTCCCGGTTAAGCCTTGTCGATCTTGAAGTTTTAGATTCCAAAACAGGTGAGTTTCGTCCATTTCCAAGTTCGGACCGAAAACCGAGTAAATGCCGAACGAACGGAAAGACATAAATCTCGATTTTACGGACGAAACGTTGTTTTTTCACCATAGAACGCCCCGAGTTAAGTAATGGACTGGCTAGTCTCTTAGGTGTATCATTTTCCATGCGAAAACATGTGTGTTTCGTCCACTTATAAGTTCGGAACAAAAATCGAGTACATACCAAGCCGAATGTCCGGATAAAACCCCGTTCCCATGGTCCAAATGTTCTATATTGGCCTTAAACCATCCCAGTTAAGCCTTGTCGATGTTGAGGTTTTAGATTCCAAAACAAGTGAGTTTCGTCCGTTTCCCAGTTCGGACCGAAAACCGAGTAAATGCCGACCGAACGGATGGACATAAATCTCGTTTTTACGGACGGAACGTTGTTTTTTCACCTTAGAACACCCCGAGTTAAGTAATGGACTGGCTAGTCTCTTAGGTGTATCGTTTTCCATGCGAAAACATTTGTGTTTCGTCCACTTATAAGTTCGGAATAAAATCGGGTACATACCAAGCCGAATGTCCGGATAAAACCCCGTTCCCATGGTCCAAATGTTCTATATTGGCCTTAAACCGTCCCAGTTAAGCCTTGTCGATGTTGAGGTTTTAGATTCCAAAACAAGTGAGTTTCGTCCATTTCCAAGTTCGGACCGAAAACCGAGTAAATGCCGACCGAACGGAAGGATATAAATCTCGTTTTTACGGACGGAACGTTGTTTTTTCACCTTAGAACACCCCGAGTTAAGTAATGGACTGGCTAGTCTCTTAGGTGTATCGTTTTCCATGCGAAAACATTTGTGTTTCGTCCACTTATAAGTTCGGAATAAAATCGGGTACATACCAAGCCGAATGTCCGGATAAAACCCCGTTCCCATGGTCCAAATGTTCTATACTGGCCTTAAAACGTCCCGGTTAAGCCTTGTCCATCTTGAAGTTTTAGATTCCAAAACAGGTGAGTTTCGTCCATTTCCAAGTTCAGATCGAAAACCGAGTAAATGCCGAACGAACGGAAAGACATAAATCTCGATTTTACGGACGGAACGTTGTTTTTTCACCATAGAACGCCCCGAGTTAAGTAATGGACTGGCTAGTCTCTTAGGTGTATCGTTTTCCATGCGAAAACATGTGTGTTTCGTCCACTTATAAGTTCGGAACAAAAATCGAGTACATACCAAGCCGAATGTCCGGGTAAAACCCCGTTCCCATGGTCCAAATGTTCAATATTGGCCTTAAACCGCCCCAGTTAAGCCTTGTCGATATTGAGGTTTTAGATTCCAAAACAAGTGAGTTTTGCCCATTTCCCAGTTCGGAACGAAAACCGAGTAAATGCCGACCGAACGGATGGACATAAATCTCGTTTTTACGGACGGAACGTTGTTTTTTCACCATAGAACGCCCCGAGTTATGTAATGGACAGGCTAGTCTCTTAGGTGTATCGTTTTCCATGCGAAAACATGTGTGTTTCTTCCACTTATAAGTTCGGAACAAAAATCGAGTACATACGAAGTTGAATGTCCGGATAAAACCTCGTTCCCATGGTCCAAATGTTCTATATTGGCCTTAAACCATCCCAGTTAAGCCTTGTCGATCTTGAGGTTTTAGATTCACAAACAAGTGAGTTTCGTCCATTTCCAAGCTCAGACCGAAAACCGAGTAAATGCCGACCGAACGGATAGACATAAATTTTGTTTTTACCGACAGAACGTTATTTTTCCACCTTAGAACGCCCCGAGTTAAGTAATGGATTGGCTAGTCTCTTAGGTGTATCGTTTTCCATGCGAAAACATGTGTTTTTCGTCCACTTATAAGTTCGGAACAAAATCAAGTAAATACCAAGCCAAATGTCCGGACAAAACCCCGTTTCCACGGTCCAAATGTTCTATATTGGCCTTAAACCATACCAGTTAAGCCTTGTCGATCTTAATGTTTTAGATTCCAAAACAAGTGAGTTTCGTCCATTTCCAAGTTCGGACCGAAAACCGAGTAAATGCCGACCGAACGGAAGGACATAAATCTCGTTTTTACGGACAGAACGTTGTTTTTTCATCTTAGAACACCCCAAGTTAAGTAATGGACTGGCTAGTCTCTTAGGTGTATCGTTTTCCATAAGAAAACATTTGTGTTTCGTCCACTTATAAGTTCGGAACAAAATCGAGTACATACCAAGCCGAATGTCCGGACAAAACCCCGTTCCCATGGTCCAAATGTTCTATATTGGCCTTAAACCGTCCCAGTTAAGCCTTGTCGATCTTGAGGTTTTAAATTCCAAAACAAGTGAGTTTCGTCCATTTCCAAGTTCGGACCGAAAACCGAGTAAATCCCGACCGAACGGATGGACATAAATCTCGTTTCTACGGATGGAACGTTGTTTTTTCACCTTAGAACACCCCGAGTTAAGTAATGGACTGGCTAGTCTCTTCGGTGTATCGTTTTCCATGCAGCGAAAACATTTGTGTTTCGTCCACTTATAAGTTCGGAACAAAATCGAGTACATACCAAGCCCAATGTTCGAACAAAACCCCGTTCCCATGGTCCAAATGTTCTATATATGAATTAAACCGTCCCAGTTAAGCCTTGTCGATTTTGAGGTTTTAGATTCCAAAACAAGTGAGTTTCGTCCATTTCCCGGTTCGGACCGAAAACCGAGTAAATACCGACCGAACGGACGGATATAAATCTCGTTTTTACGGACGGAATATTATTTTCTCACCTTAAAACACCCCGAGTTAAGTAATGGACTAGCTAGTCTCTTAGGTGTATCGTTTTCCATGCGAAACATGTGTGTATCTTCCACTTATAAGTTCGGAACAAAAATGGAGTACATACCAAGCTGAATGTCCGGATAAAACCCCGTTCCCATGGTCCAAATGTTCCATATTAGCCTTAAAACGTCCCGGCTAAGCCTTGTCGAACTTGAGGTTATAGATTCCAAAACAAGTGAGTTTCGTCCATTTCTAAGTTCAGACCGAAACCGAGTAAATGCCGACCGAACGGACAGACATAAATTTTGTTTTTACCGACTGAACGTTGTTGTTTCACCTTATAACGCCCCGAGTTAAGTAATGGATTGGCTAGTCTCTTAGGTGTATCGTTTTCCATGCGAAAACATGTGTTTTTCGTCCACTTATAAGTTCGGAACAAAATCGAGTAAATACCAAGCCAAATGTCCGGACAAAACCCCGTTCCCATGGTCCAAATGTTCTATATTGGCCATAAAACGTCCCGGTTAAGTCTTGTCGATCTTGAAGTTTTAGTTAAAAAAACAAGTGAGTTTCATCCATTTCCAAGTTCGGACCGAAAACCGAGTAAATACCGACCGAACGAACGGACATATATCTAGCTTTTACGGACGGAACGTTGTTTTTTCACCTTGGAACGCCCCGAGTTAAGTAATGGACTGGCTAGTCTCTTAGGTGTATCGTTTTCCATGCGAAAACATTTTTGTTTCGTCCACTTATAAGTTCGGAACAAAATCGAGTACATACCAAGCCCAATGTCCGGACAAAACCCCGTTCCCATGGTCCAAATGTTCTATATTGGCCTTAAACCGTTCCAGTTCAGCCTTATCGATCTTGAGGTTTTAGATTCCAAAACAAGTGAGTTTCGTCCATTTCCAGGTTCGGACCAAAAACCGAGTAAATACCGACCGAACGGACGGATATAGATCTCGTTTTTACGGACGGAACGTTATTTTCTCTCCTTAAAATGCCCCGAGTTAAGTAATGGACTCGCTAGTCTCTTAGGTGTGTCGTTTTCCATGCGAAAACATGTGTGTTTCTTCCACTTATAAGTTCGGAATAAAAATCGAGTACATACCAAGCCGAATGTCCAGACTAAACCCCGTTCCCATGGTCCGAATGTTCTATATTGGCCTTAAAACGTCCCGGCTAAGCCTTGTCGATATTGAGGTTTTAGATTCCAAAACAAGTGAGTTTCGTCCATTTTTAAGTTCAGACCGGAAACCGAGTAAATGCCGACCGAACGGACAGACATAAATTTGGTTTTTACCGACTGAACGTTGTTGTTTCACCTTATAACGCCCCGAGTTAAGTAATGGATTGGCTAGTCTCTAAGGTTTATCGTTTTCCATGCGAAAACATGTGTTTTTCGTCCACTTATAAGTTCGGAACAAAATCGAGTAAATACCAAGCCAAATGTCCGGACAAAACCACGTTCCCATGGTCCAAATGTTCTATATTGGCCTTAAAACGTCCCGGTTAAGTCTTGTCGATCTTGAAGTTTTAGATTCCAAAACAAGTTAGTTTCGTCCATTTCCAAGTTCGGACCGAAAACCGAGTAAATGCTGACCAAACGGATGGACATAAGTCTCACTTTTACGGACGGAGCGTTGTTTTTTCACCTTAGAACGCCACGAGTTATGTAATGGACTGGCTACTCTCTTAGGTGATTCGTTTTCCATGCGAAAACATTTTTGTTTCGTCCACTTATAAGTTCGGAACAAAATCGAGTACATACCAAGCCCAATGTCCGGACAAAACCCCGTTCCCATGGTCCAAATGTTCTATATTGGCCTTAAACCGTCCCAGTTAAGCCTTGTCGATCTTGAGGTTTTAGATTCCAAAACAAGTGAGTTTCGTCGATTCCCAAGTTCGGACTGAAAACCGAGTAAATACCGACCGAACGAACGGACATATATCTCGTTTTTACGAACAGAACGTTGTTTTTTCACCTTAGAACTCCCCGAGTTAAGTAATGGAGTAGCTAGTCGCTTAGGTGTATCATTTTCCATGCGAAAACATGTGTGTTTCGTCTACGTATAAGTTCGGAACAAAATCGAGTAAATACCAAGCCAAATGTCCGGACAAAACCCCGTTCCCATGGTCCAAATGTTCTATATTGGCCTTAAAACGTCCCGGCTAAGCCTTGTCGATCTTGAGGTTTTAGATTCCAAAACAAGTGAGTTTCGTCCATTTCTAAGTTCAGACCGAAAACCGAGTAAATGCCGACCGAACGGACAGACATAAATTTTCTTTTTACCGACTGAACGTTGTTGTTTCACCTTATAACGCCCCGAGTTAAGTAATGGATTGGCTAGTCTCTTAGGTGTATCGTTTTCCATGCGAAAACATGTGTTTTTCATCCACTTATAAGTTCGGAACAAAATCGAGTAAATACCAAGCCAAATGTCCGGACAAAACCCCGTTCCCATGGTGCAAATGTTCTATATTGGCCATAAAACGTCCAGGTTAAGTCTTGTCGATCTTGAAGTTTTAGATTAAAAAACAAGTGAATTTCCATCCATTTCCAAGTTCGGACCGAAAACCGAGTAAATGCCGACCGAACGGATGGACATAAATCTAGCTTTTACGGACGGAACGTTGTTTTTTCACCTTAGAACGCCCCGAGTTAAGTAATGGACTGGCTAGTCTCTTAGGTGTATCGTTTTCCATGCGAAAACATTTTTGTTTCGTCCACTTATAAGTTCGGAACAAAATCGAGTACATACCAAGCCCAATGTCCGGACAAAACCCCGTTCCCATGGTCCAAATGTTCTATATTGGCCTTAAACCGTCCCAGTTAAGCCTTGTCGATCTTGAGGTGTTAGATTCCAAAACAAGTGAGTTTCGTCGATTCCCAAGTTCGGACTGAAAACCGAGTAAATACCGACCGAACGAACGGACATATATCTCGTTTTTACGAACAGAACGTTGTTTTTTCACCTTAGAACTCCCCGAGTTAAGTAATGGAGTAGCTAGTCTCTTAGGTGTATCATTTTCCATGCGAAAACATGTGTGTTTCGTCCACGTATAAGTTCGGAACAAAATCGAGTAAATACCAAGCCAAATGTCCGGACAAAACCCCGTTCCCATGGTCCAAATGTTCTATATTGGCCTTAAACCGTCCCAGTTAAGCCTTGTCGATCTTGAGGTTTTAGATGCCAAAACAAGTGAGTTTCGTCCATTTCCAGGTTCGGACCGAAAACCGAGTAAATACCGAACGAACGGACGGATATAAATCTCGTTTTTACGGACGGAACGTTATTTTCTCTCCTTAAAACGCCCCGAGTTAAGTAATGGACTCGCTAGTCTCTTAGGTGTGTTGTTTTCCATGCGAAAACATGTGTGTTTCTTCCACTTATAAGTTCGGAATAAAAATCGAGTACATACCAAGCCGAATGTCCGGATAAAACCCCGTTCCCATGGTCCAAATGTTCTATATTGGCCTTAAAACGTCCCGGCTAAGCCTTGTCGATCTTGAGGTTTTAGATTCCAAAACAATTGAGTTTCGTCCATTTCTAAGTTCAGACCGAAAACCGAGTAAATTCCGACCGAACGGACAAACATAAATTTTGTTTTTATCGACTGAACGTTGTTGTTTCACCTTATAACGCCCCGAGTTAAGTAATGGATTGGCTAGTCTCTTAGGTTTATCGTTTTCCATGCGAAAACATGTGTTTTTTGTCCACTTATAAGTTCGGAACAAAATCGAGTAAATACCAAGCCAAATGTCCGGACAAAACCATGTTCCCATGGTCCAAATATTCTATATTGGCCTTAAAACGTCCCGGTTAAGTCTTGTCGATCTTGAAGTTTTAGATTCCAAAACAAGTTAGTTTCGTCCATTTCCAAGTTCGGACCGAAAACCGAGTAAATGCCGACCAAACGGATGGACATAAATCTCACTTTTACGGACGGAACGTTGTTTTTTCACCTTAGAACGCCCCGAGTTAAGTAATGGACTGGCTAGTCTCTTAGTTGATTCGTTTTCCATGCGAAAACATTTTTGTTTCGTCCACTTATAAGTTCGGAACAAAATCGAGTACATACCAAGCCCAATGTCCGGACAAAACCCCGTTCCCATGGTCCAAATGTTCTATATTGGCCTTAAACCGTCCCAGTTAAGCCTTGTCGATCTTGAGGTTTTAGATTCCAAAACAAGTGAGTTTCGTCCATTTCCAAGTTCAGACCGAAAACCGAGTAAATGCCGACCGAACGGACGGATATAAATTTTGTTTTTACGGACAAAACCTTGTTTTTTCACCTTAGAACTCCCCGAGTTAAGTAATGGAGTAACTAGTTTCTTAGGTGTATCGTTTTCCATGCAAAAATATGTGTGTTTCGTCCACTAATAAGTTCTGAACAAAATCGAGTAAATACCAAGCCAAATGTCCAGACAAAACCCGGTTCCCATGGTCCAAATGTTCTATATTGGCCTTAAAACGTCCCGGTTAAGCCTTGTCGATCTTGAAGTTTTGGATTCCAAAACAAGTGAGTTTCGTCCATTTCCAAGTTCGGACCGAAAACCGAGTAAATGCTGACCGAACGGACGGACATAAATCTCGTTTTTACGGACGTAACGTTGTTTTTTCACCTTAGAATGCCCCGAGTTAAGTAATGGACTGGCTAGTCTCTTAGGTGTAGCGTTTTCCTTGCGAAAAATGTGTGTTTCGTCCACTTATAATTCGGAACAAAATCGAGTACATACCAAGCCGAATGTCCGGACAAAACCCCGTTCCCATGGTCCAAATGTTCTATATTGGCCTTAAACTGTCCCAGTTAAGCCTTGTCGATCTTGAGGTTTTAGATTCCAAAACAAGTGAGTTTCGTCCATTTCCAAGTTCGGACCGAAAAACGAGTAAATACCGACCGAACGGATGGACATAAATCTCGTTTTTACGGACGAACGTTGTTTTTTCACCTTAGAACGCCCCGAGTTAAGTAATGGAGTGGCTAGTCTCTTAGGTGTATCGTTTTCCATGCGAAAACATGTGTGTTTCGTCCACTTATAAGTTCGGAACAAAAATCGAGTACATACCAAGCCGAATGTCCGGATAAAAGCCCGTTCCCATGGTCCAAATGTTCTATATTGGCTTTAAATCGTCCCGGCTAAGTCTTGTCGAACCTGAGGTTTTAGATTCCAAAACAAGTGAGTTTCGTCCATTTCCAAGTTCGGACCGAAAACCGAGTAAATGCTGACCGAACGGACGGACATAAATCTCGTTTTTACGGACGTAACGTTGTTTTTTCACCTTAGAATGCCCCGAGTTAAGTAATGGACTGGCTAGTCTCTTAGGTGTATCGTTTTCCTTGCGAAAAATGTGTGTTTCGTCTTATAATTCGGAACAAAATCGAGTACATACCAAGCCGAATGTCCGGACAAAACCCCGTTCCCATGGTCCAAATGTTCTATATTGGCCTTAAACCGTCCCAGTTAAGCCTTGTCGATCTTGAGGTTTTAGATTCCAAAACAAGTGAGTTTCGTCCATTTCCAAGTTCGGACCGAAAAACGAGTAAATACCGACCGAACGAATGGACATAAATCTCGTTTTTACGGACGGAACGTTGTTTTTTCACCTTAGAACGCCCCGAGTTAAGTAATGGAGTGGCTAGTCTCTTAGGTGTATCGTTTTCCATGCGAAAACATGTGTGTTTCGTCCACTTATAAGTTCGGAACAAAAATCGAGTACATACCAAGCCGAATGTCCGGATAAAAGCCCGTTCCCATGGTCCAAATGTTCTATATTGGCTTTAAATCGTCCCGGCTAAGTCTTGTCGAACCTGAGGTTTTAGATTCCAAAACAAGTGAGTTTCGTCCATTTCCAAGTTTAGACCGAAAATCGAGTAAATGCCGACCGGACGGACGGACATAAATTTAGTTTTTACGGACAGAACGTTGTTTTTTCACCTTAGAACTCCCCGAGTTAAGTAATGGAGTAACTAGTTTCTTAGGTGTATCGTTTTCCATGCAAAAATATGTGTGTTTCGTCCACTAATAAGTTCTGAACAAAATCGAGTAAATACCAAGCCAAATGTCCTGACAAAACCCGGTTCCCATGGTCCAAATGTTCTATATTGGCCTTAAAACGTCCCAGTTAAGCCTTGTCGATCTTGAAGTTTTGGATTCCAAAACAAGTGAGTTTCGTCCATTTCCAAGTTCGGACCGAAAACCGAGTAAATGCTGACCGAACGGACGGACATAAATCTCGTTTTTACGGACGTAACGTTGTTTTTTCACCTTAGAATGCCCCGAGTTAAGTAATGGACTGGCTAGTCTCTTAGGTGTATCGTTTTCCTTGCGAAAAATGTGTGTTTCGTCTTATAATTCGGAACAAAATCGAGTACATACCAAGCCGAATGTCCGGACAAAACCCCGTTCCCATGGTCCAAATGTTCTATATTGGCCTTAAACCGTCCCAGTTAAGCCTTGTCGATCTTGAGGTTTTAGATTCCAAAACAAGTGAGTTTCGTCCATTTCCAAGTTCGGACCGAAAAACGAGTAAATACCGACCGAACAGATGGACATAAATCTCGTTTTTACGGACGGAACGTTGTTTTTTCACCTTAGAACGCCCCGAGTTAAGTAATGGAGTGGCTAGTCTCTTAGGTGTATCGTTTTCCATGCGAAAACATGTGTGTTTCGTCCACTTATAAGTTCGGAACAAAAATCGAGTACATACCAAGCCGAATGTCCGGATAAAAGCCCGTTCCCATGGTCCAAATGTTCTATATTGGCTTTAAATCGTCCCGGCTAAGTCTTGTCGAACCTGAGGTTTTAGATTCCAAAACAAGTGAGTTTCGTCCATTTCCAAGTTCAGACCGAAAATCGAGTAAATGCCGACCGAACGGACGGACATAAATTTAGTTTTTACGGACAGAACGTTGTTTTTTCACCTTAGAACTCCCCGAGTTAAGGAATGGAGCAACTAGTTTCTTAGGCGTATCGTTTTCCATGCAAAAATATGTGTGTTTCGTCCACTAATAAGTTCTGAACAAAATCGAGTAAATACCAAGCCAAATGTCCAGACAAAACCCGGTTCCCATGGTCCAAATGTTCTATATTGACCTTAAAACGTCCCGGTTAAGCCTTGTCGATCTTGAAGTTTTGGATTCCAAAACAAGTGAGTTTTGTCCATTTCCAAGTTCGGACCGAAAACCGAGTAAATGCTGACCGAACGGACGGACATAAATCTCGTTTTTACGGACGTAACGTTGT
Organism: Aquilegia eximia; assembly: GCA_023053565.1. Lineage (NCBI taxonomy): Eukaryota > Viridiplantae > Streptophyta > Magnoliopsida > Ranunculales > Ranunculaceae > Aquilegia > Aquilegia eximia. The sequence continues at coordinate 547,576 of JALIGU010000012.1, read as the reverse complement.
TTTTTCACCTTAGAATGCCCCGAGTTAAGTAATGGACTGGCTAGTCTCATAGGTGTATCGTTTTCCTTGCGAAAAATGTGTGTTTCGTCCACTTATAATTTGGAACAAAATCGAGTACATACCAAGACGAATGTCCGGACAAAACCCCGTTCCCATGGTCCAAATGTTCTATATTGGCCTTAAACCGTCCCAGTTAAGCCTTGTCGATCTTGAGGTTTTAGATTCCAAAACAAGTGAGTTTCGTCCATATCCAAGTTCGGACCGAAAAACGAGTAAATACCGACCGAACGGATGGACATAAATCTCGTTTTTACGGACGGAACGTTGTTTTTTCACCTTAGAACGCCCCGAGTTAAGTAATGGAGTGGCTAGTCTCTTAGGTGTATCATTTTCCATGCGAAAACGTGTGTGTTTCGTCCACTTATAAGTTCGGAAAAAAATCGAGTAAATACCAAGCCAAATGTCCGGACAAAACCCCGTTCCCATGGTCCACATGTTCTATATTGGCCTTAAACTGTCCCAGTTAAGCCTTGGCGATCTTGATGTTTTAGATTCCAAAACAAGTGAGTTTCGTCCATTTCCATGTTCGGACCGAAAACCGAGTAAATGCCGACCGAACAGATAGACATAAATCTCGTTTTTACGGACGGAACATTTTTTTTTCACCTTAGAACGCCCCGAGTTAGGTAATGGAGTGGCTAGACTCTTTGGTGTATCGTTTTCCATGCGAATACATGTGTGTTTCGTCAACTTATAAGTTCGGAAAAAAATCGAGTAAATACCAAGCCAAATGTCCGGACAAAACCCCGTTCCCATGGTCCAAATGTTCTATATTGGCCTTAAAACGTCCCGGTTAAGCCTTGTCGATCTTGAAGTTTTAGATTCCAAAACAAGTGAGTTTCGTCCATTTCCGAGTTCGGACCAAAAACCGAGTAAATACCGACCGAACGAACGGACATAAATCTCGTTTTTACGGACGGAACGTTGTTTTTTCACCTTAGAACGTCCCGAGTTAAGTAGTGGAGTGGCTAGTCTCTTAGGTGTATCGTTTTCCATGCGAAAACATGTGTGCTTTGTCTACTTATAAGTTCGGAACAAAAATCGAGTACATACCAAGCGGAATTTCTGGATAAAACCCCGTTCCCATGGTCCAAATGTTCTATATTGGCATTAAACCGTCCCAGTTAAGCCTTGTCGATCTTGAGGTTTTAGATTCCAAAACAAGTGAGTTTCGTCCATTTCCAAGTTCGGACTGAAAATCTAGTAAATGCCGACCGAACGGATGGGCATAAATCTCGTTTTCACGGACGTAACGTTGTTTTTTCTCCTTAGAATGCCCCGAGTTAAGTAATGGAGTGGCTAGTCTCTTAGGTGTATCGTTTTCCATGCGAGAACATGTGTGTTTCGTCCACTTATAAGTTCGGAACAAAATCGAGTAAATACCAAGCCATTGTCCGAACAAAACCCCGTTTCCATGGTCCAAATGTTCTATATTGGCCTTAAAACGTCTAGGTTAAGCCTTGTCGATCTTGAAGTTTTAGATTCCAAAACAAGTGAGTTTCGTCCATTTCCAAGTTCGGACCGAAAACCGAGTAAATGCCGACCGAAAGGACGGATGTAAATCTCGTTTTTACGGACGGAACGTTGTTTTTTCACCATAGAACGTCCCGAGTTAAGTAGTGGAGTGGCTAGTCTCTTAGGTGTATCGTTTTCCATGCGAAAACATGTGTGTTTCGTCAACCTATAAGTTCGGAACAAAAATCGAGTACATACCAAGCCGAATTTCTAGATGAAACCCCGTTCCCATGGTCTAAATATTCTATATTGGCCTTAAACCGTCCCAGTTAAGCCTTCTCGATCTTGAGGTTTTAGATTCCAAAACAAGTGAGTTTCGTCCATTTCCAAGTTCAGACCGAAAACCGAGTAAATGTCGACCGAACGGACAGACATAAATTTTGTTTTTACCGACAGAACGTTGTTTTTTCACCTTAGAACGCCCCGAGTTAAGTAATGGATTGGCTAGTCTCTTAGGTGTATCGTTTTCCATACGAAAACATGTGTTTTTCGTCCACTTATAAGTTCGGAACAAAATCAAGTAAATACCAAGCCAAATGTCCGGACAAAACCCCGTTCCCATGGTCCAAATGTTCTGTATTTGCCTTAAAACGTCCCGGATAAGTCTTGTCGATCTTGAAGTTTTAGATTCCAAAACAAGTGGGTTTCGTCCATTTCCAAGATCGGACCGAGAATCGAGTAAATGCCGACCGAACAGATGGACATAAATCTTGCTTTTACGGACGGAACGTTGTTTTTTCACCTTAGAACGCCCCGACTTAAGTAATGGACTGGCTAGTCTCTTAGGTGTAATGTTTTCCATGCGAAAACATTTTTGTTTCGTCCACTTATAAGTTCGGAACAATATCGAGTACATACCAAGCCCAATGTCCGGACAAAACCCCGTTCCCATGGTCAAAATGTTCTATATTGGCCTTAAACCGTCCCAGTTAAGCCTTGTCGATCTTGAGGTTTTAGATTCCAAAACAAGTGAGTTTCGTCCATTTCCAAGTTCGGCCCGAAAACCGAGTAAATACCGACCGAACGGATGGACATAAATCTCGTTTTTACGGATGGAACGTTGTTTTTTCACCTTAGAACACCCCGAGTTAAGTAATGGACTGGCTAGTCTCTTAGGTGTATCGTTTTCCATGAGAAAACATTTGTGTTTCGTCCACTTATAAGTTCGGAACAAAATCGAGTACGTACCAAGCCGAATGTCCGGACAAAACCTCGTTCCCATGGTCCAAATGTTCTATATTGTCCTTAAACCGTCCCAGTTAAACCTTTTCGATCTTGAGGTTTTAGATTCCAAAACAAGTGAGTTTCGTCCATTTCCAGGTTCGGACCGAAAACCGAGTAAATACCGACCTAACGGACGGGCATAAATCTCGTTTTTACGGACGGAACGTTGTTTTTTCACCTTAGAACGCCTCGAGTTAAGTAATGGAATAGCTAGTCTCTTAGGTGTGTCGTTTTCCATTCGAAAACGTGTGTGTTTCGTCCACTTATAAGTTCGGAAATAAAATTGAGTACATACCAAGCCGAATGTCCAGACAAAACCTCGTTCCCATGGTCCAAATGTTCTATATTGGCCTTAAACCGTCCCAGTTAAGCCTTGTCGATCTTGAGATATTAGATTCCAAAACAAGTGAGTTTCGTCCATTTCAAAGTTTGGACCGAAAACCGAGTAAATGCCGACCAAACGGATGGACATAAATCTCGTTTTTACGGACGGAACGTTGTTTTTTCACCTTAGAACACCCCAAGTTAAGAAATGGACTGGCTAGTCTCTTAGGTGTATCGTTTTCCATACGAAAACATTTGTGTTTCGTCCACTTATAAGTTCGGAACAAAATCGAGTACATACCAAGCCGAATGTCCGGACAAAACCCCGTTCCCATGGTCCAAATGTTCTATATTGGCCTTAAACCGTCCCAGTTAAGCCTTGTCGATCTTGAGGTTTTAGATTCCAAAACAAGTGAGTTTCGTCCATTTCCAAGTTCGGACCGAAAACCGAGTAAATAACGACCGAACGGACGGATATAAATCTCGTTTTTACGGACGGAACGTTATTTTCTCACCTTAAAACGCCCCGAGTTAAGTAATGGACTAGCTAGTCTCTTAGGTGTGTCGCATGTGTGTTTCTTCCACTTATAAGTTCGGAACAAAAATCGAGTACATACCAAGCCGAATGTCCGGATAAAACCCCGTTCCCATGGTCCAAATGTTCTATATTGGCGTTAAAACGTCCCGGCTAAGCCTTGTCGATCTTGAGGTTTTAGATTCGAAAACAAGTGAGTTTCGTCCATTTCTAAGTTCAGACCGAAAACCGAGTAAATGCCGACCGAACGGACAGACATAAATTTTATTTTTACCGACTGAACGTTGTTTTTTCACCTTAGAACGCCCCGAGTTAAGTAATGGATTGGCTAGTGTCTTAGGTGTATCGTTTTCCATGCGAAAACATGTGTGTTTCGCCCACTTATAAGTTCGAAACAAAAATCGAGTACATACCAAGCCGAATGTCCGGATAAAACCCCGTTCCCATGGTCCAAATATTTTATATTGGCCTTAAAATGTCCCGGTTAAGTCTTGTCGATCTTGAAGTTTTAGATTCCAAAACAAGTGAGTTTCGTCCATTTCCAAGTTCGGACCGAAAACCGAGTAAATGCCGACGGAACGGATGGACATAAATTTCGTTTTTACGGACGGAACGTTGTTTTTTCACCTTAGAACACCCCAAGTTATGTAATGGACTGGCTAGTCTCTTAGGTGTATCGTTTTCCATACGAAAACATTTGTGTTTCGTCCACTTATAAGTTCGGAACAAAATCGAGTACATACCAAGCCGAATGTCCGGAAAAAACCACGTTCCCATGGTCCAAATGTTCTATATTGGCCTTAAACCGTCCCAGTTAAGCCTTATCGATTTTGAGGTTTTAGATACCAAAACAAGTGAGTTTCGTCCATTTTCAAGTTCGGACCAAAAACCGAGTAAATACCGCCCGAACGGACAGACATAAATCTCGTTTTTACGGACGGAACGTTGTTTTTTCACCTTAGAACGTCCCGAGTTAAGTAGTGGAGTGGCTAGTCTCTTAGGTGTATCATTTTCCATGCGAAAACATGTGTGTTTCGTCTACTTATAAGTTCAGAACAAAAATCGAGTACATACCAAGCCGAATGTCCGGATAAAACCCTGTTCCCCTGGTCCAAATGTTCTATATTGGCCTTAAAACGTCCCTGCTAAGCCTTTTCGATCTTGATGTTTTAGATTCCAAAACAAGTGAGTTTCATCCATTTCCATGTTCGGACCGAAAACTGAGTAAATACCGACCGAACGGATAGACATAAATCTCGTTTTTACGGACGGAACATTTTTTTTTCACCTTAGCACGCCCCGAGTTAAGTAATGGAGTGGCTAGACTCTTAGGTGTATCGTTTCCCATGCGAAAACATGTGTGTTTCGTCCACTTATAAGTTCGGAAAAAATCGAGTAAATACCAAGTCAAATGTCCGGACAAAACCCCGTTCCCATGGTCCAAATGTTCTATATTGGCCTTAAAACGTCCCGGCAAAGTCTTGTCGATCTTGAGGTTTTAGATTCCAAAACAACTGAGTTTCGTCCATTTCCAAGTTCGGACCGAAAACCGAGTAAATACCGACCGAACGGACGGACATACATCTCGTTTTTACGGACGGAACGTTGTTTTTTCACCTTAGAACGCCCCGAGTTAAGTAATGGAATGGCTAGTCTCTTAGGTGTATCGTTTTCCATGCGAAAACAAGTGTGTTTCGTCCACTTATAATTTCGGAACAAAAATCGAGTACATACCAAGCCGAATGTCCGGATAAAACCCCGTTCCCATGGTCCAAATGTTCTATATTGGCGTTAAAACGTCCCGGCTAAGTCTTGTCGATCTTGAGGTTTTAGATTCCAAAACAAGTGAGTTTCGTCCATTTCCAAGTTCAGACCGAAAACCGAGTAAATGCCGACCGAACGGACGGACATAAATTGTGTTTTTACGGACAGAACGTTGTTTTTTAACCTTAGAACTCCCCGATTTAAGTAATGGACTGGCTAGTTTCTTAGGTGTACCGTTTTCCATGCAAAAATATGTGTGTTTCGTCCACTAATAAGTTCGGAACAAAATCGAGTAAATACCAAGCCAAATGTTCGGACAAAACCCCGTTCCCATGGTCCAAATGTTCTATATTGGCCTTAAACCGTCCCGGTTAAGCCTTGTCGATCTTGAAGTTTTGGATTCCAAAACAAGTGAGTTTCGTCCATTTCCAAGTTCGGACCGAAAACCGAGTAAATACCGACCGAACGGACGGACATAAATCTCGTTTTTACGGACGGAACGTTGTTTTTTCACCTTAGAACGCCCCGAGTTAAGTAGTGGAGTGGCTAGTCTCTTAGGTGTATCGTTTTCCATGCGAAAACATGTGTGTTTCGTCCACTTATAAGTTCGGAACAAAAATCGAGTACATACCAAGCCGAATGTCCGGATAAAACCCCGTTCCAATGGTCCAAATGTTCTATATTGGCCTTAAAAGGTCCCGACTAAGTCTTGTCGATCTTGAGGTTTTAGATTCCAAAACAAGTGAGTTTCGTCCATTTCAAAGTTCGGACCGAAAACCGAGTAAATACCGACCGAACGGACGGACATAAATCTCTTTTTTACGGACGGAATATTGTTTTTTCACCTTAGAACGCCCCGAGTTAAGTAATGGAGTGGCTAGTCTCCTAGGTGTATCGTTTTCCATGCGAAAACAAGTGTGTTTCGTCCACTTATAATTTCGGAACAAAAATCGAGTACATACCAAGCCGAATGTCCGGATAATACCCCGTTCCCATGGTCCAAATGTTCTATATTGGCCTTAAAACGTCCCGGCTAAGTCTTGTCGATCTTGAGGTTTTAGATTCCAAAACAAGTGAGTTTCGTCCATTTCCAAGTTCAGACCGAAAACCGAGTAAATGCCGACTGAACGGACGGACATAAATTGTGTTTTTACGGACAGAACGTTGTTTTTTAACCTTAGAACTCCCCGATTTAAGTAATGGACTGGCTGGTTTCTTAGGTGTATCGTTTTCCATGCAAAAATATGTGTGTTTTGTCCACTAATAAGTTCGGAACAAAATCGAGTAAATACCAAGCCAAATGTCCGGACAAAACCCCGTTCCCATGGTCCAAATGTTCTATATTGGCCTTAAACCGTCCCGGTTAAGCCTTGTCGATCTTGAAGTTTTGGATTCCAAAACAAGTGAGTTTCGTCCATTTCCAAGTTCGGACCGAAAACCGAGTAAATACCGACCGAACGGACGGACATAAATCTCGTTTTTACGGACGGAACGTTGTTTTTTCACATTAGAACGCCCCGAGTTAAGTAGTGGAGTGGTTAGTCTCTTAGGTGTATCGTTTTCCATGCGAAAACATTTGTGTTTCGTCCACTTATAAGTTCGGAACAAAAATCGAGTACATACCAAGCCGAATGTCCAGATAAAACCCCGTTCCCATGGTCCAAATGTTCTATATTGGCCTTAAAACGTCCCGACTAAGTTTTGTCGATCTTGAGGTTTTAGATTCCAAAACAAGTGAGTTTCGTCCATTTCCAAGTTCGGACCGAAAACCGAGTAAATACCGACCGAACGGACGGACATAAATCTCGTTTTTACGGACGGAACGTTGTTTTTTCACCTTAGAACGCCCCGAGTTAAGTAGTGGAGTGGCTAGTCTCTTAGGTGTATCGTTTTCCATGCAAAAACATGTGTGTTTCGTCCATCTATAAGTTCGGAACAAAATCGAGTAAATACCAAGCCATTGTCCGGACAAAACCCCGTTCCCATGGTCCAAATGTTCTATATTGGCCTTAAAACGTCCCGGCTAAGTCTTGTCGATCTTGAGGTTTTAGATTCCAAAACAAGTGAGTTTCGTCCATTTCCAAGTTCGGACCGAAAACCGAGTAAATACCGACCGAACGGACGGACATAAATCTCGTTTTTACGGACGGAACGTTGTTTTTTCACCTTAGAACGCCCCGAGTTAAGTAGTGGAGTGGCTAGTCTCTTAGGTGTATCGTTTTCCATGCGAAAACAAGTGTGTTTCGTCCACTTATAATTTCGGAACAAAAATCGAGTACATACCAAGCCGAATGTCCGGATAAAACCCCGTTCCCATCGTCCAAATGTTCTATATTGGCTTTAAAACGTCCCGGCTAAGTCTTGTCGATCTTGAGGTTTTAGATTCCAAAACAAGTGAGTTTCGTCCATTTCCAAGTTCAGACCGAAAACCGAGTAAATGCCGACCGAACGGACGGACATTAATTGTGTTTTTACGGACAGAACGTTGTTTTTTAACCTTAGAACTCCCCGATTTTAGTAATGGACTGGCTAGTTTCTTAGGTGTATCGTTTTCCATGCAAAAATATGTGTGTTTCGTCCACTAATAAGTTCGGAACAAAATCGAGTAAATACCAAGCCAAATGTCCGGACAAAACCCCGTTCCCATGGTCCAAATGTTCTATATTGGCCTTAAACCGTCCCGGTTAAGCCTTGTCGATCTTGAAGTTTTGGATTCCAAAACAAGTGAGTTTCGTCCATTTCCAAGTTCGGACCGAAAACCGAGTAAATACCGACCGAACGGACGGACATAAATCTCGTTTTTACGGACGGAACGTTGTTTTTTCACCTTAGAACGCCCCGAGTTAAGTAGTGGAGTGGCTAGTCTCTTAGGTGTATCGTTTTCCATGCGAAAACATGTGTGTTTCGTCCACTTATAAGTTCGGAACAAAAATCGAGTACATACCAAGCCGAATGTCCGGATAAAACCCCGTTCCAATGGTCCAAATGTTCTATATTGGCCTTAAAAGGTCCCGACTAAGTCTTGTCGATCTTGAGGTTTTAGATTCCAAAACAAGTGAGTTTCGTCCATTTCAAAGTTCGGACCGAAAACCGAGTAAATACCGACCGAACGGACGGACATAAATCTCTTTTTTACGGACGGAATATTGTTTTTTCACCTTAGAACGCCCCGAGTTAAGTAATGGAGTGGCTAGTCTCCTAGGTGTATCGTTTTCCATGCGAAAACAAGTGTGTTTCGTCCACTTATAATTTCGGAACAAAAATCGAGTACATACCAAGCCGAATGTCCGGATAATACCCCGTTCCCATGGTCCAAATGTTCTATATTGGCCTTAAAACGTCCCGGCTAAGTTTTGTCGATCTTGAGGTTTTAGATTCCAAAACAAGTGAGTTTCGTCCATTTCCAAGTTCAGACCGAAAACCGAGTAAATGCCGACTGAACGGACGGACATAAATTGTGTTTTTACGGACAGAACGTTGTTTTTTAACCTTAGAACTCCCCGATTTAAGTAATGGACTGGCTGGTTTCTTAGGTGTATCGTTTTCCATGCAAAAATATGTGTGTTTTGTCCACTAATAAGTTCGGAACAAAATCGAGTAAATACCAAGCCAAATGTCCGGACAAAACCCCGTTCCCATGGTCCAAATGTTCTATATTGGCCTTAAACCGTCCCGGTTAAGCCTTGTCGATCTTGAAGTTTTGGATTCCAAAACAAGTGAGTTTCGTCCATTTCCAAGTTCGGACCGAAAACCGAGTAAATACCGACCGAACGGACGGACATAAATCTCGTTTTTACGGACGGAACGTTGTTTTTTCACATTAGAACGCCCCGAGTTAAGTAGTGGAGTGGTTAGTCTCTTAGGTGTATCGTTTTCCATGCGAAAACATTTGTGTTTCGTCCACTTATAAGTTCGGAACAAAAATCGAGTACATACCAAGCCGAATGTCCAGATAAAACCCCGTTCCCATGGTCCAAATGTTCTATATTGGCCTTAAAACGTCCCGACTAAGTTTTGTCGATCTTGAGGTTTTAGATTCCAAAACAAGTGAGTTTCGTCCATTTCCAAGTTCGGACCGAAAACCGAGTAAATACCGACCGAACGGACGGACATAAATCTCGTTTTTACGGACGGAACGTTGTTTTTTCACCTTAGAACGCCCCGAGTTAAGTAGTGGAGTGGCTAGTCTCTTAGGTGTATCGTTTTCCATGCAAAAACATGTGTGTTTCGTCCATCTATAAGTTCGGAACAAAATCGAGTAAATACCAAGCCATTGTCCGGACAAAACCCCGTTCCCAGGGTCCAAATGTTCTATATTGGCCTTAAAACGTCCCGGCTAAGTCTTGTCGATCTTGAGGTTTTAGATTCCAAAACAAGTGAGTTTCGTCCATTTCCAAGTTCGGACCGAAAACCGAGTAAATACCGACCGAACGGACGGACATAAATCTCGTTTTTACGGACGGAACGTTGTTTTTTCACCTTAGAACGCCCCGAGTTAAGTAGTGGAGTGGCTAGTCTCTTAGGTGTATCGTTTTCCATGCGAAAACAAGTGTGTTTCGTCCACTTATAATTTCGGAACAAAAATCGAGTACATACCAAGCCGAATGTCCGGATAAAACCCCGTTCCCATCGTCCAAATGTTCTATATTGGCTTTAAAACGTCCCGGCTAAGTCTTGTCGATCTTGAGGTTTTAGATTCCAAAACAAGTGAGTTTCGTCCATTTCCAAGTTCAGACCGAAAACCGAGTAAATGCCGACCGAACGGACGGACATTAATTGTGTTTTTACGGACAGAACGTTGTTTTTTAACCTTAGAACTCCCCGATTTTAGTAATGGACTGGCTAGTTTCTTAGGTGTATCGTTTTCCATGCAAAAATATGTGTGTTTCGTCCACTAATAAGTTCGGAACAAAATCGAGTAAATACCAAGCCAAATGTCCGGACAAAACCCCGTTCCCATGGTCCAAATGTTCTATATTGGCCTTAAACCATCCCGGTTAAGCCTTGTCGATCTTGAAGTTTTAGATTCCAAAACAAGTGAGTTTCGTCCATTTCCTAGTTCGGACCGAAAACCAAGTAAATACCGACCGAACGGACGGACATAAATCTCGTTTTTACGGACGGAACGTTGTTTTTTCACCTTAGAACGCCCCGAGTTAAGTAGTGGAGTGGCTAGTCTCTTAGGTGTATCGTTTTCCATGCGAAAACATGTGTGTTTCGTCCACTTATAAGTTCGGAACAAAAATCGAGTACATACCAAGCCGAATGTCCGCATAAAACCCCGTTCCCATGGTCCAAATGTTCTATATTGGCCTTAAAACGTCCCGGCTAAGTCTTGTCGATCTTGAGGTTTTAGATTCCAAAACAAGTGAGTTTCGTCCATTTCCAAGTTCAGACCGAAAACAGAGTAAATGCCGACCGAACGGACGGACATTAATTGTGTTTTTACGGACAGAACGTTGTTTTTTAACCTTAGAACTCCCCGATTTTAGTAATGGACTGGCTAGTTTCTTAGGTGTATCGTTTTCCATGCAAAAATATGTGTGTTTCGTCCACCAATAAGTTCGGAACAAAATCGAGTAAATACCAAGCCAAATATCCGGACAAAACCCCGTTCCTATGGTCCAAATGTTCTATATTGGCCTTAAACCATCCCGGTTAAGCCTTGTCGATCTTGAAGTTTTAGATTCCAAAACAAGTGAGTTTCGTCCATTTCCTAGTTCGGACCGAAAACCAAGTAAATACCGACCGAACGGACGGACATAAATCTCGTTTTTACGGACGGAACGTTGTTTTTTCACCTTAGAACGCCCCGAGTTAAGTAGTGGAGTGGCTAGTCTCTTAGGTGTATTGTTTTCCATGCGAAAACATGTGTGTTTCGTCCACTTATAAGTACGGAACAAAAATCGAGTACATACCAAGCCGAATGTCCGCATAAAACCCCGTTCCCATGGTCCAAATGTTCTATATTGGCCTTAAAACGTCCCGGCTAAGTCTTGTCGATCTTGAGGTTTTAGATTCCAAAACAAGTGAGTTTCGTCCATTTCCAAGTTCAGACCGAAAACAGAGTAAATGCCGACCGAACGGACGGACATAAATTTTGTTTTTACGGACAGGACGTTGTTTTTTCACCTTAGAACGCCCCGAGTTAAGTAATGAATTGGCTAGTCTCTTAGGTGTATCGTTTTACATGCGAAAACATGTGTCTTTCGTCCACTTATAAGTTCGAAACAAAAATCGAGTACATACCAAGCCGAATGTCCGGATAAAACCCCGTTCCCATGGTCCAAATGTTTTATATTGGCCTTAAAATGTCCCGGTTAAGTCTTGTCGATCTTGAAGTTTTAGATTCCAAAACAAGTGAGTTTCGTCCATTTCCAAGTTCGGACCGAAAACCGAGTAAATGCCGACGGAACGGATGGACATAAATTTCGTTTTTACGGACGGAACGTTGTTTTTTCACCTTAGAACACCCCAAGTTATGTAATGGACTGGCTAGTCTCTTAGGTGTATCGTTTTCCATACGAAAACATTTGTGTTTCGTCCACTTATAAGTTCGGAACAAAATCGAGTACATACCAAGCCGAATGTCCGGAAAAAACCACGTTCCCATGGTCCAAATGTTCTATATTGGCCTTAAACCGTCCCAGTTAAGCCTTATCGATTTTGAGGTTTTAGATACCAAAACAAGTGAGTTTCGTCCATTTTCAAGTTCGGACCAAAAACCGAGTAAATACCGCCCGAACGGACAGACATAAATCTCGTTTTTACGGACGGAACGTTGTTTTTTCACCTTAGAACGTCCCGAGTTAAGTAGTGGAGTGGCTAGTCTCTTAGGTGTATCATTTTCCATGCGAAAACATGTGTGTTTCGTCTACTTATAAGTTCAGAACAAAAATCGAGTACATACCAAGCCGAATGTCCGGATAAAACCCTGTTCCCCTGGTCCAAATGTTCTATATTGGCCTTAAAACGTCCCTGCTAAGCCTTTTCGATCTTGATGTTTTAGATTCCAAAACAAGTGAGTTTCATCCATTTCCATGTTCGGACCGAAAACTGAGTAAATACCGACCGAACGGATAGACATAAATCTCGTTTTTACGGACGGAACATTTTTTTTTCACCTTAGCACGCCCCGAGTTAAGTAATGGAGTGGCTAGACTCTTAGGTGTATCGTTTCCCATGCGAAAACATGTGTGTTTCGTCCACTTATAAGTTCGGAACAAAATCGAGTAAATACCAAGCCAAATGTTCGGACAAAACCCCGTTCCCATGGTCCAAATGTTCTATATTGGCCTTAAACCGTCCCGGTTAAGCCTTGTCGATCTTGAAGTTTTGGATTCCAAAACAAGTGAGTTTCGTCCATTTCCAAGTTCGGACCGAAAACCGAGTAAATACCGACCGAACGGACGGACATAAATCTCGTTTTTACGGACGGAACGTTGTTTTTTCACCTTAGAACGCCCCGAGTTAAGTAGTGGAGTGGCTAGTCTCTTAGGTGTATCGTTTTCCATGCGAAAACATGTGTGTTTCGTCCACTTATAAGTTCGGAACAAAAATCGAGTACATACCAAGCCGAATGTCCGGATAAAACCCCGTTCCAATGGTCCAAATGTTCTATATTGGCCTTAAAAGGTCCCGACTAAGTCTTGTCGATCTTGAGGTTTTAGATTCCAAAACAAGTGAGTTTCGTCCATTTCAAAGTTCGGACCGAAAACCGAGTAAATACCGACCGAACGGACGGACATAAATCTCTTTTTTACGGACGGAATATTGTTTTTTCACCTTAGAACGCCCCGAGTTAAGTAATGGAGTGGCTAGTCTCCTAGGTGTATCGTTTTCCATGCGAAAACAAGTGTGTTTCGTCCACTTATAATTTCGGAACAAAAATCGAGTACATACCAAGCCGAATGTTCGGATAAAACCGCGTTCCCATGGTCCAAATGTTCTATATTGGCCTTAAAACGTCCCGGCTAAGTCTTGTCGATCTTGAGGTTTTAGATTCCAAAACAAGTGAGTTTCGTCCATTTCCAAGTTCAGACCGAAAACCGAGTAAATGCCGACTGAACGGACGGACATAAATTGTGTTTTTACGGACAGAACGTTGTTTTTTAACCTTAGAACTCCCCGATTTAAGTAATGGACTGGCTGGTTTCTTAGGTGTATCGTTTTCCATGCAAAAATATGTGTGTTTTGTCCACTAATAAGTTCGGAACAAAATCGAGTAAATACCAAGCCAAATGTCCGGACAAAACCCCGTTCCCATGGTCCAAATGTTCTATATTGGCCTTAAACCGTCCCGGTTAAGCCTTGTCGATCTTGAAGTTTTGGATTCCAAAACAAGTGAGTTTCGTCCATTTCCAAGTTCGGACCGAAAACCGAGTAAATACCGACCGAACGGACGGACATAAATCTCGTTTTTACGGACGGAACGTTGTTTTTTCACATTAGAACGCCCCGAGTTAAGTAGTGGAGTGGTTAGTCTCTTAGGTGTATCGTTTTCCATGCGAAAACATTTGTGTTTCGTCCACTTATAAGTTCGGAACAAAAATCGAGTACATACCAAGCCGAATGTCCAGATAAAACCCCGTTCCCATGGTCCAAATGTTCTATATTGGCCTTAAAACGTCCCGACTAAGTTTTGTCGATCTTGAGGTTTTAGATTCCAAAACAAGTGAGTTTCGTCCATTTCCAAGTTCGGACCGAAAACCGAGTAAATACCGACCGAACGGACGGACATAAATCTCGTTTTTACGGACGGAACGTTGTTTTTTCACCTTAGAACGCCCCGAGTTAAGTAGTGGAGTGGCTAGTCTCTTAGGTGTATCATTTTCCATGCGAAAACATGTGTGTTTCGTCCACTTATTAGTTCGGAACAAAAATCGAGTACATACCAAGCCGAATGTCCGGATAAAACCCCGTTCCCATGGTCCAAATATTCTATATTGGCCTTAAAACGTCTCTGCTAAGCCTTGTCGATCTTGAGGTTTTAGATTCCAAAACAAGTGAGTTTCGTCCATTTCTAAGTTCAGACCGAAAACCGAGTAAATGCCGACCGAACGGACAGACATAAATTTTGTTTTTACCAACAGAACGTTGTTTTTTCACCTTAGAATGCCCCGAGTTAAGTAATGGATTGGATAGTCTCTTAGGTGTATCGTTTTCCATGCGAAAACATGTGTCTTTCGTCCACTTATAAGTTCGGAACAAAATCAAGTAAATACCAAGCCAAATGTCCGGACAAAACCCTGTTCCCATTTATCCAAATGTTCTATATTGGCCTTAAAACGTCCCGGTTAAGTCTTGTCGATCTTGAAGTTTTAGATTCCAAAACAAGTGAGTTTCGTCCATTTCCAAGTTCGGACCGAAAACCGAGTAAATGCCGACCGAACGGATGGACATAAATCTCGTTTTTACGGACGGAAAGTTGTTTTTTCACCTTAGAACACCCCAAGTTAAGTAATGGACTGGCTAGTCTCTTAGGTGTATCGTTTTCCATACGAAAACATTTGTGTTTCGTCCACTTATAAGTTCGGAACAAAATCGAGTACATACCAAGCCGAATGTCCGGACAAAACCCCGTTAAGATGGTCCAAATGTTCTATATTGGCCTTAAACCGTCCCAGTTAAGCCTTGTCGATTTTGAGGTTTTAGATACCAAAACAAGTGAGTTTCGTCCATTTCCAAGTTCGGACCGAAAACCGAGTAAATACCGACCGAACGGTCGGACATAAATCTCGTTTTTACGGACGAAACGTTATTTTTTCACCTTAGAACGTCCCGAGTTAAGTAGTGGAGTGGCTAGTCTCTTAGGTGTATCATTTTCCATGCGAAAACATCTGTGTTTCGTCTACTTATAAGTTCGGAACAAAAATCGAGTACATACCAAGCCGAATGTCCGGATAAAACCCTGTTCCATGGTCCAAATGTTCTATATTGGCCTTAAAACGTCCCGGCTAAGCCTTTTCGATCTTGATGTTTTAGATTCCAAAACAAGTGAGTTTCGTCCATTTCCATGTTCGGACCGAAAACCGAGTAAATACCGACCGAACAGATACACATAAATCTCGTTTTTACGGACAGAACATTTTTTTTTCACCTTAGCACGCCCCGAGTTAAGTAATGGAGTGGCTAGACTCTTAGGTGTATCGTTTTCCATGCGAAAACATGTGTGTTTCGTCCACTTATAAGTTCGGAATAAAATCGAGTAAATACCAAGCCAAATGTCCGGACAAAACCCCGTTCCCATTGTCCAAATGTTCTATATTGGCCTTAAACTGTCCCAGGTAAGCCTTGTCGATCTTGAGGTTTTAGATACCAAAACAAGTGAGTTTCGTCCATTTCCAAGTTCGGACCGAAAACTGCGTAAATACCGACCGAACGGACGGACATAAATCTCGTTTTTACGGACGGAACGTTGTTTTTTCATCTTAG
Organism: Aquilegia eximia; assembly: GCA_023053565.1. Classification (NCBI taxonomy): domain Eukaryota; kingdom Viridiplantae; phylum Streptophyta; class Magnoliopsida; order Ranunculales; family Ranunculaceae; genus Aquilegia; species Aquilegia eximia. The sequence continues at coordinate 531,720 of JALIGU010000012.1, read as the reverse complement.
AACGTCCCGAGTTAAGTAGTGGAGTGGCTAGTCTCTTAGGTGTATCGTTTTCCATGCGAAAACATGTGTGTTTCGTCTACTTATAAGTTCGGAACAAAAATCGAGTACATACCAAGCCGAATTTCCGGATAAAACCCCGTTCCCATGGTCCAAATGTTCTATATTGGCCTTAAACCGTCCCAGTTAAGCCATGTCGATCTTGAGGTTTTAGATTCCAAAACAAGTGAGTTTCGTCCATTTCCAAGTTCGGACTGAAAATCTAGTAAATGCCGACCGAACGGATGGGCATAAATCTCGTTTTTACGGACGGAACGTTGTTTTTTCACATTAGAACGCCCCGAGTGAAGTAATGGAGTGGCTAGTCTCTTAGGTGTATCGTTTTCCATGCAAAAACATGTGTGTTTCGTCCATCTATAAGTTCGGAACAAAATCGAGTAAATACCAAGCCATTGTCCGGACAAAACCCCGTTCCCATGGTCCAAATGTTCTATATTGGCCTTAAAACGTCCCGGCTAAGTCTTGTCGATCTTGAGGTTTTAGATTCCAAAACAAGTGAGTTTCGTCCATTTCCAAGTTCGGACCGAAAACCGAGTAAATACCGACCGAACGGACGGACATAAATCTCGTTTTTACGGACGGAACGTTGTTTTTTCACCTTAGAACGCCCCGAGTTAAGTAGTGGAGTGGCTAGTCTCTTAGGTGTATCGTTTTCCATGCGAAAACAAGTGTGTTTCGTCCACTTATAATTTCGGAACAAAAATCGAGTACATACCAAGCCGAATGTCCGGATAAAACCCCGTTCCCATGGTCCAAATGTTCTATATTGGCTTTAAAACGTCCCGGCTAAGTTTTGTCGATCTTGAGGTTTTAGATTCCAAAACAAGTGAGTTTCGTCCATTTCCAAGTTCAGACCGAAAACCGAGTAAATGCCGACCGAACGGACGGACATTAATTGTGTTTTTACGGACAGAACGTTGTTTTTTAACCTTAGAACTCCCCGATTTTAGTAATGGACTGGCTAGTTTCTTAGGTGTATCGTTTTCCATGCAAAAATATGTGTGTTTCGTCCACTAATAAGTTCGGAACAAAATCGAGTAAATACCAAGCCAAATGTCCGGACAAAACCCCGTTCCCATGGTCCAAATGTTCTATATTGGCCTTAAACCATCCCGGTTAAGCCTTGTCGATCTTGAAGTTTTAGATTCCAAAACAAGTGAGTTTCGTCCATTTCCTAGTTCGGACCGAAAACCAAGTAAATACCGACCGAACGGACGGACATAAATCTCGTTTTTACGGACGGAACGTTGTTTTTTCACCTTAGAACGCCCCGAGTTAAGTAGTGGAGTGGCTAGTCTCTTAGGTGTATCGTTTTCCATGCGAAAACATGTGTGTTTCGTCCACTTATAAGTTCGGAACAAAAATCGAGTACATACCAAGCCGAATGTCCGCATAAAACCCCGTTCCCATGGTCCAAATGTTCTATATTGGCCTTAAAACGTCCCGGCTAAGTCTTGTCGATCTTGAGGTTTTAGATTCCAAAACAAGTGAGTTTCGTCCATTTCCAAGTTCAGACCGAAAACAGAGTAAATGCCGACCGAACGGACGGACATTAATTGTGTTTTTACGGACAGAACGTTGTTTTTTAACCTTAGAACTCCCCGATTTTAGTAATGGACTGGCTAGTTTCTTAGGTGTATCGTTTTCCATGCAAAAATATGTGTGTTTCGTCCACCAATAAGTTCGGAACAAAATCGAGTAAATACCAAGCCAAATATCCGGACAAAACCCCGTTCCTATGGTCCAAATGTTCTATATTGGCCTTAAACCATCCCGGTTAAGCCTTGTCGATCTTGAAGTTTTAGATTCCAAAACAAGTGAGTTTCGTCCATTTCCTAGTTCGGACCGAAAACCAAGTAAATACCGACCGAACGGACGGACATAAATCTCGTTTTTACGGACGGAACGTTGTTTTTTCACCTTAGAACGCCCCGAGTTAAGTAGTGGAGTGGCTAGTCTCTTAGGTGTATTGTTTTCCATGCGAAAACATGTGTGTTTCGTCCACTTATAAGTTCGGAACAAAAATCGAGTACATACCAAGCCGAATGTCCGCATAAAACCCCGTTCCCATGGTCCAAATGTTCTATATTGGCCTTAAAACGTCCCGGCTAAGTCTTGTCGATCTTGAGGTTTTAGATTCCAAAACAAGTGAGTTTCGTCCATTTCCAAGTTCAGACCGAAAACAGAGTAAATGCCGACCGAACGGACGGACATAAATTTTGTTTTTACGGACAGGACGTTGTTTTTTCACCTTAGAACGCCCCGAGTTAAGTAATGGAGTGACTAGTCTCTTAGGTGTATCGTTTTCCATGCAAAAATATGTGTGTTTCGTCCACTAATAAGTTCGGAACAAAATAGAGTAAATACCAAGCCAAATGTCCGAACAAAACCCCGTTCCCATTGTCCAAATGTTCTATATTGGCCTTAAAACGTCCCGGTTAAGCCTTGTCGATCTTGAAGTTTTGGATTCCAAAACAAGTGAGTTTCGTCCATTTCCAAGTTCGGACCGAAAACCGAGTAAATGCCGACAGAACGAACGGACATAAATCTCGTTTTTACGGACGTAACGTTGTTTTTTCACATTAAAAATGCCCCGAGTTAAGTAATGGACTGGCTAGTCTCTTAGGTGTATCGTTTTCCTTACGAAAAATGTGTGTTTCGTCCACTTATAAGTTCGAAACAAAATCGAGTACATACCAAGCCGAATGTCCGGACAAAACCCCGTTCCCATGGTCCAAATGTTCTATATTGGCCTTAAACCGTCCCAGTTAAGCCTTTTCGATCTTGAGGTTTTAGATTCCAAAACAAGTGAGTTTCGTCTATTTCCAAGTTCGGACCGAAACCCGAGTAAATACCGACCGAACGGACGGACATAAATCTCGTTTTTACGGACGGAACGTTGTTTTTTCACCTTAGAACGCCCCGATTTAAGTAATGGAGTGGCTAGTCTCTTAGGTGTATCGTTTTCCATGCGAAAACAAGTGTGTTTCGTCCACTTATAAGTTCGGAACAAAAATCGAGTACATACCAAGCCAAATGTCCGGATAAAACCCCGTTCCCATGGTCCAAATGTTCTATATTGGATTTAAAACGTCCCGGCTAAGTCTTGTCGATCTTGAGGTTTTAGATTCCAAGCAAGTGAGTTTCGTCCATTTCCAAGTTCAGACCAAAAACCGAGTAAATGCCGACCGAACGGACGAACATAAATTTTGTTTTTACGGACAAAACGTTGTTTTTTCACCTTAGAACGCCCCGTGTTAAGTAATGGAGTGACTAGTCTCTTAGGTGTATCGTTTTCCATGCAAAAATATGTGTGTTTCGTCCACTAATAAATTCGGAACAAAATAGAGTAAATACCAAGCCAAATGTCCGGACAAAACCACGTTCCGATGTTCCAAATGTTCTATATTGGCCTTAAAACATCTCGGTTAAGCCTTGTCGATCTTGAAGTTTTAGATTCCAAAACAAGTGAGTTTCGTCCATTTCCAAGTTCAGACCGAAAACAGAGTAAATGCCGACCGAACGGACGGAGATAAATTTTGTTTTTACGGACAGAACGTTGTTTTTTCACCTTTAAACGCCCCGAGTTAAGTAATGGAGTGACTAGTCTCTTAGGTGTATTGTTTTCCATGCAAATATATGTGTGTTTCGTCCACTAATAAGTTCGGAACAAAATAGAGTAAATACCAAGCCAAATGTCCGGACAAAACCCCGTTCCCATGGTCCAAATGTTCTATATTGGCCTTAAAACGTCCCGGTTAAGCCTTGTCGATCTTGAAGTTTTGGATTCCAGAACAAGTGAGTTTCGTCCATTTCCAAGTTCGGACCGAAAACCGAGTAAATGCCGACCGAACGGACGTACATAAATCTCGTATTTACGGACGGAACGTTGTTTTTTCACCTTAGAACGCCCCGTGTTAAGTAATGGAATGGCTAGTCTCTTAGGTGTATCGTTTTCCATGCGAAAACATGTGTGTTTCGTCCACTTATAAGTTCGGAAAAAAATCGAGTAAATACCAGGCCAAATGTCCGGACAAAACCCCGTTCCCATGGTCCAAATGTTCTATATTGGCCCTAAACTGTCCCAGTTAAGCCTTGTCGATCTTGAGGTTTTAGATACCAAAACAAGTGAGTTTCGTCCATTTCTAAGTTCGGACCGAAAACCGAGTAAATACCGACCGAACGGACGGACATAAATCTCGTTTTTACATACGGAACGTTGTTTTTTCACCTTAGAACGTCCCGAGTTAAGTAGTGGAGTGGCTAGTCTCTTAGGTGTATCGTTTTCCAAGTGAAAACATGTGTGTTTCGTCTACTTATAAGTTCGGAACAAAAATCGAGTACATACCAAGGCGAATGTCCTGATAAAACCCTGTTCCCATGGTCAAAATGTTCTATATTGGCCTTAAAACGTCCCGGCTTAGCCTTGTCGATCTTGAGGTTTTAGATTCCAAAACAAGTGAGTTTAGTCCATTTCCAAGTTCGGACCGAAAACCGAGTAAATGCCGACCGAACCAACGGACATAAATTTTGTTTTTACGGACAGAACGTTGTTTTTTCACCTTAGAACGCCCCGAGTTAAGTAATGGACTGGCTAGTCTCTTAGGTGTATCGTTTTCCATGCAAAAATATGTGTGTTTCGTCCACTAATACGTTCGGAACAAAATCGAGTAAATACCAAGCCAAATGTCCGGACAAAACCCCGTTCCCATGGTCCAAATGTTCTATATTGGCCTTAAAACGTCCCAGTTAAGCCTTGTCGATCTTGAAGTTTTGGATTCCAAAACAAGTGAGTTTCATCTATTTCCAAGTTCAGACCGAAAACCGAGTAAATGCCGACCGAACGGACGGACATAAATCTCGTTTTTACGGACGGAACGTTGTTTTTTCACCTTAGAACGTCCCGAGTAAAGTAGTGGAGTGGCTAGTCTCTTAGGTGTATCGTTTTCCAAGCGAAAACATGTGTGTTTCGTCTACTTATAAGTTCGGAACAAAAATTGAGTACATACCGATGCGAATGTCCAGATAAAACCCTGTTCCCATGGTCAAAATGTTCTATATTGGCCTTAAAACGTCCCGGCTAAGCCTTGTCGATCTCGATGTTTAGATTCCAAAACAAGTGAGTTTTGTCCATTTCCATGTTCGGACCGAAAACCGAGTAAATGCCGACGGAACGGATGGACATAAATCTCGTTTTTACTAATGGAACATTTTTTTTTCACTTTAGAACGCCCCGAGTTAAGTAATGGAGTGGCTAACCTCCTTGGTGTATCTTTTTCCATGCGAAAACATGTGTGTTTCGTCCACTTATAAGTTCGGAAAAAAATCGAGTAAATACCAAGCCAAATGTCCGGACAAAACCCTGTTCCCATGGTCCAAATGTTCTATATTGGCCTTAAAACATCCCGGTTAAGCCTTGTCGATCTTGAAGTTTTGGATTCCAAAACAAGTGAGTTTCGTCCATTTCCAAGTTCGGACCGAAAACCGAGTAAATGCCGACCGAACGAACGGACATAAATTTTGTTTTTACGGAAAGAACGTTGTTTTTTCACCTTAGAACGCCCCGAGTTAAGTAATGGACTGGCTAGTCTCTTAGGTGTATCGTTTTCCATGCAAAAATATGTGTGTTTCGTCCACTAATACGTTCGGAACAAAATCGAGTAAATACCAAGCCAAATGTCCGGACAAAACCCCGTTCCCATGATCCAAATGTTCTATATTGGCCTTAAAACGTCCCGGTTAAGCCTTGTCGATCTTGAAGTTTTGGATTCCAAAACCAATGAGTTTCGTCCATTTTCACGTTCGGACCGAAAACCGAGTAAATGCCGACCGAACGGACGGACATAAATCTCGTTTTTACGGGCGGAATTTTTTTTTTTCACCTTAGAACGCCCCGAGTTAAGTAATGGACTGGCTAATCTCTTAGATGTATCGTTTTCCTTGCGAAAAATGTGTGTTTTGTCCACTTATAAGTTCGGAACAAAATCAAGTACATACCAAGCCGAATGTCTGGACAAAACCCGGTTCCCATGGTCCAAATGTTCTATATTGGCCTTAAACCATCCCAGTTAAGCCTTGTCGATTCTGAGGTTTTAGATTCCAAAACAAGTGAGTTTCGTCCATTTCCAAGTTCGGACCGAAAACCGAGTAAATACCGACCGAACGGACGGACATAAATCTCATTTTTAGGGACGGAACGTTGTTTTTTCACCTTAGAACGCCCCGAGTTAAGTAATGGAGTGGCTAGTCTCTTAGGTGTATTGTTTTCCATCCAAAAATATGTGTGTTTCGTCAACTAATAAGTTCGGAACAAAATCGAGTAAATACCAAGCCAAATGTCCGGACAAAACCCCGTTCCCATGGTCCAAATGTTCTATATTGGCCTTAAAACGTCCCGGTTAAGCCTGTCGATCTTGAAGTTTTGGATTCCAAAACAAGTGAGTTTCATCCATTTCCAAGTTCGGACCGAAATCCGAGTAAATGCCGACCGAACGGACGGACATAAATCTCGTTTTTACAGACGTAACGTTGTTTTTTCACCCTAGAATGCCCCGAGTTAAGTAATGGACTGGCTAGTCTCTTAGGTGTATCGTTTTCCTTGCGAAAAATGTGTGTTTCGTCCACTTATAAGTTCGGATTAAAATCGAGTACATACCAAGCCCAATGTCCGGACAAAACCCCGTTCCCATGGTCCAAATGTTCTATATTGGCCTTAAACCGTCCCAGTTAAGCCTTGTCGATCTTGAGGTTTTAGATTCCAAAACAAGTGAGTTTCGTCCATTTCCAAGTTCGGACCGAAAACTGAGTAAATACCGACCGAACGGACGGACATAAATCTCGTTTTTACGGACGGAACGTGGTTTTTTCACCTTAGAACGCCCTGAGTTAAGTAATGGAGTGGCTAGTCTCTTAGGTGTATCGTTTTCCATGCGAAAACATGTGTGTTTCGTCCACTTATAAGTTCGGAACAAAAATCGAGTACATACCAAGCCGAATGTCCGGATGAATCCCCGTTCCCATGGTCCAAATGTTCTATATTGGCCTTAAAACGTCCCGGCTAAGTCTTGTCGATCTTGAGGTTTTAGATTCCAAAACAAGTGAGTTTCGTCCATTTCCAAGTTCAGACCGAAAACCGAGTAAATGCCGACCGAACGGACAGACATAAATTTTGTTTTTACGGACAGAACGTTGTTTTTTCACCTTAGAACGCCCCGAGTTAAGTAATGGAGTGACTAGTCTCTTATGTGTATCGTTTTCCATCCAACAAAATGTGTGTTTCGTCCACTAATAAGTTCGGAACAAAATAGAGTAAATACCAAGCCAAATGTCCGGACAAAACCCCGTTCCCATGGTCCAAATGTTCTATATTGGCCTTAAAACGTCCCGGTTAAGCCTTGTCGATCTTGAAGTTTTGGATTCCAAAACAAGTGAGTTTCGTCCATTTCCAAGTTCGGACCGAAAACCGAGTAAATGCCGACCGAACGGACGGACATAAATCTCGTTTTTACGGACGTAACGTTGTTTTTTCACCCTAGAATGCCCCGAGTTAAGTAATGGACTGGCGAGTCTCTTCGGTGTATCGTTTTCCTTGCGAAAAATGTGTGTTTCGTCCACTTATAAGTTCGGAACAAAATCGAGTACATACCAAGCCCAATGTCCGGACAAAACCCCGTTCCCATGGTCCAAATGTTCTATATTGGCCTTAAACCGTCCCAGTTAAGCCTTGTCGATCTTGAGGTTTTAGATTCCAAAACAAGTGAGTTTCGTCCATTTCCAAGTTCGGACCGAAAACCGATTAAATACCGACCGAACGGATGGACATAAATCTCGTCTTTACGTACGGAACGTTGTTTTTCACCTTAGAACGCTTTGAATTAAGTAATGGAGTGGCTAGTCTCTTAGGTGTATCGTTTTCCATGCGAAAACATGTGTGTTTCGTCCACTTATAAGTTCGGAACAAAAATCGAGTACATACCAAGCCGAATGTCCGCATAAAACCCCGTTCCCATGGTCCAAATGTTCTATATTGGCCTTAAAACGTCCCGGCTAAGTCTTGTCGATCTTGAAGTTTTAGATTCCAAAACAAGTGAGTTTCGTCCATTTCCAAGTTCAGACCGAAAACAGAGTAAATGCCGACCGAACGGACGGACATAAATTTTGTTTTTACGGACAGAACGTTGTTTTTTCACCTTAGAACGCCCCGAGTTAAGTAATGGAGTGACTAGTCTCTTAGGTGTATCGTTTTCCATGCAAAAATATGTGTGTTTCGTCCACTAATAAGTTCGGAACAAAATAGAGTAAATACCAAGCCAAATGTCCGGACAAAACCCCGTTCCCATTGTCCAAATGTTCTATATTGGCCTTAAAACGTCCCGGTTAAGCCTTGTCGATCTTGAAGTTTTGGATTCCAAAACAAGTGAGTTTCGTCCAATTCTAAGTTCGGACCGAAAACCGAGTAAATGCCGACCGAACGGACGGACATAAATCTCGTTTTTACGGACGGAACGTTGCTTTTTCACCTTAGAACGCCCGAGTTAAGTAATGGAGTGACTAGTTTCTTAGGTGTATCGTTTTCCATGCAAAAATATGTGTGTTTCGTCCACTAATAAGTTCGGAACAAAATCGAGTAAATACAAAGCCAAATGTTCGGACAAAACCCCGTTCCCATGGTCCAAATATTCTATATTGGCCTTAAAACGTCCCGGTTAAGCCTTGTCGATCTTGAAGTTTTGGATTCCAAAACAAGTGAGTTTCGTCCATTTTCAAGTTCGGACCGAAAACCGAGTAAATGCCGACCGAACGGACGGACATAAATCTCGTTTTTACGGACGTAACGTTGTTTTTTCACCTTAGAATTCCCCGAGTTAAGTAATTGACTGGCTAGTCTCTTAGGTGTATCGTTTCCCTTACGAAAAATGTGTGTTTCGTCCACTTATAAGTTCGGAACAAAATCGAGTACATACCAAGCCGAATGTCCGGACAAAACCCCGTTCCCATGGTCCAAATGTTCTATATTGGCCTTAAACCGTCCCAGTTAAGCCTTGTCGATCTTGAGGTTTTAGATTCCAAAACAAGTGAGTTTCGTCTATTTCCAAGTTCGGACCGAAAACCGAGTAAATACCGACCGAACGGACGGACATAAATCTCGTTTTTACGGACGGAACGTTGTTTTTTCACCTTAGAACGCCCCGAGTTAAGTAATGGAGTGGCTAGTCTCTTAGGTGTATCGTTTTCCATGCGAAAACAAGTGTGTTTCGTCCACTTATAAGTTCGGAACAAAAATCGAGTACATACCAAGCCGAATGTCCGGATAAAACCCCGTTCCCATGGTCCAAATGTTCTATATTGGCCTTAAAACGTCCCGGCTTAGCCTTGTCGATCTTGAGGTTTTAGATTCCAAAACAAGTGAGTTTCGTCCATTTCCAAGTTCGGACTGAAAACCGAGTAAATGTCGACCGAACGGACGAACATAAATCTCGTTTTTACGGACGGAAAATTGTTTTTTCACCTTAGAACGCCCCGAGTTAACTAATGGAGCGGCTAGTCTCTTAGGTGTATCGTTTTCCATGCGAAAACATGTGTGTTTCGACCACTTATAAGTTCGGAACAAAAATCGAGTACATACCAAGCCGAATGTCCGGATAAAACCCCGTTCCCCTGGTCCAAATGTTCTATATTGGCCTTAAAACGTCCCGGCTTAACCTTGTCGATCTTGAGGTTTTAGATTCGAAAACAAGTGAGTTTCGTCCATTTCCAAGTTCAGACCGAAAACCGAGTAAATGCCGACCGAACGAACGGACATAAATTTTGTTTTTACGGAAAGAACGTTGTTTTTTCACCTTAGAACGCCCCGAGTTAAGTAATGGACTGGCTAGTCTCTTAGGTGTATCGTTTTCCATGCAAAAATATGTGTGTTTCGTCCACTAATACGTTCGGAACAAAATCGAGTAAATACCAAGCCAAATGTCCGGACAAAACCCCGTTCCCATGATCCAAATGTTCTATATTGGCCTTAAAACGTCCCGGTTAAGCCTTGTCGATCTTGAAGTTTTGGATTCCAAAACAAATGAGTTTCGTCCATTTCCAAGTTCAGACCGAAAACAGAGTAAATGCCGACCGAACGGACGGACATAAATCTCGTTTTTACGGGCGGAATTTTTTTTTTTCAACTTAGAACGCCCCGAGTTAAGTAATGGACTGGCTAATCTCTTAGATGTATCGTTTTCCTTGCGAAAAATGTGTGTTTTGTCCACTTATAAGTTCGGAACAAAATCGAGTACATACCAAGCCGAATGTCTGGACAAAACCCCGTTCCCATGGTCCAAATGTTCTATATTGGCCTTAAACCATCCCAGTTAAGCCTTGTCGATCTTGAGGTTTTAGATTCCAAAACAAGTGAGTTTCGTCCATTTCCAAGTTCGGACCGAAAACCGAGTAAATGCCAACCGAACGGACGGACATAAATCTCGTTTTTACTTACGGAACGTTGCTTTTTCACCTTAGAACGCCCCGAGTTAAGTAATGGACTGGCTAGTCTCTTAGGTGTATCGTTTTCCATGCAAAAATATGTGTGTTTCGTCCACTAATACGTTCGGAACAAAATCGAGTAAATACCAAGCCAAATGTCCGGACAAAACCCCGTTCCCATGATCCAAATGTTCTATATTGGCCTTAAAACATCCCGGTTAAGCCTTGTCGATCTTGAAGTTTTAGATTCCAAAACATGTGAGTTTCGTCCATTTCCAAGTTCAGACCGAAAACAGAGTAAATGCCGACCGAACGGACGGACATAAATTTTGTTTTTACGGACAGAACGTTGTTTTTTCACCTTAGAACGCCCAGAGTTAAGTAATGGAGTGACTAGTCTCTTAGGTATATCGTTTTCCATGCAAAAATATGTGTGTTTCGTCCACTAATAAGTTCGGAACAAAATAGAGTAAATACCAAGCCAAATGTCCGGACAAAACCCCGTTCCCATGGTCCAAATGTTCTATATTGGCCTTAAAACGTCCCAGTTAAGCCTTGTCGATCTTGAAGTTTTGGATTCCAAAACAAGTGAGTTTCGTCCATTTCCAAGTTCGGACCGAAAACCGAGTAAATGCCGACCGAACGGACGGACATAAATCTCGTTTTTACGGACGGAACGTTGCTTTTTCACCTTAGAACGCCCCGAGTTAAGTAATGGAGTGACTAGTTTCTTAGGTGTATCGTTTTCCATGCAAAAATATGTGTGTTTCGTCCACTAATAAGTTCGGAACAAAATCGAGTAAATACCAAGCCAAATGTTCGGACAAAACCCCGTTCCCATGGTCCAAATGTTCTATATTGGCCTTAAAACGTCCCGGTTAAGCCTTGTCGATCTTGAAGTTTTGGATTCCAAAACAAGTGAGTTTCGTCCATTTCCAAGTTCGGACCGAAAACCGAGTAAATGCCGACCGAACGGACGGACATAAATCTCGTTTTTACGGACGTAACGTTATTTTTTCACCTTAGAATTCCCCGAGTTAAGTAATTGACTGGCTAGTCTCTTAGGTGTATCGTTTCCCTTACGAAAAATGTGTGTTTCGTCCACTTATAAGTTCGGAACAAAATCGAGTACATACCAAGCCGAATGTCCGGACAAAACCCCGTTCCCATGGTCCAAATGTTCTATATTGGCCTTAAACCGTCCCAGTTAAGCCTTGTCGATCTTGAGGTTTTAGATTCCAAAACAAGTGAGTTTCGTCTATTTCCAAGTTCGGACCGAAAACCGAGTAAATACCGACCGAACGGACGGACATAAATCTCGTTTTTATTGACGGAACGTTGTTTTTTCACCTTAGAACGCCCCGAGTTAAGTAATGGAGTGGCTAGTCTCTTAGGTGTATCCTTTTCCATGCGAAAACAAGTGTGTTTCGTCCACTTATAAGTTCGGAACAAAAATCGAGTACATACCAAGCCGAATGTCCGGATAAAACCCCGTTCCCATGGTCCAAATGTTCTATATTGGCCTTAAAACGTCGCGGCTAAGTCTTGTCGATCTTGAGGTTTTAGATTCCAAGCAAGTGAGTTTCGTCCATTTCCAAGTTCAGACCGAAAACCGAGTAAATGCCGACCGAACGGATAGACATAAATCTCGTTTTTACGGATGGAACATTTTTTTTTCACTTTAGAACGCCCCGAGTTAAGTAATGGAGTGGCTAGACTCCTTGGTGTATCGTTTTCCATGCGAAAACATGTGTGTTTCGTCCACTTATAAGTTCGGAAAAAAATCGAGTAAATACCAAGCCAAATGTCCGGACAAAACCCTGTTCCCATGGTCCAAATGTTCTATATTGGCCTTAAAACATCCCGGTTAAGCCTTGTCTTTCTTGAAGTTTTGGATTCCAAAACAAGTGAGTTTCGTCCATTTCCAAGTTCGGACTGAAAACCGAGTAAATGTCGACCGAACGGACGAACATAAATCTCGTTTTTACGGACGGAAAATTGTTTTTTCACCTTAGAACGCCCCGAGTTAACTAATGGAGTAGCTAGTCTCTTAGGTGTATCGTTTTCCATGCGAAAACATGTGTGTTTCGACCACTTATAAGTTCGGAAAAAAAATCGAGTACATACCAAGCCGAATGTCCGGATAAAACCCCGTTCCCCTGGTCCAAATGTTCTATATTGGCCTTAAAACGTCCCGGCTTAGCCTTGTCGATCTTGAGGTTTTAGATTCCAAAACAAGTGAGTTTCGTCCATTTCCAAGTTCAGACCGAAAACCGAGTAAATGCCGACCGAACGAACGGACATAAATTTTGTTTTTACGGAAAGAACGTTGTTTTTTCACCTTAGAACGCCCCGAGTTAAGTAATGGACTGGCTAGTCTCTTAGGTGTATCGTTTTCCATGCAAAAATATGTGTGTTTCGTCCACTAATACGTTCGGAACAAAATCGAGTAAATACCAAGCCAAATGTCCGGACAAAACCCCGTTCCCATGATCCAAATGTTCTATATTGGCCTCAAAACGTCCCGGTTAAGCCTTGTCGATCTTGAAGTTTTGGATTCCAAAACAAATGAGTTTCGTCCATTTCCAAGTTCAGACCGAAAACAGAGTAAATGACGACCGAACGGACGGACATAAATCTCTTTTATACGGGCGGAATTTTTTTTTTTCAACTTAGAACGCCCCGAGTTAAGTAATGGACTGGCTAATCTCTTAGATGTATCGTTTTCCTTGCGAAAAATGTGTGTTTTGTCCACTTATAAGTTCGGAACAAAATCGAGTACATACCAAGCCGAATGTCTGGACAAAACCCCGTTCCCATGGTCCAAATGTTCTATATTGGCCTTAAACCATCCCAGTTAAGCCTTGTCGATCTTGAGGTTTTAGATTCCAAAACAAGTGAGTTTCGTCCATTTCCAAGTTCGGACCGAAAACCGAGTAAATGCCGACCGAACGGACGGACATAAATCTCGTTTTTACTTACGGAACGTTGCTTTTTCACATTAGAACGCCCCGAGTTAAGTAATGGACTGGCTAGTCTCTTAGGTGTATCGTTTTCCATGCAAAAATATGTGTGTTTCGTCCACTAATACGTTCGGAACAAAATCGAGTAAATACCAAGCCAAATGTCCGGACAAAACCCCGTTCCCATGATCCAAATGTTCTATATTGGCCTTAAAACATCCCGGTTAAGCCTTGTCGATCTTGAAGTTTTAGATTCCAAAACATGTGAGTTTCGTCCATTTCTAAGTTCAGACCGAAAACAGAGTAAATGCCGACCGAACGGACGGACATAAATTTTGTTTTTACGGACAGAACGTTGTTTTTTCACCTTAGAACGCCCAGAGTTAAGTAATGGAGTGACTAGTCTCTTAGGTATATCGTTTTCCATGCAAAAATATGTGTGTTTCGTCCACTAATAAGTTCGGAACAAAATAGAGTAAATACCAAGCCAAATGTCCGGACAAAACCCCGTTCCCATGGTCCAAATGTTCTATATTGGCCTTAAAACGTCCCAGTTAAGCCTTGTCGATCTTGAAGTTTTGGATTCCAAAACAAGTGAGTTTCGTCCATTTCCAAGTTCGGACCGAAAACCGAGTAAATGCCGACCGAACGGACGGACATAAATCTCGTTTTTACGGACGTAACGTTGTTTTTTCACCTTAGAATTCCCCGAGTTAAGTAATTGACTGGCTAGTCTCTTAGGTGTATCGTATCCCTTACGAAAAATGTGTGTTTCGTCCACTTATAAGTTCGGAACAAAATCGAGTACATACCAAGCCGAATGTCCGCATAAAACCCCGTTCCCATGGTCCAAATGTTCTATATTGGCCTTAAAACGTCCCAGTTAAGCCTTGTCGATCTTGAGGTTTTAGATTCCAAAACAAGTGAGTTTCGTCTATTTCCAAGTTCGGACCGAAAACCGAGTAAATACCGACCGAACGGACGGACATAAATCTCGTTTTTACGGACGGAACGTTGTTTTTTCACCTTAGAACGCCCCGAGTTAAGTAATGGAGAGGCTAGTCTCTTAGGTGTATCGTTTTCCATGCGAAAACAAGTGTGTTTCGTCCACTTATAAGTTCGGAACAAAAATCGAGTACATACCAAGCCGAATGTCCGGATAAAACCCCGTTCCCATGGTCCAAATGTTCTATATTGGCCTTAAAACGTCCCGGCTAAGTCTTGTCGATCTTGAGGTTTTAGATTCCAAGCAAGTGAGTTTCGTCCATTTCCAAGTTCAGACGGAAAACCGAGTAAATGCCGACCGAATGGACAGACATAAATTTTGTTTTTACGGACAGAACGTTGTTTTTTCACCTTAGAACGCCCCGAGTTAAGTAATGGAGTGACTAGTCTCTTATGTGTATCGTTTTCCATCCAACAATATGTGTGTTTCGTCCACTAATAAGTTCGGAACAAAATAGAGTAAATACCAAGCCAAATGTCCGGACAAAACCCCGTTCCCATGGTCCAAATGTTCTATATTGGCCTTAAAACGTCCCGGTTAAGCCTAGTCGATCTTGAAGTTTTGGATTCCAGAACAAGTGAGTTTCGTCCATTTCCAAGTTCGGACCGAAAACCGAGTAAATGCCGACCGAACGGACGGACATAAATCTCGTATTTACGGACGGAACGTTGTTTTTTCACCTTAGAACGCCCCGTGTTAAGTAATGGAATGGCTAGTCTCTTAGGTGTATCGTTTTCCATGCGAAAACATGTGTGTTTCGTCCACTTATAAGTTCGGAAAAAAATCGAGTAAATACCAGGCCAAATGTCCGGACAAAACCCTGTTCCCATGGTCCAAATGTTCTATATTGGCCCTAAACTGTCCCAGTTAAGCCTTGTCGATCTTGAGGTTTTAGATACCAAAACAAGTGAGTTTCGTCCATTTCTAAGTTTGGACCGAAAACCGAGTAAATACCGACCGAACGGACGGACATAAATCTCGTTTTTACATACGGAACGTTGTTTTTTTACCTTAGAACGTGTCGAGTTAAGTAGTGGAGTGGCTAGTCTCTTAGGTGTATCGTTTTCCAAGCGAAAACATGTGTGTTTCGTCTACTTATAAGTTCGGAACAAAAATCGAGTACATACCAAGGCGAATGTCCGGATAAAACCCTGTTCCCATGGTCAAAATGTTCTATATTGGCCTTAAAACGTCCCGGCTTAGCCTTGTCGATCTTGAGGTTTTAGATTCCAAAACAAGTGAGTTTAGTCCATTTCCAAGTTCGGACCGAAAACCGAGTAAATGCCGACCGAACGAACGGACATAAATTTTGTTTTTACGGACAGAACGTTGTTTTTTCACCTTAGAACGCCCCGAGTTAAGTAATGGACTGGCTAGTCTCTTAGGTGTATCATTTTCCATGAAAAAATATGTGTGTTTCGTCCACTAATACGTTCGGAATAAAATCGAGTAAATACCAAGCCAAATGTCCGGACAAAACCCCGTTCCCATGGTCCAAATGTTCTATATTGGCCTTAAAACGTCCCAGTTAAGCCTTGTCGATCTTGAAGTTTTGGATTCCAAAATAAGTGAGTTTCATTTATTTCCAAGTTCAGACCGAAAACCGAGTAAATGCCGACCGAACGGACGGACATAAATCTCGTTTTTACGGAGGGAACGTTGTTTTTTCACCTTAGAACGTCCCGAGTAAAGTAGTGGAGTGGCTAGTCTCTTAGGTGTATCGTTTTCCAAGCGAAAACATGTGTGTTTCGTCTACTTATAAGTTCGGAACAAAAATCGAGTACATACCGATGCGAATGTCCGGATAAAACCCTGTTCCCATGGTCAAAATGTTCTATATTGGCCTTAAAACGTCCCGGCTAAGCCTTGTCGATCTCGATGTTTAGATTCCAAAACAAGTGAGTTTCGTCCATTTCCATGTTCGGACCGAAAACCGAGTAAATGCCGACCGAACGGATAGACATAAATCTCGTTTTTACGGATGGAACATTTTTTTTTCACTTTAGAACGCCCCGAGTTAAGTAATGGAGTGGCTAGACTCCTTGGTGTATCGTTTTCCATGCGAAAACATGTGTGTTTCGTCCACTTATAAGTTCGGAAAAAAATCGAGTAAATACCAAGCCAAATGTCCGGACAAAACCCTGTTGCCATGGTCCAAATGTTCTATATTGGCCTTAAAACATCGCGGTTAAGCCTTGTATTTCTTGAAGTTTTGGATTCCAAAACAAGTGAGTTTCGTCCATTTCCAAGTTCGGACCGAAAACCGAGTAAATGTCGACCGAACGGACGAACATAAATCTCGTTTTTACGGACGGAAAATTGTTTTTTCACCTTAGAACGCCCCGAGTTAACTAATGGAGTGGCTAGTCTCTTAGGTGTATCGTTTTCCATGCGAAAACATGTGTGTTTCGACCACTTATAAGTTCGGAACAAAAATCGAGTACATACCAAGCCGAATGTCCGGATAAAACCCCGTTCCCCTGGTCCAAATGTTCTATATTGGCCTTAAAACGTCCCGGCTTAGCCTTGTCGATCTTGAGGTTTTAGATTCCAAAACAAGTGAGTTTCGTCCATTTCAAAGTTCGGACCGAAAACCGAGTAAATGCCGACCGAACGAACGGACATAAATTTTGTTTTTACCGAAAGAACGTTGTTTTTTCACCTTAGAACGCCCCGAGTTAAGTAATGGACTGGCTAGTCTCTTAGGTGTATCGTTTTCCATGCAAAAATATGTGTGTTTCGTCCACTAATACGTTCGGAACAAAATCGAGTAAATACCAAGCCAAATGTCCGGACAAAACCCCGTTCCCATGATCCAAATGTTCTATATTGGCCTTAAAACGTCCCGGTTAAGCCTTGTCGATCTTGAAGTTTTGGATTCCAAAACAAATGAGTTTCGTCCATTTTCACGTTCGGACCGAAAACCGAGTATATGCCGACCGAACGGACGGACATAAATCTCGTTTTTACGGGCGGAATTTTTTTTTTTCAACTTAGAACACCCCGAGTTAAGTAATGGACTGGCTAATCTCTTAGATGTATCGTTTTCCTTGCGAAAAATGTGTGTTTTGTCCACTTATAAGTTCGGAACAAAATCAAGTACATACCAAGCCGAATGTCTGGACAAAACCCCGTTCCCATGGTCCAAATGTTCTATATTAGCCTTAAACCATCCCAGTTAAGCCTTGTCGATCTTGAGGTTTTAGATTCCAAAACAAGTGAGTTTCGTCCATTTCCAAGTTCGGACCGAAAACCGAGTAAATACCGACCGAACGGACGGACATAAATCTCGTTTTTAGGGACGGAACGTTGTTTTTTCACCTTAGAACGCCCCGAGTTAAGTAATGGAGTGCCTAGTCTCTTAGGTGTATTGTTTTCCATCCAAAAATATGTGTGTTTCGTCCACTAATAAGTTCGGAACAAAATCGAGTAAATACCAAGCCAAATGTCCGGACAAAACCCCGTTCCCATGGTCCAAATGTTCTATATTGGCCTTAAAACGTCCCGGTTAAGCCTGTCGATCTTGAAGTTTTAGATTCCAAAACAAGTGAGTTTCGTCCATTTCCAAGTTCAGACAGAAAACAGAGTAAATGCCGACCGAACGGACGGACATAAATTTTGTTTTTACGGACAGAACGTTGTTTTTTCACCTTAGAACGCCCCGAGTTAAGTAATGGAGTGACTAGTCTCTTAGGTGTATCGTTTTCCATGCAAACATATGTGTGTTTCGTCCACTAATAAGTTCGGAACAAAATAGAGTAAATACCAAGCCAAATGTCTGGACAAAACCCCGTTCCCATTGTCCAAATGTTCTATATTGGCCTTGAAACGTCCCGGTTAAGCCTTGTCGATCTTGAAGTTTTGGATTCTAAAACAAGTGAGTTTCGTCCATTTCTAAGTTCGGACCGAAAACCGAGTAAATGCCGACCGAACGGACGGACATAAATCTCGTTTTTACGGACGGAACGTTGCTTTTTCACCTTAGAACACCCCGAGTTAAGTAATGGAGTGACTAGTTTCTTAGGTGTATCGTTTTCCATGCAAAAATATGTGTGTTTCGTCCACTAATAAGTTCGGAACAAAATCGAGTAAATACCAAGCCAAATGTTCGGACAAAACCCCGTTCCCATGGTCCAAATGTTCTATATTGGCCTTAAAACGTCCCGGTTAAGCCTTGTCGATCTTGAAGTTTTGGATTCCAAAACAAGTGAGTTTCGTCCATTTCCAAGTTCGGACCGAAAACCGAGTAAATGCCGACCGAACGGACGGACATAAATCTCGTTTTTACGGACGTAACGTTGTTTTTTCACATTAAAAATGCCCCGAGTTAAGTAATGGACTGGCTAGTCTCTTAGGTGTATCGTTTTCCTTACGAAAAATGTGTGTTTCGTCCACTTATAAGTTCGAAACAAAATCGAGTACATACCAAGCCGAATGTCCGGACAAAACCCCGTTCCCATGGTCCAAATGTTCTATATTGGCCTTAAACCGTCCTAGTTAAGCCTTGTCGATCTTGAGGTTTTAGATTCCAAAACAAGTGAGTTTCGTCTATTTCCAAGTTCGGACCGAAAACCGAGTAAATACCGACCGAACGGACGGACATAAATCTCGTTTTTACGGACGGAACGTTGTTTTTTCACCTTAGAACGCCCCGAGTTAAGTAATGGAGTGGCTAGTCTCTTAGGTGTATCGTTTTCCATGCGAAAACAAGTGTGTTTCGTCCACTTATAAGTTCGGAACAAAAATCGAGTACATACCAAGCCGAATGTCCGGATAAAACCCCGTTCCCATGGTCCAAATGTTCTATATTGGCCTTAAAACATCCCGGCTAAGTCTTGTCGATCTTGAGGTTTTAGATTCCAAGCAAGTGAGTTTCGTCCATTTCCAAGTTCAGACCAAAAACCGAGTAAATGTCGACCGAACGGACGAACATAAATTTTGTTTTTACGGACAGAACGTTGTTTTTTCACCTTAGAACGCCCCGTGTTAAGTAATGGAGTGACTAGTCTCTTAGGTGTATCGTTTTCCATGCAAAAATATGTGTGTTTCGTCCACTAATAAGTTCGGAACAAAATAGAGTAAATACCAAGCCAAATGTCCGGACAAAACCCCGTTCCCATGGTCCAAATGTTCTATATTGGCCTTAAAACATCCCGGTTAAGCCTTGTCGATCTTGAAGTTTTAGATTCCAAAACAAGTGAGTTTCGTCCATTTCCAAGTTCAGACCGAAAACAGAGTAAATGCCGACCGAACGGACGGACATAAATTTTGTTTTTACGGACAGAACGTTGTTTTTTCACCTTAGAACGCCCCGAGTTAAGTAATGGAGTGACTAGTCTCTTAGGTATATCGTTTTCCATGCAAAAATATGTGTGTTTCGTCCACTAATAAGTTCGGAACAAAATAGAGTAAATACCAAGCCAAATGTCCGGACAAAACCCCGTTCCCATGGTCCAAATGTTCTATATTGGCCTTAAAACGTCCCGGTTAAGCCTTGTCGATCTTGAAGTTTTAAATTCCAAAACAAGTGAGTTTCGTCCATTTCCAAGTTCGGACCGAAAACCGAGTAAATGCCTACCGAACGGACGGACATAAATCTCGTTTTTACGGACGGAACGTTGCTTTTTCACCTTAGAACGCCCCGAGTTAAGTAATGGAGTGACTAGTTTCTTAGGTGTATCGTTTTCCATGCAAAAATATGTGTGTTTCGTACACTAATAAGTTCGGAACAAAATCGAGTAAATACCAAGCCAAATGTTCGGACAAAACTCCGTTCCCATGGTCCAAATGTTCTATATTGGCCTTAAAACGTCCCGGTTAAGCCTTGTCGATCTTGAAGTTTTGGATTCCAAAACAAGTGAGTTTCGTCCATTTCCAAGTTCGGACCGAAAACCGAGTAAATGCCGACCGAACGGACGGACATAAATCTCGTTTTTACGGACGTAACGTTGTTTTTTCACCTTAGAATTCCCCGAGTTAAGTAATTGACTGGCTAGTCTCTTAGGTGTATCGTTTCCCTTACGAAAAATGTGTGTTTCGTCCACTTATAAGTTCGGAACAAAATCGAGTACATACCAAGCCGAATGTCCGGACAAAACACGGTTCCCATGGTCCAAATGTTTTATATTCGCCTTAAACCGTCCCAGTTAAGCCTTGTCGATCTTGAGGTTTTAGATTCCAAAACAAGTGAGTTTCGTCTATTTCCAAGTTCGGACCGAAAACCGAGTAAATACCGACCGAACGGACGGACATAAATCTCGTTTTTACGGACGGAACGTTGTTTTTTCACCTTAGAACGCCCCGAGTTAAGTAATGGAGTGGCTAGTCTCCTAGGTGTATCGTTTTCCATGCGAAAACAAGTGTGTTTCGTCCACTTATAAGTTCAGAACAAAAATCGAGTACATACCAAGCCGAATGTCCGGATAAAACCCCGTTCCCATGGTCCAAATGTTCTATATTGGCCTTAAAACGTCCCGGCTAAGTCTTGTCGATCTTGAGGTTTTAGATTCCAAGCAAGTGAGTTTCGTCCATTTCCAAGTTCACACCGAAAACCGAGTAAATGCCGACCGAACGGACGGACATAAATTTTGTTTTTACGGACAGAACGTTGTTTTTTCACCTTAGAACGCCCCGAGTTAAGTAATGGAGTGACTAGTCTCTTATGTGTATCGTTTTCCATCCAACAATATGTGTGTTTCGTCCACTAATAAGTTCGGAACAAAATAGAGTAAATACCAAGCCAAATGTCTGGACAAAACCCCGTTCCCATGGTCCAAATGTTCTATATTGGCCTTAAAACGTCCCTGTTAAGCCTTGTCGATCTTGAAGTTTTGGATTCCAGAACAAGGGAGTTTCGTCCATTACCAAGTTCGGACCGAAAACCGAGTAAATGCCGACCTAACGGACGGACATAAATCTCGTATTTACGGACGGAACGTTGTTTTTTCACCTTAGAACGCCCCGTGTTAAGTAATGGAATGGCTAGTCTCTTAGGTGTATCGTTTTTCATGCGAAAACATGTGTGTTTCGTCCACTTATAAGTTCGGAAAAAAATCGAGTAAATACCAGGCCAAATGTCCGGACAAAACCCCGTTTCCATGGTCCAAATGTTCTATATTGGCCCTAAACTGTCCCAGTTAAGCCTTGTCGATCTTGAGGTTTTAGATACCAAAACAAGTGAGTTTCGTCTATTTCTAAGTTCGGACCGAAAACCGAGTAAATACCGACCGAACGGACGGACATAAATCTCGTTTTTACATACGGAACGTTGTTTTTTCACCTTAGAACGTCCCGAGTTAAGTAGTGGAGTGGCTAGTCTCTTAGGTGTATCGTTTTCCAAGCGAAAACATGTGTGTTTCGTCTACTTATAAGTTCGGAACAAAAATCGAGTACATACCAAGGCGAATGTCCGGATAAAACCCTGTTCCCATGGTCAAAATGTTCTATATTGGCCTTAAAACGTCCCGGCTTAGCCTTGTCGATCTTGAGGTTTTAGATTCCAAAACAAGTGAGTTTAGTCCATTTCCAAGTTCGGACCGAAAACCGAGTAAATGCCGACCGAACGAACGGATATAAATTATGTTTTTACGGACAGAACGTTGTTTTTTCACCTTAGAACGCCCCGAGTTAAGTAATGGACTGGCTAGTCTCTTAGGTGTATCGTTTTCCATGAAAAAATATGTGTGTTTCGTCCACTAATACGTTCGGAATAAAATCGAGTAAATACCAAGCCAAATGTCCGGATAAAACCCCGTTCCCATGGTCCAAATGTTCTATATTGGCCTTAAAACGTCCCAGTTAAGCCTTGTCGATCTTGAAGTTTTGGATTCCAAAACAAGTGAGTTTCATCTATTTCCAAGTTCAGACCGAAAACCGAGTAAATGCCGACCGAACGGACGGACATAAATCTCGTTTTTACATACGGAACGTTGTTTTTTCACCTTAGAACGTCCCGAGTAAAGTAGTGGAGTGGCTAGTCTCTTAAGTGTATCGTTTTCCAAGCGAAAACATGTGTGTTTCGTCTACTTATAAGTTCGGAACAAAAATCGAGTACATACCGATGCGAATGTCCGGATAAAACCCTGTTCCCATGGTCAAAATGTTCTATATTGGCCTTAAAACGTCCCGGCTAAGCCTTGTCGATCTCGATGTTTAGATTCCAAAACAAGTGAGTTTCGTCCATTTCCATGTTCGGACCGAAAACCGAGTAAATGCCGACCGAACGGATAGACATAAATCTCGTTTTTACGGATGGAACATTTTTTTTTCACTTTAGAACGCCTCGAGTTAAGTAATGGAGTGGCTAGACTCCTTGGTGTATCGTTTTCCATGCGAAAACATGTGTGTTTCGACCACTTATAAGTTCGGAACAAAAATCGAGTACATACCAAGCCGAATGTCCGGATAAAACCCCGTTCCCCTGGTCCAAATGTTCTATATTGGCCTTAAAACGTCCCGGCTTAGCCTTGTCGATCTTGAGGTTTTAGATTCCAAAACAAGTGAGTTTCGTCCATTTCCAAGTTCGGACCGAAAACCGAGTAAATGCCGACCGAACGAACGGACATAAATTTTGTTTTTACGGAAAGAACGTTGTTTTTTCACCTTAGAACGCCCCGAGTAAAGTAATGGACTGGCTAGTCTCTTAGGTGTATCGTTTTCCATGCAAAAATATGTGTCTTTCGTCCACTAATACGTTCGGAACAAAATCGAGTAAATACCAAGCCAAATGTCCGGACAAAACCCCGTTCCCATGATCCAAATGTTCTATATTGGCCTTAAAACGTCCCGGTTAAGCCTTGTCGATCTTGAAGTTTTGGATTCCAAAACAAATGAGTTTCGTCCATTTTCACGTTCGGACCGAAAATCGAGTAAATGCCGACCGAACGGACGGACATAAATCTCGTTTTTACGGGCGGAATTTTTTTTTTTCAACTTAGAACGCCCCGAGTTAAGTAATGGACTGGCTAATCTCTTAGATGTATCGTTTTCCTTGCGAAAAATATGTGTTTTGTCCACTTACGGACGGACGGACATAAATCTCGTTTTTACGGACGGAACGTTGTTTTTTCACCTTAGAACGCCCCGAGTTAAGTAATGGAGTGCCTAGTCTCTTAGGTGTATTGTTTTCCATCGAAAAATATGTGTGTTTCGTCCACTAATAAGTTCGGAACAAAATCGAGTAAATACCAAGCCAAATGTCCGGACAAAACCCCGTTCCCATGGTCCAAATGTTCTATATTGGCCTTAAAACATCCCGGTTAAGCCTGTCGATCTTGAAGTTTTAGATTCCAAAACAAGTGAGTTTCGTCCATTTCCAAGTTCAGACCGAAAACAGAGTAAATGCCGACCGAACGGACGGACATAAATTTTGTTTTTAGGGACAGAACGTTGTTTTTTCACCTTAGAACGCCCCGAGTTAAGTAATGGAGTGACTAGTCTCTTAGGTGTATCGTTTTCCATGCAAAAATATGTGTGTTTCGTCCACTAATAAGTTCGGAACAAAATAGAGTAAATACCAAGCCAAATGTCCGGACAAAACCCCGTTCCCATTGTCCAAATGTTCTATATTGGCCTTAAAACGTCCCGGTTAAGCGTTGTCGATCTTGAAGTTTTGGATTCCAAAACAAGTGAGTTTCGTCCATTTCTAAGTTCGGACCGAAAACCGAGTAAATGCCGACCAAACGGACGGACATAAATCTCGTTTTTACGGACGGAACGTTGCTTTTTCACCTTAGAACGCCCCGAGTTAAGTAATGGAGTGACTAGTCTCTTAGGTGTATTGTTTTCCATGCAAAAATATGTGTGTTTCGTCCACTAATAAGTTCGGAACAAAATCGAGTAAATACCAAGCCAAATGTTCGGACAAAACCCCGTTCCCATGGTCCAAATGTTCTATATTGGCCTTAAAACGTCCCGGTTAAGCCTTGTCGATCTTGAAGTTTTGGATTCCAAAACAAGTGAGTTTCGTCCATTTCCAAGTTCGGACCGAAAACCGAGTAAATGCCGACCGAACGGACGGACATAAATCTCGTTTTTACGGACGTAACGTTGTTTTTTCACCTTAGAATTCCCCGAGTTAAGTAATTGACTGGCTAGTCTCTTAGGTGTATCGTTTCCCTTACGAAAAATGTGTGTTTCGTCCACTTATAAGTTCGGAACAAAATCGAGTACATACCAAGCCGAATGTCCGGACAAAACCCCGTTCCCATGGTCCAAATGTTCTATATTGGCCTTAAACCGTCCCAGTTAAGCCTTGTCGATCTTGAGGTTTTAGATTCCAAAACAAGTGAGTTTCGTCTATTTCCAAGTTCGGACCGAAAACCGAGTAAATACCGACCGAACGGACGGACATAAATCTCGTTTTTACGGACGGAACGTTGTTTTTTCACCTTAGAACGCCCCGAGTTAAGTAATGGAGTGGCTAGTCTCATAGGTGTATCGTTTTCCATGCGAAAACAAGTGTGTTTCGTCCACTTATAAGTTCAGAACAAAAATCGAGTACATACCAAGCCGAATGTCCGGATAAAACCCCGTTCCCATGGTCCAAATGTTCTATATTGGCCTTAAAACGTCCCGGCTAAGTCTTGTCGATCTTGAGGTTTTAGATTCCAAGCAAGTGAGTTTCGTCCATTTCCAAGTTCAGACCGAAAACCGAGTAAATGCCGACCGAACGGACAGACATAAATTTTGTTTTTACGGACAGAACGTTGTTTTTTCACCTTAGAACGCCCCGAGTTAAGTAATGGAGTGACTAGTCTCTTATGTGTATCGTTTTCCATCCAACAATATGTGTGTTTCGTCCACTAATAAGTTCGGAACAAAATAGAGTAAATACCAAGCCAAATGTCCGGACAAAACCCCGTTCCCATGGTCCAAATGTTCTATATTGGCCTTAAAACGTCCCGGTTAAGCCTTGTCGATCTTGAAGTTTTGGATTCCAGAACAAGTGAGTTTCGTCCATTTCCAAGTTCGGATCGAAAACCGAGTAAATGCCGACCGAACGGACGGACATAAATCTCGTATTTACGGACGGAACGTTGTTTTTTCACCTTAGAACGCCCCGTGTTAAGTAATGGAATGGCTAGTCTCTTAGGTGTATCGTTTTCCATGCGAAAACATGTGTGTTTCGTCCACTTATAAGTTCGGAAAAAAATCGAGTAAATACCAGGCCAAATGTCCGGACAAAACCCCGTTCCCATGGTCCAAATGTTCTATATTGGCCCTAAACTGTCCCAGTTAAGCCTTGTCGATCTTGAGGTTTTAGATACCAAAACAAGTGAGTTTCGTCCATTTCTAAGTTCGGACCGAAAACCGAGTAAATACCGACCGAACGGACGGACATAAATCTAGTTTTTACATACGGAACATTGTTTTTTCACCTTAGAACGTCCCGATTTAAGTAGTGGAGTGGCTAGTCTCTTAGGTGTATCGTTTTCCAAGCGAAAACATGTGTGTTTCGTCTACTTATAAGTTCGGAACAAAAATCGAGTACATACCAAGGCGAATGTCCGGATAAAACCCTGTTCCCATGGTCAAAATCTTCTATATTGGCCTTAAAACGTCCCGGCTTAGCCTTGTCGATCTTGAGGTTTTAGATTCCAAAACAAGTGAGTTTAGTCCATTTCCAAGTTCGGACCGAAAAGCGAGAAAATGCCGACCGAACGAACGGACATAAATTTTGTTTTTACGGACAGAACGTTGTTTTTTCACCTTAGAACGCCCCGAGTTAAGTAATGGACTGGCTAGTCTCTTAGGTGTATCGTTTTCCATGAAAAAATATGTGTGTTTCGTCCACTAATACGTTCGGAATAAAATCGAGTAAATACCAAGCCAAATGTCCGGACAAAACCCCGTTCCCATGGTCCAAATGTTCTATATTGGCCTTAAAACGTCCCAGTTAAGCCTTGTCGATCTTGAAGTTTTGGATTCCAAAACAAGTGAGTTTCATCTATTTCCAAGTTCAGACCGAAAACCGAGTGAATGCCGACCGAACGGACGGACATAAATCTCGTTTTTACGGACGGAACGTTGTTTTTTCACTTTAGAACGCCCCGAGTTAAGTAATGGAGTGACTAGTCTCTTATGTGTATCGTTTTCCATCCAACAATATGTGTGTTTCGTCCACTAATAAGTTCGGAACAAAATAGAGTAAATACCAAGCCAAATGTCCGGACAAAACCCCGTTCCCATGGTCCAAATGTTCTATATTGGCCTTAAAACGTCCCGGTTAAGCCTTGTCGATCTTGAAGTTTTGGATTCCAAAACAAGTGAGTTTCGTCCATTTCCAAGTTCGGACCGAAAACCGAGTAAATGCCGACCGAACGGACGGACATAAATCTCGTTTTTACAGACGTAACGTTGTTTTTTCACCCTAGAATGCCCCGAGTTAAGTAATGGACTGGCTAGTCTCTTCGGTGTATCGTTTTCCTTGCGAAAAATGTGTGTTTCGTCAACTTATAAGTTCGGAACAAAATCGAGTACATACCAAGCCCAATGTCCGGACAAAACCCCGTTCCCATGGTCCAAATGTTCTATATTGGCCTTAAACCGTCCCAGTTAAGCCTTGTCGATCTTGAGGTTTTAGATTCCAAAACAAGTGAGTTTCGTCCATTTCCAAGTTCGGACCGAAAACCGATTAAATACCGACCGAACGGACGGACATAAATCTCGTCTTTACGGACGGAACGTTGTTTTTCACCTTAAAACGCTTTGAGTTAAGTAATGGAGTGGCTAGTCTCTTAGGTGTATCGTTTTCCATGCGAAAACATGTGTGTTTCGTCCACTTATAAGTTCGGAACAAAAATCGAGTACATACGAAGCCGAATGTCTGGATAAAACCCCGTTCCCATGGTCCAAATGTTCTATATTGGCCTTAAAACGTCCCGACTAAGTCTTGTCGATCTTGAGGTTTTAGATTCCAAAACAAGTGAGTTTCGTCCATTTCCAAGTTCAGACCCAAAACCGAGTAAATGCCGACCGAACGGACAGACATAAATTTTGTTTTTACGGACAGAACGTTGTTTTTTCACCTTAGAACGCCCCAAGTTAAGTAATGGAGTGACTAGTCTCTTATGTGTATCGTTTTCCATCCAACAATATGTGTGTTTCGTCCACTAATAAGTTCGGAACAAAATAGAGTAAATACCAAGCCAAATGTCCGGACAAAACCCCGTTCCCATGGTCCAAATGTTCTATATTGGCCTTAAAACGTCCCGGTTAAGCCTTGTCGATCTTGAAGTTTTGGATTCCAAAACAAGTGAGTTTCGTCCATTTCCAAGTTCGGACCGAAAACCGAGTAAATGCCGACCGAACGGACGGACATAAATCTCGTTTTTACGGACGTAACGTTGTTTTTTCACCTTAGAATTCCCCGAGTTAAGTAATTGACTGGCTAGTCTCTTAGGTGTATCGTTTCCCTTACGAAAAATGTGTGTTTCGTCCACTTATAAGTTCGGAACAAAATCGAGTACATACTAAGCCGAATGTCCGGACAAAACCCCGTTCCCATGGTCCAAATGTTCTATATTGGCCTTAAACCGTCCCAGTTAAGCCTTGTCGATCTTGAGGTTTTAGATTCCAAAACAAGTGAGTTTCGTCTATTTCCAAGTTCGGACCGAAAACCGAGTAAATACCGACCGAACGGACGGACATAAATCTCGTTTTTACGGACGGAACGTTGCTTTTTCACCTTAGAACGCCCCGAGTTAAGTAATGGAGTGGCTAGTCTCATAGGTGTATCGTTTTCCATGCGAAAACAAGTGTGTTTCGTCCACTTATAAGTTCAGAACAAAAATCGAGTACATACCAAGCCGAATGTCCGGATAAAACCCCGTTCCCATGGTCCAAATGTTCTATATTGGCCTTAAAACGTCCCGGCTAAGTCTTGTCGATCTTGAGGTTTTAGATTCCAAGCAAGTGAGTTTCGTCCATTTCCAAGTTCAGACAGAAAACCGAGTAAATGCCGACCGAACGGACAGACATAAATTTTGTTTTTACGGACAGAACGTTGTTTTTTCACCTTAGAACGCCCCGAGTAAAGTAATGGAGTGACTAGTCTCTTATGTGTATCGTTTTCCATCCAACAATATGTGTGTTTCGTCCACTAATAAGTTCGGAACAAAATAGAGTAAATACCAAGCCAAATGTCCGGACAAAACCCCGTTCCCATGGTCCAAATGTTCTATATTGGCCTTAAAACGTCCCGGTTAAGCCTTGTCGATCTTGAAGTTTTGGATTCCAGAACAAGTGAGTTTCGTCCATTTCCAAGTTCGGATCGAAAACCGAGTAAATGCCGACCGAACAGACGGACATAAATCTCGTATTTACGGACGGAACGTTGTTTTTTCACCTTAGAACGCCCCGTGTTAAGTAATGGAATGGCTAGTCTCTTAGGTGTATCGTTTTCCATGCGAAAACATGTGTGTTTCGTCCACTTATAAGTTCGGAAAAAAATCGAGTAAATACCAGGCCAAATGTCCGGACAAAACCCCGTTCCCATGGTCCAAATGTTCTATATTGGCCCTAAACTGTCCCAGTTAAGCCTTGTCGATCTTGAGGTTTTAGGTACAAAAACAAGTGAGTTTCGTCCATTTCTAAGTTCGGACCGAAAACCGAGTAAATACCGACCGAACGGACGGACATAAATCTAGTTTTTACATACGGAACATTGTTTTTTCACCTTAGAACGTCCCGATTTAAGTAGTGGAGTGGCTAGTCTCTTAGGTGTATCGTTTTCCAAGCGAAAACATGTGTGTTTCGTCTACTTATAAGTTCGGAACAAAAATCGAGTACATACCAAGGCGAATGTCCGGATAAAACCCTGTTCCCATGTTTAAAATGTTCTATATTGGCCTTAAAACGTCCCGGCTAAGCCTTGTCGATCTCGATGTTTAGATTCCAAAACAAGTGAGTTTCGTCGATTTCCATGTTCGGACCGAAAACCGAGTAAATGCCGACCGAACGAACGGACATAAATTTTGTTTTTACGGACAGAACGTTGTTTTTTCACCTTAGAACGCCCCGAGTTAAGTAATGGACTGGCTAGTCTCTTAGGTGTATCGTTTTCCATGAAAAAATATGTGTGTTTCGTCCACTAATACGTTCGGAATAAAATCGAGTAAATACCAAGCCAAATGTCCGGACAAAACCCCGTTCCCATGGTCCAAATGTTCTATATTGGCCTTAAAACGTCCAAGTTAAGCCTTGTCGATCTTGAAGTTTTGGATTCCAAAACAAGTGAGTTTCATCTATTTCCAAGTTCAGACCGAAAACCGAGTAAATGCCGACCGAACGGACGGACATAAATCTCGTTTTTACGGACGGAACGTTGTTTTTTCACCTTAGAACGTCCCGAGTAAAGTAGTGGAGTGGCTAGTCTCTTAGGTGTATCGTTTTCCAAGCGAAAACATGTGTGTTTCGTCTACTTATAAGTTCGGAACTTAAATCGAGTACATAACGATGCGAATGTCCGGATAAAACCCTGTTCCCATGGTCAAAATGTTCTATATTGGCCTTAAAACGTCCCGACTAAGCCTTGTCGATCTCGATGTTTAGATTCCAAAACAAGTGAGTTTCGTCCATTTCCATGTTCGGACCGAAAACCGAGTAAATTCCGACCGAACGGATAGACATAAATCTCGTTTTTACGGATGGAACATTTTTTTTTCACTTTAGAACTCCCCGAGTTAAGTAATGGAGTGGCTAGACTCCTTGGTGTATCGTTTTCCATGCGAAAACATGTGTGTTTCGTCCACTTATAAGTTCGGAAAAAAATCGAGTAAATACCAAGCCAAATGTCCGGACAAAACCCTGTTCCCATGGTCCAAATGTTCTATATTGGCCTTAAAACATCCCGGTTAAGCGTTGTCGATCTTGAAGTTTTGGATTCCAAAACAAGTGAGTTTCGTCCATTTCCATGTTCGGACCGAAAACCGAGTAAATGTCGACCGAACGGACGAACATAAATCTCGTTTTTACGGACGGAAAATTGTTTTTTCACCTTAGAACGCCCCGAGTTAACTAATGGAGTGGCTAGTCTCTTAGGTGTATCGTTTTCCATGCGAAAACATGTGTGTTTCGACCACTTATAAGTTCGGAACAAAAATCGAGTACATACCAAGCCGAATGTCCGGATAAAACCCCGTTCCCCTGGTCCAAATGTTCTATATTGGCCTTAAAACGTCCCGGCTTTGCCTTGTCGATCTTGAGGTTTTAGATTCCAAAACAAGTGAGTTTCGTCCATTTCCAAGTTCGGACCGAAAACCGAGTAAATGCCGACCGAACGAACGGACATAAATTTTGTTTTTACGGAAAGAACGTTGTTTTTTCACCTTAGAACGCCCCGAGTTAAGTAATGGACTGGCTAGTCTCTTAGGTGTATCGTTTTCCATGCAAAAATATGTGTGTTTCGTCCACTAATACGTTCGGAACAAAATCGAGTAAATACCAAGCCAAATGTCCGGACAAAACCCCGTTCCCATGATCCAAATGTTCTATATTGGCCTTAAAACGTCCCGGTTAAGCCTTGTCGATCTTGAAGTTTTGGATTCCAAAACAAATGAGTTTCATCCATTTTCACGTTCGGACCGAAAACCGAGTAAATGCCGACCGAACGGACGGACATAAATCTCGTTTTTACGGGCGGAATTTTTTTTTTTCAACTTAGAACGCCCCGAGTTAAGTAATGGACTGGCTAATCTCTTAGATGTATCGTTTTCCTTGCGAAAAATGTGTGTTTTGTCCACTTATAAGTTCGGAACAAAATCAAGTACATACCAAGCCGAATGTCTGGACAAAACCCCGTTCCCATGGTCCAAATGTTCTATATTGGCCTTAAACCATCCCAGTTAAGCCTTGTCGATCTTGAGGTTTTAGATTCCAAAACAAGTGAGTTTCGTAAATTTCCAAGTTCGGACCGAAAACCGAGTAAATACCGACCGAACGGACGGACATAAATCTCGTTTTTAGGGACGGAACGTTGTTTTTTCACCTTAGAACGCCCCGAGTTAAGTAATGGAGTGCCTAGTCTCTTAGGTGTATTGTTTTCCATCCAAAAATATGTGCGTTTCGTCCACTAATAAGTTCGGAACAAAATTGAGTAAATACCAAGCCAAATGTCCGGACAAAACCCCGTTCCCATGTTCCAAATGTTCTATATTGGCCTTAAAACGTCCCGGTTAAGCCTGTCGATCTTGAAGTTTTGGATTCCAAAACAAGTGAGTTTCATCCATTTCCAAGTTCGGACCGAAAACCGAGTAAATGCCGACCGAACGGACTAAAATAAATCTCGTTTTTACAGACGTAACGTTGTTTTTTCACCCTAGAATGCCCCGAGTTAAGTAACGGACTGGCTAGTCTCTTAGGTGTATCGTTTTCCTTGCGAAAAATGTGTGTTTCGTCCACTTATAAGTTCGGATTAAAATCGAGTACATACCAAGCCCAATGTCCGGACAAAACCCCGTTCCCATGGTCCAAATGTTCTATATTGGCCTTAAACCGTCCCAGTTAAGCCTTGTCGATCTTGAGGTTTTAGATTCCAAAACAAGTGAGTTTCGTCCATTTCCAAGTTCGGACCGAAAACTGAGTAAATACCGACCGGACGGACGGACATAAATCTCGTTTTTACGGACGGAACGTTGTTTTTTCACCTTAGAACGCCCCGAGTTAAGTAATGGAGTGGCGAGTCTCTTAGGTGTATCGTTTTCCATGCGAAAACATGTGTGTTTCGTCCACTTATAAGTTCGGAACAAAAATCGAGTACATACCAAGCCGAATGTCCGGATAAATCCCCGTTCCCATGGTCCAAATGTTCTATATTGGCCTTAAAACGCCCCGGCTAAGTCTTGTCGATCTTGAGGTTTTAGATTCCAAGCAAGTGAGTTTCGTCCATTTCCAAGTTCAGACCGAAAACCGAGTAAATGCCGACCGAACGGACAGACATAAATTTTGTTTTTACGGACAGAACGTTGTTTTTTCACCTTAGAACGCCCCGAGTTAAGTAATGGAGTTACTAGTCTCTTATGTGTATCGTTTTCCATCCAACAATATGTGTGTTTCGTCCACTAATAAGTTCGGAACAAAATAGAGTAAATACCAAGCCAAATGTCCGGACAAAACCCCGTTCCCATGGTCCAAATGTTCTATATTGGCCTTAAAACGTCCCGGTTAAGCCTTGTCGATCTTGAAGTTTTGGATTCCAAAACAAGTGAGTTTCGTCCATTTCCAAGTTCGGACCGAAAACCGAGTAAATGCCGACCGAACGGACGGACATAAATCTCGTTTTTACAGACGTAACGTTGTTTTTTCACCCTAGAATGCCCCGAGTTAAGTAATGGACTGGCTAGTCTCTTCGGTGTATCGTTTTCCTTGCGAAAAATGTGTGTTTCGTCCACTTATAAGTTCGGAACAAAATCGAGTACATACCAAGCCCAATGTCCGGACAAAACCCCGTTCCCATGGTCCAAATGTTCTATATTGGCCTTAAACCGTCCCAGTTAAGCCTTGTCGATCTTGAGGTTTTAGATTCCAAAACAAGTGAGTTTCGTCCATTTCCAAGTTCGGACCGAAAACCGATTAAATACCGACCGAACGGACGGACATAAATCTCGTCTTTACGGACGGAACGTTGTTTTTCACCTTAGAACGCTTTGAGTTAAGTAATGGAGTGGCTAGTCTCTTAGGTGTATCGTTTTCCATGCGAAAACATGTGTGTTTCGTCCAATTATAAGTTCGGAACAAAAATCGAGTACATACGAAGCCGAATGTCTGGATAAAACCCCGTTCCCATGGTCCAAATGTTCTATATTGGCCTTAAAACGTCCCGACTAAGTCTTGTCGATCTTGAGGTTTTAGATTCCAAAATAAGTGAGTTTCGTCCATTTCCAAGTTCAGACCGAAAACCGAGTAAATGCCGACCGAACGGACAAACATAAATTT
The DNA here is from genome assembly GCA_023053565.1 of Aquilegia eximia. Classification (NCBI taxonomy): domain Eukaryota; kingdom Viridiplantae; phylum Streptophyta; class Magnoliopsida; order Ranunculales; family Ranunculaceae; genus Aquilegia; species Aquilegia eximia. The sequence continues at coordinate 498,294 of JALIGU010000012.1, read as the reverse complement.
TGTTTTTACGGACAGAACGTTGTTTTTTCACCTTAGAACGCCCCAAGTTAAGTAATGGAGTGACTACTCTCTTATGTGTATCGTTTTCCATCCAACAATATGTGTGTTTCGTCCACTAATAAGTTCGGAACAAAATAGAGTAAATACCCAGCCAAATGTCCGGACAAAACCCCGTTCCCATGGTCCAAATGTTCTATATTGGCCTTAAAACGTCCCGGTTAAGCCTTGTCGATCTTGAAGTTTTGGATTCCAAAACAAGTGAGTTTCGTCCATTTCCAAGTTCGGACCGAAAACCGAGTAAATACCGACCGAACGGACGGACATAAATCTCGTTTTTACGGACGGAACGTTGTTTTTTCACCTTAGAACGCCCCGAGTTAAGTAATGGACTGGCTAGTCTCTTAGGTGTATCGTTTTCCCTGCGAAAACAAGTGTGTTTCGTCCACTTATAAGTTCGGAACAAAAATCGAGTACATACCAAGCCGAATGTCCGGATAAAACCCCGTTCCCATGGTCCAAATGTTCTATATTGGCCTTAAAACATCCCGGCTAAGTCTTGTCGATCTTGAGGTTTTAGATTCCGAAACAAGTGAGTTTCGTCCATTTCCAAGTTCAGACCAAAAACCGAGTAAATGCCGACCGAACGGACGGACATAAATTTTGTTTTTACTGACAGAACGTTGTTTTTTACCTTAGAACTCCCCGAGTTAAGTAATGGAGTGACTAGTTTCTTAGGTGTATCGTTTTCCATGCAAAAATATGTGTGATTCGTCCACTAATAAGTTCGGAACAAAATCGCGTAAATACCAAGCCAAATGTCCGGACAAAACCCCGTTCCCATGGTCCAAATGTTCTATATTGGCCTTAAAACGTCCCGGTTAAGCCTTGTCGATCTTGAAGTTTTGGATTCCAAAACAAGTGAGTTTCGTCCATTTCCAAGTTCGGACCGAAAACCGAGTAAATGCCGACCGAACGGACGGACATAAATCTCGTTTTTATGGACGTAACGTTGTTTTTTCACCTTAGAATGCCCCGAGTTAAGTAATGGACTGGCTAGTCTCTTAGGTGTATCGTTTTCCTTGCGAAAAATGTGTGTTTCGTCCACTTATAAGTTCGGAACAAAATCGAATACATACCAAGCCGAATGTCCGGATAAAACCCTGTTCCCATGGTCCAAATGTTCTATATTGGCCTTAAACCGTCCCAGTTAAGCCTTGTCGATCTTGAGGTTTTAGATTCCAAAACAAGTGAGTTTCGTCCATTTCTAAGTTCGGACCGAAAACCGAGTAAATACCGACCGAACGGACGGACATAAATCTCGTTTTTACGGACGGAACGTTGTTTTTCCACCTTAGAACGCCCCGAGTTAAGTAATGGAGTGGCTAGTCTCTTAGGTGTATCGTTTTCCATGCGAAAACATGTGTGTTTCGTCCACTTATAAGTTCGGAACAAAATCGAGTAAATACCAAGCCAAATGTCCGGACAAAACCCCGTTCCCATGGTCCAAATGTTCTATATTGGCCTTAAAACGTCCCGGTTAAGCCTTGTCGATCTTGAAGTTTTGGATTCCAAAACAAGTGAGTTTCGTCCATTTCCAAGTTCGGACCGAAAACCGAGTAAATGCCGACCGAACGGACGGACATAAATCTCGTTTTTACGGACGGAATGTTGTTTTTTCACCTTAGAACGCCCCGAGTTAAGTAATGGACTGGCTAATCTCTTAGATGTATCGTTTTCCTTGCGAAAAATGTGTGTTTCGTCCACTTATAAGTTCGGAACAAAATCAAGTACATACCAAGCCGAATGTCTGGACAAAACCCCGTTCCCATGGTCCAAATGTTCTATATTGGCCTTAAACCGTCCCAGTTAAGCCTTGTCGATCTTGAGGTTTTAGATTCCAGAACAAGTGAGTTTCGTCCATTTCCAAGTTCGGACCAAAAACCGAGTAAATGTCGACCAAACGGACGGACATAAATCTCGTTTTTACGGACGGAACGTTTCTTTTTCACCTTAGAACGCCCCGAGTTAACTAATGGAGTGGCTAGTCTCTTAGGTGTATCGTTTTCCATGCGAAAACATGTGTGTTTCGACCACTTATAAGTTCGGAACAAAATCGAGTAAATACCAAGCCAAATGTCCGGACAAAACCCCGTTCCCATGGTCCAAATGTTCTATATTGGCCTTAAACCGTCCCAGTTAAGCCTTGTCGATCTTGAGGTTTTAGATTCCAAAACAAGTGAGTTTCGTCCATTTCCAAGTTCAGACCGAAAACCGAGTAAATGCCGACCGAACGGACGGACATAAATTTTATTTTTACGGACAGATCGTTGTTTGTTCACCTTAGAACGCCCCGAGTTAAGTAATGGAGTGACTAGTCTCTTAGGTGTATCGTTTTCCATGCAAAAATATTTGTGTTTCGTCCACTAATAAGTTCGGAACAAAATCGAGTAAATACCAAGCCAAATGTCCGGACAAAACCCCGTTCCCATGGTCCAAATGTTCTATATTGGCCTTAAAACGTCCCGACTAAGTCTTGTCGATCTTGAGGTTTTAGATTCCAAAACAAGTGAGTTTCGTCCATTTCCAAGTTCAGACCGAAAACCGAGTAAATGCCGACCGAACGGACGGACATAAATTTTGTTTTTATGTACAGAACGTTGTTTTTTCACCTTAGAACGCCCCGAGTTAAGTAATGGAGTGACTAGTCTCTTAGGTGTATCGTTTTCCATGCAACAATATGTGTGTTTCGTCCACTAATAAGTTCGGAACAAAAAAGAGTAAATACCAAGCCAAATGTCCGGACAAAACCCCGTTCCCATGGTCCAAAATGTTCTATATTGGCCTTAAAACGTCCCGGTTAAGCCTTGTCAATCTTGAAATTTTGGATTCCAAAACAAGTGAGTTTCGTCCATTTCCAAGTTCGGACCGAAAACCGAGTAAATACCGACCGAACGGACGGACATAAATCTCGTTTTTACGGACGGAACGTTGTTTTTTCACCTTAGAACGCCCCGAGTTAAGTAATGGAGTGACTAGTCTCTTCGGTGTATCGTTTTCCATGCAGAAATATGTGTGTTTCGTCCACTAATAAGTTCGGAACAAAATCGAGTAAATACCAAGTCAAATGTCCGGACAAAACCCCGTTCCCATGGTCCAAATGTTCTATATTGGCCTTAAACCGTCCCGGTTAAGCCTTGTCGATCTTGAAGTTTTGGATTCCAAAAGAAGTGAGTTTCGTCCATTTCCAAGTTCGGACCAAAAACCGAGTAAATACCGACCGAACGGACGGACATAAATCTCGTTTTTACGGACGGAACGTTGTTTTTTCACCTTAGAACGCCCCGAGTTAAGTAAGGGAGTGGCTAGTCTCTTAGGTGTATCGTTTTCCATGCGAAAACAAGTGTGTTTCGTCCACTTATAATTTCGGAACAAAAATCGAGTACATACCAAGCCGAATGTTCGGATAAAACCCCGTTCCCATGGTCCAAATGTTCTATATTGGCCTTAAAACGTCCCGGCTAAGTCTTGTCGATCTTGAGGTTTTAGATTCCAAAACAAGTGAGTTTTGTCCATTTCCAAGTTCAGACCGAAAACCGAGTAAATGCCGACCGAACGGACGGACATAAATTGTGTTTTTACGGACAGAACGTTTTTTTTTAACCTTAGAACTCCCCGATTTAAGTAATGGACTGGCTAGTTTCTTAGGTGTATCGTTTTCCATGTAAAAATATGTGTGTTTCGTCCACTAATAAGTTCGGAACAAAATCGAGTAAATACCAAGCCAAATGTCCGGACAAAACCCCGTTCCCATGGTCCAAATGTTCTATATTGGCCTTAAACGGTCCCGGTCAAGCCTTGTCGATCTTGAAGTTTTGGATTCCAAAACAAGTGAGTTTCGTCCATTTCCAAGTTCGGACCGAAAACCGAGTAAATACCGACCGAACGGACGGACATAAATCTCGTTTTTACGGACGGAACGTTGTTTTTTCACCTTAGAACGCCCCGAGTTAAGTAAGGGAGTGGCTAGTCTCTTAGGTGTATCGTTTTCCATGCGAAAACAAGTGTGTTTCGTCCACTTATAATTTCGGAACAAAAATCGAGTACATACCAAGCCGAATGTTCGGATAAAACCCCGTTCCCATGGTCCAAATGTTCTATATTGGCCTTAAAACGTCCCGGCTAAGTCTTGTCGATCTTGAGGTTTTAGATTCCAAAACAAGTGAGTTTTGTCCATTTCCAAGTTCAGACCGAAAACCGAGTAAATGCCGACCGAACGGACGGACATAAATTGTGTTTTTACGGACAGAACGTTTTTTTTTAACCTTAGAACTCCCCGATTTAAGTAATGGACTGGCTAGTTTCTTAGGTGTATCGTTTTCCATGTAAAAATATGTGTGTTTCGTCCACTAATAAGTTCGGAACAAAATCGAGTAAATACCAAGCCAAATGTCCGGACAAAACCCCGTTCCCATGGTCCAAATGTTCTATATTGGCCTTAAACCGTCCCGGTCAAGCCTTGTCGATCTTGAAGTTTTGGATTCCAAAACAAGTGAGTTTCGTCCATTTCCAAGTTCGGACCGAAAACCGAGTAAATACCGACCGAACGGACGGACATAAATCTCGTTTTTACGGACGGAACGTTGTTTTTTCACCTTAGAACGCCCCGAGTTAAGTAGTGGAGTGGCTAGTCTCTTAGGTGTATCGTTTTCCATGCGAAAACATGTGTGTTTCGTCCACTTATAAGTTCGGAACAAAAATTGAGTACATACCAAGCCGAATGTCCGGATAAAACCCCGTTCCCATGGTCCAAATGTTCTATATTGGCCTTAAAACGTCCCGACTAAGTCTTGTCGATCTTGAGGTTTTAGATTCCAAAACAAGTGAGTTTCGTCCATTTCCAAGTTCGGACCGAAAACCGAGTAAATACCGACCGAACGGACGGACATAAATCTCGTTTTTACGAACGGAACGTTGTTTTTTCACCTTAGAACGCCCCGAGTTAAGTAATGGAGTGGCTAGTCTCTTAGGTGTATCGTTTTCCATGCGAAAACAAGTGTGTTTCGTCCACTTATAATTTCGGAACAAAAATCGAGTACATACCAAGCCGAATGTCCAGATAAAACCCCGTTCCCAAGGTCCAAATGTTCTATATTGGCCTTAAAACGTCCCGGCTAAGTCTTGTCGATCTTGAGGTTTTAGATTCCAAAACAAGTGAGTTTCGTCCATTTCCAAGTTCAGACCGAAAACCGAGTAAATGCCGACCGAACGGACGGACATAAATTGTGTTTTTACGGACAGAACGTTTTTTTTTAACCTTAGAACTCCCCGATTTAAGTAATGGACTGGCTAGTTTCTTAGGTGTATCGTTTTCCATGTAAAAATATGTGTGTTTCGTCCACTAATAAGTTCGGAACAAAATCGAGTAAATACCAAGCCAAATGTCCGGACAAAACCCCGTTCCCATGGTCCAAATGTTCTATATTGGCCTTAAACCGTCCCGGTTAAGCCTTGTCGATCTTGAAGTTTTGGATTCCAAAACAAGTGAGTTTCGTCCATTTCCAAGTTCGGACCGAAAACCGAGTAAATACCGACCGAACGGACGGACATAAATCTCGTTTTTACGGACGGAACGTTGTTTTTTCACCTTAGAACGCCCCGAGTTAAGTAGTGGAGTGGCTAGTCTCTTAGGTGTATCGTTTTCCATGCGAAAACATGTGTGTTTCGTCAACTTATAAGTTCGGAACAAAAATTGAGTACATACCAAGCCGAATGTCCGGATAAAACCTGAGAAACTACAAATAGTGCTAATGTAACAGTTCAATATTCAAACAAATCAAACGATACGCAGAAAGTAAATAACACACAGGAATTTTTAACGTGGTAAAACCCAATATGGGAAACGTCCACGGTTGTCCTCGCGACAACAAATAAATCCACTAGATGAAAAGAGATGTACAAACCTATCAACTACCTGCAATCACTGCGAGTTGACACTCCTGGTTATCTCTAACACCTTGACTTCACCAGAGCACCTTGATGTACGCACAAGACACTCGACTTCCTGATGAACACACAAGAAGACTCGAAGCCGATCTATGTAACAAGCTTACACCAGAGTTCCTTGATGAACACACAAGGATACTCGACTTCTTGATGAACACACAAGAAGACTCGAAGCCGATCTATGTAACAAGCTTACACCAGAGTTCCTTGATGAACACACAAGGATACTCGACTTCTTGATGAACACACAAGAAGACTCGAAGCTAAATCACTATTCAATAATGTAGAAGAGGATGAACAAGGAAGAAGAAAGAAGAAGATGAATGGGGAAGAAGAAGATGAGTTCAATCACCAAAACAACCTAAACCAAAAACTAAACAAACTCCAAGAAACAAGAGGTGAATTGGACGGCCAAAGAACTCTGTTGTTCTGTAGAAGAGAAACCCTATTTATACTTAGGGTTGAAAACCTAGGAAAATGGGCCGAAACTGTGCAAACCGACTTTGGACGTTTGTACGTCGATATGACGTTCGAACGTCACCACACAAAAATAAGCCTGCTGCCTAACATGACGTACGAACGCTCTAAACCGGTACGTACGTCTCCATACGAAAACACGTCTGCTGACTACCTGGACGTACGAACGTCCTAACTGAGTACGTACGTCCTGACCAAAAGAAGTTCTCTGCTTCAGTGAACGTACGTACGTCCTAACTCGGTACGTACGTCCAGAACCCAATAACTTTCCCTAGACAGACCTAAGAGACACAAGGACACGAGACGACCATGCGTACATCTTGGTTTTCCTAACAATGAATTCAAGGCGAGATAACCAAAGACACTTTGTCACAAAATTGATGTCAAACAACTTCGTGCCGGTTTCAATCTCCCCCTTTGACATTGATTTTGTGACAAAAACCTATGACTCTAATAGCACTTATAAAACGTGCTTACAAACCCAAACCATGGCATTTATAAAACATGCCTACAAAAACACTCATAGTAGAATACATACCGAGTCAGCAACACATAATATCCAGCTTGAGTAATACGCTTTAACCATCAGAGACCGAACGAAAGCAACAAGAAATTCTGAAACAATCGAAGAGCCAACAGAAGTTCCTCGAGCAACTCCCCCATACTTCATGAGCTCCAAAGTTTGACACTCGAGCTCCCCCATAACTGTAGAAACATGACCCAAAACTGTACAACCTCTAAACATCAACACGTTCACTCCCCCATACGTGTAGCATACCTGAAACATAACCCAAAAATACACTAACAAGGAAGAACAAGGTGTTAGTATTAGAGTCATAAATCTCCCCCTTTTTGTCACAAATGAAGCAAGGTAACAAAAGAAAGAGAAAAGATAAATACCAAACCATAACAAATAAGATTAAAGAAGAAAAATAAGAGAACAATCATGTTAACAACAAAAAGGATATGCAACGGAAGTCATAAAATAAACACTTGTTAACACGATGTCAATACAAAGAATTCTCTCCCTAAACAAAAGCGTCACCTAAATGCAATGCATATGAGAAAGATGCACCTAGAACAAACAAACCAAATAAGGGTATTTGAAACACACAAAGAACCAAGCATACAAGGGTAGAAGAGAGTAAAGAGAAAAACCATACCATAAATCTGGAATCCATGACACACAAAACTAAAAGACATGAGAGAGATCTAGGCATATAAATGAAGAAGAAAGAGTACCAACACAGACACAAGAAAGGATATTAGATAAGAGCCAAAACGAGATAAGAAGGAGATAGTGAAAAAACACTGAATACTTATATAGGTAACAGAGGGAAGAAAAGAAAACATAACATGAATCCCTGATAGAAACCAAGAGAAACCTATACATAGAAGAAAGAGTCAGGACACCAACAATCAGAACAAATGATTCACTAGAATATCACTTTAAACAACCGACCATAACCACCTGAGATAGATTCCAGAGAACCGACTTCATAGTAGCAAGATATCTAGAGAAAAAGAGCAAACAAACAAAAAGGAAGAAATATCATACCTGATGAAATTGGGAAGGTACAATAATGACCAAGAACCAAATAGTCAAACCTGTGAGAAATGTGCAAGAAAAGAATATGCAAAAAGAGAAAGAAGAAGAGATAAACAATAGTTAGGAGGAGATATGAAAGAGAATAGGGAAACCATGCATATTAGACACATCCAACAATATCCCATGACAAAACTACAGGAATATGAGTATCTGCAGGAAGAGATACGTAAAGTATAAGAAAATCCATTGAGAATCCATGGAGAATTCAATCTGTACATGTTCCTGAAACAACTCATCCAACCACAAAAAGAGAATTAGAGAATCTTATAAACAAGGAGAAGAAAATATTATCCCAAACACAATGGAATAGAGACATAAAAGGAACAAACCTGTAAGCCCACCCTAGTGAAACCCAAAAATTAGTTCAACATATGCCAAACAAGATAAGCAATCATCAACCTCATAAAAAAATGCTTTAACTGAAAAATGAGCAAGGATTATCGATGCCACCAAGGCACAAAACAACAATCCAACTTCAGAGCAATTTCCTGCCAGAACACTAAGACTCCGATGACATGCCATACATTGTCAGAAAGATTAGAGAGTCAATAGAAGAGAATTGCTAACAATAGATGACCAAACTGAGCATATGCATCCCAAAGTAGAACAGTGGTAGCTCAGAACCATTGCATGAGGATTATTGCATAAGACTACCAAGAACACATCTAATCAAACCTATTGCAGGAAAAAATAGGATCAACCAGGCACAAGAAGCAACAATAAGAGGATAGGCAAGTCTCATAAGCATTTAATCAAACACCAGCCAGCCAACAAGGTAATTCAAGAATATTATCCCAACATAGAAAAGTATGATGAGAACCTATGAGAAAACATGAATCAATATAAATCATGACAAACGAATACACCAATAACATGATTTCATCACCAAAATATGCTTATGCATACCTTGCAGCCTTCTTAAAACAAATTGAGAACTATTACCTTGAGAAATCACATCAAACACATGTGATCCAATGACAAAAATAGAAAGCATGAAGTGTAAAACCAAATAATACTAACAATCTGACCTTAGTATGTCAATAAAACACCGACTGAAAAGAATTACCAAGGAATGGAACCAAAATAGAGTAAGCCATAAACACTTTCAGCAAGAACATCTGCCTGTAAAGTTACTGAGAGAAAAATAAAGTTGACGACACGCACATTGTCCATGAACCTGCATACAGTAGAAAAGAGCAGTCTAAGTGGTGGTAGCAACAACCAATGCTAGAACAACAAGCATACAAGAATCCGAAGGAATGGCGCCTCTACTCCTTTGAGCACGAGGAGGACGTGTGCCCGACGACGAAGCACCCTTGGAACTGGGTGTTTCTTTGGTGGAAGTAGTCCGAGCTCGCTTAGGAGGCATGTCCTGCACAAACACAACATTAACCAAACTAACAAATGTAAGAGAAATGGCGAACCTAGCACAAGAAATGTGAGAATACCCATGTAGACATTTTATCGAACACATGGTGTGCAGAATCATGAAGTGTGCACACGATAACAACCAAGCAATGAGAATCACACTAAACTTGTTAGACTAGGATAATGAAGAACCAAACACAAACAATAGCAAATAGAGGCTGCACCATATCTAAGAATCAATTTTAACGACAAAACTAACAACCCATATCCAACCATGTGAAGACTAACCTTAAGGACTAACTTTAATAGCAGAAAAACAAACCTAATAACTAACAACACAAACCATAATAAGAAGATAAAAGGAAAATAACCGATGTACCATAGAAGTGAAGAGGAACACATCATGAACTTCCAAAAACAGTAGCCAATCCCAATCCGTACAAAAATAAGAGGCAATATGTTGGGATAAACAAAATATTGAACAATTAAGAGAATTGAAATGCATCATAAACTAAACCTCGGTGTGTAGATGCAATGCAATGCATAAAGAGAGATAAAGTTCACCACTAGAACACACCCTTGAGGACCTAGAATATAGAACCATCAACAAGAGACATACGATTAGTAAGTAAGCATAGAAGAAACAAACTTCAACCCCCTTTGAAACAAACGTTATGAGTAGAAGGCAAACGAATATAAATATATAAATATGATCTTTCAAATGAAAACCAAGACATTAAAAAGGCAAAGGAATATAAACTTTGTATGCCTTACATATAAAACAATGAATATGCGCTTGGATTTTTATTTTGCCGCATGTGGTGGAGTTTAGCCTACATCACTCTAATGTCATTCCCGCGTGGGAGGGATTTTTGCCTCCATCTTTTCAAATACACGAGGGTAGGGTGTAGCCTACATCTTGTTGACAAACACAAACTCAAGAAGTGCAATACCATGATAACGTGCAACACAAGAACTAACATCTCTTGAGTGCATCCGTCAGAGCATGACCCTCACAACCCCAACGGGTTCTTAGCCAACTGATATTGCTTCAAAGACAATCAAATGGCTGGGGATAAAGTGAGTCATTGACCACTAACAAGAGTTGTAATAGGAAGATAAGAATGCTCAATAACACGAACAACAAGATGAACATTAACCAAAACAAAGGAGAGATAGCTCAAGATCACATAAATACTCGAGAGATAGAGAAGTTCTATGAGCTCAAAGAATATGTAAGTGGTTTCCAAAAACTCCCATCATGCAAGCATGCCGTGCACTGTGCAAACAAGCGAGGAAAAATGCATGATACATACCAAAACATACTTAAGAGTTCAGAAAGAGAAAACACCCAAACATATTGCAACTTATTTAAGACAATTGAATTAAACCAATATCTCAGAAAAGATGCATCCAACAACACATAGATGGAATAAATAAAAAAAAAAAAAACAAAAAATAGAAGGAATAACCAACAACCCTTTTTTTTTGTATTATTATTAACAATGCATTCAGACATGCAGCATGATCTGCGAGCTAAACAAACAAAGCATAAAAAACAGAAGTACCAAACAAATAGCCTATGTGGTTAGAGAAATATGCAATTCAAATAACACAAGGCTAGAAACAACCTACATCATCCCACATATGGGACACCACCAGACCTTTGCAAGTCCAGAAAAACCTTCAACTTATCTTTTCTTACCCATACTTGTTTAACACTAGGAGTGCACACCTTGGAAGTTAAAAAGATATGAGATTTCTCCTTAACAAATTTTTCAATAGACTTGTCCTTAACCAATTCCACCTTAGTCTTTGACTTCCTTTTGTTGGAATACCTGTTTTTCTTAAACCTGTGACAAACACCACTATAATTCCAAGGTCTAGAAAATGCACAAGAAGAAACATTAGAATCAACATGATTATAAAGATTAGAAACACGAGAATAGGATGCATCATGTTGATTAAAATCCCAACAAAAAATATCCAAATGACCAACCCTACCACAATAAGAACAATGAAAAACATTAGACTTACTCAAAGAATTCTTATAAGAAGATGTGGTAGTGGTGGATAAACCATGTATGTCACTATTTGGTTTATGACATTGTCCCTTAACAAAACCCATACCTCCCCTATTAGAACAAGATGGCTTACCAGCAAAAGCAACCTTATCATTAGCCTTAGACTTAAACTTTGTGCAAGAAACATGCTGAAAATTAGTAGCATTAAGTCTAGTCTCAATAGGTGGGGTAGGCAAAAGGGCAGGCAAACTAGTAGATTTTACAGGAGTAATCACACTAGATGAACTAGTAGAACTATCAATAGGAGAATCAAATCTAGTTTTGTCCAAAACCTGCAATTGGAGTTGAGTAGACGTTAAATCGTTCTTTGTTACCTCATACTCCACCAATAGAGATTTGTATTTCTCATCGACCTCCTGATTGGCCTTCTCTAAAGCTGCAATTTTACATAACAAGTCAAGTTTTTCTTTGTCAAATAATTGAGAAATAGAAATTGTATCATCTGCAGCACAAGAAATCTGTTTTTCAAGAATCTCAATTTTATCCTGCAAAGAAAGATTAGCCTTTTCCAAATTTTCAATTTTGGATTCATAAACTTCCCCTTGAAGCATATAGTCCTCTGCACAATGTCTGAGTCGTTGTTCTAAAGAATCAACCTTAGTCTGCAAAACACCATTATCTTCAAAACAAACATTATCAGAAATAGTAGACACATTACAATTAGCTTTATTAAATTTTTCCTGCAAATCAATATTAGCTTTTTGTAATCTTTCACATTCTTTTGCAGAAAGTCTGTAAAGAAGAGCCCAATCACTATTGCTAACAACATACAAATTATCATCCTTTTCAAAATCAGATTTTGATTTTGTAGATTTAGACGATTTAGCAATAAAATTATTATGACCAGACTCATGAACCATCATAGCACTCATAGGATCGTTAGCGTGAGCCTTGACGCTCCTTAACCAGCCCCCAGCGACTGATACCAATTGAGAAACTACAAATAGTGCTAATGTAACAGTTCAATATTCAAACAAATCAAACGATACGCAGAAAGTAAATAACACACAGGAATTTTTAACGTGGTAAAACCCAATATGGGAAACGTCCACGGTTGTCCTCGCGACAACAAATAAATCCACTAGATGAAAAGAGATGTACAAACCTATCAACTACCTGCAATCACTGCGAGTTGACACTCCTGGTTATCTCTAACACCTTGACTTCACCAGAGCACCTTGATGTACGCACAAGACACTCGACTTCCTGATGAACACACAAGAAGACTCGAAGCCGATCTATGTAACAAGCTTACACCAGAGTTCCTTGATGAACACACAAGGATACTCGACTTCTTGATGAACACACAAGAAGACTCGAAGCCGATCTATGTAACAAGCTTACACCAGAGTTCCTTGATGAACACACAAGGATACTCGACTTCTTGATGAACACACAAGAAGACTCGAAGCTAAATCACTATTCAATAATGTAGAAGAAGATGAACAAGGAAGAAGAAAGAAGAAGATGAATGGGGAAGAAGAAGATGAGTTCAATCACCAAAACAACCTAAACCAAAAACTAAACAAACTCCAAGAAACAAGAGGTGGATTGGACGGCCAAAGAACTCTGTTGTTCTGTAGAAGAGAAACCCTATTTATACTTAGGGTTGAAAACCTAGGAAAATGGGCCGAAACTGTGCAAACCGACTTTGGACGTTCGTACGTCGATATGACGTTCGAACGTCACCACACAAAAATAAGCCTGCTGCCTAACATGACGTACGAACGCTCTAAACCGGTACGTACGTCTCCATACGAAAACACGTCTGCTGACTACCTGGACGTACGAACGTCCTAACTGAGTACGTACGTCCTGACCAAAAGAAGTTCTCTGCTTCAGTGAACGTACGTACGTCCTAACTCGGTACGTACGTCCAGAACCCAATAACTTTCCCTAGACAGACCTAAGAGACACAAGGACACGAGACGACCATGCGTACATCTTGGTTTTCCTAACAATGAATTCAAGGCGAGATAACCAAAGACACTTTGTCACAAAATTGATGTCAAACAACTTCGTGCCGGTTTCAAAACCCCGTTCCCATGGTCCAAATGTTCTATATTGGCCTTAAAACGTCCCGACTAAGTCTTGTCGATCTTGAGGTTTTAGATTCCAAAACAAGTGAGTTTCGTCCATTTCCAAGTTCGGACCGAAAACCGAGTAAATACCGACCGAACGGATGGACATAAATCTCGTTTTTACAGACGGAACGTTGTTTTTTCACCTTAGAACGCCCCGAGTTAAGTAGTGGAGTGGCTAGTCTCTTAGGTGTATCGTTTTCCATGCGAAAACATGTGTGTTTCTTCCACTTATAAGTTTGGAACAAAAATCGAGGACATACCAAGCCGAATGTCCGGATAAAACCCCGTTCCCATGGTCCAAATGTTCTATATTGGCCTTAAAACGTCCCGACTAAGTCTTGTCGATCTTGAGGTTTTAGATTCCAAAACAAGTGAGTTTCGTCCATTTCCAAGTTCTGACCGAAAACCGAGTAAATACCTACCGAACGGACGGACATAAATCTCGTTTTTACGAACAGAACGTTGTTTTTTCACCTTAGAACGCCCCGAGTTAAGTAATGGAGTGGCTAGTCTCTTAGGTGTATCGTTTTCCATGCGAAAACAAGTGTGTTTCGTCCACTTATAATTTCGGAACAAAAATCGAGTACATACCAAGCCGAATGTCCGGATAAAACCCCGTTCCCATGGTCCAAATGTTCTATATTGGCCTTAAAACGTCCCGGCTAAGTCTTGTCGATCTTGAGGTTTTAGATTCCAAAACAAGTGAGTTTCGTCCATTTCCAAGTTCAGACCGAAAACCGAGTAAATGCCGACCGAACGGACGGACATAAATTGTGTTTTTACGGACAGAACGTTTTTTTTTAACCTTAGAACTCCCCGATTTAAGTAATGGACTGGCTAGTTTCTTAGGTGTATCGTTTTCCATGTAAAAATATGTGTGTTTCTTCCACTAATAAGTTCAGAACAAAATCGAGTAAATACCAAGCCAAATGTCCGGACAAAACCCCGTTCCCATGGTCCAAATGTTCTATATTGGCCTTAAACCGTCCCGGTTAAGCCTTGTCGATCTTGAAGTTTTGGATTCCAAAACAAGTGAGTTTCGTCCATTTCCAAGTTCGGACCGAAAACCGAGTAAATACCGACCGAACGGACGGACATAAATCGCGTTTTTACGGACGGAACGTTGTTTTTTCACCTTAGAACGCCCCGAGTTAAGTAGTGGAGTTGCTAGTCTCTTAGGTGTATCGTTTTCCATGCGAAAACATGTGTGTTTCGTCCACTTATAAGTTCGGAACAAAAATTGAGTACATACCAAGCCGAATGTCCGGATAAAACCCCGTTCCCATGGTCCAAATGTTCTATATTGGCCTTAAAACGTCCCGTCTAAGTCTTGTCGATCTTGAGGTTTTAGATTCCAAAACAAGTGAGTTTCGTCCATTTCCAAGTTTGGACCGAAAACCGAGTAAATACCGACGGAACGGACGGACATAAATCTCGTTTTTACGGACGGAACGTTGTTTTTTCACCTTAGAACGCCCCGAGTTAAGTAGTGGAGTGGCTAGTCTCTTAGGTGTATCGTTTTCCATGCGAAAACATGTGTGTTTCGTCCACTTATAAGTTCGGAACAAAAATCGAGTACATACCAAGCCGAATGTCCGGATAAAACCCCGTTCCCATGGTCCAAATATTCTATATTGGCCTTAAAACGTCCCGGCTAAGCCTTCTCGATCTTGAGGTTTTAGATTCCAAAACAAGTGAGTTTCGTCCATTTCTAAGTTCAGACCGAAAACCGAGTAAATGCCGACCGAACGGACAGACTTAAATTTTGTTTTTACCAACAGAACGTTGTTTTTTCATCTTAGAACGCCCCGAGTTAAGTAATGGATTGGATAGTCTCTTAGGTGTATCGTTTTCCATGCGAAAACATGCGTCTTTCGTCCACTTATAAGTTCGGAACAAAATCAAGTAAATACCAAGCCAAATGTCCGGACAAAACCCCGTTCCCATGGTCCAAATGTTCTATATTGGCCTTAAAATGTCCCGGTTAAGTCTTGTCGATCTTGAAGTGTTAGATTCCAAAACAAGTGAGTTTCGTCCATTTCCAAGTTCGGACCGAAAACCGAGTAAATGCCGACGGAACGGATGGACATAAATTTCGTTTTTACGGACGGAACGTTGTTTTTTCACCTTAGAACACCCCAAGTTAAGTAATGGACTGGCTAGTCTCTTAGGTGTATCGTTTTCCAAACGAAAACATTTGTGTTTCGTCCACTTATAAGTTCGGAACAAAATCGAGTACATACAAAGCTGAATGTCCGGAAAAAACCCCGTTCCCATGGTCCAAATGTTCTATATTGGCCTTAAACCGTCCCAGTTAAGCCTTATCGATTTTGAGGTTTTAGATACCAAAACAAGTGAGTTTCGTCCATTTCCAAGTTCGGACCGAAAACCGAGTAAATACCGACTGAACGGACGGACATAAATCTCGTTTTTACGGACGGAACGTTGTTTTTTCACCTTAGAACGTCCTGAGTTAAGTAGTGGAGTGGCTAGTCTCTTAGGTGTATCATTTTCCATGCGAAAACATGTGTGTTTCGTCTACTTATAAGTTCAGAACAAAAATCGAGTACATACCAAGCCGAATGTCCGGATAAAACCCTGTTCCCATGGTCCAAATGTTCTATATTGGCCTTAAAACATCCCTGCTAAGCCTTGTCGATCTTGATGTTTTAGATTCCAAAACAAGTGAGTTTCGTCCATTTCCATGTTCGGACCGAAAACCGAGTAAATACCGACCGAACGGATAGACATAAATCTCGTTTTTACGGACGGAACATTTTTTTTTCACCTTAGCACGCCCCGAGTTAAGTAATGGAGTGGCTGGACTCTTAGGTGTATCGTTTTCCATGCGAAAACATGTGTGTTTCGTCCACTTATAATTTCGGAACAAAAATCGAGTACATACCAAGCCGAATGTCCGGATAAAACCCCGTTCCCATCGTCCAAATGTTCTATATTGGCGTTAAAACGTCCCGGCTAAGTCTTGTCGATCTTGAGGTTTTAGATTCCAAAACAAGTGAGTTTCGTCCATTTCCAAGTTCGGACCGAAAACCGAGTAAATACCGACCGAACGGACGGACATAAATCTCGTTTTTACGGACGGAACGTTTTTTTTTCACCTTAGAACGCCCCGAGTTAAGTAATGGAGTGGCTAGTCTCTTAGGTGTATCGTTTTCCATGCGAAAACAAGTGTGCTTCGTCCACTTATAATTTCGGAACAAAAATCGAGTACATACCAAGCCGAATGTCCGGATAAAACCCCGTTCCCATGGTCCAAATGTTCTATATTGGCCTTAAAACGTCCCGGCTAAGTCTTGTCGATCTTGAGGTTTTAGATTCCAAAACAAGTGAGTTTCGTCCATTTCCAAGTTCAGACCGAAAACCAAGTAAATGCCGACCGAACGGACGGACATAAATTGTGTTTTTACGGACAGAACGTTGTTTTTTAACCTTAGAACTCCCCGATTTAAGTAATGGACTGGCTAGTTTCTTAGGTGTATCTTTTTCCTTGCAAAAATATGTGTGTTTCGTCCACTAATAAGTTCGGAACAAAATCGAGTAAATACCAAGCCAAATGTCCGGACAAAACCCCGTTCCCATGGTCCAAATGTTCTATATTGGCCTTAAACCGTCCCGGTTAAGCCTTGTCGATCTTGAAGTTTTGGATTCCAAAAAAAGTGAGTTTCGTCCATTTCCAAGTTCGGACCGAGAACCGAGTAAATACCGACCGAACGGACGGACATAAATCTCGTTTTTACGGATGGAACGTTGTTTTTTCACCTTAGAACGTCCCGAGTTAAGTAGTGGAGTGGCTAGTCTCTTAGGTGTATCGTTTTCCATGCTAAAACATGTGTGTTTCGTCCACTTATAAGTTCGGAACAAAAATCGAGTACATACCAAGCCGAATGTCCGGATAAAACCCCGTTCCCATGGTCCAAATGTTCTATATTGGCCTTAAAACGTCCCGACTAAGTCTTGTCGATCTTGAGGTTTTAGATTCCAAAACAAGTGAGTTTCGTCCATTTCCAAGTTCGGACCGAAAACCGAGTAAATACCGACCGAACGGATGGACATAAATCTCGTTTTTACGGACGGAACGTTGTTTTTCACCTTAGATAGCCCCGAGTTAAGTAGTGGAGTGGCTAGTCTCTTAGGTGTATCGTTTTCCATGCGAAAACATGTGTGTTTCGTCCACTTATAAGTTCGGAACAAAAATCGAGTACATACCAAGCCGAATGTCCGGATAAAACCCCGTTCCCATGGTCCAAATATTCTATATTGGCCTTAAAACGTCCCGGCTAAGCCTTGTCGATCTTTAGGTTTTAGATTCCAAAACAAGTGAGTTTCGTCCATTTCTATGTTCAGACCGAAAACCGAGTAAATGCCGACCGAACGGACAGACATAAATTTTGTTTTTACCAACAGAACGTTGTTTTTTCACCTTAGAACGCCCCGAGTTAAGGAATGGATTGGATAGTGTCTTAGGTGTATCGTTTTCCATGCGAAAACATGTGACTTTCGTCCACTTATAAGTTCGGACCAAAATCAAGTAAATACCAAGCCAAATGTCCGGACAAAACCCCGTTCCCATGGTCCAAATGTTCTATATTGGCCTTAAAACGTCCCGGCTAAGCCTTGTCGATCTTGATGTTTTAGATTCCAAAACAAGTGAGTTTCGTCCATTTCCATGTTTGGACCGAAAACCGAGTAAATACCGACCGAACAGATAGACATAAATCTCGTTTTTACGGACAAAACATTTTTTTTCACCTTAGCACGCCCCGAGTTAAGTAATGGAGTGGCTAGACTCTTAGGTGTATCGTTTTCCATGCGAAAACATGTGTGTTTCGTCCACTTATAAGTTCGGAAAAAAATCGAGTAAATACCAAGCCAAATATCCGGACAAAACCCAGTTCCCATTGTCCAAATGTTCTATATTGGCCTTAAACTGTCCCAGTTAAGACTTGTCGATCTTGAGGTTTTAGATACCAAAACAAGTGAGTTTCGTCCATTTCCAAGTTCGGACCGAAAACTGAGTAAATACCGACCGAACGGACGGACATAAATCTCGTTTTTACGGACGGAACGTTGTTTTTTCATCTTAGAACGTCCCGAGTTAAGTAGTGGAGTGGCTAGTCTCTTAGGTGTATCGTTTTCCATGCGAAAACATGTGTGTTTCGTCTACTTATAAGTTCGGAACAAAAATCGAGTACATACCAAGCCGAATTTCCGAATAAAACCCCGTTCCCATGGTCCAAATGTTCTATATTGGCCTTAAAACGTCACGGCTAAGTCTTGTCGATCTTGAGGTTTTAGATTCCAAAACAAGTGAGTTTCGTCCATTTCCAAGTTCAGACCGAAAACCGAGTAAATGCCGACCGAACGGACGGACATAAATTATGTTTTTACGGACAGAACGTTGTTTTTTAACCTTAGAACTCCCCGATTTTAGTAATGGACTGGCTAGTTTCTTAGGTGTATCGTTTTCCATGCAAAAATATGTGTGTTTCGTCCACTAATAAGTTCGGAACAAAATCGAGTAAATACCAAGCCAAATGTCCGGACAAAACCCCGTTCCCATGGTCCAAATGTTCTATATTGGCCTTAAACCATCCCGGTTAAGCCTTGTCGATCTTGAAGTTTTGGATTCCAAAACAAGTGAGTTTCATCCATTTCCAAGTTCGTACCGAAAACCGAGTAAATACCGACCGAACGGACGGACATAAATCTCGTTTTTACGGACGGAACGTCGTTTTTTCACCTTAGAACGCCCCGAGTTAAGTAGTGGAGTGGCTAGTCTCTTAGGTGTATCGTTTTCCATGCGAAAACATGTGTGTTTTATCCACTTATAAGTTCGGAACAAAAATCGAGTACATACCAAGCCGAATGTCCGGATAAAACCCCGTTCCCATGGTCCAAATGTTCTATATTGGCCTTAAAAGGTCGCGGCTAAGTCTTGTCGATCTTGAGGTTTTAGATTCCAAGCAAGTGAGTTTCGTCCATTTCCAAGTTCAGACCGAAAACCGAGTAAATGCCGACCGAACGGACGGACATAAATTGTGTTTTTACGGACAGAACGTTGTTTTTTAACCTTAGAACTCCCCGATTTTAGTAATGGACTGGCTAGTTTCTTAGGTGTATCGTTTTCCCTGCAAAAATATGTGTGCTTCGTCCACTGATAAGTTCGGAACAAAATCGAGTAAATACCAAGCCAAATGTCCGGATAAAACCCCGTTCCCATGGTCCAAATGTTCTATATTGGCCTTAAAACGTCCCGACTAAGTCTTGTCGATCTTGAGGTTTTAGATTCCAAAACAAGTGAGTTTCGTCCATTTCCAAGTTCGGACCGAAAACCGAGTAAATACCGACCGAACGGATGGACATAAATCTCGTTTTTACGGACGGAACGTTGTTTTTCACCTTAGAACGCCCCGAGTTAAGTAGTGGAGTGGCTAGTCTCTTAGGTGTATCGTTTTCCATGCGAAAACATGTGTGTTTCGTCCACTTATAAGTTCGGAACAAAAATCGAGTACATACCAAGCCGAATGTCCGGATAAAACCCCGTTCCCATGGTCCAAATATTCTATATTGGCCTTAAAACGTCCCGGCTAAGCCTTGTCGATCTTTAGGTTTTAGATTCCAAAACAAGTGAGTTTCGTCCATTTCTATGTTCAGACCGAAAACCGAGTAAATGCCGACCGAACGGACAGACATAAATTTTGTTTTTACCAACAGAACGTTGTTTTTTCACCTTAGAACGCCCCGAGTTAAGGAATGGATTGGATAGTGTCTTAGGTGTATCGTTTTCCATGCGAAAACATGTGACTTTCGTCCACTTATAAGTTCGGACCAAAATCAAGTAAATACCAAGCCAAATGTCCGGACAAAACCCCGTTCCCATGGTCCAAATGTTCTATATTGGCCTTAAAACGTCCCGGCTAAGCCTTGTCGATCTTGATGTTTTAGATTCCAAAACAAGTGAGTTTCGTCCATTTCCATGTTTGGACCGAAAACCGAGTAAATACCGACCGAACAGATAGACATAAATCTCGTTTTTACGGACAAAACATTTTTTTTCACCTTAGCACGCCCCGAGTTAAGTAATGGAGTGGCTAGACTCTTAGGTGTATCGTTTTCCATGCGAAAACATGTGTGTTTCGTCCACTTATAAGTTCGGAAAAAAATCGAGTAAATACCAAGCCAAATATCCGGACAAAACCCAGTTCCCATTGTCCAAATGTTCTATATTGGCCTTAAACTGTCCCAGTTAAGACTTGTCGATCTTGAGGTTTTAGATACCAAAACAAGTGAGTTTCGTCCATTTCCAAGTTCGGACCGAAAACTGAGTAAATACCGACCGAACGGACGGACATAAATCTCGTTTTTACGGACGGAACGTTGTTTTTTCATCTTAGAACGTCCCGAGTTAAGTAGTGGAGTGGCTAGTCTCTTAGGTGTATCGTTTTCCATGCGAAAACATGTGTGTTTCGTCTACTTATAAGTTCGGAACAAAAATCGAGTACATACCAAGCCGAATTTCCGAATAAAACCCCGTTCCCATGGTCCAAATGTTCTATATTGGCCTTAAAACGTCACGGCTAAGTCTTGTCGATCTTGAGGTTTTAGATTCCAAAACAAGTGAGTTTCGTCCATTTCCAAGTTCAGACCGAAAACCGAGTAAATGCCGACCGAACGGACGGACATAAATTATGTTTTTACGGACAGAACGTTGTTTTTTAACCTTAGAACTCCCCGATTTTAGTAATGGACTGGCTAGTTTCTTAGGTGTATCGTTTTCCATGCAAAAATATGTGTGTTTCGTCCACTAATAAGTTCGGAACAAAATCGAGTAAATACCAAGCCAAATGTCCGGACAAAACCCCGTTCCCATGGTCCAAATGTTCTATATTGGCCTTAAACCATCCCGGTTAAGCCTTGTCGATCTTGAAGTTTTGGATTCCAAAACAAGTGAGTTTCATCCATTTCCAAGTTCGTACCGAAAACCGAGTAAATACCGACCGAACGGACGGACATAAATCTCGTTTTTACGGACGGAACGTCGTTTTTTCACCTTAGAACGCCCCGAGTTAAGTAGTGGAGTGGCTAGTCTCTTAGGTGTATCGTTTTCCATGCGAAAACATGTGTGTTTTATCCACTTATAAGTTCGGAACAAAAATCGAGTACATACCAAGCCGAATGTCCGGATAAAACCCCGTTCCCATGGTCCAAATGTTCTATATTGGCCTTAAAAGGTCGCGGCTAAGTCTTGTCGATCTTGAGGTTTTAGATTCCAAGCAAGTGAGTTTCGTCCATTTCCAAGTTCAGACCGAAAACCGAGTAAATGCCGACCGAACGGACGGACATAAATTGTGTTTTTACGGACAGAACGTTGTTTTTTAACCTTAGAACTCCCCGATTTTAGTAATGGACTGGCTAGTTTCTTAGGTGTATCGTTTTCCCTGCAAAAATATGTGTGCTTCGTCCACTGATAAGTTCGGAACAAAATCGAGTAAATACCAAGCCAAATGTCCGGACAAAACCCCGTTCCCATGGTCCAAATGTTCTATATTGGCCTTAAACCATCCCGGTTAAGCCTTGTCGATCTTGAAGTTTTGGATTCCAAAACAAGTGAGTTTCGTCCATTTCCAAGTTCGGACCGAAAACCGAGTAAATACCGACCGAACAGACGGACATAAATCTCGTTTTTACGGACGGAACGTTGTTTTTTCACCTTAGAACGCCTCGAGTTAAGTAGTGGAGTGGCTAGTCTCTCAGGTGTATCGTTTTCCATGCGAAAACATGTGTGTTTCGTCCACTTATAAGTTCGGAACAAAAATCGAGTACATACCAAGCCGAATGTCCACATAAAACCCCGTTCCCATGGTCCAAATGTTCTATATTGGCCTTAAAACGTCCCAGCTAAGTCTTGTCGATCTTGAGGTTTTAGATTCCAAAACAATTGAGTTTCGTCCATTTCCAATTTCAGACCGAAAACAGAGTAAATGCCGACCGAACGGACGGACATAAATTTTGTTTTTACGGACAGAACGTTGTTTTTTCACCTTAGAACGCCCCGAGTTAAGTAATGGAGTGACTAGTCTCTTAGGTGTATCGTTTTCCATGCAAATATACGTGTGTTTCGTCCACTAATAAGTTCGGAACAAAATAGAGTAAATACCAAGCCAAATGTCCGGACAAAACCCCGTTCCCATGGTCCAAATATTCTATATTGGCCTTAAAACGTCCCGGTTAAGCCTTGTCGATCTTGAAGTTTTGGATTCCAGAACAAGTGAGTTTCGTCCATTTCCAAGTTCGGACCGAAAACCGAGTAAATGCCGACCGAACGGACGGACATAAATCTCGTATTTACGGTCGGAACGTTGTTTTTTCACCTTAGAACGCCCCGAGTTAAGTAATGGAATGGCTAGTCTCTTAGGTGTATCGTTTTCCATGCGAAAACATGTGTGTTTCGTCCACTTATAAGTTCGGAAAAAAATCGAGTAAATACCAGGCCAAATGTCCGGACAAAACCCCGTTCCCATGGTCCAAATGTTCTATATTGGCCCTAAACTGTCCCAGTTAAGCCTTGTCGATCTTGATGTTTTTGATACCAAAACAAGTGAGTTTCGTCCATTTCTAAGTTCGGACCGAAAACCGAGTAAATACCGACCGAACGGACGGACATAAATCTCGTTTTTACATACGGAACGTTGTTTTTTCACCTTAGAACGTCCCGAGTTAAGTAGTGGAGTGGCTAGTCTCTTACGTGTATCGTTTTCCAATCGAAAACATGTGTGTTTCGTCTACTTATAAGTTCGGAACAAAAATCGAGTACATACCAAGGCGAATGTCCGGATAAAACCCTGTTCCCATGGTCAAAATGTTCTATATTGGCCTTAAAATGTCACGGCTAAGCCTTGTCGATCTTAATGTTTAGATTCCAAAACAAGTGAGTTTCGTCCATTTCCATGTTCGGACCGAAAACCGAGTAAATGCCGACCGAACGGATAGACATAAATCTCGTTTTTACGGATGGAACATTTTTTTTTTCACCTTAGAACGCCCCGAGTTAAGTAATGGAGTGGCTAGACTCCTTGGTGTATCGTTTTCCATGCGAAAACATGTGTGTTTCGTCCACTTATAAGTTCGGAAAAAAATTGAGTAAATACCAAGCCAAATGTCCGGACAAAACCCTGTTCCCATGGTCCAAATGTTCTATATTGGCCTTAAAACATCCCGGTTAAGCCTAGTCGATCTTGAAGTTTTGGATTCCAAAACAAGTGAGTTTCGTCCATTTCCAAGTTCGGACCGAAAACCGAGTAAATGTCGACAGAACGGACGAACATAATTCTCGTTTTTACGGACGGAACATTGTTTTTTCACCTTAGAACGCCCCGAGTTAACTAATGGAGTGGCTAGTCTCTTAGGTGTATCGTTTTCCATGCGAAAACATGTGTGTTTCGACCACTTATAAGTTCGGAACAAAAATCGAGTACATACCAAGCTGAATGTCCGGATAAAATCCCGTTCCCCTGGTCCAAATGTTCTATATTGGCCTTAAAACGCCCCGAGTTAACCATATTGGCCTTAAAACGTCCCGTCTTAGCCTTGTCGATCTTGAGGTTATAGATTCCAAAACAAGTGAGTTTCGTCCATTTCCAAGTTCGGACAGAAAACCGAGTAAATGCCGACCGAACGAACGGACATAAATTTTGTTTTTACGGAAAGAACGTTGTTTTTTCACCTTAGAACGCCCCGAGTTAAGTAATGGACTGGCAAGTCTCTTAGGTGTATCGTTTTCCATGCGAAAAATATGTGTGTTTCGTCCACTAATACGTTCGGAACAAAATCGAGTAATTACCAAGCCCAATGTCCGGACAAAACCCCGTTCCCATGATCCAAATGTTCTATATTGGCCTTAAAACCTCCCGGTTAAGCCTTGTCGATCTTGAAGTTTTGGATTCCAAAACAAATGAGTTTCGTCCATTTTCAAGTTCGGACCGAAAACCGAGTAAATGCCGACCGAACGGACGGACATAAATCTCGTTTTTACGGGCGGAATTTTTTTTTTCACCTTAGAACGCCCCGAGTTAAGTAATGGACTGGCTAATCTCTTAGATGTATCGTTTTCCTTGCGAAAAATGTGTGTTTTGTCCACTTATAAGTTCGGAACAAAATCAAGTACATACCAAGCCGAATGTCTGGACAAAACCCCGTTCCCATGGTCCAAATGTTCTATATTGGCCTTAAACCATCCCAGTTAAGCCTTGTCGATCTTGAGGTTTTAGATTCCAAAACAAGTGAGTTTCGTCCATTTCCAAGTTTGGACCGAAAACCGAGTAAATGTCGACAGAACGGACGAACATAAATCTCGTTTTTACGGACGGAACATTGTTTTTTCACCTTAGAACGCCCCGAGTTAACTAATGGAGTGGCTAGTCTCTTAGGTGTATCGTTTTCCATGCGAAAACATGTGTGTTTCGACCACTTATAAGTTCGGAACAAAAATCGAGTACATACCAAGCTGAATGTCCGGATAAAATCCCGTTCCCCTGGTCCAAATGTTCTATATTGGCCTTAAAATGTCCCGGCTTAGCCTTGTCGATCTTGAGGTTTTAGATTCCAAAACAAGTGAGTTTCGTCCATTTCCAAGTTCGGACCGAAAACCGAGTAAATGCCGACCGAACGAACGGACATAAATTTTGTTTTTACGGAAAGAACGTTGTTTTTTCACCTTAGAACGCCCCGAGTTAAGTAATGGACTGGCTAGTCTCTTAGGTGTATCGTTTTCCATGCAAAAATATGTGTGTTTCGTCCACTAATACGTTCGGAACAATATCGAGTAAATACCAAGCCAAATGTCCGGACAAAACCCCGTTCCCATGGTCCAAATGTTCTATATTGGCCTTAAAACGTCCCGGTTAAGCCTTGTCGATCTTGAAGTTTTGGATTCCAAAACAAGTGAGTTTCATCTATTTCCAAGTTCAGACCGAAAACCGAGTAAATGCCGACCGAACGGACGAACATAAATCTCGTTTTTACGGACGGATCGTTGTTTTTTCACCTTAGAACGTCCCGAGTAAAGTAGTGGAGTGGCTAGTCTCTTAGGTGTATCGTTTTCCAAGCGAAAACATGTGTGTTTCGTCTACTTATAAGTTCGGAACAAAAATCGAGTACATACCGATACGAATGTCCGGATAAAACCCTGTTCCCATGGTCAAAATGTTCTATATTGGCCTTAAAACGTCCCGGCTAAGCCTTGTCGATCTAGATGTTTAGATTCCAAAACAATTGAGTTTCGTCCATTTCCATGTTCGGACCGAAAACCGAGTAAATGCCGACCGAACGGATAGACATATATCTCGTTTTTACGGATGGAACATTTTTTTTTCACTTTAGAACGCCCCGAGTTAAGTAATGGAGTGGCTAGACTCCTTGGTGTATCGTTTTCCATGCGAAAACATGTGTGTTTCGTCCACTTATAAGTTCGGAAAAAAATCGAGTAAATACCAAGCCAAATGTCCGGACAAAACCCTGTTCCCATGGTCCAAATGGTCTATATTGGCCTTAAAACATCCCGGTTAAGCCTTGTCGATCTTGAAGTTTTGGATTCCAAAACAAGTGAGTTTCGTCCATTTCCAAGTTCGAACCGAAAACCGAGTAAATGTCGACAGAACGGACGAACATAAATCTCGTTTTTACGGACGGAACATTGTTTTTTCACCTTAGAACGCCCCGAGTTAACTAATGGAGTGGCTAGTCTCTTAGGTGTATCGTTTTCCATGCGAAAACATGTGTGTTTCGACCACTTATAAGTTCGGAACAAAAATCGAGTACATACCAAGCCGAATGTCCGGATAAAACCCCGTTCCCCTGGTCCAAATGTTCTATATTGGCCTTAAAACGTCCCGGCTTAGCCTTGTCGATCTTGAGGTTTTAGATTCCAAAACAAGTGAGTTTCGTCCATTTCCAAGGTCGGACCGAAAACCGAGTAAATGCCGACCGAACGAACGGACATAAATTTTGTATTTACGGAAAGAACGTTGTTTTTTCACCTTAGAACGCCCCGAGTTAAGTAATGGACTGGCTAGTCTCTTAGGTGTATCGTTTTCCATGCAAAAATATGTGTGTTTCGTCCACTAATACGTTCGGAACAAAATCGAGTAAATACCAAGCCCAATGTCCGGACAAAACCCCGTTCCCATGATCCAAATGTTCTATATTGGCCTTAAAACGTCCCGGTTAAGCCTTGTCGATCTTGAAGTTTTGGATTCCAAAACAAATGAGTTTCGTCCATTTTCAAGTTCGGACCGAAAACCGAGTAAATGCCGACCGAACGGACGGACATAAATCTCATTTTTAGGGACGGAACGTTGTTTTTTCACCTTAGAACGCACCGAGTTAAGTAATGGAGTGGCTAGTCTCTCAGGTGTATTGTTTTCCATCCAAAAATATGTGTGTTTCGTCCACTAATAAGTTCGGAACAAAATCGAGTAAATACCAAGCCAAATGTCCAGACAAAACCCCGTTCCCATGGTCCAAATGTTCTATATTGGCCTTAAAACGTCCCGGTTAAGCCTGTCGATCTTGAAGTTTTGGATTCCAAAACAAGTGAGTTTCATCCTTTTCCAAGTTCGGACCGAAAACCGAGTAAATGCAGACCGAACGGACGGACATAAATCTCGTTTTTACAGACGTAACGTTGTTTTTTCACCCTAGAATGCCCCGAGTTAAGTAATGGACTGGCTAGTCTCTTAGGTGTTTCGTTTTCCTTGGGAAAAATGTGTGTTTCGTCCACTTATAAGTTCGGATTAAAATCGAGTACATACCAAGCCCAATGTCCGGACAAAACCCCGTTCCCATGGTCCAAATGTTCAATATTGGCCTTAAACCGTCCCAGTTAAGCCTTGTCGATCTTGAGGTTTTAGATTCCAAAACAAGTGAGTTTCGTCCATTTCCAAGTTCGGACCGAAAACCGATTAAATACCGACCGAACGGACGGACATAAATCTCGTTTTTACGGACGGAACGTTGTTTTTCACCTTAGAACGCCCCGAGTTAAGTAATGGAGTGGCTAGTCTCTTAGGTGTATCGTTTTCCATGCGAAAACATGTGTGTTTCGTCCACTTATAAGTTCGGAACAAAAATCGAGTACATACCAAGCCGAATGTCTGGATAAAACCCCGTTCCCATGGTTCAAATGTTCTATATTGGCCTTAAAACGTCCCGGCTAAGTCTTGTCGATCTTGAGGTTTTAGATTCCAAAACAAGTGAGTTTCGTCCATTTCCAAGTTCAGACCGAAAACCGAGTAAATGCCGACCGAACGGACAGACATAAATTTTGTTTTTACGGACAGAACGTTGTTTTTTCACCTTAGAACGCCCCGAGTTAAGTAATGGAGTGACTAGTCTCTTATGTGTATCGTTTTCCATCCAACAATATGTGTGTTTCGTCCACTAATAAGTTCGGAACAAAATAGAGTAAATACCAAGCCAAATGTCCGGACAAAACCCCGTTCCCATGGTCCAAATGTTCTATATTTGCCTTAAAACGTCCCGGTTAAGCCTTGTCGATCTTGAAGTTTTGGATTCCAAAACAAGTGAGTTTCGTCCATTTCCAAGTTCGGACCGAAAACTGAGTAAATACCGACCGAACGGACGGACATAAATCTCGTTTTTACGGACGGAACGTTGTTTTTTCACCTTAGAACGCCCCGAGTTAAGTAATGGAGTGGCTAGTCTCTTAGGTGTATCGTTTTCCCTGCGAAAACAAGTGTGTTTCGTCCACTTATAAGTTCGGAACAAAAATCGAGTACATACCAAGCCGAATGTCCGGATCAAACCCCGTTCCCATGGTCCAAATGTTCTATATTGGCCTTAAAACGTCCCGGCTAAGTCTTGTCGATCTTGAGGTTTTAGATTCCGAAACAAGTGAGTTTCGTCCATTTCCAAGTTCAGGCCGAAAATCGAGTAAATGCCGAACGAACGGACGGACATAAATCTCGTTTTTACGGACGGAATGTTGTTTTTTCACCTTAGAACGCCCCGAGTTAAGTAATGGACTGGCTAATCTCTTAGATGTATCGTTTTCCTTGCGAAAAATGTGTGTTTCGTCCACTTATAAGTTCGGAACAAAATCAAGTACATACCAAGCCGAATGTCTGGACAAAACCTCGTTCCCATGGTCCAAATGTTCTATATTGGCCTTAAACCGTCCCAGTTAAGCCTTGTCGATCTTGAGGTTTTAGATTCCAAAACAAGTGAGTTTCATCCATTTCCAAGTTCAGACCGAAAACCGAGTAAATGCCGACCGAACGGACGGACATAAATTTTATTTTTACGGACAGATCGTTGTTTGTTCACCTTAGAACGCCCCGAGTTAAGTAATGGAGTGACTAGTCTCTTAGGTGTATTGTTTTCCATGCAAAAATATGTGTGTTTCGTCCACTAATAAGTTCGGAACAAAATCGAGTAAATACCAAGCCAAATGTCCGGACAAAACCCCGTTCCCATGGTCCAAATGTTCTATATTGGCCTGAAAATGTCCCGGTTAAGCCTTGTCGATCTTGAAGTTTTGGATTCCAAAACAAGTGAGTTTCGTCCATTTCCAAGTTCGGGCCGAAAACCGAGTAAATGCCGACCGAACGGACGAACATAAATCTCGTTTTTACGGACGTAACGTTGTGTTTTCACCTTAGAATGCTCCGAGTTAAGTAATGGACTGGCTAGTCTCTTAGGTGTATCGTTTTCCTTGCGAAAAATGTGTGTTTCGTCCACTTATAAGTTCGGAACAAAATCGAGTACATACCAAGCCCAATGTCCGGACAAAACCCCGTTCCCATGGTCCAAATGTTCTATATTGGCCTTAAACCGTCCCAGTTAAGCCTTGTCGATCTTGAGGTTTTAGATTCCAAAACAAGTGAGTTTCGTCCATTTCCAAGTTCGGACCAAAAACCGAGTAAATGTCGACCAAACGGACGGACATAAATCTCGTTTTTACGGACGGAACGTTGTTTTTTCACCTTAGAACGCCCCGAGTTAAGTAATGGACTGGCTAGTCTCTTAGGTGTATCGTTTTCCCTGCGAAAACAAGTGTGTTTCGTGCACTTATAAGTTCGAAACAAAATCAATTACATACCAAGCCGAATGTCTGGACAAAACCTCGTTCCCATGGTCCAAATGTTCTATTTTGGCCTTAAACCGTCCCAGTTAAGCCTTGTCGATCTTGAGGTTTTAGATTCCAAAACAAGTGAGTTTCGTCCATTTCCAAGTTCAGACCGAAAACCGAGTAAATGCCGACCGAACGGACGGACATAAATTTTATTTTTACGGACAGATCGTTGTTTGTTCACCTTAGAACGCCCCGAGTTAAGTAATGGAGTGACTAGTCTCTTAGGTGTATCGTTTTCCATGCAAAAATATGTGTGTTTCGTCCACTAATAAGTTCGGAACAAAATCGAGTAAATACCAAGTCAAATGTCCGGACAAAACCCCGCTCCCATGGTCCAAATGTTCTATATTGGCCTTAAAACGTCCCGGTTAAGCCTTGTCGATCTTGAAGTTTTGGATTCCAAAACAAGTGAGTTTCGTCCATTTCCAAGTTCGGACGGAAAACCGAGTAAATACCGACCGAACGGACGGACATAAATCTCGTTTTTACGGACGGAACGTTGTTTTTTCACCTTAGAACGCCCCGAGTTAAGTAATGGACTGGCTAGTCTCTTAGGTGTATCGTTTTCCCTGCGAAAACAAGTGTGTTTCGTGCACTTATAAGTTCGGAACAAAAATCGAGTACATACCAAGCCGAATGTCCGGACAAAACCCCGTTCCCATGGTCCAAATGTTCTATATTGGCCTTAAACCGTCCCAGTTAAGCCTTGTCGATCTTGAGGTTTTAGATTCCAAAACAAGTGAGTTTCGTCCATTTCCAAGTTCGGACCAAAAACCAAGTAAATGTCGACCGAACGGACGGACATAAATCTCGTTTTTACGGACGGAACGTTGTTTTTTCACCTTAGAACGCCCCGAGTTAACTAATGGAGTGGCTAGTTTCTTAGGTGTATCGTTTTCCATGCGAAAACATGTGTGTTTCGACCACTTATAAGTTCGGAACAAAATCGAGTAAATACCAAGCCAAATGTTCGGACAAAACCCCGTTCCCATGGTCCAAATGTTCTATATTGGCCTTAAAACGTCCCGGTTAAGCCTTGTCGATCTTGAAGTTTTGGATTCCAAAACAAGTGAGTTTCGTCCATTTCTAAGTTCGGACCGAAAACCTAGTAAATGCCGACCGAACGGACGGACATAAATCTCGTTTTTACGGACGGAATGTTGTTTTTTCACCTTAGAACGGCCCGAGTTAAGTAATGGACTGGCTAATCTCTTAGATGTATCGTTTTCCTTGCGAAAAATGTGTGTTTCGTCCACTTATAAGTTCGGAACAAAATCAAGTACATACCAAGCCGAATGTCTGGACAAAACCTCGTTCCCATGGTCCAAATGTTCTATATTGGCCTTAAACCGTCCCAGTTAAGCCTTGTCGATCTTGAGGTTTTAGATTCCAAAACAAGTGAGTTTCGTCCATTTCCAAGTTCAGACCGAAAACCGAGTAAATGCCGACCGAACGGACGGACATAAATTTTATTTTTACGGACAGATCGTTGTTTGTTCACCTTAGAACGCCCCGAGTTAAGTAATGGAGTGACTAGTCTCTTAGGTGTATCGTTTTCCATGCAAAAATATGTGTGTTTCGTCCACTAATAAGTTCGGAACAAAATCGAGTAAATACCAAGCCAAATGTCCGGACAAAACCCCGTTCCCATGGTCCAAATGTTCTATATTGGCCTTAAAACGTCCCGGTTAAGCCTTGTCGATCTTGAAGTTTTGGATTCCAAAACAAGTGAGTTTCGTCCATTTCCAAGTTCGGACCGAAAACCGAGTAAATGCTGACCAAACAGGCGGACATAAATCTCGTTTTTACGGACGGAATGTTGTTTTTTCACCTTAGAACGCCCCGAGTTAAGTAATGGACTGGCTAATCTCTTAGATGTATCGTTTTCCTTGCGAAAAATGTGTGTTTCGTCCACTTATAAGTTCGAAACAAAATCAAGTACATACCAAGCCGAATGTCTGGACAAAACCTCGTTCCCATGGTCCAAATGTTCTATATTGGCCTTAAACCGTCCCAGTTAAGCCTTGTCGATCTTGAGGTTTTAGATTCCAAAATAAGTGAGTTTCGTCCATTTCCAAGTTCAGACCGAAAACCGAGTAAATGCCGACCGAACGGACGGACATAAATTTTATTTTTACGGACAGATGGTTGTTTGTTCACCTTAGAACGCCCCGAGTTAAGTAACGGACTGGCTAGTCTCTTAGGTGTATCGTTTTCCCTACCAAAACAAGTGTGTTTCGTCCACTTATAAGTTCGGAACAAAAATCGAGTACATACCAAGACGAATGTCCGGACAAAACCCCGTTCCCATGGTCCAAATGTTCTATATTGGCCTTAAACCGTCCCAGTTAAGCCTTGTCGATCTTGAGGTTTTAGATTCCAAAACAAGTGAGTTTCGTCCATTTCCAAGTTCGGACCAAAAACCGAGTAAATGTCGACCGAACGGACGGACATAAATCTCGTTTTTACGGACGGAACGTTTTTTTTTCACCTTAGAACGCCCCGAGTTAACTAATGGAGTGGCTAGTCTCTTAGGTGTATCGTTTTCCATGCGAAAACATGTGTGTTTCGACCACTTATAAGTTCAGAACAAAATCTAGTAAATACCAAGCCAAATGTCCGGACAAAACCCCGTTCCCATGGTCCAAATGTTCTATATTGGCCTTAAAACGTCCCGGTTAAGCCTTGTCGGTCTTGAAGTTTTGGATTCCAAAACAAGTGAGTTTCGTCCATTTCCAAGTTCGGACCGAAAACCGAGTAAATGCCGACCGAACAGACGGACATAAATCTCGTTTTTACGGACGGAATGTTGTTTTTTCACCTTAGAACGCCCCGAGTTAAGTAATGGACTGGCTAATCTCTTAGATGTATCGTTTTCCTTGCGAAAAATGTGTGTTTCGTCCACTTATAAGTTCGGAACAAAATCAAGTACATACCAAGCCGAATGTCTGGACAAAACCTCGTTCCCATGGTCCAAATGTTCTATATTGGCCTTAAACCGTCCCAGTTAAGCCTTGTCGATCTTGAGGTTTTAGATTCCAAAACAAGTGAGTTTCGTCCATTTCCAAGTTCAGACCGAAAACCGAGTAAATGCCGACCGAACGGACGGACATAAATCTCGTTTTTACGGACGGAACGTTGTTTTTTCACCTTAGAATGCCCCAAGTTAAGTAATGGACTGGCTAGTCTCTTAGGTGTATCGTTTTCCTTGCGAAAACATGTGTGTTTCGTCCACTTATAAGTTCGGAACAAAAATCGCGTACATACCAAGCCGAATGTCCGGATAAAACCCCGTTCCCATGGTCCAAATGTTCTATATTGGCCTTAAAACGTCCCGGCTTAGTCTTGTCGATCTTGAGGTTTTAGATTCCAAAACAAGTAAGTTTCGTCCATTTCCAAGTTCAGACCGAAAACCGAGTAAATGCCGACCGAATGGACTGACATAAATTTTGTTTTTACGGACAAAACGTAGTTTTTTCACCTTAGAACACCCCGAGTTAAGTAATGAAGTGACTAGTCTCTTAGGTGTATCGTTTTCCATGCAACAATATGTGTGTTTCGTCCACTAATAAGTTCGGAACAAAATAGAGTAAATACCAAGCCAAATGTCCGGACAAAACCCCGTTCCCATGGTCCAAATGTTCTATATTGGCCTTAAAACGACCCGGTTAAGCTTTGTCGATCTTGAAGTTTTGGATTCCAAAACAAGTGAGTTTCGTCCATTTCCAAGTTCGGACCGAAAACCGAGTAAATACCGACCGAACGGACGGACATAAATCTCGTTTTTACGGACGGAAGGTTGTTTTTTCACCTTAGAACGCCCCGAGTTAAGTAATGGACTGGCTAGTCTCTTAGGTGTATCGTTTTCCCTGCGAAAACAAGTGTGTTTCGTCCACTTATAAGTTCGGAACAAAAATCGAGTACATACCAAGCCGAATGTCCGGACAAAACCCTGTTCCCATGGTCCAAATGTTCTATATTGGCCTTAAAACGTCCCGGTTAAGCCTTGTCGATCTTGAAGTTTTAGATTCCAAAACAAGTGAGTTTCGTCCATTTCCAAGTTCGGACCAAAAACCGAGTAAATGTTGACCGAACGGACGGACATAAATCTCGTTTTTACGGACTGAACGTTGTTTTTTCACCTTAGAACGCCCCGAGTTAACTAATGGAGTGGCTAGTCTCTTAGGTGTATCGTTTTCCATGCGAAAACATGTGTGTTTCGACCACTTATAAGTTCGGAACAAAATCTAGTAAATACCAAGCCAAATGTCCGGACAAAACCCCGTTCCCATGGTCCAAATGTTCTATATTGGCCTTAAAACGTCCCGGTTAAGCCTTGTCGGTCTTGAAGTTTTGGATTCCAAAACAAGTGAGTTTCGTCCATTTCCAAGTTCGGACCGAAAACCGAGTAAATGCTGACCAAACAGACGGACATAAATCTCATTTTTACGGACGGAATGTTGTTTTTTCACCTTAGAACGCCCCGAGTTAAGTAATGGAGTGGCTAATCTCTTAGATGTATCGTTTTCCTTGCGAAAAATGTGTGTTTCGTCCACTTATAAGTTCAAAACAAAATCAAGTACATACCAAGCCGAATGTCTAGACAAAACCTCGTTCCCATGGTCCAAATGTTCTATATTGGCCTTAAACCGTCCCAGTTAAGCCTTGTCGATCTTGAGGTTTTAGATTCCAAAATAAGTGAGTTTCGTCCATTTCCAAGTTCAGACCGAAAACCGAGTAAATGCCGACCGAACGGACGGACATAAATTTTATTTTTACGGACAGATGGTTGTTTGTTCACCTTAGAACGCCCCGAGTTAAGTAATGGACTGGCTAGTCTCTTAGGTGTATCGTTTTCCCTGCGAAAACAAGTGTGTTTCGTCCACTTATAAGTTCGGAACAAAAATCGAGTACATACCAAGACGAATGTCCGGACAAAACCCCGTTCCCATAGTCCAAATGTTCTATATTGGCCTTAAACCGTCCCAGTTAAGCCTTGTCGATCTTGAGGTTTTAGATTCCAAAACAAGTGAGTTTCGTCCATTTCCAAGTTCGGACCAAAAACCGAGTAAATGTCGACCGAACGGACGGACGACGGACATAAATCTCGTTTTTACGGACGGAACGTTGTTTTTTCACCTTAGAACGCCCCGAGTTAACTAATGGAGTGGCTAGTCTCTTAGGTGTATCGTTTTCCATGCGAAAACATGTGTGTTTCGACCACTTATAAGTTCAGAACAAAATCTAGTAAATACCAAGCCAAATGTCCGGACAAAACCCCGTTCCCATGGTCCAAATGTTCTATATTGGCCTTAAAACGTCCCGGTTAAGCCTTGTCGGTCTTGAAGTTTTGGATTCCAAAACAAGTGAGTTTCGTCCATTTCCAAGTTCGGACCGAAAACCGAGTAAATGCCGACCGAACGGACGGACATAAATCTCGTTTTTACGGACGGAATGTTGTTTTTTCACCTTAGAACGCCCCGAGTTAAGTAATGGACTGGCTAATCTCTTAGATGTATCGTTTTCCTTGCGAAAAATGTGTGTTTCGTCCACTTATAAGTTCGGAACAAAATCAAGTACATACCAAGCCAAATGTCTGGACAAAACCTCGTTCCCATGGTCCAAATGTTCTATATTGGCCTTAAACCGTCCCAGTTATGCCTTGTCGATCTTGAGGTTTTAGATTCCAAAACAAGTGAGTTTCGTCCATTTCCAAGTTCAGACCGAAAACCGAGTAAATGCCGACCGAACGGACGGACATAAATCACGTTTTTACGGACGGAACGTTGTTTTTTCACCTTAGAATGCCCCAAGTTAAGTAATGGAGTGGCTAGTCTCTTAGGTGTATCGTTTTCCTTGCGAAAACATGTGTGTTTCGTCCACTTATAAGTTCGGAACAAAAATCGAGTACATACCAAGCCGAATGTCCGGATAAAACCCCGTTCCCATGGTCCAAATGTTCTATATTGGCCTTAAAACGTCCCGGCTTAGTCTTGTTGATCTTGAGGTTTTGGATTCCAAAACAAGTAAGTTTCGTCCATTTCCAAGTTCAGACCGAAAACCGAGTAAATGCCGACCGAATGGACGGACATAAATTTTGTTTTTACGGACAGAACGTAGTTTTTTCACCTTAGAACACCCCGAGTTAAGTAATGAAGTGACTAGTCTCTTAGGTGTATCGTTTTCCATGCAACAATATGTGTGTTTCGTCCACTAATAAGTTCGGAACAAAATAGAGTAAATACCAAGCCAAATGTCCGGACAAAACCCCGTTCCCATGGTCCAAATGTTCTATATTGGCCTTAAAACGACCCGGTTAAGCTTTGTCGATCTTGAAGTTTTGGATTCCAAAACAAGTGAGTTTCGTCCATTTCCAAGTTCGGACCGAAAACCGAGTAAATACCGACCGAACGGACGGACATAAATCTCGTTTTTACGGACGGAACGTTGTTTTTTCACCTTAGAACGCCCCGAGTTAAGTAGTGGAGTGGCTAGTCTCTTAGGTGTATCGTTTTCCATGCGAAAACATGTGTGTTTCGACCACTTATAAGTTCGGAACAAAATCTAGTAAATACCAAGCCAAATGTCCGTACAAAACCCCGTTCCCATGGTCCAAATGTTCTATATTGGCCTTAAAACGTCCCGGTTAAGCCTTGTCGGTCTTGAAGTTTTGGATTCCAAAACAAGTGAGTTTCGTCCATTTCCAAGTTCGGACCGAAAACCGAGTAAATGCTGACCAAACAGACGGACATAAATCTCGTTTTTACGGACGGAATGTTGTTTTTTCACCTTAGAACGCCCCGAGTTAAGTAATGGACTGGCTAATCTCTTAGATGTATTGTTTTCCTTGCGAAAAATGTGTGTTTCGTCCACTTATAAGTTCGGAACAAAATCAAGTACATACCAAGCCGAATGTCTGGACAAAACCTCGTTCCCATGGTCCAAATGTTCTATATTGGCCTTAAACCGTCCCAGTTAAGCCTTGTCGATCTTTAGGTTTTAGATTCCAAAACAAGTGAGTTTCGTCCATTTCCAAGTTCAGACCGAAAACCGAATAAATGCCGACCGAACGGACGGACATAAATCTCGTTTTTACGGATGAAACGTTGTTTTTTCACCTTAGAACGCCCCGAGTTAAGTAATGGAGTGGCTAGTCTCTTAGGTGTATCGTTTTCCTTGCGAAAACATGTGTGTTTCGTCCACTTATAAGTTCGGAACAAAAATCGAGTACATACCAAGCCGAATGTCCGGATAAAACCCCGTTCCCATGGTCCAAATGTTCTTTATTGGCCTTAAAACGTCCCGGATAAGTCTTGTCGATCTTGAGGTTTTAGATTCCAAAACAAGTAAGTTTCGTCCATTTCCAAGTTCAGACCAAAAACCGAGTAAATGCCGACCGAACGGACGGACATAAATTTTGTTTTTACGGACAGAACGTAGTTTTTTCACCTTAGAATACCCCGAGTTAAGTAATGAAGTGACTAGTCTCTTAGGTGTATCGTTTTCCATGCAACAATATGTCTGTTTCGTCCACTAATAAGTTCGGAACAAAATAGAGTAAATACCAAGCCAAATGTCCGGATAAAACCCCGTTCCCATGGTCCAAATGTTCTATATTGGCCTTAAAACGTCCCGGCTAAGTCTTGTCGATCTTGAGGTTTTAGATTCCAAAACAAGTGAGTTTCGTCCATTTCCAAGTTCAGACCGAAAACCGAGTAAATGCCAACTGAACGGACGGACATAAATTTTGTTTTTACGGACAGAACGTTGTTTTTTACCTTAGAACTCCCCGAGTTAAGTAATGGAGTGAGTAGTTTCTTAGGTGTATCGTTTTCCATGCAAAAATATGTGTGTTTCGTCCACTAATAAGTTCGGAACAAAATCGTGTAAATACCAAGCCAAATGTCCGGACAAAACCCCGTTCCCATGGTCCAAATGTTCTATATTGGCCTTAAAACGTCCCGGTAAAGCCTTGTCGATCTTGAAGTTTTGGATTCCAAAACAAGTAAGTTTCGTCCATTTCCAAGTTCGGACCGAAAACCGAGTAAATGCCGACCGAACGGATGGACATAAATCTCGTTTTTATGGACGTAACGTTGTTTTTTCACCTTAGAATGCCCCGAGTTAAGTAATGGACTGGCTAGTCTCTTAGGTGTATCGTTTTCCTTGCGAAAAATGTGTGTTTCGTCCACTTATAAGTTCGAAACAAAATCGAATACATACCAAGCCGAATGTCCGGACAAAACCCCGTTCCGATGGTCCAAATGTTGTATATTGGCCTTAAACCGTCCCAGTTAAGCCTTGACGATCTTGAGGTTTTAGATTCCAAAACAAGTGAGTTTCGTCCATTTCTAAGTTCGGACTGAAAACCGAGTAAATACCGACCGAACGGACGGACATAAATCTCGTTTTTACTGACGGAACGTTGTTTTTTCACCTTAGAATGCCCCGAGTTAAGTAATGGACTGGCTAGTCTATTAGGTGTATCGTTTTCCCTGCGAAAACAAGTGTGTTTCGTCCACTTATAAGTTCGGAACAAAAATCGAGTACATACCAAGCCGAATGTCCGGATAAAACCCCGTTCCCATGGTCCAAATGTTCTATATTGGCCTTAAAACGTCCCGGCTAAGTCTTGTCGATCTTGAGGTTTTAGATTCCAAAACAAGTGAGTTTCGTCCATTTCCAAGTTCAGACCGAAAACCGAGTAAATGCCGACCGAACGGACAAACATAAATTTTGTTTTTACGGACATAACGTTGTTTTTTCACCTTAGAACGCCCCGAGTTAAGTAATGGAGTGACTAGTCTCTTAGGTGTATCGTTTTCCATGCAACAATATGTGTGTTTCGTCCACTAATAAGTTCGGAATAAAATAGAGTAAATACCAAGCCAAATGTCCGGACAAAACCCCGTTCCCATGGTCCAAATGTTCTATATTGGCCTTAAAATATCCCGGTTAAGCTTTGTCGATCTTGAAGTTTTGGATTCCAAAACAAGTGAGTTTCGTCCATTTTCAAGTTCGGACCGAAAACCGAGTAAATACCGACCGAACGGACGGACATAAATCTCATTTTTACGGACAGGACGTTGTTTTTTCACCTTAGAACGCCCCGAGTTAAGTAATGGACTGGCTAGTCTCTTAAGTGTATCGTTTTCCCTGCGAAAACAAGTGTGTTTCGTCCACTTATAAGTTCGGAACAAAAATCGAGTACATACCAAGCCGAATGTCCGGATAAAACCCCGTTCCCATGGTCCAAATGTTCTATATTGGCCTTAAAACGCCCCGGCTAAGTCTTGTCGATCTTGAGGTTTTAGATTCCAAAACAAGTGAGTTTCGTCCATTTCCAAGTTCAGACCGAAAACCGAGTAAATGCCGACTGAACGGACGGACATAAATTTTGTTTTTACGGACAGAACGTTGTTTTTTACCTTAGAACTCCCCGAGTTAAGTAATGGAGTGACTAGTTTCTTAGGTGTATCGTTTTCCATGCAAAAATATGTGTGTTTCGTCCACTAATAAGTTCGGAACAAAATGGAGTAAATACCAAGCCAAATGTCCGGACAAAACCCCGTTCCCATGGTCCAAATGTTCTATATTAGCCTTAAAACGTCCCGGTTAAGCCTTGTCGATCTTGAAGTTTTGGATTCCAAAACAAGTGAGTTTCGTCCATTTCCAAGTTCGGACCGAAAACCGAGTAAATGGCGACCGAACGGACGGACATAAATCTCGTTTTTATGGACAGAATGTTGTTTTTTCACCTTAGAACGCCCCGAGTTAAGTAATGGACTGGCTAATCTCTTAGATGTATCGTTTTCCTTGCGAAAAATGTGTGTTTCGTCCACTTATAAGTTCGGAACAAAATCAAGTACATACCAAGCCGAATGTCTGGACAAAACCTCGTTCCCATGGTCCAAATGTTCTATATTGGCCTTAAACCGTCCCAGTTAAGCCTTGTCGATCTTCAGGTTTTAGATTCCAAAACAAGTGTGTTTCGTCCATTTCCAAGTTCTGACCGAAAACCGAGTAAATGCCGACCGAACGGACAGACATAAATTTTGTTTTACGGACAGAACGTTGTTTTTTCACCTTAGAACGCCCCGAGTTAAATAATGGAGTGACTAGTCTCTTAGGTGTATCGTTTTCCATGCAACAATATGTGTGTTTCGTCCACTAATAAGTTCGGAACAAAATAGAGTAAATACCAAGCCATATGTCCGGACAAAACCCCGTTCCCATGGTCCAAATGTTCTATATTGGCCTTAAAATATCCCGGTTAAGCTTTGTCGATCTTGAAGTTTTGGATTCCAAAACAAGTGAGTTTCGTCCATTTCCAAGTTCGGACCGAAAACCGTGTAAATAAAGACCGAACGGACGGACATAAATCTCGTTTTTATGGACGGAACGTTGTTTTTTCACCTTAGAACGCCCCGAGTTAAGTAATGGACTGGCTAGTCTCTTAAGTGTATCGTTTTCCCTGCGAAAACAAGTGTGTTTCGTCAACTTATAAGTTCGGAACAAAAATCGAGTACATACCAAGCCGAATGTCCAGATAAAACCCCGTTCCCATTGTCCAAATGTTCTATATTGGCCTTAAAACGTCCCGGCTAAGTCTTGTCGATCTTGAGGTTTTAGATTCCAAAACAAGTGAGTTTCGTCCATTTCGAAGTTCAGACCGAAAACCGAGTAAATGCCGACTGAACGGACGGACTTAAATTTTGTTTTTACGGACAGAACGTTGTTTTTTACCTTAGAACTCCCCGAGTTAAGTAATGGAGTGACTAGTTTCTTAGGTGTATCGTTTTCCATGCAAAAATATGTGTGTTTCGTCCACTAATAAGTTCGGAACAAAATCGAGTAAATACCAAGCCAAATGTCCGGACAAAACCCCGTTCCCATGGTCCAAATGTTCTATATTGGCCTTAAAACGTCCCGGTTAAGCCTTGTCGATCTTGAAGTTTTGGATTCCAAAACAAGTGAGTTTCGTCCATTTCCAAGTTCGGACCGAAAACCGAGTAAATACCGACCGAACGGACGGACATGAATCTCGTTTTTACGGACGGAACGTTGTTTTTTCACCTTAGAACGCCCCGAGTTAAGTAATGGACTGGCTAGTCTCTTAGGTGTATCGTTTTCCCTGCGAAAACAAGTGTGTTTCGTCCACTTATAAGTTCGGAACAAAAATCGAGTACATACCAAGCCGAATGTCCGGATAAAACCCCGTTCCCATGGTCCAAATGTTCTATATTGGCCTTAAAACGTCCCGGCTAAGTCTTGTCGATCTTGAGGTTTTAGATTCCAAAACAAGTGAGTTTCGTCCATTTCCAAGTTCAGACCGAAAACCGAGTAAATGCCGACCGAACGGACGGACATAAATTTTGTTTTTACAGACAGAACGTTGTTTTTTCACCTTAGAACGCCCCGAGTTAAGTAATGGAGTGACTAGTCTCTTAGGTGTATCGTTTTCCATGCAAAAATATGTGTGTTTCGTCCACTAATAAGTTCGGAACAAAATGGAGTAAATACCAAGCCAAATGTCCGGACAAAACCCCGTTCCCATGGTCCAAATGTTCTATATTAGCCTTAAAACGTCCCGGTTAAGCCTTGTCGATCTTGAACTTTTGGATTCCAAAACAAGTGAGTTT
This sequence comes from Aquilegia eximia, assembly GCA_023053565.1. Classification (NCBI taxonomy): domain Eukaryota; kingdom Viridiplantae; phylum Streptophyta; class Magnoliopsida; order Ranunculales; family Ranunculaceae; genus Aquilegia; species Aquilegia eximia. The sequence continues at coordinate 456,856 of JALIGU010000012.1, read as the reverse complement.
CGTCCATTTCCAAGTTCGGACCGAAAACCGAGTAAATGCCGACCGAACGGACGGACATAAATCTCGTTTTTACGGACGGAATGTTGTTTTTTCACCTTAGAACGCCCCGAGTTAAGTAATGGACTGGCTAATCTCTTAGATGTATCGTTTTCCTTGCGAAAAATGTGTGTTTCGTCCACTTATAAGTTCGGAACAAAATCAAGTACATACCAAGCCGAATGTCTGGACAAAACCTCGTTCCCATGGTCCAAATGTTCTATATTGGCCTTAAACCGTCCCAGTTAAGCCTTGTCGATCTTGAGGTTTTAGATTCCAAAACAAGTGTGTTTCGTCCATTTCCAAGTTCAGACCGAAAACCGAGTAAATGCCGACCGAACGGACAGACATAAATTTTGTTTTAACGTACAGAACGTTGTTTTTTCACCTTAGAACGCCCCGAGTTAAGTAATGGAGTGACTAGTCTCTTAGGTGTATCGTTTTCCATGCAACAATATGTGTGTTTCGTCCACTAATAAGTTCGGAACAAAATAGAGTAAATACCAAGCCAAATGTCCGGACAAAACCCCGTTCCCATGGTCCAAATGTTCTATATTGGCCTTAAAATATCCCGGTTAAGCTTTGTCGATCTTGAAGTTTTGGATTCCAAAACAACTGAGTTTCGTCCATTTCCAAGTTCGGACCGAAAACCGAGTAAATACCGACAGAACGGACGGACATAAATCTCGTTTTTATGGACGGAACGTTGTTTTTTCACCTTAGAACGCCCCGAGTTAAGTAATGGACTGGCTAGTCTCTTAAGTGTATCGTTTTCCCTGCGAAAACAAGTGTGTTTCGTCCACTTATAAGTTCGGAACAAAAATCGAGTACATACCAAGCCGAATGTCCGGATAAAACCCCGTTCCCATGGTCCAAATGTTCTATATTGGCCTTAAAACGCCACGGCTAAGTCTTGTCGATCTTGAGGTTTTAGATTCCAAAACAAGTGAGTTTCGTCCATTTCCAAGTTCAGACCGAAAACCGAGTAAATGCCGACTGAACGGACAGACATAAATTTTGTTTTTACGGAGAGAACGTTGTTTTTTACCTTAGAACTCCCCGAGTTAAGTAATGGAGTGACTAGTCTCTTAGGTGTATCGTTTTCCATGCAAAAATATGTGTGTTTCGTCCACTTATAAGTTCGGAACAAAAATCGAGTACATACCAAGCCGAATGTCCGGATAAAACCCCGTTCCCACGGTCCAAATCTTCTATATTAGCCTTAAAACGTCCCGGCTAAGTCTTGTCGATCTTGAGGTTTTAGATTCCAAAACAAGTGAGTTTCGTCCATTTCCAAGTTCAGACCGAAAACCGAGTAAATGCCGACTGAACGGACGGACATAAATTTTGTTTTTACGGACAGAACGTTGTTTTTTACCTTAGAACTCCCCGAGTTAAGTAATGGAGTGACTAGTTTCTTAGGTGTACCGTTTTCCATGCAAAAATATGTGTGTTTCGTCCACTAATAAGTTCAGAACAAAATCGAGTAAATACCAAGCCAAATGTCCGGACAAAACCCCGTTCCCATGGTCCAAATGTTCTATATTGGCCTTAAAACGTCCCGGTAAAGCCTTGTCGATCTTGAAGTTTTGGATTCCAAAACAAGTGAGTTTCGTCCATTTCCAAGTTCGGACCGAAAACCGAGTAAATGCCGACCGAACGGACGGACATAAATCTCATTTTTATGGACGTAACGTTCTTTTTTCACATTAGAATGCCCCGAGTTAAGTAATGGACTGGCTAGTCTCTTAGGTGTATCGTTTTCCATGCAACAATATGTGTGTTTCGTCCACTAATAAGTTCGGAACAAAATCGAGTAAATACCAAGCCAAATGTCCGGAAAAAACCCCGTTCCCATGGTCCAAATGTTCTATATTAGCCTTAAAACGTCCCAGTTAAGCCTTGTCGATCTTTAAGTTTTGAATTCCAAAACAAGTGAGTTTCGTCCATTTCCAAGTTCAGACCGAAAACCGAGTAAATGCCGACCGAACGGACGGACATAAATCTCGTTTTTACGGACGGAATGTTGTTTTTTCACCTTAGAACGCCCCGAGTTAAGTAATGGACTTGCTAATTTCTTAGATGTATCGTTTTCCTTGCGAAAAATGTGTGTTTCGTCCACTTATAAGTTCGGAACAAAATCAAGTACATACCAAGCCGAATGTCTGGACAAAACCTCGTTCCCATGGTCCAAATGTTCTATATTGGCCTTAAACCGTCCCAGTTAAGCCTTGTCGATCTTGAGGTTTTAGATTCCAAACCAAGTGTGTTTCGTCCATTTCCAAGTTCTGACCGAAAACCGAGTAAATGCCGACCGAACGGACGGACATAAATTTTGTTTTTACAGACAAAACGTTGTTTTTTCACCTTAGAACGCCCCGAGTTAAGTAATGGAGTGACTAGTCTCTTAGGTGTATCGTTTTCCATGCAACAATATGTGTGTTTCGTCCACTAATAAGTTCGGAACAAAATAGAGTAAATACCAAGCCAAATGTCCGGACAAAACCACGTTCCCATGGTCCAAATGTTCTATATTGGCCTTAAAATATCCCGGTTAAGCTTTGTCGATCTTGAAGTTTTGGATTCCAAAACAAGTGATTTTCGTCCATTTCCAAGTTCGGACCGAAAACCGAGTAAATACCGACCGAACGGACGGACATAAATCTCGTTTTTACGGACGGAACGTTGTTTTTTCACCTTAGAACGCCCCGAGTTAAGTAATGGACTGGCTAGTCTCTTAAGTGTATCGTTTTCCCTGCGAAAACAAGTGTGTTTCGTCCACTTATAAGTTCGGAACAAAAATCGAGTACATACCAAGCCGAATGTCCGCATAAAACCCCGTTCCCATGGTCCAAATGTTCTATATTGGCCTTAAAACGCCCCGGCTAAGTCTTGTCGATCTTGAGGTTTTAGATTCCAAAACAAGTGAGTTTCGTCCATTTCCAAGTTCAGACCGAAAACCGAGAAAATGCCGACCGAACGGACGGACATAAATTTTGTTTTTACAGACAGAACGTTGTTTTTTCACCTTAGAACGCCCCGAGTTAAGTAATGGAGTGACTAGTCTCTTAGGTGTATCGTTTTCCATGCAACAATATGTGTGTTTCGTCCACTAATAAGTTCGGAACAACTCCTCAGATAAGGCATTCATATCACCTGCAAGTACAGATTTCTCTTTCACAAGAGACTCAACCATATCATTTAAAATCTGATTAGTCTTACGCAAGGATTGACATTGTTTAACAGATGACATATGTAATTCCCTTAACTCACCAGGACTTACCAAAATAGAATCATCGAATTCATGATCGACAATATCGGTTACCTGACAATCCACATTCTCATTCCAAGATGCTCCATAGGCAACACAATGTGTAGCATGGTCTTCCGCTACATCAACATCATCATCATCATCGCTTTCATCTTCCTCCCAAGTGGTAGATAACTTGATTTTTTGTTGTTCTATCCCTTGTGCACCAAATTTCTTGGGAAGCTTACACTCGTCAAAACCATGGTTAGTCAAACTATTATATTTCATAGTCTTAAAAATATGTTTAAGATAACGATAAATGATACTTAGATGTTGCTTAGTGTCAAGAGACTTATCATGATTAATTCCTTCATCTTGTACATCCTCAAAAGTTCCAGCTTTAAAAGCAAAGGATTTATTTTGAGGTTGTTCAAGTTGAACCTCAAGTTCATAAGTTCTCAATTTTCCTGCTAAGGTCTCTATGGACATGGTCTTTAAGTCATTGCTTTCTTGAATGGCATCTTTCCTAGAACGAAATCTAGATGGCAAAGACCGAAGAACTTTACGAACTATTTGAGTATCGGTGTACACTAAACCTAAAGATGCACTAGTGTTGATAATATCCTGCAAACGAATAAAGAATTCATCAAAAGATTCATTATTATCCATTTTCATAGTTTCAAATTGAGTAATAAGAAGTTCAAGCTTACTCTCTTTGACAGCATTGTCACCCTCATGAGTTCTTACCAACCTATCCCAAGCCTCTTTGGATGTTATACAACCATGAACTCTCCGAAATTCACTAGCATCCAAAGCCATAAATATAGCATTAAGCCCTTTTTGGTTGTTAGTAGAAGCAACTTTGTCTTTCACACTCCATGTGTTTCGTGGCTTTACACTTGTAACAACCTCATCTGTACTACCTGTAGTAACTCTCGGTGGTGACCAACCATCTTCCACAGCGATCCACACATCCTCACTCATAGCCTGCAAATACGCAGCCATACGAACTTTCCAATAGGGAAAATTAGTACCATCAAATTTAGGAGGACAAATTAGTGTTCCAAATTTATCAGAATCCATTAAAATTGCACTAAGGATCTACGCGTGAGCCTTTACGCTCCTTAACAAGCGCCCTGCTCCTGATACCAATTGAAAACCCAATATATGTGCAATATAACAATAGTAAAGCAAACAATAAAGCAATAAACAAATAAAGAACACACGATATTTTTAACGTGGTAAAACCCAATATGGGAAACGTCCACGGTTGTCCTCGCGACAACAAATAATCCACTATATGAAAAGAGATGTACAAACCTACCAACTACCTGCACTCACTGCGAGTTGATACTCCTGGTTATCTCTAACACCTTGACTTCACCAGAGCACCTTGATGTACGCACAAGACACTCGACTTCTTGATGAACACACAAGAAGACTCGAAGCCGAACTATGAAACAAGCTTACACCAGAGTTCCTTGATGAACACACAAGGATACTCGACTTCTTGATGAACACACAAGAAGACTTGAAGCTAAATCACTATGATACTTGGAAGTTCACAAAGTTATGAATTGAGAGAAGGAGGAAGGAAGGGAATTGAGTTCAATAGCCACAAACACTTTCAACACCAAAACCTAAACCAAAACTCCACAACTAGAAGGATAATGGACGGCCAAAGAACTACCTTGTTGTTTGGAAGAGAAACCCTATTTATACCTAGGGTTGGAAATCAAGGAAAATGGGCCGAAATAGTGTAAACCGACTTTGGACGTACGTACGTCGATATGACGTTCGTACGTCGTATACACGATCCAAACTTGCTGACTAGATGGACGTACGAACGTCCTTAAGAGGTACGTACGTCCTGACCAAAACACGTCTGCTGCCTACTTGGACGTACGAACGTCCTTAAGAGGTACGTACGTCCTGAACCCAAAACTCGAGTTTGACACAAGGACATGAGAACACAAACTCGGGACGATGTGCGTACAACTTGGTTTTCCTAACAATGAACTCAAGGTGAGATAACCATGGACACTTTGTCACAAAATTGATGTCAAACCACTTTGTGCCGGTTTCAATCTCCCCCTTTGACATTGATTTTGTGACAAAAACCTATGACTCTAATAGCACTTATAAAACGTGCTTACAAACCCAAACCATGGCATTTATAAAACATGCCTACAGAATCACTCAAGGTAGAACACATACCAAGTCACCAATTCGTGACATCCAGCTAACACCGACAGTTTGATTATCAGAGATCGAACGGAAGCAACAAGAAATTCTGAAACAATCAAAGAGCCAACGGAAGTTCCTCGAGCAACTCCCCCATACTTCATGAACTCCCCCATACGTGTAGCATACCTGCAACATGACCCAAAAATACACTAACACAGAAGAAGAAGGTGTTAGTATTAGAGTCATAAATCTCCCCCTTTTTGTCACAAATGAAGCAAGGTAACAAAAGAAAGAGAAGAAAAATACCAAACCATAACAAATAAGGTTAAAGAAGAAAAGAAAGAGAACAATCATGTTAACAACAAAAAGGATATGCAACGGAAGCCATAAAATAAACACTTGTTAACACGATGTCAATACAAAGATTTCTCCCCCTAAACAAAAGCTCCACCCAAATGCATTGCATATGAGAAAGATGCACCTAGAAAAAACAAACCAAATAAGGATATTTGAAACACACAAAGAACCATGCATACAAGGGTAGAAGAGAGTATATGCAAGCTCAATTAAAACAAGATACTTAGTAAAGATGAATAAACTTGGTTTCATTAAACAAAGTACGCACCAATCAAAGATTAAGATATGAAACCAAACATCTACTAGAAATGCATCATACAAACATCCTTGGTGTGTGGGAAAGCTAAAGAAAACACAAAGAGAGTTATTTCCACACCTCACTCACAAACCATAAGAACACTCAAAACAACTAGTATTCACCATTAGAAGAATTTCACTTCACAAACGCCTAAACAGACACAGGGAAATGCACTTATAACCTGTTTTGTTTATTTTTTTTATTTATTTTTTACTGTGCATAAATTAACATGTGAAAGGGATTTTTACCTTCATCTTTTGCAACATGTGATAGGGTGTAGCCTACATCTTTTCAAATTACTTCCCCTTTTCAAAGTAGTGCAACATCATGGTAACGTGCAACACAAGAACTAACATCTCTTGAGTGCATCCGTCATTCACGGCCCCAACGGGTATGTATACCAAATGATTTCTTTCTCAAGAAGATCAAAAGGCTGGGGATTTTGTGAATTGTTGACCACTACCACACCGCCTTCATACTAATAATCAAGATAACATAAGAAGGCATGCATACGTATATTTCCAACTAATGATTATCCTAGAAGTTTATCATGTTCAAAGGATGGAAAAAGATATGCAGACAAACTCTCAAAGTGCCACCTAGCTGTGCATAGTGTAATCAAGCAAGGATATATGCATGAGACACAACTAGATAAACGTTGGTCTAAAATCTAAACATGAAAGCACAAGCGTATGCTAAGTGTAATAAAATAGTTATATTCATGAGCACTAAGCATACAATTATGATTGAAAGCAATAGACCAATCTAACCACATATACAAAGTATGTGTATCCCAAACACCCATAACAAAGTAAACTATTTTTTTTTTTTTTTTTTTTTTTTTTATGATATTCAACCCAAACAAACAAAACATGCATAAACAAAAAGATAAAACACACCAAACAAATAGCCTATATGGTTAGAAAAATATGCAATTAAAATAACACAAGGCTAGAAAACAAACAAATAAAAATAAAAATACGAAGATGATATTCAATCTGACTTTAAGAAGTCAAAACAGAACGTTCAAGTCATCCTTTCGTACCCATACTTGAGAGATATTCTGTAAGTTGGACCCGGATATGGAGGATTTTTGAATATTATCCCTGATAGTAGACTTTCCAATCTTTAACCTCTCATTCTCTAGACTACATTTGGCAGCATCGATGCTTCTATCCCATATATGAGGTGGTTTGGTGACCTTTTGCACAACCTTCTTTCTATTGTTGAAGTGTTGTGGTTTTTTAGGGCCACTTCTTCTCATAAAAGGAGGCCAAGAGAAAGGATGAGCCTGCACAGGAAAAGAACAATGTGAGTTCCAATAATTATTACCATAAGAAGAAGAATATGGAACCATGGAATTGTTATCCCAACAGAAAGCGGAAGTATGACCTAACCGACCACAAGTAAAACACTTAAAATGTCTATGTTTAGGACTTGTCTTGTTCTTGGTCATCATATTTGGCTTAGATTCAAAAGCCTTGGTAGGTGCAGACGGAGTAGGAATATGAGGATTTGGTAACAAATGAGGCAATGATGGCCTCACAAAAGAAGTAGTAGGAGGGACACAACTGGAGGAAGCTCCGACATAGTCATATCCTAAACCAGTCTTATCTGAAGAAGACTTTCCACTTTTAATAAGGGTGTCTAGATCAACTGAAGCTTTCTCAAACCCTTGCAATCGCTTAGTAGAAGTGAATAAATCCTTTTTCACAGCTTCATGCTCAAGCAACAAAGAACGATACTTATCTCCTATCTCACGATTGGATATTTCCAAAGAAATAATTCTAGATTGGAAATCTAGCTTTTCTTGGGAAAACTCCTCAGATAAGGCATTCATATCACCTGCAAGTACAGATTTCTCTTTCACAAGAGACTCAACCATATCATTTAAAATCTGATTAGTCTTACGCAAGGATTGACATTGTTTAACAGATGACATATGTAATTCCCTTAACTCACCAGGACTTACCAAAATAGAATCATCGAATTCATGATCGACAATATCGGTTACCTGACAATCCACATTCTCATTCCAAGATGCTCCATAGGCAACACAATGTGTAGCATGGTCTTCCGCTACATCAACATCATCATCATCATCGCTTTCATCTTCCTCCCAAGTGGTAGATAACTTGATTTTTTGTTGTTCTATCCCTTGTGCACCAAATTTCTTGGGAAGCTTACACTCGTCAAAACCATGGTTAGTCAAACCATTATATTTCATAGTCTTAAAAATATGTTTAAGATAACGATAAATGATACTTAGATGTTGCTTAGTGTCAAGAGACTTATCATGATTAATTCCTTCATCTTGTACATCCTCAAAAGTTCCAGCTTTAAAAGCAAAGGATTTATTTTGAGGTTGTTCAAGTTGAACCTCAAGTTCATAAGTTCTCAATTTTCCTGCTAAGGTCTCTATGGACATGGTCTTTAAGTCATTGCTTTCTTGAATGGCATCTTTCCTAGAACGAAATCTAGATGGCAAAGACCGAAGAACTTTACGAACTATTTGAGTATCGGTGTACACTAAACCTAAAGATGCACTAGTGTTGATAATATCCTGCAAACGAATAAAGAATTCATCAAAAGATTCATTATTATCCATTTTCATAGTTTCAAATTGAGTAATAAGAAGTTCAAGCTTACTCTCTTTGACAGCATTGTCACCCTCATGAGTTCTTACCAACCTATCCCAAGCCTCTTTGGATGTTATACAACCATGAACTCTCCGAAATTCACTAGCATCCAAAGCCATAAATATAGCATTAAGCCCTTTTTGGTTGTTAGTAGAAGCAACTTTGTCTTTCACACTCCATGTGTTTCGTGGCTTTACACTTGTAACAACCTCATCTGTACTACCTGTAGTAACTCTCGGTGGTGACCAACCATCTTCCACAGCGATCCACACATCCTCACTCATAGCCTGCAAATACGCAGCCATACGAACTTTCCAATAGGGAAAATTAGTACCATCAAATTTAGGAGGACAAATTAGTGTTCCAAATTTATCAGAATCCATTAAAATTGCACTAAGGATCTACGCGTGAGCCTTTACGCTCCTTAACAAGCGCCCTGCTCCTGATACCAATTGAAAACCCAATATATGTGCAATATAACAATAGTAAAGCAAACAATAAAGCAATAAACAAATAAAGAACACACGATATTTTTAACGTGGTAAAACCCAATATGGGAAACGTCCACGGTTGTCCTCGCGACAACAAATAATCCACTATATGAAAAGAGATGTACAAACCTACCAACTACCTGCACTCACTGCGAGTTGATACTCCTGGTTATCTCTAACACCTTGACTTCACCAGAGCACCTTGATGTACGCACAAGACACTCGACTTCTTGATGAACACACAAGAAGACTCGAAGCCGAACTATGAAACAAGCTTACACCAGAGTTCCTTGATGAACACACAAGGATACTCGACTTCTTGATGAACACACAAGAAGACTTGAAGCTAAATCACTATGATACTTGGAAGTTCACAAAGTTATGAATTGAGAGAAGGAGGAAGGAAGGGAATTGAGTTCAATAGCCACAAACACTTTCAACACCAAAACCTAAACCAAAACTCCACAACTAGAAGGATAATGGACGGCCAAAGAACTACCTTGTTGTTTGGAAGAGAAACCCTATTTATACCTAGGGTTGGAAATCAAGGAAAATGGGCCGAAATAGTGTAAACCGACTTTGGACGTACGTACGTCGATATGACGTTCGTACGTCGTATACACGATCCAAACTTGCTGACTAGATGGACGTACGAACGTCCTTAAGAGGTACGTACGTCCTGACCAAAACACGTCTGCTGCCTACTTGGACGTACGAACGTCCTTAAGAGGTACGTACGTCCTGAACCCAAAACTCGAGTTTGACACAAGGACATGAGAACACAAACTCGGGACGATGTGCGTACAACTTGGTTTTCCTAACAATGAACTCAAGGTGAGATAACCATGGACACTTTGTCACAAAATTGATGTCAAACCACTTTGTGCCGGTTTCAATAAGTTCGGAACAAAATCAAGTACATACCAAGCCGAATGTCTGGACAAAACCTCGTTCCCATGGTCCAAATGTTCTATATTGGCCTTAAACCGTCCCAGTTAAGCCTTGTCGATCTTGAGGTTTTAGATTCCAAAACAAGTGAGTTTCGTCCATTTCCAAGTTCTGACCGAAAACCGAGTAAATGCCGACCGAACGGACGGACATAAATTTTGTTTTTACGGACAGAACGTTGTTTTTTCACCTTAGAACACCCCGAGTTAAGTAATGGAGTGACTAGTCTCTTAGGTGTATCGTTTTCCATGCAACAATATGTGTGTTTCGTCCACTAATAAGTTCGGAACAAAATAGAGTAAATACCAAGCCAAATGTCCGGACAAAACCCCGTTCCCATGGTCCAAATGTTCTATATTAGCCTTAAAACGTCCCGGTTAAGCCTTGTCGATCTTGAAGTTTTGGATTCCAAAACAAGTGAGTTTCGTCCATTTCCAAGTTCGGACTGAAAACCGAGTAAATGCCGACCGAACGGAATTACATAAATCCCGTTTTTACGGACGGAAAGTTGTTTTTTCACCTTAGAACGCCCCGAGTTAAGTAATGGAGTGACTAGTCTCTTAGGTGTATCGTTTTCCTTGCGAAAAATGTGTGTTTCGTCCACTTATAAGTTCGGAACAAAATCAAGTACATACCAAGCCGAATGTCTGGACAAAACCTCGTTCCCATGGTCCAAATGTTCTATATTGGCCTTAAACCGTCCCAGTTAAGCCTTGTCGATCTTGAGGTTTTATATTCCAAAACAAGTGAGTTTCGTCCATTTCCAAGTTCTGACCGAAAACCGAGTAAAGGCCGACCGAACGGACGGACATAAATTTTGTTTTTACGGACAGAACGTTGTTTTTTCACCTTAGAACACCCCGAGTTAAGTAATGGAGTGACTAGTCTCTTAGGTGTATCGTTTTCCATGCAACAATATGTGTGTTTCGTCCACTAATAAGTTCGGAACAAAATAGAGTAAATACCAAGCCAAATGTCCGGACAAAACCCCGTTCCCATGGTCCAAATGTTCTATATTGGCCTTAAAACGACCCGGTTAAGCTTTGTCGATCTTGAACTTTTGGATTCCAAAACAAGTGAGTTTCGTCCATTTCCAAGTTCGGACCGAAAACCGAGTAAATACCGACCGAACGGACGGACATAAATCTCGTTTTTACGGACAGAAAGTTGTTTTTTCACCTTAGAACGCCCCGAGTTAAGTAATGGACTGGCTAGTCTCTTAGGTGTATCGTTTTCCCTGCGAAAACAAGTGTGTTTCGTCCACTTATAAGTTCGGAACAAAAATCGAGTACATACCAAGCCGAATGTCCGGATAAAACCCTGTTCCCATGGTCCAAATGTTCTATATTGGCCTTAAAACTTCCCGGCTAAGTCTTGTCGATTTTGAGGTTTTAGATTCCAAAACAAGTGAGTTTCGTCCATTTCCAAGTTCAGACCGAAAACCGAGAAAATGCCGACCGAACGGACGGACATAAATTTTATTTTTACAGACAGAACGTTGTTTTTTCACCTTAGAACGCCCCGAGTTAAGTAATGGAGTGACTAGTCTCTTAGGTGTATCGTTTTCCATGCAACAATATGTGTGTTTCGTCCACTAATAAGTTCGGAACAAAATCGAGTAAATACCAAGCCAAATGTCCGGACAAAACCCCGTTCCAATGGTCCAAATGTTATGTATTGGCCTTAAAACGTCCCGGTTAAGCCTTGTCGATCTTGAAGTTTTGGATTCCAAAACAAGTGAGTTTCTTCCATTTCCAAGTTCGGACCGAAAACCTAGTAAATGGCGTCCGAACGGACGGACATAAATCTCGTTTTTACGGACGGAATGTTGTTTTTTTACCTTAGAACGCCCCGAGTTAAGTAATGGACTGGCTAATCTCTTAGATGTATCGTTTTCCTTGCGAAAAATGTGTGTTTCGTCCACTTATAAGTTCGAAACAAAATCAAGTACATACCAAGCCGAATGTCTGGACAAAACCTCGTTCCCATGGTCCAAATGTTCTATATTGGCCTTAAACCGTCCCAGTTAAGCCTTGTCGATCTTGAGGTTTTAGATTCCAAAACAAGTGAGTTTCGTCCATTTCCAAGTTCTGACCGAAAACCGAGTAAATGCCGACCGAACGGACGGACATAAATTTTGTTTTTACGGACAGAAAGTTGTTTTTTCACCTTAGAACACCCCGAGTTAAGTAATGGAGTGACTAGTCTCTTAGGTGTATCGTTTTCCATGCAACAATATGTGTGTTTCGTCCACTAATAAGTTCGGAACAAAATAGAGTAAATACCAAGCCAAATGTCCGGACAAAACCCCGTTCCCATGGTCCAAATGTTCTATATTAGCCTTAAAACGTCCCGGTTAAGCCTTGTCGATCTTGAAGTTTTGGATTCCAAAACAAGTGAGTTTCGTCCATTTCCAAGTTCGGACTGAAAACCGAGTAAATGCCGACCGAACGGAATTACATAAATCTCGCACGGACGGAAAGTTGTTTTTTCACCTTAGAACGCCCCGAGTTAAGTAATGGAGTGACTAGTCTCTTAGGTGTATCGGTTTCCTTGCGAAAAATGTGTGTTTCGTCCACTTATAAGTTCGGAACAAAATCAAGTACATACCAAGCCGAATGTCTGGACAAAACCTCGTTCCCATGGTCCAAATGTTCTATATTGGCCTTAAACCGTCCCAGTTAAGCCTTGTCGATCTTGAGGTTTTAGATTCCAAAACAAGTGTGTTTCGTCCATTTCCAAGTTCTGACCGAAAACCGAGTAAATGCCGACTGAACGGACGGACATAAATTTTGTTTTTACGGACAGAACGTTGTTTTTTACCTTAGAACTCCCCGAGTTAAGTAATAGAGTGACTAGTTTTTTAGGTGTATCGTTTTCCATGCAAAAATATGTGTGTTTCGTCCACTAATAATTTCGGAACAAAATCGAGTAAATACCAAGCCAAATGTCCGGAAAAAACCACGTTCCCATGGTCCAAATGTTCTATATTGGCCTTAAAACGTCCCGGTAAAGCCTTGTCGATCTTGAAGTTTTGGATTCCAAAACAAGTGAGTTTCGTCCATTTCCAAGTTCGGACCGAAAACCGAGTAAATGCCGACCGAACGGACGGACATAAATCTCGTTTTTATGGACGTAACGTTGTTTTTTCACCTTAGAATGCCCCGAGTTAAGTAATGGACTGGCTAGTCTCTTAGGTGTATCGTTTTCCTTGCGAAAAATGTGTGTTTCGTCCACTTATAAGTTCGGAACAAAAATCGAGTACATACCAAGCCGAATGTCCGGATAAAACCCCGTTCCCATGGTCCAAATGTTCTATATTGGCCTTAAAACGACCCGGTTAAGCTTTGTCGATCTTGAAGTTTTGGATTCCAAAACAAGTGAGTTTCGTCCATTTCCAAGTTCGGACCGAAAACCGAGTAAATACCGACCGAACGGACGGACATAAATCTCGTTTTTACGGACGGAACGTTGTTTTTTCACCTTAGAACGCCCCGAGTTAAGTAATGGACTGGCTAGTCTCTTAGGTGTATCGTTTTCCCTGCGAAAACAAGTGTGTTTCGTCCACTTATAAGTTCGGAACAAAAATCGAGTACATACCAAGCCGAATGTCCGGATAAAACCCCGTTACCATGGTCCAAATGTTCTGTATTGGCCTTAAAACGTCCCGGTTAAACCTTGTCGATCTTGAAGTTTTGGATTCCAAAACAAGTGAGTTTCGTCCATTTCCAAGTTCGGACCGAAAACCGAGTAAATGGCGACCGAACAGACGGACATAAATCTCGTTTTTACGGACGGAATGTTGTTTTTTCACCTTAGAACGCCCCGAGTTAAGTAATGGACTGGCTAATCTCTTAGATGTATCGTTTTCCTTGCGAAAAATGTGTGTTTCGTCCACTTATAAGTTCGGAACAAAATCAAGTACATACCAAGCCGAATGTCTGGACAAAACCTCGTTCCCATGGTCCAAATGTTCTATATTGGCCTTAAACCGTCCCAGTTAAGCCTTGTCGATCTTGAGGTTTTAGATTCCAAAACAAGTGAGTTTCGTCCATTTCCAAGTTCTGACCGAAAACCGAGTAAATGCCGACCGAACGGACGGACATAAATTTTGTTTTTACGGACAGAACGTTGTTTTTTCACCTTAGAACACCCCGAGTTAAGTAATGGAGTGACTAGTCTCTTAGGTGTATCGTTTTCCATGCAACAATATGTGTGTTTCGTCCACTAATAAGTTCGGAACAAAATAGAGTAAATACCAAGCCAAATGTCCGGACAAAACCCCGTTCCAATGGTCCAAATGTTATGTATTGGCCTTAAAACGTCCCGGTTAAGCCTTGTCGATCTTGAAGTTTTGGATTCCAAAACAAGTGAGTTTCTTCCATTTCCAAGTTCGGACCGAAAACCGAGTAAATGGCGTCCGAACGGACGGACATAAATCTCGTTTTTACGGACGGAATGTTGTTTTTTCACCTTAGAACGCCCCGAGTTAAGTAATGGACTGGCTAATCTCTTAGATGTATCGTTTTCCTTGCGAAAAATGTGTGTTTCGTCCACTTATAAGTTCGAAACAAAATCAAGTACATACCAAGCCGAATGTCTGGACAAAACCTCGTTCCCATGGTCCAAATGTTCTATATTGGCCTTAAACCGTCCCAGTTAAGCCTTGTCGATCTTGAGGTTTTAGATTCCAAAACAAGTGAGTTTCGTCCATTTCCAAGTTCTGACCGAAAACCGAGTAAATGCCGACCGAACGGACGGACATAAATTTTGTTTTTACGGACAGAAAGTTGTTTTTTCACCTTAGAACACCCCGAGTTAAGTAATGGAGTGACTAGTCTCTTAGGTGTATCGTTTTCCATGCAACAATATGTGTGTTTCGTCCACTAATAAGTTCGGAACAAAATAGAGTAAATACCAAGCCAAATGTCCGGACAAAACCCCGTTCCCATTGTCCAAATGTTCTATATTAGCCTTAAAACGTCCCGGTTAAGCCTTGTCGATCTTGAAGTTTTGGATTCCAAAACAAGTGAGTTTCGTCCATTTCCAAGTTCGGACTGAAAACCGAGTAAATGCCGACCGAACGGAATTACATAAATCTCGCACGGACGGAAAGTTGTTTTTTCACCTTAGAACGCCCCGAGTTAAGTAATGGAGTGACTAGTCTCTTAGGTGTATCGTTTTCCTTGCGAAAAATGTGTGTTTCGTCCACTTATAAGTTCGGAACAAAATCAAGTACATACCAAGCCGAATGTCTGGACAAAACCTCGTTCCCATGGTCCAAATGTTCTATATTGGCCTTAAACCGTCCCAGTTAAGCCTTGTCGATCTTGAGGTTTTAGATTCCAAAACAAGTGTGTTTCGTCCATTTCCAAGTTCTGACCGAAAACCGAGTAAATGCCGACTGAACGGACGGACATAAATTTTGTTTTTACGGACAGAACGTTGTTTTTTACCTTAGAACTCCCCGAGTTAAGTAATAGAGTGACTAGTTTTTTAGGTGTATCGTTTTCCATGCAAAAATATGTGTGTTTCGTCCACTAATAATTTCGGAACAAAATCGAGTAAATACCAAGCCAAATGTCCGGAAAAAACCACGTTCCCATGGTCCAAATGTTCTATATTGGCCTTAAAACGTCCCGGTAAAGCCTTGTCGATCTTGAAGTTTTGGATTCCAAAACAAGTGAGTTTCGTCCATTTCCAAGTTCGGACCGAAAACCGAGTAAATGCCGACCGAACGGACGGACATAAATCTCGTTTTTATGGACGTAACGTTGTTTTTTCACCTTAGAATGCCCCGAGTTAAGTAATGGACTGGCTAGTCTCTTAGGTGTATCGTTTTCCTTGCGAAAAATGTGTGTTTCGTCCACTTATAAGTTCGGAACAAAAATCGAGTACATACCAAGCCGAATGTCCGGATAAAACCCCGTTCCCATGGTCCAAATGTTCTATATTGGCCTTAAAACGACCCGGTTAAGCTTTGTCGATCTTGAAGTTTTGGATTCCAAAACAAGTGAGTTTCGTCCATTTCCAAGTTCGGACCGAAAACCGAGTAAATACCGACCGAACGGACGGACATAAATCTCGTTTTTACGGACGGAACGTTGTTTTTTCACCTTAGAACGCCCCGAGTTAAGTAATGGACTGGCTAGTCTCTTAGGTGTATCGTTTTCCCTGCGAAAACAAGTGTGTTTCGTCCACTTATAAGTTCGGAACAAAAATCGAGTACATACCAAGCCGAATGTCCGGATAAAACCCCGTTCCCATGGTCCAAATGTTCTGTATTGGCCTTAAAACGTCCCGGTTAAACCTTGTCGATCTTGAAGTTTTGGATTCCAAAACAAGTGAGTTTCGTCCATTTCCAAGTTCGGACCGAAAACCGAGTAAATGGCGACCGAACGGACGGACATAAATCTCGTTTTTACGGACGGAATGTTGTTTTTTCACCTTAGAACGCCCCGAGTTAAGTAATGGACTGGCTAATCTCTTAGATGTATCGTTTTCCTTGCGAAAAATGTGTGTTTCGTCCACTTATAAGTTCGGAACAAAATCAAGTACATACCAAGCCGAATGTCTGGACAAAACCTCGTTCCCATGGTCCAAATGTTCTATATTGGCCTTAAACCGTCCCAGTTAAGCCTTGTCGATCTTGAGGTTTTAGATTCCAAAACAAGTGAGTTTCGTCCATTTCCAAGTTCTGACCAAAAACCGAGTAAATGCCGACCGAACGGTCGGACATAAATTTTGTTTTTACGGACAGAACGTTGTTTTTTCACCTTAGAACACCCCGAGTTAAGTAATGGAGTGACTAGTCTCTTAGGTGTATCGTTTTCCATGCAACAATATGTGTGTTTCGTCCACTAATAAGTTCGGAACAAAATAGAGTAAATACCAAGCCAAATGTCCGGACAAAACCCCGTTCCCATGGTCCAAATGTTCTATATTGGCCTTAAAACGACCCGGTTAAGCTTTGTCGATCTTGAAGTTTTGGATTCCAAAACAAGTGAGTTTCGTCCATTTCCAAGTTCGGACCGAAAACCGAGTAAATACCGACCGAACGGACGGACATAAATCTCGTTTTTACAGACGGAACGTTGTTTTTTCACCTTAGAACGCCCCGAGTTAAGTAATGGACTGGCTAGTCTCTTAGGTGTATCGTTTTCCCTGCGAAAACAAGTGTGTTTCGTCCACTTATAAGTTCGGAACAAAAATCGAGTACATACGAAGCCGAATGTCCGGATAAAACCCCGTTCCCATGGTCCAAATGTTCTATATTGGCCTTAAAACGTCCCGGCTAAGTCTTGTCGATCTTGAGGTTTTAGATTCCAAAACAAGTGAGTTTCGTCCATTTCCAAGTTCAGACCGAAAACCGAGAAAATGCCGACCGAACGGACGGACATAAATTTTGTTTTTACAGACAGAACGTTGTTTTTTCACCTTAGAACGCCCCGAGTTAAGTAATGGAGTGACTAGTCTCTTAGGTGTATCGTTTTCCATGCAACAATATGTGTGTTTCGTCCACTAATAAGTTCGGAACAAAATCGAGTAAATACCAAGCCAAATGTCCGGACAAAACCCCGTTCCAATGGTCCAAATGTTCTGTATTGGCCTTAAAACGTCCCGGTTAAGCCTTGTCGATCTTGAAGTTTTGGATTCCAAAACAAGTGAGTTTCGTCCATTTCCAAGTTCGGACCGAAAACCGAGTAAATGGCGACCGAACGGACGGACATAAATCTCGTTTTTACGGACGGAATGTTGTTTTTTCACCTTAGAACGCCCCGAGTTAAGTAATGGACTGGCTAGTCTCTTAGGTGTATCGTTTTCCCTGCGAAAACAAGTGTGTTTCGTCCACTTATAAGTTCGGAACAAAAATCGAGTACATACCAAGCCGAATGTCCGGATAAAACCCCGTTCCCATGGTCCAAATGTTCTATATTGGCCTTAAAACGTCCCGGCTAAGTCTTGTCGATCTTGAGGTTTTAGATTCCAAAACAAGTGAGTTTCGTCCATTTCCAAGTACAGACCGAAAACCGAGTAAATGCCGACTGAACGGACGGACATAAATTTTGTTTTTACGGACAGAACGTTGTTTTTTACCTTAGAACTCCCCGAGTTAAGTAATGGAGTGACTAGTTTCTTAGGTGTATCGTTTTCCATGCAAAAATATGTGTGTTTCGTCCACTAATAAGTTCGGAACAAAATCGAGTAAATACCAAGCCAAATGTCCGAAAAAAACCACGTTCCCATGGTCCAAATGTTCTATATTGGCCTTAAAACGTCCCGGTAAAGCCTTGTCGATCTTGAAGTTTTGGATTCCAAAACAAGTGAGTTTCGTCCATTTCCAAGTTCGCACCAAAAACCGAGTAAATGCCGACCGAACGGACGGACATAAATCTCGTTTTTATGGACGTAACGTTGTTTTTTCACCTTAGAATGCCCCGAGTTAAGTAATGGACTGGCTAGTCTCTTAGGTGTATCGTTTTCCTTGCGAAAAATGTGTGTTTCGTCCACTTATAAGTTCGGAACAAAATCGAATACATACCAAGCAGAATGTCCGGACAAAACCCCGTTCCCATGGTCCAAATGTTCTATATTGGCCTTAAACCGTCCCAGTTAAGCCTTGTCGATCTTGAGGTTTTAGATTCCAAAACAAGTGAGTTTCGTCCATTTCTAAGTTCGGACCGAAAACCTAGTAAATACCGACCGAACAGTCGGACATAAATCTCGTTTTTACGGACGGAACGTTGTTTTTTCACCTTAGAACGCCCCGAGTTAAGTAATGGAGTGGCTAGTCTCTTAGGTGTATCGTTTTCCATGCGAAAACATGTGTGTTTCGTCCACTTATAAGTTCGGAACAAAAATCGAGTACATACCAAGCCGAATGTCCGGATAAAACCCCGTTCCCATGGTCCAAATGTTCTATATTGGCCTTAAAACGTCCCGGCTAAGTCTTGTCGATCTTGAGGTTTTAGATTCCAAAACAATTAAGTTTCGTTGATTTCCAAGTTCAGACCGAAAACCGAGTAAATGCCCACCGAACGGACTGACATAAATTTTTTTTTTACGGACAGAACGTTGTTTTTTCACCTTAGAACACCCCGAGTTAAGTAATGGAGTGACTAGTCTCTTATTTGTATCGTTTCCCATGCAACAATATGTGTGTTTCGTCCACTAATAAGTTCGGAACAAAATAGAGTAAATACCAAGCCAAATGTCCGGAGAAAACCCCGTTCCCATGGTCCAAATGTTCTATATTGGCCTTAAAACGACCCGGTTAAGCTTTGTCGATCTTGAAGTTTTGGATTCCAAAACAAGTGAGTTTCGTCCACTTCCAAGTTCGGACCGAAAACCGAGTAAATACCGACCGAACGGACGGACATAAATCTCGTTTTTACGGACCGAACGTTTTTTTTTCACCTTAGAACGCCCCGAGTTAAGTAATGGACTGGCTAGTCTCTTAGGTGTATCGTTTTCCCTGCGAAAACAAGTGTGTTTCGTCCACTTATAAGTTCGGAACAAAAATCGAGTACATACCAAGCCGAATGTCCGGATAAAACCCCGTTCCCATGGTCCAAATGTTCTATATTGGCCTTAAAACGTCCCGGCTAAGTCTTGTCGATCTTGAGGTTTTAGATTCCAAAACAAGTGAGTTTCGTCCATTTCCAAGTTCAGACCGAAAACCGAGTAAATGCCGACCGAACGGACGGACATAAATTTTGTTTTTACGGACAGAACGTTGTTTTTTCACCTTAGAACGCCCCGAGTTAAGTAATGGAGTGACTAGTCTCTTAGGTGTATCGTTTTCCATGCAACAATATGTGTGTTTCGTCCACTAATAAGTTCGGAACAAAATTGAGTAAATACCAAGCCAAATGTCCGGACAAAACCCCGTTCCCATGGTCCAAATGTTCTATATTGGCCTTAAAACGTCCCGGTTAAGCCTTGTCGATCTTGAAGTTTTGGATTCCAAAACAAGTGAGTTTCGTCCATTTCCAAGTTCGGACCGAAAACCGAGTAAATGCCGACCGAACGGACGGACATAAATCTCGTTTTTACGGACGTAACGTTGTTTTTTCACCCTAAAATGCCCCGAGTTAAGTAATGGACTGGCTAGTCTCTTAGGTGTATCGTTTTCCCTGCGAAAAATGTGTGTTTCGTCCACTTATAAGTTCGGAACAAAAATCGAGTACATACCAAGCCGAATGTCCGGATAAAACCCCATTCCCATGGTCCAAATGTTCTATATTGGCCTTAAAACGACCCGGTTAAGCTTTGTCGATCTTGAAGTTTTGGATTCCAAAACAAGTGAGTTTCGTCCACTTCCAAGTTCGGACCGAAAACCGAGTAAATACCGACCGAACGGACGGACATAAATCTCGTTTTTACGGACGGAACGTTGTTTTTGCACCTTAGAACGCCCCGAGTTAAGTAATGGAGTGGCTAGTCTCTTAGGTGTATCGTTTTCCATGCGAAAACATGTGTGTTTCGTCCACTTATTAGTTCGGAACAAAATCGAGTACATACCAAGCCGAATGTCCGGACAAAACCCCGTTCCCATGGTCCAAATGTTCTATATTGGCCCTAAACCGTCCCAGTTAAGCCTTGTCGATCTTGAGGTTTTAGATTCCAAAACAAGTGAGTTTCGTCCATTTCCAAGTTCGGACTGAAAACCGAGTAAATACCGACCGAACGGACGGACATAAATCTCGTTTTTACAGACGGAACGTTGTTTTTTCACCTTAGAACACCCCGAGTTAAGTAATGGACTGGCTAGTCTCTTAGGTGTATCATTTTCCATGCGAAAACATGTGTGTTTCGTCCACTTATTAGTTCGGAACAAAATCGAGTAAATACCAAGCCAAATGTCCGTACAAAACCCCGTTCCCATGGTCCAAATGTTCTATATTGGCCTTAAAACGTCCCGGTTAAGCCTTGTCGATCTTGAAGTTTTGGATTCCAAAACAAGTGAGTTTCGTCCATTTCCAAGTTCGGACCGAAAACTGAGTAAATACCGACCGAACGGACGGACATAAATCTCGTTTTTACGGACGGAACGTTGTTTTTTCACCTTAGAACGCCCCGAGTTAAGTAATAGACTGACTAGTCTCTTAGGTGTATCGTTTTCCTTGCGAAAAATGTGTATTTCGTCCACTTATAAGTTCGGAACAAAATCGAATACATACCAAGCCGAATGTCCGGACCAAACCCCGTTCCCATGGTCCAAATGTTCTATATTGGCCTTAAACCGTCCCAGTTAAGCCTTGTCGATCTTGAAGTTTTGGATTCCAAAACAAGTGAGTTTCGTCCATTTCCAAGTTCGGACCGAAAACTGAGTAAATACCGACCGAACGGACGGACATAAATCTCGTTTTTACGGACGGAACGTTGTTTTTTCACCTTAGAACACCCCGAGTTAAGCAATGGACTGGCTAGTCTCTTAAGTGTATCGTTTTCCCTGCGAAAACAAGTGTGTTTCGTCCACTTATAAGTTCGGAACAAAAATCGAGTACATACCAAGCCGAATGTCCGGATAAAACCCCGTTCCCATGGTCCAAATGTTCTATATTGGCCTTAAAACGTCCCGGCTAAGTCTTGTCGATCTTGAGGTTTTAGATTCCAAAACAAGTGAGTTTCGTCCATTTCCAAGTTCAGACCGAAAACCGAGTAAATGCCGACTGAACGGACGGACATAAATTTGTTTTTACGGACAGAACTTGTTTTTTCACCTTAGAACGCCCCTAGTTAAGTAATGGAGTGACTAGTCTCTTAGGTGTATCGTTTTCCATGCAACAATATGTGTGTTTCGTCCACTAATAAGTTCGGAACAAAATAGAGTAAATACCAAGCCAAATGTCCGGACCAAACCCCGTTCCCATGGTCCAAATGTTCTATATTGGCCTTAAAACGTCCCGGTTAAGCCTTGTCAATCTTGAAGTTTTGGATTCCAAAACAAGTGAGTTTCGTCCATTTCCAAGTTCGGACCGAAAACCGAGTAAATGTCGACCGAACAGACGGACATAAATCTCGTTTTTAGGGACGTAACGTTGTTTTTTCACCCTAGAATGCCCCGAGTTAAGTAATGGACTGGCTAGTCTCTTAGGTGTATCGTTTTCCCTGCGAAAAATGTGTGTTTCGTCCACTTATAAGTTCGGAACAAAAATCGAGTACATACCAAGCCGAATGTCCGGAAAAAACCCCGTTCCCATGGTCCAAATGTTCTATATTGGCCTTAAAACGACCCGGTTAAGCATTGTCGATCTTGAAGTTTTGGATTCCAAAACAAGTGAGTTTCGTCCACTTCCAAGTTCGGACCGAAAACCGAGTAAATACCGACCGAACGGACGGACATAAATCTCGTTTTTACGGACGAAACGTTGTTTTTGCACCTTAGAACGCCCCGAGTTAAGTAATGGAGTGGCTAGTCTCTTAGGTGTATCGTTTTCCATGCGAAAACATGTGTGTTTCGTCCACTTATTAGTTCGGAACAAAATCGAGTACATACCAAGCCGAATGTCCGGACAAAACCCCGTTCCCATGGTCCAAATGTTCTATATTGGCCCTAAACCGTCCCAGTTAAGCCTTGTCGATCTTGAGGTTTTAGATTCCAAAACAAGTGAGTTTCGTCCATTTCCAAGTTCGGACTGAAAACCGAGTAAATACCGACCGAACGGACGGACATAAATCTCGTTTTTACAGACGGAACGTTGTTTTTTCACCTTAGAACACCCCGAGTTAAGTAATGGACTGGCTAGTCGCTTAGGTGTATCATTTTCCATGCGAAAACATGTGTGTTTCGTCCACTTATTAGTTCGGAACAAAATCGAGTAAATACCAAGCCAAATGTCCGGACAAAACCCCGTTCCCATGGTCCAAATGTTCTATATTGGCCTTAAACCGTCCCAGTTAAGCCTTGTCGATCTTGAAGTTTTGGATTCCAAAACAAGTGAGTTTCGTCCATTTCCAAGTTCGGACCGAAAACCGAGTAAATTCCGACCGAACGGACGGACATAAATCTTGTTTTTACGGACGGAACGTTGTTTTTTCACCTTAGAACACCCCGAGTTAAGTAATGGACTGGCTAGTCTCTTAAGTGTATCGTTTTCCCTGCGAAAACAAGTGTGTTTCGTCCACTTATAAGTTCGGAACAAAAATCGAGTACATACCAAGCCGAATGTCCGGATAAAACCCCGTTCCCATGGTCCAAATGTTCTATATTGGCCTTAAAACGTCCCGGCTAAGTCTTGTCGATCTTGAGGTTTTAGATTCCAAAACAAGTGAGTTTCGTCCATTTCCAAGTTCAGACCGAAAACCGAGTAAATGCCGACCGAACGGACGGACATAAATTTTTGTTTTTACAGACAGAACGTTGTTTTTTAACCTTAGAACGCCCCGAGTTAAGTAATGGAGTGGCTAGTCTCTTAGGTGTATCGTTTTCCTTGCGAAAACATGTGTGTTTCGTCCACTTATAAGTTCGCAACAAAATCGAGTACATACCAAGCCGAATGTCCGGACAAAACCCCGTTCCTATAGTCCAAATGTTCTATATTGGCCTTAAACCGTCCCAGTTAAGCCTTGCCGATCTTGAGCTTTTAGATTCCAAAACAAGTGAGTTTCGTCCATTTCCAACTTCGGACCGAAAATCGAGTAAATACCGACCGAACGGACGGGCAAAAATTTTATTTTTACGGACGAAACGTTGTTTTTTCACCTTAGAACTCCCCGAGTTAAGTAATGGAGTGGCTAGTCACTTAGGTGTATCGTTTTCCATGCGAACACATGTGTGTTTCGTCAACTTATAAGTTCAGAACAAAAATCGAGTACATACCAAGCCGAATGTCCGGATAAAACCGTTCCCATGGTCCAAAAGTTCTGTTAAAACGTCCCGGCTAAGCCTTGTCGATCTTGATGTTTTAGATTCCAAAACAAGTGAGTTTCGTCCATTTCCAAGTTCGGACCAAAAACTGAGTAAATGCCGACCGAACGGATAGACATAAATCTCGTTTTTCCGGACGGAACGTTGTTTTTTCACCTTAGAACGCCCCGAGTTAAGTAATGGACTGGCTAGTCTCTTAGGTGTATCGTTTTCCATGCGAAAACATTTGTGTTTCAACCACTTATAAGTTCGGAACAAAATCGAGTACATACCAAGCCGAATGTCCGGACAAAACCCCGTTCCCATGGTCCAAATGTTCTATATTGGCCTTAAACCGTCCCAGTTAAGCCTTGTCGATCTTGAGGTTTTAGATTCCAAAACAAGTGAGTTTCGTCCATTTCCAAGTTCGGAACGAAAACCGAGTAAATACCGACCGAACGGACGGACATAAATCTCGTTTTTACAGATGGAACGTTGTTTTTTCACCTTAGAACACCCCGAGTTAAGTAATGGACTGGCTAGTCTCTTAGGTGTATCGTTTTCCATGCAAAAACATGTGTGTTTAGTCCACTTATAAGTTCGGAAAAAAATCGAGTACATACCAAGCCAAATGTCCAGATAAAACCCCTTTCCAATGGTCCAAAGGTTCTATATTGGCCTTAAAACGTCCCGGCTAAGTCTTGTCGATATTTAGGTTTTAGATTCCAAAACAAGTGAGTTTCGTCCATTTCCAAGTTCAGACCGAAAATCGAGTAACTGCCGACCGAACGGACGGACATAAATCTCGTTTTTACGGACGATCCGTTGTTTTTTCACCTAAGAATGCCCCGAGTTAAGTAATGACGTGGCTAGTCTCTTAGGTGTATCGTTTTCCATGCGAAAACATGTGTGTTTCGTCCACTTAAAAGTTCGGAACAAAAATCGAGTACATACCAAGCCGAATGTCCGGATAAAACCCCGTTCCCATGGTCCAAATGTTCTATATTGGCCTTAAAACGTCCCGGCTAAGTCTTGTCGATCTTGAGGTTTTAGATTCCAAAACAAGTGAGTTTCGTCCATTTCCAAGTTCAGACCGAAAACCGAGTAAATGCCGACCATACGGACGGACATAAATTTTGTTTTTACGGACAGAAAGTTATTTTTTCACCTTAGAACGCCCCGAGTTAAGTAATGGAGTGACTAGTCTCTTAGGTGTATCGTTTTCCAAGCAACAATATGTGTGTTTCGTCCACTAATAAGTTCGGAACAAAATTGAGTAAATACCAAGCCAAATGTCCGGACAAAACCCCGTTCCCATGGTCCAAATGTTCTATATTGGCCTTAAAATGTCCCGGTTAAGCCTTGTCGATCTTGAAGTTTTGGATTCCAAAACAAGTGAGTTTCGTCTATTTCCAAGTTCGGACCGAAAACCGAGTAAATGCCGACCGAACGGACGGACATAAATCTCGTTTTTACGGACGTAACGTTGTTTTTTCACCCTAAAATGCCCCGAGTTAAGTAATGGACTGGCTAGTCTCTTAGGTGTATCGTTTTCCCTGCGAAAAATGTGTGTTTCGTCCACTTATAAGTTCGGAACAAAATTCGAGTACATACCAATCCGAATGTCCGGATAAAACCCCGTTCCCATGGTCCAAATGTTCTATATTGGCCTTAAAACGACCCAGTTAAGCTTTGTCGATCTTGAAGTTTTGGATTCCAAGACAAGTGAGTTTCGTCCACTTCCAAGTTCGGACCGAAAACCGAGTAAATACCGACCGAACGGACGGACATAAATCTCGTTTTTACGGACGGAACGTTGTTTTTGCACCTTAGAACGCCCCGAGTTAAGTAATGGAGTGGCTAGTCTCTTAGGTGTATCGTTTTCCATGCGAAAACATGTGTGTTTCGTCCACTTATTAGTTCGGAACAAAATCGAGTACATACCAAGCCGAATGTCCGGACAAAACCCCGTTCCCATGGTCCAAATGTTCTATATTGGCCCTAAACCGTCCCAGTTAAGCCTTGTCGATCTTGATGTTTTAGATTCCAAAACAAGTGAGTTTCGTCCATTTCCAAGTTCGGATTGAAAACCGAGTAAATACCGACCGAACGGACGGACATAAATCTCGTTTTTACAGACGGAACGTTGTTTTTTCACCTTAGAACACCCCGAGTTAAGTAATGGTCTGGCTAGTCTCTTAGGTGTATCATTTTCCATGCGAAAACATGTGTGTTTCGTCCACTTATTAGTTCTGAACAAAATCGAGTAAATACCAAGCCAAATGTCCGGACAAAACCCCGTTCCCATGGTCCAAATGTTCTATATTGGCCTTAAAACGTCCCGGTTAAGCCTTGTCGATCTTGAAGTTTTGGATTCCAAAACAAGTGAGTTTCGTCCATTTCCAAGTTCGAACCGAAAACTGAGTAAATACCGACCGAACGGACGGACATAAATCTCGTTTTTACGGACGGAACGTTGTTTTTTCACCTTAGAACGCCCCGAGTTAAGTAATGGACTGGCTAGTCTCTTAAGTGTATCGTTTTCCCTGCGAAAACAAGTGTGTTTCGTCCACTTATAAGTTCGGAACAAAAATCGAGTACATACCAAGCCGAATGTCCGGATAAAACCCCGTTCCCACGGTCCAAATGTTCTATATTGGCCTTAAAACGTCCCGGCTAAGTCTTGTCGATCTTGAGGTTTTAGATTCCAAAACAAGTGAGTTTCGTCTATTTCCAAGTTCAGACCGAAAACCGAGTAAATGCCGACTGAACGGACGGACATAAATTTGTTTTTACGGACAGAACGTTGTTTTTTCACCTTAGAACGCCCCGAGTTAAGTAATGGAGTGACTAGTCTCTTAGGTGTATCGTTTTCCATGCAACAATATGTGTGTTTCGTCCACTAATAAGTTCGGAACAAAATAGAGTAAATACCAAGCCAAATGTCCGGACAAAACCCCGTTCCCATGGTCCAAATGTTCTATATTGGCCTTAAAACGTCCCGGTTAAGCCTTGTCGATCTTGAAGTTTTGGATTCCAAAACAAGTGAGTTTCGTCCATTTCCAAGTTCGGACCGAAAACCGAGTAAATACCGACCGAACGGACGGACATAAATCTCGTTTTTACGGACGGAACGTTGTTTTTTCACCTTAGAACGCCCCGAGTTAAGTAATGGACTGGCTAGTCTCTTAGGTGTATCGTTTTCCCTGCGAAAACAAGTGTGTTTCGTCCACTTATAAGTTCGGAACAAAAATCGAGTACATACCAAGCCGAATGTTCGGATAAAACCCCGTTCCCATGGTCCAAATGTTCTATATTGGCCTTAAAACGTCCCGATTAAGCCTTGTCGATCTTGAAGTTTTGGATTCCAAAACAAGTGAGTTTCGTCCATTTCCAAGTTCGGACCGAAAACCGAGTAAATGCCGACCGAACGGACGGACATAAATCTCGTTTTTATGGACGTAACGTTGTTTTTTCACCTTAGAATGCCCCGAGTTAAGTAATGGAGTGGCTAGTCTCTTAGGTGTATTGTTTTCCTTGCGAAAAATGTGTGTTTCGTCCACTTATAAGTTCGGAACAAAATCGAATATATACCAAGCCGAATGTCCGGACAAAATCCCGTTCCCATGGTCCAAATGTTCTATATTGGCCTTAAACCGTCCCAGTTAAGCCTTGTCGATCTTGAGGTTTTAGATTCCAAAACAAGTGAGTTTCGTCCATTTCTAAGTTCAGACAGAAAACCGAGTAAATACCGACCGAACGGACGGACATAAATCTCGTTTTTACGGACGGAACGTTGTTTTTTCACCTTAGAACGCCCCGAGTTAAGTAATGGAGTGGCTAGTCTCTTAGGTGTATTGTTTTCCATGCGAAAACATGTGTGTTTCGTCCACTTATAAGTTCGGAACAAAAATCGAGTACATACCAAGCCGAATGTCCGGATAAAAGCCCGTTCCCATGGTCCAAATGTTCTATATTGGCGTTAAAACGTCCCGGCTAAGTCTTGTTGATCTTGAGGTTTTAGATTCCAAAACAAGTGAGTTTCGTCCATTTCCAAGTTCAGACCGAAAACCGAGTAAATGCCGACCGAACTGACGGACATAAATTTTGTTTTTACGGACAGAACGTTGTTTTTTCACCTTAGAACGCCCCGAGTTAAGTAATGGAGTGACTAGTCTCTTAGGTGTATCGTTTTCCATGCAACAATATGTGTGTTTCGTCCACTAATAAGTTCGGAACAAAATAGAGTAAATACCAAGCCAAATGTCCGGACAAAACGCCGTTCCCATGGTCCAAATGTTCTATATTGGCCTTAAAACGTCCCGGTTAAGCCTTGTCGATCTTGAAGTTTTGGATTCCAAAACAAGTGAGTTTCGTCCATTTCCAAGTTCGGACCGAAAACCAAGTAAATACCGACCGAACGGACGGACATAAATCTCGTTTTTACGGACGGAACGTTGTTTTTTCACCTTAGAACGCCCCCAAGTTAAGTAATGGACTTGCTAGTCTCTTAGGTGTATCGTTGTCCATGCGAAAACAAGTGTGTTTCGTCCACTTATAAGTTCGGGACAAAAATCGAGTACATACCAAGCAGAATGTCCGGATAAAACGTTCCAATGGTCCAAATGTTCTATATTGGCCATAAAACGTCCCGGCTAAGTCTTGTGGATCTTGAGGTTTTAGATTCCAAAACAAGTGAGTTTCGTCCATTTCGAAGTTCAGACCGAAAACCGAGTAAATGCCGACCGAACGGACGGACATAAATTTTTGTGTTTTTACAGACAGAACGTTGTTTTTTCACCTTAGAACGCCCCGAGTTAAGTAATGGAGTGGCTAGTCTCTTAGGTGTATCGTTTTCCTTGCGAAAACATGTGTGTTTCGTCAACTTATAAGTTCGCAACAAAATCGAGTACATACCAAGCCGAATGTCCGGACAAAACCCCGTTCCTATAGTCCAAATGTACTATATTGGCCTTAAACCGTCCCAGTTAAGCCTTGCCGATCTTGAGCTTTTAGATTCCAAAACAAGTGAGTTTCGTCCATTTCCAACTTCGGACCGAAAATCGAGTAAATACCGACCGAACGGACGGACAAAAATTTTATTTTTACGGATGAAACGTTGTTTTTTCACCTTAGAACGCCCCGAGTTAAGTAATGGAGTGGCTAGTCACTTAGGTGTATCGTTTTCCATGCGAACACATGTGTGTTTTGTCAACTTATAAGTTTAGAACAAAAATCGAGTACATACCAAGCCGAATGTCCGGATAAAACCGTTCCCATGGTCCAAAAGTTCTGTTAAAACGTCCCGGCTAAGCCTTGTCGATCTTGATGTTTTAGATTCCAAAACAAGTGAGTTTCGTCCATTTCCAAGTTCGGACCAAAAAATGAGTAAATGCCGACCGAACGGATAGACATAAATCTCGTTTTTCCGGACGGAACGTTGTTTTTTCACCTTAGAACGCCCCGAGTTAAGTAATGGACTGGCTAGTCTCTTAGGTGTATCGTTTTCCATGCGAAAACATTTGTGTTTCGTCCACTAATAAGTTCGGAACAAAATCGAGTACATACCAAGCCGAATGTCCGGACAAAACCCCGTTCCCATGGTCCAAATGTTCTATATTGGCCTTAAACCGTCCCAGTTAAGCCTTGTCGATCTTGAGGTTTTAGATTCCAAAACAAGTGAGTTTCGTCCATTTCCAAGTTCGGACCGAAAACCGAGTAAATACCGACCGAACGGACGGACATAAATCTCGTTTTTACAGACGGAACGTTGTTTTTTCACCTTAGAACACCCCGAGTTAAGTAATGGACTGGCTAGTCTCTTAGGTTTATGGTTTTCCATGCAAAAACATGTGTGTTTCGTCCACTTATAAGTTCGGAAAAAAATCGAGTACATACCAAGCCGAATGTCCAGATAAAACCCCTTTCCAATGGTCCAAAGGTTCTATATTGGCCTTAAAACGTCCCGGCTAAGTCTTGTCGATATTGAGGTTTTAGATTCCAAAACAAGTGAGTTTCGTCCATTTCCAAGTTCAGACCGAAAATCGAGTAACTGCCGACCGAACGGACGGACATAAATCTCGTTTTTACGGACGATCCGTTGTTTTTTCACCTAAGAATGCCCCGAGTTAAGTAATGACGTGGCTAGTCTCTTAGGTGTATCAATTTCCATGCGAAAACATGTGTGTTTCGTCCACTTATAACTTCCGAACAAAAATCGAGTACATACCAAGCCGAGTGTACGGATAAAACCCCGTTCCCATGGTCCAAATGTTCTATATTGGCCTTAAAACGTCCCGGCTAAGCCTTGTGAATCTTGAGGTTTTAGATTCCAAAACAAGTGAGTTTCGTCTATTTCCAAGTTCAGACCGAAAATAGAGTAAATGTCAACCGAACGGACGGACATAAATCTCGTTTTTACGGACAGAAAGTTATTTTTTCACCTTAGAAAGCCCCGAGTTAAGTAATGGAGTGGCTAGTCTCTTAGGTGTATCGTTTTCCATGCGAAAACATGTGTGTTTCATCCACTTATAAGTTTGGAACAAAATCGAATAAATACCAAGCCAAATGTCCGGACAAAACCCTGTGCCCATGGTCCAAATGTTCTATATTGGCCTAAAAACGTCAAGGTTAAGCCTTATCGATCTTGAAGTTTAAGATTCCAAAACAAGTGAGTTTTGTCCATTTCCAAATTCGGACCGAAAACCGGGTAAATGCCGACCGAACGGACGGACATAAATCTCGTTTTTATGGACGTAACGTTGTTTTTTCACCTTAGAACGCCCCGTGTTAAGTAATGGAGTGGCTAGTCTTTTAGGTGTATCGTTTTCCATGCGAAAACATGTGTGTTTCGTCCACTTATTAGTTCGGAACAAAATCGAGTACATACCAAGCCGAATGTCCGGACAAAACCCCGTTCCCATGGTCCAAATGTTCTATAGTGGCCTTAAACCGTCCCAGTTAAGCCTTGTCGATCTTGAGGTGTTAGATTCCAAAACAATTGAGTTTCGTCCATTTCCAAATTCGGACCGAAAACCGAGTAAATACCGACCGAACGGACGGACATAAATCTCGTTTTTATGGACGGAACGTTGTTTTTTCACCTTAGAACACCCCGAGTTAAGTAATGGTCTGGCTAGTCTCTTAGGTGTATCATTTTCCATGCGAAAAATGTGTGTTTCGTCCACATATAAGTTCGGAACAAAAATTGAGTTCATACCAAGCCGAATGTCCGGATAAAACCCCGTTCCAATGGTCCAAAGGTTCTATATTGGCCTTAAAACGTCCCGGCTAAGTCTTGTCGATATTGAAGTTTTAGATTCCAAAACAAGTGAGTTTCGTCCATTTCCAAGTTCAGACCGAAAACCGAGTAACTGCCGACCGAACGGACGGACATAAATCTCGTTTTTACTGACGATCCGTTGTTTTTTCACCTTTGAATGCCCCGAGTAAAGTAATGGACTGGCTAGTCTCTTAGGTGTATCGTTTTCCATGCGAAAACATTTGTGTTTCGTCCACTTATAAGTTCGGAACAAAATCGAGTACATACCAAGCCGAATGTCCGGACAAAACCCCATTCCCATGGTCCAAATGTTCTATATTGGTTTAAACCATCCCAGTTAAGCCTTGCCGATCTTGAGGTTTTAGATTCCAAAACAAGTGAGTTTCGGCCATTTCCAAGTTCGGACCGAAAACCGAGTAAATACCGACCGAACGGACGGACATAAATCTTGTTTTTACGGACGGAACGTTGTTTTTTAACCTTAGAACGCCCCGAGTTAAGTAATGGAGTGGCTAGTCACTTAGGTGTATCGTTTTCCATGCGAACACATGTGTGTTTCGTCCACTTATAAGTTCGGAACAAAAATCGAGTACATACCAAGCCGAATGTCCGGATAAAACCCCTTTCCAATGGTCCAAAGGTTCTATATTGGCCTTAAAACGACCCGACTAAGTCTTGTCGATATTGAGGTTTTAGATTCCAAAACAAGTGAGTTTCGTCCATTTCCAAGTTCAGACCGAAAACCGAGTAACTGCCGACCGAACGGACGGACATAAATCTCGTTTTTACGGACGATCCGTTGTTTTTTCACCTAAGAATTCCCCGAGTTAAGTAATGACGTGGCTAGTCTCTTAGGTGTATCGTTTTCCATGCGAAAACATGTGTGTTTCGTCCACTTATAACTTCGGAACAAAAATCGAGTACATACCAAGCCGAGTGTCCGGATAAAACCCCGTTCCCATGGTCCAAATGTTCTATATTGGCCTTAAAACGTCCCGGCTAAGCCTTGTGAATCTTGAGGTTTTAGATTCCTAAACAAGTGAGTTTCGTATATTTCCAAGTTCAGACCGAAAATAGAGTAAATGTCGACCGAACGGACGGACATAAATCTCGTTTTTACGGACAGAAAGTTGTTTTTTCACCTTAGAACGCCCCGAGTTAAGTAATGGAGTGGCTAGTCTCTTAGGTGTATCGTTTTCCATGCAAAAACATGTGTGTTTCATCCACTTATAAGTTTGGAACAAAATCGAGTAAATACCAAGCCAAATGTCCGGACAAAACCCTGTGCCCATGGTCCAAATGTTCTATATTGGCCTAAAAACGTCAAGGTTAAGCCTTGTCGATCTTAAAGTTTAAGATTCCAAAACAAGTGAGTTTCGTCTATTTCCAAGTTCAGACCAAAAATCGAGTAAATGCCGACCGAACGGACGGACAAAAATCTCGTTTTTACGGACAGAACGTTGGTTTTTCACCTTAGAACGCCCCGAGTTAAGTAATGGAGTGGCTAGTATCTTAGGTGTATCGTTTTCCATGCGAAAACATGTGTGTTTCGTCCACTTATTAGTTCGGAACAAAATCGAGTACATACCAAGCCGAATGTCCGGACAAAACCCCGTTCCCATGGTCCAAATGTTCTATAGTGGCCTTAAACCGTCCCAGTTAAGCCTTGTCGATCTTGAGGTGTTAGATTCCAAAACAATTGAGTTTCGTCCATTTCCAAATTCGGACCGAAAACCGAGTAAATACCGACCGAACGGACGGACATAAATCTCGTTTTTATGGACGGAACGTTGTTTTTTCACATTAGAACACCCCGAGTAAAGTAATGGAGTGGCTAGTCTCTTAGGTGTATCGTTTTCCATTCGAAAACATGTGTGTTTCGTCCACTTATAAGTTCGGAACAAAATCGAGTACATACCAAGCCGAATGCCCGGACAAAACCCCGTTCCCATGGTCCAAATGTTCTATATTGGCCTTAAACCGTCCCAGTTAAGCCTTGTCGATCTTAAGGTTTTAGATTCCAAAACAAGTGAGTTTCGTCCATTTCCAAGTTCGGACCGAAAACCGAATAAATACCGACCGAACGGACGGACAAAAATCTCGTTTTTAAGGACAGAACGTTGGTTTTTCACCTTAGAACGCCCCGAGTTAAGTAATGGAGTGGCTAGTCTCTTAGGTGTATCGTTTTCCGTGCGAAAACATGCGTGTTTCGTCCACTTATTAGTTCGGAACAAAATCGAGTACATACCAAGCCGAATGTCCGGACAAAACCCCGTTCCCATGGTCCAAATGTTCTATAGTGGCCTTAAACCGTCCCAGTTAAGCTTTGTCGATCTTGAGGTGTTAGATTCCAAAACAAGTGAGTTTCGTCCATTTCCAAATTCGGACCAAAAACCGAGTAAATACCGACCGAACGGACGGACATAAATCTCATTTTTATGGACGGAACGTTGTTTTTTCACCTTAGAACACCCCGAGTTAAGTAATGGAGTGGCTAGTCTCTTAGGTGTATCGTTTTCCATGCGAAAACATGTGTGTTTCGTCCACTTATTAGTTCGGAACAAAATCGAGTACATACCAAGCCGAATGTCCGGACAAAACCCCGTTCCCATGGTCCAAATGTTCTATAATGGCCTTAAACCGTCCCTGTTAAGCCTTGTCGATCTTGAGGTTTTAGATTCCAAAACAAGTGAGTTTCGTCCATTTCCAAGTTCGGACCGAAAACCGAGTAAATTCCGACCGGACGGATAGACATAAATCTCGTTTTTACGGACGGAACGTTGTTTTTTCTCCTTAGAACGCCCCGAGTTAAGTAATGGACTGGCTAGTCTCGTAGGTGTATCGTTTTCCATGCGAAAACATTTGTGTTTCGTCCACTTATAAGTTCGGAACAAAATCGAGTACATACCAAGCCGAATGCCCGGACAAAACCCCGTTCCCATGGTCCAAATGTTCTATATTGGCCTTAAACCGTCCCAGTTAAGCCTTGTCGATCTTAAGGTTTTAGATTCCAAAACAAGTGAGTTTCGTCCATTTCCAAGTTCGGACCGAAAACCGAATAAATACCGACCGAACGGACGGACAAAAATCTCGTTTTTAAGGATAGAACGTTGGTTTTTCACCTTAGAACGCCCCGAGTTAAGTAATGGAGTGGCTAGTCTCTTAGGTGTATCGTTTTCCGTGCGAAAACATGTGTGTTTCGTCCACTTATTAGTTCGGAACAAAATCGAGTACATACCAAGCCGAATGTCCGGACAAAACCCCGTTCCCATGGTCCAAATGTTCTATAGTGGCCTTAAACCGTCCCAGTTAAGCTTTGTCGATCTTGAGGTGTTAGATTCCAAAACAAGTGAGTTTCGTCCATTTCCAAATTCGGACCAAAAACCGAGTAAATACCGACCGAACGGACGGACATAAATCTCATTTTTATGGACGGAACGTTGTTTTTTCACCTTAGAACACCCCGAGTTAAGTAATGGAGTGGCTAGTCTCTTAGGTGTATCGTTTTCCATGCGAAAACATGTGTGTTTCGTCCACTTATTAGTTCGGAACAAAATCGAGTACATACCAAGCCGAATGTCCGGACAAAACCCCGTTCCCATGGTCCAAATGTTCTATAATGGCCTTAAACCGTCCCTGTTAAGCCTTGTCGATCTTGAGGTTTTAGATTCCAAAACAAGTGAGTTTCGTCCATTTCCAAGTTCGGACCGAAAACCGAGTAAATTCCGACCGGACGGATAGACATAAATCTCGTTTTTACGGACGGAACGTTGTTTTTTCTCCTTAGAACGCCCCGAGTTAAGTAATGGACTGGCTAGTCTCGTAGGTGTATCGTTTTCCATGCGAAAACATTTGTGTTTCGTCCACTTATAAGTTCGGAACAAAATCGAGTACATACCAAGCCGAATGCCCGGACAAAACCCCGTTCCCATGGTCCAAATGTTCTATATTGGCCTTAAACCGTCCCAGTTAAGCCTTGTCGATCTTAAGGTTTTAGATTCCAAAACAAGTGAGTTTCGTCCATTTCCAAGTTCGGACCGAAAACCGAATAAATACCGACCGAACGGACGGACATAAATCTCGTTTTTACGGACGAAACGTTGTTTTCTCACCTTAGAACGCCCCGAGTTAACTAATGGAGTGGCTAGTCTCTTAGGTTTATCGTTTTCCATGCGAAAACATTTTTGTTTCGTCCACTTATAAGTTCGGAACAAAATCGAGTACATACCAAGCCGAATGTCCGGACAAAACCCCGTTCCCATGGTCCAAATGTTCTATATTGGCTTTAAACCGTCCCAGTTAAGCCTTGTCGATCTTGAGGTTATAGATTCCAAAACAAGTGAGTTTCGTCCATTTCCAAGTTCGGACCGAAAACCGAGTAAATACCGACCGAACGGACGGACGTAAATCTCGTTTTTACGGACGGAACGTTGTTTTTGCACCTTAGAACGCCCCGAGTTAAGTAATGGAGTGGCTAGTCTCTTAGGTGTATCGTTTTCCATGCGAAAACATGTGTGTTTCGTCCACTTATAAGTTAGGAACAAAAATCGAGTACATACCAAGCCGAGTGTCCGGATAAAACCCCGTTCCCATGGTCCAAATGTTCTATATTGGCCTTAAAACGTCCCGGCTAAGCCTTGTGAATCTTGAGTTTTTAGATTCCAAAACAAGTGAGTTTCGTCTATTTCCAAGTTCAGACCGAAAATCGAGTAAATGCCGACCGAACGGACGGCAAAAATCTCGTTTTTACTGACAGAACGTTCGTTTTTCACCTTAGAACGCCCCGAATTAAGTAATGGAGTGGCTAGTCTCTTAGGTGTATCGTTTTCCATGCGAAAACATGTGTGTTTCGTCCACTTATTAGTTCGGAACAAAATCGAGTACATATCAAGCCGAATGTCCGGACAAAACCTCGTTCCCATGCTCCAAATGTTCTATATTGGCCTTAAACCGTCCCAGTTAAGCCTGGTCGATCTTGAGGTTTTATATCCCAAAACAAGTGAGTTTCGTCCATTTCCAAATTCGGACCGAAAACCGAGTAAATACCGACCGAACGGACGGACATAAATCTCGTTTTTACGGACGAAACGTTGTTTTCTCACCTTAGAACGCCCCGAGTTAAGTAATGGAGTGGCTAGTTTCTTAGGTGTGTCGTTTTCCATGCGAAAACATGTGTGTTTCGTCCACTTATTAGTTCGGAAAAAAATCGAGTACATACCAAGCCGAATGTCCGGACAAAACCCCGTTCCCATGGTCCAAATGTACTATATTGGCCTTAAACCGTCCCAGTTAAGCCTTGTCGATCTTGAGGTGTTAGATTCCAAAACAAGTGAGTTTCGTCCATTTCCAAGTTCGGACCGAAAACCGAGTAAATGCCGACCGAACAGATGGACATAAATCTCGTTTTTACGGACGGAACGTTGTTTTTTCACCTTAGAACACCCCGAGTTAAGTAATGGACTGGCTAGTCTCTTAGGTGTATCGTTTTCCATGCGAAAACATTTGTGTTTCGTCCACTTATAAGTTCGGAACAAAATCGAGTACATACCAAGCAGAATGTCCGGACAAAACCCCGTTCCCATGGTCCAAATGTTCTATATTGGCCTTAAACCGTCCCAGTTAAGCCTTGTCGATCTTGAGGTTTTAGATTCCAAAACAAGTGAGTTTCGTCCATTTCCAAGTTCGGACCGAAAACCGAGTAAATACCGACCGAACGGACGGACGTAAATCACGTTTTTACGGACGGAACGTTGTTTTTGCACCTTAGAACGCCCCGAGTTAAATAATGGAGTGGCTAGTCTCTTAGGTGTATCGTTTTCCATGCGAAAACATGTGTGTTTCGTCCACTTATTAGTTCGGAAAAAAATCGAGTACATACCAAGCCGAATGTCCGGACAAAACCCCGTTCCCATGGTCCAAATGTTCTATATTGGCCTTAAACCGTCCCAGTTAAGCCTTGTCAATCTTGAGGTGTTAGATTCCAAAACAAGTGAGTTTCGTCCATTTCCAAGTTTGGACCGAAAACCGAGTAAATGCCGACCGAACAGATGGACATAAATCTCGTTTTTACGGACGGAACGTTGTTTTTTCACCTTAGAACACCCCGAGTTAAGTAATGGACTGGCTAGTCTCTTAGGTGTATCGTTTTCCATGCGAAAACAATTGTGTTTCGTCCACTTATAAGTTCAGAACAAAATCGAGTACATACCAAGCCGAATGTCCAGACAAACCCCGTTCCCATCGTCCAAATGTTCTATATTGGCCTTAAACCGTCCCAGTTAAGCCTTGACGATCTTGAGGTTTTAGATTCCAAAACAAGTGAGTTTTGTCCATTTCCAAGTTCGGACCGAAAACCGAGTAAATGCCGACCGAACGGATAGACATAAATCTCGTTTTTACGGACGGAACGTTGTTTTTTCACCTTAGAACGCCCCGAGTTAAGTAATGGACTGGCTAGTCTCGTAGGTTTATCGTTTTCCATGCGAAAACATTTGTGTTTCGTCCACTTATAAGTTCGGAACAAAATCGAGTACATACCAAGACGAATGTCCGGACAAAACCCCGTTCCCATGGTCAAAATGTTCTATATTGGCCTTAAACCGTCCCAGTTAAGCCTTGTCGATCTTGAGGTTTTAGATTCCAAAACAAGTGAGTTTCGTCCATTTCCAAGTTCCGACCGAAAACCGAGTAAATACCGACCGAACGGACGGACGCAAATCTCGTTTTTACGGACGGAACGTTGTTTTTGCACCTTAGAACGCCCCGAGTTAAGTAATGGAGTGGCTAGTCTCTTAGGTGTATCGTTTTCCATGCGAAAACATGTGTGTTTCGTCCACTTATTAGTTCGGAACAAAATCGAGTACATACCAAGCCGAATGTCCGGACAAAACCCCGTTCCCATGGTCCAAATGTTCTATATTGGCCTTAAACCGTCCCAGTTAAGCCTTGTCGATCTTGAGGTGTTAGATTCCAAAACAAGTGAGTTTCGTCCATTTCCAAGTTCGGACCGAAAACCGAGTGAATGCCGACCGAACGGATGGACATAAATCTCGTTTTTACGGACGGAAAGTTGTTTTTTCACCTTAGAACACCCCGAGTTAAGTAATGGACTGGCTAGTCTCTTAGGAGTATCGTTTTCCATGCGAAAAAATTTGTGTTTCGTCCACTTATAAGTTCGGAACAAAATCGAGTACATACCAAGCCGAATGTCCGGACAAAACCCCGTTCCCATGGTCCAAATGTTCTATATTGGCCTTAAACCGTCCCAGTTAAGCGTTGACGATCTTGAGGTTTTAGATTACAAAACAAGTGAGTTTCGTCCATTTCCAAATTCGGACCAAAAACCGAGTAAATACCGACCGAACGGACGGACATAAATCTCGTTTTTACGGACGAAACGTTGTTTTCTCACCTTAGAACGCCCCGAGTTAACTAATGGAGTGGCTAGTCTCTTAGGTGTATCGTTTTCCATGCGAAAACATGAGTGTTTCGTCCACTTATAAGTTCGGAACAAAATCGAGTAAATACCAAGCCAAATGTCTGGACAAAACCCCGTTCCCATGGTCCAAATATTCTATATTGGCCTTAAAACGTCCCGGTTAAGCCTTGTCGATCTTGAAGTTTTAGATTCCAAAACAAGTGAGTTTTGTCCATTTCTAAGTTCGGACCGAAAACCGAGTAAATGCCGACCGAACGGATGGACATAAATCTCGTTTTTACGGATGGACCGTTGTTTTTTCACCTTAGAACGCCCCGAGTTAAGTAATGGAGTGGCTAGTCTCTTAGGTGTATCGTTTTCCATGCGAAAACATGTGTGTTTCGTCCACTTATTAGTTCGGAACAAAATCGAGTACATACCAAGCCGAATGTCCGGACAAAACCCCGTTCCCATGGTCCAAATGTTCTATATTGGCCTTAAACCGTCCCAGTGAAGCCTTGTCGATCTTGAGGTGTTAGATTCCAAAACAAGTGAGTTTCGTCCATTTCCAAGTTCGGACCGAAAACCGAGTAAATGCCGACCGAACGAATGGACATAAATCTCGTTTTTACGGACGGAAAGTTGTTTTTTCACCTTAGAACACCCCGAGTTAAGTGATGGACTGGTTAGTCTCTTAGGTGTATCGTTTTCCATGCGAAAAAATTTGTGTTTCGTCCACTTATAAGTTCAGAACAAAATCGAGTACATACCAAGCCGAATGTCCAGACAAACCCCGTTCCCATCGTCCAAATGTTCCATATTGGCCTTAAACCGTCCCAGTTAAGCCTTGACGATCTTGAGGTTTTAGATTCCAAAACAAGTGAGTTTCGTCCATTTCCAAATTCGGACCAAAAACCGAGTAAATACCGACCGAACGGACGGACATAAATCTCGTTTTTACGGACGAAACGTTGTTTTCTCACCTTAGAACGCCCCGAGTTAACTAATGGAGTGGCTAGTCTCTTAGGTGTATCGTTTTCCATGCGAAAACATGAGTGTTTCGTCCACTTATAAGTTCGGAACAAAATCGAGTAAATACCAAGCCAAATGTCTGGACAAAACCCCGTTCCCATGGTCCAAATATTCTATATTGGCCTTAAAACGTCCCGGTTAAGCCTTGTCGATCTTGAAGTTTTAGATTCCAAAACAAGTGAGTTTTGTCCATTTCCAAGTTCGGACCGAAAACCGAGTAAATGCCGACCGAACGGAAGGACATAAATCTCGTTTTTACGGATGGAACGTTGTTTTTTCACCTTAGAACGCCCCGAGTTAAGTAATGGAGTGGCTAGTCTCTTAGGTGTATCGTTTTCCATGCGAAAACATGTGTGTTTCGTCCACTTATTAGTTCGGAACAAAATCGAGTACATACCAAGCCGAATGTCCGGACAAAACCCCGTTCCCATGGTCCAAATGTTCTATATTGGCCTTAAACCGTCCCAGTGAAGCCTTGTCGATCTTGAGGTGTTAGATTCCAAAACAAGTGAGTTTCGTCCATTTCCAAGTTCGGACCGAAAACCGAGTAAATGCCGACCGAACAGATGGACATAAATCTCGTTTTTACGGACGGAACGTTGTTTTTTCACCTTAGAACACCCCGAGTTAAGTAATGGACTGGCTAGTCTCTTAGGTGTATCGTTTTCCATGCGAAAACATTTGTGTTTCGTCCACTTATAAGTTCGGAACAAAATCGAGTACATACCAAGACGAATGTCCGGACAAAACCCCGTTCCCATGGTCAAAATGTTCTATATTGGCCTTAAACCGTCCCAGTTAAGCCTTGTCGATCTTGAGGTGTTAGATTCCAAAACAAGTGAGTTTCGTCCATTTCCAAGTTCCGACCGAAAACCGAGTAAATACCGACCGAACGGACGGACGTAAATCTCGTTTTTACGGACGGAACGTTGTTTTTGCACCTTAGAACGCCCCGAGTTAAGTAATGGAGTGGCTGGTCTCTTAGGTGTATCGTTTTCCCTGCGAAAACATGTGTGTTTCGTCCACTTATTAGTTCGGAACAAAATCGAGTACATACCAAGCCGAATGTCCGGACAAAACCCCGTTCCCATGGTCCAAATGTTCTATATTGGCCTTAAACCGTCCCAGTTAAGCCTTGTCGATCTTGAGGTGTTAGATTCCAAAACAAGTGAGTTTCGTCCATTTCCAAGTTCGGACCGAAAACCGAGTGAATGCCGACCGAACGGATGGACATAAATCTCGTTTTTACGGACGGAAAGTTGTTTTTTCACCTTAGAACACCCCGAGTTAAGTAATGGACTGGCTAGTCTCTTAGGTGTATCGTTTTCCATGCGAAAAAATTTGTGTTTCGTCCACTTATAAGTTCAGAACAAAATCGAGTACATACCAAGCCGAATGTCCAGACAAACCCCGTTCCCATCGTCCAAATGTTCCATATTGGCCTTAAACCGTCCCAGTTAAGCCTTGACGATCTTGAGGTTTTAGATTCCAAAACAAGTGAGTTTCGTCCATTTCCAAGTTCGGACCGAAAACCGAGTAAATGCCGACCGAACGGATAGACATAAATCTCTTTTTTACGGACGGAACGTTGTTTTTTCACCTTAGAACGCCCCGAGTTAAGTAATGGACTGTCTAGTCTCGTAGGTGTATCGTTTTCCATGCGAAAACATTTGTGTTTCGTCCACTTATAAGTTCGGAACAAAATCGAGTACATACCTAGACGAATGTCCGGACAAAACCCCGTTCCCATGGTCAAAATGTTCTATATTGGCCTTAAACCGTCCCAGTTAAGCCTTGTCGATCTTGAGGTTTTAGATTCCAAAACAAGTGAGTTTCGTCCATTTCCAAGTTCCGACCGAAAACCGAGTAAATACCGACCGAACGGACGGACGTAAATCTCGTTTTTACGGACGGAACGTTGTTTTTGCACCTTAGAACGCCCCGAGTTAAGTAATGGAGTGGCTGGTCTCTTAGGTGTATCGTTTTCCATGCGAAAACATGTGTGTTTCGTCCACTTATTAGTTCGGAACAAAATCGAGTACATACCAAGCCGAATGTCCGGACAAAACCCCGTTCCCATGGTCCAAATGTTCTATATTGGCCTTAAACCGTCCCAGTTAAGCCTTGTCGATCTTGAGGTGTTAGATTCCAAAACAAGTGAGTTTCGTCCATTTCCAAGTTCGGACCGAAAACCGAGTGAATGCCGACCGAACGGATGGACATAAATCTCGTTTTTACGGACGGAAAGTTGTTTTTTCACCTTAGAACACCCCGAGTTAAGTAATGGACTGGCTAGTCTCTTAGGTGTATCGTTTTCCATGCGAAAAAATTTGTGTTTCGTCCACTTATAAGTTCAGAACAAAATCGAGTACATACCAAGCCGAATGTCCAGACAAACCCCGTTCCCATCGTCCAAATGTTCCATATTGGCCTTAAACCGT
This sequence comes from Aquilegia eximia, assembly GCA_023053565.1. NCBI lineage: Eukaryota > Viridiplantae > Streptophyta > Magnoliopsida > Ranunculales > Ranunculaceae > Aquilegia > Aquilegia eximia. The sequence continues at coordinate 414,626 of JALIGU010000012.1, read as the reverse complement.
CCCAGTTAAGCCTTGACGATCTTGAGGTTTTAGATTCCAAAACAAGTGAGTTTCGTCCATTTCCAAATTCGGACAAAAAACCGAGTAAATACCTACCGAACGGACGGACATAAATCTCGTTTTTACGGACGAAACGTTGTTTTCTCACCTTAGAACGCCCCGAGTTAACTAATGGAGTGGCTAGTTTCTTAGGTGTATCGTTTTCCATGCGAAAACATGAGTGTTTCGTCCACTTATAAGTTCGGAACAAAATCGAGTAAATACCAAGCCAAATGTCTGGACAAAACCCCGTTCCCATGGTCCAAATATTCTATATTGGCCTTAAAACGTCCCGGTTAAGCCTTGTCGATCTTGAAGTTTTAGATTCCAAAACAAGTGAGTTTTGTCCATTTCCAAGTTCGGACCGAAAACCGAGTAAATGCCGACCGAACGGATGGACATAAATCTCGTTTTTACGGATGGAACGTTGTTTTTTCACCTTAGAACGCCCCGAGTTAAGTAATGGAGTGGCTAGTCTCTTAGGTGTATCGTTTTCCATGCGAAAACATGTGTGTTTCGTCCACTTATTAGTTCGGAACAAAATCGAGTACATACCAAGCCGAATGTCCGGACAAAACCCCGTTCCCATGGTCCAAATGTTCTATATTGGCCTTAAACCGTCCCAGTGAAGCCTTGTCGATCTTGAGGTGTTAGATTCCAAAACAAGTGAGTTTCGTCCATTTCCAAGTTCGGACCGAAAACCGAGTAAATGCCGACCGAACGGATGGACATAAATCTCGTTTTTACGGACGGAAAGTTGTTTTTTCACCTTAGAACACCCCGAGTTAAGTAATGGACTGGCTAGTCTCTTAGGTGTATCGTTTTCCATGCGAAAATATTTTTGTTTCGTCCACTTATAAGTTCGGAACAAAATCGAGTACATACCAAGCCGAATGTCCGGACAAAACCCCGTTCCCATGGTCCAAATGTTCTATATTGGCCTTAAACCGTCCCAGTTAAGCTTGTCGATCTTGAGGTTTTAGATTCCAAAACAAGTGAGTTTCGTCCATTTCCAAGTTCGGACCGAAAACCGAGTAAATGCCGAGCGAACGGATAGACAAAAATCTCGTTTTTACAGACGGAACGTTGTTTTTTCACCTTTGAACGCCCCGAGTTAAGTAATGGACTGGCTAGTCTCGTAGGTGTATCGTTTTCCATGCGAAAACATTTGTGTTTCGTCCACTTATAAGTTCGGAACAAAATCAAGTACATACCAAGCCGAATGTCCGGACAAAACCCCGTTCCCATGGTCCAAATGTTCTATATTGGCCTTAAACCGTCCCAGTTAAGCCTTGTCGATCTTGAGGTTTTAGATTCCAAAACAAGTGAGTTTCGTCCATTTCCAAGTTCGGACCGAAAACCGAGTAAATACCGACCGAACGGACGGACGTAAATCACGTTTTTACGGACGGAACGTTGTTTTTGCACCATAGAACGCCCCGAGTTAAGTAATGGAGTGGCTAGTCTCTTAGGTGTATCGTTTTCCATGCGAAAACATGTGTGTTTCGTCCACTTATTAGTTCGGAAAAAAATCGAGTACATACCAAGCCGAATGTCCGGACAAAACCCCGTTCCCATGGTCCAAATGTTCTATATTGGCCTTAAACCGTCCCAGTTAAGCCTTGTCGATCTTGAGGTGTTAGATTCCAAAACAAGTGAGTTTCGTCCATTTCCAAGTTCGGACCGAAAACCGAGTAAATGCCGACCGAACAGATGGACATAAATCTCGTTTTTACGGACGGAACGTTGTTTTTTCACCTTAGAACACCCCGAGTTAAGTAATAGACTTGCTAGTCTCTTAGGTGTATCGTTTTCCATGCGAAAACATTTGTGTTTCGTCCACTTATAAGTTCAGAACAAAATCGAGTACTTACCAAGCCGAATGTCCAGACAAACCCCGTTCCCATCGTCCAAATGTTCTATATTGGCCTTAAACCGTCCCAGTTAAGCCTTGACGATCTTGAGGTTTTAGATTCCAAAACAAGTGAGTTTCGTCCATTTCCAAGTTCGGACCGAAAACCGAGTAAATGCCGACCGAACGGATAGACATAAATCTCGTTTTTACGGACGGAACGTTGTTTTTTCACCTTAGAACGCCCCGAGTTAAGTAATGGACTTGCTAGTCTCGTAGGTGTATCGTTTTCCATGCGAAAACATTTGTGTTTCGTCCACTTATAAGTTCGGAACAAAATCGAGTACATACCAAGCCGAATGTCCGGACAAAACCCCGTTCCCATGGTCAAAATGTTCTATATTGGCCTTAAACCGTCCCAGTTAAGCCTTGTCGATCTTGAGGTTTTAGATTCCAAAACAAGTGAGTTTCGTCCATTCCCAAGTTCCGACCGAAAACCGAGTAAATACCGACCGAACGGACGGACGTAAATCTCGTTTTTACGGACGGAACGTTGTTTTTGCACCTTAGAACGCCCCGAGTTAAGTAATGGAGTGGCTAGTCTCTTAGGTGTATCGTTTTCCATGCGAAAACATGTGTGTTTCGTCCACTTATAAGTTCGGAACAAAATCGAGTAAATACCAAGCCAAATGTCTGGACAAAACCCCGTTCCCATGGTCCAAATATTCTATATTGGCCTTAAAACGTCCCGGTTAAGCCTTGTCGATCTTGAAGTTTTAGATTCCAAAACAAGTGAGTTTTGTCCATTTCCAAGTTCGGACCGAAAACCGAGTAAATGCCGACCGAACGGATGGACATAAATCTCGTTTTTACGGATGGAACGTTGTTTTTTCACCTTAGAACGCCCCGAGTTAAGTAATGGAGTGGCTAGTCTCTTAGGTGTATCGTTTTCCATGCGAAAACATGTGTGTTTCGTCCACTTATTAGTTCGGAACAAAATCGAGTACATACCAAGCCGAATGTCCGGACAAAACACCGTTCCCATGGTCCAAATGTTCTATATTGGCCTTAAACCGTCCCAGTGAAGCCTTGTTGATCTTGAGGTGTTAGATTCCAAAACAAGTGAGTTTCGTCCATTTCCAAGTTCGGACCGAAAACCGAGTAAATGCCGACCGAACGGATGGACATAAATCTCGTTTTTACGGACGGAAAGTTGTTTTTTCACCTTAGAACACCCCGAGTTAAGTAATGGACTGGCTAGTCTCTTAGGTGTATCGTTTTCCATGCGAAAATATTTTTGTTTCGACCACTTATAAGTTCGGAACAAAATCGAGTACATACCAAGCCGAATGTCCGGACAAAACCCCGTTCCCATGGTCCAAATGTTCTATATTTGCCTTAAACCGTCCCAGTTAAGCCTTGTCGATCTTGAGGTTTTAGATTCCAAAACAAGTGAGTTTCGTCCATTTCCAAGTTCGGAACGAAAACCGAGTAAATGCCGACCGAACGGATGGACATAAATCTCGTTTTTACGGACGGAACGTTGTTTTTTCACCTTAGAACACCCCGAGTTAAATAATGGACTGGCTAGTCTCTTAGGTGTATCGTTTTCCATGCGAAAACATTTGTGTTTCGTCCACTTATAAGTTCAGAACAAAATCGAGTACATACAAAGCCGAATGTCTAGACAAACCCCGTTCCCATCGTCCAAATGTTCTATATTGGCCTTAAACCGTGCCAGTTAAGCCTTGACGATCTTGAGTTTTTAGATTCCAAAACAAGTGAGTTTTGTCCATTTCCAAATTTGGACCGAAAACCGAGTAAATACCGACCGAACAGACAGACAAAAATCTCGTTTTTATGGACGGAACGTTGTTTTTTCACCTTAGAACGCTCCGAGTTAAGTAATGGAGTGGCTAGTCTCTTAGGTGTATTGTTTTCCATGCGAAAACATGTGTGTTTCGTCCACTTATTAGTTCGGAACAAAATCGAGTACATACCAAGCCGAATGTCCGGACAAAACACCGTTCCCATGGTCCAAATGTTCTATATTGGCCTTAAACCGTCCCAGTTAAGCCTTGTCGATCTTGAGGTTTTAGATTCCAAAATAAGTGAGTTTCATCCATTTCCAAGTTCGGACCGAAAACCGAGTAAATGTCGACCGAACGGATAGACATAAATCTCGTTTTTACGGACGGAACGTTGTTTTTTCACCTTAGAACGCCCCGAGTTAACTAATGGAGTGGCTAGTCTCTTAGGTGTATCGTTTTCCATGCGAAAACATGAGTGTTTCGTCCACTTATAAGTTCGGAACAAAATCGAGTAAATACCAAGCCAAATCTCTGGACAAAACCCCATTCCCATGGTCCAAATGTTCTATATTGGCCTTAAAACGTCCCGGTTAAGCCTTGTCGATCTTGAAGTTTTAGATTCCAAAACAAGTGAGTTTTGTCCATTTCCAAGTTCGGACCGAAAACCGAGTAAATGCCGACCGAACGGATGGACATAAATCTCGTTTTTACGGACGGAACGTTGTTTTTTCACCTTAGAACGCCCCGAGTTAATTAATGGACTGGCTGGTCTCTTAGGTGTATCGTTTTCCATGCGAAACAAATTTTTGTTTCGTCCACTTATAAGTTCGGAACAAATCGAGTACATACCGAGCCGAATGTCCGGACAAAACACCGTTCCCATGGTCCAAATGTTCTATATTGGCCTTAAACCGTCCCAGTTAGGCCTTGTCGATCTTGAGGTTTTAGATTCCAAAACAAGTGAGTTTCGTCCATTTCCAAGTTCGGACCGAAAACCGAGTAAATACCATCCGAACGGACGGACATAAATCTCGTTTTTACGGACGAAACGTTGTTTTCTCACCTTAGAACGCCCCGAGTTAAGTAATGGAGTGGCTAGTCTCTTAGGTGTATCGTTTTCCATGCGAAAACATGTGTGTTTCGTCCACTTATTAGTTCGGAACAAAATCGAGTACATACCAAGCCGAATGTCCGGACAAAACCCCGTTCCCATGGTCCAAATGTTCTATATTGGCCTTAAACCGTCCCAGTTAAGCCTTGTCGATCTTGAGGTGTTAGATTCCAAAACAAGTGAGTTTCGTCCATTTCCAAGTTCGGACCGAAAACTGAGTAAATGCCGACCGAACGGATGGACATAAATCTCGTTTTTACGGACGGAAAGTTGTTTTTTCACCTTAGAACACCCCGAGTTAAGTAATGGACTGGCTAGTCTCTTAGGTGTATCGTTTTCCATGCGAAAAAATTTGTGTTTCGTCCACTTATAAGTTCAGAACAAAATCGAGTACATACCAAGCCAAATGTCCAGACAAACCCCGTTCCCATCGTCCAAATGTTCTATATTGGCCTTAAACCGTCCCAGTTAAGCCTTGACGATCTTGAGGTTTTAGATTCCAAAACAAGTGAGTTTCGTCCATTTCCAAATTCGGACCGAAAACCGAGTAAATACCGACCGAACGGACGGACATAAATCTCAATTATATGGACGGAACGTTGTTTTTTCACCTTAGAACGCCCCGAGTTAAGTAATGGAGTGGCTAGTCTCTTAGGTGTATCGTTTTCCATGCGAAAACATGTGTGTTTCGTCCACTTATTAGTTCGGAACAAAATCGAGTACATACCAAGCCGAATGTCCGGACAAAACCCCGTTCCCATGGTCCAAATGTTCTATATTGGCCTTAAATCGTCCCAGTTAAGCCTTGTCGATCTTGAGGTTTTAGATTCCAAAACAAGTGAGTTTCGTCCATTTCCAAGTTCGGACCGAAAACCGAGTAAATGCCGACCGAACGGATAGACATAAATCTCGTTTTTACGGACGGAACGTTGTTTTTTCACCTTTGAACGCCCCGAGTTAAGTAATGGACTGGCTAGTCTCGTAGGTGTATCGTTTTCCATGCGAAAACATTTGTGTTTTGTCCACTTATAAGTTCGGAACAAATCGAGTACATACCAAGCCGAATGTCCGTACAAAACCCCGTTCCCATGGTCCAAATGTTCTATATTGGCCTTAAACCGTCCCAGTTAGGCCTTGTCGATCTTGAGGTTTTAGATTCCAAAACAAGTGAGTTTCGTCCATTTCCAAGTTCGGACCGAAAACCGAGTAAATACCGACCGAACGGACGGACGTAAATCTCGTTTTTACGGACGGAACGTTGTTTTTGCACCTTAGAACGCCCCGAGTTAAGTAATGGAGTGGCTGGTCTCTTAGGTGTATCGTTTTCCATGCGAAAACATGTGTGTTTCGTCCACTTATTAGTTCGGAACAAAATCGAGTACATACCAAGCCGAATGTCCGGACAAAACCCCGTTCCCATGGTCCAAATGTTCTATATTGGCCTTAAACCGTCCCAGTTAAGCCTTGTCGATCTTGAGGTGTTAGATTCCAAAACAAGTGAGTTTCGTCCATTTCCAAGTTCGGACCGAAAACCGAGTGAATGCCGACCGAACGGATGGACATAAATCTCGTTTTTACGGACGGAAAGTTGTTTTTTCACCTTAGAACACCCCGAGTTAAGTAATGGACTGGCTAGTCTCTTAGGTGTATCATTTTCCATGCGAAAAAATTTGTGTTTCGTCCACTTATAAGTTCAGAACAAAATCGAGTACATACCAAGCCGAATGTCCAGACAAACCCCGTTCCCATCGTCCAAATGTTCCATATTGGCCTTAAACCGTCCCAGTTAAGCCTTGACGATCTTGAGGTTTTAGATTCCAAAACAAGTGAGTTTCGTCCATTTCCAAATTCGGACAAAAAACCGAGTAAATACCTACCGAACGGACGGACATAAATCTCGTTTTTACGGACGAAACGTTGTTTTCTCACCTTAGAACGCCCCGAGTTAACTAATGGAGTGGCTAGTCTCTTAGGTGTATCGCTTTCCATGCGAAAACATGAGTGTTTCGTCCACTTATAAGTTCGGAACAAAATCGAGTAAATACCAAGCCAAATGTCTGGACAAAACCCCGTTCCCATGGTCCAAATATTCTATATTGGCCTTAAAACGTCCCGGTTAAGCCTTGTCGATCTTGAAGTTTTAGATTCCAAAACAAGTGAGTTTTGTCCATTTCCAAGTTCGGACCGAAAACCGAGTAAATGCCGACCGAACGGATGGACATAAATCTCGTTTTTACGGATGGAACGTTGTTTTTTCACCTTAGAACGCCCCGAGTTAAGTAATGGAGTGGCTAGTCTCTTAGGTGTATCGTTTTCCATGCGAAAACATGTGTGTTTCGTCCACTTATTAGTTCGGAACAAAATCGAGTACATACCAAGCCGAATGTCCGGACAAAACCCCGTTCCCATGGTCCAAATGTTCTATATTGGCCTTAAACCGTCCCAGTGAAGCCTTGTCGATCTTGAGGTGTTAGATTCCAAAACAAGTGAGTTTCGTCCATTTCCAAGTTCGGACCGAAAACCGAGTAAATGCCGACCGAACGAATGGACATAAATCTCGTTTTTACGGACGGAAAGTTGTTTTTTCACCTTAGAACACCCCGAGTTAAGTAATGGACTGGTTAGTCTCTTAGGTGTATCGTTTTCCATGCGAAAAAATTTGTGTTTCGTCCACTTATAAGTTCAGAACAAAATCGAGTACATACCAAGCCGAATGTCCAGACAAACCCCGTTCCCATGGTCCAAATGTTCCATATTGGCCTTAAACCGTCCCAGTTAAGCCTTGACGATCTTGAGGTTTTAGATTCCAAAACAAGTGAGTTTCGTCCATTTCCAAATTCGGACCAAAAACCGAGTAAATACCGACCGAACGGACGGACATAAATCTCGTTTTTACGGACGAAACGTTGTTTTCTCACCTTAGAACCCCCCGAGTTAACTAATGGAGTGGCTAGTCTCTTAGGTGTATCGTTTTCCATGCGAAAACATGAGTGTTTCGTCCACTTATAAGTTCGGAACAAAATCGAGTAAATACCAAGCCAAATGTCTGGACAAAACCCCGTTCCCATGGTCCAAATGTTCTATATTGGCCTTAAAACGTCCCGGTTAAGCCTTGTCGATCTTGAAGTTTTAGATTCCAAAACAAGTGAGTTTTGTCCATTTCCAAGTTCGGACCGAAAACCGAGTAAATGCCGACCGAACGGATGGACATAAATCTCGTTTTTACGGATGGAACGTTGTTTTTTCACCTTAGAACGCCCCGAGTTAAGTAATGGAGTGGCTAGTCTCTTAGGTGTATCGTTTTCCATGCGAAAACATGTGTGTTTCGTCCACTTATTAGTTCGGAACAAAATCGAGTACATACCAAGCCGAATGTCCGGACAAAACCCCGTTCCCATGGTCCAAATGTTCTATATTGGCCTTAAACCGTCCCAGTGAAGCCTTGTCGATCTTGAGGTGTTAGATTCCAAAACAAGTGAGTTTCGTCCATTTCCAAGTTCGGACCGAAAACCGAGTAAATGCCGACCAAACGGATGGACATAAATCTCGTTTTTACGGACGGAACGTTGTTTTTTCACCTTAGAACACCCCGAGTTAAGTAATGGACTGGCTAGTCTCTTAGGTGTATCGTTTTCCATGCGAAAACATTTATGTTTCGTCCACTTATAAGTTCAGAACAAAATCGAGTACATACCAAGCCAAATGTCCAGACAAACCCCGTTCCCATCGTCCAAATGTTCTATATTGGCCTTAAACCGTCCCAGTTAAGCCTTGACGATCTTGAGGTTTTAGATTCCAAAACAAGTGAGTTTCGTCCATTTCCAAATTCGGACCGAAAACCGAGAAAATACCGACCGAACGGACGGACATAAATCTCGTTTTTATGGACGGAACGTTGTTTTTTCACCTTAGAACGCCCCGAGTTAAGTAATGGAGTGGCTAGTCTCTTAGGTGTATCGTTTTCCATGCGAAAACATGTGTGTTTCGTCCACTTATTAGTTCGGAACAAAATCGAGTACATACCAAGCCGAATGTCCGGACAAAACCCCGTTCCCATGGTCCAAATGTTCTATATTGGCCTTAAATCGTCCCAGTTAAGCCTTGTCGATCTTGAGGTTTTAGATTCCAAAACAAGTGAGTTTCGTCCATTTCCAAGTTCGGCCGAAAACCGAGTAAATGCCGACCGAACGGATAGACATAAATCTCGTTTTTACGGACGGAACGTTGTTTTTTCACCTTTGAACGCCCCGAGTTAAGTAATGGACTGGCTAGTCTCGTAGGTGTATCGTTTTCCATGCGAAAACATTTGTGTTTTGTCCACTTATAAGTTCGGAACAAATCGAGTACATACCAAGCCGAATGTCCGGACAAAACCCCGTTCCCATGGTCCAAATGTTCTATATTGGCCTTAAACCGTCCCAGTTAGGCCTTGTCGATCTTGAGGTTTTAGATTCCAAAACAAGTGAGTTTCGTCCATTTCCAAGTTCGGACCGAAAACCGAGTAAATACCAACCGAACGGACGGACATAAATCTCGTTTTTACGGACGAAACGTTGTTTTCTCACCTTAGAACGCCCCGAGTTAACTAATGGAGTGGCTAGTCTCTTAGGTGTATCGTTTTCCATGCGAAAACATGAGTGTTTCGTCCACTTATAAGTTCGAAACAAAATCGAGTAAATACCAAGCCAAATGTCTGGACAAAACCCCGTTCCCATGGTCCAAATGTTCTATATTGGCCTTAAAACGTCCCGGTTAAGCCTTGTCGATCTTGAAGTTTTAGATTCCAAAACAAGTGAGTTTTGTCCATTTCCAAGTTCGGACCGAAAACCGAGTAAATGACGACTGAACGGATGGACATAAATCTCGTTTTTACGGATGGAACGTTGTTTTTTCACCTTAGAACGCCCCGAGTTAAGTAATGGAGTGGCTAGTCTCTTAGGTGTATCGTTTTCCATTCGAAAACATGTGTGTTTCGTCCACTTATTAGTTCGGAACAAAATCGAGTACATACCAAGCCGAATGTCCGGACAAAACCCCGTTCCCATGGTCCAAATGTTCTATATTGGCCTTAAACCGTCCCAGTTAAGCCTTGTCGATCTTGAGGTGTTAGATTCCAAAACAAGTGAGTTTCGTCCATTTCCAAGTTCGGACCGAAAACCGAGTAAATGCCGACCAAACGGATGGACATAAATCTCGTTTTCCATGCGAAAACATGTGTGTTTCGTCCACTTATTAGTTCGGAACAAAATCGAGTACATACCAAGCCGAATGTCCGGACAAAAAACCCCGTTCCCATGGTCCAAATGTTCTATATTGGCCTTAAACCGTCCCAGTTAAGGCTTGTCGATCTTGAGGTTTTAGATTCCAAAACAAGTGAGTTTCGTCCATTTCCAAATTCGGACAAAAAACCGAGTAAATACCGACCGAACGGACGGACATAAATCTCGTTTTTACGGACGAAACGTTGTTTTCTCACCTTAGAACGCCCCGAGTTAACTAATGGCGTGGCTAGTCTCTTAGGTGTATCGTTTTCCATGCGAAAACATGAGTGTTTCGTCCACTTATAAGTTCGGAACAAAATCGAGTAAATACCAAGCCAAATGTCTGGACAAAACCCCGTTCCCATGGTCCAAATATTCTATATTGGCCTTAAAACGTCCCGGTTAAGCCTTGTCGATCTTGAAGTTTTAGATTCCAAAACAAGTGAGTTTTGTCCATTTCCAAGTTCGGACCGAAAACCGAGTAAATGCCGACCGAACGGATGGACATAAATCTCGTTTTTACGGATGGAACGTTGTTTTTTCACCTTAGAACGCCCCGAGTTAAGTAATGGAGTGGCTAGTCTCTTAGGTGTATCGTTTTCCATGCGAAAACATGTGTGTTTCGTCCACTTATTAGTTCGGAACAAAATCGAGTACATACCAAACCGAATGTCCGGACAAAACCCCGTTCCCATGGTCCAAATGTTCTATATTGGCCTTAAACCGTCCCAGTGAAGCCTTGTCGATCTTGAGGTGTTAGATTCCAAAACAAGTGAGTTTCGTCCATTTCCAAGTTCGGACCGAAAACCGAGTGAATGCCGACCGAATGAATGGACATAAATCTCGTTTTTACGGACGGAAAGTTGTTTTTTCACCTTAGAACACCCCGAGTTAAGTAATGGACTGGCTAGTCTCTTAGGTGTATCGTTTTCCATGCGAAAAAATTTGTGTTTCGTCCACTTATAAGTTCAGAACAAAATCGAGTACATACCAAGCCGAATGTCCAGACAAACCCCGTTCCCATCGTCCAAATGTTCCATATTGGCCTTAAACCGTCCCAGTTAAGCCTTGACGATCTTGAGGTTTTAGATTCCAAAACAAGTGAGTTTCGTCCATTTCCAAATTCGGACCAAAAACCGAGTAAATACCGACCGAACGGACGGACATAAATCTCGTTTTTACGGACGAAACGTTGTTTTCTCACCTTAGAACGCCCCGAGTTAACTAATGGAGTGGCTAGTCTCTTAGGTGTATCGTTTTCCATGCGAAAACATGAGTGTTTCGTCCACTTATAAGTTCGGAACAAAATCGAGTAAATACCAAGCCAAATGTCTGGACAAAACCCCGTTCCCATGGTCCAAATATTCTATATTGGCCTTAAAACGTCCGGGTTAAGCCTTGTCGATCTTGAAGTTTTAGATTCCAAAACAAGTGAGTTTTGTCCATTTCCAAGTTCGGACCGAAAACCGAGTAAATGCCGACCGAACGGATGGACATAAATCTCGTTTTTACGGATGGAACGTTGTTTTTTCACCTTAGAACGCCCCGAGTTAAGTAATGGAGTGGCTAGTCTCTTAGGTGTATCATTTTCCATGCGAAAACATGTGTGTTTCGTCCACTTATTAGTTCGGAACAAAATCGAGTACATACCAAGCCGAATGTCCGGACAAAACCCCGTTCCCATGGTCCAAATGTTCTATATTGGCCTTAAACCGTCCCAGTGAAGCCTTGTCGATCTTGAGGTGTTAGATTCCAAAACAAGTGAGTTTCGTCCATTTCCAAGTTCGGACCGAAAACCGAGTAAATGCCGACCGAACGGATGGACATAAATCTCGTTTTTACGGACGGAAAGTTGTTTTTTCACCTTAGAACACCCCGAGTTAAGTAATGGACTGGCTAGTCTCTTAGGTGTATCGTTTTCCATGCGAAAATATTTTTGTTTCGTCCACTTATAAGTTCGGAACAAAATCGAGTACATACCAAGCCGAATGTCCGGACAAAACCCCGTTCCCATGGTCCAAATGTTCTATATTGGCCTTAAACCGTCCCAGTTAAGCTTGTCGATCTTGAGGTTTTAGATTCCAAAACAAGTGAGTTTCGTCCATTTCCAAGTTCGGACCGAAAACCGAGTAAATGCCGAGCGAACGGATAGACAAAAATCTCGTTTTTACAGACGGAACGTTGTTTTTTCACCTTTGAACGCCCCGAGTTAAGTAATGGACTGGCTAGTCTCGTAGGTGTATCGTTTTCCATGCGAAAACATTTGTGTTTCGTCCACTTATAAGTTCGGAACAAAATCGAGAACATACCAAGCCGAATGTCCGGACAAAACCCCGTTCCCATGGTCCAAATGTTCTATATTGGCCTTAAACCGTCCCAGTTAAGCCTTGTCGATCTTGAGGTTTTAGATTCCAAAACAAGTGAGTTTCGTCCATTTCCAAGTTCGGACCGAAAACCGAGTAAATACCGACCGAACGGACGGACGTAAATCACGTTTTTACGGACGGAACGTTGTTTTTGCACCATAGAACGCCCCGAGTTAAGTAATGGAGTGGCTAGTCTCTTAGGTGTATCGTTTTCCATGCGAAAACATGTGTGTTTCGTCCACTTATTAGTTCGGAACAAAATCGAGTACATACCAAGCCGAATGTCCGGACAAAACCCCGTTCCCATGGTCCAAATGTTCTATATTGGCCTTAAACCGTCCCAGTGAAGCCTTGTCGATCTTGAGGTGTTAGATTCCAAAACAAGTGAGTTTCGTCCATTTCCAAGTTCGGACCGAAAACCGAGTAAATGCCGACCGAACGGATGGACATAAATCTCGTTTTTACGGACGGAAAGTTGTTTTTTCACCTTAGAACACCCCGAGTTAAGTAATGGACTGGCTAGTCTCTTAGGTGTATCGTTTTCCATGCGAAAATATTTTTGTTTCGTCCACTTATAAGTTCGGAACAAAATCGAGTACATACCAAGCCGAATGTCCGGACAAAACCCCGTTCCCATGGTCCAAATGTTCTATATTGGCCTTAAACCGTCCCAGTTAAGCTTGTCGATCTTGAGGTTTTAGATTCCAAAACAAGTGAGTTTCGTCCATTTCCAAGTTCGGACCGAAAACCGAGTAAATGCCGAGCGAACGGATAGACAAAAATCTCGTTTTTACAGACGGAACGTTGTTTTTTCACCTTTGAACGCCCCGAGTTAAGTAATGGACTGGCTAGTCTCGTAGGTGTATCGTTTTCCATGCGAAAACATTTGTGTTTCGTCCACTTATAAGTTCGGAACAAAATCGAGAACATACCAAGCCGAATGTCCGGACAAAACCCCGTTCCCATGGTCCAAATGTTCTATATTGGCCTTAAACCGTCCCAGTTAAGCCTTGTCGATCTTGAGGTTTTAGATTCCAAAACAAGTGAGTTTCGTCCATTTCCAAGTTCGGACCGAAAACCGAGTAAATACCGACCGAACGGACGGACGTAAATCACGTTTTTACGGACGGAACGTTGTTTTTGCACCATAGAACGCCCCGAGTTAAGTAATGGAGTGGCTAGTCTCTTAGGTGTATCGTTTTCCATGCGAAAACATGTGTGTTTCGTCCACTTATTAGTTCGGAAAAAAATCGAGTACATACCAAGCCGAATGTCCGGACAAAACCCCGTTCCGATGGTCCAAATGTTCTATATTGGCCTTAAACCGTCCCAGTTAAGCCTTGTCGATCTTGAGGTGTTAGATTCCAAAACAAGTGAGTTTCGTCCATTTCCAAGTTCGGACCGAAAACCTAGTAAATGCCGACCGAACAGATGGACATAAATCTCGTTTTTACGGACGGAACGTTGTTTTTTCACCTTAGAACACCCCGAGTTAAGTAATGGACTGGCTAGTCTCTTAGGTGTATCGTTTTCCATGCGAAAACATTTGTGTTTCGTCCACTTATAAGTTCAGAACAAAATCAGGTACTTACCAAGCCGAATGTCCAGACAAACCCCGTTCCCATCGTCCAAATGTTCTATATTGGCCTTAAACCGTCCCAGTTAAGCCTTGACGATCTTGAGGTTTTAGATTCCAAAACAAGTGAGTTTCGTCCATTTCCAAGTTCGGACCGAAAACCGAGTAAATGCCGAACGAACGGATAGACATAAATCTCGTTTTTACGGACGGAACGTTGTTTTTTCACCTTAGAACGCCCCGAGTTAAGTAATGGACTTGCTAGTCTCGTAGGTGTATCGTTTTCCATGCGAAAACATTTGTGTTTCGTCCACTTATAAGTTCGGAACAAAATCGAGTACATACCAAGCCGAATGTCCGGACAAAACCCCGTTCCCATGGTCAAAATGTTCTATATTGGCCTTAAACCGTCCCAGTTAAGCCTTGTCGATCTTGAGGTTTTAGATTCCAAAACAAGTGAGTTTCGTCCATTCCCAAGTTCCGACCGAAAACCGAGTAAATACCGACCGAACGGACGGACGTAAATCTCGTTTTTACGGACGGAACGTTGTTTTTGCACCTTAGAACGCCCCGAGTTAAGTAATGGAGTGGCTAGTCTCTTAGGTGTATCGTTTTCCATGCGAAAACATGTGTGTTTCGTCCACTTATAAGTTCGGAACAAAATCGAGTAAATACCAAGCCAAATGTCTGGACAAAACCCCGTTCCCATGGTCCAAATATTCTATATTGGCCTTAAAACGTCCCGGTTAAGCCTTGTCGATCTTGAAGTTTTAGATTCCAAAACAAGTGAGTTTTGTCCATTTCCAAGTTCGGACCGAAAACCGAGTAAATGCCGACCGAACGGATGGACATAAATCTCGTTTTTACGGATGGAACGTTGTTTTTTCACCTTAGAACGCCCCGAGTTAAGTAATGGAGTGGCTAGTCTCTTAGGTGTATCGTTTTCCATGCGAAAACATGTGTGTTTCGTCCACTTATTAGTTCGGAACAAAATCGAGTACATACCAAACCGAATGTCCGGACAAAACCCCGTTCCCATGGTCCAAATGTTCTATATTGGCCTTAAACCGTCCCAGTGAAGCCTTGTCGATCTTGAGGTGTTAGATTCCAAAACAAGTGAGTTTCGTCCATTTCCAAGTTCGGACCGAAAACCGAGTGAATGCCGACCGAATGAATGGACATAAATCTCGTTTTTACGGACGGAAAGTTGTTTTTTCACCTTAGAACACCCCGAGTTAAGTAATGGACTGGCTAGTCTCTTAGGTGTATCGTTTTCCATGCGAAAAAATTTGTGTTTCGTCCACTTATAAGTTCAGAACAAAATCGAGTACATACCAAGCCGAATGTCCAGACAAACCCCGTTCCCATCGTCCAAATGTTCCATATTGGCCTTAAACCGTCCCAGTTAAGCCTTGACGATCTTGAGGTTTTAGATTCCAAAACAAGTGAGTTTCGTCCATTTCCAAATTCGGACCAAAAACCGAGTAAATACCGACCGAACGGACGGACATAAATCTCGTTTTTACGGACGAAACGTTGTTTTCTCACCTTAGAACGCCCCGAGTTAACTAATGGAGTGGCTAGTCTCTTAGGTGTATCGTTTTCCATGCGAAAACATGAGTGTTTCGTCCACTTATAAGTTCGGAACAAAATCGAGTAAATACCAAGCCAAATGTCTGGACAAAACCCCGTTCCCATGGTCCAAATATTCTATATTGGCCTTAAAACGTCCGGGTTAAGCCTTGTCGATCTTGAAGTTTTAGATTCCAAAACAAGTGAGTTTTGTCCATTTCCAAGTTCGGACCGAAAACCGAGTAAATGCCGACCGAACGGATGGACATAAATCTCGTTTTTACGGATGGAACGTTGTTTTTTCACCTTAGAACGCCCCGAGTTAAGTAATGGAGTGGCTAGTCTCTTAGGTGTATCATTTTCCATGCGAAAACATGTGTGTTTCGTCCACTTATTAGTTCGGAACAAAATCGAGTACATACCAAGCCGAATGTCCGGACAAAACCCCGTTCCCATGGTCCAAATGTTCTATATTGGCCTTAAACCGTCCCAGTGAAGCCTTGTCGATCTTGAGGTGTTAGATTCCAAAACAAGTGAGTTTCGTCCATTTCCAAGTTCGGACCGAAAACCGAGTAAATGCCGACCGAACGGATGGACATAAATCTCGTTTTTACGGACGGAAAGTTGTTTTTTCACCTTAGAACACCCCGAGTTAAGTAATGGACTGGCTAGTCTCTTAGGTGTATCGTTTTCCATGCGAAAATATTTTTGTTTCGTCCACTTATAAGTTCGGAACAAAATCGAGTACATACCAAGCCGAATGTCCGGACAAAACCCCGTTCCCATGGTCCAAATGTTCTATATTGGCCTTAAACCGTCCCAGTTAAGCTTGTCGATCTTGAGGTTTTAGATTCCAAAACAAGTGAGTTTCGTCCATTTCCAAGTTCGGACCGAAAACCGAGTAAATGCCGAGCGAACGGATAGACAAAAATCTCGTTTTTACAGACGGAACGTTGTTTTTTCACCTTTGAACGCCCCGAGTTAAGTAATGGACTGGCTAGTCTCGTAGGTGTATCGTTTTCCATGCGAAAACATTTGTGTTTCGTCCACTTATAAGTTCGGAACAAAATCGAGAACATACCAAGCCGAATGTCCGGACAAAACCCCGTTCCCATGGTCCAAATGTTCTATATTGGCCTTAAACCGTCCCAGTTAAGCCTTGTCGATCTTGAGGTTTTAGATTCCAAAACAAGTGAGTTTCGTCCATTTCCAAGTTCGGACCGAAAACCGAGTAAATACCGACCGAACGGACGGACGTAAATCACGTTTTTACGGACGGAACGTTGTTTTTGCACCATAGAACGCCCCGAGTTAAGTAATGGAGTGGCTAGTCTCTTAGGTGTATCGTTTTCCATGCGAAAACATGTGTGTTTCGTCCACTTATTAGTTCGGAACAAAATCGAGTACATACCAAGCCGAATGTCCGGACAAAACCCCGTTCCCATGGTCCAAATGTTCTATATTGGCCTTAAACCGTCCCAGTGAAGCCTTGTCGATCTTGAGGTGTTAGATTCCAAAACAAGTGAGTTTCGTCCATTTCCAAGTTCGGACCGAAAACCGAGTAAATGCCGACCGAACGGATGGACATAAATCTCGTTTTTACGGACGGAAAGTTGTTTTTTCACCTTAG
Source organism: Aquilegia eximia (assembly GCA_023053565.1). Classification (NCBI taxonomy): domain Eukaryota; kingdom Viridiplantae; phylum Streptophyta; class Magnoliopsida; order Ranunculales; family Ranunculaceae; genus Aquilegia; species Aquilegia eximia. The sequence goes on along the minus strand of JALIGU010000012.1, from coordinate 397,408 downwards.
AACACCCCGAGTTAAGTAATGGACTGGCTAGTCTCTTAGGTGTATCGTTTTCCATGCGAAAATATTTTTGTTTCGTCCACTTATAAGTTCGGAACAAAATCGAGTACATACCAAGCCGAATGTCCGGACAAAACCCCGTTCCCATGGTCCAAATGTTCTATATTGGCCTTAAACCGTCCCAGTTAAGCTTGTCGATCTTGAGGTTTTAGATTCCAAAACAAGTGAGTTTCGTCCATTTCCAAGTTCGGACCGAAAACCGAGTAAATGCCGAGCGAACGGATAGACAAAAATCTCGTTTTTACAGACGGAACGTTGTTTTTTCACCTTTGAACGCCCCGAGTTAAGTAATGGACTGGCTAGTCTCGTAGGTGTATCGTTTTCCATGCGAAAACATTTGTGTTTCGTCCACTTATAAGTTCGGAACAAAATCGAGAACATACCAAGCCGAATGTCCGGACAAAACCCCGTTCCCATGGTCCAAATGTTCTATATTGGCCTTAAACCGTCCCAGTTAAGCCTTGTCGATCTTGAGGTTTTAGATTCCAAAACAAGTGAGTTTCGTCCATTTCCAAGTTCGGACCGAAAACCGAGTAAATACCGACCGAACGGACGGACGTAAATCACGTTTTTACGGACGGAACGTTGTTTTTGCACCATAGAACGCCCCGAGTTAAGTAATGGAGTGGCTAGTCTCTTAGGTGTATCGTTTTCCATGCGAAAACATGTGTGTTTCGTCCACTTATTAGTTCGGAAAAAAATCGAGTACATACCAAGCCGAATGTCCGGACAAAACCCCGTTCCGATGGTCCAAATGTTCTATATTGGCCTTAAACCGTCCCAGTTAAGCCTTGTCGATCTTGAGGTGTTAGATTCCAAAACAAGTGAGTTTCGTCCATTTCCAAGTTCGGACCGAAAACCTAGTAAATGCCGACCGAACAGATGGACATAAATCTCGTTTTTACGGACGGAACGTTGTTTTTTCACCTTAGAACACCCCGAGTTAAGTAATGGACTGGCTAGTCTCTTAGGTGTATCGTTTTCCATGCGAAAACATTTGTGTTTCGTCCACTTATAAGTTCAGAACAAAATCAGGTACTTACCAAGCCGAATGTCCAGACAAACCCCGTTCCCATCGTCCAAATGTTCTATATTGGCCTTAAACCGTCCCAGTTAAGCCTTGACGATCTTGAGGTTTTAGATTCCAAAACAAGTGAGTTTCGTCCATTTCCAAGTTCGGACCGAAAACCGAGTAAATGCCGAACGAACGGATAGACATAAATCTCGTTTTTACGGACGGAACGTTGTTTTTTCACCTTAGAACGCCCCGAGTTAAGTAATGGACTTGCTAGTCTCGTAGGTGTATCGTTTTCCATGCGAAAACATTTGTGTTTCGTCCACTTATAAGTTCGGAACAAAATCGAGTACATACCAAGCCGAATGTCCGGACAAAACCCCGTTCCCATGGTCAAAATGTTCTATATTGGCCTTAAACCGTCCCAGTTAAGCCTTGTCGATCTTGAGGTTTTAGATTCCAAAACAAGTGAGTTTCGTCCATTCCCAAGTTCCGACCGAAAACCGAGTAAATACCGACCGAACGGACGGACGTAAATCTCGTTTTTACGGACGGAACGTTGTTTTTGCACCTTAGAACGCCCCGAGTTAAGTAATGGAGTGGCTAGTCTCTTAGGTGTATCGTTTTCCATGCGAAAACATGTGTGTTTCGTCCACTTATAAGTTCGGAACAAAATCGAGTAAATACCAAGCCAAATGTCTGGACAAAACCCCGTTCCCATGGTCCAAATATTCTATATTGGCCTTAAAACGTCCCGGTTAAGCCTTGTCGATCTTGAAGTTTTAGATTCCAAAACAAGTGAGTTTTGTCCATTTCCAAGTTCGGACCGAAAACCGAGTAAATGCCGACCGAACGGATGGACATAAATCTCGTTTTTACGGATGGAACGTTGTTTTTTCACCTTAGAACGCCCCGAGTTAAGTAATGGAGTGGCTAGTCTCTTAGGTGTATCGTTTTCCATGCGAAAACATGTGTGTTTCGTCCACTTATTAGTTCGGAACAAAATCGAGTACATACCAAGCCGAATGTCCGGACAAAACACCGTTCCCATGGTCCAAATGTTCTATATTGGCCTTAAACCGTCCCAGTGAAGCCTTGTCGATCTTGAGGTGTTAGATTCCAAAACAAGTGAGTTTCGTCCATTTCCAAGTTCGGACCGAAAACCGAGTAAATGCCGACCGAGCGGATGGACATAAATCTCGTTTTTACGGACGGAAAGTTGTTTTTTCACCTTAGAACACCCCGAGTTAAGTAATGGACTGGCTAGTCTCTTAGGTGTATCGTTTTCCATGCGAAAATATTTTTGTTTCGTCCACTTATAAGTTCGGAACAAAATCGAGTACATACCAAGCCGAATGTCCGGACAAAACCCCGTTCCCATGGTCCAAATGTTCTATATTGGCCTTAAACCGTCCCAGTTAAGCCTTGTCGATCTTGAGGTGTTAGATTCCAAAACAAGTGAGTTTCGTCCATTTCCAAGTTCGGACCGAAAACCGAGTAAATGCCGACCGAACAGACGGACATAAATCTCGTTTTTACGGACGGAACGTTGTTTTTTCACCTTAGAACACCCCGAGTTAAGTAATGGAGTGGCTAGTCTCTTAGGTGTATTGTTTTCCATGCGAAAACATGTGTGTTTCGTCCACTTATTAGTTCGGAACAAAATCGAGTACATACCAAGCCGAATGTCCGGACAAAACACCGTTCCCATGGTCCAAATGTTCTATATTGGCCTTAAACCGTCCCAGTTAAGCCTTGTCGATCTTGAGGTTTTAGATTCCAAAATAAGTGAGTTTCATCCATTTCCAAGTTCGGACCGAAAACCGAGTAAATGTCGACCGAACGGATAGACATAAATCTCGTTTTTACGGACGGAACGTTGTTTTTTCACCTTAGAACGCCCCGAGTTAAGTAATGGACTGGCTAGTCTCTTAGGTGTATCGTTTTCCATGCGAAAACATTTGTGTTTCGTCCACTTATAAGTTCAGAACAAAATCGAGTACATACCAAGCCGAATGTCCAGACAAACCCCGTTCCCATCGTCCAAATGTTCTATATTGGCCTTAAACCGTCCCAGTTAAGCCTTGACGATCTTGAGGTTTTAGATTCCAAAACAAGTGAGTTTCGTCCATTTCCAAGTTCGGACCGAAAACCGAGTAAATGCCGACCGAACGGATAGACATAAATCTCGTTTTTACGGACGGAACGTTGTTTTTTCACCTTAGAACGCCCCGAGTTAAGTAATGGACTGGCTAGTCTCGTAGGTGTATCGTTTTCCATGCGAAAACATTTGTGTTTCGTCCACTTATAAGTTCGGAACAAAATCGAGTACATACCAAGCCGAATGTCCGGACAAAACCCCGTTCCCATGGTCAAAATGTTCTATATTGGCCTTAAACCGTCCCAGTTAAGCCTTGTCGATCTTGAGGTTTTAGATTCCAAAACAAGTGAGTTTCGTCCATTCCCAAGTTTCGACCGAAAACCGAGTAAATACCGACCGAACGGACGGACGTAAATCTCGTTTTTACGGACGGAACGTTGTTTTTGCACCTTAGAACGCCCCGAGTTAAGTAATGGAGTGGCTAGTCTCTTAGGTGTATCGTTTTCCATGCGAAAACATGTGTGTTTCGTCCACTTATAAGTTCGGAACAAAATCGAGTAAATACCATGCCAAATGTCTGGACAAAACCCCGTTCCCATGGTCCAAATATTCTATATTGGCCTTAAAACGTCCCGGTTAAGCCTTGTCGATCTTGAAGTTTTAGATTCCAAAACAAGTGAGTTTTGTCCATTTCCAAGTTCGGACCGAAAACCGAGTAAATGCCGACCGAACGGATGGACATAAATCTCGTTTTTACGGATGGAACGTTGTTTTTTCACCTTAGAACGCCCCGAGTTAAGTAATGGAGTGGCTAGTCTCTTAGGTGTATCGTTTTCCATGCGAAAACATGTGTGTTTCGTCCACTTATTAGTTCGGAACAAAATCGAGTACATACCAAGCCGAATGTCCGGACAAAACCCCGTTCCCATGGTCCAAATGTTCTATATTGGCCTTAAACCGTCCCAGTGAAGCCTTGTCGATCTTGAGGTGTTAGATTCCAAAACAAGTGAGTTTCGTCCATTTCCAAGTTCGGACCGAAAACCGAGTAAATGCCGACCGAACGGATGGACATAAATCTCGTTTTTACGGACGGAAAGTTGTTTTTTCACCTTAGAACACCCCGAGTTAAGTAATGGACTGGCTAGTCTCTTAGGTGTATCATTTTCCATGCGAAAATATTTTTGTTTCGTCCACTTATAAGTTCGGAACAAAATCGAGTACATACCAAGCCGAATGTCCGGACAAAACCCCGTTCCCATGGTCCAAATGTTCTATATTGGCCTTAAACCGTCCCAGTTAAGCCTTGTCGATCTTGAGGTGTTAGATTCCAAAACAAGTGAGTTTCGTCCATTTCCAAGTTCGGACCGAAAACCGAGTAAATGCCGACCGAACAGATGGACATAAATCTCGTTTTTACGGACGGAACGTTGTTTTTTCACCTTAGAACACCCCGAGTTAAGTAATGGACTGGCTAGTCTCTTAGGTGTATCGTTTTCCATGCGAAAACATTTGTGTTTCGTCCACTTATAAGTTCAGAACAAAATCGAGTACTTACCAAGCCGAATGTCCAGACAAACCCCGTTCCCATCGTCCAAATGTTCTATATTGGCCTTAAACCGTCCCAGTTAAGCCTTGACGATCTTGAGGTTTTAGATTCCAAAACAAGTGAGTTTCGTCCATTTCCAAGTTCGGACCGAAAACCGAGTAAATGCCGACCGAACGGATAGACATAAATCTCGTTTTTACGGACGGAACGTTGTTTTTTCACCTTAGAACGCCCCGAGTTAAGTAATGGACTTGCTAGTCTCGTAGGTGTATCGTTTTCCATGCGAAAACATTTGTGTTTCGTCCACTTATAAGTTCGGAACAAAATCGAGTACATACCAAGCCGAATGTCCGGACAAAACCCAGTTCCAATGGTCAAAATGTTCTATATTGGCCTTAAACCGTCCCAGTTAAGCCTTGTCGATCTTGAGGTTTTAGATTCCAAAACAAGTGAGTTTCGTCCATTCCCAAGTTCCGACCGAAAACCGAGTAAATACCGACCGAACGGACGGACGTAAATCTCGTTTTTACGGACGGAACGTTGTTTTTGCACCTTAGAACGCCCCGAGTTAAGTAATGGAGTGGCTAGTCTCTTAGGTGCATCGTTTTCCATGCGAAAACATGTGTGTTTCGTCCACTTATAAGTTCGGAACAAAATCGAGTAAATACCAAGCCAAATGTCTGGACAAAACCCCGTTCCCATGGTCCAAATATTCTATATTGGCCTTAAAACGTCCCGGTTAAGCCTTGTCGATCTTGAAGTTTTAGATTCCAAAACAAGTGAGTTTTGTCCATTTCCAAGTTCGGACCGAAAACCGAGTAAATGCCGACCGAACGGATGGACATAAATCTCGTTTTTACGGATGGAACGTTGTTTTTTCACCTTAGAACGCCCCGAGTTAACTAATGGAGTGGCTAGTCTCTTAGGTGTATCGTTTTCCATGCGAAAACATGAGTGTTTCGTCCACTTATAAGTTCGGAACAAAATCGAGTAAATACCAAGCCAAATGTCTGGACAAAACCCCGTTCCCATGGTCCAAATATTCTATATTGGCCTTAAAACGTCCGGGTTAAGCCTTGTCGATCTTGAAGTTTTAGATTCCAAAACAAGTGAGTTTTGTCCATTTCCAAGTTCGGACCGAAAACCGAGTAAATGCCGACCGAACGGATGGACATAAATCTCGTTTTTACGGATGGAACGTTGTTTTTTCACCTTAGAACGCCCCGAGTTAAGTAATGGAGTGGCTAGTCTCTTAGGTGTATCGTTTTCCATGCGAAAACATGTGTGTTTCGTCCACTTATTAGTTCGGAACAAAATCAAGTACATACCAAGCCGAATGTCCGGACAAAACCCCGTTCCCATGGTCCAAATGTTCTATATTGGCCTTAAACCGTCCCAGTGAAGCCTTGTCGATCTTGAGGTGTTAGATTCCAAAACAAGTGAGTTTCGTCCATTTCCAAGTTCGGACCGAAAACCGAGTAAATGCCGACCGAACGGATGGACATAAATCTCGTTTTTACGGACGGAAAGTTGTTTTTTCACCTTAGAACACCCCGAGTTAAGTAATGGACTGGCTAGTCTCTTAGGTGTATCGTTTTCCATGCGAAAATATTTTTGTTTCGTCCACTTATAAGTTCGGAACAAAATCGAGTACATACCAAGCCGAATGTCCGGACAAAACCCCGTTCCCATGGTCCAAATGTTCTATATTGGCCTTAAACCGTCCCAGTTAAGCTTGTCGATCTTGAGGTTTTAGATTCCAAAACAAGTGAGTTTCGTCCATTTCCAAGTTCGGACCGAAAACCGAGTAAATGCCGAGCGAACGGATAGACAAAAATCTCGTTTTTACAGACGGAACGTTGTTTTTTCACCTTTGAACGCCCCGAGTTAAGTAATGGACTGGCTAGTCTCGTAGGTGTATCGTTTTCCATGCGAAAACATTTGTGTTTCGTCCACTTATAAGTTCGGAACAAAATCGAGTACATACCAAGCCGAATGTCCGGACAAAACCCCGTTCCCATGGTCCAAATGTTCTATATTGGCCTTAAACCGTCCCAGTTAAGCCTTGTCGATCTTGAGGTTTTAGATTCCAAAACAAGTGAGTTTCGTCCATTTCCAAGTTCGGACCGAAAACCGAGTAAATACCGACCGAACGGACGGACGTAAATCACGTTTTTACGGACGGAACGTTGTTTTTGCACCATAGAACGCCCCGAGTTAAGTAATGGAGTGGCTAGTCTCTTAGGTGTATCGTTTTCCATGCGAAAACATGTGTGTTTCGTCCACTTATTAGTTCGGAAAAAAATCGAGTACATACCAAGCCGAATGTCCGGACAAAACCCCGTTCCCATGGTCCAAATGTTCTATATTGGCCTTAAACCGTCCCAGTTAAGCCTTGTCGATCTTGAGGTGTTAGATTCCAAAACAAGTGAGTTTCGTCCATTTCCAAGTTCGGACCAAAAACCGAGTAAATACCGACCGACCGGACGGACGTAAATCTCGTTTTTACGGACGGAACGTTGTTTTTGCACCTTAGAACGCCCCGAGTTAAGTAATGGAGTGGCTAGTCTCTTAGGTGTATCATTTTCCATGCGAAAACATGTGTGTTTCGTCCACTTATTAGTTCGGAACAAAATCGAGTACTTACCAAGCCGAATGTCCAGACAAACCCCGTTCCCATCGTCCAAATGTTCTATATTGGCCTTAAACCGTCCCAGTTAAGCCTTGACGATCTTGAGGTTTTAGATTCAAAAACAAGTGAGTTTCGTCCATTTCCAAGTTCGGACCGAAAACCGAGTAAATGCCGACCGAACGGATAGACATAAATCTCGTTTTTACGGACGGAACGTTGTTTTTTCACCTTAGAACGCCCCGAGTTAAGTAATGGACTTGCTAGTCTCGTAGGTGTATCGTTTTCCATGCGAAAACATTTGTGTTTCGTCCACTTATAAGTTCGGAACAAAATCGAGTACATACCAAGCCGAATGTCCGGACAAAACCCCGTTCCCATGGTCAAAATGTTCTATATTGGCCTTAAACCGTCCCAGTTAAGCCTTGTCGATCTTGAGGTTTTAGATTCTAAAACAAGTGAGTTTCGTCCATTCCCAAGTTCCGACCGAAAACCGAGTAAATACCGACCGAACGGACGGACGTAAATCTCGTTTTTACGGACGGAACGTTGTTTTTGCACCTTAGAACGCCCCGAGTTAAGTAATGGAGTGGCTAGTCTCTTAGGTGTATCGTTTTCCATGCGAAAACATGTGTGTTTCGTCCACTTATAAGTTCGGAACAAAATCGAGTAAATACCAAGCCAAATGTCTGGACAAAACCCCGTTCCCATGGTCCAAATATTCTATATTGGCCTTAAAACGTCCCGGTTAAGCCTTGTCGATCTTGAAGTTTTAGATTCCAAAACAAGTGAGTTTTGTCCATTTCCAAGTTCGGACCGAAAACCGAGTAAATGCCGACCGAACGGATGGACATAAATCTCGTTTTTACGGATGGAACGTTGTTTTTTCACCTTAGAACGCCCCGAGTTAAGTAATGGAGTGGCTAGTCTCTTAGGTGTATCGTTTTCCATGCGAAAACATGTGTGTTTCGTCCACTTATTAGTTCGGAACAAAATCGAGTACATACCAAGCCGAATGTCCGGACAAAACACCGTTCCCATGGTCCAAATGTTCTATATTGGCCTTAAACCGTCCCAGTGAAGCCTTGTCGATCTTGAGGTGTTAGATTCCAAAACAAGTGAGTTTCGTCCATTTCCAAGTTCGGACCGAAAACCGAGTAAATGCCGACCGAACGGATGGACATAAATCTCGTTTTTACGGACGGAAAGTTGTTTTTTCACCTTAGAACACCCCGAGTTAAGTAATGGACTGGCTAGTCTCTTAGGTGTATCGTTTTCCATGCGAAAATATTTTTGTTTCGTCCACTTATAAGTTCGGAACAAAATCGAGTACATACCAAGCCGAATGTCCGGACAAAACCCCGTTCCCATGGTCCAAATGTTCTATATTGGCCTTAAACCGTCCCAGTTAAGCCTTGTCGATCTTGAGGTGTTAGATTCCAAAACAAGTGAGTTTCGTCCATTTCCAAGTTCGGACCGAAAACCGAGTAAATGCCGACCGAACAGATGGACATAAATCTCGTTTTTACGGACGGAACGTTGTTTTTTCACCTTAGAACACCCCGAGTTAAGTAATGGAGTGGCTAGTCTCTTAGGTGTATTGTTTTCCATGCGAAAACATGTGTGTTTCGTCCACTTATTAGTTCGGAACAAAATCGAGTACATACCAAGCCGAATGTCCGGACAAAACACCGTTCCCATGGTCCAAATGTTCTATATTGGCCTTAAACCGTCCCAGTTAAGCCTTGTCGATCTTGAGGTTTTAGATTCCAAAATAAGTGAGTTTCATCCATTTCCAAGTTCGGACCGAAAACCGAGTAAATGTCGACCGAACGGATAGACATAAATCTCGTTTTTACGGACGGAACGTTGTTTTTTCACCTTAGAACGCCCCGAGTTAAGTAATGGACTGGCTAATCTCGTATGTGTATCGTTTTCCATGCGAAAACATTTGTGTTTCGTCCACTTATAAGTTCGGAACAAAATCGAGTACATACCAAGCCGAATGTCCGGACAAAACCCCGTTCCCATGGTCCAAATGTTCTATATTGGCCTTAAACCGTCCCAGTTAAGCCTTGTCGATCTTGAGGTTTTAGATTCCAAAACAAGTGAGTTTCGTCCATTTCCAAGTTCGGACCGAAACCGAGTAAATGCCGACCGAACGGATGGACATAAATCTCGTTTTTACGGACGGAACGTTATTTTTTCACCTTAGAACACCCCGAGTTAAGTAATGGACTGGCTAGTCTCTTAGGTGTATCGTTTTCCATGCGAAAACATTTGTGTTTCGTCCACTTATAAGTTCAGAACAAAATCGAGTACATACCAAGCCGAATGTCCAGACAAACCCCGTTCCCATCGTCCAAATGTTCTATATTGGCCTTAAACCGTCCCAGTTAAGCCTTGACGATCTTGACGTTTTAGATTCCAAAACAAGTGAGTTTCGTCCATTTCCAAGTTCGGACCGAAAACCGAGTAAATGCCGACCGAACGGATAGACATAAATCTCGTTTTTACGGACGGAACGTTGTTTTTTCACCTTAGAACGCCCCGAGTTAAGTAATGGACTGGCTAGTCTCGTAGGTGTATCGTTTTCCATGCGAAAACATTTGTGTTTCGTCCACTTATAAGTTCGGAACAAAATCGAGTACATACCAAGCCGAATGTCCGGACAAAACCCCGTTCCCATGGTCAAAATGTTCTATATTGGCCTTAAACCGTCCCAGTTAAGCCTTATCGATCTTGAGGTTTTAGATTCCAAAACAAGTGAGTTTCGTCCATTCCCAAGTTCCGACCGAAAACCGAGTAAATACCGACCGAACGGACGGACGTAAATCTCGTTTTTACGGACGGAACGTTGTTTTTGCACCTTAGAACGCCCCGAGTTAAGTAATGGAGTGGCTAGTCTCTTAGGTGTATCGTTTTCCATGCGAAAACATGTGTGTTTCGTCCACTTATAAGTTCGGAACAAAATCGAGTAAATACCATGCCAAATGTCTGGACAAAACCCCGTTCCCATGGTCCAAATATTCTATATTGGCCTTAAAACGTCCCGGTTAAGCCTTGTCGATCTTGAAGTTTTAGATTCCAAAACAAGTGAGTTTTGTCCATTTCCAAGTTCGGACCGAAAACCGAGTAAATGCCGACCGAACGGATGGACATAAATCTCGTTTTTACGGATGGAACGTTGTTTTTTCACCTTAGAACGCCCCGAGTTAAGTAATGGAGTGGCTAGTCTCTTAGGTGTATCGTTTTCCATGCGAAAACATGTGTGTTTCGTCCACTTATTAGTTCGGAACAAAATCGAGTACATACCAAGCCGAATGTCCGGACAAAACCCCGTTCCCATGGTCCAAATGTTCTATATTGGCCTTAAACCGTCCCAGTGAAGCCTTGTCGATCTTGAGGTGTTAGATTCCAAAACAAGTGAGTTTCGTCCATTTCCAAGTTCGGACCGAAAACCGAGTAAATGCCGACCGAACGGATGGACATAAATCTCGTTTTTACGGACGGAAAGTTGTTTTTTCACCTTAGAACACCCCGAGTTAAGTAATGGACTGGCTAGTCTCTTAGGTGTATCATTTTCCATGCGAAAATATTTTTGTTTCGTCCACTTATAAGTTCGGAACAAAATCGAGTACATACCAAGCCGAATGTCCGGACAAAACCCCGTTCCCATGGTCCAAATGTTCTATATTGGCCTTAAACCGTCCCAGTTAAGCCTTGTCGATCTTGAGGTGTTAGATTCCAAAACAAGTGAGTTTCGTCCATTTCCAAGTTCGGATCGAAAACCGAGTAAATGCCGACCGAACAGATGGACATAAATCTCGTTTTTACGGACGGAACGTTGTTTTTTCACCTTAGTACACCCCGAGTTAAGTAATGGACTGGCTAGTCTCTTAGGTGTATCGTTTTCCATGCGAAAACATTTGTGTTTCGTCCACTTATAAGTTCAGAACAAAATCGAGTACTTACCAAGCCGAATGTCCAGACAAACCCCGTTCCCATCGTCCAAATGTTCTATATTGGCCTTAAATCGTCCCAGTTAAGCCTTGACGATCTTGAGGTTTTAGATTCCAAAACAAGTGAGTTTCGTCCATTTCCAAGTTCGGACCGAAAACCGAGTAAATGCCGACCGAACGGATAGACATAAATCTCGTTTTTACGGACGGAACGTTGTTTTTTCACCTTAGAACGCCCCGAGTTAAGTAATGGACTTGCTAGTCTCGTAGGTGTATCGTTTTCCATGCGAAAACATTTGTGTTTCGTCCACTTATAAGTTCGGAACAAAATCGAGTACATACCAAGCCGAATGTCCGGACAAAACCCCGTTCCCATGGTCAAAATGTTCTATATTGGCCTTAAACCGTCCCAGTTAAGCCTTGTCGATCTTGAGGTTTTAGATTCCAAAACAAGTGAGTTTCGTCCATTCCCAAGTTCCGACCGAAAACCGAGTAAATACCGACCGAACGGACGGACGTAAATCTCGTTTTTACGGACGGAACGTTGTTTTTGCACCTTAGAACGCCCCGAGTTAAGTAATGGAGTGGCTAGTCTCTTAGGTGTATCGTTTTCCATGCGAAAACATGTGTGTTTCGTCCACTTATAAGTTCGGAACAAAATCGAGTAAATACCAAGCCAAATGTCTGGACAAAACCCCGTTCCCATGGTCCAAATATTCTATATTGGCCTTAAAACGTCCCGGTTAAGCCTTGTCGATCTTGAAGTTTTAGATTCCAAAACAAGTGAGTTTTGTCCATTTCCAAGTTCGGACCGAAAACCGAGTAAATGCCGACCGAACGGATGGACATAAATCTCGTTTTTACGGATGGAACGTTGTTTTTTCACCTTAGAACGCCCCGAGTTAAGTAATGGAGTGGCTAGTCTCTTAGGTGTATCGTTTTCCATGCGAAAACATGTGTGTTTCGTCCACTTATTAGTTCGGAACAAAATCGAGTACATACCAAGCCGAATGTCCGGACAAAACACCGTTCCCATGGTCCAAATGTTCTATATTGGCCTTAAACCGTCCCAGTGAAGCCTTGTCGATCTTGAGGTGTTAGATTCCAAAACAAGTGAGTTTCGTCCATTTCCAAGTTCGGACCGAAAACCGAGTAAATGCCGACCGAACGGATGGACATAAATCTCGTTTTTACGGACGGAAAGTTGTTTTTTCACCTTAGAACACCCCGAGTTAAGTAATGGACTGGCTAGTCTCTTAGGTGTATCGTTTTCCATGCGAAAATATTTTTGTTTCGTCCACTTATAAGTTCGGAACAAAATCGAGTACATACCAAGCCGAATGTCCGGACAAAACCCCGTTCCCATGGTCCAAATGTTCTATATTGGCCTTAAACCGTCCCAGTTAAGCCTTGTCGATCTTGAGGTGTTAGATTCCAAAACAAGTGAGTTTCGTCCATTTCCAAGTTCGGACCGAAAACCGAGTAAATGCCGACCGAACAGATGGACATAAATCTCGTTTTTACGGACGGAACGTTGTTTTTTCACCTTAGTACACCCCGAGTTAAGTAATGGACTGGCTAGTCTCTTAGGTGTATCGTTTTCCATGCGAAAACATTTGTGTTTCGTCCACTTATAAGTTCAGAACAAAATCGAGTACTTACCAAGCCGAATGTCCAGACAAACCCCGTTCCCATCGTCCAAATGTTCTATATTGGCCTTAAATCGTCCCAGTTAAGCCTTGACGATCTTGAGGTTTTAGATTCCAAAACAAGTGAGTTTCATCCATTTCCAAGTTCGGACCGAAAACCGAGTAAATGCCGACCGAACGGATAGACATAAATCTCGTTTTTACGGACGGAACGTTGTTTTTTCACCTTAGAACGCCCCGAGTTAAGTAATGGACTTGCTAGTCTCGTAGGTGTATCGTTTTCCATGCGAAAACATTTGTGTTTCGTCCACTTATAAGTTCGGAACAAAATCGAGTACATACCAAGCCGAATGTCCGGACAAAACCCCGTTCCCATGGTCAAAATGTTCTATATTGGCCTTAAACCGTCCCAGTTAAGCCTTGTCGATCTTGAGGTTTTAGATTCCAAAACAAGTGAGTTTCGTCCATTCCCAAGTTCCGACCGAAAACCGAGTAAATACCGACCGAACGGACGGACGTAAATCTCGTTTTTACGGACGGAACGTTGTTTTTGCACCTTAGAACGCCCCGAGTTAAGTAATGGAGTGGCTAGTCTCTTAGGTGTATCGTTTTCCATGCGAAAACATGTGTGTTTCGTCCACTTATAAGTTCGGAACAAAATCGAGTAAATACCAAGCCAAATGTCTGGACAAAACCCCGTTCCCATGGTCCAAATATTCTATATTGGCCTTAAAACGTCCCGGTTAAGCCTTGTCGATCTTGAAGTTTTAGATTCCAAAACAAGTGAGTTTTGTCCATTTCCAAGTTCGGACCGAAAACCGAGTAAATGCCGACCGAACGGATGGACATAAATCTCGTTTTTACGGATGGAACGTTGTTTTTTCACCTTAGAACGCCCCGAGTTAAGTAATGGAGTGGCTAGTCTCTTAGGTGTATCGTTTTCCATGCGAAAACATGTGTGTTTCGTCCACTTATTAGTTCGGAACAAAATCGAGTACATACCAAGCCGAATGTCCGGACAAAACACCGTTCCCATGGTCCAAATGTTCTATATTGGCCTTAAACCGTCCCAGTGAAGCCTTGTCGATCTTGAGGTGTTAGATTCCAAAACAAGTGAGTTTCGTCCATTTCCAAGTTCGGACCGAAAACCGAGTAAATGCCGACCGAACGGATGGACATAAATCTCGTTTTTACAGACGGAACGTTGTTTTTTCACCTTTGAACGCCCCGAGTTAAGTAATGGACTGGCTAGTCTCGTAGGTCTATCGTTTTCCATGCGAAAACATTTGTGTTTCGTCCACTTATAAGTTCGGAACAAAATCGAGTACATACCAAGCCGAATGTCCGGACAAAACCCCGTTCCCATGGTCCAAATGTTCTATATTGGCCTTAAACCGTCCCAGTTAAGCCTTGTCGATCTTGAGGTTTTAGATTCCAAAACAAGTGAGTTTCGTCCATTTCCAAGTTCGGACCAAAAACCGAGTAAATGCCGACCGAACGGATGGACATAAATCTCGTTTTTACGGACAGAACGTTGTTTTTTCACCTTAGAACACCCCGAGTTAAATAATGGACTGGCTAGTCTCTTAGGTGTATCGTTTTCCATGCGAAAACATTTGTGTTTCGTCCACTTATAAGTTCAGAACAAAATCGAGTACATACGAAGCCGAATGTCTAGACAAACCCCGTTCCCATCGTCCAAATGTTCTATATTGGCCTTAAACCGTGCCAGTTAAGCCTTGACGATCTTGAGTTTTTAGATTCCAAAACAAGTGAGTTTCGTCCATTTCCAAATTTGGACCGAAAACCGAGTAAATACCGACCGAACAGACAGACAAAAATCTCGTTTTTATGGACGGAACGTTGTTTTTTCACCTTAGAACGCCCCGAGTTAAGTAATGGAGTGGCTAGTCTCTTAGGTGTATTGTTTTCCATGCGAAAACATGTGTGTTTCGTCCACTTATTAGTTCGGAACAAAATCGAGTACATACCAAGCCGAATGTCCGGACAAAACACCGTTCCCATGGTCCAAATGTTCTATATTGGCCTTAAACCGTCCCAGTTAAGCCTTGTCGATCTTGAGGTTTTAGATTCCAAAATAAGTGAGTTTCATCCATTTCCAAGTTCGGACCGAAAACCGAGTAAATGTCGACCGAACGGATAGACATAAATCTCGTTTTTACGGACGGAACGTTGTTTTTTCACCTTAGAACGCCCCGAGTTAAGTAATGGACTGGCTAATCTCGTATGTGTATCGTTTTCCATGCGAAAACATTTGTGTTTCGTCCACTTATAAGTTCGGAACAAAATCGAGTACATACCAAGCCGAATGTCCGGACAAAACCCCGTTCCCATGGTCCAAATGTTCTATATTGGCCTTAAACCGTCCCAGTTAAGCCTTGTCGATCTTGAGGTTTTAGATTCCAAAACAAGTGAGTTTCGTCCATTTCCAAGTTCGGACCGAAAACCGAGTAAATGCCGACCGAACGGATGGACATAAATCTCGTTTTTACGGACGGAACGTTGTTTTTTCACCTTAGAACACCCCGAGTTAAGTAATGGACTGGCTAGTCTCTTAGGTGTATCGTTTTCCATGCGAAAACATTTGTGTTTCGTCCACTTATAAGTTCAGAACAAAATCGAGTACATACCAAGCCGAATGTCCAGACAAACCCCGTTCCCATCGTCCAAATGTTCTATATTGGCCTTAAACCGTCCCAGTTAAGCCTTGACGATCTTGAGGTTTTAGATTCCAAAACAAGTGAGTTTCGTCCATTTCCAAGTTCGGACCGAAAACCGAGTAAATGCCGACCGAACGGATAGACATAAATCTCGTTTTTACGGACGGAACGTTGTTTTTTCACCTTAGAACGCCCCGAGTTAAGTAATGGACTGGCTAGTCTCGTAGGTGTATCGTTTTCCATGCGAAAACATTTGTGTTTCGTCCACTTATAAGTTCGGAACAAAATCGAGTACATACCAAGCCGAATGTCCGGACAAAACCCCGTTCCCATGGTCAAAATGTT
The DNA here is from genome assembly GCA_023053565.1 of Aquilegia eximia. Classification (NCBI taxonomy): domain Eukaryota; kingdom Viridiplantae; phylum Streptophyta; class Magnoliopsida; order Ranunculales; family Ranunculaceae; genus Aquilegia; species Aquilegia eximia. The sequence continues at coordinate 381,423 of JALIGU010000012.1, read as the reverse complement.
CTATATTGGCCTTAAACCGTCCCAGTTAAGCCTTGTCGATCTTGAGGTTTTAGATTCCAAAACAAGTGAGTTTCGTCCATTCCCAAGTTCCGACCGAAAACCGAGTAAATACCGACCGAACGGACGGACGTAAATCTCGTTTTTACGGACGGAACGTTGTTTTTTCACCTTAGAACGCCCCGAGTTAAGTAATGGAGTGGCTAGTCTCTTAGGTGTATCGTTTTCCATGCGAAAACATGTGTGTTTCGTCCACTTATTAGTTCGGAACAAAATCGAGTACATACCAAGCCGAATGTCCGGACAAAACCCCGTTCCCATGGTCCAAATGTTCTATATTGGCCTTAAACCGTCCCAGTGAAGCCTTGTCGATCTTGAGGTGTTAGATTCCAAAACAAGTGAGTTTCGTCCATTTCCAAGTTCGGACCGAAAACCGAGTAAATGCCGACCGAACGGATGGACATAAATCTCGTTTTTACGGACGGAAAGTTGTTTTTTCACCTTAGAACACCCCGAGTTAAGTAATGGACTGGCTAGTCTCTTAGGTGTATCATTTTCCATGCGAAAATATTTTTGTTTCGTCCACTTATAAGTTCGGAACAAAATCGAGTACATACCAAGCCGAATGTCCGGACAAAACCCCGTTCCCATGGTCCAAATGTTCTATATTGGCCTTAAACAGTCCCAGTTAAGCCTTGTCGATCTTGAGGTTTTAGATTCCAAAACAAGTGAGTTTCGTCCATTTCCAAGTTCGGACCGAAAACCGAGTAAATGCCGAGCGAACGGATAGACAAAAATCTCGTTTTTACAGACGAAACGTTGTTTTTTCACCTTTGAACGCCCCGAGTTAAGTAATGGACTGGCTAGTCTCGTAGGTGTATCGTTTTCCATGCGAAAACATTTGTGTTTCGTCCACTTATAAGTTCGGAACAAAATCGAGTACATACCAAGCCGAATGTCCGGACAAAACCCCGTTCCCATGGTCCAAATGTTCTATATTGGCCTTAAACCGTCCCAGTTAAGCCTTGTCGATCTTGAGGTTTTAGATTCCAAAACAAGTGAGTTTCGTCCATTTCCAAGTTCGGACCGAAAACCGAGTAAATGCCGACCGAACGGATGGACATAAATCTCGTTTTTACGGACGAAACGTTGTTTTTCTCACCTTAGAACGCCCCGAGTTAAGTAATGGAGTGGCTAGTCTCTTAGGTGTATCGTTTTCCATGCGAAAACATGTGTGTTTTGTCCACTTATTAGTTCGGAACAAAATCGAGTACATACCAAGCCGAATGTCCGGACAAAACCCCGTTCCCATGGTCCAAATGTTCTATATTGGCCTTAAACCGTCCCAGTTAAGCCTTGTCGATCTTGAGGTGTTAGATTCCAAAACAAGTGAGTTTCGTCCATTTCCAAGTTCGGACCGAAAACTGAGTAAATGCCGACCGAACGGATGGACATAAATCTCGTTTTTACGGACGGAAAGTTGTTTTTTCACCTTAGAACACCCCGAGTTAAGTAATGGACTGGCTAGTCTCTTAGGTGTATCGTTTTCCATGCGAAAAAATTTGTGTTTCGTCCACTTATAAGTTCAGAACAAAATCGAGTACATACGAAGCCGAATGTCTAGACAAACCCCGTTCCCATCGTCCAAATGTTCTATATTGGCCTTAAACCGTCCCAGTTAAGCCTTGACGATCTTGAGTTTTTAGATTCCAAAACAAGTGAGTTTCGTCCATTTCCAAATTTGGACCGAAAACCGAGTAAATACCGACCGAACGGACGGACAAAAATCTCGTTTTTATGGACGGAACGTTGTTTTTTCACCTTAGAACGCCCCGAGTTAAGTAATGGAGTGGCTAGTCTCTTAGGTGTATTGTTTTCCATGCGAAAACATGTGTGTTTCGTCCACTTATTAGTTCGGAACAAAATCGAGTACATACCAAGCCGAATGTCCGGACAAAACACCGTTCCCATGGTCCAAATGTTCTATATTGGCCTTAAACCGTCCCAGTTAAGCCTTGTCGATCTTGAGGTTTTAGATTCCAAAATAAGTGAGTTTCATCCATTTCCAAGTTCGGACCGAAAACCGAGTAAATGTCGACCGAACGGATAGACATAAATCTCGTTTTTACGGACGAAACGTTGTTTTCTCACCTTAGAACGCCCCGAGTTAACTAATGGAGTGGCTAGTCTCTTAGGTGTATCGTTTTCCATGCGAAAACATGAGTGTTTCGTCCACTTATAAGTTCGAAACAAAATCGAGTAAATACCAAGCCAAATGTCTGGACAAAACCCCGTTCCCATGGTCCAAATGTTCTATATTGGCCTTAAAACGTCCCGGTTAAGCCTTGTCGATCTTGAAGTTTTAGATTCCAAAACAAGTGAGTTTTGTCCATTTCCAAGTTCGGACCGAAAACCGAGTAAATGCCGACCGAACGGATGGACATAAATCTCGTTTTTACGGATGGAACGTTGTTTTTTCACCTTAGAACGCCCCGAGTTAAGTAATGGACTGGCTAGTCTCTTAGGTGTATCGTTTTCCATGCGAAAACATGTGTGTTTCGACCACTTATTAGTTCGGAACAAAATCGAGTACATACCAAGCCGAATGTCCGGACAAAACCCCGTTCCCATGGTCCAAATGTTCTATATTGGCCTTAAACCGTCCCAGTTAAGCCTTGTCGATCTTGAGGTGTTAGATTCCAAAACAAGTGAGTTTCGTCCATTTCCAAGTTCGGACCGAAAACCGAGTAAATGCCGACCAAACGGATGGACATAAATCTCGTTTTTACGGACGGAACGTTGTTTTTTCACCTTAGAACACCCCGAGTTAAGTAATGGACTGGCTAGTCTCTTAGGTGTATCATTTTCCATGCGAAAACATTTGTGTTTCGTCCACTTATAAGTTCGGAACAAAATCGAGTACATACCAAGCCGAATGTCCGGACAAAACCCCGTTCCCATGGTCCAAATGTTCTATATTGGCCTTAAACCATCCCAGTTAGGCCTTGTCGATCTTGAGGTTTTAGATTCCAAAACAAGTGAGTTTCGTCCATTTCCAAATTCGGACCGAAAACCGAGTAAATACCGACCGAACGGTCGGACAAAAATCTCGTTTTTATGGACAGAACGTTGTTTTTTCACCTTAGAACGCCCCGAGTTAAGTAATGGAGTGGCTAGTCTCTTAGGTTTATCGTTTTCCATGCGAAAACATGTGTGTTTCGTCCACTTATTAGTTCGGAACAAAATCAAGTAAATACCAAGCCAAATGTCTGGACAAAACCCCGTTCCCACGGTCCAAATGTTCTATATTGGCCTTAAAACGTCCCGGTTAAGCCTTGTCGATCTTGAAGTTTTAGATTCCAAAACAAGTGAGTTTTGTCCATTTCTAAGTTCGGACCCAAAACCGAGTAAATGCCGACCGAACGGATGGACATAAATCTCGTTTTTACGGATGGAACGTTGTTTTTTCACCTTAGAACACCCCGAGTTAAGTAATGGAGTGGCTAGTCTCTTAGGTGTATCGTTTTCCATGCGAAAACATGTGTGTTTCGTCCACTTATTAGTTCGGAACAAAATCGAGTACATACCAAGCCGAATGTCCGGACAAAACCCCGTTCCCATGGTCCAAATGTTCTATATTGGCCTTAAATCGTCCCAGTTAAGCCTTGTCGATCTTGAGGTTTTAGATTCCAAAACAAGTGAGTTTCGTCCATTTCCAAGTTCGGACCGAAAACCGAGTAAATGCCGACCGAACGGATAGACATAAATCTCGTTTTTACGGACGGAACGTTGTTTTTTCACCTTTGAACGCCCCGAGTTAAGTAATGGACTGGCTAGTCTCGTAGGTGTATCGTTTTCCATGCGAAAACATTTGTGTTTTGTCCACTTATAAGTTCGGAACAAATCGAGTACATACCAAGCCGAATGTCCGTACAAAACCCCGTTCCCATGGTCCAAATGTTCTATATTGGCCTTAAACCGTCCCAGTTAGGCCTTGTCGATCTTGAGGTTTTAGATTCCAAAACAAGTGAGTTTCGTCCATTTCCAAGTTCGGACCGAAAACCGAGTAAATACCAACCGAACGGACGGACATAAATCTCGTTTTTACGGACGAAACGTTGTTTTCTCACCTTAGAACGTCCCGAGTTAACTAATGGAGTGGCTAGTCTCTTAGGTGTATCGTTTTCCATGCGAAAACATGAGTGTTTCGTCCACTTATAAGTTCGAAACAAAATCGAGTAAATACCAAGCCAAATGTCTGGACAAAACCCCGTTCCCATGGTCCAAATGTTCTATATTGGCCTTAAAACGTCCCGGTTAAGCCTTGTCGATCTTGAAGTTTTAGATTCCAAAACAAGTGAGTTTTGTCCATTTCCAAGTTCGGACCGAAAACCGAGTAAATGCCGACCGAACGGATGGACATAAATCTCGTTTTTACGGATGGAACGTTGTTTTTTCACCTTAGAACGCCCCGAGTTAAGTAATGGAGTGGATAGTCTCTTAGGTGTATCGTTTTCCATGCGAAAACATGTGTGTTTCGTCCACTTATTAGTTCGGAACAAAATCGAGTACATACCAAGCCGAATGTCCGGACAAAACCCCGTTCCCATGGTCCAAATGTTCTATATTGGCCTTAAACCGTCCCAGTTAAGCCTTGTCGATCTTGAGGTGTTAGATTCCAAAACAAGTGAGTTTCGTCCATTTCCAAGTTCGGACCGAAAACCGAGTAAATGCCGACCAAACGGATGGACATAAATCTCGTTTTTACGGACGGAACGTTGTTTTTTCACCTTAGAACACCCCGAGTTAAGTAATGGACTGGCTAGTCTCTTAGGTGTATCATTTTCCATGCGAAAACATTTGTGTTTCGTCCACTTATAAGTTCGGAACAAAATCGAGTACATACCAAGACGAATGTCCGGACAAAACCCCGTTCCCATGGTCCAAATGTTCTATATTGGCCTTAAACCATCCCAGTTAGGCCTTGTCGATCTTGAGGTTTTAGATTCCAAAACAAGTGAGTTTCGTCCATTTCCAAATTCGGACCGAAAACCGAGTAAATACCGACCGAACGGACGGACAAAAATCTCGTTTTTATGGACAGAACGTTGTTTTTTCACCTTAGAACGCCCCGAGTTAAGTAATGGAGTGGCTAGTCTCTTAGGTTTATCGTTTTCCATGCGAAAACATGTGTGTTTCGTCCACTTATTAGTTCGGAACAAAATCGAGTAAATACCAAGCCAAATGTCTGGACAAAACCCCGTTCCCATGGTCCAAATGTTCTATATTGGCCTTAAAACGTCCCGGTTAAGCCTTGTCGATCTTGAAGTTTTAGATTCCAAAACAAGTGAGTTTTGTCCATTTCCAAGTTCGGACCCAAAACCGAGTAAATGCCGACCGAACGGATGGACATAAATCTCGTTTTTACGGATGTAACGTTGTTTTTTCACCTTAGAACACCCCGAGTTAAGTAATGGAGTGGCTAGTCTCTTAGGTGTATCGTTTTCCATGCGAAAACATGTGTGTTTCGTCCACTTATTAGTTCGGAACAAAATCGAGTACATACCAAGCCGAATGTCCGGACAAAACCCGGTTCCCATGGTCCAAATGTTCTATATTGGCCTTAAACCGTCCCAGTTAAGCCTTGTCGATCTTGAGGTGTTAGATTCCAAAATAAGTGAGTTTCGTCCATTTCCAAGTTCGGACCGAAAACCGAGTAAATGCCGACCGAACGGATAGACAAAAATCTCGTTTTTACGGACGGAACGTTGTTTTTTCACCTTTGAACGCCCCGAGTTAAGTAATGGACTGGCTAGTCTTGTAGGTGTATCGTTTTCCATGCGAAAATATTTGTGTTTCGTCCACTTATAAGTTCGGAACAAATCGAGTACATGCCAAGCCGAATGTCCGGACAAAACCCCGTTCCCATGGTCCAAATGTTCTATATTGGCCTTAAACCGTCCCAGTTAGGCCTTGTCGATCTTGAGGTTTTAGATTCCAAAACAAGTGAGTTTCGTCCATTTCCAAGTTCGGACCGAAAACCGAGTACATACCAACCGAACGGACGGACATAAATCTCGTTTTTATGGACAGAACGTTGTTTTTTCACCTTAGAACGCCCCGAGTTAAGTAATGGACTGGCTAGTCTCTTAGGTGTATCGTTTTCCATGCGAAAACATGTGTGTTTCGTCCACTTATTAGTTCGGAACAAAATCGAGTACATACCAAGCCGAATGTCCGGACAAAACCCCGTTCCCATTGTCCAAATGTTCTATATTGGCCTTAAACCGTCCCAGTTAAGCCTTGTCGATCTTGAGGTTTTAGATTCCAAAACAAGTGAGTTTCGTCCATTTCCAAGTTCGGACCGAAAACCGAGTAAATGCCGACCGAACGGATAGACAAAAATCTCGTTTTTACGGACGGAACGTTGTTTTTTCACCTTTGAACGCCCCGAGTTAAGTAATGGACTGGCTAGTCTTGTAGGTGTATCGTTTTCCATGCGAAAATATTTGTGTTTCGTCCACTTATAAGTTCGGAACAAATCGAGTACATGCCAAGCCGAATGTCCGGACAAAACCCCGTTCCCATGGTCCAAATGTTCTATATTGGCCTTAAACCGTCCCAGTTAGGCCTTGTCGATCTTGAGGTTTTAGATTCCAAAACAAGTGAGTTTCGTCCATTTCCAAGTTCGGACCGAAAACCGAGTACATACCAACCGAACGGACGGACATAAATCTCGTTTTTACGGACGAAACGTTGTTTTCTCACCTTAGAACGCCCCGAGTTAACTAATGGAGTGGCTAGTCTCTTAGGTGTATCGTTTTCCATGCGAAAACATGAGTGTTTCGTCCACTTATAAGTTCGAAACAAAATCGAGTAAATACCAAGCCAAATGTCTGGACAAAACCCCGTTCCCATGGTCCAAATGTTCTATATTGGCCTTAAAACATCCCGGTTAAGCCTTGTCGATCTTGAAGTTTTAGATTCCAAAACAAGTGAGTTTTGTCCATTTCCAAGTTCGGACAGAAAACCGAGTAAATGCCGACCGAACGGATGGACATAAATCTCGTTTTTACGGATGGAACGTTGTTTTTTCACCTTAGAACGCCCCGAGTTAAGTAATGGAGTGGCTAGTCTCTTAGGTGTATCATTTTCCATGCGAAAACATGTGTGTTTCGTCCACCTATTAGTTCGGAACAAAATCGAGTACATACCAAGCCGAATGTCCGGACAAAACCCCGTTCCCATGGTCCAAATGTTCTATATTGGCCTTAAACCGTCCCAGTTAAGCCTTGTCGATCTTGAGGTGTTAGATTCCAAAACAAGTTAGTTTCGTCCATTTCCAAGTTCGGACCGAAAACCGAGTAAATGCCGACCTAACGGATGGACATAAATCTCGTTTTTACGGACGGAACGTTGTTTTTTCACCTTAGAACACCCCGAGTTAAGTAATGGACTGGCTAGTCTCTTAGGTGTATCGTTTTCGATGCGAAAACATTTGTGTTTCGTCCACTTATAAGTTCGGAACAAAATCGAGTACATACCAAGCCGAATGTCCGGACAAAACCCCGTTCCCATGGTCCAAATGTTCTATATTGGCCTTAAACCGTCCCAGTTAGGCCTTGTCGATCTTGAGGTTTTAGATTCCAAAACAAGTGAGTTTCGTCCATTTCCAAATTCGGACCGAAAACCGAGTAAATACCGACCGAACGGACGGACAAAAATCTCGTTTTTATGGACAGAACGTTGTTTTTTCACCTTAGAACGCCCCGAGTTAAGTAATGGAGTGGCTAGTCTCTTAGGTGTATCGTTTTCCATGCGTAAACATGTGTGTTTCGTCCACTTATTAGTTCGGAACAAAATCGAGTAAATACCAAGCCAAATGTCTGGACAAAACCCCGTTACCATGGTCCAAATGTTCTATATTGGCCTTAAAACGTCCCGGTTAAGCCTTGTCGATCTTGAAGTTTTAGATTCCAAAACAAGTGAGTTTTGTCCATTTCCAAGTTCGGACCCAAAACCGAGTAAATGCCGACCGAACGGATGGACATAAATCTCGTTTTTACGGATGGAACGTTGTTTTTTCACCTTAGAACACCCCGAGTTAAGTAATGGAGTGGCTAGTCTCTTAGGTGTATCGTTTTCCATGCGAAAACATGTGTGTTTCGTCCACTTATTAGTTCGGAACAAAATCGAGTAAATACCAAGCCGAATGTCCGGACAAAACCCCGTTCCCATGGTCCAAATGTTCTATATTGGCCTTAAACCGTCCCAGTTAAGCCTTGTCGATCTTGAGGTGTTAGATTCCAAAACAAGTGAGTTTCGTCCATTTCTAAGTTCGGACCGAAAACCGAGTAAATGCCGACCGAACGGATGGACATAAATCTCGTTTTTACGGACGGAAAGTTGTTTTTTCACCTTAGAACAACCCGAGTTAAGTAATGGACTGGCTAGTCTCTTAGGTGTATCGTTTTCCATGCGAAAAAATTTGTGTTTCGTCCACTTATAAGTTCAGAACAAAATCGAGTACATACAAAGCCGAATGTCCAGACAAACCCCGTTCCCATCGTCCAAATGTTCTATATTGGCCTTAAACCGTCCCAGTTAAGCCTTGACGATCTTGAGGTTTTAGATTCCAAAACAAGTGAGTTTCGTCCATTTCCAAGTTCGGACCGAAAACCGAGTAAATGCCGACCGAACGGATAGACAAAAATCTCGTTTTTACGGACGGAACGTTGTTTTTTCACCTTTGAACGCCCCGAGTTAAGTAATGGACTGGCTAGTCTCGTAGGTGTATCGTTTTCCATGCGAAAACATTTGTGTTTCGTCCACTTATAAGTTCGGAACAAATCGAGTACATACCAAGTCGAATGTCCGGACAAAACCCCGTTCCCATGGTCCAAATGTTCTATATTGGCCTTAAACCGTCCCAGTTAGGCCTTGTCGATCTTGAGGTTTTAGATTCCAAAACAAGTGAGTTTCGTCCATTTCCAAGTTCGGACCGAAAACCGAGTAAATGCCGACCGAACGGATAGACAAAAATCTCGTTTTTACGGACGGAACGTTGTTTTTTCACCTTTGAACGCCCCGAGTTAAGTAATGGACTGGCAAGTCTCTTAGGTGTGTCGTTTTCCATCCGAAAACATGTGTCTTTCGTCCACTTATAAGTTCGGAACAAAAATCGAGTACATACCAAGCCGAATGTCCGGACAAAACCACGTTCCCATGGTCCAAATGTTCTATATTGGCCTTAAAACGTCCCGGTTAAGCCTTGTCTATCTTGAAGTTTTAGATTCCAAAACAAGTGAGTTTTGTCCATTTCCAAGTTCGGACCGAAAACCGAGTAAATGCCGACCGAACGGATGGACATAAATCTCGTTTTTACGGATGGAACGTTGTTTTTTCACCTTAGAACGCCCCGAGTTAAGTAATGGACTGGCTAGTCTCTTAGGTGTATCGTTTTCCATGCGAAAATATTTTTGTTTCGTCCACTTATAAGTTCGGAACAAAATCGAGTACATACCAAGCCGAATGTCCGGACAAAACTCCGTTCCCATGGTCCAAATGTTCTATATTGGCCTTAAACCGTCCCAGTTAAGCCTTGTCGATCTTGAGGTTTTAGATTCCAAAACAAGTGAGTTTCGTCCATTTCCAAATTCGGACCGAAAACCGAGTAAATGCCGACCGAACGGATAGACAAAAATCTTGTTTTAACGGACGGAACTTTGTTTTTTCACCTTTGAACGCCCCGAGTTAAGTAATGGACTGGCTAGTCTCGTAGGTCTATCGTTTTCCATGCGAAAACATTTGTGTTTCGTCCACTTATAAGTTCGGAAAAAATTCGAGTACATACCAAGCCGAATGTCCGGACAAAACCCCGTTCCCATGGTCCAAATGTTCTATATTGGCCTTAAACCGTCCCAGTTAAGCCTTGTCGATCTTGAGGTTTTAGATTCCAAAACAAGTGAGTTTCGTCCATTTCCAAGTTCGGACCAAAAACCGAGTAAATGCCGACCGAACGGATGGACATAAATCTCGTTTTTACAGACGGAACGTTGTTTTTTCACCTTAGAACACCCCGAGTTAAATAATGGACTGGCTAGTCTCTTAGGTGTATCGTTTTCCATGCGAAAACATTTGTGTTTCGTCCACTTATAAGTTCAGAACAAAATCGAGTACATACGAAGCCGAATGTCCAGACAAACCCCGTTCCAATCGTCCAAATGTTCTATATTGGCCTTAAACCGTCCCAGTTAAGCCTTGACGATCTTGAGGTTTTAGATTCCAAAACAAGTGAGTTTCGTCCATTTCCAAATTTGGACCAAAAACCGAGTAAATACCGACCGAACGAACGAACATAAATCTCGTTTTTATGGACGGAACGTTGTTTTTTCACCTTAGAACGCCCCGAGTTAAGTAATGGAGTGGCTAGTCTCTTAGGTGTATCGTTTTCCATGCGAAAACATGTGTGTTTCGTCCACTTATTAGTTCGGAACAAAATCGAGTACATACCAAGCCGAATGTCCGGACAAAACACCGTTCCCATGGTCCAAATGTTCTATTTTGGCCTTAAACCGTCCCAGTTAAGCCTTGTCGATATTGAGGTTTTAGATTCCAAACTAAGTGAGTTTCGTCCATTTCCAAGTTCGGACCGAAAACCGAGTAAATGCCGACCGAACGGATGGACATAAATCTCGTTTTTACGGACGGAAAGTTGTTTTTTCACCTTAGAACACCCCGAGTTAAGTAATAGAGTGGCTAGTCTCTTAGGTGTATCGTTTTCCATGCGAAAACATGTGTGTTTCGTCCACTTATAAGTTCGGAACAAAATCGAGTACATACCAAGCCGAATGTCCGGACAAAACCCCGTTCCCATGGTCCAAATGTTCTATATTGGCCTTAAACCGTCCAAGTTAAGCCTTGTCGATCTTGAGGTTTTAGATTCCAAAACAAGTGAGTTTCGTCCATTTCCAAGTTCGGACCGAAAACCGAGTAAATACCGACCGAACGGACGGACATAAATCTCGTTTTTACGGACGAAACGTTGTTTTCTCACCTTAGAACGCCCCGAGTTAACTAATGGAGTGGCTAGTCTCTTAGGTGTATCGTTTTCCATGCGAAAACATTTGTGTTTCGTCCACTTATTAGTTCGGAACAAAATCGAGTACATACCAAGCCGAATGTCCAGACAAACCCCGTTCCCATCGTCCAAATGTTCTATATTGGCCTTAAACCGTCCCAGTTAAGCCTTGGCGATCTTGAGGTTTTAGATTCCAAAACAAGTGAGTTTCGTCCATTTCCAAATTCGGACCGAAAACCGAGTAAATACCGACCGAACGGACGGACATAAATCTCGTTTTTATGGACGGAACGTTGTTTTTTCACCTTAGGACGCCCCGAGTTAAGTAATGGAGTGGCTAGTCTCTTAGGTGTATCGTTTTCCATGCGAAAACATGTGTGTTTCGTCCACTTATTAGTTCGGAACAAAATCGAGTACATACCAAGCCGAATGTCCAGACAAAACCCCGTTCCCATAGTCCAAATGTTCTATACTGGCCTTAAACCGTCCCAGTTAAGCCTTGTCGATCTTGAGGTTTTAGATTCCAAAACAAGTGAGTTTCGTCCATTTCGAAGTTCGGACCGAAAACCGAGTAAATGCCGACCGAACGGATAGACAAAAATCTCGTTTTTACGGACGGAACGGAGTTTTTTCACCTTTGAACGCCCCGAGTTAAGTAATGGACTGGCTAGTCTCGTAGGTGTATCGTTTTCCATGCGAAAACATTTGTGTTTCGTCCACTTATAAGTTCGGAACAAAATCGAGTACATACCAAGCCGAATGTCCGGACAAAACCCCGTTCCCATGGTCCAAATGTTCTATATTGGCCTTAAACTGTCCCAGTTAAGCCTTGTCGATCTTGAGGTTTTAGATTCCAAAACAAGTGAGTTTCGTCCATTTCCAAGTTCGGACCGAAAACCGAGTAAATACCGACCGAACGGACGGACATAAATCTCGTTTTTACAGACGGAACGTTGTTTTTTCACCTTAGAACACCCCGAGTTAAGTAATGGACTGGCTAGTCTCTTAGGTGTATCGTTTTCCATGCGAAAACATTTGTGTTTCGTCCACTTATAAGTTCAGAACAAAATCGAGTACATACCAAGCCGAATGTCCAGACAAACCCCGTTCCCATCGTCCAAATGTTCTATATTGGCCTTAAACCGTCCCAGTTAAGCCTTGACGATCTTGGGGTGTTAGATTCCAAAACAAGTTAGTTTCGTCCATTTCCAAGTTCGGATCGAAAACCGAGTAAATGCCGACCGAACGGATGGACAAAAATCTCGTTTTTACCGATGGAACGTTGTTTTTTCACCTTTGAACGCCCCGAGTTAAGTAATGGACTGCCTAGTCTCGTAGGTGTATCGTTTTCCATGCGAAAACATTTGTGTTTCGTCCACTTATAAGTTCAGAACAAAATCGAGTACATACCAAGCCGAATGTCCAGACAAACCCCGTTCCCATCGTCCAAATGTTCTATATTGGCCTTAAACCGTCCCAGTTAAGCCTTGACGATCTTGAGGTTTTAGATTCCAAAACAAGTGAGTTTCGTCCATTTCCAAATTCGGACCGAAAACCGAGTAAATACCGACCGAACGGAAGGACATAAATCTCGTTTTTATGGACGGAACGTTGTTTTTTCACCTTAGGACGCCCCGAGTTAAGTAATGGAGTGGCTAGTCTCTTAGGTGTATCGTTTTCCATGCGAAAACATGTGTGTTTCGTCCACTTATTAGTTCGGAACAAAATCGAGTACATACCAAGCCGAATGTCCAGACAAAACCCCGTTCCCATAGTCCAAATGTTCTATACTGGCCTTAAACCGTCCCAGTTAAGCCTTGTCGATCTTGAGGTTTTAGATTCCAAAACAAGTGAGTTTCGTCCTTTTCGAAGTTCGGACCGAAAACCGAGTAAATGCCGACCGAACGGATAGACAAAAATCTCGTTTTTACGGACGGAACGGAGTTTTTTCACCTTTGAACGCCCCGAGTTAAGTAATTGACTGGCTAGTCTCGTAGGTGTATCGTTTTCCATGCGAAAACATTTGTGTTTCGTCCACTTATAAGTTCGGAACAAAATCGAGTACATACCAAGCCGAATGTCCGGACAAAACCCCGTTCCCATGGTCCAAATGTTCTATATTGGCCTTAAACCGTCCCAGTTAAGCCTTGTCGATCTTGAGGTTTTAGATTCCAAAACAAGTGAGTTTCGTCCATTTCCAAGTTCGGACCGAAAACCGAGTAAATACCGACCGAACGGACGGACATAAATCTCGTTTTTACAGACGGAACGTTGTTTTTTCACCTTAGAACACCCCGAGTTAAGTAATGGACTGGCTAGTCTCTTAGGTGTATCGTTTTCCATGCGAAAACATTTGTGTTTCGTCCACATATAAGTTCAGAACAAAATCGAGTACATACCAAGCCGAATGTCCAGACAAACCCCGTTCCCATCGTCCAAATGTTCTATATTGGCCTTAAACCGTCCCAGTTAAGCCTTGACGATCTTGAGGTGTTAGATTCCAAAACAAGTGAGTTTCGTCCATTTCCAAGTTCGGACCGAAAACCGAGTAAATGCCGACCGAACGGATGGACAAAAATCTCGTTTTTACGGATGGAACGTTGTTTTTTCACCTTTGAACGCCCCGAGTTAAGTAATGGACTGCCTAGTCTCGTAGGTATATCGTTTTCCATGCGAAAACATTTGTGTTTCGTCGACTTATAAGTTCGGAACAAAATCGAGTACATACCAAGCCGAATGTCCGGACAAAACCCCGTTCCCATGGTCCAAATGTTCTATATTGGCCTTAAACCGTCCCAGTTAAGCCTTGTCGATCTTGAGGTTTTAGATTCCAAAACAAGTGAGTTTCGTCCATTTCCAAGTTCGGACCGAAAACCGAGTAAATACCGACCGAACGGACGGACATAAATCTCGTTTTTACGGACGGAACGTTGTTTTTTCACCTTAGAACAACCCGAGTTAAGTAATGGACTGGCTAGTCTCTTAGGTGTATCGTTTTCCATGCGAAAATATTTGTGTTTCGTCCACTTATAAGTTCAGAACAAAATCAAGTACATACCAAGCCGAATGTCCAGACAAACCCCGTTCCCATCGTCCAAATGTTCTATATTGGCCTTAAACCGTCCCAGTTAAGCCTTGACGATCTTGAGGTTTTAGATTCCAAAACAAGTGAGTTTCGTCCATTTCCAAGTTCGGACCAAAAACCGAGTAAATACCGACCGAACGGACGGACATAAATCTCGTTTTTACGGACGAAACGTTGTTTTCTCACCTTAGAACGCCCCGAGTTAACTAATGGAGTGGCTAGTCTCTTAGGTGTATCGTTTTCCATGCGAAAACATTTGTGTTTCGTCCACTTATTAGTTCGGAACAAAATCGAGTACATACCAAGCCGAATGTCCAGACAAACCCCGTTCCCATCGTCCAAATGTTCTATATTGGCCTTAAACCGTCCCAGTTAAGCCTTGACGATCTTGAGGTTTTAGATTCCAAAACAAGTGAGTTTCGTCCATTTCCAAATTCGGACCGAAAACCGAGTAAATACCGACCGAACGGACGGACATAAATCTCGTTTTTATGGACGGAACGTTGTTTTTTCACCTTAGGACGCCCCGAGTTAAGTAATGGAGTGGCTAGTCTCTTAGGTGTATCGTTTTCCATGCGAAAACATGTGTGTTTCATCCACTTATTAGTTCGGAACAAAATCGAGTACATACCAAGCCGAATGTCCAGACAAAACCCCGTTCCCATAGTCCAAATGTTCTATACTGGCCTTAAACCGTCCCAGTTAAGCCTTGTCGATCTTGAGGTTTTAGATTCCAAAACAAGTGAGTTTCGTCCTTTTCGAAGTTCGGACCGAAAACCGAGTAAATGCCGACCGAACGGATAGACAAAAATCTCGTTTTTACGGACGGAACGGAGTTTTTTCACCTTTGAACGCCCCGAGTTAAGTAATTGACTGGCTAGTCTCGTAGGTGTATCGTTTTCCATGCGAAAACATTTGTGTTTCGTCCACTTACAAGTTCGGAACAAAATCGAGTACATACCAAGCCGAATGTCCGGACAAAACCCCGTTCCCATGGTCCAAATGTTCTATATTGGCCTTAAACCGTCCCAGTTAAGCCTTGTCGATCTTGAGGTTTTAGATTCCAAAACAAGTGAGTTTCGTCCATTTCCAAGTTCGGACCGAAAACCGAGTAAATACCGACCGAACGGACGGACATAAATCTCGTTTTTACAGACGGAACGTTGTTTTTTCACCTTAGAACACCCCGAGTTAAGTAATGGACTGGCTAGTCTCTTAGGTGTATCGTTTTCCATGCGAAAACATTTGTGTTTCGTCCACATATAAGTTCAGAACAAAATCGAGTACATACCAAGCCGAATGTCCAGACAAACCCCGTTCCCATCGTCCAAATGTTCTATATTGGCCTTAAACCGTCCCAGTTAAGCCTTGACGATCTTGAGGTGTTAGATTCCAAAACAAGTGAGTTTCGTCCATTTCCAAGTTCGGACCGAAAACCGAGTAAATGCCGACCGAACGGATGGACAAAAATCTCGTTTTTACGGATGGAACGTTGTTTTTTCACCTTTGAACGCCCCGAGTTAAGTAATGGACTGCCTAGTCTCGTAGGTATATCGTTTTCCATGCGAAAACATTTGTGTTTCGTCCACTTATAAGTTCGGAACAAAATCGAGTACATACCAAGCCGAATGTCCGGACAAAACCCCGTTCCCATGGTCCAAATGTTCTATATTGGCCTTAAACCGTCCCAGTTAAGCCTTGTCGATCTTGAGGTTTTAGATTCCAAAACAAGTGAGTTTCGTCCATTTCCAAGTTCGGACCGAAAACCGAGTAAATACCGACCGAACGGACGGACATAAATCTCGTTTTTACGGACGGAACGTTGTTTTTTCACCTTAGGACGCCCCGAGTTAAGTAATGGAGTGGCTAGTCTCTTAGGTGTATCGTTTTCCATGCGAAAACATGTGTGTTTCGTCCACTTATTAGTTCGGAACAAAATCGAGTACATACCAAGCCGAATGTCTAGACAAAACCCCGTTCCCATAGTCCAAATGTTCTATACTGGCCTTAAACCGTCCCAGTTAAGCCTTGTCGATCTTGAGGTTTTAGATTCCAAAACAAGTGAGTTTCGTCCATTTCGAAGTTCGGACCGAAAACCGAGTAAATGCCGACCGAACGGATAAACAAAAATCTCGTTTTTACGGACGGAACGTTGTTTTTTCACCTTTGAACGCCCCGAGTTAAGTAATGGACTGGCTAGTCTCGTAGGTGTATCGTTTTCCATGCGAAAACATTTGTGTTTCGTCCACTTATAAGTTCGGAACAAAATCGAGTACATACCAAGCCGAATGTCCGGACAAAACCCCGTTCCCATGGTCCAAATGTTCTATATTGGCCTTAAACCGTCCCAGTTAAGCCTTGTCGATCTTGAGGTTTTAGATTCCAAAACAAGTGAGTTTCGTCCATTTCCAAATTCGGACCGAAAACCGAGTAAATACCGACCGAACGGACGGACATAAATCTCGTTTTTACAGACGGAACGTTGTTTTTTCACCTTAGAACACCCCGAGTTAAGTAATGGACTGGCTAGTCTCTTAGGTGTATCGTTTTCCATGCGAAAACATTTGTGTTTCGTCCACTTATAAGTTCAGAACAAAATCGAGTACATACCAAGCCGAATGTCCAGACAAACCCCGTTCCCATCGTCCAAATGTTCTATATTGGCCTTAAACCGTCCCAGTTAAGCCTTGACGATCTTGAGGTGTTAGATTCCAAAACAAGTGAGTTTCGTCCATTTCCAAGTTCGGACCAAAAACCGAGTAAATGCCGACCGAACGGATGGACAAAAATCTCGTTTTTACGGATGGAACGTTGTTTTTTCACCTTTGAACGCCCCGAGTTAAGTAATGGACTGGCTAGTCTCGTAGGTGTATCGTTTTCCATGCGAAAATATTTGTGTTTCGTCCACTTATAAGTTCAGAACAAAATCGAGTACATACCAAGCCGAATGTCCAGACAGACCCCGTTCCAATCGTCCAAATGTTCTATATTGGCCTTAAACCGTCCCAGTTAAGCCTTGACGATCTTGAGGTTTTAGATTCCAAAACAAGTGAGTTTCGTCCATTTCCAAATTCGGACCGAAAACCGAGTAAATACCGACCGAACGGACGGACATAAATCTCGTTTTTATGGACGGAACGTTGTTTTTTCACCTTAGGACGCCCCGAGTTAAGTAATGGAGTGTCTAGTCTCTTAGGTGTATCATTTTCCATGCGAAAACATGTGTGTTTCGTCCACTTATTAGTTCGGAACAAAATCGAGTACATACCAAGCCGAATGTCCAGACAAAACCCCGTTCCCATAGTCCAAATGTTCTATACTGGCCTTAAACCGTCCCAGTTAAGCCTTGTCGATCTTGAGGTTTTAGATTCCAAAACAAGTGAGTTTCGTCCATTTCGAAGTTCGGACCGAAAACCGAGTAAATGCCGACCGAACGGATAGACAAAAATCTCGTTTTTACGGACGGAACGTTGTTTTTTCACCTTTGAACGCCCCGAGTTAAGTAATGGACTGGCTAGTCTCGTAGGTGTATCGTTTTCCATGCGAAAACATTTGTGTTTCGTCCACTTATAAGTTCGGAACAAAATCGAGTACATACCAAGCCGAATGTCCGGACAAAACCCCGTTCCCATGGTCCAAATGTTCTATATTGGCCTTAAACCGTCCCAGTTAAGCCTTGTCGATCTTGAGGTTTTAGATTCCAAAACAAGTGAGTTCCGTCCATTTCCAAGTTCGAACCGAAAACCGAGTAAATACCGACCGAACAGACGGACATAAATCTCGTTTTTACGGACGGATTGTTGTTTTTTCACCTTAGAACACCCCGAGTTAAGTAATGGACTGGCTAGTCTCTTAGGTGTATCGTTTTCCATGCGAAAATATTTGTGTTTCGTCCACTTATAAGTTCAGAACAAAATCGAGTACATACCAAGCCGAATGTCCAGACAAACCCCGTTCCCATCGTCCAAATGTTCTATATTGGCCTTAAACCGTCCCGGTTAAGCCTTGACGATCTTGAGGTTTTAGATTCCAAAACAAGTGAGTTTCGTCCATTTCCAAGTTCAGACCGAAAACCGAGTAACTGCCGACCGAACGGACGGACATAAATCTCGTTTTTACTGACGATCCGTTGTTTTTTCACCTTTGAACGCCCCGAGTTAAGTAATGGACTGGCTAGTCTCGTAGGTGTATCGTTTTCCATGCGAAAACATTTGTGTTTCGTCCACTTATAAGTTCGGAACAAAATCGAGTACATACCAAGCCGAATGTCCGGACAAAACCCCGTTCCCATGGTCCAAATGTTCTATATTGGCCTTAAACCGTCCCAGTTAGGCCGTGTCGATCTTGAGGTTTTAGATTCCAAAACAAGTGAGTTTCGTCCATTTCCAAGTTCGGACCGAAAACCGAGTAAATACCGACCGAACGGACGGACATAAATCTCGTTTTTACGGACGAAACGTTGTTTTCTCACCTTAGAACGCCCCGAGTTAACTAATGGAGTGGCTAGTCTCTTAGGTGTATCGTTTTCCATGCGAAAACATTTGTGTTTCGTCCACTTATTAGTTCGGAACAAAATCGAGTACATACCAAGCCGAATGTCCAGACAAACCCCGTTCCCATCGTCCAAATGTTCTATATTGGCCTTAAACCGTCCCAGTTAAGCCTTGGCGATCTTGAGGTTTTAGATTCCAAAACAAGTGAGTTTCGTCCATTTCCAAATTCGGACCGAAAACCGAGTAAATACCGACCGAACGGACGGACATAAATCTCGTTTTTATGGACGGAACGTTGTTTTTTCACCTTAGGACGCCCCGAGTTAAGTAATGGAGTGGCTAGTCTCTTAGGTGTATCGTTTTCCATGCGAAAACATGTGTGTTTCGTCCACTTATTAGTTCGGAACAAAATCGAGTACATACCAAGCCGAATGTCCAGACAAAACCCCGTTCCCATAGTCCAAATGTTCTATACTGGCCTTAAACCGTCCCAGTTAAGCCTTGTCGATCTTGAGGTTTTAGATTCCAAAACAAGTGAGTTTCGTCCATTTCGAAGTTCGGACCGAAAACCGAGTAAATGCCGACCGAACGGATAGACAAAAATCTCGTTTTTACGGACGGAACGTTGTTTTTTCACCTTTGAACGCCCCGAGTTAAGTAATGGACTGGCTAGTCTCGTAGGTGTATCGTTTTCCATGCGAAAACATTTGTGTTTCGTCCACTTATAAGTTCGGAAAAAAATCGAGTACATACCAAGCCGAATGTCCGGACAAAACCCCGTTCCCATGGTCCAAATGTTCTATATTGGCCTTAATCCGTCCCAGTTAAGCCTTGTCGATCTTGAGGTTTTAGATTCCAAAACAAGTGAGTTCCGTCCATTTCCAAGTTCGAACCGAAAACCGAGTAAATACCGACCGAACAGACGGACATAAATCTCGTTTTTACGGACGGATTGTTGTTTTTTCACCTTAGAACACCCCGAGTTAAGTAATGGACTGGCTAGTCTCTTAGGTGTATCGTTTTCCATGCGAAAATATTTGTGTTTCGTCCACTTATAAGTTCAGAACAAAATCGAGTACATACCAAGCCGAATGTCCAGACAAACCCCGTTCCCATCGTCCAAATGTTCTATATTGGCCTTAAACCGTCCCGGTTAAGCCTTGACGATCTTGAGGTTTTAGATTCCAAAACAAGTGAGTTTCGTCCATTTCCAAGTTCAGACCGAAAACCGAGTAACTGCCGACCGAACGGACGGACATAAATCTCGTTTTTACTGACGATCCGTTGTTTTTTCACCTTTGAACGCCCCGAGTTAAGTAATGGACTGGCTAGTCTCGTAGGTGTATCGTTTTCCATGCGAAAACATTTGTGTTTCGTCCACTTATAAGTTCGGAACAAAATCGAGTACATACCAAGCCGAATGTCCGGACAAAACCCCGTTCCCATGGTCCAAATGTTCTATATTGGCCTTAAACCGTCCCAGTTAGGCCGTGTCGATCTTGAGGTTTTAGATTCCAAAACAAGTGAGTTTCGTCCATTTCCAAGTTCGGACCGAAAACCGAGTAAATACCGACCGAACGGACGGACATAAATCTCGTTTTTACGGACGAAACGTTGTTTTCTCACCTTAGAACGCCCCGAGTTAACTAATGGAGTGGCTAGTCTCTTAGGTGTATCGTTTTCCATGCGAAAACATTTGTGTTTCGTCCACTTATTAGTTCGGAACAAAATCGAGTACATACCAAGCCGAATGTCCAGACAAACCCCGTTCCCATCGTCCAAATGTTCTATATTGGCCTTAAACCGTCCCAGTTAAGCCTTGGCGATCTTGAGGTTTTAGATTCCAAAACAAGTGAGTTTCGTCCATTTCCAAATTCGGACCGAAAACCGAGTAAATACCGACCGAACGGACGGACATAAATCTCGTTTTTATGGACGGAACGTTGTTTTTTCACCTTAGGACGCCCCGAGTTAAGTAATGGAGTGGCTAGTCTCTTAGGTGTATCGTTTTCCATGCGAAAACATGTGTGTTTCGTCAACTTATTAGTTCGGAACAAAATCGAGTACATACCAAGCCGAATGTCCAGACAAAACCCCGTTCCCATAGTCCAAATGTTCTATACTGGCCTTAAACCGTCCCAGTTAAGCCTTGTCGATCTTGAGGTTTTAGATTCCAAAACAAGTGAGTTTCGTGCATTTCGAAGTTCGGACCGAAAACCGAGTAAATGCCGACCGAACGGATAGACAAAAATCTCGTTTTTACGGACGGAACGGAGTTTTTTCACATTTGAACGCCCCGAGTTAAGTAATGGACTGGCTAGTCTCGTAGGTGTATCGTTTTCCATGCGAAAACATTTGTGTTTCGTCCACTTATAAGTTCGGAAAAAAATCGAGTACATACCAAGCCGAATGTCCGGACAAAACCCCGTTCCCATGGTCCAAATGTTCTATATTGGCCTTAAACTGTCCCAGTTAAGCCTTGTCGATCTTGAGGTTTTAGATTCCAAAACAAGTGAGTTTCGTCCATTTCCAAGTTCGGACCGAAAACCGAGTAAATACCGAGCGAACGGACGGACATAAATCTCGTTTTTACAGACGGAACGTTGTTTTTTCACCTTAGAACACCCCGAGTTAAGTAATGGACTGGCTAGTCTCTTAGGTGTATCGTTTTCCATGCGAAAACATTTGTGTTTCGTCCACTTATAAGTTCAGAACAAAATCGAGTACATACCAAGCCGAATGTCCAGACAAACCCCGTTCCCATCGTCCAAATGTTCTATATTGGCCTTAAACCGTCCCAGTTAAGCCTTGACGATCTTGGGGTGTTAGATTCCAAAACAAGTGAGTTTCGTCCATTTCCAAGTTCGGACCAAAAACCGAGTAAATGCCGACCGAACGGATAGACATAAATCTCGTTTTTACGGACGGAACGTTGTTTTTTCACCTTTGAACGCCCCGAGTTAAGTAATGGACTGGCTAGTCTCGTAGGTGTATCGTTTTCCATGCGAAAACATTTGTGTTTCGTCAACTTATAAGTTCGGAACAAAATCGAGTACATACCAAGCCGAATGTCCGGACAAAACCCCGTTCCCATGGTCCAAATGTTCTATATTGGCCTTAAACCGTCCCAGTTAGGCCGTGTCGATCTTGAGGTTTTAGATTCCAAAACAAGTGAGTTTCGTCCATTTCCAAGTTCGGACCGAAAACCGAGTAAATGCCGACCGAACGGATGGACAAAAATCTCGTTTTTACCGATGGAACGTTGTTTTTTCACCTTTGAACGCCCCGAGTTAAGTAATGGACTGGCTAGTCTCGTAGGTGTATCGTTTTCCATGCGAAAACATTTGTGTTTCGTCAACTTATAAGTTCGGAACAAAATCGAGTACATACCAAGCCGAATGTCCGGACAAAACCCCGTTCCCATGGTCCAAATGTTCTATATTGGCCTTAAACCGTCCCAGTTAGGCCGTGTCGATCTTGAGGTTTTAGATTCCAAAACAAGTGAGTTTCGTACATTTCCAAGTTCGGACCGAAAACCGAGTAAATACCGACCGAACGGACGGACATAAATCTCGTTTTTACGGACGAAACGTTGTTTTCTCACCTTAGAACGCCCCGAGTTAACTAATGGAGTGGCTAGTCTCTTAGGTGTATCGTTTTCCATGCGAAAACATTTGTGTTTCGTCCACTTATTAGTTCGGAACAAAATCGAGTACATACCAAGCCGAATGTCCAGACAAATCCCGTTCCCATCGTCCAAATGTTCTATATTGGCCTTAAACCGTCCCAGTTAAGCCTTGACGATCTTGAGGTTTTAGATTCCAAAACAAGTGAGTTTCGTCCATTTCCAAATTCGGACCGAAAACCGAGTAAATACCGACCGAACGGACGGACATAAATCTCGTTTTTATGGACGGAACGTTGTTTTTTCACCTTAGGACGCCCCGAGTTAAGTAATGGAGTGGCTAGTCTCTTAGGTGTATCGTTTTCCATGCGAAAACATGTGTGTTTCGTCCACTTATTAGTTCGGAACAAAATCGAGTACATACCAAGCCGAATGTCCAGACAAAACCCCGTTCCCATAGTCCAAATGTTCTATACTGGCCTTAAACCGTCCCAGTTAAGCCTTGTCGATCTTGAGGTTTTAGATTCCAAAACAAGTAAGTTTCGTCCTTTTCGAAGTTCGGACGGAAAACCGAGTAAATGCCGACCGAACGGATAGACAAAAATCTCGTTTTTACGGACGGAACGGAGTTTTTTCACCTTTGAACGCCCCGAGTTAAGTAATGGACTGGCTAGTCTCGTAGGTGTATCGTTTTCCATGCGAAAACATTTGTGTTTCGTCCACTTATAAGTAACGGAACAAAATCGAGTACATACCAAGCCGAATGTCCGGACAAAACCCCGTTCCCATGGTCCAAATGTTCTATATTGGCCTTAAACCGTCCCAGTTAAGCCTTGTCGATCTTGAGGTTTTAGATTCCAAAACAAGTGAGTTTCGTCCATTTCCAAGTTCGGACCGAAAACCGAGTAAATGCCGACCGAACGAATAGACATAAATCTCGTTTTTACGGACGGAACGTTGTTTTTTCACCTTTGAACGCCCCGAGTTAAGTAATGGACTGGCTAGTCTCGTAGGTGTATCGTTTTCCATGCGAAAACATTTGTGTTTCGTCAACTTATAAGTTCGGAACAAAATCGAGTACATACCAAGCCGAATGTCCGGACAAAACCCCGTTCCCATGGTCCAAATGTTCTATATTGGCCTTAAACCGTCCCAGTTAGGCCGTGTCGATCTTGAGGTTTTAGATTCCAAAACAAGTGAGTTTCGTCCATTTCCAAGTTCGGACCGAAAACCGAGTAAATACCGACCGAACGGACGGACATAAATCTCGTTTTTACGGACGAAACGTTGTTTTCTCACCTTAGAACGCCCCGAGTTAACTAATTGAGTGGCTAGTCTCTTAGGTGTATCGTTTTCCATGCGAAAACATTTGTGTTTCGTCCACTTATAAGTTCGGAAAAAAATCGAGTACATACCAAGCCGAATGTCCGGACAAAACCCCGTTCCCATGGTCCAAATGTTCTATATTGGCCTTAAACTGTCCCAGTTAAGCCTTGTCGATCTTGAGGTTTTAGATTCCAAAACAAGTGAGTTTCGTCCATTTCCAAGTTCGGACCGAAAACCGAGTAAATACCGACCGAACGGACGGACATAAATCTCGTTTTTACAGACGGAACGTTGTTTTTTCACCTTAGAACACCCCGAGTTAAGTAATGGACTGGCTAGTCTCTTAGGTGTATCGTTTTCCATGCGAAAACATTTGTGTTTCGTCCACTTATAAGTTCAGAACAAAATCAAGTACATACCAAGCCGAATGTCCAGACAAACCCCGTTCCCATCGTCCAAATGTTCTATATTGGCCTTAAACCGTCCCAGTTAAGCCTTGACGATCTTGGGGTGTTAGATTCCAAAACAAGTGAGTTTCGTCCATTTCCAAGTTCGGACCGAAAACCGAGTAAATGCCGACCGAACGGATGGACAAAAATCTCGTTTTTACCGATGGAACGTTGTTTTTTCACCTTTGAACGCCCCGAGTTAAGTAATGGACTGCCTAGTCTCGTAGGTGTATCGTTTTCCATGCGAAAACATTTGTGTTTCGTCCACTTATAAGTTCAGAACAAAATCGAGTACATACCAAGCCGAATGTCCAGACAAACCCCGTTCCCATTGTCCAAATGTTCTATATTGGCCTTAAACCGTCCCAGTTAAGCCTTGACGATCTTGAGGTTTTAGATTCCAAAACAAGTGAGTTTCGTCCATTTCCAAATTCGGACCGAAAACCGTGTAAATACCGACCGAACGGACGGACATAAATCTCGTTTTTATGGACGGAACGTTGTTTTTTCACCTTAGAACGCCCTGAGTTAAGTAATGGACTGGCTAGTCTCTTAGGTGTATCGTTTTCCATGCGAAAACATGTGTGTTTCGTCCACTTATTAGTACGGAACAAAATCGAGTACATACCAAGCCGAATGTCCGGACAAAACCCCGTTCCCATGGTCCAAATGTTCTATATTGGCCTTAAACCGTCCCAGTTAAGCCTTGTCGATCTTGAGGTTTTAGATTCCAAAACAAGTGAGTTTCGTCCATTTCCAAGTTCGGACCGAAAACCGAGTAAATGCCGACCGAACGGATAGACATAAATCTCGTTTTTACGGACGGAACGTTGTTTTTTCACCTTTGAACGCCCCGAGTTAAGTAATGGACTGGCTAGTCTCGTAGGTGTATCGTTTTCCATGCGAAAACATTTGTGTTTCGTCAACTTATAAGTTCGGAACAAAATCGAGTACATACCAAGCCGAATGTCCGGACAAAACCCCTTTCCCATGGTCCAAATGTTCTATATTGGCCTTAAACCGTCCCAGTTAAGCCTTGTCGATCTTGAGGTTTTAGATTCCAAAACAAGTGAGTTTCGTCCATTTCCAAGTTCGGACCGAAAACCGAGTAAATACCGACCGAACGGACGGACATAAATCTCGTTTTTACAGACGGAACGTTGTTTTTTCACCTTAGAACACCCTGAGTTAAGTAATGGACTGGCTAGTCTCTTAGGTGTATCGTTTTCCATGCGAAAACATTTGTGTTTCGTCCACTTATAAGTTCAGAACAAAATCGAGTACATACCAAGCCGAATGTCCAGACAAACCCCGTTCCCATCGTCCAAATGTTCTATATTGGCCTTAAACCGTCCCAGTTAAGCCTTGACGATCTTGAGGTGTTAGATTCCAAAACAAGTGAGTTTCGTCCATTTCCAAGTTCGGACCGAAAACCGAGTAAATGCCGATCGAACGGATGGACAAAAATCTCGTTTTTACGGATGGAACGTTGTTTTTTCACCTTTGAACGCCCCGAGTTAAGTAATGGACTGCCTAGTCTCGTAGGTATATCGTTTTCCATGCGAAAACATTTGTGTTTCGTCCACTTATAAGTTCGGAACAAAATCAAGTACATACCAAGCCGAATGTCCGGACAAAACCCCGTTCCCATGGTCCAAATGTTCTATATTGGCCTTAAACCGTCCCAGTTAAGCCTTGTCGATCTTGAGGTTTTAGATTCCAAAACAAGTGAGTTTCGTCCATTTCCAAGTTCGGACCGAAAACCGAGTAAATACCGACCGAACGGACGGACATAAATCTCGTTTTTACGGACGGAACGTTGTTTTTTCACCTTAGAACAACCCGAGTTAAGTAATGGACTGGCTAGTCTCTTAGGTGTATCGTTTTCCATGCGAAAATATTTGTGTTTCGTCCACTTATAAGTTCAGAACAAAATCAAGTACATACCAAGCCGAATGTCCAGACAAACCCCGTTCCCATCGTCCAAATGTTCTATATTGGCCTTAAACCATCCCAGTTAAGCCTTGACGATCTTGAGGTTTTAGATTCCAAAACAAGTGAGTTTCGTCCATTTCCAAATTCGGACCGAAAACCGAGTAAATACCGACCGAACGGACGGACATAAATCTCGTTTTTACGGACGAAACGTTGTTTTTTCACCTTAGGACGCCCCGAGTTAAGTAATGGAGTGGCTAGTCTCTTAGGTGTATCGTTTTCCATGCGAAAACATGTGTGTTTCGTCCACTTATTAGTTCGGAACAAAATCGAGTACATACCAAGCCGAATGTCCAGACAAAACCCCGTTCCCATAGTCCAAATGTTCTATACTGGCCTTAAACCGTCCCAGTTAAGCCTTGTCGATCTTGAGGTTTTAGATTCCAAAACAAGTGAGTTTCGTCCATTTCGAAGTTCGGACCGAAAACCGAGTAAATGCCGACCGAACGGATAGACAAAAATCTCGTTTTTACGGACGGAACGGTGTTTTTTCACCTTTGAACGCCCCGAGTTAAGTAATGGACTGGCTAGTCTCGTAGGTGTATCGTTTTCCATGCGAAAACATTTGTGTTTCGTCCACTTATAAGTTCGGAACAAAATCGAGTACATACCAAGCCGAATGTCCGGACAAAACCCCGTTCCCATGGTCCAAATGTTCTATATTGGCCTTAAACCGTCCCAGTTAAGCCTTGTCGATCTTGAGGTGTTAGATTCCAAAACAAGTGAGTTTCGTCCATTTCCAAGTTCGGACCGAAAACCGAGTAAATGCCGACCGAACGGATGGACATAAATCTCGTTTTTACGGATGGAACGTTGTTTTTTCACCTTAGAACGCCCCGAGTTAAGTAATGGACTGGCTAGTCTCTTAGGTGTATCATTTTCCATGCGAAAACATTTTTGTTTCGTCCACTTATAAGTTCGGAACAAAATCGAGTACATACCAAGCCGAATGTCCGGACAAAACCCCGTTCCAATGGTCCAAATGTTCTATATTGGCCTTAAACCGTCCCAGTTAAGCATTGTCGATCTTGAGGTTTTAGATTCCAAAACAAGTGAGTTTCGTCCATTTCCAAATTCGGACCGAAAACCGAGTAAATACCGACCGAACGGACAGACATAAATCTCGTTTTTATGGACGGAACGTTGTTTTTTCACCTTAGGACGCCCCGAGTTAAGTAATGGAGTGGCTAGTCTCTTAGGTGTATCGTTTTCCATGCGAAAACATGTGTGTTTCGTCCACTTATTAGTTCGGAACAAAATCGAGTACATACCAAGCCGAATGTCCAGATAAAACCCCGTTCCCATAGTCCAAATGTTCTATACTGGCCTTAAACCGTCCCAGTTAAGCCTTGTCGATCTTGAGGTTTTAGATTCCAAAACAAGTGAGTTTCGTCCATTTCCAAGTTTGGACCGAAAACCGAGTAAATATCGACCGAACGGACGGACATAAATCTCGTTTTTACAGACGGAACGTTGTTTTTTCACCTTAGAACACCCCGAGTTAAGTAATGGACTGGCTAGTCTCTTAGGTGTATCGTTTTCCATGCGAAAACATTTGTGTTTCGTCCACTTATAAGTTCAGAACAAAATCGAGTACATACCAAGCCGAATGTCCAGACAAACCCCGTTCCCATCGTCCAAATGTTCTATATTGGCCTTAAACCGTCCCAGTTAAGCCTTGACGATCTTGAGGTGTTAGATTCCAAAACAAGTGAGTTTCGTCCATTTCCAAGTTCGGACCAAAAACCGAGTAAATGCCGACCGAACGGATGGACAAAAATCTCGTTTTTACGGATGGAACGTTGTTTTTTCACCTTTGAACGCCCCGAGTTAAGTAATGGACTGGCTAGTCTCGTAGGTGTATCGTTTTCCATGCGAAAATATTTGTGTTTCGTCCACTTATAAGTTCAGAACAAAATCGAGTACATACCAAGCCGAATGTCCAGACAGACCCCGTTCCAATCGTCCAAATGTTCTATATTGGCCTTAAACCGTCCCAGTTAAGCCTTGACGATCTTGAGGTTTTAGATTCCAAAACAAGTGAGTTTCGTCCATTTCCAAATTCGGACCGAAAACCGAGTAAATACCGACCGAACGGACGGACATAAATCTCGTTTTTATGGACGGAACGTTGTTTTTTCACCTTAGGACGCCCCGAGTTAAGTAATGGAGTGTCTAGTCTCTTAGGTGTATCATTTTCCATGCGAAAACATGTGTGTTTCGTCCACTTATTAGTTCGGAACAAAATCGAGTACATACCAAGCCGAATGTCCAGACAAAACCCCGTTCCCATAGTCCAAATGTTCTATACTGGCCTTAAACCGTCCCAGTTAAGCTTTGTCGATCTTGAGGTTTTAGATTCCAAAACAAGTGAGTTTCGTCCATTTCGAAGTTCGGACCGAAAACCGAGTAAATGCCGACCGAACGGATAGACAAAAATCTCGTTTTTACGGACGGAACGTATTTTTTTCACCTTTGAACGCCCCGAGTTAAGTAATGGACTGGCTAGTCTCGTAGGTGTATCGTTTTCCATGCGAAAACATTTGTGTTTCGTCCACTTATAAGTTCGGAACAAAATCGAGTACATACCAAGCCGAATGTCCGGACAAAACCCCGTTCCCATGGTCCAAATGTTCTATATTGGCCTTAAACCGTCCCAGTTAAGCCTTGTCGATCTTGAGGTTTTAGATTCCAAAACAAGTGAGTTCCGTCCATTTCCAAGTTCGAACCGAAAACCGAGTAAATACCGACCGAACAGACGGACATAAATCTCGTTTTTACGGACGGATTGTTGTTTTTTCACCTTAGAACACCCCGAGTTAAGTAATGGACTGGCTAGTCTCTTAGGTGTATCGTTTTCCATGCGAAAATATTTGTGTTTCGTCCACTTATAAGTTCAGAACAAAATCGAGTACATACCAAGCCGAATGTCCAGACAAACCCCGTTCCCATCGTCCAAATGTTCTATATTGGCCTTAAACCGTCCCGGTTAAGCCTTGACGATCTTGAGGTTTTAGATTCCAAAACAAGTGAGTTTCGTCCATTTCCAAATTCGGACCGAAAACCGAGTAAATACCGACCGAACGGACAGACATAAATCTCGTTTTTATGGACGGAACGTTGTTTTTTCACCTTAGGACGCCCCGAGTTAAGTAATGGAGTGGCTAGTCTCTTAGGTGTATCGTTTTCCATGCGAAAACATGTGTGTTTCGTCCACTTATTAGTTCGGAACAAAATCGAGTACATACCAAGCCGAATGTCCAGATAAAACCCCGTTCCCATAGTCCAAATGTTCTATACTGGCCTTAAACCGTCCCAGTTAAGCCTTGTCGATCTTGAGGTTTTAGATTCCAAAACAAGTGAGTTTCGTCCATTTCCAAGTTCGGACCGAAAACCGAGTAAATATCGACCGAACGGACGGACATAAATCTCGTTTTTACAGACGGAACGTTGTTTTTTCACATTAGAACACCCCGAGTTAAGTAATGGACTGGCTAGTCTCTTAGGTGTATCGTTTTCCATGCGAAAACATTTGTGTTTCGTCCACTTATAAGTTCAGAACAAAATTGAGTACATACCAAGCCGAATGTCCAGACAAACCCCGTTCCCATCGTCCAAATGTTCTATATTGGCCTTAAACCGTCCCAGTTAAGCCTTGACGATCTTGAGGTGTTAGATTCCAAAACAAGTGAGTTTCGTCCATTTCCAAGTTCGGACCGAAAACCGAGTAAATGCCGACCGAACGGATGGACATAAATCTCGTTTTTACGGATGGAACGTTGTTTTTTCACCTTAGAATGCCCCGAGTTAAGTAATGGACTGGCTAGTCACGTAGGTGTATCGTTTTCCATGCGAAAACATTTGTGTTTCGTCCACTTATAAGTTCGGAACAAAATCGAGTACATACCAAGCCGAATGTCCAGACAAAACCCCGTTCCCATCGTCCAAATGTTCTATATTGGCCTTAAACCGTCCCAGTTAAGCCTTGTCGATCTTGAGGTTTTAGATTCCAAAACAAGTGAGTTTCGTCCATTTCCAAGTTCGGACCGAAAACCGAGTAAATACCGACCGAACGGACGGACATAAATCTCGTTTTTACGGACGGAACGTTGTTTTTTCACCTTAGAACACCCCGAGTTAAGTAATGGACTGGCTAGTCTCTTAGGTGTATCGTTTTCCATGCGAAAATATTTGTGTTTCGTCCACTTATAAGTTCAGAACAAAATCGAGTACATACCAAGCCATATGTCCAGACAAACCCCGTTCCCATCGTCCAAATGTTCTATATTGGCCTTAAACCGTCCCAGTTAAGCCTTGACGATCTTGAGGTTTTAGATTCCAAAACAAGTGAGTTTCGTCCATTTCCAAATTCGGACCGAAAACCGAGTAAATACCGACCGAACGGACGGACATAAATCTCGTTTTTATGGACGGAACGTTGTTTTTTCACCTTAGAACACCCCGAGTTAAGTAATGGACTGGCTAGTCTCTTAGGTGTATCGTTTTCCATGCGAAAACATTTGTGTTTCGTCCACTTATAAGTTCGGAACAAAATCGAGTACATACCAAGCCGAATGTCCGGACAAAACCCCGTTCCCATGGTCCAAATGTTCTATATTGGCCTTAAACCGTCCCAGTTAGGCCTTTTCGATCTTGAAGTTTTAGATTCCAAAACAAGTGAATTTTGTCCATTTCCAAGTTCGGACCGAAAACCGAGTAAATGCCGACCGAACGGAAGGACATAAATCTCGTTTTTACGGATGGAACGTTGTTTTTTCACCTTAGAACGCCCCGAGTTAAGTAATGGAGTGGCTAGTCTGTTAGGTGTATCGTTTTCCATGCGAAAACATGTGTGTTTCGTCCACTTATTAGTTCGGAACAAAATCGAGTACATACCAAGCCGAATGTCCGGACAAAACCCCGTTCCCATGGTCCAAATGTTCTATATTGGCCTTAAACCGTCCCAGTTAAGCCTTGTCGATCTTGAGGTTTTAGATTCCAAAACAAGTGAGTTTCGTCCATTTAAAAGTTCGGACCGAAAACCGAGTAAATGCCGACCGAACGGATAGACAAAAATCTCGTTTTTACGGACGGAACGTTGTTTTTTCACCTTAGAACGCCCCGAGTTAAGTAATGGACTGGCTAGTCTTGTAGGTGTATCGTTTTCCATGCGAAAACATTTGTGTTTCGTCCACTTATAAGTTCGGAACAAAATCGAGTACATACCAAGCCGAATGTCCGGACAAAACCCCGTTCCCATGGTCCAAATGTTCTATATTGGCCTTAAACCGTCCCAGTTAAGCCTTGTCGATCTTGAGGTTTTAGATTCCAAAACAAGTGAGTTTCGTCCATTTCCAAGTTCGGACCGAAAACCGAGTAAATGCCGACCGAACGGATGGACATAAATCTCGTTTTTACGGACGGAACGTTGTTTTTTCACCTTAGAACACCCCGAGTTAAGTAATGGACTGGCTAGTCTCTTAGGTGTATCGTTTTCCATGCGAAAACATTTGTGTTTCGTCCACTTATAAGTTCGGAACAATATCGAGTACATACCAAGCCGAATGTCCGGACAAAACCCCGTTCCCATGGTCCAAATGTTCTATATTGGCCTTAAACCGTCCCAGTTAGGCCTTTTCGATCTTGAAGTTTTAGATTCCAAAACAAGTGAGTTTTGTCCATTTCCAAGTTCGGACCGAAAACCGAGTAAATGCCGCCCGAACGGATGGACATAAATCTCGTTTTTACGGATGGAACGTTGTTTTTTCACCTTAGAACGCCCCGAGTTAAGTAATGGAGTGGCTAGTCTCTTAGGTGTATCGTTTTCCATGCGAAAACATGTGTGTTTCGTCCACTTATTAGTTCGGAACAAAATCGAGTACATACCAAGCCGAATGTCCGGACAAAACCCCGTTCCCATGGTCCAAATGTTCTATATTGGCCTTAAACCGTCCCAGTTAAGCCTTGTCGATCTTGAGGTTTTAGATTCCAAAACAAGTGAGTTTCGTCCATTTCCAAGTTCGGACCGAAAACCGAGTAAATGCCGACCGAACGGATAGACAAAAATCTCGTTTTTACGGACGGAACGTTGTTTTTTCACCTTAGAACGCCCCGAGTTAAGTAATGGACTGGCTAGTCTCGTAGGTGTATCGTTTTCCATGCGAAAACATTTGTGTTTCGTCCACTTATAAGTTCAGAACAAAATCGAGTACATACCAAGCCGAATGTCCGGACAAAACCCCGTTCCCATGGTCCAAATGTTCTATATTGGCCTTAAACCGTCCCAGTTAAGCCTTGTCGATCTTGAGGTTTTAGATTCCAAAACAAGTGAGTTTTGTCCATTTCCAAGTTCGGACCGAAAACCGAGTAAATACCGACCGAACGGACGGACATAAATCTCGTTTTTACGGACGGAACGTTGTTTTTTCACCTTAGAACACCCCGAGTTAAGTAATGGACTGGCTAGTCTCTTAGGTGTATCGTTTTCCATGCGAAAACATTTGTGTTTCGTCCACTTATAAGTTCAGAACAAAATCGAGTACATACCAAGCCGAATGTCCAGACAAACCCCGTTCCCATCGTCCAAATGTTCTATATTGGCCTTAAACCGTCCCAGTTAAGCCTTGACGATCTTGAGGTGTTAGATTCCAAAACAAGTGAGTTTCGTCCATTTCCAAGTTCGGACCGAAAACCGAGTAAATGCCGACCGAACGGATGGACATAAATCTCGTTTTTACGGACGGAACGTTGTTTTTTCACCTTAGAACGCCCCGAGTTAAGTAATGGACTGGCTAGTCTCGTAGGTGTATCGTTTTCCATGCGAAAACATTTGTGTTTCGTCCACTTATAAGTTCGGAACAAAATCGAGTACATACCAAGCCGAATGTCCGGACAAAACCCCGTTCCCATGGTCCAAATGTTCTATATTGGCCATAAACCGTCCCAGTTAAGCCTTGTCGATCTTGAGGTTTTAGATTCCAAAACAAGTGAGTTTCGTCCATTTCCAAGTTCGGACCGAAAACCGAGTAAATACCGACAGAACGGACGGACATAAATCTCGTTTTTACGGACGGAACGTTGTTTTTTCACCTTAGAACACCCCGAGTTAAGTAATGGACTGGCTAGTCTCTTAGGTGTATCGTTTTCCATGCGAAAACATTTGTGTTTCGTCCACTTATAAGTTCAGAACAAAATCGAGTACATACCAAGCCGAATGTCCAGAAAAACCCCGTTCCCATGGTCCAAATGTTCTATATTGGCCTTAAACCGTCCCAGTTAAGCCTTGCCGATCTTGAGGTTTTAGATTCCAAAACAAGTGAGTTTCGTCCATTTCCAAGTTCGGACCAAAAACCGAGTAAATACCGACCGAACGGACGGACATAAATCTCGTTTTTACGGACGGAACGTTGTTTTTTCACCTTAGAACACCCCGAGTTAAGTAATGGACTGGCTAGTCTCTTAGGTGTATCGTTTTCCATGCGAAAATATTTGTGTTTCGTCCACTTATAAGTTCAGAACAAAATCGAGTACATACCAAGCCGAATGTCCAGGCAAACCCCGTTCCCATCGTCCAAATGTTCTATATTGGCCTTAAACCGTCCCAGTTAAGCCTTGACGATCTTGAGGTTTTAGATTCCAAAACAAGTGAGTTTCGTCCATTTCCAAATTCGGACCAAAAAGCGAGTAAATACCAAGCCGAATGTCCGGACAAAACCCCGTTCCCGTGGTCCAAATGTTCTATATTGGCCTTAAACCGTCCCAGTTAAGCCTTGTCGATCTTGAGGTTTTAGATTCCAAAACAAGTGAGTTTCGTACATTTCCAAGTTCGGACCGAAAACCGAGTAAATGCCGACCGAACGGATAGACATAAATCTCGTTTTTACGGACGGAACGTTGTTTTTTCACCTTATAAGTTCGGAACAAAATCGAGTACATACCAAGCCGAATGTCCGGACAAAACCCCGTTCCCATGGTCCAAATGTTCTATATTGGCCTTAAACCGTCCCAGTTAGGCCGTGTCGATCTTGAGGTTTAGATTCCAAAACAAGTGAGTTTCGTCCATTTCCAAGTTCGGACCGAAAACCGAGTAAATACCGACCGAACGGACGGACATAAATCTCGTTTTTACGGACGAAACGTTGTTTTCTCACCTTAGAACGCCCCGAGTTAACTAATGGAGTGGCTAGTCTCTTAGGTGTATCGTTTTCCATGCGAAAACATTTGTGTTTAGTCCACTTATTAGTTCGGAACAAAATCGAGTACATACCAAGCCGAATGTCCGGACAAAACCCCGTTCCCATGGTCCAAATGTTCTATATTGGCCTTAAACCGTCCCAGTTAAGCCTTGTCGATCTTGAGGTGTTAGATTCCAAAACAAGTGAGTTTCGTCCATTTCCAAGTTCGGACCGAAAACCGAGTAAATACCGACCGAACGGACGGACATAAATCTCGTTTTTACAGACGGAACGTTGTTTTTTCACCTTAGAACACCCCGAGTTAAGTAATGGACTGGCTAGTCTCTTAGGTGTATCGTTTTCCATGCGAAAACATTTGTGTTTCGTCCACTTATAAGTTCAGAACAAAATCGAGTACATACCAAGCCGAATGTCCAGACAAACCCCGTTCCCATCGTCCAAATGTTCTATATTGGCCTTAAACCGTCCCAGTTAAGCCTTGACGATCTTGAGGTGTTAGATTCCAAAACAAGTGAGTTTCGTCCATTTCCAAGTTCGGACCGAAAACCGAGTAAATGCCGACCGAACGGATGGACATAAATCTCGTTTTTACGGACGGAACGTTGTTTTTTCACCTTAGAACGCCCCGAGTTAAGTAATGGACTGGCTAGTCTCGTAGGTGTATCGTTTTCCATGCGAAAACATTTGTGTTTCGTCCACTTATAAGTTCGGAACAAAATCGAGTACATACCAAGCCGAATGTCCGGACAAAACCCCGTTCCCATGGTCCAAATGTTCTATATTGGCCTTAAACCGTCCCAGTTAAGCCTTGTCGATCTTGAGGTTTTAGATTCCAAAACAAGTGAGTTTCGTCCATTTGCAAGTTCGGACCGAAAACCGAGTAAATACCGACCGAACGGACGGACATAAATCTCGTTTTTATGGACGGAACGTTGTTTTTTCACCTTAGAACGCCCCGAGTTAAGTAATGGAGTGGCTAGTCTCTTAGGTGTATCGTTTTCCATGCGAAAACATGTGTGTTTCGTCCACTTATTAGTTCGGAACAAAATCGAGTACATACCAAGCCGAATCCGGACAAAACCCCGTTCCCATGGTCCAAATGTTCTATATTGGCCTTAAACCGTCCCAGTTAAGCCTTGTCGATCTTGAGGTTTTAGATTCCAAAACAAGTGAGTTTCGTCCATTTCCAAGTTCGGACCGAAAACCGAGTAAATGCCGACCGAACGGATAGACATAAATCTCGTTTTTACGGACGGAACGTTGTTTTTTCACCTTTGAACGCCCCGAGTTAAGTAATGGACTGGCTAGTCTCGTAGGTGTATCGTTTTCCATGCGAAAACATTTGTGTTTCGTCCACTTATAAGTTCGGAACAAAATCGAGTACATACCAAGCCGAATGTCCGGACAAAACCCCGTTCCCATGGTCCAAATGTTCTATATTGGCCATAAACCGTCCCAGTTAGGCCGTGTCGATCTTGTGGTTTTAGATTCCAAAACAAGTGAGTTTCGTCCATTTCCAAGTTCGGACCGAAAACCGAGTAAATACCGACCGAACGGACGGACATAAATCTCGTTTTTACGGACGAAACGTTGTTTTCTCACCTTAGAACGCCCCGAGTTAACTAATGGAGTGGCTAGTCTCTTAGGTGTATCGTTTTCCATGCGAAAACATGAGTGTTTCGTCCACTTATAAGTTCGGAACAAAATCGAGTAAATACCAAGCCAAATGTCTGGACAAAACCCCGTTCCCATGGTCCAAATGTTCTATATTGGCCTTAAAACGTCCCGGTTAAGCCTTGTCGATCTTGAAGTTTTAGATTCCAAAACAAATGAGTTTTGTCCATTTCCAAGTTCGGACCGAAAACCGAGTAAATGCCGACCGACCGGATGGACATAAATCTCGTTTTTACGGACGGAACGTTGTTTTTTCACCTTAGAACGCCCCGAGTTAAGTAATGGAGTGGCTAGTCTCTTAGGTGTATCGTTTTCCATGCGAAAACATGTGTGTTTCGTCCACTTATTAGTTCGGAACAAAATCGAGTACATACCAAGCCGAATGTCCGGACAAAACCCCGTTCCCATGGTCCAAATGTTCTATATTGGCCTTAAACCGTCCCAGTTAAGCCTTGTCGATCTTGAGGTTTAGATTCCAAAACAAGTGAGTTTCGTCCATTTCCAAGTTCGGACCGAAAACCGAGTAAATGCCGACCGAACGGATAGACATAAATCTCGTTTTTACGGACGGAACGTTGTTTTTTCACCTTTGAACGCCCCGAGTTAAGTAATGGACTGGCTAGTCTCGTAGGTGTATCGTTTTCCATGCGAAAACATTTGTGTTTCGTCCACTTATAAGTTCGGAACAAAATCGAGTACATACCAAGCCGAATGTCCGGACAAAACCCCGTTCCCATGGTCCAAATGTTCTATATTGGCCTTAAACCGTCCCAGTTAGGCCGTGTCGATCTTGAGGTTTTAGATTCCAAAACAAGTGAGTTTCGTCCATTTCCAAGTTCGGACCGAAAACCGAGTAAATACCGACCGAATGGACGGACATAAATCTCGTTTTTACGGACGAAACGTTGTTTTCTCACCTTAGAACGCCCCGAGTTAACTAATGGAGTGGCTAGTCTCTTAGGTGTATCGTTTTCCATGCGAAAACATGAGTGTTTCGTCCACTTATAAGTTCGGAACAAAATCGAGTAAATACCAAGCCAAATGTCTGGACAAAACCCCGTTCCCATGGTCCAAATGTTCTATATTGGCCTTAAAACGTCCCGGTTAAGCCTTGTCGATCTTGAAGTTTTAGATTCCAAAACAAATGAGTTTTGTCCATTTCCAAGTTCGGACCGAAAACCGAGTAAATGCCGACCGAACGGATGGACATAAATCTCGTTTTTACGGACGAAACGTTGTTTTTTCACCTTTGAACGCCCCGAGTTAAGTAATGGACTGGCTAGTCTCGTAGGTGTATCGTTTTCCATGCGAAAACATGTGTGTTTCGTCCACTTATTAGTTCGGAACAAAATCGAGTACATACCAAGCCGAATGTCCAGACAAACCCCGTTCCCATCGTCCAAATGTTCTATATTGGCCTTAAACCGTCCCAGTTAAGCCTTGTCGATCTTGAGGTTTTAGATTCCAAATCAAGTGAGTTTCGTCCATTTCCAAGTTCGGACCGAAAACTGAGTAAATACCGACCGAACGGACGGACATAAATCTCGTTTTTACGGACGAAACGTTGTTTTCTCACCTTAGAACGCCCTGAGTTAACTAATGGAGTGGCTAGTCTCTTAGGTGTATCGTTTTCCATGCGAAAATATTTGTGTTTCGTCCACTTATAAGTTCGGAACAAAATCGAGTACATACCAAGCCGAATGTCCAGACAAACCCCGTTCCCATCGTCCAAATGTTCTATATTGGCCTTAAACCATCCCAGTTAAGCCTTGTCGATCTTGAGGTTTTAGATTCCAAAACAACTGAGTTTCGTCCATTTCCAAGTTCGGACCGAAAACCGAGTAAATACCGACCGAACGGACGGACATAAATCTCGTTTTTACGGACGAAACGTTGTTTTTTCACCTTAGAACGCCCCGAGTTAAGTAATGGACTGGCTAGTCTCTTAGGTGTATCGTTTTCCATGCGAAACCATTTTTCTTTCGTCCACTTATTAGTTCAGAACAAAATCGAGTACATACCAAGCCGAATGTCCAGAAAAACCCCGTTCCCATCGTCCAAATGTTCTATATTGGCCTTAAACCGTCCCAGTTAAGCCTTGACGATCTTGAGGTGTTAGATTCCAAAACAAGTGAGTTTCGTCCATTTCCAAGTTCGGACCGAAAACCGAGTAAATGCCGACCGAACGGATGGACATAAATCTCGTTTTTACGGACGGAACGTTGTTTTTTCACCTTAGAACGCCCCGAGTTAAGTAATGGACTGGCTAGTCTCTTAGGTGTATCGTTTTCCATGCGAAAACATGTGTGTTTCGTCCACTTATTAGTTCGGAACAAAATCGAGTACATACCAAGCCGAATGTCCGGACGAAACCCCGTTCCCATGGTCCAAATGTTCTATATTGGCCTTAAACCGTCCCAGTTAAGCCTTGTCGATCTTGAGGTGTTAGATTCCAAAACAAGTGAGTTTCGTCCATTTCCAAGTTCGGACCGAAAACCGAGTAAATGCCGACCGAACGGATGGACATAAATCTCGTTTTTACGGATGGAACGTTGTTTTTTCACCTTAGAACGCCCCGAGTTAAGTAATGGACTGGCTAGTCTCTTAGGTGTATCGTTTTCCATGCGAAAACATTTTTGTTTCGTCCACTTATAAGTTCGGAACAAAATCGAGTACATACCAAGCCGAATGTCCGGACAAAACCCCGTTCCAATGGTCCAAATGTTCTATATTGGCCTTAAACCGTCCCAGTTAAGCATTGTCGATCTTGAGGTTTTAGATTCCAAAACAAGTGAGTTTCGTCCATTTCCAAGTTCGGACCGAAAACCAAGTAAATACCGACCGAACGGACGAACGTAAATCTCGTTTTTACGGACGGAACGTTGTTTTTGCACCTTAGAACGCCCCGAGTTAAGTAATGGAGTGGCTAGTAGGTGTATCGTTTTCCATGCGAAAACATGTGTGTTTCGTCCACTTATTAGTTCGGAACAAAATCGAGTACATACCAAGCCGAATGTCCGGACAAAACCCCGTTCCCATGGTCCAAATGTTCTATATTGGCCTTAAACCGTCCCAGTTAAGCCTTGTCGATCTTGAGGTTTTAGATTCCAAAACAAGTGAGTTTCGTCCATTTCCAAGTTCGGCCCGAAAACCGAGTAAATACCGACCGAACGGACGGACATAAATCTCGTTTTTACGGACGAAACGTTGTTTTCTCACCTTAGAACGCCCCGAGTTAACTAATGGAGTGACTAGTCTCTTAGGTGTATCGTTTTCCATGCGAAAACAAGAGTGTTTCGTCCACTTATAAGTTCGAAACAAAATCGAGTAAATACCAAGCCAAATGTCTGGACAAAACCCCGTTCCCATAGTCCAAATGTTCTATATTGGCCTTAAAACGTCCCGGTTAAGCCTTGTCGATCTTGAAGTTTTAGATTCCAAAACAAGTGAGTTTTGTCCATTTCCAAGTTCGGACCGAAAACCGAGTAAATGCCGACCGAACGGATGGACATAAATCTCGTTTTTACGGATGGAACGTTGTTTTTTCACCTTAGAACGCCCCGAGTTAAGTAATGGACTGGCTAGTCTCTTAGGTGTATCGTTTTCCATGCGAAACCATTTTTGTTTCGTCCACTTATAAGTTCGGAACAAAATCGAGTACATACCAAGCCGAATGTCCGGACAAAACCCCGTTCCCATGGTCCAAATGTTCTATATTGGCCTTAAACCGTCCCAGTTAAGCCTTGTCGATCTTGAGGTTTTAGATTCCAAAACAAGTGAGTTTCGTCCATTTCCAAGTTCGGACCGAAAACCGAGTAAATGCCGACCGAACGGATGGACATAAATCTCGTTTTTACGGACGGAACGTTGTTTTTTCACCTTAGAACGCCCCGAGTTAAGTAATGGACTGGCTAGTCTATTAGGTGTATCGTTTTCCATGCGAAAACATGTGTGTTTCGTCCACTTAATAGTTCGGAACAAAATCGAGTACATACCAAGCCGAATGTCCGGACGAAACCCCGTTCCCATGGTCCAAATGTTCTATATTGGCCTTAAACCGTCCCAGTTAAGCCTTGTCGATCTTGAGGTGTTAGATTCCAAAACAAGTGAGTTTCGTCCATTTCCAAGTTCGGACCGAAAACCGAATAAATGTCGACCGAACAGATGGACATAAATCTCATTTTTACGGATGGAACGTTGTTTTTTCACCTTAGAACACCCCGAGTTAAGTAATGGACTGGCTAGTCTCTTAGGTGTATCGTTTTCCATGCGAAAACATTTGTGTTTCTTCCACTTATAAGTTCAGAACAAAATCGAGTACATACCAAGCCGAATCTCCAGACAAACCCCGTTCCCATCGTCCAAATGTTCTATATTGGCCTTAAACCGTCCCAGTTAAGCCTTGTCGATCTTGAGGTTTTAGATTCCAAAACAAGTGAGTTTCGTCCATTTCCAAGTTCGGACCGAAAACCGAGTAAATGTCGACCGAACGGATGGACATAAATCTCATTTTTACGGATGGAACGTTGTTTTTTCACCTTTGAACACCCCGAGTTAAGTAATGGACTGGCTAGTCTCTTAGGTGTATCGTTTTCCTTGCGAAAACATTTGTGTTTCTTCCACTTATAAGTTCAGAACAAAATCGAGTACATACCAAGCCGAATCTCCAGACAAACCCCGTTCCCATCGTCCAAATGTTCTATATTGGCCTTAAACCGTCCCAGTTAAGCCTTGTCGATCTTGAGGTGTTAGATTCCAAAACAAGTGAGTTTCGTCCATTTCCAAGTTCGGACCGAAAATCGAGTAAATGTCGACCGAACGGATGGACATAAATCTCGTTTTTACGGACGGAACGTTGTTTTTTCACCTTAGAACACCCCGAGTTAAGTAATGGACTGGCTAGTCTCTTAGGTGTATCGTTTTCCATGCGAAAACATTTGTGTTTCGTCCACTTATAAGTTCAGAACAAAATCGAGTACATACCAAGCCGAATGTCCAGACAAACCCCGTTCCCATCGTCCAAATGTTCTATATTGGCCTTAAACCGTCCCAGTTAAGCCTTGACGATCTTGAGGTGTTAGATTCCAAAACAAGTGAGTTTCGTCCATTTCCAAGTTCGGACCGAAAACCGAGTAAATGCCGACCGAACGGATGGACATAAATCTTGTTTTTACGGATGGAACGTTGTTTTTTCACCTTAGAACGCCCCGAGTTAAGTAATGGACTGGCTAGTCTCTTACGTGTATCGTTTTCCATGCGAAAACATTTTTGTTTCGTCCACTTATAAGTTCGGAACAAAATCGAGTACATACCAAGCCGAATGTCCGGACAAAACCCCGTTTCCAATGGTCCAAATGTTCTATATTGGCCTTAAACCGTCCCAGTTAAGCCTTGTCGATCTTGAGGTTTTAGATTCCAAAACAAGTGAGTTTCGTCCATTTCCAAGTTCGGACCGAAAACCGAGTAAATACCGACCGAACGGACGGACGTAAATCTCTTTTTTACGGACGGAATGTTGTTTTTGCACCTTAGAACGCCCCGAGTTAAGTAATGGAGTGGCTAGTAGGTGTATCGTTTTCCATGCGAAAACATGTGTGTTTCGTCCACTTATTAGTTCGGAACAAAATCGAGTACATACCAAGCCGAATGTCCGGACAAAACCCCGTTCCCATGGTCCAAATGTTCTATATTGGCCTTAAACC
Source organism: Aquilegia eximia (assembly GCA_023053565.1). Taxonomy (NCBI): domain Eukaryota; kingdom Viridiplantae; phylum Streptophyta; class Magnoliopsida; order Ranunculales; family Ranunculaceae; genus Aquilegia; species Aquilegia eximia. The sequence goes on along the minus strand of JALIGU010000012.1, from coordinate 339,802 downwards.
GTCCCAGTTAAGCCTTGTCGATCTTGAGGTTTTAGATTCCAAAACAAGTGAGTTTCGTCCATTTCCAAGTTCGGACCAAAAACCGAGTAAATACCGACCGAACGGACGGACATAAATCTCGTTTTTACGGACGAAACGTTGTTTTTTCACCTTAGAACGCCCCGAGTTAAGTAATGGACTGGCTAGTCTCTTAGGTGTATCGTTTTCCATGCGAAACCATTTTTGTTTCGTCCACTTATAAGTTCGGAACAAAATCGAGTACATACCAAGCCGAATGTCCGGACAAAACCCCGTTCCCATGGTCCAAATGTTCTATATTGGCCTTAAACCGTCCCAGTTAAGCCTTGTCGATCTTGAGGTTTTAGATTCCAAAACAAGTGAGTTTCGTCCATTTCCAAGTTCGGACCGAAAACCGAGTAAATGTCGACCGAACGGATGGACATAAATCTCATTTTTACGGATGGAACGTTGTTTTTTCACCTTAGAACACACCGAGTTAAGTAATGGACTGGCTAGTCTCTTAGGTGTATCGTTTTCCTTGCGAAAACATTTGTGTTTCTTCCACTTATAAGTTCAGAACAAAATCGAGTACATACCAAGCCGAATCTCCAGACAAACCCCGTTCCCATCGTCCAAATGTTCTATATTGGCCTTAAACCGTCCCAGTTAAGCCTTGTCGATCTTGAGGTGTTAGATTCCAAAACAAGTGAGTTTCGTCCATTTCCAAGTTCGGACCGAAAATCGAGTAAATGTCGACCGAACGGATGGACATAAATCTCGTTTTTACGGACGGAACGTTGTTTTTTCACCTTAGAACACCCCGAGTTAAGTAATGGACTGGCTAGTCTCTTAGGTGTATCGTTTTCCATGCGAAAACATTTGTGTTTCGTCCACTTATAAGTTCAGAACAAAATCGAGTACATACCAAGCCGAATGTCCAGACAAACCCCGTTCCCATCGTCCAAATGTTATATATTGGCCTTAAACCGTCCCAGTTAAGCCTTGACGATCTTGAGGTGTTAGATTCCAAAACAAGTGAGTTTCGTCCATTTCCAAGTTCGGACCGAAAACCGAGTAAATGCCGACCGAACGGATGGACATAAATCTTGTTTTTACGGATGGAACGTTGTTTTTTCACCTTAGAACGCCCCGAGTTAAGTAATGGACTGGCTAGTCTCTTAGGTGTATCGTTTTCCATGCGAAAACATTTTTGTTTCGTCCACTTATAAGTTCGGAACAAAATCGAGTACATACCAAGCCGAATGTCCGGACAAAACCCCGTTTCCAATGGTCCAAATGTTCTATATTGGCCTTAAACCGTCCCAGTTAAGCCTTGTCGATCTTGAGGTTTTAGATTCCAAAACAAGTGAGTTTCGTCCATTTCCAAGTTCGGACCGAAAACCGAGTAAATGTCGACCGAACGGATGGACATAAATCTCATTTTTACGGATGGAACGTTGTTTTTTCACCTTAGAACACCCCGAGTTAAGTAATGGACTGGCTAGTCTCTTAGGTGTATCGTTTTCCTTGCGAATACATTTGTGTTTCTTCCACTTATAAGTTCAGAACAAAATCGAGTACATACCAAGCCGAATCTCCAGACAAACCCCGTTCCCATCGTCCAAATGTTCTATATTGGCCTTAAACCGTCCCAGTTAAGCCTTGTCGATCTTGAGGTGTTAGATTCCAAAACAAGTGAGTTTCGTCCATTTCCAAGTTCGGACCGAAAATCGAGTAAATGTCGACCGAACGGATGGACATAAATCTCGTTTTTACGGACGGAACGTTGTTTTTTCACCTTAGAACACCCCGAGTTAAGTAATGGACTGGCTAGTCTCTTAGGTGTATCGTTTTCCATGCGAAAACATTTGTGTTTCGTCCACTTATAAGTTCAGAACAAAATCGAGTACATACCAAGCCGAATGTCCAGACAAACCCCGTTCCCATCGTCCAAATGTTCTATATTGGCCTTAAACCGTCCCAGTTAAGCCTTGACGATCTTGAGGTGTTAGATTCCAAAACAAGTGAGTTTCGTCCATTTCCAAGTTCGGACCGAAAACCGAGTAAATGCCGACCGAACGGATGGACATAAATCTTGTTTTTACGGATGGAACGTTGTTTTTTCACCTTAGAACGCCCCGAGTTAAGTAATGGACTGGCTAGTCTCTTAGGTGTATCGTTTTCCATGCGAAAACATTTTTGTTTCGTCCACTTATAAGTTCGGAACAAAATCGAGTACATACCAAGCCGAATGTCCGGACAAAACCCCGTTTCCAATGGTCCAAATGTTCTATATTGGCCTTAAACCGTCCCAGTTAAGTCTTGTCGATCTTGAGGTTTTAGATTCCAAAACAAGTGAGTTTCGTCCATTTCCAAGTTCGGACCGAAAACCGAGTAAATACCGACCGAACGGACGGACGTAAATCTCTTTTTTACGGACGGAACGTTGTTTTTGCACCTTAGAACGCCCCGAGTTAAGTAATGGAGTGGCTAGTAGGTGTATCGTTTTCCATGCGAAAACATGTGTGTTTCGTCCACTTATTAGTTCGGAACAAAATCGAGTACATACCAAGCCGAATGTCCGGACAAAACCCCGTTCCCATGGTCCAAATGTTCTATATTGGCCTTAAACCGTCCCAGTTAAGCCTTGTCGATCTTGAGGTTTTAGATTCCAAAACAAGTGAGTTTCGTCCATTTCCAAGTTCGGACCAAAAACCGAGTAAATACCGACCGAACGGACGGACATAAATCTCGTTTTTACGGACGAAACGTTGTTTTTTCACCTTAGAACGCCCCGAGTTAAGTAATGGACTGGCTAGTCTCTTAGGTGTATCGTTTTCCATGCGAAACCATTTTTGTTTCGTCCACTTATAAGTTCGGAACAAAATCGAGTACATACCAAGCCGAATGTCCGGACAAAACCCCGTTCCCATGGTCCAAATGTTCTATATTGGCCTTAAACCGTCCCAGTTAAGCCTTGTCGATCTTGAGGTTTTAGATTCCAAAACAAGTGAGTTTCGTCCATTTCCAAGTTCGGACCGAAAACCGAGTAAATGTCGACCGAACGGATGGACATAAATCTCATTTTTACGGATGGAACGTTGTTTTTTCACCTTAGAACACACCGAGTTAAGTAATGGACTGGCTAGTCTCTTAGGTGTATCGTTTTCCTTGCGAAAACATTTGTGTTTCTTCCACTTATAAGTTCAGAACAAAATCGAGTACATACCAAGCCGAATCTCCAGACAAACCCCGTTCCCATCGTCCAAATGTTCTATATTGCCTTAAACCGTCCCAGTTAAGCCTTGTCGATCTTGAGGTGTTAGATTCCAAAACAAGTGAGTTTCGTCCATTTCCAAGTTCGGACCGAAAATCGAGTAAATGTCGACCGAACGGATGGACATAAATCTCGTTTTTACGGACGGAACGTTGTTTTTTCACCTTAGAACACCCCGAGTTAAGTAATGGACTGGCTAGTCTCTTAGGTGTATCGTTTTCCATGCGAAAACATTTGTGTTTCGTCCACTTATAAGTTCAGAACAAAATCGAGTACATACCAAGCCGAATGTCCAGACAAACCCCGTTCCCATCGTCCAAATGTTCTATATTGGCCTTAAACCGTCCCAGTTAAGCCTTGACGATCTTGAGGTGTTAGATTCCAAAACAAGTGAGTTTCGTCCATTTCCAAGTTCGGACCGAAAACCGAGTAAATGCCGACCGAACGGATGGACATAAATCTTGTTTTTACGGATGGAACGTTGTTTTTTCACCTTAGAACGCCCCGAGTTAAGTAATGGACTGGCTAGTCTCTTAGGTGTATCGTTTTCCATGCGAAAACATTTTTGTTTCGTCCACTTATAAGTTCGGAACAAAATCGAGTACATACCAAGCCGAATGTCCGGACAAAACCCCGTTTCCAATGGTCCAAATGTTCTATATTGGCCTTAAACCGTCCCAGTTAAGCCTTGTCGATCTTGAGGTTTTAGATTCCAAAACAAGTGAGTTTCGTCCATTTCCAAGTTCGGACCGAAAACCGAGTAAATACCGACCGAACGGACGGACGTAAATCTCTTTTTTACGGACGGAATGTTGTTTTTGCACCTTAGAACGCCCCGAGTTAAGTAATGGAGTGGCTAGTAGGTGTATCGTTTTCCATGCGAAAACATGTGTGTTTCGTCCACTTATTAGTTCGGAACAAAATCGAGTACATACCAAGCCGAATGTCCGGACAAAACCCCGTTCCCATGGTCCAAATGTTCTATATTGGCCTTAAACCGTCCCAGTTAAGCCTTGTCGATCTTGAGGTTTTAGATTCCAAAACAAGTGAGTTTCGTCCATTTCCAAGTTCGGACCAAAAACCGAGTAAATACCGACCGAACGGACGGACATAAATCTCGTTTTTACGGACGAAACGTTGTTTTTTCACCTTAGAACGCCCCGAGTTAAGTAATGGACTGGCTAGTCTCTTAGGTGTATCGTTTTCCATGCGAAACCATTTTTGTTTCGTCCACTTATAAGTTCGGAACAAAATCGAGTACATACCAAGCCGAATGTCCGGACAAAACCCCGTTCCCATGGTCCAAATGTTCTATATTGGCCTTAAACCGTCCCAGTTAAGCCTTGTCGATCTTGAGGTTTTAGATTCCAAAACAAGTGAGTTTCGTCCATTTCCAAGTTCGGACCGAAAACCGAGTAAATGTCGACCGAACGGATGGACATAAATCTCATTTTTACGGATGGAACGTTGTTTTTTCACCTTAGAACACACCGAGTTAAGTAATGGACTGGCTAGTCTCTTAGGTGTATCGTTTTCCTTGCGAAAACATTTGTGTTTCTTCCACTTATAAGTTCAGAACAAAATCGAGTACATACCAAGCCGAATCTCCAGACAAACCCCGTTCCCATCGTCCAAATGTTCTATATTGGCCTTAAACCGTCCCAGTTAAGCCTTGTCGATCTTGAGGTGTTAGATTCCAAAACAAGTGAGTTTCGTCCATTTCCAAGTTCGGACCGAAAATCGAGTAAATGTCGACCGAACGGATGGACATAAATCTCGTTTTTACGGACGGAACGTTGTTTTTTCACCTTAGAACACCCCGAGTTAAGTAATGGACTGGCTAGTCTCTTAGGTGTATCGTTTTCCATGCGAAAACATTTGTGTTTCGTCCACTTATAAGTTCAGAACAAAATCGAGTACATACCAAGCCGAATGTCCAGACAAACCCCGTTCCCATCGTCCAAATGTTATATATTGGCCTTAAACCGTCCCAGTTAAGCCTTGACGATCTTGAGGTGTTAGATTCCAAAACAAGTGAGTTTCGTCCATTTCCAAGTTCGGACCGAAAACCGAGTAAATGCCGACCGAACGGATGGACATAAATCTTGTTTTTACGGATGGAACGTTGTTTTTTCACCTTAGAACGCCCCGAGTTAAGTAATGGACTGGCTAGTCTCTTAGGTGTATCGTTTTCCATGCGAAAACATTTTTGTTTCGTCCACTTATAAGTTCGGAACAAAATCGAGTACATACCAAGCCGAATGTCCGGACAAAACCCCGTTTCCAATGGTCCAAATGTTCTATATTGGCCTTAAACCGTCCCAGTTAAGCCTTGTCGATCTTGAGGTTTTAGATTCCAAAACAAGTGAGTTTCGTCCATTTCCAAGTTCGGACCGAAAACCGAGTAAATGTCGACCGAACGGATGGACATAAATCTCATTTTTACGGATGGAACGTTGTTTTTTCACCTTAGAACACCCCGAGTTAAGTAATGGACTGGCTAGTCTCTTAGGTGTATCGTTTTCCTTGCGAATACATTTGTGTTTCTTCCACTTATAAGTTCAGAACAAAATCGAGTACATACCAAGCCGAATCTCCAGACAAACCCCGTTCCCATCGTCCAAATGTTCTATATTGGCCTTAAACCGTCCCAGTTAAGCCTTGTCGATCTTGAGGTGTTAGATTCCAAAACAAGTGAGTTTCGTCCATTTCCAAGTTCGGACCGAAAATCGAGTAAATGTCGACCGAACGGATGGACATAAATCTCGTTTTTACGGACGGAACGTTGTTTTTTCACCTTAGAACACCCCGAGTTAAGTAATGGACTGGCTAGTCTCTTAGGTGTATCGTTTTCCATGCGAAAACATTTGTGTTTCGTCCACTTATAAGTTCAGAACAAAATCGAGTACATACCAAGCCGAATGTCCAGACAAACCCCGTTCCCATCGTCCAAATGTTCTATATTGGCCTTAAACCGTCCCAGTTAAGCCTTGACGATCTTGAGGTGTTAGATTCCAAAACAAGTGAGTTTCGTCCATTTCCAAGTTCGGACCGAAAACCGAGTAAATGCCGACCGAACGGATGGACATAAATCTTGTTTTTACGGATGGAACGTTGTTTTTTCACCTTAGAACGCCCCGAGTTAAGTAATGGACTGGCTAGTCTCTTAGGTGTATCGTTTTCCATGCGAAAACATTTTTGTTTCGTCCACTTATAAGTTCGGAACAAAATCGAGTACATACCAAGCCGAATGTCCGGACAAAACCCCGTTTCCAATGGTCCAAATGTTCTATATTGGCCTTAAACCGTCCCAGTTAAGCCTTGTCGATCTTGAGGTTTTAGATTCCAAAACAAGTGAGTTTCGTCCATTTCCAAGTTCGGACCGAAAACCGAGTAAATACCGACCGAACGGACGGACGTAAATCTCTTTTTTACGGACGGAACGTTGTTTTTGCACCTTAGAACGCCCCGAGTTAAGTAATGGAGTGGCTAGTAGGTGTATCGTTTTCCATGCGAAAACATGTGTGTTTCGTCCACTTATTAGTTCGGAACAAAATCGAGTACATACCAAGCCGAATGTCCGGACAAAACCCCGTTCCCATGGTCCAAATGTTCTATATTGGCCTTAAACCGTCCCAGTTAAGCCTTGTCGATCTTGAGGTTTTAGATTCCAAAACAAGTGAGTTTCGTCCATTTCCAAGTTCGGACCAAAAACCGAGTAAATACCGACCGAACGGACGGACATAAATCTCGTTTTTACGGACGAAACGTTGTTTTTTCACCTTAGAACGCCCCGAGTTAAGTAATGGACTGGCTAGTCTCTTAGGTGTATCGTTTTCCATGCGAAACCATTTTTGTTTCGTCCACTTATAAGTTCGGAACAAAATCGAGTACATACCAAGCCGAATGTCCGGACAAAACCCCGTTCCCATGGTCCAAATGTTCTATATTGGCCTTAAACCGTCCCAGTTAAGCCTTGTCGATCTTGAGGTTTTAGATTCCAAAACAAGTGAGTTTCGTCCATTTCCAAGTTCGGACCGAAAACCGAGTAAATGTCGACCGAACGGATGGACATAAATCTCATTTTTACGGATGGAACGTTGTTTTTTCACCTTAGAACACACCGAGTTAAGTAATGGACTGGCTAGTCTCTTAGGTGTATCGTTTTCCTTGCGAAAACATTTGTGTTTCTTCCACTTATAAGTTCAGAACAAAATCGAGTACATACCAAGCCGAATCTCCAGACAAACCCCGTTCCCATCGTCCAAATGTTCTATATTGCCTTAAACCGTCCCAGTTAAGCCTTGTCGATCTTGAGGTGTTAGATTCCAAAACAAGTGAGTTTCGTCCATTTCCAAGTTCGGACCGAAAATCGAGTAAATGTCGACCGAACGGATGGACATAAATCTCGTTTTTACGGACGGAACGTTGTTTTTTCACCTTAGAACACCCCGAGTTAAGTAATGGACTGGCTAGTCTCTTAGGTGTATCGTTTTCCATGCGAAAACATTTGTGTTTCGTCCACTTATAAGTTCAGAACAAAATCGAGTACATACCAAGCCGAATGTCCAGACAAACCCCGTTCCCATCGTCCAAATGTTCTATATTGGCCTTAAACCGTCCCAGTTAAGCCTTGACGATCTTGAGGTGTTAGATTCCAAAACAAGTGAGTTTCGTCCATTTCCAAGTTCGGACCGAAAACCGAGTAAATGCCGACCGAACGGATGGACATAAATCTTGTTTTTACGGATGGAACGTTGTTTTTTCACCTTAGAACGCCCCGAGTTAAGTAATGGACTGGCTAGTCTCTTAGGTGTATCGTTTTCCATGCGAAAACATTTTTGTTTCGTCCACTTATAAGTTCGGAACAAAATCGAGTACATACCAAGCCGAATGTCCGGACAAAACCCCGTTTCCAATGGTCCAAATGTTCTATATTGGCCTTAAACCGTCCCAGTTAAGCCTTGTCGATCTTGAGGTTTTAGATTCCAAAACAAGTGAGTTTCGTCCATTTCCAAGTTCGGACCGAAAACCGAGTAAATACCGACCGAACGGACGGACGTAAATCTCTTTTTTACGGATGGAACGTTGTTTTTTCACCTTAGAACGCCCCGAGTTAAGTAATGGACTGGCTAGTCTCTTAGGTGTATCGTTTTCCATGCGAAAACATGTGTGTTTCGTCCACTTATTAGTTCGGAACAAAATCGAGTACATACCAAGCCGAATGTCCGGACGAAACCCCGTTCCCATGGTCCAAATGTTCTATATTGGCCTTAAACCGTCCCAGTTAAGCCTTGTCGATCTTGAGGTGTTAGATTCCAAAACAAGTGAGTTTCGTCCATTTCCAAGTTCGGACCGAAAACCGAGTAAATACCGACCGAACGGACGGACGTAAATCTCTTTTTTACGGACGGAACGTTGTTTTTGCACCTTAGAACGCCCCGAGTTAAGTAATGGAGTGGCTAGTAGGTGTATCGTTTTCCATGCGAAAACATGTGTGTTTCGTCCACTTATTAGTTCGGAACAAAATCGAGTACATACCAAGCCGAATGTCCGGACAAAACCCCGTTCCCATGGTCCAAATGTTCTATATTGGCCTTAAACCGTCCCAGTTAAGCCTTGTCGATCTTGAGGTGTTAGATTCCAAAACAAGTGAGTTTCGTCCATTTCCAAGTTCGGACCGAAAACCGAGTAAATACCGACCGAACGGACGGACATAAATCTCGTTTTTACGGGCGAAACGTTGTTTTCTCACCTTAGAACGTCCCGAGTTAACTAATGGAGTGACTAGTCTCTTAGGTGTATCGTTTTCCATGCGAAAACATTTGTGTTTCGTCCACTTATAAGTTCGGAACAAAATCGAGTACATACCAAGCCGAATGTCCGGACAAAACCCCGTTCCCATGGTCCAAATGTTCTATATTGGCCTTAAACCGTCCCAGTTAAGCCTTGTCGATCTTGAGGTTTTAGATTCCAAAACAAGTGAGTTTCGTCCATTTCCAAGTTCGGACCGAAAACCGAGTAAATGCCGACCGAACGGATGGACATAAATCTTGTTTTTACGGATGGAACGTTGTTTTTTCACCTTAGAACGCCCCGAGTTAAGTAATGGACTGGCTAGTCTCTTAGGTGTATCGTTTTCCATGCGAAAACATTTTTGTTTCGTCCACTTATAAGTTCGGAACAAAATCGAGTACATACCAAGCCGAATGTCCGGACAAAACCCCGTTCCAATGGTCCAAATGTTCTATATTGGCCTTAAACCGTCCCAGTTAAGCATTGTCGATCTTGAGGTTTTAGATTCCAAAACAAGTGAGTTTCGTCCATTTCCAAGTTCGGACCGAAAACCAAGTAAATACCGACCGAACGGACGAACGTAAATCTCGTTTTTACGGACGGAACGTTGTTTTTGCACCTTAGAACGCCCCGAGTTAAGTAATGGAGTGGCTAGTATGTGTATCGTTTTCCATGCGAAAACATGTGTGTTTCGTCCACTTATTAGTTCGGAACAAAATCGAGTACATACCAAGCCGAATGTCCGGACAAAACCCCGTTCCCATGGTCCAAATGTTCTATATTGGCCTTAAACCGTCCCAGTTAAGCCTTGTCGATCTTGAGGTTTTAGATTCCAAAACAAGTGAGTTTCGTCCATTTCCAAGTTCGGACCGAAAACCGAGTAAATACCGACCGAACGGACAGACATAAATCTCGTTTTTACGGACGAAACGTTGTTTTCTCACCTTAGAACGCCCCGAGTTAACTAATGGAGTGACTAGTCTCTTAGGTGTATCGTTTTCCATGCGAAAACATTAGTGTTTCGTCCACTTATAAGTTCGGAACAAAATCGAGTAAATACCAAGCCAAATGTCTGGACGAAACCCCGTTCCCATAGTCCAAATGTTCTATATTGGCCTTAAAACGTCCCGGTTAAGCCTTGTCGATCTTGAAGTTTTAGATTCCAAAACAAGTGAGTTTTGTCCATTTCCAAGTTCGGACCGAAAACCGAGTAAATGCCGACCGAACGGATGGACATAAATCTCGTTTTTACGGATGGAACGTTGTTTTTTCACCTTAGAACGCCCCGAGTTATGTAATGGACTGGCTAGTCTCTTAGGTGTATCGTTTTCCATGCGAAACCATTTTCGTTTCGTCCACTTATAAGTTCGGAACAAAATCGAGTACATACCAAGCCGAATGTCCGGACAAAACCCCGTTCCCATGGTCCAAATGTTCTATATTGGCCTTAAACCGTCCCAGTTAAGCCTTGTCGATCTTGAGGTTTTAGATTCCAAAACAAGTGAGTTTTGTCCATTTCCAAGTTCGGACCGAAAACCGAGTAAATACCGACCGACCGGACGGACGTAAATCTTGTTTTTACGGACGGAACGTTGTTTTTGCCCCTTAGAACGCCCCGAGGTAAGTAATGGAGTGGCTAGTCTCTTAGGTGTATCGTTTTCCATGCGAAAACATGTGTGTTTCGTTCACTTATTAGTTCGGAACAAAATCGAGTACATACCAAGATGAATGTCCGGACAAAACCCTGTTCCCATGGTCCAAATGTTCTATATTGGCCTTAAACCGTCCCAGTTAAGCCTTGTCGATCTTGAGGTTTTAGATTCCAAAACAAGTGAGTTTCGTCCATTTCCAAGTTCGGACCGAAAACCGAGTAAATACCGACCGAACGAACGGACATAAATCTCGTTTTTACGGACGAAACGTTGTTTTTTCACCTTAGAATGCCCCGAGTTAAGTAATGGACTGGCTAGTCTCTTAGGTGTATCGTTTTCCATGCGAAACCATTTTTGTTTCGTCCACTTATAAGTTCGGAACAAAATCGAGTACATACCAAGCCGAATGTCCGGACAAAACCCCGTTCCCATGGTCCAAATGTTCTATATTGGCCTTAAACCGTCCCAGTTAAGCCTTGTCGATCTTGAGGTTTTAGATTCCAAAACAAGTGAGTTTCGTCCATTTCCAAGTTCGGACCGAAAACCGATTAAATGTCGACCGAACGGATGGACATAAATCTCATTTTTACGGATGGAACGTTGTTTTTTCACCTTAGAACACCCCGAGTTAAGTAATGGACTGGCTAGTCTCTTAGGTGTATCGTTTTCCATGCGAAAACATTTGTGTTTCTTCCACTTATAAGTTCAGAACAAAATCGAGTACATACCAAGCCGAATCTCCAGACAAACCCCGTTCCCATCGTCCAAATGTTCTATATTGGCCTTAAACCGTCCCAGTTAAGCCTTGACGATCTTGAGGTGTTAGATTCCAAAACAAGTGAGTTTCGTCCATTTCCAAGTTCGGACCGAAAACTGAGTAAATGCCGACCGAACGGATGGACATAAATCTTGTTTTTACGGATGGAACGTTGTTTTTTCACCTTAGAACGCCCCGAGTTAAGTAATGGACTGGCTAGTCTCTTAGGTGTATCGTTTTCCATGCGAAAACATTTTTGTTTCGTCCACTTATAAGTTCGGAACAAAATCGAGTACATACCAAGCCGAATGTCCGGACAAAACCCCGTTTCCAATGGTCCAAATGTTCTATATTGGCCTTAAACCGTCCCAGTTAAGCCTTGTCGATCTTGAGGTTTTAGATTCCAAAACAAGTGAGTTTCGTCCATATCCAAGTTCGGACCGAAAACCGAGTAAATACCGACCGAACGGACGGACGTAAATCTCTTTTTTACGGACGGAACGTTGTTTTTGCACCTTAGAACGCCCCGAGTTAAGTAATGGAGTGGCTAGTAGGTGTATCGTTTTCCATGCGAAAACATGTGTGTTTCGTCCACTTATTAGTTCGGAACAAAATCGAGTACATACCAAGCCGAATGTCCGGACAAAACCCCGTTCCCATGGTCCAAATGTTCTATATTGGCCTTAAACCGTCCCAGTTAAGCCTTGTCGATCTTGAGGTTTTAGATTCCAAAACAAGTGAGTTTCGTCCATTTCCAAGTTCGGACCGAAAACCGAGTAAATACCGACCGAACGGACGGACATAAATCTCGTTTTTACGGACGAAACGTTGTTTTTTCACCTTAGAACGCCCCGAGTTAAGTAATGGACTGGCTAGTCTCTTAGGTGTATCGTTTTCCATGCGAAACCATTTTTCTTTCGTCCACTTATTAGTTCAGAACAAAATCGAGTACATACTAAGCCGAATGTCCAGAAAAACCCCGTTCCCATCGTCCAAATGTTCTATATTGGCCTTAAACCGTCCCAGTTAAGCCTTGACGATCTTGAGGTGTTAGATTCCAAAACAAGTGAGTTTCATCCATTTCCAAGTTCGGACCGAAAACCGAGTAAATGTCGACCGAACGGATGGACATAAATCTCATTTTTACGGATGGAACGTTGTTTTTTCACCTTAGAACACCCCGAGTTAAGTAATGGACTGGCTAGTCTCTTAGGTGTATCGTTTTCCATGCGAAAACATTTGTGTTTCTTCCACTTATAAGTTCAGAACAAAATCGAGTACATACCAAGCCGAATCTCCAGACAAACCCCGTTCCCATCGTCCAAATGTTCTATATTGGCCTTAAACCGTCCCAGTTAAGCCTTGTCGATCTTGAGGTGTTAGATTCCAAAACAAGTGAGTTTCGTCCATTTCCAAGTTCGGACCGAAAATCGAGTAAATGTCGACCGAACGGATGGACATAAATCTCGTTTTTACGGACGGAACGTTGTTTTTTCACCTTAGAACACCCCGAGTTAAGTAATGGACTGGCTAGTCTCTTAGGTGTATCGTTTTCCATGCGAAAACATTTGTGTTTCGTCCACTTATAAGTTCAGAACAAAATCGAGTACATACCAAGCCGAATGTCCAGACAAACCCCGTTCCCATCGTCCAAATGTTCTATATTGGCCTTAAACCGTCCCAGTTAAGCCTTGACGATCTTGAGGTGTTAGATTCCAAAACAAGTGAGTTTCGTCCATTTCCAAGTTCGGACCGAAAACCGAGTAAATGCCGACCGAACGGATGGACATAAATCTTGTTTTTACGGATGGAACGTTGTTTTTTCACCTTAGAACGCCCCGAGTTAAGTAATGGACTGGCTAGTCTCTTAGGTGTATCGTTTTCCATGCGAAAACATTTTTGTTTCGTCCACTTATAAGTTCGGAACAAAATCGAGTACATACCAAGCCGAATGTCCGGACAAAACCCCGTTTCCAATGGTCCAAATGTTCTATATTGGCCTTAAACCGTCCCAGTTAAGCCTTGTCGATCTTGAGGTTTTAGATTCCAAAACAAGTGAGTTTCGTCCATTTCCAAGTTCGGACCGAAAACCGAGTAAATACCGACCGAACGGACGGACGTAAATCTCTTTTTTACGGATGGAACGTTGTTTTTTCACCTTAGAACGCCCCGAGTTAAGTAATGGACTGGCTAGTCTCTTAGGTGTATCGTTTTCCATGCGAAAACATGTGTGTTTCGTCCACTTATTAGTTCGGAACAAAATCGAGTACATACCTAGCCGAATGTCCGGACGAAACCCCGTTCCCATGGTCCAAATGTTCTATATTGGCCTTAAACCGTCCCAGTTAAGCCTTGTCGATCTTGAGGTGTTAGATTCCAAAACAAGTGAGTTTCGTCCATTTCCAAGTTCGGACCGAAAACCGAGTAAATGCCGACCAAACGGATGGACATAAATCTCGTTTTTACGGACGGAACGTTGTTTTTTCACCTTAGAACGCCCCGAGTTAAGTAATGGACTGGCTAGTCTCTTAGGTGTATCGTTTTCCATGCGACAACATGTGTGTTTCGTCCACTTATTAGTTCGGAACAAAATCGAGTACATACCAAGCCGAATGTCCGGACGAAACCCCGTTCCCATGGTCCAAATGTTCTATATTGGCCTTAAACCGTCCCAGTTAAGCCTTGTCGATCTTGAGGTGTTAGATTCCAAAACAAGTGAGTTTCGTCCATTTCCAAGTTCGGACCGAAAACCGAGTAAATACCGACCGAACGGACGGACATAAATCTCGTTTTTACGGGCGAAACGTTGTTTTCTCACCTTAGAACGTCCCGAGTTAACTAATGGAGTGACTAGTCTCTTAGGTGTATCGTTTTCCATGCGAAAACATTTGTGTTTCGTCCACTTATAAGTTCGGAACAAAATCGAGTACATACCAAGCCGAATGTCCGGACAAAACCCCGTTCCCATGGTCCAAATGTTCTATATTGGCCTTAAACCGTCCCAGTTAAGCCTTGTCGATCTTGAGGTTTTAGATTCGAAAACAAGTGAGTTTCGTCCATTTCCAAGTTCGGACCGAAAACCGAGTAAATGCCGACCGAACGGATGGACATAAATCTTGTTTTTACGGATGGAACGTTGTTTTTTCACCTTAGAACGCCCCGAGTTAAGTAATGGACTGGCTAGTCTCTTAGGTGTATCGTTTTCCATGCGAAAACATTTTTGTTTCGTCCACTTATAAGTTCGGAACAAAATCGAGTACATACCAAGCCGAATGTCCGGACAAAACCCCGTTCCAATGGTCCAAATGTTCTATATTGGCCTTAAACCGTCCCAGTTAAGCATTGTCGATCTTGAGGTTTTAGATTCCAAAACAAGTGAGTTTCGTCCATTTCCAAGTTCGGACCGAAAACCAAGTAAATACCGACCGAACGGACGAACGTAAATCTCGTTTTTACGGACGGAACGTTGTTTTTGCACCTTAGAACGCCCCGAGTTAAGTAATGGAGTGGCTAGTATGTGTATCGTTTTCCATGCGAAAACATGTGTGTTTCGTCCACTTATTAGTTCGGAACAAAATCGAGTACATACCAAGCCGAATGTCCGGACAAAACCCCGTTCCCATGGTCCAAATGTTCTATATTGGCCTTAAACCGTCCCAGTTAAGCCTTGTCGATCTTGAGGTTTTAGATTCCAAAACAAGTGAGTTTCGTCCATTTCCAAGTTCGGACCGAAAACCGAGTAAATACCGACCGAACGGACAGACATAAATCTCGTTTTTACGGACGAAACGTTGTTTTCTCACCTTAGAACGCCCCGAGTTAACTAATGGAGTGACTAGTCTCTTAGGTGTATCGTTTTCCATGCGAAAACATTAGTGTTTCGTCCACTTATAAGTTCGGAACAAAATCGAGTAAATACCAAGCCAAATGTCTGGACGAAACCCCGTTCCCATAGTCCAAATGTTCTATATTGGCCTTAAAACGTCCCGGTTAAGCCTTGTCGATCTTGAAGTTTTAGATTCCAAAACAAGTGAGTTTTGTCCATTTCCAAGTTCGGACCGAAAACCGAGTAAATGCCGACCGAACGGATGGACATAAATCTCGTTTTTACGGATGGAACGTTGTTTTTTCACCTTAGAACGCCCCGAGTTATGTAATGGACTGGCTAGTCTCTTAGGTGTATCGTTTTCCATGCGAAACCATTTTCGTTTCGTCCACTTATAAGTTCGGAACAAAATCGAGTACATACCAAGCCGAATGTCCGGACAAAACCCCGTTCCCATGGTCCAAATGTTCTATATTGGCCTTAAACCGTCCCAGTTAAGCCTTGTCGATCTTGAGGTTTTAGATTCCAAAACAAGTGAGTTTTGTCCATTTCCAAGTTCGGACCGAAAACCGAGTAAATACCGACCGACCGGACGGACGTAAATCTTGTTTTTACGGACGGAACGTTGTTTTTGCCCCTTAGAACGCCCCGAGCTAAGTAATGGAGTGGCTAGTCTCTTAGGTGTATCGTTTTCCATGCGAAAACATGTGTGTTTCGTTCACTTATTAGTTCGGAACAAAATCGAGTACATACCAAGATGAATGTCCGGACAAAACCCTGTTCCCATGGTCCAAATGTTCTATATTGGCCTTAAACCGTCCCAGTTAAGCCTTGTCGATCTTGAGGTTTTAGATTCCAAAACAAGTGAGTTTCGTCCATTTCCAAGTTCGGACCGAAAACCGAGTAAATGCCGACCGAACGGATAGACATAAATCTCGTTTTTACGGACGGAACGTTGTTTTTTCACCTTTGAACGCCCTGAGTTAAGTAATGGACTGGCTAGTCTCGTAGGTGTATCGTTTTCCATGCGAAAACATTTGTGTTTCGTCCACTTATAAGTTCGGAAAAAAATCGAGTACATACCAAGCCGAATGTCCGGACAAAACCCCGTTCCCATGGTCCAAATGTTCTATATTGGCCTTAAACCGTCCCAGTTAGGCCTTGTCGATCTTGAGGTTTTAGATTCCAAAACAAGTGAGTTTCGTCCATTTCCAAGTTCGGACCGAAAACCGAGTAAATACCGACCGAACGGACGGACATAAATCTCGTTTTTACGGACGGAACGTTGTTTTTTCACCTTAGAACACCCCGAGTTAAGTAATGGACTGGCTAGTCTCTTAGGTGTATCGTTTTCCATGCGAAAACATGGGTGTTTCGTCCACTTATTAGTTCGGAACAAAATCGAGTACATACCAAGCCGAATGTCCGGACAAAACCCCGTTCCCAGGGTCCAAATGTTCTATATTGGCCTTAAACCGTCCCAGTTAAGCCTTGTCGATCTTGAGGTTTTAGATTCCAAAACAAGTGAGTTTCGTCCATTTCCAAGTTCGGACCAAAAACCGAGTAAATGCCGACCGAACGGATGGACATAAATCTCGTTTTAACGGATGGAACGTTGTTTTTTCACCTAAGAACGCCCCGAGTTAAGTAATGGACTGGCTAGTCTCTTAGGTGTATCGTTTTCCATGCGAAAACATTTTTGTTTCGTCCACTTATAAGTTCGGAACAAAATCGAGTACATACCAAGCCGAATGTCCGGACAAAACCCCGTTCCAATGGTCCAAATGTTCTATGTTGGCCTTAAACCGTCCCAGTTAAGCCTTGTCGATCTTGAGGTTTTAGATTCCAAAACAAGTGAGTTTCGTCCATTTCCAAGTTCGGACCAAAAACCGAGTAAATACCGACCGACCGGACGTACGTAAATCTCGTTTTTACGGACGGAACGTTGTTTTTGCACCTTAGAACGCCCCGAGTTAAGTAATGGAGTGGCTAGTCTCTTAGGTGTATCGTTTTCCATGCGAAAACATCTGTGTTTCGTCCACTTATTAGTTCGGAACAAAATCGAGTACATACCTAGCCGAATGTCTGGACAAAACCCCGTTCCCATGGTCCAAATGTTCTATATTGGCCTTAAACCGTCCCAGTTAAGCCTTGTCGATCTTGAGGTGTTAGATTCCAAAACAAGTGAGTTTCGTCCATTTCCAAGTTCGGACCGAAAACCGAGTAAATGCCGACCGAACGGATGGACATAAATCTCGTTTTTATGGACGGAAAGTTGTTTTTTCACCTTAGAACACCCCGAGTTAAGTAATGGACTGGCTAGTCTCGTAGGTGTATCGTTTTCCATGCGAAAACATTTGTGTTTCGTCCACTTATAAGTTCGGAACAAAATCGAGTACATACCAAGCCGAATGTCCGGACAAAACCCCGTTCTCATGGTCCAAATGTTCTATATTGGCCTTAAACCGTCCCAGTTAGGCCTTGTCGATCTTGAGGTTTTAGATTCCAAAACAAGTGAGTTTCGTCCATTTCCAAGTTCGGACCGAAAACCGAGTAAATACCGACCGAACGGACGGACATAAATCTCGTTTTTACGGACGGAACGTTGTTTTTTCACCTTAGAACACCCCGAGTTAAGTAATGGACTGGCTAGTCTCTTAGGTGTATCGTTTTCCATGCGAAAACATTTGTGTTTCGTCCACTTATAAGTTCAGAACAAAATCGAGTACATACCAAGCCGAATGTCCAGACAAACCCCGTTCCCATCGTCCAAATGTTCTATATTGGCCTTAAACCGTCCCAGTTAAGCCTTGACGATCTTGAGGTGTTAGATTCCAAAACAAGTGAGTTTCGACCATTTCCAAATTTGGACCGAAAACCGAGTAAATGCCGACCGAACGGATGGACATAAATCTCGTTTTTACGGATGGAATGTTGTTTTTTCACCTTAGAACGCCCCGAGTTAAGTAATGGACTGGCTAGTCTCTTAGGTGTATCGTTTTCCATGCGAAAACATTTTTGTTTAGTCCACTTATAAGTTCGGAACAAAATCGAGTACATACCAAGCTGAATGTCCGGACAAAACCCCGTTCCCATGGTCCAAATGTTCTATATTGGCCTTAAACCGTCCCAGTTAAGCCTTGTCGATCTTGAGGTTTTAGATTCCAAAACAAGTGAGTTTCGTCCATTTCCAAGTTCGGACCGAAAACCGAGTAAATACCGACCGAACGGACGGACATAAATCTCGTTTTTATGGACGGAACGTTGTTTTTTCACCTTAGAACGCCCCGAGTTAAGTAATGGAGTATCTAGTCTCTTAGGTGTATCGTTTTCCATGCGAAAACATGTGTGTTTCGTCCACTTATAAGTTCGGAACAAAATCGAGTACATACCAAGCCGAATGTCCGGACAAAACCCCGTTCCCATGGTCCAAATGTTCTATATTGTCCTTAAACCGTCCCAGTTAAGCCTTGTCGATCTTGAGGTTTTAGATTCCAAAACAAGTGAGTTTCGTCCATTTCCAAATTCGGACCGAAAACCGAGTAAATACCGACCGAACGGACGGACATAAATCTCGTTTTTACGGACGAAACGTTGTTTTCTAACCATAGAACGCCCCGAGTTAAGTAATGGAGTGGCAAGTCTCTTAGGTGTATCGTTTTCCATGCGAAAACATTTTTGTTTCGTCCACTTATAAGTTCAGAACAAAATCGAGTACATACCAAGCCGAATGTCCGGACAAAACCCCGTTCCCATGGTCCAAATGTTCTATATTGGTCTTAAACCGTCCCAGTTAAGCCTTGTCGATCTTGAGGTGTTAGATTCCAAAACAAGTGAGTTTCGTCCATTTCCAAGTTCGGACCAAAAACCGAGTAAATGCCGACCGAACGGATGGACATAAATCTCGTTTTTACGGACGGAAAGTTGTTTTTTCACCTTAGAACACCCCGAGTTAAGTAATGGACTGGCTAGTCTCGTAGGTGTATCGTTTTCCATGCGAAAAAATTTGTGTTTCGTCCACTTATAAGTTCAGAACAAAATCGAGTACATACCAAGCCGAATGTCCAGACAAACCCCGTTCCCATCGTCCAAATGTTCTATATTGGCCTTAAACCGTCCCAGTTAAGCCTTGACGATCTTGAGGTTTTAGATTCCAAAACAAGTGAGTTTCGTCCATTTCCAAATTCGGACCGAAAACCGAGTAAATACCGACCGAACGGACGGAGATAAATCTCGTTTTTATGGACGGAACGTTGTTTTTTCACCTTAGAACGCCCCGAGTTAAGTAATGGAGTGGCTAGTCTCTTAGGTGTATCGTTTTCCATGCGAAAACATGTGTGTTTCGTCCACTTATTAGTTCGGAACAAAATCGAGTACATACCAAGCCGAATGTCCGGACAAAACCCCGTTCCCATGGTCCAAATGTTCTATATTGGCCTTAAACCGTCCCAGTTAAGCCTTGTCGATCTTGAGCTTTTAGATTCCAAAACAAGTGAGTTTCGTCCATTTCCAAGTTCGGACCGAAAACCGAATAAATGCCGACCGAACGGATAGACATAAATCTCGTTTTTACGGACGGAACGTTGTTTTTTCACCTTTGAACGCCCGAGTTAAGTAATGGACTGGCTAGTCTCGTAGGTGTATCGTTTTCCATGCGAAAACATTTGTGTTTCGTCCACTTATAAGTTCGGAACAAAATCGAGTACATACCAAGCCGAATGTCCGGACAAAACCCCGTTCCCATGGTCCAAATGTTCTATATTGGCCTTAAACCGTCCCAGTTAGGCCTTGTCGATCTTGAGGTTTTAGATTCCAAAACAAGTGAGTTTCGTCCATTTCCAAGTTCGGACCGAAAACCGAGTAAATACCGACCGAACGGACGGACATAAATCTCGTTTTTACGGACGGAACGTTGTTTTTTCACCTTAGAACACCCCGAGTTAAGTAATGGACTGGCTAGTCTCTTAGGTGTATCGTTTTCCATGCGAAAACATTTGTGTTTCGTCCACTTATAAGTTCAGAACAAAATCGAGTACATACCAAGCCGAATGTCCAGACAAACCCCGTTCCCATCGTCCAAATGTTCTATATTGGCCTTAAACCGTCCCAGTTAAGCCTTGACGATCTTGAGGTGTTAGATTCCAAAACAAGTGAGTTTCGACCATTTCCAAATTTGGAACGAAAACCGAGTAAATGCCGACCGAACGGATGGACATAAATCTCGTTTTTACGGATGGAATGTTGTTTTTTCACCTTAGAACGCCCCGAGTTAAGTAATGGACTGGCTAGTCTCTTAGGTGTATCGTTTTCCATGCGAAAACATTTTTGTTTAGTCCACTTATAAGTTCGGAACAAAATCGAGTACATACCAAGCTGAATGTCCGGACAAAACCCCGTTCCCATGGTCCAAATGTTCTATATTGGCCTTAAACCGTCCCAGTTAAGCCTTGTCGATCTTGAGGTTTTAGATTCCAAAACAAGTGAGTTTCGTCCATTTCCAAGTTCGGACCAAAAACCGAGTAAATGCCGACCGAACGGATGGACATAAATCTCGTTTTTACGGACGGAAAGTTGTTTTTTCACCTTAGAACACCCCGAGTTAAGTAATGGACTGGCTAGTCTCGTAGGTGTATCGTTTTCCATGCGAAAAAATTTGTGTTTCGTCCACTTATAAGTTCAGAACAAAATCGAGTACATACCAAGCCGAATGTCCAGACAAACCCCGTTCCCATCGTCCAAATGTTCTATATTGGCCTTAAACCGTCCCAGTTAAGCCTTGACGATCTTGAGGTTTTAGATTCCAAAACAAGTGAGTTTCGTCCATTTCCAAATTCGGACCGAAAACCGAGTAAATACCGACCGAACGGACGGAGATAAATCTCGTTTTTATGGACGGAACGTTGTTTTTTCACCTTAGAACGCCCCGAGTTAAGTAATGGAGTGGCTAGTCTCTTAGGTGTATCGTTTTCCATGCGAAAACATGTGTGTTTCGTCCACTTATTAGTTCGGAACAAAATCGAGTACATACCAAGCCGAATGTCCGGACAAAACCCCGTTCCCATGGTCCAAATGTTCTATATTGGCCTTAAACCGTCCCAGTTAAGCCTTGTCGATCTTGAGCTTTTAGATTCCAAAACAAGTGAGTTTCGTCCATTTCCAAGTTCGGACCGAAAACCGAATAAATGCCGACCGAACGGATAGACATAAATCTCGTTTTTACGGACGGAACGTTGTTTTTTCACCTTTGAACGCCCGAGTTAAGTAATGGACTGGCTAGTCTCGTAGGTGTATCGTTTTCCATGCGAAAACATTTGTGTTTCGTCCACTTATAAGTTCGGAACAAAATCGAGTACATACCAAGCCGAATGTCCGGACAAAACCCCGTTCCCATGGTCCAAATGTTCTATATTGGCCTTAAACCGTCCCAGTTAGGCCTTGTCGATCTTGAGGTTTTAGATTCCAAAACAAGTGAGTTTCGTCCATTTCCAAGTTCGGACCGAAAACCGAGTAAATACCGACCGAACGGACGGACATAAATCTCGTTTTTACGGACGGAACGTTGTTTTTTCACCTTAGAACACCCCGAGTTAAGTAATGGACTGGCTAGTCTCTTAGGTGTATCGTTTTCCATGCGAAAACATTTGTGTTTCGTCCACTTATAAGTTCAGAACAAAATCGAGTACATACCAAGCCGAATGTCCAGACAAACCCCGTTCCCATCGTCCAAATGTTCTATATTGGCCTTAAACCGTCCCAGTTAAGCCTTGACGATCTTGAGGTGTTAGATTCCAAAACAAGTGAGTTTCGACCATTTCCAAATTTGGAACGAAAACCGAGTAAATGCCGACCGAACGGATGGACATAAATCTCGTTTTTACGGATGGAATGTTGTTTTTTCACCTTAGAACGCCCCGAGTTAAGTAAT
Organism: Aquilegia eximia; assembly: GCA_023053565.1. Lineage (NCBI taxonomy): Eukaryota > Viridiplantae > Streptophyta > Magnoliopsida > Ranunculales > Ranunculaceae > Aquilegia > Aquilegia eximia. The sequence goes on along the minus strand of JALIGU010000012.1, from coordinate 317,569 downwards.
GGACTGGCTAGTCTCTTAGGTGTATCGTTTTCCATGCGAAAACATTTTTGTTTAGTCCACTTATAAGTTCGGAACAAAATCGAGTACATACCAAGCTGAATGTCCGGACAAAACCCCGTTCCCATGGTCCAAATGTTCTATATTGGCCTTAAACCGTCCCAGTTAAGCCTTGTCGATCTTGAGGTTTTAGATTCCAAAACAAGTGAGTTTCGTCCATTTCCAAGTTCGGACCGAAAACCGAGTAAATACCGACCGAACGGACGGACATAAATCTCGTTTTTATGGACGGAACGTTGTTTTTTCACCTTAGAACGCCCCGAGTTAAGTAATGGAGTATCTAGTCTCTTAGGTGTATCGTTTTCCATGCGAAAACATGTGTGTTTCGTCCACTTATAAGTTCGGAACAAAATCGAGTACATACCAAGCCGAATGTCCGGACAAAACCCCGTTCCCATGGTCCAAATGTTCTATATTGTCCTTAAACCGACCCAGTTAAGCCTTGTCGATCTTGAGGTTTTAGATTCCAAAACAAGTGAGTTTCGTCCATTTCCAAGTTCGGACCAAAAACCGAGTAAATACCGACCGACCGGACGGACGTAAATCTCGTTTTTACGGACGGAACGTTGTTTTTGCACCTTAGAACGCCCCGAGTTAAGTAATGGAGTGGCTAGTCTCTTAGGTGTATCATTTTCCATGCGAAAACATGTGTGTTTCGTCCACTTATTAGTTCGGAACAAAATCGAGTACATACCAAGCCGAATGTCCGGACAAAACCCCGTTCCCATGGTCCAAATGTTCTATATTGGCCTTAAACCGTCCCAGTTAAGCCTTGTCGATCTTGAGGTGTTAGATTCCAAAACAAGTGAGTTTCGTCTATTTCCAAGTTCGGACCGAAAACCGAGTAAATGCCGACCGAACGGATGGACATAAATCTCGTTTTTACGGACGGAAAGTTGTTTTTTCACCTTAGAACACCCCGAGTTAAGTAATGGACTGGCTAGTCTCTTAGGTGTATCGTTTTCCATTCGAAAAAATTTGTGTTTCGTCCACTTATAAGTTCAGAACAAAATCGAGTACATACCAAGCCGAATGTCCAGACAAACCCCGTTCCCATCGTCCAAATGTTATATATTGGCCTTAAACCGTCCCAGTTAAGCCTTGACGATCTTGAGGTTTTAGATTCCAAAACAAGTGAGTTTCGTCCATTTCCAAATTCGGACCGAAAACCGAGTAAATACCGACCGAACGGACGGACATAAATCTCGTTTTTATGGACGGAACGTTGTTTTTTCACCTTAGAACGCCCCGAGTTAAGTAATGGAGTGGCAAGTCTCTTAGGTGTATCGTTTTCCATGCGAAAACATGTGTGTTTCGTCGACTTATTAGTTTGGAACAAAATCGAGTACATACCAAGCCGAATGTCCGGACAAAACCCCGTTCCCATGGTCCAAATGTTCTATATTGGCCTTAAACCGTCCCAGTTAAGCCTTGTCGATCTTGAGGTTTTAGATTCCAAAACAAGTGAGTTTCATCCATTTCCAAGTTCGGACCGAAAACCGAGTAAATACCGACCGAACGGACGGACGTAAATCTCGTTTTTACGGACGGAACGTTGTTTTTGCACCTTAGAATGCCCCGAGTTAAGTAATGGAGTGGCTAGTAGGTGTATCGTTTTCCATGCGAAAACATGTGTGTTTCATCAACTTATTATTTCGGAACAAAATCGAGTACATACCAAGCCGAATGTCCGGACAAAACCCCGTTCCCATGGTCCAAATGTTCTATATTGGCCTTAAACCGTCCCAGTTAAGCCTTGTGGATCTTGAGGTTTTAGATTCCAAAGCAAGTGAGTTTCGTCCATTTCCAAGTTTGGACCGAAAACCGTGTAAATACCGACCGAACGGACGGACATAAATCTCATTTTTACGGACGAAACGTTGTTTTCTCACCTTAGAACGCCCCGAGTTAAGTAATGGAGTGGCAAGTCTCTTAGGTGTATCGTTTTCCATGCGAAAACATTTTTGTTTCTTCCACTTATAAGTTCGGAACAAAATCGAGTACATACCAAGCCGAATGTCCGGACAAAACCCCGTTCCCATGGTCCAAATGTTCTATATTGACCTTAAACCGTCCCAGTTAAGGCTTGTCGATCTTGAGGTTTTAGATTCCAAAACAAGTGAGTTTCGTCCATTTCCAAGTTCGGACCGAAAACCGAGTAAATGCCGACCGAACGGATGGACATAAATCTCGTTTTAACGGATGGAACGTTGTTTTTTCACCTAAGAACGCCCCGAGTTAAGTAATGGACTGGCTAGTCTCTTAGGTGTATCGTTTTCCATGCGAAAACATTTTTGTTTCGTCCACTTATAAGTTCGGAACAAAATCGAGTACATACCAAGCCGAATGTCCGGACAAAACCCCGTTCCCATGGTCCAAATGTTCTATATTGGCCTTAAACCGTCCCAGTTAAGCCTTGTCGATCTTGAGGTTTTAGATTCCAAAACAAGTGAGTTTCGTCCATTTCCAAGTTCGGACCAAAAACCGAGTAAATACCGACCGACCGGACGGACGTAAATCTCGTTTTTACGGACGGAACGTTGTTTTTGCACCTTAGAACGCCCCGAGTTAAGTAATGGAGTGGCTAGTCTCTTAGGTGTATCGTTTTCCATGCGAAAACATCTGTGTTTCGTCCACTTATTAGTTCGGAACAAAATCGAGTACATACCTAGCCGAATGTCTGGACAAAACCCCGTTCCCATGGTCCAAATGTTCTATATTGGCCTTAAACCGTCCCAGTTAAGCCTTGTCGATCTTGAGGTGTTAGATTCCAAAACAAGTGAGTTTCGTCCATTTCCAAGTTTGGACCGAAAACCGAGTAAATGCCGACCGAACGGATGGACATAAATCTCGTTTTTACGGACGGAAAGTTGTTTTTTCACCTTAGAACACCCCGAGTTAAGTAATGGACTGGCTAGTCTCTTAGGTGTATCGTTTTCCATGCGAAAACATTTGTGTTTCGTCCACTTATAAGTTCAGAACAAAATCGAGTACATACCAAGCCGAATGTCCAGACAAACCCCGTTCCCATCGTCCAAATGTTCTATATTGGCCTTAAACCGTCCCAGTTAAGCCTTGACGATCTTGAGGTGTTAGATTCCAAAACAAGTGAGTTTCGACCATTTCCAAATTTGGACCGAAAACCGAGTAAATGCCGACCGAACGGATGGACATAAATCTCGTTTTTACGGATGGAATGTTGTTTTTTCACCTTAGAACGCCCCGAGTTAAGTAATGGACTGGCTAGTCTCTTAGGTGTATCGTTTTCCATGCGAAAACATTTTTGTTTAGTCCACTTATAAGTTCGGAACAAAATCGAGTACATACCAAGCTGAATGTCCGGACAAAACCCCGTTCCCATGGTCCAAATGTTCTATATTGGCCTTAAACCGTCCCAGTTAAGCCTTGTCGATCTTGAGGTTTTAGATTCCAAAACAAGTGAGTTTCATCCATTTCCAAGTTCGGACCGAAAACCGAGTAAATACCGACCGAACGAACGGACATAAATCTCGTTTTTATGGACGGAACGTTGTTTTTTCACCTTAGAACGCCCCGAGTTAAGTAATGGAGTATCTAGTCTCTTAGGTGTATCGTTTTCCATGCGAAAACATGTGTGTTTCGTCGACTTATTAGTTTGGAACAAAATCGAGTACATACCAAGCCGAATGTCCGGACAAAACCCCGTTCCCATGGTCCAAATGTTCTATATTGGCCTTAAACCGTCCCAGTTAAGCCTTGTCGATCTTGAGGTTTTAGATTCCAAAACAAGTGAGTTTCATCCATTTCCAAGTTCGGACCGAAAACCGAGTAAATACCGACCGAACGGACGGACGTAAATCTCGTTTTTACGGACGGAACGTTGTTTTTGCACCTTAGAATGCCCCGAGTTAAGTAATGGAGTGGCTAGTAGGTGTATCGTTTTCCATGCGAAAACATGTGTGTTTCATCAACTTATTATTTCGGAACAAAATCGAGTACATACCAAGCCGAATGTCCGGACAAAACCCCGTTCCCATGGTCCAAATGTTCTATATTGGCCTTAAACCGTCCCAGTTAAGCCTTGTGGATCTTGAGGTTTTAGATTCCAAAGCAAGTGAGTTTCGTCCATTTCCAAGTTTGGACCGAAAACCGTGTAAATACCGACCGAACGGACGGACATAAATCTCATTTTTACGGACGAAACGTTGTTTTCTCACCTTAGAACGCCCCGAGTTAAGTAATGGAGTGGCAAGTCTCTTAGGTGTATCGTTTTCCATGCGAAAACATTTTTGTTTCTTCCACTTATAAGTTCGGAACAAAATCGAGTACATACCAAGCCGAATGTCCGGACAAAACCCCGTTCCCATGGTCCAAATGTTCTATATTGACCTTAAACCGTCCCAGTTAAGGCTTGTCGATCTTGAGGTTTTAGATTCCAAAACAAGTGAGTTTCGTCCATTTCCAAGTTCGGACCGAAAACCGAGTAAATGCCGACCGAACGGATGGACATAAATCTCGTTTTAACGGATGGAACGTTGTTTTTTCACCTAAGAACGCCCCGAGTTAAGTAATGGACTGGCTAGTCTCTTAGGTGTATCGTTTTCCATGCGAAAACATTTTTGTTTCGTCCACTTATAAGTTCGGAACAAAATCGAGTACATACCAAGCCGAATGTCCGGACAAAACCCCGTTCCCATGGTCCAAATGTTCTATATTGGCCTTAAACCGTCCCAGTTAAGCCTTGTCGATCTTGAGGTTTTAGATTCCAAAACAAGTGAGTTTCGTCCATTTCCAAGTTCGGACCAAAAACCGAGTAAATACCGACCGACCGGACGGACGTAAATCTCGTTTTTACGGACGGAACGTTGTTTTTGCACCTTAGAACGCCCCGAGTTAAGTAATGGAGTGGCTAGTCTCTTAGGTGTATCGTTTTCCATGCGAAAACATCTGTGTTTCGTCCACTTATTAGTTCGGAACAAAATCGAGTACATACCTAGCCGAATGTCTGGACAAAACCCCGTTCCCATGGTCCAAATGTTCTATATTGGCCTTAAACCGTCCCAGTTAAGCCTTGTCGATCTTGAGGTGTTAGATTCCAAAACAAGTGAGTTTCGTCCATTTCCAAGTTCGGACCGAAAACCGAGTAAATGCCGACCGAACGGATGGACATAAATCTCGTTTTTACGGACGGAAAGTTGTTTTTTCACCTTAGAACACCCCGAGTTAAGTAATGGACTGGCTAGTCTCTTAGGTGTATCGTTTTCCATGCGAAAACATTTGTGTTTCGTCCACTTATAAGTTCAGAACAAAATCGAGTACATACCAAGCCGAATGTCCAGACAAACCCCGTTCCCATCGTCCAAATGTTCTATATTGGCCTTAAACCGTCCCAGTTAAGCCTTGACGATCTTGAGGTGTTAGATTCCAAAACAAGTGAGTTTCGACCATTTCCAAATTTGGACCGAAAACCGAGTAAATGCCGACCGAACGGATGGACATAAATCTCGTTTTTACGGATGGAATGTTGTTTTTTCACCTTAGAACGCCCCGAGTTAAGTAATGGACTGGCTAGTCTCTTAGGTGTATCGTTTTCCATGCGAAAACATTTTTGTTTAGTCCACTTATAAGTTCGGAACAAAATCGAGTACATACCAAGCTGAATGTCCGGATAAAACCCCGTTCCCATGGTCCAAATGTTCTATATTGGCCTTAAACCGTCCCAGTTAAGCCTTGTCGATCTTGAGGTTTTAGATTCCAAAACAAGTGAGTTTCGTCCATTTCCAAGTTCGGACCGAAAACCGAGTAAATACCGACCGAACGGACGGACATAAATCTCGTTTTTATGGACGGAACGTTGTTTTTTCACCTTAGAACGCCCCGAGTTAAGTAATGGAGTATCTAGTCTCTTAGGTGTATCGTTTTCCATGCGAAAACATGTGTGTTTCGTCCACTTATAAGTTCGGAACAAAATCGAGTACATACCAAGCCGAATGTCCGGACAAAACCCCGTTCCCATGGTCCAAATGTTCTATATTGTCCTTAAACCGTCCCAGTTAAGCCTTGTCGATCTTGAGGTTTTAGATTCCAAAACAAGTGAGTTTCGTCCATTTCCAAGTTCGGACCGAAAACCGAGTAAATACCGACCGAACGGACGGACGTAAATCTCGTTTTTACGGACGGAACGTTGTTTTTGCACCTTAGAATGCCCCGAGTTAAGTAATGGAGTGGCTAGTAGGTGTATCGTTTTCCATGCGAAAACATGTGTGTTTCGTCCACTTATTATTTCGGAACAAAATCGAGTACATACCAAGCCGAATGTCCGGACAAAACCCCGTTCCCATGGTCCAAATGTTCTATATTGGCCTTCTACCGTCCCAGTTAAGCCTTGTCGATCTTGAGGTTTTAGATTCCAAAACAAGTGAGTTTCGTCCATTTCCAAGTTCGGACCAAAAACCGAGTAAATACCGACCGACCGGACGGACGTAAATCTCGTTTTTACGGACGGAACGTTGTTTTTGCACCTTAGAACGCCCCGAGTTAAGTAATGGAGTGGCTAGTCTCTTAGGTGTATCATTTTCCATGCGAAAACATGTGTGTTTCGTCCACTTATTAGTTCGGAACAAAATCGAGTACATACCAAGCCGAATGTCCGGACAAAACCCCGTTCCCATGGTCCAAATGTTCTATATTGGCCTTAAACCGTCCCAGTTAAGCCTTGTCGATCTTGAGGTGTTAGATTCCAAAACAAGTGAGTTTCGTCTATTTCCAAGTTCGGACCGAAAACCGAGTAAATGCCGATCGAACGGATGGACATAAATCTCGTTTTTACGGACGGAAAGTTGTTTTTTCACCTTAGAACACCCCGAGTTAAGTAATGGACTGGCTAGTCTCTTAGGTGTATCGTTTTCCATTCGAAAAAATTTGTGTTTCGTCCACTTATAAGTTCAGAACAAAATCGAGTACATACCAAGCCGAATGTCCAGACAAACCCCGTTCCCATCGTCCAAATGTTATATATTGGCCTTAAACCGTCCCAGTTAAGCCTTGACGATCTTGAGGTTTTAGATTCCAAAACAAGTGAGTTTCGTCCATTTCCAAATTCGGACCGAAAACCGAGTAAATACCGACCGAACGGACGGACATAAATCTCGTTTTTATGGACGGAACGTTGTTTTTTCACCTTAGAACGCCCCGAGTTAAGTAATGGAGTGGCAAGTCTCTTAGGTGTATCGTTTTCCATGCGAAAACATGTGTGTTTCGTCGACTTATTAGTTTGGAACAAAATCGAGTACATACCAAGCCGAATGTCCGGACAAAACCCCGTTCCCATGGTCCAAATGTTCTATATTGTCCTTAAACCGTCCCAGTTAAGCCTTGTCGATCTTGAGGTTTTAGATTCCAAAACAAGTGAGTTTCGTCCATTTCCAAGTTCGGACCGAAAACCGAGTAAATACCGACCGAACGGACGGACGTAAATCTCGTTTTTACGGACGGAACGTTGTTTTTGCACCTTAGAATGCCCCGAGTTAAGTAATGGAGTGGCTAGTAGGTGTATCGTTTTCCATGCGAAAACATGTGTGTTTCGTCCACTTATTATTTCGGAACAAAATCGAGTACATACCAAGCCGAATGTCCGGACAAAACCCCGTTCCCATGGTCCAAATGTTCTATATTGGCCTTCTACCGTCCCAGTTAAGCCTTGTCGATCTTGAGGTTTTAGATTCCAAAACAAGTGAGTTTCGTCCATTTCCAAGTTCGGACCAAAAACCGAGTAAATACCGACCGACCGGACGGACGTAAATCTCGTTTTTACGGACGGAACGTTGTTTTTGCACCTTAGAACGCCCCGAGTTAAGTAATGGAGTGGCTAGTCTCTTAGGTGTATCATTTTCCATGCGAAAACATGTGTGTTTCGTCCACTTATTAGTTCGGAACAAAATCGAGTACATACCAAGCCGAATGTCCGGACAAAACCCCGTTCCCATGGTCCAATTGTTCTATATTGGCCTTAAACCGTCCCAGTTAAGCCTTGTCGATCTTGAGGTGTTAGATTCCAAAACAAGTGAGTTTCGTCTATTTCCAAGTTCGGACCGAAAACCGAGTAAATGCCGATCGAACGGATGGACATAAATCTCGTTTTTACGGACGGAAAGTTGTTTTTTCACCTTAGAACACCCCGAGTTAAGTAATGGACTGGCTAGTCTCTTAGGTGTATCGTTTTCCATTCGAAAAAATTTGTGTTTCGTCCACTTATAAGTTCAGAACAAAATCGAGTACATACCAAGCCGAATGTCCAGACAAACCCCGTTCCCATCGTCCAAATGTTATATATTGGCCTTAAACCGTCCCAGTTAAGCCTTGACGATCTTGAGGTTTTAGATTCCAAAACAAGTGAGTTTCGTCCATTTCCAAATTCGGACCGAAAACCGAGTAAATACCGACCGAACGGACGGACATAAATCTCGTTTTTATGGACGGAACGTTGTTTTTTCACCTTAGAACGCCCCGAGTTAAGTAATGGAGTGGCAAGTCTCTTAGGTGTATCGTTTTCCATGCGAAAACATGTGTGTTTCGTCGACTTATTAGTTTGGAACAAAATCGAGTACATACCAAGCCGAATGTCCGGACAAAACCCCGTTCCCATGGTCCAAATGTTCTATATTGGCCTTAAACCGTCCCAGTTAAGCCTTGTCGATCTTGAGGTTTTAGATTCCAAAACAAGTGAGTTTCATCCATTTCCAAGTTCGGACCGAAAACCGAGTAAATACCGACCGAACGGACGGACGTAAATCTCGTTTTTACGGACGGAACGTTGTTTTTGCACCTTAGAATGCCCCGAGTTAAGTAATGGAGTGGCTAGTAGGTGTATCGTTTTCCATGCGAAAACATGTGTGTTTCATCAACTTATTATTTCGGAACAAAATCGAGTACATACCAAGCCGAATGTCCGGACAAAACCCCGTTCCCATGGTCCAAATGTTCTATATTGGCCTTAAACCGTCCCAGTTAAGCCTTGTAGATCTTGAGGTTTTAGATTCCAAAGCAAGTGAGTTTCGTCCATTTCCAAGTTTGGACCGAAAACCGTGTAAATACCGACCGAACGGACGGACATAAATCTCATTTTTACGGACGAAACGTTGTTTTCTCACCTTAGAACGCCCCGAGTTAAGTAATGGAGTGGCAAGCCTCTTAGGTGTATCGTTTTCCATGCGAAAACATTTTTGTTTCGTCCACTTATAAGTTCGGAACAAAATCGAGTACATACCAAGCCGAATGTCCGGACAAAACCCCGTTCCCATGGTCCAAATGTTCTATATTGGCCTTAAACCGTCCCAGTTAAGGCTTGTCGATCTTGAGGTTTTAGATTCCAAAACAAGTGAGTTTCGTCCATTTCCAAGTTCGGACCGAAAACCGAGTAAATACCGACCGAACGGACGGACGTAAATCTCGTTTTTACGGACGGAACGTTGTTTTTGCACCTTAGAATGCCCCGAGTTAAGTAATGGAGTGGCTAGTAGGTGTATCGTTTTCCATGCGAAAACATGTGTGTTTCGTCCACTTATTATTTCGGAACAAAATCGAGTACATACCAAGCCGAATGTCCGGACAAAACCCCGTTCCCATGGTCCAAATGTTCTATATTGGCCTTAAACCGTCCCAGTTAACCCTTGTCGATCTCGAGGTTTTAGATTCCAAAACAAGTGAGTTTCGTCCATTTCCAAGTTTGGACCAAAAACCGAGTAAATACCAACCGACCGGACGGACGTAAATCTCGTTTTTACGGACTGAACGTTGTTTTTGCACCTTAGAACGCCCCGAGTTAAGTAATGGAGTGGCTAGTCTCTTAGGTGTATCATTTTCCATGCGAAAACATGTGTGTTTCGTCCACTTATTAGTTCGGAACAAAATCGAGTACATACCAAGCCGAATGTCCGGACAAAACCCCGTTCCCATGGTCCAAATGTTCTATATTGGCCTTAAACCGTCCCTGTTAAGCCTTGTCGAGCTTGAGGTGTTAGATTCCAAAACAAGTGAGTTTCGTCCATTTCCAAGTTCGGACCGAAAACCGAGTAAATACCGACCGAACGGACGAACATAAATCTCGTTTTTATGGACGGAACGTTGTTTTTTCACCTTAGAACACCCCGAGTTAAGTAATGGAGTGGCTAGTCTCTTAGGTGTATCGTTTTCTATGCGAAAAAATGTGTGTTTCGTCCACTTATTAGTTCGGAACAAAATCGAGTACATACCAAGCCGAATGTCCGGACAAAACCCCGTTCCCATGGTCCAAATGTTCTATATTGGCCTTAAACCGTCCCAGTTAAGCCTTGTCGATCTTGAGGTTTTAGATTCCAAAACAAGTGAGTTTCATCCATTTCCAAGTTCGGACCGAAAACCGAGTAAATACCGACCGAACGGACGGACGTAAATCTCGTTTTTACGGACGGAACGTTGTTTTTGCACGTTAGAATGCCCCGAGTTAAGTAATGGAGTGGCTAGTAGGTGTATCGTTTTCCATGCGAAAACATGTGTGTTAAGTCCACTTATTATTTCGGAACAAAATCGAGTATATACCAAGCCGAATGTCCGGACAAAACCCCGTTCCCATGGTCCAAATGTTCTATATTGGCCTTAAACCGTCCCAGTTAAGCCTTGTGGATCTTGAGGTTTTAGATTCCAAAACAAGTGAGTTTCGTCCATTTCCAAGTTCGGACCGAAAACCGAATAAATGCCGACCGAACGGACGGACATAAATCTCGTTTTTACGGACGAAACGTTGTTTTCTCACCTTAGAACGCCCCGAGTTAAGTAATGGAGTGGCAAGTCTCTTAGGTGTATCGTTTTCCATGCGAAAACATTTTTGTTTCGTCCACTTATAAGTTCGGAACAAAATCGAGTACATACCAAGCCGAATGTCCGGACAAAATCCCGTTCCAATGGTCCAAATGTTCTATATTGGCCTTAAACCGTCCCAGTTAAGCCTTGTCGATCTTGAGGTTTTAGATTCCAAAACAAGTGAGTTTCGTCCATTTCCAAGTTCGGACCGAAAACCGAGTAAATACCGACCGAACGGACGGACGTAAATCTCGTTTTTACGGACGGAACGTTGTTTTTGCACCTTAGAACACCCCGAGTTAAGTAATGGACTGGCTAGTCTCTTAGGTGTATCGTTTTCCATGCGAAACCATTTTTGTTTCGTCCACTTATAAGTTCGGAACAAAATCGAGTACATACCAAGCCGAATGTCCGGACAAAACCCCGTTCCCATGGTCCAAATGTTCTATATTGGCCTTAAACCGTTCCCAGTTAAGCCTTGTCATTCTTGAGGTTTTAGATTCCAAAACAAGTGAGTTTCGTCCATTTCCAAGTTCGGACCAAAAACCGAGTAAATACCGACTGACCGGACGGACATAAATCTCGTTTTTATGGACGGAACGTTGTTTTTTCACCTTAGAACGCCCCGAGTTAAGTACTGGAGTGGCTAGTCTCTTAGGTGTATCGTTTTCCTTGCGAAAACATGTGTGTTTCGTCCACTTATTAGTTCGGAACAAAATCGAGTACATACCAAGCCGAATGTCCGGACAAAACCCCGTTCCCATGGTCCAAATGTTCTATATTGGCCTTAAACCGTCCCAGTTAAGCCTTGTCGATCTTGAGGTTTTAGATTCCAAAACAAGTGAGTTTCGTCCATTTCCAAGTTCGGACCGAAAACCGAGTAAATGCCGACCGAACGGATAGACATAAATCTCGTTTTTACGGACGGAACGTTGTTTTTTCACCTTTGAACGCCCCGAGTTAAGTAATGGAGTGGCTAGTCTCGTAGGTGTATCGTTTTCCATGCGAAAACATTTGTGTTTCGTCCACTTATAAGTTCGGAACAAAATCGAGTACATACCAAGCCGAATGTCCGGACAAAACCCCGTTCCCATGGTCCAAATGTTCTATATTGGCCTTAAACCGTCCCAGTTAAGCCTTGTCATTCTTGAGGTTTTAGATTCCAAAACAAGTGAGTTTCGTCCATTTCCAAGTTCGGACCGAAAACCGAGTAAATACCGACCGAACGGACGGACATAAATCTCGTTTTTACGGACGGAACGTTGTTTTTTCACCTTAGAACACCCCGAGTTAAGTAATGGACTGGCTAGCCTCTTAGGTGTATCGTTTTCCATGCGAAAACATTTGTGTTTCGTCCACTTATAAGTTCAGAACAAAATCGAGTACATACCAAGCCGAATGTCCGGACAAAACCCAGTTCCCATGGTCCAAATGTTCTATATTGGCCTTAAACCGTCCCAGTTAAGCCTTGTCGATCTTGAGGTTTTAGATTCCAAAACAAGTGAGTTTCGTCCATTTCCAAGTTCGGACCGAAAACCGAGTAAATGCCGACCGAACGGACAGACATAAATCTCGTTTTTACGGACGGAACGTTGTTTTTTCACCTTTGAACGCCCCGAGTTAAGTAATGGAGTGGCTAGTCTCGTAGGTGTATCGTTTTCCATGCGAAAACATTTGTGTTTCGTCCACTTATAAGTTCGGAACAAAATCGAGTACATACCAAGCCGAATGTCCGGACAAAACCCCGTTCCCATGGTCCAAATGTTCTATATTGGCCTTAAACCGTCCCAGTTAGGCCTTGTCGATCTTGAGGTTTTAGATTCCAAAACAAGTGAGTTTCGTCCATTTCCAAGTTCGGACCGAAAACCGAGTAAATACCGACCGAACGGACGGACATAAATCTCGTTTTTACGGACGGAACGTTGTTTTTTCACCTTAGAACACCCCGAGTTAAGTAATGGACTGGCTAGTCTCTTAGGTGTATCGTTTTCCATGCGAAAACATTTGTGTTTCGTCCACTTATAAGTTCAGAACAAAATCGAGTACATACCAAGCCGAATGTCCAGACAAACCACGTTCCCATCGTCCAAATGTTCTATATTGGCCTTAAACCGTCCCAGTTAAGCCTTGACGATCTTGAGGTGTTAGATTCCAAAACAAGTGAGTTTCGACCATTTCCAAGTTCGGACCGAAAACCGAGTAAATGCCGACCGAACGGATGGACATAAATCTCGTTTTTACGGATGGAACGTTGTTTTTTCACCTTAGAACGCCCCGAGTTAAGTAATGGACTCGCTAGTCTCTTAGGTGTATCGTTTTCCATGCGAAAACATTTTTGTTTCGTCCACTTATAAGTTCGGAACAAAATCGAGTACATACCAAGCCGAATGTCCGGACAAAACCCCGTTCCCATGGTCCAAATGTTCTATATTGGCCTTAAACCGTCACAGTTAAGCCTTGTCGATCTTGAGGTTTTAGATTCCAAAACAAGTGAGTTTCGTCCATTTCCAAGTTCGGACCGAAAACCGAGTAATTACCGACCGAACGGACGAACATAAATCTCGTTTTTATGGACGGAACGTTGTTTTTTCACCTTAGAACACCCCGAGTTAAGTAATGGAGTGGCTAGTCTCTTAGGTGTATCGTTTTCCATGCGAAAACATGTGTGTTTCGTCCACTTATTAGTTCGGAACAAAATCGAGTACATACCAAGCCGAATGTCCGGACAAAACCCCGTTCCCAGGGTCCAAATGTTCTATATTGGCCTTAAAACCGTCCCAGTTAAGCCTTGTCGATCTTGAGGTTTTAGATTCCAAAACAAGTGAGTTTCATCCATTTCCAAGTTCGGACCGAAAACCGAGTAAATACCGACCGAACGGACGGACGTAAATCTCGTTTTTACTGACGGAACGTTGTTTTTGCACGTTAGAATGCCCCGAGTTAAGTAATGGAGTGGCTAGTAGGTGTATCGTTTTCCATGCGAAAACATGTGTGTTAAGTCCACTTATTATTTCGGAACAAAATCGAGTATATACCAAGCCGAATGTCCGGACAAAACCACGTTCCCATGGTCCAAATGTTCTATATTGGCCTTAAACCGTCCCAGTTAAGCCTTGTGGATCTTGAGGTTTTAGATTCCAAAACAAGTGAGTTTCGTCCATTTCCAAGTTCGGACCGAAAACCGAATAAATGCCGACCGAACGGACGGACATAAATCTCGTTTTTACGGACGAAACGTTGTTTTCTCACCTTAGAACGCCCCGAGTTAAGTAATGGAGTGGCAAGTCTCTTAGGTGTATCGTTTTCCATGCGAAAACATTTCTGTTTCGTCCACTTATAAGTTCGGAACAAAATCGAGTACATACCAAGCCGAATGTCCGGACAAAACCCCGTTCCAATGGTCCAAATGTTCTATATTGGCCTTAAACCGTCCCAGTTAAGCCTTGTCGATCTTGAGGTTTTAGATTCCAAAACAAGTGAGTTTCGTCCATTTCCAAGTTCGGACCGAAAACCGAGTAAATACCGACCGAACGGACGGACGTAAATCTCGTTTTTACGGACGGAACGTTGTTTTTGCACCTTAGAATGCCCCGAGTTAAGTAATGGAGTGGCTAGTAGGTGTATCGTTTTCCATGCGAAAACATGTGTGTTTCGTCCACTTATTATTTCGGAACAAAATCGAGTACATACCAAGCCGAATGTCCGGACAAAACCCCGTTCCCATGGTCCAAATGTTCTATATTGGCCTTAAACCGTCCCAGTTAAGCCTTGTCGATCTTGAGGTTTTAGATTCCAAAACAAGTGAGTTTCGTCCATTTCCAAGTTCGGACCGAAAACCGAGTAAATACCGACTGAACGGACGGACATAAATCTCGTTTTTACGGACGGAACGTTGTTTTTTCACCTTAGAACACCCCGAGTTAAGTAATGGACTGGCTAGTCTCTAAGGTGTATCGTTTTCCATGCGAAAACATTTGTGTTTCGTCCACTTATAAGTTCAGAACAAAATCGAGTACATACCAAGCCAAATGTCTGGAAAAAACCCCGTTCCCATGGTCCAAATGTTCTACATTGGCCTTAAAACGTCCCGGTTAAGCCTTGTCGATCTTGAAGTTTTAGATTCCAAAACAAGTGAGTTTTGTCCATTTCCAAGTTCGGACCGAAAACCGAGTAAATGCCGACCGAACGGATGGACATAAATCTCGTTTTTACGGATGGAACGTTGTTTTTTCACCTTAGAACACCCCGAGTTAAGTAATGGACTGGCTAGTCTCTTAGGTGTATCGTTTTCCATGCGAAACCATTTTTGTTTCGTCCACTTATAAGTTCGGAACAAAATCGAGTACATACCAAGCCGAATGTCCGGACAAAACCCCGTTCCCATGGTCCAAATGTTCTATATTGGCCTTAAACCGTCCCAGTTAAGCCTTGTCATTCTTGAGGTTTTAGATTCCAAAACAAGTGAGTTTCGTCCATTTCCAAGTTCGGACCAAAAACCGAGTAAATACCGACCGACCGGACGGACATAAATCTCGTTTTTATGGACGGAACGTTGTTTTTTCACCTTAGAACGCCCCGAGTTAAGTACTGGAGTGGCAAGTCTCTTAGGTGTATCGTTTTCCATGCGAAAACATGTGTGTTTCGTCCACTTATTAGTTCGGAACAAAATCGAGTACATACCAAGCCGAATGTCCGGACAAAACCCCGTTCCCATGGTCCAAATGTTCTATATTGGCCTTAAACCGTCCCAGTTAAGCCTTGTCGATCTTGAGGTTTTAGATTCCAAAACAAGAGAGTTTCGTCCATTTTCAAGTTCGGACCGAAAACCGAGTAAATGCCGATCGAACGGATAGACATAAATCTCGTTTTTACGGACGGAACGTTCTTTTTTCACCTTTGAACGCCCCGAGTTAAGTAATGGAGTGGCTAGTCTCGTAGGTGTATCGTTTTCCATGCGAAAACATTTGTGTTTCGTCCACTTATAAGTTCGGAACAAAATCGAGTACATACCAAGCCGAATGTCCGGACAAAACCCCGTTCCCATGGTCCAAATGATCTATATTGGCCTTAAACCGTCCCAGTTAAGCCTTGTCATTCTTGAGGTTTTAGATTCCAAAACAAGTGAGTTTCGACCATTTCCAAGTTCGGACCGAAAACCGAGTAAATACCGACCGAACGGACGGACATAAATCTCGTTTTTACGGACGGAACGTTGTTTTTTCACCTTAGAACACCCCGAGTTAAGTAATGGACTGGCTAGTCTCTTAGGTGTATCGTTTTCCATGCGAAAACATTTGTGTTTCGTCCACTTATAAGTTCAGAACAAAATCGAGTACATACCAAGCCGAATGTCCAGACAAACCACGTTCCCATCGTCCAAATGTTCTATATTGGCCTTAAACCGTCCCAGTTAAGCCTTGACGATCTTGAGGTGTTAGATTCCAAAACAAGTGAGTTTCGACCATTTCCAAGTTCGGACCGAAAACCGAGTAAATGCCGACCGAACGGATGGACATAAATCTCGTTTTTACGGATGGAACGTTGTTTTTTCACCTTAGAACGCCCCGAGTTAAGTAATGGACTCGCTAGTCTCTTAGGTGTATCGTTTTCCATGCGAAAACATTTTTGTTTCGTCCACTTATAAGTTCGGAACAAAATCGAGTACATACCAAGCCGAATGTCCGGACAAAACCCCGTTCCCATGGTCCAAATGTTCTATATTGGCCTTAAACCGTCCCAGTTAAGCCTTGTCGATCTTGAGGTTTTAGATTCCAAAACAAGTGAGTTTCGTCCATTTCCAAGTTCGGACAGAAAACCGAGTAAATACCGACCGAACGGACGGACATAAATCTCGTTTTTACAGATGGAACGTTGTTTTTTCACCTTAGAACACCCCGAGTTAAGTAATGGACTGGCTAGTCTCTTAGGTGTATCATTTTCCATGCGAAAACATGTGTGTTTCGTCCACTTATTAGTTCGGAACAAAATCGAATACATACCAAGCGGAATGTCCGGACAAAACCCCGTTCCCATGGTCCAAATGTTCTATATTGGCCTTAAACCGTCCCAGTTAAGCCTTGTCGATCTTGAGGTGTTAGATTCCAAAACAAGTGAGTTTCGTCCATTTCCAAGTTTGGACCGAAAACCGAGTAAATACCGACCGAACGGACGGACAAAAATCTCGTTTTTACGGACGGAACGTTGTTTTTTCACCTTAGAACACCCCGAGTTAAGTAATGGACTGGCTAGTCTCTTAGGTGTATCATTTTCCATGCGAAAACATGTGTGTTTCGTCCACTTATTAGTTCGGAACAAAATCGAGTACATACCAAGCCGAATGTCCGGACAAAACCCCGTTCCCATGGTCCAAATGTTCTATATTGGCCTTAAACCGTCCCAGTTAAGCCTTGTCGATCTTGAGGTGTTAGATTCCAAAAACAAGTGAGTTTCGTCCATTTCCAAGTTCGGACCGAAAACCGAGTAAATGCCGACCGAACGGATGGACATAAATCTCGTTTTTACGGACGGAAAGTTGTTTTTTCACCTTAGAACACCCCGAGTTAAGTAATGGACTGGCTAGTCTCTTAGGTGTATCGTTTTCCATGCGAAAAAATTTGTGTTTCGTCCACTTATAAGTTCAGAACAAAATCGAGTACATACCAAGCCGAATGTCCAGACAAACCCCGTTCCCATCGTCCAAATGTTATATATTGGCCTTAAACCGTCCCAGTTAAGCCTTGACGATCTTGAGGTTTTAGATTCCAAAACAAGTGAGTTTCGTCCATTACCAAATTCGGACCGAAAACCGAGTAAATACCGACCGAACGGACGGACATAAATCTCGTTTTTATGGACGGAACGTTGTTTTTTCACCTTAGAACGCCCCGAGTTAAGTAATGGAGTGGCTAGTCTCTTAGGTGTATCGTTTTCCATGCAAAAACATGTGTGTTTCGTCCACTTATTAGTTCGGAACAAAATCGAGTACATACCAAGCCGAATGTCCGGACAAAACCCCGTTCCCATGGTCCAAATGTTCTATATTGGCCTTAAACCGTCCCAGTTAAGCCTTGTCGATCTTGAGGTGTTAGATTCCAAAACAAGTGTGTTTCGTCCATTTCCAAGTTTGGACCGAAAACCGAGTAAATACCGACCGAACGGACGGACATAAATCTCGTTTTTACGGACGGAACGTTGTTTTTTAACCTTAGAACACCCCGAGTTAAGTAATGGACTGGCTAGTCTCTTAGGTGTATCATTTTCCATGCGAAAACATGTGTGTTTCGTCCACTTATTAGTTCGGAACAAAATCGAGTACATACCAAGCCGAATGTCCGGACAAAACCCCGTTCCCATGGTCCAAATGTTCTATATTGGCCTTAAACCGTCCCAGTTAGGCCTTGTCGATCTTGAGGTTTTAGATTCCAAAACAAGTGAGTTTCGTCCATTTCCAAGTTCGGACCGAAAACCGAGTAAATACCGACCGAACGGACGGACATAAATCTCGTTTTTACGGACGGAACGTTGTTTATTAACCTTAGAACACCCCGAGTTAAGTAATGGACTGGCTAGTCTCTTAGGTGTATCATTTTCCATGTGAAAACATTTGTGTTTCGTCCACTTATAAGTTCAGAACAAAATCGTGTACATACCAAGCCGAATGTCCAGACAAACCCCGTTCCCATCGTCCAAATGTTCTATATTGGCCTTAAACCGTCCCAGTTAAGCCTTGACGATCTTGAGGTGTTAGATTCCAAAACAAGTGAGTTTCGAGCATTTCCAAGTTCGGACCGAAAACCGAGTAAATGCCGACCGAACGGATGGACATAAATCTCGTTTTTACGGATGGAACGTTGTTTTTTCACCTTAAAACGCCCCGAGTTAAGTAATGGACTGGCTAGTCTCTTAGGTGTATCGTTTTCCATGCGAAAACATTTTTGTTTCGTCCACTTATAAGTTCGGAACAAAATCGAGTACATACCAAGCCGAATGTCCGGACAAAACCCCGTTCCCATGGTCCAAATGTTCTATATTGGCCTTAAACCGTCCCAGTTAAGCCTTGTCGATTTTGAGGTTTTAGATTCCAAAACAAGTGAGTTTCGTCCATTTCCAAGTTCGGACCGAAAACCGAGTAAATACTGACCGAACGGACGGACATAAATCTCATTTTTACGGACGAAACGTTGTTTTCTCACCTTAGAACGCCCCGAGTTAACTAATGGAGTGACTAGTCTCTTAGGTGTATCGTTTGCCATGCGAAAACATGAGTGTTTCGTCCACTTATAAGTTCGGAACAAAATCGAGTAAATATCAAGCCAAATGTCTGGACAAAACCCCGTTCCCATGGTCCAAATGTTCTATTTTGGCCTTAAAACGTCCCGGTTAAGCCTTGTCGATCTTGAAGTTTTAGATTCCAAAACAAGTGAGTTTTGTCCATTTCCAAGTTCGGACCGAAAACCGAGTAAATGCCGACCGAACGGATGGACATAAATCTCGTTTTTACGGGTGGAACGTTGTTTTTTCACCTTAGAACGCCCCGAGTTAAGTAATGGACTGGCTAGTCTCTTAGGTGTATCGTTTTCCCTGCAAAATCATTTTTGTTTCGTCCACTTATAAGTTCGGAACAAAATCGAGTACATACCAAGCCGAATGTCCGGATAAAACCCCGTTCCCATGGTCCAAATGTTCTATATTGGCCTTAAACCGTCCCAGTTAAGCCTTGTCGATCTTGAGGTTTTAGATTCCAAAACAAGTGAGTTTCGTCCATTTCAAAGTTCGGACCGAAAACCGAGTAAATGCCGACCGAACGGATAGACAAAAATCTCGTTTTTACGGACGGAACGTTGTTTTTTCACCTTTGAACGCCCCGAGTTAAGTAATGGACTGGCTAGTCTCGTAGGTGTATCGTTTTCCATGCGAAAACATTTGTGTTTCGTCCACTTATAAGTTCGGAACAAAATCGAGTACATACCAAGCCGAATGTCCGGACAAAACCCCGTTCCCATGGTCCAAATGTTCTATATTGGCCTTAAACCGTCCCAGTTAAGCCTTGTCGATCTTGAGGTTTTAGATTCCAAAACAAGTGAGTTTCGTCTATTTCCAAGTTCGGACCAAAAACCGAGTAAATACCGACCGAACGGACGGACATAATTCTCGTTTTTACGGACGAAACGTTGTTTTCTCACCTTAGAACGCCCCGAGTTAACTAATGGAGTGGCTAGTCTCTTAGGTGTATCGTTTTCCATGCGAAAACATGAGTGTTTCTCCCACTTATAAGTTCGGAACGAAATCGAGTAAATACCAAGCCAAATGTCTTTACAAAACCCCGTTCCCATGGTCCAAATGTTCTATATTGGCCTTAAAACGTCCCGGTTAAGCTTTGTCGATCTTGAAGTTTTAGATTCCAAAACAAGTGAGTTTTGTCCATTTCCAAGTTCGGACCAAAAACCGAGTAAATGCCGACCGAACGGATGGACATAAATCTCGTTTTTACGGATGGAACGTTGTTTTTTCACCTTAGAACGCCCCGAGTTAAGTAATGGACTGGCTAGTCTCTTAGGTGTATCGTTTTCCATGCGAAAACATTTTTGTTTCGTCCACTTATAAGTTCGGAACAAAATCGAGTACATACCAAGCCGAATGTCCGCACAAAACCCCGTTCCCATGGTCCAAATGTTCTATATTGGCCTTAAACCGTCCCAGTTAAGCCTTGTCGATCTTGAGGTTTTAGATTCGAAAACAAGTGAGTTTCGTCCATTTCCAAGTTCGAACCGAAAACCGAGTAAATACCGACCGAACGGACGGACATAAATGTCGTTTTTACGGACGAAACGTTGTTTTCTCACCTTAGAACGCCCCGAGTTAACTAATGGAGTGGCTAGTCTCTTAGGTGTATCATTTTCCATGCGAAAACATGAGTGTTTCGTCCACTTATAAGTTCGGAACAAAATCGAGTAAATACCAAGCCCAATGTCTGGAAAAAACCCCGTTCCCATGGTCCAAATGTTCTATATTGGCCTTAAAACGTCCCGGTTAAGCCTTGTCGATCTTGAAGTTTTAGATTCCAAAACAAGTGAGTTTTGTCCATTTCCAAGTTCGGACCGAAAACCGAGTAAATGCCGACCGAACGGATGGACATAAATCTCGTTTTTACGGATGGAACGTTGTTTTTTCACCTTAGAACGCCCCGAGTTAAGTAATGGACTGGCTAGTCTCTTAGGTGTATCGTTTTCCATGCGAAAACATTTTTGTTTCGTCCACTTATAAGTTCGGAACAAAATCGAGTACATACCAAGCCGAATGTCCGGACAAAACCCCGTTCCCATGGTCCAAATGTTCTATATTGGCCTTAAACCGTCCCAGTTAAGCCTTGTCGATCTTGAGGTTTTAGATTCGAAAACAAGTGAGTTTCGTCCATTTCCAAGTTCGAACCGAAAACCGAGTAAATACCGACCGAACGGACGGACATAAATCTCGTTTTTACGGACGAAACGTTGTTTTCTCACCTTAGAACGCCCCGAGTTAACTAATGGAGTGGCTAGTCTCTTAGGTGTATCATTTTCCATGCGAAAACATGAGTGTTTCGTCCACTTATAAGTTCGGAACAAAATCGAGTAAATACCAAGCCCAATGTCTGGAAAAAACCCCGTTCCCATGGTCCAAATGTTCTATATTGGCCTTAAAACGTCCCGGTTAAGCCTTGTCGATCTTGAAGTTTTAGATTCCAAAACAAGTGAGTTTTGTCTATTTCCAAGTTCGGACCGAAAACCGAGTAAATGCCGACCGAACTGATGGACATAAATCTCGTTTTTACGGATGGAACGTTGTTTTTTCACCTTAGAACGCCCCGAGTTAAGTAATGGACTGGCTAGTCTCTTAGGTGTATCATTTTCCATGCGAAACCATTTTTGTTTCGTCCACTTATAAGTTCGGAACAAAATCGAGTACATACCAAGCCGAATGTCCGGACAAAACCCCGTTCCCAAGGTCCAAATGTTCTATATTGGCCTTAAACCGTCCCAGTTAAGCCTTGTCGATCTTGAGGTTTTAGATTCCAAAACAAGTGAGTTTCGTCCATTTCCAAGTTCGGACAAAAAACCGAGTAAATACCGATCGACCGGACGGAAGTAAATCTCGTTTTTACGGACGGAACGTGGTTTTTGCTCCTTAGAACGCCCCGAGTTAAGTAATGGAGTGGCTAGTCTCTTAGGTGTATCGTTTTCCATGCGAAAACATGTGTGTTTCGTCCACTTATTAGTTCGGAACAAAATCGAGTACATACCAAGCCGAATGTCCGGACAAAACCCCGTTCCCATGGTCCAAATGTTCTATATTGGCCTTAAACTTTCCTAGTTAAGCCTTGTCGATCTTGAGGTGTTAGATTCCAAAACAAGTGAGTTTCGTCCATTTCCAAGTTCGGACCAAAAACCGAGTAAATGCCGACCGAACGGATGGACATAAATCTTCTTTTTACGGACGGAAAGTTGTTTTTTCACCTTAGAACACCCCGAGTTAAGTAATGGACTGGCTAGTCTCTTAGGTGTATCTTTTTCCATGCGAAAAAATTTGTGTTTCGTCCACTTATAAGTTCAGAACAAAATTGAGTACATACCAAGCCGAATGTCCAGACAAACCCCGTTCCCATCGTCCAAATGTTCTATATTGGCCTTAAACCGTCCCAGTTAAGCCTTGACGATCTTGAGGTTTTAGATTCCAAAACAAGTGAGTTTCGTCCATTTCCAAATTCGGACCGAAAACCGAGTAAATACCGACCGAACGGACGGACATAAATCTCGTTTTTATGGACGGAACGTTGTTTTTTCACCTTAGAACGCCCCGAGTTAAGTAATGGAGTGGCTAGTCTCTTAGGTGTATCGTTTTCCATGCGAAAACATGTGTGTTTCGTCCACTTATTAGTTCGGAACAAAATCGAGTACATACCAAGCCGAATGTCCGGACAAAATCCCGTTCCCATGGTCCAAATGTTCTATATTGGCCTTAAACCGTCCCAGTTAAGCCTTGTCGATCTTGAGGTTTTAGATTCCAAAACAAGTGAGTTTCATCCATTTCCAAGTTCGGACCGAAAACCGAGTAAATGCCGACCGAACGGATAGACATAAATCTCGTTTTTACGGACGGAACGTTATTTTTTCACCTTTGAACGCCCCGAGTTAAGTAATGGACTGGCTAGTCTCGTAGGTGTATCGTTTTCCATGCGAAAACATTTGTGTTTCGTCCACTTATAAGTTCGGAAAAAAATCGAGTACATACCAAGCCGAATGTCCGGACAAAACCCCGTTCCCATGGTCCAAATGTTCTATATTGGCCTTAAACCGTCCCAGTTAGGCCTTGTCGATCTTGAGGTTTTAGATTCCAAAACAAGTGAGTTTCGTCCATTTCCAAGTTCGGACCGAAAACCGAGTAAATACCGACCGAACGGACGGACATAAATCTCGTTTTTACGAACGAAACATTGTTTTCTCACCTTAGAACGCCCCGAGTTAACTAATGGAGTGGCTAGTCTCTTAGGTGTATCGTTTTCCATACGAAAACATGAGTGTTTCGTCCACTTATAAGTTCGGAACAAAATCGAGTAAATACCAAGCCAAATGTCTGGACAAAACCCCGTTCCCATGGTCCAAATGTTCTATATTGGCCTTAAAACGTCCCGGTTAAGCCTTGTCGATCTTGAAGTTTTAGATTCCAAAACAAGTGAGTTTTGTCCATTTCCAAGTTCGGACCGAAAACCGAGTAAATGCGGACCGAACGGATGGACATAAATCTCGTTTTTACGGATGGAACGTTGTTTTTTCACCTTAGAACGCCCCGAGTTAAGTAATGGAGTGGCTAGTCTCTTAGGTGTTTCGTTTTCCATGCGAAAACATGAGTGTTTCGTCCACTTATAAGTTCGGAACAAAATCGAGTAAATACCAAGCCGAATGTCCGGACAAAACCCCGTTCCCATGGACCAAATGTTCTATATTGGCCTTAAAACGTCCCGGTTAAGCCTTGTCGATCTTGAAGTTTTAGATTCCAAAACAAGTGAGTTTTGTCCATTTCCAAGTTCGGACCGAAAACCGAGTAAATGCCGACCGAACGGATGGACATAAATCTCGTTTTTATGGATGGAACGTTGTTTTTTCACCTTAGAACGCCCCGAGTTAAGTAATAGACTGGCTAGTCTCTTAGGTGTATCGTTTTCCATGCGAAACCATTTTTGTTTCGTCCACTTATAAGTTCAGAACAAAATCGAGTACATACCAAGCCGAATGTCCGGACAAAACCCCGTTCCCATGGTCCAAATGTTCTATATTGGCCTTAAACCGTCCCAGTTAAGCCTTGTCGATCTTGAGGTTTTAGATTCCAAAACAAGTGAGTTTCGTCCATTTCCAAGTTCGGACCGAAAACCGAGTAAATACCGACCGACCGGACGGACATAAATCTCGTTTTTATGGACGGAACGTTGTTTTTTCACCTTAGAACGCCCCGAGTTAAATAATGGAGTGGCTAGTCTCTTAGGTGTATCGTTTTCCATGCGAAAACATGTGTGTTTCGTCCACTTATTAGTTCGGAACAAAATCGAGTACTTACCAAGCCGAATGTCCGGACAAAACCCCGTTCCCATGGTCCAAATGTTCTATATTGGCCTTAAACCGTCCCAGTTAAGCCTTGTCGATCTTGAGGTTTTAGATTCCAAAACAAGTGAGTTTTGTCCATTTCCAAGTTCGGACCGAAAACCGAGTAAATGCCGACCGAACAGATAGACAAAAATCTCGTTTTTACGGACGGAACGTTGTTTTTTCACCTTTGAACGCCCCGAGTTAAGTAATGGACTGGCTAGTCTCGTAGGTGTATCGTTTTCCATGCTAAAACATTTGTGTTTCGTCCACTTATAAGTTCGGAACAAAATCGAGTACATACCAAGCCGAATGTCCGGACAAAACCCCGTTCCCATGGTCCAAATGTTCTATATTGGCCTTAAACCGTCCCAGTTAAGCCTTGTCGATCTTAAGGTTTTAGATTCCAAAACAAGTGAGTTTCGTCCATTTCCAAGTTCGGACCGAAAACCGAGTAAATACCGACCGAACGGACGGACATAAATCTCGGTTTTACGGACGGAACGTTGTTTTTTCACCTTAGAACACCCCGAGTTAAGTAATGGACTGGCTAGTCTCTTAGGTGTATCGTTTTCCATGCGAAAACATTTGTGTTTCGTCCACTTATAAGTTCAGAACAAAATCGAGTACATACCAAGCCGAATGTCCAGACAAACCCCGTTCCCATCGTCCAAATGTTCTATATTGGCCTTAAACCGTCCCAGTTAAGCCTTGACGATCTTGAGGTTTTAGATTCCAAAACAAGTGAGTTTTGTCCATTTCCAAATTCGGACCGAAAACCGAGTAAATACCGACCGAACGGATGGACATAAATCTCGTTTTTACGGACGGAACGTTGTTTTTTCACCTTAGAACGCCCCGAGTTAAGTAATGGACTGGCTAGTCTCCTAGGTGTACCGTTTTCCATGCGAAAAAATTTGTGTTTCGTCCACTTAAAAGTTCAGAACAAAATCGAGTACATACCAAGCCGAATGTCCAGACAAACCCCGTTCCCATCGTCCAAATGTTCTATATTATCCTTAAACCGTCCCAGTTAAGCCTTGACGATCTTGAGGTTTTAGACTCCAAAACAAGTGAGTTTCGTCCATTTCCAAATTCGGACTGAAAACCGAGTAAATACCGACCGAACCGACGGACATAAATCTCGTTTTTATGGACGGAACGTTGTTTTTTCACCTTAGAACGCCCCGAGTTAACTAATGGAGTGGCTAGTCTCTTAGGTGTATCGTTTTCCATGCGAAAACATTTGTGTTTCGTCCACTTATAAGTTCAGAACAAAATCGAGTACATACCAAGCCGAATGTCCAGACAAACCCCGTTCCCATCGTCCAAATGTTCTATATTGGCCTTAAACCGTCCCAGTTAAGCCTTGACGATCTTGAGGTTTTAGATTCCAAAACAAGTGAGTTTCGTCCATTTCCAAATTCGGATCGAAAACCGAGTAAATACCGACCGAACGGATGAACATAAATCTCGTTTTTACGGACGGAACGTTGTTTTTTCACCTTAGAACGCCCCGAGTTAAGTAATGGACTGGCTAGTCTCTTAGGTGTATCGTTTCCCCTGCGAAAACATGTGTGTTTCGTCCACTTATTAGTTCGGAACAAAATCGAGTACATACCAAGCCGAATGTCCGGACGAAACCCCGTTCCCATGGTCCAAATGTTCTATATTGGCCTTAAACCGTCCCAGTTAAGCCTTGTCGATCTTGAGGTTTTAGATTCCAAAACAAGTGAGTTTCGTCCATTTCCAAGTTCGGACCGAAAACCGAGTAAGTGCCGACCGAACGGATAGACAAAAATCTCGTTTTTACGGACGGAACGTTGTTTTTTCACCTTTGAACGCCCCGAGTTAAGTAATGGACTGGCTAGTCTCGTAGGTGTATCTTTTTCCATGCGAAAACATTTGTGTTTCGTCCACTTATAAGTTTGGAACAAAATCGAGTACATACCAAGCCGAATGTCCGGACAAAACCCCGTTCCCATGGTCCAAATGTTCTATATTGGCCTTAAACCGTCCCAGTTAAGCCTTGTCGATCTTAAGGTTTTAGATTCCAAAACAAGTGAGTTTCGTCCATTTCCAAGTTCGGACCGAAAACCGAGTAAATACCGACCGAACGGACGGACATAAATCTCGTTTTTACGGACGGAACGTTGTTTTTTCACCTTAGAACACCCCGAGTTAAGTAATGGACTTGCTAGTCTCTTAGGTGTATCGTTTTCCATGCGAAAACATTTGTGTTTCGTCCACTTATAAGTTCAGAACAAAATCGAGTACATACCAAGCTG
Organism: Aquilegia eximia; assembly: GCA_023053565.1. Classification (NCBI taxonomy): domain Eukaryota; kingdom Viridiplantae; phylum Streptophyta; class Magnoliopsida; order Ranunculales; family Ranunculaceae; genus Aquilegia; species Aquilegia eximia. The sequence goes on along the minus strand of JALIGU010000012.1, from coordinate 290,796 downwards.
AATGTCCAGACAAACCCCGTTCCCATCGTCCAAATGTTCTATATTGGCCTTAAACCGTCCCAGTTAAGCCTTGACGATCTTGAGGTTTTAGATTCCAAAACAAGTGAGTTTCGTCCATTTCCAAATTCGGAGCGAAAACCGAGTAAATACCGACCGAACGGATGGACATAAATCTCGTTTTTACGGACGGAACGTTGTTTTTTCACCTTAGAACGCCCCGAGTTAAGTAATGGACTGGCTAGTCTCTTAGGTGTATCGTTTTCCCTGCGAAAACATGTGTGTTTCGTCCACTTATTATTTCGGAACAAAATCGAGTACATACCAAGCCGAATGTCCGGACGAAACCCCGTTCCCATGGTCCAAATGTTCTATATTGGCCTTAAACCGTCCCAGTTAAGCCTTGTCGATCTTGAGGTTTTAGATTCCAAAACAAGTGAGTTTCGTCCATTTCCAAGTTCGGACCGAAAACCGAGTAAATACCGACCGAACGGACGGACATAAATCTCGTTTTTACGGACGGAACGTTGTTTTTTCACCTTAGAACGCCCCGAGTTAAGTAATGGACTGGCTAGTCTCTTAGGTGTATCGTTTTCAATGCGAAAACATGTGTGTTTCGTCCACTTATAAGTTCAGAACAAAATCGAATACATACCAAGCTGAATGTCCAGACAAACCCCGTTCCCATCGTCCAAATGTTCTATATTGGCCTTAAACCGTCCCAGTTAAGCCTTGACGATCTTGAGGTTTTAGATTCCAAAACAAGTGAGTTTCGTCCATTTCCAAATTCGGACCGAAAACCGAGTAAATACCGACCGAACGGATGGACATAAATCTCGTTTTTACGGACGGAACGTTGTTTTTTCACCTTAGAACGCCCCGAGTTAAGTAATGGACTGGCTAGTCTCTTAGGTGTATCGTTTTCCATGCGAAAACATTTGTGTTTCGTCCACTTATAAGTTCAGAACAAAATCGAATACATACCAAGCTGAATGTCCAGACAAACCCCGTTCCCATCGTCCAAATGTTCTATATTGGCCTTAAACCGTCCCAGTTAAGCCTTGACGATCTTGAGGTTTTAGATTCCAAAACAAGTGAGTTTCGTCCATTTCCAAATTCGGACCAAAAACAGAGTAAATACCGACCGAATGGACGGACATAAATCTCGTTTTTAGGGACGGAACGTTGTTTTTTCACATTAGAACGCCCCGAGTTAAGTAATAGAGTGGCTAGTCTCTTAGGTGTATCGTTTTCCATGCGAAAACATGTGTGTTTCGTCCACTTATTAGTTCGGAACAAAATCGAGTACATACCAAGCCGAATGTCCGGACGAAACCCCGTTCCCATGGTCCAAATGTTCTATATTGGCCTTAAACCGTCCCAGTTAAGCCTTGTCGATCTTGAGGTTTTAGATTCCAAAACAAGTGAGTTTCGTCCATTTCCAAGTTCGGACCGGAAACCGAGTAAATGCCGACCGAACGGATGGACATAAATCTCGTTTTTAGGGACGGAACGTTGTTTTTTCACCTTAGAACACCCCGAGTTAAGTAATGGACTGGCTAGTCTCTTAGGTGTATCGTTTTCCATGCGAAAACATTTGTGTTTCGTCCACTTATAAGTTCAGAACAAAATCGAGTACATACCAAGCCGAATGTCCAGACAAACCCCGTTCCCATCGTCCAAATGTTCTATATTGGCCTTAAACCGTCCCAGTTAAGCCTTGACGATCTTGAGGTTTTAGATTCCAAAACAAGTGAGTTTCGTCCATTTCCAAATTCGGACCGAAAACAGAGTAAATACCGACCGAACGGACGGACATAAATCTCGTTTTTATGGACGGAACGTTGTTTTTTCACATTAGAACGCCCCGAGTTAAGTAATGGAGTGGCTAGTCTCTTAGGTGTATCGTTTTCCATGCAAAAACATGTGTGTTTCGTCCACTTATTAGTTCGGAACAAAATCGAGTACATACCAAGCCGAATGTCCGGACAAAACACCGTTCCCATGGTCCAAATGTTCTATATTGGCCTTAAACCGTCCCAGTTAAGCCTTGTCGATCTTGAGGTTTTAGATTCCAAAACAATGAGTTTCGTCCATTTCCAAGTTCAGACCGAAAACCGAGTAAATGCCGACCGAACGGATGGACATAAATCTCGTTTTTAGGGACGGAACGTTGTTTTTTCACCTTAGAACACCCCGAGTTAAGTAATGGACTGGCTAGTCTCTTAGGTGTATCGTTTTCCATGCGAAAACATTTGTGTTTCGTCCACTTATAAGTTCAGAACAAAATCGAGTACATACCAAGCCGAATGTCCAGACAAACCCCGTTCCCATCGTCCAAATGTTCTATATTGGCCTTAAACCGTCCCAGTTAAGCCTTGACGATCTTGAGGTTTTAGATTCCAAAACAAGTGAGTTTCGTCCATTTCCAAATTCGGACCGAAAACAGAGTAAATACCGACCGAACGGACGGACATAAATCTCGTTTTTATGGACGGAACGTTGTTTTTTCACATTAGAACGCCCCGAGTTAAGTAATGGAGTGGCTAGTCTCTTAGGTGTATCGTTTTCCATGCGAAAACATGTGTGTTTCGTCCACTTATTAGTTCGGAACAAAATCGAGTACATACCAAGCCGAATGTCCGGACAAAACCCCGTTCCCATGGTCCAAATGTTCTATATTGGCGTTAAACCGTCCCAGTTAAGCCTTGTCGATCTTAAGGTTTTAGATTCCAAAACAAGTGAGTTTCGTCCATTTCCAAGTTCGGACCGAAAACCGAGTAAATACCGACCGAACGGACGGACATAAATCTCGTTTTTACGGACGGAACGTTGTTTTTTCACCTTAGAACAACCCGAGTTAAGTAATGGACTGGCTAGTCTCTTAGGTGTATCGTTTTCCATGCGAAAACATTTGTGTTTCGTCCACTTATAAGTTCAGAACAAAATCGAGTACATACCAAGCTGAATGTCCAGACAAACCCCGTTCCCATCGTCCAAATGTTCTATATTGGCCTTAAACCGTCCCAGTTAAGCCTTGACGATCTTGAGGTTTTAGATTCCAAAACAAGTGAGTTTCGTCCATTTCCAAATTCGGACCGAAAACCGAGTAAATACCGACCGAACGGATGGACATAAATCTCGTTTTTACGGACGGAACGTTGTTTTTTCACCTTAGAACGCCCCGAGTTAAGTAATGGACTGGCTAGTCTCTTAGGTGTATCGTTTTCAATGCGAAAACATGTGTGTTTCGTCCACTTATTATTTCGGAACAAAATCGAGTACATACCAAGCCGAATGTCCGGACGAAACCCCGTTCCCATGGTCCAAATGTTCTATATTGGCCTTAAACCGTCCCAGTTAAGCCTTGTCGATCTTGAGGTTTTAGATTCCAAAACAATGAGTTTCGTCCATTTCCAAGTTCGGACCGAAAACCGAGTAAATGCCGACCGAACGGATGGACATAAATCTCGTTTTTAGGGACGGAACGTTGTTTTTTCACCTTAGAACACCCCGAGTTAAGTAATGGACTGGCTAGTCTCTTAGGTGTATCATTTTCCATGCGAAAACATTTGTGTTTCGTCCACTTATAAGTTCAGAACAAAATCGAGTACATACCAAGCCAAATGTCCGGACGAAACCCCGTTCCCATGGTCCAAATGTTCTATATTGGCCTTAAACCGTCCCAGTTAAGCCTTGTCGATCTTGAGGTTTTAGATTCCAAAACAATGAGTTTCCTCCATTTCCAAGTTCGGACCGAAAACCGAGTAAATGCCGACCGAACGGATGGACATAAATCTCGTTTTTAGGGACGGAACGTTGTTTTTTCACCTTAGAACACCCCGAGTTAAGTAATGGACTGGCTAGTCTCTTAGGTGTATCGTTTTCCATGCGAAAACATTTGTGTTTCGTCCACTTATAAGTTCAGAACAAAAGCGAGTACATACCAAGCCGAATGTCCAGACAAACCCCGTTCCCATCGTCCAAATGTTCTATATTGGCCTTAAACCGTCCCAGTTAAGCCTTGACGATCTTGAGGTTTTAGATTCCAAAACAAGTGAGTTTCGTCCATTTCCAAATTCGGACCAAAAACAGAGTAAATACCGACCGAACGGACGGACATAAATCTCGTTTTTATGGACGGAACGTTGTTTTTTCACATTAGAACGCCCCGAGTTAAGTAATGGAGTGGCTAGTCTCTTAGGTGTATCGTTTTCCATGCGAAAACATGTGTGTTTCGTCCACTTATTAGTTCGGAACAAAATCGAGTACATACCAAGCCGAATGTCCGGACGAAACCCCGTTCCCATGGTCCAAATGTTCTATATTGGCCTTAAACCGTCCCAGTTAAGCCTTGTCGATCTTGAGGTTTTAGATTCCAAAACAAGTGAGTTTCGTCCATTTCCAAGTTCGGACCGAAAACCGAGTAAATGCCGACCGAACGGATAGACAAAAATCTCGTTTTTACGGACGGAACGTTGTTTTTTCACCTTTGAACGCCCCGAGTTAAGTAATGGACTGGCTAGTCTCGTAGGTGTATCTTTTTCCATGCGAAAACATTTGTGTTTCGTCCACTTATAAGTTCGGAACAAAATCGAGTACATACCAAGCCGAATGTCCGGACAAAACCCCGTTCCCATGGTCCAAATGTTCTATATTGGCCTTAAACCGTCCCAGTTAAGCCTTGTCGATCTTAAGGTTTTAGATTCCAAAACAAGTGAGTTTCGTCCATTTCCAAGTTCGGACCGAAAACCGAGTAAATACCGACCGAACGGACGGACATAAATCTCGTTTTTACGGACGGAACGTTGTTTTTTCACCTTAGAACACCCCGAGTTAAGTAATGGACTGGCTAGTCTCTTAGGTGTATCGTTTTCCATGCGAAAACATTTGTGTTTCGTCCACTTATAAGTTCAGAACAAAATCGAGTACATACCAAGCTGAATGTCCAGACAAACCCCGTTCCCATCGTCCAAATGTTCTATATTGGCCTTAAACCGTCCCAGTTAAGCCTTGACGATCTTGAGGTTTTAGATTCCAAAACAAGTGAGTTTCGTCCATTTCCAAATTCGGAGCGAAAACCGAGTAAATACCGACCGAACGGATGGACATAAATCTCGTTTTTACGGACGGAACGTTGTTTTTTCACCTTAGAACGCCCCGAGTTAAGTAATGGACTGGCTAGTCTCTTAGGTGTATCGTTTTCCCTGCGAAAACATGTGTGTTTCGTCCACTTATTATTTCGGAACAAAATCGAGTACATACCAAGCCGAATGTCCGGACGAAACCCCGTTCCCATGGTCCAAATGTTCTATATTGGCCTTAAACCGTCCCAGTTAAGCCTTGTCGATCTTGAGGTTTTAGATTCCAAAACAATGAGTTTCGTCCATTTCCAAGTTCGGACCGAAAACCGAGTAAATGCCGACCGAACGGATGGACATAAATCTCGTTTTTAGGGACGGAACGTTGTTTTTTCTCCTTAGAACACCCCGAGTTAAGTAATGGACTGGCTAGTCTCTTAGGTGTATCGTTTTCCATGCGAAAACATTTGTGTTTCGTCCACTTATAAGTTCAGAAAAAAATCGAGTACATACCAAGCCGAATGTCCAGACAAACCCCGTTCCCATCGTCCAAATGTTCTATATTGGCCTTAAACCGTCCCAGTTAAGCCTTGACGATCTTGAGGTTTTAGATTCCAAAACAAGTGAGTTTCGTCCATTTCCAAATTCGGACCGAAAACCGAGTAAATACCGACCGAACGGACGGACATAAATCTCGTTTTTATGTACGGAACGTTGTTTTTTCACATTAGAACGCCCCGAGTTAAGTAATGGAGTGGCTAGTCTCTTAGGTGTATCGTTTACCATGCGAAAACATGTGTGTTTCGTCCACTTATTAGTTCGGAACAAAATCGAGTACATACCAAGCCGAATGTCCGGACAAAACACCGTTCCCATGGTCCAAATGTTCTATATTGGCCTTAAACCGTCCCAGTTAAGCCATGTCGATCTTGAGGTTTTAGATTCCAAAACAAGTGAGTTTCGTCCATTTCCAAGTTCGGACCGAAAACCGAGTAAATGCCTACCGAACGGATAGACATAAATCTCGTTTTTACGGACGGAACGTTGTTTTTTCACCTTAGAACGCCCCGAGTTAAGTAATGGACTGGCTAATCTCGTAGGTGTATCGTTTTCCATGCGAAAACATTTGTGTTTCGTCCACTTATAAGTTCGGAACAAAATCGAGTACATACCAAGCCAAATGTCCGGACAAAACCCCGTTCCTATGGTCGAAATGTTCTATATTGACCTCAAACCGTCCCAGTTAAGCCTTGTCGATCTTGAGGTTTTAGATTCCAAAACAAGTGAGTTTCGTCCATTTCCAAGTTCGGACCGAAAACCGAGTAAATACAGACCGAAATGACGGACATAAATCTCGTTTTTACGGACGAAACGTTGTTTTCTCACCTTAGAACGCCCCGAGTTAACTAATGGAGTGGCTAGTCTCTTAGGTGTATCGTTTTCCATGCGAAAACATGAGTGTTTCGTCCACTTATAAGTTCGGAACAAAATCGAGTAAATACCAAGACAAATGTCTGGACAAAACCCCGTTCCCATGGTCCAAATGTTCTATATTGGCCTTAAAACGTCCCGGTTAAGCCTTGTCGATCTTGAAGTTTTAGATTCCAAAACAAGTGAGTTTTGTCCATTTCCAAGTTCGGCCGAAAACCGATTAAATGCCGACCGAACGGATGGACATAAATCTCGTTTTTACGGATGGAACGTTGTTTTTTCACCTTAGAACGCCCCGAGTTAAGTAATGGACTGGCTAGTCTCTTAGGTGTATCTTTTCCATGCGAAACCATTTTTGTTTCGTCCACTTATAAGTTCGGAACAAAATCGAGTACATACCAAGCCGAATGTCCGGACAAAACCCCGTTCCCATGGTCCAAATGTTCTATATTGGCCTTAAACCGTCCCAGTTAAGCCTTGTCGATCTTGAGGTTTTAGATTCCAAAACAAGTGAGTTTCGTCCATTTCCAAGTTCGGACCGAAAACCGAGTAAATACCGACCGACCGGACGGACGTAAATCTCGTTTTTACGGACGGAACGTTGTTTTTGCACCTTAGAACGCCCCGAGTTAACTAATGGAGTGGCTAGTCTCTTAGGTGTATCGTTTTCCATGCGAAAACATGTGTGTTTCGTCCACTTATTAGTTCGGAACAAAATCGAGTACATACCAAGCCGAATGTCCGGACAAAACCCCGTTCCCATGGTCCAAATGTTCTATATTGGCCTTAAACCGTCCCAGTTAAGCCTTGTCGATCTTGAGGTTTTAGATTCCAAAACAAGTGAGTTTCGTCCATTTCCAAGTTCGGACCGAAAACCGAGTAAATGCCGACCGAACGGATAGACATAAATCTCGTTTTTACGGACGGAACGTTGTTTTTTCACCTTTGAACGCCCCGAGTTAAATAATGGATTGACTAGTCTCGTAGGTGTATCGTTTTCCATGCGAAAACATTTGTGTTTCGTCCACTTATAAGTTCGGAACAAAATCGAGTACATACCAAGCCGAATGTCCGGACAAAACCCCGTTCCCATGGTCCAAATGTTCTATATTGGCCTTAAACCGTCCCAGTTAGGCCTTGTCGATCTTGAGGTTTTAGATTCCAAAACAAGTGAGTTTCGTCCATTTCCAAGTTCGGACCGAAAACCGAGTAAATACCGACCGAACGGACGGACATAAATCTCGTTTTTACGGACGAAACGTTGTGTTCTCACCTTAGAACGCCCCGAGTTAACTAATGGAGTGGCTAGTCTCTTAGGTGTATCGCTTTCCATGCGAAAACATGAGTGTTTCGTCCACTTATAAGTTCGGAAAAAAATCGAGTAAATACCAAGCCAAATGTCTGGACAAAACCCCGTTCCCATGGTCCAAATGTTCTATATTGGCCTTAAACCGTCCCAGTTAAGCCTTGTCGATCTTGAGGTTTTAGATTCCAAAACAAGTGAGTTTCGTCCATTTCCAAGTTCGGACCGAAAACCGAGTAAATACCGACCGACCGGACGGACGTAAATCTCGTTTTTACGGACGGAACGTTGTTTTTGCACCTTAGAACGCCCCGAGTTAAGTAATGGAGTGGCTAGTCTCTTAGGTGTATCGTTTTCCATGCGAAAACATGTGTGTTTCGTCCACTTATTAGTTCGGAACAAAATCGAGTACATACCAAGCCGAATGTCCGGACAAAACCCCGTTCCCATGGTCCAAATGTTCTATATTGGCCTTAAACTGTTCCAGTTAAGCCTTGTCGATCTTGAGGTTTTAGATTCCAAAACAAGTGAGTTTCGTCCATTTCCAAGTTCGGACCGAAAACCGAGTAAATGCTGACCGAACGGATAGACAAAAATCTCGTTTTTACGGACGGAACGTTGTTTTTTCACCTTTGAACGCCCCGAGTTAAGTAATGGACTGGCTAGTCTCGTAGGTGTATCGTTTTCCATGCGAAAACATTTGTGTTTTGTCCACTTATAAGTTCGGAACAAAATCGAGTACATACCAAGTCGAATGTCCGGACAAAACCCCGTTCCCATGGTCCAAATGTTCTATATTGGCCTTAAACCGTCCCAGTTAAGCCTTGTCGATCTTAAGGTTTTAGATTCCAAAACAAGTGAGTTTCGTCCATTTCCAAGTTCGGACCGAAAACCGAGTAAATACCGACCGAACGGACGGACATAAATCTCGTTTTTACGGACGGAACGTTGTTTTTTCACCTTAGAACACCCCGAGTTAAGTAATGGACTGGCTAGTCTCTTAGGTGTATCGTTTTCCATGCGAAAACATTTGTGTTTCGTCCACTTATAAGTTCAGAACAAAATCGAGTACATACCAAGCCGAATGTCCGGACAAAACCCCGTTCCCATGGTCCAAATGTTCTATATTGGCCTTAAACCGTCCCAGTTAAGCCTTGACGATCTTGAGGTTTTAGATTCCAAAACAAGTGAGTTTCGTCCATTTCCAAATTCGGACCGAAAACCGAGTAAATACCGACCGAACGGACGGACATAAATCTCGTTTTTATGGACGGAACGTTGTTTTTTCACCTTAGAACGCCCCGAGTTAAGTAATGGAGTGGCTAGTCTCTTAGGTGTATCGTTTTCCATGCGAAAACATGTGTGTTTCGTCCACTTATTAGTTCGGAATAAAATCGAGTACATACCAAGCCGAATGTCCGGACAAAACACCGTTCCCATGGTCCAAATGTTCTATATTGGCCTTAAACCGTCCCAGTTAAGCCTTGTCGATCTTGAGGTTTTAGATTCCAAAACAAGTGAGTTTCGCCCATTTCCAAGTTCGGACCGAAAACCGAGTAAATGCCGACCGATCGGATAGACATAAATCTCGTTTTTACGGACGGAACGTTGTTTTTTCACCTTTGAACGCCCCGAGTTAAGTAATGGACTGGCTAGTCTCGTAGGTGTATCGTTTTCCATGCGAAAACATTTGTGTTTCGTCCACTTATAAGTTCGGAACAAAATCGAGTACATACCAAGCCGAATGTCCAGACAAAACCCCGTTCCCATGGTCCAAATGTTCTATATTGGCCTTAAACCGTCCCAGTTAAGCCTTGTCGATCTTGAGGTTTTAGATTCCAAAACAAGTGAGTTTCGTCCATTTCAAATTCGGACCGAAAACCGAGTAAATACCGACCAAACGGATGGACATAAATCTCGTTTTTACGGACGGAACGTTGTTTTTTCACCTTAGAACGCCCCGAGTTAAGTAATGGATTGGCTAGTCTCTTAGGTGTATCGTTTTCCATGCGAAAATATTTGTGTTTCGTCCACTTATAAGTTCGGAACAAAATCGAGTACATACCAAGCCGAATGTCCGGACAAAACCACGTTCCCATGGTCCAAATGTTCTATATTGGCCTTAAACCGTCCCAGTTAAGCCTTGTCGATCTTAAGGTTTTAGATTCCAAAACAAGTGAGTTTCGTCCATTTCCAAGTTTGGACGGAAAACCGAGTAAATACCGACCGAACGGACGGACATAAATCTCGTTTTTAGGGACGGAACGTTGTTTTTTCACCTTAGAACACCCCGAGTTAAGTAATGGACTGGCTAGTCTCTTAGGTGTATCGTTTTCCATGCGAAAACATTTGTGTTTCGTCCACTTATAAGTTCAGAACAAAATCGAGTACATACCAAGCCGAATGTCCAGACAAACCCCGTTCCCATCGTCCAAATGTTCTATATTGGCCTTAAACCGTCCCAGTTAAGCCTTGACGATCTTGAGGTTTTAGATTCCAAAACAAGTGAGTTTCGTCCATTTCCAAATTCGGACCGAAAACCGAGTAAATACCGACCGAACGGACGGACATAAATCTCGTTTTTATGGACGGAACGTTGTTTTTTCACCTTAGAACGCCCCGAGTTAAGTAATGGAGTGGCTAGTCTCTTAGGTGTATCGTTTTCCATGCGAAAACATGTGTGTTTCGTCCACTTATTAGTTCGGAATAAAATCGAGTACATACCAAGCCGAATGTCCGGACAAAACACCGTTCCCATGGTCCAAATGTTCTATATTGGCCTTAAACCATCCCAGTTAAGCCTTGTCGATCTTGAGGTTTTAGATTCCAAAACAAGTGAGTTTCGTCCATTTCCAAGTTCGGACCGAAAACCGAGTAAATACCGACCGATCGGATAGACATAAATCTCGTTTTTACGGACGGAACGTTGTTTTTTCACCTTTGAACGCCCCGAGTTAAGTAATGGACTGGCTAGTCTCGTAGGTGTATCGTTTTCCATGCGAAAACATTTGTGTTTCGTCCACTTATAAGTTCGGAACAAAATCGAGTACATACCAAGCCGAATGTCCGGACAAAACCCCGTTCACATGGTCCAAATGTTCTATATTGGCCATAAAACGTCCCGGTTAAGCCTTGTCGATCTTGAAGTTTTAGATTCCAAAACAAGTGAGTTTTGTCCATTTCCAAGTTCGGACCGAAAACCGAGTAAATGCCGACCGAACGGATGGACATAAATCTCGTTTTTACGATGGAACGTTGTTTTTTCACCTTAGAACGCCCCGAGTTAAGTAATGGACTGGCTAGTCTCTTAGGTGTATCGTTTACCATGCGAAACCATTTTTGTTTCGTCCACTTATAAGTTCGGAACAAAATCGAGTACATACCAAGCCGAATGTCCGGACAAAACCCCGTTCCCATGGTCCAAATGTTCTATATTGGCCTTAAACCGTCCCAGTTAAGCCTTGTCGATCTTAAGGTTTTAGATTCCAAAACAAGTGAGTTTCGTCCATTTCCAAGTTCGGACCGAAAACCGAGTAAATACCGACCGAACGGACGGACATAAATCTCGTTTTACGGACGGAACGTTGTTTTTTCACCTTAGAACACCCCGAGTTAAGTAATGGACTGGCTAGTCTCTTAGGTGTATCGTTTTCCATGCGAAAACATTTGTGTTTCGTCCACTTATAAGTTCAGAACAAAATCGAGTACATACCAAGCCGAATGTCCAGACAAACCCCGTTCCCATCGTCCAAATGTTCTATATTGGCCTTAAACCGTCCCAGTTAAGCCTTGACGATCTTGAGGTTTTAGATTCCAAAACAAGTGAGTTTCGTCCATTTCCAAATTCGGACCGAAAACCGAGTAAATACCGACCGAACGAACGGACATAAATCTCGTTTTTAAGGACGGAACGTTGTTTTTTCACCTTAGAACGCCCCGAGTTAAGTAATGGAGTGGCTAGTCTCTTAGGTGTATCGTTTTCCATGCGAAAACATGTGTGTTTCGTCCACTTATTAGTTCGGAATAAAATCGAGTACATACCTAGCCGAATGTCCGGACAAAACACCGTTCCCATGGTCCAAATGTTCTATATTGGCCTTAAACCGTCCCAGTTAAGCCTTGTCGATCTTGAGGTTTTAGATTCCAAAACAAGTGAGTTTCGTCCATTTCCAAGTTCGGACCGAAAACCGAGTAAATGCCGACCGATCGGATAGACATAAATCTCGTTTTTACGGACGGAACGTTGTTTTTTCACCTTTGAACGCCCCGAGTTAAGTAATGGACTGGCTAGTCTCGTAGGTGTATCGTTTTCCATGCGAAAACATTTGTGTTTCGTCCACTTATAAGTTCGGAACAAAATCGAGTACATACCAAGCCGAATGTCCGGACAAAACCCCGTTCCCATGGTCCAAATGTTCTATATTGGCCTTAAACCGTCCCAGTTAAGCCTTGTCGATCTTAAGGTTTTAGATTCCAAAACAAGTGAGTTTCGTCCATTTCCAAGTTTGGACCGAAAACCGAGTAAATACCGACCGAACGGACGGACATAAATCTCGTTTTTACGGACGGAACGTTGTTTTTTCACCTTAGAACACCCCGAGTTAAGTAATGGACTGGCTAGTCTCTTAGGTGTATCGTTTTCCATGCGAAAACATTTGTGTTTCGTCCACTTATAAGTTCAGAACAAAATCGAGTACATACCAAGCCGAATGTCCAGACAAACCCCGTTCCCATCGTCCAAATGTTCTATATTGGCCTTAAACCGTCCCAGTTAAGCCTTGACGATCTTGAGGTTTTAGATTCCAAAACAAGTGAGTTTCGTCCATTTCCAAATTCGGACCGAAAACCGAGTAAATGCCGACCGAACGGATGGACATAAATCTCGTTTTTACGGATGGAACGTTGTTTTTTCACCTTAGAACGCCCCGAGTTAAGTAATGGACTGGCTAGTCTCTTAGGTGTATCGTTTTCCATGCGAAACCATGTGTGTTTCGTCCACTTATTAGTTCGGAACAAAATCGAGTACATACCAAGCCGAATGTCCGGACAAAACCCCGTTCCCATGGTCCAAATGTTCTATATTGGCCTTAAACTGTTCCAGTTAAGCCCTTTCGATCTTGAGGTTTTAGATTCCAAAACAAGTGAGTTTAGTCCATTTCCAAGTTCGGACCGAAAACCGAGTAAATGCCGACCGAACGGATAGACAAAAATCTCGTTTTTACGGACGGAACGTTGTTTTTTCACCTTTGAACGCCCCGAGTTAAGTAATGGACTGGCTAGTCTCGTAGGTGTATCGTTTTCCATGCGAAAACATTTGTGTTTTGTCCACTTATAAGTTCGGAACAAAATCGAGTACATACCAATCCGAATGTCCGGACAAAACCCCGTTCCCATGGTCCAAATGTTCTATATTGGCCTTAAACCGTCCCAGTTAAGCCTTGTCGATCTTAAGGTTTTAGATTCCAAAACAAGTGAGTTTCGTCCATTTCCAAGTTCGGACCGAAAACCGAGTAAATACCGACCGAACGGACGGACTTAAATCTCGTTTTTACGGACGGAACGTTGTTTTTTCACCTTAGAACACCCCGAGTTAAGTAATGGACTGGCTAGTCTCTTATGTGTATCGTTTTCCATGCGAAAACATTTGTGTTTCGTCCACTTATAAGTTCAGAACAAAATCGAGTACATACCAAGCCGAATGTCCAGACAAACCCCGTTCCCATCGTCCAAATGTTCTATATTGGCCTTAAACCGTCCCAGTTAAGCCTTGACGATCTTGAGGTTTTAGATTCCAAAACAAGTGAGTTTCGTCCATTTCCAAATTCGGACCGAAAACCGAGTAAATACCGACCGAACGGACGGACATAAATCTCGTTTTTAAGGACGGAACGTTGTTTTTTCACCTTAGAACGCCCCGAGTTAAGTAATGGAGTGGCTAGTCTCTTAGGTGTATCGTTTTCCATGCGAAAACATGTGTGTTTCGTCCACTTATTAGTTCGGAATAAAATCGAGTACATACCAAGCCGAATGTCCTGACAAAACACCGTTCCCATGGTCCAAATGTTCTATATTGGCCTTAAACCGTCCCAGTTAAGCCTTGTCGATCTTGAGGTTTTAGATTCCAAAACAAGTGAGTTTCGTCCATTTCCAAGTTCGGACCGAAAACCGAGTAAATGCCGACCGATCGGATAGACATAAATCTCGTTTTTACGGACGGAACGTTGTTTTTTCACCTTTGAACGCCCCGAGTTAAGTAATGGACTGGCTAGTCTCGTAGGTGTATCGTTTTCCATGCGAAAACATTTGTGTTTCGTCCACTTATAAGTTCGGAACAAAATCGAGTACATACCAAGCCGAATGTCCGGACAAAACCCCGTTCCCATGGTCCAAATGTTCTATATTGGCCTTAAACCGTCCCAGTTAAGCCTTGTCGATCTTAAGGTTTTAGATTCCAAAACAAGTGAGTTTCGTCCATTTCCAAGTTCGGACCGAAAACCAAGTAAATACCGACCGAACGGACGGACATAAATCTCGTTTTTAGGGACGGAACGTTGTTTTTTCACCTTAGAACACCCCGAGTTAAGTAGTGGACTGGCTAGTCTCTTAGGTGTATCGTTTTCCATGCGAAAACATTTGTGTTTCGTCCACTTATAAGTTCAGAACAAAATCGAGTACATACCAAGCCGAATGTCCAGACAAACCCCGTTCCCATCGTCCAAATGTTCTATATTGGCCTTAAACCGTCCCAGTTAAGCCTTGACGATCTTGAGGTTTTAGATTCCAAAACAAGTGAGTTTCGTCCATTTCCAAATTCGGGCCGAAAACCGAGTAAATACCGACCGAACGGACGGACATAAATCTCGTTTTTATGGACGGAACGTTGTTTTTTCACCTTAGAACGCCCCAAGTTAAGTAATGGAGTGCCTAGTCTCTTAGGTGTATCGTTTTCCATGCGAAAACATGTGTGTTTCGTCCACTTATTAGTTCGGAATAAAATCGAGTACATACCAAGCCGAATGTCCGGACAAAACACCGTTCCCATGGTCCAAATGTTCTATATTGGCCTTAAACCGTCCCAGTTAAGCCTTGTCGATCTTAAGGTTTTAGATTCCAAAACAAGTGAGTTTCGTCCATTTCCAAGTTCGGACCGAAAACCGAGTAAATACCGACCGAACGGACGGACATAAATCTCGTTTTTAGGGACGGAACGTTGTTTTTTCACCTTAGAACACCCCGAGTTAAGTAATGGACTGGCTAGTCTCTTAGGTGTATCGTTTTCCATGCGAAAACATTTGTGTTTCGTCCACTTATAAGTTCAGAACAAAATCGAGTACATACCAAGCCGAATGTCCAGACAAACCCCGTTCCCATCGTCCAAATGTTCTATATTGGCCTTAAACCGTCCCAGTTAAGCCTTGACGATCTTGAGGTTTTAGATTCCAAAACAAGTGAGTTTCGTCCATTTCCAAATTTGGACCGAAAACCGAGTAAATACCGACCGAACGGACAGACATAAATCTCGTTTTTAAGGACGGAACGTTGTTTTTTCACCTTAGAACGCCCCGAGTTAAGTAATGGAGTGGCTAGTCTCTTAGGTGTATCGTTTTCCATGCGAAAACATGTGTGTTTCGTCCACTTATTAGTTCGGAATAAAATCGAGTACATACCAAGCCGAATGTCCGGACAAAACACCGTTCCCATGGTCCAAATGTTCTATATTGGCCTTAAACCGTCCCAGTTAAGCCTTGTCGATCTTGAGGTTTTAGATTCCAAAACAAGTGAGTTTCGTCCATTTCCAAGTTCGGACCGAAAACCGAGTAAATGCCGACCGATCGGATAGACATAAATCTCGTTTTTACGGACGGAACGTTGTTTTTTCACCTTTGAACGCCCCGAGTTAAGTAATGGACTGGCTAGTCTCGTAGGTGTATCGTTTTCCATGCGAAAACATTTGTGTTTCGTCCACTTATAAGTTCGGAACAAAATCGAGTACATACCAAGCCGAATGTCCGGACAAAACCCCGTTCCCATGGTCCAAATGTTCTATATTGGCCTTAAACCGTCCCAGTTAAGCCTTGTCGATCTTAAGGTTTTAGATTCCAAAACAAGTGAGTTTCGTCCATTTCCAAGTTCGGACCGAAAACCGAGTAAATACCGACCGAACGGACGGACATAAATCTCGTTTTTAGGGACGGAACGTTGTTTTTTCACCTTAGAACACCCCGAGTTAAGTAATGGACTGGCTAGTCTCTTAGGTGTATCGTTTTCCATGCGAAAACATTTGTGTTTCGTCCACTTATAAGTTCAGAACAAAATCGAGTACATACCAAGCCGAATGTCCAGACAAACCCCGTTCCCATCGTCCAAATGTTCTATATTGGCCTTAAACCGTCCCAGTTAAGCCTTGACGATCTTGAGGTTTTAGATTCCAAAACAAGTGAGTTTCGTCCATTTCCAAATTCGGACCGAAAACCGAGTAAATACCGACCGAACGGACGGACATAAATCTCGTTTTTATGGACGGAACGTTGTTTTTTCACCTTAGAACTCCCCGAGTTAAGTAATGGAGTGCCTAGTCTCTTAGGTGTATCGTTTTCCATGCGAAAACATGTGTGTTTCGTCCACTTATTAGTTCGGAATAAAATCGAGTACATACCAAGCCGAATGTCCGGACAAAACACCGTTCCCATGGTCCAAATGTTCTATATTGGCCTTAAACCGTCCCAGTTAAGCCTTGTCGATCTTGAGGTTTTAGATTCCAAAACAAGTGAGTTTCGTCCATTTCCAAGTTCGGACCGAAAACCGAGTAAATGCCGACCGATCGGATAGACATAAATCTCGTTTTTACGGACGGAACGTTGTTTTTTCACCTTTGAACGCCCCGAGTTAAGTAATGGACTGGCTAGTCTCGTAGGTGTATCGTTTTCCATGCGAAAACATTTGTGTTTCGTCCACTTATAAGTTCGGAACAAAATCGAGTACATACCAAGCCGAATGTCCGGACAAAACCCCGTTCCCATGGTCCAAATGTTCTATATTGGCCTTAAACCGTCCCAGTTAAGCCTTGTCGATCTTAAGGTTTTAGATTCCAAAACAAGTGAGTTTCGTCCATTTCCAAGTTCGGACCGAAAACCGAGTAAATGCCGACCGATCGGATAGACATAAATCTCGTTTTTACGGACGGAACGTTGTTTTTTCACCTTTGAACGCCCCGAGTTAAGTAATGGACTGGCTAGTCTCGTAGGTGTATCGTTTTCCATGCGAAAACATTTGTGTTTCGTCCACTTATAAGTTCGGAACAAAATCGAGTACATACCAAGCCGAATGTCCGGACAAAACCCCGTTCCCATGGTCCAAATGTTCTATATTGGCCTTAAACCGTCCCAGTTAAGCCTTGTCGATCTTAAGGTTTTAGATTCCAAAACAAGTGAGTTTCGTCCATTTCCAAGTTCGGACCGAAAACCGCGTAAATACCGACCGAACGGACGGACATAAATCTCGTTTTTAGGGACGGAACGTTGTTTTTTCACCTTAGAACACCCCGAGTTAAGTAATGGACTGGCTAGTCTCTTAGGTGTATCGTTTTCCATGCGAAAACATTTGTGTTTCGTCCACTTATAAGTTCGGAACAAAATCGAGTACATACCAAGCCGAATGTCCGGACAAAACCCCGTTCCCATGGTCCAAATGTTCTATATTGGCCTTAAACCGTCCCAGTTAAGCCTTGTCGATCTTGAGGTTTTAGATTCCAAAACAAGTGAGTTTCGTCCATTTCCAAGTTCGGACCGAAAACCGAGTAAATACAGACCGAAAGGATGGACATAAATCTCGTTTTTACGGACGAAACGTTGTTTTCTCACCTTAGAACGCCCCGAGTTAACTAATGGAGTGGTTAGTCTCTTAGGTGTATCGTTTTCCATGCGAAAACATGAGTGTTTCGTCCACTTATATGTTCGGAACAAAATCGAGTAAATACCAAGCCAAATGTCTGGACAAAACCCCGTTCCCATGGTCCAAATGTTCTATATTGGCCTTAAAACGTCCCGGTTAAGCCTTGTCCATCTTGAAGTTTTAGATTCCAAAACAAGTGAGTTTTGTCCATTTCCAAGTTCGGACCGAAAACCGAGTAAATGCCGACCGAACGGATGGACATAAATCTCGTTTTTACGGATGGAACGTTGTTTTTTCACCTTAGAACGCCCCGAGTTAAGTAATGGACTGGCTAGTCTCTTAGGTGTATCGTTTACCATGCGAAACCATTTTTGTTTCGTCCACTTATAAGTTCGGAACAAAATCGAGTACATACCAAGCCGAATGTCCGGACAAAACCCCGTTCCCATGGTCCAAATGTTCTATATTGGCCTTAAACCGTCCCAGTTAAGCCTTGTCGATCTTAAGGTTTTAGATTCCAAAACAAGTGAGTTTCGTCCATTTCCAAGTTCGGACCGAAAACCGAGTAAATACCGACCGAACGGACGGACATAAATCTCGTTTTTACGGACGGAACGTTGTTTTTTCACCTTAGAACACCCCGAGTTAAGTAATGGACTGGCTAGTCTCTTAGGTGTATCGTTTTCCATGCGAAAACATTTGTGTTTCGTCCACTTATAAGTTCAGAACAAAATCGAGTACATACCAAGCCGAATGTCCAGACAAACCCCGTTCCCATCGTCCAAATGTTCTATATTGGCATTAAACCGTCCCAGTTAAGCCTTGACGATCTTGAGGTTTTAGATTCCAAAACAAGTGAGTTTCGTCCATTTCCAAATTCGGACCGAAAACCGAGTAAATGCCGACCGAACGGATGGACATAAATCTCGTTTTTACGGATGGAACGTTGTTTTTTCACCTTAGAACGCCCCGAGTTAAGTAATGGACTGGCTAGTCTCTTAGGTGTATCGTTTTCCATGCGAAACCATTTTTGTTTCGTCCACTTATAAGATCGGAACAAAATCGAGTACATACCAAGCCGAATGTCCGGACAAAACCCCGTTCCCATGGTCCAAATGTTCTATATTGGCCTTAAACCGTCCCAATTAAGCCTTGTCGATCTTGAGGTTTTAGATTCCAAAACAAGTGAGTTTCGTCCATTTCCAAGTTCGGACCGAAAACCGAGTAAATACCGACCGACCGGACGGACGTAAATCTCGTTTTTACGGACTGAACGTTGTTTTTGCACCTTAGAACGCCCCGAGTTAAGTAATGGAGTGGCTAGTCTCTTAGGTGTATCGTTTTCCATGCGAAAACATGTGTGTTTCGTCCACTTATTAGTTCGGAACAAAATCGAGGACATACCAAGCCGAATGTCCGGACAAAACCCCGTTCCCATGGTCCAAATGTTCTATATTGGCCTTAAACTGTTCCAGTTAAGCCTTGTCGATCTTGAGGTTTTAGATTCCAAAACAAGTGAGTTTCGTCCATTTCCAAGTTCGGACCGAAAACCGAGTAAATGCCGACCGAACGGATAGACAAAAATCTCGTTTTTACGGACGGAACGTTGTTTTTTCACCTTTGAACGCCCCGAGTTAAGTAATGGACTGGCTAGTCTCGTAGGTGTATCGTTTTCCATGCGAAAACATTTGTGTTTTGTCCACTTATAAGTTCGGAACAAAATCGAGTACATACCAAGCCGAATGTCCGGACAAAACCCCGTTCCCATGGTCCAAATGTTCTATATTGGCCTTAAACCGTCCCAGTTAAGCCTTGTCGATCTTAAGGTTTTAGATTCCAAAACAAGTGAGTTTCGTCCATTTCCAAGTTCGGACCGAAAACCGAGTAAATACCGACCGAACGGACGGACATAAATCTCGTTTTTACGGACGGAACGTTGTTTTTTAACCTTAGAACGCCCCGAGTTAAGTAATGGAGTGGCTAGTCTCTTAGGTGTATCGTTTTCCATGCGAAAACATGTGTGTTTCGTCCACTTATTAGTTCGGAATAAAATCGAGTACATACGAAGCCGAATGTCCGGACAAAACACCGTTCCCATGGTCCAAATGTTCTATATTGGCCTTAAACGGTCCCAGTTAAGCCTTGTCGATCTTGAGGTTTTAGATTCCAAAACAAGTGAGTTTCGTCCATTTCCAAGTTCGGACCGAAAACCGAGTAAATGCCGACCGATCGGATAGACATAAATCTCGTTTTTACGGACGGAACGTTGTTTTTTCACCTTTGAACGCCCCGAGTTAAGTAATGGACTGGCTAATCTCGTAGGTGTATCGTTTTCCATGCGAAAACATTTGTGTTTCGTCCACTTATAAGTTCGGAACAAAATCGAGTACATACCAAGCCGAATGTCCGGACAAAACCCCGTTCCCATGGTCCAAATGTTCTATATTGGCCTTAAACCGTCCCAGTTAAGCCTTGTCGATCTTGAGGTTTTAGATTCCAAAACAAGTGAGTTTCGTCCATTTCCAAGTTCGGACCGAAAACCGAGTAAATACAGACCGAAAGGATGGACATAAATCTCGTTTTTACGGACGAAACGTTGTTTTCTCACCTTAGAACGCCCCGAGTTAACTAATGGAGTGGTTAGTCTCTTAGGTGTATCGTTTTCCATGCGAAAACATGAGTGTTTCGTCCACTTATATGTTCGGAACAAAATCGAGTAAATACCAAGCCAAATGTCTGGACAAAACCCCGTTCCCATGGTCCAAATGTTCTATATTGGCCTTAAACCGTCCCAGTTAAGCCTCGTCGATCTTGAGGTGTTAGATTCCAAAACAAGTGAGTTTCGTCCATTTCCAAGTTCGGACCGAAAACCGAGTAAATGCCGACCGAACGGATGGACATAAATCTCGTTTTTACGGACGGAACGTTGTTTTTTCACCTTAGAACACCCCGAGTTAAGTAATGGACTGGCTAGTCTCTTAGGTGTATCGTTTTCCATGCGAAAACATTTGTGTTTCGTCCACTTATAAGTTCGGAACAAAATCGAGTACATACCAAGCCGAATGTCCGGACAAAACCCCGTTCCCATGGTCCAAATGTTCTATATTGGCCTTAAACCGTCCCAGTTAGGCCTTGTCGATCTTGAGGTTTTAGATTCCAAAACAAGTGAGTTTCGTCCATTTCCAAGTTCGGACCGAAAACCGAGTAAATACCGACCGAACGGACGGACATAAATCTCGTTTTTACGGACGAAACGTTGTTTTCTCACCTTAGAACGCCCCGAGTTAACTAATAGAGTGGCTAGTCTCTTAGGTGTATCGTTTTCCATGCGAAAACATGAGTGTTTCGTCCACTTATATGTTCGGAACAAAATCGAGTAAATACCAAGCCAAATGTCTGGACAAAACCCCGTTCCCATGGTCCAAATGTTCTATATTGGCCTTAAAACGTCCCGGTTAAGCCTTGTCCATCTTGAAGTTTTAGATTCCAAAACAAGTGAGTTTTGTCCATTTCCAAGTTCGGACCGAAAACCGAGTAAATGCCGACCGAACGGATGGACATAAATCTCGTTTTTACGGATGGAACGTTGTTTTTTCACCTTAGAACGCCCCGAGTTAAGTAATGGACTGGCTAGTCTCTTAGGTGTATCGTTTACCATGCGAAACCATTTTTGTTTCGTCCACTTATAAGTTCGGAACAAAATCGAGTACATACCAAGCCGAATGTCCGGACAAAACCACGTTCCCATGGTCCAAATGTTCTATATTAGCCTTAAACCGTCCCAGTTAAGCCTTGTCGATCTTAAGGTTTTAGATTCCAAAACAAGTGAGTTTCGTCCATTTCCAAGTTCGGACCAAAAACCGAGTAAATACCGACCGAACGGACGGACATAAATCTCGTTTTTACGGACGGAACGTTGATTTTTCACCTTAGAACACCCCGAGTTAAGTAATGGACTGGCTAGTCTCTTAGGTGTATCGTTTTCCATGCGAAAACATTTGTGTTTCGTCCACTTATAAGTTCAGAACAAAATCGAGTACATACCAAGCCGAATGTCCAGACAAACCCCGTTCCCATCGTCCAAATGTTCTATATTGGCCTTAAACCGTCCCAGTTAAGCCTTGTCGATCTTAAGGTTTTAGATTCCAAAACAAGTGAGTTTCGTCCATTTCCAAGTTCGGACCGAAAACCGAGTAAATACCGACCGAACGGACGGACATAAATCTCGTTTTTACGGACGGAACGTTGTTTTTTAACCTTAGAACGCCCCGAGTTAAGTAATGGAGTGGCTAGTCTCTTAGGTGTATCGTTTTCCATGCGAAAACATGTGTGTTTCGTCCACTTATTAGTTCGGAATAAAATCGAGTACATACGAAGCCGAATGTCCGGACAAAACACCGTTCCCATGGTCCAAATGTTCTATATTGGCCTTAAACGGTCCCAGTTAAGCCTTGTCGATCTTGAGGTTTTAGATTCCAAAACAAGTGAGTTTCGTCCATTTCCAAGTTCGGACCGAAAACCGAGTAAATGCCGACCGATCGGATAGACATAAATCTCGTTTTTACGGACGGAACGTTGTTTTTTCACCTTTGAACGCCCCGAGTTAAGTAATGGACTGGCTAATCTCGTAGGTGTATCGTTTTCCATGCGAAAACATTTGTGTTTCGTCCACTTATAAGTTCGGAACAAAATCGAGTACATACCAAGCCGAATGTCCGGACAAAACCCCGTTCCCATGGTCCAAATGTTCTATATTGGCCTTAAACCGTCCCAGTTAAGCCTTGTCGATCTTGAGGTTTTAGATTCCAAAACAAGTGAGTTTCGTCCATTTCCAAGTTCGGACCGAAAACCGAGTAAATACAGACCGAAAGGATGGACATAAATCTCGTTTTTACGGACGAAACGTTGTTTTCTCACCTTAGAACGCCCCGAGTTAACTAATGGAGTGGTTAGTCTCTTAGGTGTATCGTTTTCCATGCGAAAACATGAGTGTTTCGTCCACTTATATGTTCGGAACAAAATCGAGTAAATACCAAGCCAAATGTCTGGACAAAACCCCGTTCCCATGGTCCAAATGTTCTATATTGGCCTTAAACCGTCCCAGTTAAGCCTCGTCGATCTTGAGGTGTTAGATTCCAAAACAAGTGAGTTTCGTCCATTTCCAAGTTCGGACCGAAAACCGAGTAAATGCCGACCGAACGGATGGACATAAATCTCGTTTTTACGGACGGAACGTTGTTTTTTCACCTTAGAACACCCCGAGTTAAGTAATGGACTGGCTAGTCTCTTAGGTGTATCGTTTTCCATGCGAAAACATTTGTGTTTCGTCCACTTATAAGTTCGGAACAAAATCGAGTACATACCAAGCCGAATGTCCGGACAAAACCCCGTTCCCATGGTCCAAATGTTCTATATTGGCCTTAAACCGTCCCAGTTAGGCCTTGTCGATCTTGAGGTTTTAGATTCCAAAACAAGTGAGTTTCGTCCATTTCCAAGTTCGGACCGAAAACCGAGTAAATACCGACCGAACGGACGGACATAAATCTCGTTTTTACGGACGAAACGTTGTTTTCTCACCTTAGAACGCCCCGAGTTAACTAATAGAGTGGCTAGTCTCTTAGGTGTATCGTTTTCCATGCGAAAACATGAGTGTTTCGTCCACTTATATGTTCGGAACAAAATCGAGTAAATACCAAGCCAAATGTCTGGACAAAACCCCGTTCCCATGGTCCAAATGTTCTATATTGGCCTTAAAACGTCCCGGTTAAGCCTTGTCCATCTTGAAGTTTTAGATTCCAAAACAAGTGAGTTTTGTCCATTTCCAAGTTCGGACCGAAAACCGAGTAAATGCCGACCGAACGGATGGACATAAATCTCGTTTTTACGGATGGAACGTTGTTTTTTCACCTTAGAACGCCCCGAGTTAAGTAATGGACTGGCTAGTCTCTTAGGTGTATCGTTTACCATGCGAAACCATTTTTGTTTCGTCCACTTATAAGTTCGGAACAAAATCGAGTACATACCAAGCCGAATGTCCGGACAAAACCACGTTCCCATGGTCCAAATGTTCTATATTAGCCTTAAACCGTCCCAGTTAAGCCTTGTCGATCTTAAGGTTTTAGATTCCAAAACAAGTGAGTTTCGTCCATTTCCAAGTTCGGACCAAAAACCGAGTAAATACCGACCGAACGGACGGACATAAATCTCGTTTTTACGGACGGAACGTTGATTTTTCACCTTAGAACACCCCGAGTTAAGTAATGGACTGGCTAGTCTCTTAGGTGTATCGTTTTCCATGCGAAAACATTTGTGTTTCGTCCACTTATAAGTTCAGAACAAAATCGAGTACATACCAAGCCGAATGTCCAGACAAACCCCGTTCCCATCGTCCAAATGTTCTATATTGGCCTTAAACCGTCCCAGTTAAGCCTTGTCGATCTTGAGGTTTTAGATTCCAAAACAAGTGAGTTTCGTCCATTTCCAAGTTCGGACCGAAAACTGAGTAAATGCCGACCGATCGGATAGACATAAATCTCGTTTTTACGGACGGAACGTTGTTTTTTCACCTTTGAACGCCCCGAGTTAAGTAATGGACTGGCTAGTCTCGTAGGTGTATCGTTTTCCATGCGAAAACATTTGTGTTTCGTCCACTTATAAGTTCGGAACAAAATCGAGTACATACCAAGCCGAATGTCTGGACAAAACCCCGTTCCCATGGTCCAAATGTTCTATATTGGCCTTAAATCGTCCCAGTTAAGCCTTGTCGATCTTGAGGTTTTAGATTCCAAAACAAGTGAGTTTCGTCCATTTCCAAGTTCGGACCGAAAACCGAGTAAATACAGACCGAAAGGATGGACATAAATCTCGTTTTTACGGACGAAACGTTGTTTTCTCACCTTAGAATGCCCCGAGTTAACTAATGGAGTGGCTAGTCTCTTAGGTGTATCGTTTTCCATGCGAAAACATGAGTGTTTCGTCCACTTATAAGTTCGGAACAAAATCGAGTAAATACCAAGCCAAATGTCAGGACAAAACCCCGTTCCCATGGTCCAAATGTTCTATATTGGCCATAAAACGTCCCGGTTAAGCCTTGTCGATCTTGAAGTTTTAGATTCCAAAACAAGTGAGTTTTGTCCATTTCCAAGTTCGGACCGAAAACCGAGTAAATGCCGACCGAACGGATGGACATAAATCTCGTTTTTACGGATGGAACGTTGTTTTTTCACCTTAGAACGCCCCGAGTTAAGTAATGGACTGGCTAGTCTCTTAGGTGTATCGTTTACCATGCGAAACCATTTTTGTTTCGTCCACTTATAAGTTCGGAACAAAATCGAGTACATACCAAGCCGAATGTCCAGACAAACCCCGTTCCCATCGTCCAAATGTTCTATATTGGCCTTAAACCGTCCCAGTTAAGCCTTGACGATCTTGAGGTTTTAGATTCCAAAACAAGTGAGTTTCGTCCATTTCCAAATTCGGACCGAAAACCGAGTAAATACCGACCGAACGGACGGACATAAATCTCGTTTTTACGGATGGAACGTTGTTTTTTCACCTTAGAACGCCCCGAGTTAAGTAATGGAGTGGCTAGTCTCTTAGGTGTATCGTTTTCCATGCGAAAACATGTGTGTTTCGTCCACTTATTAGTTCGGAATAAAATCGAGTACATACCAAGCCGAATGTCCGGACAAAACACCGTTCCCATGGTCCAAATGTTCTATATTGGCCTTAAACCGTCCCAGTTAAGCCTTGTCGATCTTGAGGTTTTAGATTCCAAAACAAGTGAGTTTCGTCCATTTCCAAGTTCGGACCGAAAACCGAGTAAATGCCGACCGATCGGATAGACATAAATCTCGTTTTTACGGACGGAACGTTGTTTTTTCACCTTTGAACGCCCCGAGTTAAGTAATGGACTGGCTAGTCTCGTAGGTGTATCGTTTTCCATGCGAAAACATTTGTGTTTCGTCCACTTATAAGTTCGGAACAAAATCGAGTACATACCAAGCCGAATGTCCGGACAAAACCCCGTTCCCATGGTCCAAATGTTCTATATTGGCCTTAAACCGTCCCAGTTAAGCCTTGTCGATCTTAAGGTTTTAGATTCCAAAACAAGTGAGTTTCGTCCATTTCCAAGTTCGGACCGAAAACCGAGTAAATACCGACCGAACGGACGGACTTAAATCTCGTTTTTACGGACGGAACGTTATTTTTCACCTTAGAACACCCCGAGTTAAGTAATGGACTGGCTAGTCTCTTAGGTGTATCGTTTTCCATGCGAAAACATTTGTGTTTCGTCCACTTATAAGTTCAGAACAAAATCGAGTACATACCAAGCCGAATGTCCAGACAAACCCCGTTCCCATCGTCCAAATGTTCTATATTGGCCTTAAACCGTCCCAGTTAAGCCTTGACGATCTTGAGGTTTTAGATTCCAAAACAAGTGAGTTTCGTCCATTTCCAAATTCGGACCGAAAACCGAGTAAATACCGACCGAACGGACGGACATAAATCTCGTTTTTAAGGACAGAACGTTGTTTTTTCACCTTAGAACGCCCCGAGTTAAGTAATGGAGTGGCTAGTCTCTTAGGTGTATCGTTTTCCATGCGAAAACATGTGTGTTTCGTCCACTTATTAGTTCGGAATAAAATCGAGTACATACCAAGCCGAATGTCCGGACAAAACACCGTTCCCATGGTCCAAATGTTCTATATTGGCCTTAAACCGTCCCAGTTAAGCCTTGTCGATCTTGAGGTTTTAGATTCCAAAACAAGTGAGTTTCGTCCATTTCCAAGTTCGGACCGAAAACCGAGTAAATGCCGACCGATCGGATAGACATAAATCTCGTTTTTACGGACGGAACATTGTTTTTTCACCTTTGAACGCCCCGAGTTAAGTAATGGACTGGCTAGTCTCGTAGGTGTATCGTTTTCCATGCGAAAACATTTGTGTTTCGTCCACTTATAAGTTCGGAACAAAATCGAGTACATACCAAGCCGAATGTCCGGACAAAACCCCGTTCCCATGGTCCAAATGTTCTATATTGGCCTTAAACCGTCCCAGTTAAGCCTTGTCGATCTTAAGGTTTTAGATTCCAAAACAAGTGAGTTTCGTCCATTTCCAAGTTCGGACCGAAAACCGAGTAAATACCGACCGAACGGACGGACATAAATCTCGTTTTTAGGGACGGAACGTTGTTTTTTCACCTTAGAACACCCCGAGTTAAGTAATGGACTGGCTAGTCTCTTAGGTGTATCGTTTTCCATGCGAAAACATTTGTGTTTCGTCCACTTATTAGTTCGGAATAAAATCGAGTACATACCAAGCCGAATGTCCGGACAAAACACCGTTCCCATGGTCCAAATGTTCTATATTGGCCTTAAACCGTCCCAGTTAAGCCTTGTCGATCTTGAGGTTTTAGATTCCAAAACAAGTGAGTTTCGTCCATTTCCAAGTTCGGACCGAAAACCGAGTAAATGCCGACCGATCGGATAGACATAAATCTCGTTTTTACAGACGGAACGTTGTTTTTTCACCTTTGAACGCCCCGAGTTAAGTAATGGACTGGCTAATCTCGTAGGTGTATCGTTTTCCATGCGAAAACATTTGTGTTTCGTCCACTTATAAGTTCGGAACAAAATCGAGTACATACCAAGCCGAAGGTCCGGACAAAACCCCGTTCCCATGGTCCAAATGTTCTATATTGGCCTTAAACCGTCCCAGTTAAGCCTTGTCGATCTTGAGGTTTTAGATTCCAAAACAAGTGAGTTTCGTCCATTTCCAAGTTCGGACCGAAAACCGAGTAAATACAGACCGAAAGGATGGACATAAATCTCGTTTTTACGGACGAAACGTTGTTTTCTCACCTTAGAACGCCCCGAGTTAACTAATGGAGTGGCTAGTCTCTTAGGTGTATCGTTTTCCATGCGAAAACATGAGTGTTTCGTCCACTTATATGTTCGGAACAAAATCGAGTAAATACCAAGCCAAATGTCTGGACAAAACCCCGTTCCCATGGTCCAAATGTTCTATATTGGCCTTAAAACGTCCCGGTTAAGCCTTGTCCATCTTGAAGTTTTAGATTCCAAAACAAGTGAGTTTTGTCCATTTCCAAGTTCGGACCGAAAACCGAGTAAATGCCGACCGAACGGATGGACATAAATCTCGTTTTTACGGATGGAACGTTGTTTTTTCACCTTAGAACGCCCCGAGTTAAGTAATGGACTGGCTAGTCTCTTAGGTGTATCGTTTACCATGCGAAACCATTTTTGTTTCGTCCACTTATAAGTTCGGAACAAAATCGAGTACATACCAAGCTGAATGTCCGGACAAAACCCCGTTCCCATGGTCCAAATGTTCTATATTGGCCTTAAACCGTCCCAGTTAAGCCTTGTCGATCTTAAGGTTTTTGATTCCAAAACAAGTGAGTTTCGTCCATTTCCAAGTTCGGACCGAAAACCGAGTAAATACCGACCGAACGGACGGACATAAATCTCGTTTTTACGGACGGAACGTTGATTTTTCACCTTAGAACACCCCGAGTTAAGTAATGGACTGGCTAGTCTCTTAGGTGTATCGTTTTCCATTCGAAAACATTTGTGTTTCGTCCACTTATAAGTTCAGAACAAAATCGAGTACATACCAAGCCGAATGTCCAGACAAACCCCGTTCCCATCGTCCAAATGTTCTATATTGGCCTTAAACCGTCCCAGTTAAGCCTTGACGATCTTGAGGTTTTAGATTCCAAAACAAGTGAGTTTCGTCCATTTCCAAATTCGGACCGAAAACCGAGTAAATGCCGACCGAACGGATGGACATAAATCTCGTTTTTACGGATGGAACGTTGTTTTTTCACCTTAGAACGCCCCGAGTTAAGTAATGGACTGGCTAGTCTCTTAGGTGTATCGTTTTCCATGCGAAACCATTTTTGTTTCGTCCACTTATAAGATCGGAACAAAATCGAGTACATACCAAGACGAATGTCCGGACAAAACCCCGTTCCCATGGTCCAAATGTTCTATATTGGCCTTAAACCGTCCCAGTTAAGCCTTGTCGATCTTGAGGTTTTAGATTCCAAAACAAGTGAGTTTCGTCCATTTCCAAGTTCGGACCGAAAACCGAGTAAATACCGACCGACCGGACGGACGTAAATCTCGTTTTTACGGACGGAACGTTGTTTTTGCACCTTAGAACGCCCCGAGTTAAGTAATGGAGTGGCTAGTCTCTTAGGTGTATCGTTTTCCATGCGAAAACATGTGTGTTTCGTCCACTTATTAGTTCGGAATAAAATCGAGTACATACCAAGCCGAATGTCCGGACAAAACACCGTTCCCATGGTCCAAATGTTCTATATTGGCCTTAAACCGTCCCAGTTAAACCTTGTCGATCTTGAGGTTTTAGATTCCAAAACAAGTGAGTTTCGTCCATTTCCAAGTTCGGACCGAAAACCGAGTAAATACAGACCGAAAGGATGGACATAAATCTCGTTTTTACGGACGAAACGTTGTTTTCTCACCTTAGAACGCCCCGAGTTAACTAATGGAGTGGCTAGTCTCTTAGGTGTATCGTTTTCCATGCGAAAACATGAGTGTTTCGTCCACTTATATGTTCGGAACAAAATCGAGTAAATACCAAGCCAAATGTCTGGACAAAACCCCGTTCCCATGCTCCAAATGTTCTATATTGGCCTTAAAACGTCCCGGTTAAGCCTTGTCCATCTTGAAGTTTTAGATTCCAAAACAAGTGAGTTTTGTCCATTTCCAAGTTCGGACCGAAAACCGAGTAAATGCCGACCGAACGGATGGACATAAATCTCGTTTTTACGGATGGAACGTTGTTTTTTCACCTTAGAACGCCCCGAGTTAAGTAATGGACTGGCTAGTCTCTTAGGTGTATCGTTTACCATGCGAAAACATTTGTGTTTTGTCCACTTATAAGTTCGGAACAAAATCGAGTACATACCAAGCCGAATGTCCGGACAAAACCCCGTTCCCATGGTCCAAATGTTCTATATTGGCCTTAAACCGTCCCAGTTAAGCCTTGTCGATCTTAATGTTTTAGATTCCAAAACAAGTGAGTTTCGTCCATTTCCAAGTTCGGACCGAAAACCGAGTAAATACCGACCGAACGGACGGACATAAATCTCGTTTTTACGGACGGAACGTTGTTTTTTCACCTTAGAACACCCCGAGTTAAGTAATGGACTGGCTAGTCTCTTAGGTGTATCGTTTTCCATGCGAAAACATTTGTGTTTCGTCCACTTATAAGTTCAGAACAAAATCGAGTACATACCAAGCCGAATGTCCGGACAAAACCCCGTTCCCATGGTCCAAATGTTCTATATTGGCCTTAAACTGTTCCAGTTAAGCCTTGTCGATCTTGAGGTTTTAGATTCCAAAACAAGTGAGTTTCGTCCATTTCCAAGTTCGGACCGAAAACCGAGTAAATGCCGACCGAACGGATAGACAAAAATCTCGTTTTTACGGACGGAACGTTGTTTTTTCACCTTTGAACGCCCCGAGTTAAGTAATGGACTGGCTAGTCTCGTAGGTGTATCGTTTTCCATGCGAAAACATTTGTGTTTTGTCCACTTATAAGTTCGGAACAAAATCGAGTACATACCAAGCCGAATGTCCGGACAAAACCCCGTTCCCATGGTCCAAATGTTCTATATTGGCCTTAAACCGTCCCAGTTAATTCTTGTCGATCTTAAGGTTTTAGATTCCAAAACAAGTGAGTTTCGTCCATTTCCAAGTTCGGTCCGAAAACCGAGTAAATACCGACCGAACGGACGGACATAAATCTCGTTTTTTCGGACGGAACGTTGTTTTTTCACCTTAGAACACCCCGAGTTAAGTAATGGACTGGCTAGTCTCTTAGGTGTATCGTTTTCCATGCGAAAACATTTGTGTTTCGTCCACTTATAAGTTCAGAACAAAATCGAGTACATACCAAGCCGAATGTCCAGACAAACCCCGTTCCCATCGTCCAAATGTTCTATATTGGCCTTAAACCGTCCCAGTTAAGCCTTGACGATCTTGAGGTTTTAGATTCCAAAACAAGTGAGTTTCGTCCATTTCCAAATTCGGACCGAAAACCGAGTAAATACCGACCGAACGGATGGACATACATCTCGTTTTTACGGACGGAACGTTGTTTTTTCACCATAGAACGCCCCGAGTTAAGTAATGGACTGGCTAGTCTCTTAGGTGTATCGTTTTCCATGCGAAACCATTTTTGTTTCGTCCACTTATAAGATCGGAACAAAATCGAGTACATACCAAGCCGAATGTCCGGACAAAACCCCGTTCCCTTGGTCCAAATGTTCTATATTGGCCTTAAACCGTCCCAGTTAAGCCTTGTCGATCTTGAGGTTTTAGATTCCAAAACAAGTGAGTTTCGTGCATTTCCAAGTTCGGACCGAAAACCGAGTAAATACCGACCGACCGGACGGACGTAAATCTCGTTTTTACGGACTGAACGTTGTTTTTGCACCTTAGAACGCCCCGAGTTAAGTAATGGAGTGGCTAGTCTCTTAGGTGTATCGTTTTCCATGCGAAAACATGTGTGTTTCGTCCACTTATTAGTTCGGAACAAAATCGAGGACATACCAAGCCGAATGTCCGGACAAAACCCCG
The DNA here is from genome assembly GCA_023053565.1 of Aquilegia eximia. Classification (NCBI taxonomy): domain Eukaryota; kingdom Viridiplantae; phylum Streptophyta; class Magnoliopsida; order Ranunculales; family Ranunculaceae; genus Aquilegia; species Aquilegia eximia. The sequence continues at coordinate 259,459 of JALIGU010000012.1, read as the reverse complement.
TTCCCATGGTCCAAATGTTCTATATTGGCCTTAAACTGTTCCAGTTAAGCCTTGTCGATCTTGAGGTTTTAGATTCCAAAACAAGTGAGTTTCGTCCATTTCCAAGTTCGGACCAAAAACCGAGTAAATGCCGACCGAACGGATAGACAAAAATCTCGTTTTTACGGACGGAACGTTGTTTTTTCACCTTTGAACGCCCCGAGTTAAGTAATGGAGTGGCTAGTCTCGTAGGTGTATCATTTTCCATGCGAAAACATTTGTGTTTTGTCCACTTATAAGTTCGGAACAAAATCGAGTACATACCAAGCCGAATGTCCGGACAAAACCCCGTTCCCATGGTCCAAATGTTCTATATTGGCCTTAAACCGTCCCAGTTAATTCTTGTCGATCTTAAGGTTTTAGATTCCAAAACAAGTGAGTTTCGTCCATTTCCAAGTTCGGACCGAAAACCGAGTAAATACCGACCGAACGGACGGACATAAATCTCGTTTTTACGGACGGAACGTTGTTTTTTCACCTTAGAACACCCCGAGTTAAGTAATGGACTGGCTAGTCTCTTAGGTGTATCGTTTTCCATGCGAAAACATTTGTGTTTCGTCCACTTATAAGTTCAGAACAAAATCGAGTACATACCAAGCCGAATGTCCAGACAAACCCCGTTCCCATCGTCCAAATGTTCTATATTGGCCTTAAACCGTCCCAGTTAAGCCTTGACGATCTTGAGGTTTTAGATTCCAAAACAAGTGAGTTTCGTCCATTTCCAAATTCGGACCGAAAACCGAGTAAATACCGACCGAACGGATGGACATACATCTCGTTTTTACGGACGGAACGTTGTTTTTTCACCTTAGAACGCCCCGAGTTAAGTAATGGACTGGCTAGTCTCTTAGGTGTATCGTTTTCCATGCGAAAACATTTGTGTTTCGTCCACTTATAAGTTCGGAACAAAATCGAGTACATACCAAGCCGAATGTCCGGACAAAACCCCGTTCCCATGGTCCAAATGTTCTATATTGGCCTTAAACCGTCCCAGTTAAGCCTTGTCGATCTTAAGGTTTTAGATTCCAAAACAAGTGAGTTTCGTCCATTTCCAAGTTCGGACCGAAAACCGAGTAAATACCGACCGAACGGACGGACATAAATCTCGTTTTTAGGGACAGAACGTTGTTTTTTCACCTTAGAACACCCCGAGTTAAGTAATGGACTGGCTAGTCTCTTAGGTGTATCGTTTTCCATGCGAAAACATTTGTGTTTCGTCCACTTATAAGTTCAGAACAAAATCGAGTACATACCAAGCCGAATGTCCAGACAAACCCCGTTCCCATCGTCCAAATGTTCTATATTGGCCTTAAACCGTCCCAGTTAAGCCTTGACGATCTTGAGGTTTTAGATTCCAAAACAAGTGAGTTTCGTCCATTTCCAAATTCGGACCGAAAACCGAGTAAATACCGACCGAACGGATGGACATACATCTCGTTTTTACGGACGTTACGTTGTTTTTTCACCATAGAACGCCCCGAGTTAAGTAATGGACTGGCTAGTCTCTTAGGTGTATCGTTTTCCATGCGAAACCATTTTTGTTTCGTCCACTTATAAGATCGGAACAAAATCGAGTACATACCAAGCCGAATGTCCGGACAAAACCCCGTTCCCATGGTCCAAATGTTCTATATTGGCCTTAAACCGTCCCAGTTAAGCCTTGTCGATCTTGAGGTTTTAGATTCCAAAACAACTGAGTTTCGTGCATTTCCAAGTTCGGACCGAAAACCGAGTAAATACCGACCGACCGGACGGACGTAAATCTCGTTTTTACGGACTGAACGTTGTTTTTGCACCTTAGAACGCCCCGAGTTAAGTAATGGAGTGGCTAGTCTCTTAGGTGTATCGTTTTCCATGCGAAAACATGTGTGTTTCGTCCACTTATTAGTTCGGAACAAAATCGAGGACATACCAAGCCGAATGTCCGGACAAAACCCCGTTCCCATGGTCCAAATGTTCTATATTGGCCTTAAACTGTTCCAGTTAAGCCTTGTCGATCTTGAGGTTTTAGATTCCAAAACAAGTGAGTTTCGTCCATTTCCAAGTTCGGACCAAAAACCGAGTAAATGCCGACCGAACGGATAGACAAAAATCTCGTTTTTACGGACGGAACGTTGTTTTTTCAGCTTTGAACGCCCCGAGTTAAGTAATGGACTGGCTAGTCTCGTAGGTGTATCGTTTTCCATGCGAAAACATTTGTGTTTTGTCCACTTATAAGTTCGGAACAAAATCGAGTACATACCAAGCCGAATGTCCGGACAAAACCCCGTTCCCATGGTCCAAATGTTCTATATTGGCCTTAAACCGTCCCAGTTAATTCTTGTCGATCTTAAGGTTTTAGATTCCAAAACAAGTGAGTTTCGTCCATTTCCAAGTTCGGACCGAAAACCGAGTAAATACCGACCGAACGGACGGACATAAATCTCGTTTTTACGGACGGAACGTTGTTTTTTCACCTTAGAACACCCCGAGTTAAGTAATGGACTGGCTAGTCTCTTAGGTGTATCGTTTTCCATGCGAAAACATTTGTGTTTCGTCCACTTATAAGTTCAGAACAAAATCGAGTACATACCAAGCCGAATGTCCAGACAAACCCCGTTCCCATCGTCCAAATGTTCTATATTGGCCTTAAACCGTCCCAGTTAAGCCTTGACGATCTTGAGGTTTTAGATTCCAAAACAAGTGAGTTTCGTCCATTTCCAAATTCGGACCGAAAACCGAGTAAATACCGACCGAACGGATGGACATACATCTCGTTTTTACGGACGGAACGTTGTTTTTTCACCTTAGAACGCCCCGAGTTAAGTAATGGACTGGCTAGTCTCTTAGGTGTATCGTTTTCCATGCGAAAACATTTGTGTTTCGTCCACTTATAAGTTCGGAACAAAATCGAGTACATACCAAGCCGAATGTCCGGACAAAACCCCGTTCCCATGGTCCAAATGTTCTATATTGGCCTTAAACCGTCCCAGTTAAGCCTTGTCGATCTTAAGGTTTTAGATTCCAAAACAAGTGAGTTTCGTCCATTTCCAAGTTCGGACCGAAAACCGAGTAAATACCGACCGAACGGACGGACATAAATCTCGTTTTTAGGGACAGAACTTTGTTTTTTCACCTTAGAACACCCCGAGTTAAGTAATGGACTGGCTAGTCTCTTAGGTGTATCGTTTTCCATGCGAAAACATTTGTGTTTCGTCCACTTATAAGTTCAGAACAAAATCGAGTACATACCAAGCCGAATGTCCAGACAAACCCCGTTCCCATCGTCCAAATGTTCTATATTGGCCTTAAACCGTCCCAGTTAAGCCTTGACGATCTTGAGGTTTTAGATTCCAAAACAAGTGAGTTTCGTCCATTTCCAAATTCGGACCGAAAACCGAGTAAATACCGACCGAACGGATGGACATACATCTCGTTTTTACGGACGGAACGTTGTTTTTTCACCATAGAACGCCCCGAGTTAAGTAATGGACTGGCTAGTCTCTTAGGTGTATCGTTTTCCATGCGAAACCATTTTTGTTTCGTCCACTTATAAGATCGGAACAAAATCGAGTACATACCAAGCCGAATGTCCAGACAAAACCCCGTTCCCATGGTCCAAATGTTCTATATTGGCCTTAAACCGTCCCAGTTAAGCCTTGTCGATCTTGAGGTTTTAGATTCCAAAACAAGTGAGTTTCGTGCATTTCCAAGTTCGGACCGAAAACCGAGTAAATACTGACCGAACGGACGGACGTAAATCTCGTTTTTACGGACGGAACGTTGTTTTTGCACCTTAGAACGCCCCGAGTTAAGTAATGGAGTGGCTAGTAGGTGTATCGTTTTCCATGCGAAAACATGTGTGTTTCGTCCACTTATTATTTCGGAACAAAATCGAGTACATACCAAGCCGAATGTACGGACAAAACCCCGTTCCCATGGTCCAAATGTTCTATATTGGCCTTAAACCGTCCTAGTTAAGCCTTGTCGATCTTGAGGTTTTAGATTCCAAAACAAGTGAGTTTCGTCCATTTCCAAGTTCGGACCGAAAACCGAGTAAATACCAACCGAACGGACGGACGTAAATCTCGTTTTTACGGACGGAACGTTGCTTTTGCACCTTAGAACACCCCGAGTTAAGTAATGGACTGGCTAGTCCCTTAGGTGTATCGTTTTCCATGCTAAAACATGTGTGTTTCGTCCACTTATTAGTTCGGAACAAAATCGAGTACATACCAAGCCGAATGTCCGGACAAAACCCCGTTCCCATGGTCCAAATGTTCTATATTGGCCTTAAACCGTCCCAATTAAGCCTTGTCGATCTTGAGGTTTTAGATTCCAAAACAAGTGAGTTTCGTCCATTTCCAAGTTCGGACCGAAAACCGAGTAAATACCGACCGAACGGACGGACATAAATCTCGTTTTTACGGACGAAACGTTGTTTTCTCACCTTAGAACGCCCCGAGTTAACTAATGGAGTGGCTAGTCTCTTAGGTGTATCGTTTTCCATGCGAAAATATGAGTGTTTCGTCCACTTATAAGTTCGGAACAAAATCGAGTAAATACCAAGCCAAATGTCTGGAAAAAACCCCGTTCCCATGGTCCGAATGTTCTATATTGGCCTTAAAATGTCCCGGTTAAGCCTTGTCGATCTTGAAGTTTTAGATTCCAAAACAAGTGAGTTTTGTCCATTTCCAAGTTCGGACCGAAAACCGAGTAAATGCCGACCGAACGGATGGACATAAATCTCGTTTTTACAGATGGAACATTGTTTTTTCACCTTAGAACGCCCCGAGTTAAGTAATGGACTGGCTAGTCTCTTAGGTGTATCGTTTTCCATGCGAAAACATTTTTGTTTCGTCCACTTATAAGTTCGGAACAAAATCGAGTACATACCAAGCCGAATATCCGGACAAAACCCCGTTGCCATGGTCCAAATGTTCTATATTGGCCTTAAACCGTCCCGGTTAAGCCTTGTCGATCTTGAGGTTTTAGATTCCAAAACAAGTGAGTTTCGTCCATTTCCAAGTTCGGACCGAAAACCGAGTAAATACAGACCGAAAGGATGGACATAAATCTCGTTTTTACGGACGAAACGTTGTTTTCTCACCTTAGAACGCCCCGAGTTAACTAATGGAGTGGCTAGTCTCTTAGGTGTATCGTTTTCCATGCGAAAACATTTGTGTTTCGTCCACTTATAAGTTCAGAACAAAATCGAGTACATACCAAGCCGAATGTCCAGACAAACCCCGTTCCCATCGTCCAAATGTTCTATATTGGCCTTAAACCGTCCCAGTTAAGCCTTGACGATCTTGAGGTTTTAGATTCCAAAACAAGTGAGTTTCGTCCATTTCCAAATTCGGACCGAAAACCGAGTAAATACCGACCGAACGGATGGACATACATCTCGTTTTTACGGACGGAACGTTGTTTTTTCACCATAGAACGCCCCGAGTTAAGTAATGGACTGGCTAGTCTCTTAGGTGTATCGTTTTCCATGCGAAACCATTTTTGTTTCGTCCACTTATAAGATCAGAACAAAATCGAGTACATACCAAGCCGAATGTCCAGACAAAACCCCGTTCCCATGGTCCAAATGTTCTATATTGGCCTTAAACCGTCCCAGTTAAGCCTTGTCGATCTTGAGGTTTTAGATTCCAAAACAAGTGAGTTTCGTGCATTTCCAAGTTCGGACCGAAAACCGAGTAAATACTGACCGAACGGACGGACGTAAATCTCGTTTTTACGGACGGAACGTTGTTTTTGCACCTTAGAACGCCCCGAGTTAAGTAATGGAGTGGCTAGTAGGTGTATCGTTTTCCATGCGAAAACATGTGTGTTTCGTCCACTTATTATTTCGGAACAAAATCGAGTACATACCAAGCCGAATGTACGGACAAAACCCCGTTCCCATGGTCCAAATGTTCTATATTGGCCTTAAACCGTCCTAGTTAAGCCTTGTCGATCTTGAGGTTTTAGATTCCAAAACAAGTGAGTTTCGTCCATTTCCAAGTTCGGACCGAAAACCGAGTAAATACCAACCGAACGGACGGACGTAAATCTCGTTTTTACGGACGGAACGTTGCTTTTGCACCTTAGAACACCCCGAGTTAAGTAATGGACTGGCTAGTCCCTTAGGTGTATCGTTTTCCATGCTAAAACATGTGTGTTTCGTCCACTTATTAGTTCGGAACAAAATCGAGTACATACCAAGCCGAATGTCCGGACAAAACCCCGTTCCCATGGTCCAAATGTTCTATATTGGCCTTAAACCGTCCCAATTAAGCCTTGTCGATCTTGAGGTTTTAGATTCCAAAACAAGTGAGTTTCGTCCATTTCCAAGTTCGGACCGAAAACCGAGTAAATACCGACCGAACGGACGGACATAAATCTCGTTTTTACGGACGAAACGTTGTTTTCTCACCTTAGAACGCCCCGAGTTAACTAATGGAGTGGCTAGTCTCTTAGGTGTATCGTTTTCCATGCGAAAATATGAGTGTTTCGTCCACTTATAAGTTCGGAACAAAATCGAGTAAATACCAAGCCAAATGTCTGGAAAAAACCCCGTTCCCATGGTCCGAATGTTCTATATTGGCCTTAAAATGTCCCGGTTAAGCCTTGTCGATCTTGAAGTTTTAGATTCCAAAACAAGTGAGTTTTGTCCATTTCCAAGTTCGGACCGAAAACCGAGTAAATGCCGACCGAACGGATGGACATAAATCTCGTTTTTACAGATGGAACATTGTTTTTTCACCTTAGAACGCCCCGAGTTAAGTAATGGACTGGCTAGTCTCTTAGGTGTATCGTTTTCCATGCGAAAACATTTTTGTTTCGTCCACTTATAAGTTCGGAACAAAATCGAGTACATACCAAGCCGAATATCCGGACAAAACCCCGTTGCCATGGTCCAAATGTTCTATATTGGCCTTAAACCGTCCCGGTTAAGCCTTGTCGATCTTGAGGTTTTAGATTCCAAAACAAGTGAGTTTCGTCCATTTCCAAGTTCGGACCGAAAACCGAGTAAATACCGACCGAACGGACGGACATAAATCTCGTTTTTACGGACGAAACGTTGTTTTCTCAGCTTAGAACGCCCCGAGTTAACTAATGGAGTGGCTAGTATCTTACTTGTATCGTTTTCCATGCGAAAACATGAGTGTTTCGTCCACTTATAAGTTCGGAAAAAAATCGAGTAAATACCAAGCCAAATGTCTGGACAAAACCCCATTCCCATGGTCCAAATGTTCTATATTGGCCTTAAAATGTCCCGGTTAAGCCTTGTCGATCTTGAAGTTTTAGATTCCAAAACAAGTGAGTTTTGTCCATTTCCAAGTTCGGACCGAAAACCGAGTAAATGCCGACCGAACGGATGGACATAAATCTCGTTTTTACGGATGGAACGTTGTTTTTTCACCTTAGAACGCCCCGAGTTAAGTAATGGACTGGCTAGTCTCTTAGGTGTATCGTTTTCCATGCGAAAACATTTTTGTTTCGTCCACTTATAAGTTCGGAACAAAATCGAGTACATACCAAGCCGAATGTCCGGACAAAACCCCGTTCCCATGGTCTAAATGTTCTATATTGGCCTTAAACCGTCCCAGTTAAGCCTTGTCGATCTTGAGGTTTTAGATTCCAAAACAAGTGAGTTTCATCCATTTCCAAGTTTGGACCGAAAACCGAGTAAATACCGACCGAACGGACGGACGTAAATCTCGTGTTTACGGACGGAACGTTGTTTTTGCACCTTAGAACGCCCCGAGTTAAGTAATGGAGTGGCTAGTAGGTGTATCGTTTTCCATGCGAAAACATGTGTGTTTCGTCCACTTATTATTTCGGAACAAAATCGAGTAAATACCGATTTAACGGACGGACGTAAATCTCGTTTTTACGGACGGAACGTTGCTTTTGCACCTTAGAACGCCCCGAGTTAAGTAATGGACTGGCTAGTCTCTTAGGTGTATCGTTTTCCATGCGAAAACATTTGTGTTTCGTCCACTTATAAGTTCAGAACAAAATCGAGTACATACCAAGCCGAATGTCCAGACAAACCCCGTTCCCATCGTCCGAATGTTCTATATTGGCCTTAAACCGTCCCAGTTAAGCCTTGAAGATCTTGAGGTGTTAAATTCCAAAACAAGTGAGTTTCGTCCATTTCCAAGTTCGGACCGAAAACCGAGTAAATGCCGATCGAACGGATGGACATAAATCTCGTTTTTACGGACGGAACGTTGTTTTTTCACCTTAGAATGCCCCGAGTTAAGTAATGGACTGGGTAGTCTCTTAGGTGTATCGTTTTCCATGCGAAAACATGTGTGTTTCGTCCACTTATTAGTTCGGAACAAAATCGAGTACATACCAAGCCGAATGTCCGGACAAAACCCCGTTCCCATGGTCCAAATGTTCTATATTGGCCTTAAACCGTCCCAGTTAAGCCTTGTCGATCTTGAGGTGTTAGATTCCAAAACAAGTGAGTTTCGTCCATTTCCAAGTTCGGACCGAAAACCGAGTAAATGCCGACCGAACGGATGGACATAAATCTCGTTTTTACGGACGGAACGTTGTTTTTTCACCTAAGAACGCCCCAAGTTAAGTAATGGACTGGCTAGTCTCTTAGGTGTATCGTTTTCCATGCGAAAACATGTGTGTTTCGTCCACTTATTAGTTCGGAACAAAATCGAGTACATACCAAGCCGAATGTCCGGACAAAACCCCGTTCCCATGGTCCAAATGTTCTATATTGGCCTTAAACCGTCCCAGTTAAGCCTTGTCGATCTTGAGGTGTTAGATTCCAAAACAAGTGAGTTTCGTCCATTTCCAAGTTCGGACCGAAAACCGAGTAAATGCCGACCGAACGGATGGACATAAATCTCGTTTTTACGGACAGAACGTTATTTTTTCACCTTAGAACACCCCGAGTTAAGTAATGGACTGGCTAGTCTCTTAGGTGTATCGTTTTCCATGCGAAAACATTTGTGTTTCGTCCACTTATAAGTTCAGAAGAAAATCGAGTACATACCAAGCCGAATGTCCAGACAAACCCCGTTCCCATCGTCCAAATGTTCTATATTGGCCTTAAACAGTCCCAGTTAAGCCTTGACGATCTTGAGGTGTTAGATTCCAAAACAAGTGAGTTTCGTCCATTTCCAAGTTCGGACCGAAAACCGAGTAAATGCCGACCGAACGGACTGAAATAAATCTCGTTTTTACGGACGGAACGTTGTTTTTTCACCTTAGAACGCCCCGAGTTAAGTAATGGACTGGCTAGTCTCTTAGGTGTATCGTTTTCCATGCGAAAACATGTGTGTTTCGTCCACTTATTAGTTCGGAACAAAATCGAGTACATACCAAGCCGAATGTCCGAACAAAACCCCGTTCCCATGGTCCAAATGTTCTATATTGGACTTAAACCGTCCCAGTTAAGCCTTGTCGATCTTGAGGTGTTAGATTCCAAAACAAGTGAGTTTCGTCCATTTCCAAGTTCGGACCGAAAACCGAGTAAATGCCGACCGAACGGATGGACATAAATCTCGTTTTTACGAACGGTACGTTATTTTTTCACCTTAGAACACCCCGAGTTAAGTAATGGACTGGCTAGTCTCTTAGGTGTATCGTTTTCCATGCGAAAACATTTGTGTTACGTCCACTTATAAGTTCAGAACAAAATCGAGTACATACCAAGCCGAATGTCCAGACAAACCCCGTTCCCATCGTCCAAATGTTCTATATTGGCCTTAAACCGTCCCAGTTAAGCCTTGAAGATCTTGAGGTGTTAAATTCCAAAACAAGTGAGTTTCGTCCATTTCCAAGTTCGGACCGAAAACCGAGTAAATGCCGATCGAACGGATGGACATAAATCTCGTTTTTACGGACGGAACGTTGTTTTTTCACCTTAGAACGCCCCGAGTTAAGTAATGGACTGGGTAGTCTCTTAGGTGTATCGTTTTCCATGCGAAAACATGTGTGTTTCGTCCACTTATTAGTTCGGAACAAAATCGAGTACATACCAAGCCGAATGTCCGGACAAAACCCCGTTCCCATGATCCAAATGTTCTATATTGGCCTTAAACCGTCCCAGTTAAGCCTTGTCGATCTAGAGGTGTTAGATTCCAAAACAAGTGAGTTTCGTCCATTTCCAAGTTTGGACCGAAAACCGAGTAAATGCCGATCGAACGGATGGACATAAATCTCGTTTTTACGGACGGAACGTTGTTTTTTCACCTTAGAACGCCCCGAGTTAAGTAATGGACTGGGTAGTCTCTTAGGTGTATCGTTTTCCATGCGAAAACATGTGTGTTTCGTCCACTTATTAGTTCGGAACAAAATCGAGTACATACCAAGCCGAATGTCCGGACAAAACCCCGTTCCCATGGTCCAAATGTTCTATATTGGCCTTAAATCGTCCCAGTTAAGCCTTGTCGATCTTGAGGTGTTAGATTCCAAAACAAGTGAGTTTCGTCCATTTCCAAGTTCGGACCGAAAACCGAGTAAATGCCGACCGAACGGAGGGACATAAATCTCGTTTTTACGGACGGAACGTTGTTTTTTCACCTTAGAACGCCCCGAGTTAAGTAATGGACTGGCTAGTCTCTTAGGTGTATCGTTTTCCATGCGAAAACATGTGTGTTTCGTCCACTTATTAGTTCGGAACAAAATCGAGTACATACCAAGCCGAATGTCCGGACAAAACCCCGTTCCCATGGTCCAAATGTTCTATATTGGCCTTAAACCGTCCCAGTTAAGCCTTGTCGATCTTGAGGTGTTAGATTCCAAAACAAGTGAGTTTCGTCCATTTCCAAGTTCGGACCGAAAACCGAGTAAATGCCGATCGAACGGATGGACATAAATCTCGTTTTTACGGACGGAACGTTGTTTTTTCACCTTAGAACGCCCCGAGTTAAGTAATGGACTGGGTAGTCTCTTAGGTGTATCGTTTTCCATGCGAAAACATGTGTGTTTCGTCCACTTATTAGTTCGGAACAAAATCGAGTACATACCAAGCCGAATGTCCGGACAAAACCCCGTTCCCATGATCCAAATGTTCTATATTGGCCTTAAACCGTCCCAGTTAAGCCTTGTCGATCTTGAGGTGTTAGATTCCAAAACAAGTGAGTTTCGTCCATTTCCAAGTTCGGACCGAAAACCGAGTAAATGCCGATCGAACGGATGGACATAAATCTCGTTTTTACGGACGGAACGTTGTTTTTTCACCTTAGAACGCCCCGAGTTAAGTAATGGACTGGGTAGTCTCTTAGGTGTATCGTTTTCCATGCGAAAACATGTGTGTTTCGTCCACTTATTAGTTCGGAACAAAATCGAGTACATACCAAGCCGAATGTCCGGACAAAACCCCGTTCCCATGGTCCAAATGTTCTATATTGGCCTTAAACCGTCCCAGTTAAGCCTTGTCGATCTTGAGGTGTTAGATTCCAAAACAAGTGAGTTTCGTCCATTTCCAAGTTCCGCCGACCGAACGGATGGACATAAATCTCGTTTTTACGGACGGAACGTTGTTTTTTCACCTTAGAACGCCCCGAGTTAAGTAATGGACTGGCTAGTCTCTTAGGTGTATCGTTTTCCATGCGAAAACATGTGTGTTTCGTCCACTTATTAGTTCGGAACAAAATCGAGTACATACCAAGCCGAATGTCTGGACAAAACCCCGTTCCCATGGTTCAAATGTTCTATATTGGCCTTAAACCGTCCCAGTTAAGCCTTGTCGATCTTGAGGTTTTCGATTCCAAAACAAGTGAGTTTCGTCCATTTCCAAGTTCGGACCGAAAACCGAGTAAATGCCGACCGAACGGATAGACATAAATCTCGTTTTTACGGACGCAACGTTGTTTTTTCACCTTTGAACGCCCCGAGTTAAGTAATGGAGTGGCTAGTCTCTTAGGTGTATCGTTTTCCATGCGAAAACATGTGTGTTTCGTCCACTTATTAGTTCGGAACAAAATCGAGTACATACCAAGCCGAATGTCCGGACAAAACCCCGTTCCCATGGTCCAAATGTTCTATATTGGCCTTAAACCGTCCCAGTTAAGCCTTGTCGATCTTGAGGTGTTAGATTCCAAAACAAGTGAGTTTCGTCCATTTCCAAGTTCGGACCGAAAACCGAGTAAATGCCGACCGAACGGATGGACATAAATCTCGTTTTTACGGACGGAACGTTGTTTTTTCACCTTAGAACACCCCGAGTTAAGTAATTGACTGGCTAGTCTCTTAGGTGTATCGTTTTCCATGCGAAAACATTTGTGTTTCGTCCACTTATAAGTTCAGAACAAAATCGAGTACATACCAAGCCGAATGTCCAGACAAACCCCGTTCCCATCGTCCAAATGTTCTATATTGGCCTTAAACAGTCCCAGTTAAGCCTTGACGATCTTGAGGTGTTAGATTCCAAAACAAGTGAGTTTCGTCCATTTCCAAGTTCGGACCGAAAACCGAGTAAATGCCGACCGAACGGATGGACATAAATCTCGTTTTTACGGACGGAACGTTGTTTTTTCACCTTAGAACACCCCGAGATAAGTAATTGACTGGCTAGTCTCTTAGGTGTATCGTTTTCCATGCGAAAACATTTGTGTTTCGTCCACTTATAAGTTCAGAACAAAATCGAGTACATACCAAGCCGAATGTCCAGACAAACCCCGTTCCCATCGTCCAAATGTTCTATATTGGCCTTAAACAGTCCCAGTTAAGCCTTGACGATCTTGAGGTGTTAGATTCCAAAACAAGTGAGTTTCGTCCATTTCCAAGTTCGGACCGAAAACCGAGTAAATGCCGACCGAACGGATGGACATAAATCTCGTTTTTACGGACGGAACGTTGTTTTTTCACCTTAGAACGCCCCGAGTTAAGTAATGGAGTGGCTAGTCTCTTAGGTGTATCGTTTTCCATGCGAAAACATGTGTGTTTCGTCCACTTATTAGTTCGGAACAAAATCGAGTACATACCAAGCCGAATGTCTGGACAAAACCCCGTTCCCATGGTTCAAATGTTCTATATTGGCCTTAAACCGTCCCAGTTAAGCCTTGTCGATCTTGAGGTGTTAGATTCCAAAACAAGTGAGTTTCGTCCATTTCCAAGTTCGGACCAAAAACCGAGTAAATGCCGACCGAACGGATGGACATAAATCTCGTTTTTACGGACGGAACGTTGTTTTTTCACCTTAGAACGCCCCGAGTTAAGTAATGGACTGGCTAGTCTCTTTGGTGTATCGTTTTCCATGCGAAAACATGTGTGTTTCGTCCACTTATTAGTTCGGAACAAAATCGAGTACATACCAAGCCGAATGTCCGGACAAAACCCCGTTCCCATGGTCCAAATGTTCTATATTGGCCTTAAACCGTCCCAGTTAAGCCTTGTCGATCTTGAGGTTTTCGATTCCAAAACAAGTGAGTTTCGTCCATTTCCAAGTTCGGACCGAAAACCGAGTAAATGCCGACCGAACGGATAGACATAAATCTCGTTTTTACGGACGCAACGTTGTTTTTTCACCTTTGAACGCCCCGAGTTAAGTAATGGAGTGGCTAGTCTCTTAGGTGTATCGTTTTCCATGCGAAAACATGTGTGTTTCGTCCACTTATTAGTTCGGAACAAAATCGAGTACATACCAAGCCGAATGTCCGGACAAAACCCCGTTCCCATGGTCCAAATGCTCTATATTGGCCTTAAACCTTCCCAGTTAAGCCTTGTCGATCTTGAGGTGTTAGATTCCAAAACAAGTGAGTTTCGTCCATTTCCAAGTTCGGACCGAAAACCGAGTAAATGCCGACCGAACGGATGGACATAAATCTCGTTTTTACGGACGGAACGTTGTTTTTTCACCTTAGAACACCCCGAATTAAGTAATGGACTGGCTAGTCTCTTAGGTGTATCGTTTTCCATGCGAAAACATTTGTGTTTCATCCACTTATAAGTACAGAACAAAATCGAGTACATACCAAGCCGAATGTCCAGACAAACCCCGTTCCCATCGTCCAAATGTTCTATATTGGCCTTAAACAGTCCCAGTTAAGCCTTGACGATCTTGAGGTGTTAGATTCCAAAACAAGTGAGTTTCGTCCATTTCCAAGTTCGGACCGAAAACCGAGTAAATGCCGACCGAACGGATGGACATAAATCTCGTTTTTACGGACGGAACGTTGTTTTTTCACCTTAGAACGCCCCGAGTTAAGTAATGGACTGGCTAGTCTCTTAGGTGTATCGTTTTCCATGCGAAAACATGTGTGTTTCGTCCACTTATTAGTTCGGAACAAAATCGAGTACATACCAAGCCGAATGTCCGGACAAAACCCCGTTCCCATGGTCCAAATGTTCTATATTGGCCTTAAACCGTCCCAGTTAAGCCTTGTCGATCTTGAGGTTTTCGATTCCAAAACAAGTGAGTTTCGTCCATTTCCAAGTTCGGACCGAAAACCGAGTAAATGCCGACCGAACGGATAGACATAAATCTCGTTTTTACGGACGCAACGTTGTTTTTACACCTTTGAACGCCCCGAGTTAAGTAATGGAGTGGCTAGTCTCTTAGGTGTATCGTTTTCCATGCGAAAACATGTGTGTTTCGTCCACTTATTAGTTCGGAACAAAATCGAGTACATACCAAGCCGGATGTCCGGACAAAACCCCGTTCAAATGGTCCAAATGTTCTATATTGGCCTTAAACCGTCCCAGTTAAGCCTTGTCGATCTTGAGGTGTTAGATTCCAAAACAAGTGAGTTTCGTCCATTTCCAAGTTCGGACCAAAAACCGAGTAAATGCCGACCGAACGGATGTACATAAATCTCGTTTTTACGGACGGAAAGTTGTTTTTTCACCTTAGAACGCCCCGAGTTAAGTAATGGACTGGCTAGTCTCTTAGGTGTATCGTTTTCCATGCGAAAACATGTGTGTTTCGTCCACTTATTAGTTCGGAACAAAATCGAGTACATACCAAGCCGAATGTCTGGACAAAACCCCGTTCCCATGGTTCAAATGTTCTATATTGGACTTAAACCGTCCTAGTTAAGCCTTGTCGATCTTGAAGTTTTCGATTCCAAAACAAGTGAGTTTCGTCCATTTCCAAGTTCGGACCGAAAACCGAGTAAATGCCGACCGAACGGATAGACATAAATCTCGTTTTTACGGACGCAACGTTGTTTTTTCACCTTTGAACACCCCGAGTTAAGTAATGGAGTGGCTAGTCTCTTAGGTGTATCGTTTTCCATGCGAAAACATGTGTGTTTCGTCCACTTATTAGTTCGGAACAAAATCGAGTACATACCAAGCCGAATGTCCGGACAAAACCCCGTTCCCATGGTCCAAATGTTCTATATTGGCCTTAAACCGTCCCAGTTAAGCCTTGTCGATCTTGAGGTGTTAGATTCCAAAACAAGTGAGTTTCGTCCATTTCCAAGTTCGGATCGAAAACCGAGTAAATGCCGACCGAACGGATGGACATAAATCTCGTTTTTACGGACGGAACGTTTTTTTTTCACCTTAGAACACCCCGAGTTAAGTAATGGACTGGCTAGTCTCTTAGGTGTATCGTTTTCCATTCGAAAACATTTGTGTTTCGTCCACTTATAAGTTCAGAACAAAATCGAGTACATACCAAGCCGAATGTCCAGACAAACCCCGTTCCCATCGTCCAAATGTTCTATATTGGCCTTAAACAGTCCCAGTTAAGCCTTGACGATCTTGAGGTGTTAGATTCCAAAACAAGTGAGTTTCGTCCATTTCCAAGTTCGGACCGAAAACCGAGTAAATGCCGACCGAACGGACGGACATAAATCTCGTTTTTACGGACGGAACGTTGTTTTTTCACCTTAGAACGCCCCGAGTTAAGTAATGGACTGGCTAGTCTCTTAGGTGTATCGTTTTCCATGCGAAAACATGTGTGTTTCGTCCACTTATTAGTTCGGAACAAAATCGAGTACATACCAAGCCGAATGTCCGGACAAAACCCCGTTCCCATGGTCCAAATGTTCTATATTGGCCTTAAACCGTCCCAGTTAAGCCTTGTCGATCTTGAGGTTTTCGATTCCAAAACAAGTGAGTTTCGTCCATTTCCAAGTTCGGACCGAAAACCGAGTAAATGCCGACCGAACGGATAGACATAAATCTCGTTTTTACGGACGCAACGTTGTTTTTACACCTTTGAACGCCCCGAGTTAAGTAATGGAGTGGCTAGTCTCTTAGGTGTATCGTTTTCCATGCGAAAACATGTGTGTTTCGTCCACTTATTAGTTCGGAACAAAATCGAGTACATACCAAGCCGGATGTCCGGACAAAACCCCGTTCAAATGGTCCAAATGTTCTATATTGGCCTTAAACCGTCCCAGTTAAGCCTTGTCGATCTTGAGGTGTTAGATTCCAAAACAAGTGAGTTTCGTCCATTTCCAAGTTCGGACCAAAAACCGAGTAAATGCCGACCGAACGGATGTACATAAATCTCGTTTTTACGGACGGAAAGTTGTTTTTTCACCTTAGAACGCCCCGAGTTAAGTAATGGACTGGCTAGTCTCTTAGGTGTATCGTTTTCCATGCGAAAACATGTGTGTTTCGTCCACTTATTAGTTCGGAACAAAATCGAGTACATACCAAGCCGAATGTCTGGACAAAACCCCGTTCCCATGGTTCAAATGTTCTATATTGGACTTAAACCGTCCTAGTTAAGCCTTGTCGATCTTGAGGTTTTCGATTCCAAAACAAGTGAGTTTCGTCCATTTCCAAGTTCGGACCGAAAACCGAGTAAATGCCGACCGAACGGATAGACATAAATCTCGTTTTTACGGACGCAACGTTGTTTTTTCACCTTTGAACGCCCCGAGTTAAGTAATGGAGTGGCTAGTCTCTTAGGTGTATCGTTTTCCATGCGAAAACATGTGTGTTTCGTCCACTTATTAGTTCGGAACAAAATCGAGTACATACCAAGCCGAATGTCCGGACAAAACCCCGTTCCCATGGTCCAAATGTTCTATATTGGCCTTAAACCGTCCCAGTTAAGCCTTGTCGATCTTGAGGTGTTAGATTCCAAAACAAGTGAGTTTCGTCCATTTCCAAGTTCGGATCGAAAACCGAGTAAATGCCGACCGAACGGATGGACATAAATCTCGTTTTTACGGACGGAACGTTTTTTTTTCACCTTAGAACACCCCGAGTTAAGTAATGGACTGGCTAGTCTCTTAGGTGTATCGTTTTCCATTCGAAAACATTTGTGTTTCGTCCACTTATAAGTTCAGAACAAAATCGAGTACATACCAAGCCGAATGTCCAGACAAACCCCGTTCCCATCGTCCAAATGTTCTATATTGGCCTTAAACAGTCCCAGTTAAGCCTTGACGATCTTGAGGTGTTAGATTCCAAAACAAGTGAGTTTCGTCCATTTCCAAGTTCGGACCGAAAACCGAGTAAATGCCGACCGAACGGACGGACATAAATCTCGTTTTTACGGACGGAACGTTGTTTTTTCACCTTAGAACGCCCCGAGTTAAGTAATGGACTGGCTAGTCTCTTAGGTGTATCGTTTTCCATGCGAAAACATGTGTGTTTCGTCCACTTATTAGTTCGGAACAAAATCGAGTACATACCAAGCCGAATGTCCGAACAAAACCCCGTTCCCATGGTCCAAATGTTCTATATTGGACTTAAACCGTCCCAGTTAAGCCTTGTCGATCTTGAGGTGTTAGATTCCAAAACAAGTGAGTTTCGTCCATTTCCAAGTTCGGACCAAAAACCGAGTAAATGCCGACCGAACGGATGAACATAAATCTCGTTTTTACGAACGGTACGTTGTTTTTTCACCTTAGAACACCCCGAGTTAAGTAATGGACTGGCTAGTCTCTTAGGTGTATCGTTTTCCATGCGAAAACATTTGTGTTTCGTCCACTTATAAGTTCAGAACAAAATCGAGTACATACCAAGCCGAATGTCCAGACAAACCCCGTTACCACCGTCCAAATGTTCTATATTGGCCTTAAACAGTCCCAGTTAAGCCTTGACGATCTTGAGGTGTTAGATTCCAAAATAAGTGAGTTTCGTCCATTTCCAAGTTCGGACCGAAAACCGAGTAAATGCCGACCGAACGGATGGACATAAATCTCGTTTTTACGGACGGAACGTTGTTTTTTCACCTTAGAACACCCCGAGTTAAGTAATGGACTGGCTAGTCTCTTAGGTGTATCGTTTTCCATGCGAAAACATGTGTGTTTCGTCCACTTATTAGTTCGGAACAAAATCGAGTACATACCAAGCCGAATGTCCGAACAAAACCCCGTTCCCATGGTCCAAATGTTCTATATTGGACTTAAACCGTCCCAGTTAAGCCTTGTCGATCTTGAGGTGTTAGATTCCAAAACAAGTGAGTTTCGTCCATTTCCAAGTTCGGACCGAAAACCGAGTAAATGCCGACCGAACGGATGGACATAAATCTCGTTTTTACGGACGGAACGTTTTTTTTTCACCTTAGAACACCCCGAGTTAAGTAATGGACTGGCTAGTCTCTTAGGTGTATCGTTTTCCATGCGAAAACATTTGTGTTTCGTCCACTTATAAGTTCAGAACAAAATCGAGTACATACCAAGCCGAATGTCCAGACAAACCCCGTTCCCATCGTCCAAATGTTCTATATTGGCCTTAAACAGTCCCAGTTAAGCCTTGACGATCTTGAGGTGTTAGATTCCAAAACAAGTGAGTTTCGTCCATTTCCAAGTTCGGACCGAAAACCGAGTAAATGCCGACCGAACGGACGGACATAAATCTCGTTTTTACGGACGGAACGTTGTTTTTTCACCTTAGAACGCCCCGAGTTAAGTAATGGAGTGGCTAGTCTCTTAGGTGTATCGTTTTCCATGCGAAAACATGTGTGTTTCGTCCACTTATTAGTTCGGAACAAAATCGAGTACATACCAAGCCGAATGTCCGAACAAAACCCCGTTCCCATGGTCCAAATGTTCTATATTGGACTTAAACCGTCCCAGTTAAGCCTTGTCGATCTTGAGGTGTTAGATTCCAAAACAAGTGAGTTTCGTCCATTTCCAAGTTCGGACCAAAAACCGAGTAAATGCCGACCGAACGGATGGACATAAATCTCGTTTTTACGAACGGTACGTTGTTTTTTCACCTTAAAACACCCCGAGTTAAGTAATGGACTGGCTAGTCTCTTAGGTGTATCGTTTTCCATGCGAAAACATTTGTGTTTCGTCCACTTATAAGTTCAGAAGAAAATCGAGTACATACCAAGCCGAATGTCCAGACAAACCCCGTTCCCATCGTCCAAATGTTCTATATTGGCCTTAAACAGTCCCAGTTAAGCCTTGACGATCTTGAGGTGTTAGATTCCAAAACAAGTGAGTTTCGTCCATTTCCAAGTTCGGACCGAAAACCGAGTAAATGCCGACCGAACGGACTGAAATAAATCTCGTTTTTACGGACGGAACGTTGTTTTTTCACCTTAGAACGCCCCGAGTTAAGTAATTGACTGGCTAGTCTCTTAGGTGTATCGTTTTCCATGCGAAAACATTTGTGTTTCGTCCACTTATAAGTTCAGAACAAAATCGAGTACATACCAAGCCGAATGTCCAGACAAACCCCGTTCCCATCGTCCAAATGTTCTATATTGGCCTTAAACAGTCCCAGTTAAGCCTTGACGATCTTGAGGTGTTAGATTCCAAAACAAGTGAGTTTCGTCCATTTCCAAGTTCGGACCGAAAACCGAGTAAATGCCGATCGAACGGATGGACATAAATCTCGTTTTTACGGACGGAACGTTGTTTTTTCACCTTAGAACGCCCCGAGTTAAGTAATGGACTGGGTAGTCTCTTAGGTGTATCGTTTTCCATGCGAAAACATGTGTGTTTCGTCCACTTATTAGTTCGGAACAAAATCGAGTACATACCAAGCCGAATGTCCGGACAAAACCCCGTTCCCATGGTCCAAATGTTCTATATTGGCCTTAAACCGTCCCAGTTAAGCCTTGTCGATCTTGAGGTGTTAGATTCCAAAACAAGTGAGTTTCGTCCATTTCCAAGTTCGGACCGAAAACCGAGTAAATGCCGATCGAACGGATGGACATAAATCTCGTTTTTACGGACGGAACGTTGTTTTTTCACCTTAGAACGCCCCGAGTTAAGTAATGGACTGGGTAGTCTCTTAGGTGTATCGTTTTCCATGCGAAAACATGTGTGTTTCGTCCACTTATTAGTTCGGAACAAAATCGAGTACATACCAAGCCGAATGTCCGGACAAAACCCCGTTCCCATGATCCAAATGTTCTATATTGGCCTTAAACCGTCCCAGTTAAGCCTTGTCGATCTTGAGGTGTTAGATTCCAAAACAAGTGAGTTTCGTCCATTTCCAAGTTCGGACCGAAAACCGAGTAAATGCCGATCGAACGGATGGACATAAATCTCGTTTTTACGGACGGAACGTTGTTTTTTCACCTTAGAACGCCCCGAGTTAAGTAATGGACTGGGTAGTCTCTTAGGTGTATCGTTTTCCATGCGAAAACATGTGTGTTTCGTCCACTTATTAGTTCGGAACAAAATCGAGTACATACCAAGCCGAATGTCCGGACAAAACCCCGTTCCCATGGTCCAAATGTTCTATATTGGCCTTAAACCGTCCCAGTTAAGCCTTGTCGATCTTGAGGTGTTAGATTAAAAAACAAGTGAGTTTCGTCCATTTCCAAGTTCGGACCGAAAACCGAGTAAATGCCGACCGAACGGATGGACATAAATCTCGTTTTTACGGACGGAACGTTGTTTTTTCACCTTAGAACGCCCCGAGTTAAGTAATGGACTGGCTAGTCTCTTAGGTGTATCGTTTTCCATGCGAAAACATGGGTGTTTCGTCCACTTATTAGTTCGGAACAAAATCGAGTACATACCAAGCCGAATGTCTGGACAAAACCCCGTTCCCATGGTTCAAATGTTCTATATTGGCCTTAAACCGTCCCAGTTAAGCCTTGTCGATCTTGAGGTTTTCGATTCCAAAACAAGTGAGTTTCGTCCATTTCCAAGTTCGGACCGAAAACCGAGTAAATGCCGACCGAACGGATAGACATAAATCTCGTTTTTACGGACGCAACGTTGTTTTTTCACCTTTGAACGCCCCGAGTTAAGTAATGGAGTGGCTAGTCTCTTAGGTGTATCGTTTTCCATGCGAAAACATGTGTGTTTCGTCCACTTATTAGTTCGGAACAAAATCGAGTACATACCAAGCCGAATGTCCGGACAAAACCCCGTTCCCATGGTCCAAATGTTCTATATTGGCCTTAAACCGTCCCAGTTAAGCCTTGTCGATCTTGAGGTGTTAGATTCCAAAACAAGTGAGTTTCGTCCATTTCCAAGTTCGGACCGAAAACCGAGTAAATGCCGACCGAACGGATGGACATAAATCTCGTTTTTACGGACGGAACGTTGTTTTTTCACCTTAGAACACCCCGAGTTAAGTAATTGACTGGCTAGTCTCTTAGGTGTATCGTTTTCCATGCGAAAACATTTGTGTTTCGTCCACTTATAAGTTCAGAACAAAATCGAGTACATACCAAGCCGAATGTCCAGACAAACCCCGTTCCCATCGTCCAAATGTTCTATATTGGCCTTAAATAGTCCCAGTTAAGCCTTGACGATCTTGAGGTGTTAGATTCCAAAACAAGTGAGTTTCGTCCATTTCCAAGTTCGGACCGAAAACCGAGTAAATGCCGACCGAACGGATGGACATAAATCTTGTTTTTACGGACGGAACGTTGTTTTTTCACCTTAGAACACTCCGAGTTAAGTAATTGACTGGCTAGTCTCTTAGGTGTATCGTTTTCCATGCGAAAACATTTGTGTTTCGTCCACTTATAAGTTCAGAACAAAATCGAGTACATACCAAGCCGAATGTCCAGACAAACCCCGTTCCCATCGTCCAAATGTTCTATATTGGCCTTAAACCGTCCCAGTTAAGCCTTGTCGATCTTGAGGTTTTAGATTCCAAAACAAGTGAGTTTCGTCCATTTTCAAATTCGTACCGAAAACCGAGTAAATACCGACCGAACGGACGGACATAAATCTCGTTTTTATGGACGGAACGTTGTTTTTTCACCTTAGAACACCCCGAGTTAAGTAATGGACTGGCTAGTCTCTTAGGTGTATCGTTTTCCATGCGAAAACATTTGTGTTTCGTCCACTTATTAGTTCAGAACAAAATCGAGTACATACCAAGCCGAATGTCCAGACAAACCCCGTTCCCATCGTCCAAATGTTCTATATTGGCCTTGAACCGTCCCAGTTAAGCCTTGAAGATCTTGAGGTGTTAAATTCCAAAACCAGTGAGTTTCGTCCATTTCCAAGTTCAGACCGAAAACCGAGTAAATGCCGACCGAACGGATGGACATAAATCTCGTTTTTACGGACGGAACATTGTTTTTTCACCTTAGAACGCCCCGAGTTAAGTAATGGACTGGCTAGTCTCTTAGGTGTATCGTTTTCCATGCGAAAACATGTGTGTTTCGTCCACTTATAAGTTCGGAACAAAATCGAGTACATACCAAGCCGAATGTCCAGACAAACCCCGTTCCCATCGTCCAAATGTTCTATATTGGCCTTAAACCGTCCCAGTTAAGCTTTGATGATCTTGAGGTGTTAGATTCCAAAACAAGTGAGTTTCGTCCATTTCCAAGTTCGGACCGAAAACCGAGTAAATGCCGACCGAACGGATGGACATAAATCTCGTTTTTACGGACGTAACGTTTTTTTTTCACCTTAGAACGCCCCAAGTTATGTAATGGACTGGCTAGTCTCTTAGGTGTATCGTTTTCCATGCGAAAACATGTGTGTTTCGTCCACTTATTAGTTCGGAAAAAAATCGAGTACATACCAAGCTGAATGTCCGGACAAAACCCCGTTCCCATGGTCCAAATGTTCTATATTGGCCTTAAACCGTCCCAGTTAAGCCTTGTCGATCATGAGGTGTTAGATTCCAAAACAAGTGAGTTTCGTCCATTTCCAAGTTCGGACCGAAAACCGAGTAAATGCCGACCGAACGGATGGACATAAATCTCGTTTTTACGAACGATACGTTGTTTTTTCACCTTAGAACACCCCGAGATAAGTAATGGACTGGCTAGTCTCTTAGGTGTATCGTTTTCCATGCGAAAACATTTGTGTTTCGTCCACTTATAAGTTCAGAACAAAATCGAGTACATACCAAGCCGAATGTCCAGACAAACCCCGTTCCCATCGTCCAAATGTTCTATATTGGCCTTAAACCGTCCCAGTTAAGCCTTGTCGATCTTGAGGTGTTAGATTCCAAAACAAGTGAGTTTTGTCCATTTCCAAGTTCGGACCGAAAACCGAGTAAATGCCGACCGAACGGATGGACATAAATCTCGTTTTTACGGATGGAACGTTGTTTTTTCACCTTAGAACGCCCCGAGTAAAGTAATGGACTGGCTAGTCTCTTAGGTGTATCGTTTTCCATGCGAAAACATGTGTGTTTCGTCCACTTATAAGTTCGGAACAAAATCGAGTACATACCAAGCCGAATGTCCAGACAAACCCCGTTCCCATCGTCCAAATGTTCTACATTGGCCTTAAACCGTCCCAGTTAAGCTTTGATGATCTTGAGGTGTTAGATTCCAAAACAAGTGAGTTTCGTCCATTTCCAAGTTCGGACCGAAAACCGAGTAAATGCCGACCGAACGGATGGACATAAATCTCGTTTTTACGGACGTAACGTTTTTTTTTCACCTTAGAACGCCCCAAGTTATGTAATGGACTGGCTAGTCTCTTAGGTGTATCGTTTTCCATGCGAAAACATGTGTGTTTCGTCCACTTATTAGTTCGGAAAAAAATCGAGTACATACCAAGCTGAATGTCCGGACAAAACCCCGTTCCCATGGTCCAAATGTTCTATATTGGCCTTAAACCGTCCCAGTTAAGCCTTGTCGATCATGAGGTGTTAGATTCCAAAACAAGTGAGTTTCGTCCATTTCCAAGTTCGGACCGAAAACCGAGTAAATGCCGACCGAACGGATGGACATAAATCTCGTTTTTACGAACGATACGTTGTTTTTTCACCTTAGAACACCCCGAGATAAGTAATGGACTGGCTAGTCTCTTAGGTGTATCGTTTTCCATGCGAAAACATTTGTGTTTCGTCCACTTATAAGTTCAGAACAAAATCGAGTACATACCAAGCCGAATGTCCAGACAAACCCCGTTCCCATCGTCCAAATGTTCTATATTGGCCTTAAACCGTCCCAGTTAAGCCTTGTCGATCTTGAGGTGTTAGATTCCAAAACAAGTGAGTTTTGTCCATTTCCAAGTTCGGACCGAAAACCGAGTAAATGCCGACCGAACGGATGGACATAAATCTCGTTTTTACGGATGGAACGTTGTTTTTTCACCTTAGAACGCCCCGAGTAAAGTAATGGACTGGCTAGTCTCTTAGGTGTATCGTTTTCCATGCGAAAACATGTGTGTTTCGTCCACTTATAAGTTCGGAACAAAATCGAGTACATACCAAGCCGAATGTCCAGACAAACCCCGTTCCCATCGTCCAAATGTTCTATATTGGCCTTAAACCGTCCCAGTTAAGCTTTGATGATCTTGAGGTGTTAGATTCCAAAACAAGTGAGTTTCGTCCATTTCCAAGTTCGGACCGAAAACCGAGTAAATGCCGACCGAACGGATGGACATAAATCTCGATTTTACGGACGGAACGTTCTTTTTTCACCTTAGAACGCCCCGAGTTAAGTAATGGACTGGCTAGTCTCTTAGGTGTATCGATTTCCATGCGAAAACATGTGTGTTTCGTCCACTTATTAGTTCGGAACAAAATCGAGTACATACCAAGCCGAATGTCCGGACAAAACCCCGTTCCCATGGTCCAAATGTTCTATATTGGCCTTAAACCGTCCCAGTTAAGCCTTGTCGATCTTGAGGTTTTAGATTCCAAAACAAGTGAGTTTCGTCCATTTTCAAATTCGTACCGAAAACCGAGTAAATACCGACCGAACGGACGGACATAAATCTCGTTTTTATGGACGGAACGTTGTTTTTTCACCTTAGAACGCCCTGAGTAAAGTAATGGAGTGGCTAGTCTCTTAGGTGTATCGTTTTCCATGCGAAAACATGTGTGTTTCGTCCACTTATAAGTTCGGAACAAAATCGAGTACATACCAAGCCGAATGTCCAGACAAACCCCGTTCCCATCGTCCAAATGTTCTATATTGGCCTTAATCCGTCCCAGTTAAGCTTTGATGATCTTGAGGTGTTAGATTCCAAAGCAAGTGAGTTTCGTCCATTTCCAAGTTCGAACCGAAAACCGAGTAAATGCCGACCGAACGGATGGACATAAATCTCGATTTTACGGACGGAACGTTGTTTTTTCACCTTAGAACGCCCCGAGTTAAGTAATGGACTGGCTAGTCTCTTAGGTGTATCGTTTTCCATGCGAAAACATGTGTGTTTCGTCCACTTATTAGTTCGGAACAAAATCGAGTACATACCAAGCCGAATGTCCGGACAAAACCCCGTTCCCATGGTCCAAATGTTCTATATTGGCCTTAAACCGTCCCAGTTAAGCCTTGTCGATCTTGAGGTTTTAGATTCCAAAACAAGTGAGTTTCGTCAATTTTCAAATTCGTACCGAAAACCGAGTAAATACCGACCGAACGGACGGACATAAATCTCGTTTTTATGGACGGAACGTTGTTTTTTCACCTTAGAACGCCCCGAGTAAAGTAATGGAGTGGCTAGTCTCTTAGGTGTATCGTTTTCCATGCGAAAACATGTGTGTTTCGTCCACTTATTAGTTCGGAACAAAATCGAGTACATACCAAGCCGAATGTCCAGACAAAACCCCGTTCCCATGGTCCAAATGTTCTCTATTGGCCTTAAACCGTCCCAGTTAAGCCTTGTCGATCTTGGGGTTTTAGATTCCAAAACAAGTGAGTTTCGTCCATTTCCAAGTTCGGACCGAAAACCGAGTAAATACCGACCGAACGGACGGACGTAAATCTCGTTTTTACGGACGGAACGTTGTTTTTTCACCTTAGAACGCCCCGAGTTAAGTAATGGACTGGCTAGTCTCTTAGGTGTATCGTTTTCCATGCGAAAACATGTGTGTTTCGTCCACTTATTAGTTCGGAACAAAATCGAGTACATACCAAGCCGAATGTCCGGACAAAACCCCGTTCCCATGGTCCAAATGTTCTATATTGGCCTTAAACCGTCCCAGTTAAGCCTTGTCGATCTTGAGGTTTTAGATTCCAAAACAAGTGAGTTTCGTCCATTTTCAAATTCGTACCGAAAACCGATTAAATACCGACCGAACGGACGGACATAAATCTCGTTTTTACGGACGGAACGTTGTTTTTTCACCTTAGAACGCCCCGAGTTAAGTAATGGACTGGCTAGTCTCTTAGGTGTATCGTTTTCCATGCGAAAACATTTGTGTTTCGTCAACTTATTAGTTCGGAACAAAATCGAGTACATACCAAGCCGAATGTCCAGACAAACCCCGTTCCCATCGTCCAAATATTCTATATTGGCCTTAAACCGTCCCAGTTAAGCCTTGAAGATCTTGAGGTGTTAAATTCCAAAACAAGTGAGTTTCGTCCATTTCCAAGTTCAGACCGAAAACCGAGTAAATACCGACCGAACGGACGGACATAAATCTCGTTTTTACGGACGGAACGTTGTTTTTTCACCTTAGAACGCCCCGAGTTAAGTAATGGACTGGCTAGTCTCTTAGGTGTATCGTTTTCCATGCGAAAACATTTGTGTTTCGTCCACTTATTAGTTCGGAACAAAATCGAGTACATACCAAGCCGAATGTCCAGACAAACCCCGTTCCCATCGTCCAAATGTTCTATATTGGCCTTAAACCGTCCCAGTTAAGCCTTTAAGATCTTGAGGTGTTAAATTCCAAAACAAGTGAGTTTCGTCCATTTCCAAGTTCGGACCGAAAACCGAGTAAATGCCGACCGAACGGATGGACATAAATCTCGATTTTACGGACGGAACGTTGTTTTTTCACCTTAGAACGCCCCGAGTTAAGTAATGGACTGGCTAGTCTCTTAGGTGTATCGTTTTCCATGCGAAAACATGTGTGTTTCGTCCACTTATTAGTTCGGAACAAAATCGAGTACATACCAAGCCGAATGTCCGGACAAAACCCCGTTCCCATGGTCCAAATGTTCTATATTGGCCTTAAACCGTCCCAGTTAAGCCTTGTCGATCTTGAGGTTTTAGATTCCAAAACAAGTGAGTTTCGTCAATTTTCAAATTCGTACCGAAAACCGAGTAAATACCGACCGAACGGACGGACATAAATCTCGTTTTTATGGACGGAACGTTGTTTTTTCACCTTAGAACGCCCCGAGTTAAGTAATGGAGTGGCTAGTCTCTTAGGTGTATCGTTTTCCATGCGAAAACATGTGTGTTTCGTCCACTTATTAGTTCGGAACAAAATCGAGTACATACCAAGCTGAATGTCCGGACAAAACCCCGTTCCCATCGTCCAAATGTTCTATATTGGCCTTAAACCGTCCCAGTTAATCCTTGTTGATCTTGAGGTTTTAGATTCCAAAACAAGTGAGTTTCGTCAATTTTCAAATTCGTACCGAAAACCGAGTAAATACCGACGGAACGGACGGACATAAATCTCGTTTTTACGGACG
The DNA here is from genome assembly GCA_023053565.1 of Aquilegia eximia. Lineage (NCBI taxonomy): Eukaryota > Viridiplantae > Streptophyta > Magnoliopsida > Ranunculales > Ranunculaceae > Aquilegia > Aquilegia eximia. The sequence goes on along the minus strand of JALIGU010000012.1, from coordinate 231,789 downwards.
GAACCTTGTTTTTTCACCTTAGAACGCCCCGAGTTAAGTAATGGACTGGCTAGTCTCCTAGGTGTATCGTTTTCCATGCGAAAACATTTGTGTTTCGTCCACTTATAAGTTCGGAACAAAATCGAGTACATACCAAGCCGAATGTCCAGACAAAACCCCGTTCCCATGGTCCAAATGTTCTCTATTGGCCTTAAACCGTCCCAGTTAAGCCTTGTCGATCTTGGGGTTTTAGATTCCAAAACAAGTGAGTTTCGTCCATTTCCAAGTTCGGACCGAAAACCGAGTAAATACCGACCGAACGGACGGACGTAAATCTCCTTTTTACGGACGGAACGTTGTTTTTTCACCTTAGAACGCCCCGAGTTAAGTAATGGACTGGCTAGTCTCTTAGGTGTATCGTTTTCCATGCGAAAACATTTGTGTTTCGTCCACTTATTAGTTCGGAACAAAATCGAGTACATACCAAGCCGAATGTCCAAACAAAACCCCGTTCCCATGGTCCAAATGTTCTCTATTGGCCTTAAACCGTCCCAGTTAAGCCTTGTCGATCTTGGGGTTTTAGATTCCAAAACAAGTGAGTTTCGTCCATTTCCAAGTTCGGACCGAAAACCGAGTAAATACCGACCGAACGGACGGACGTAAATCTCGTTTTTACGGACGGAACGTTGTTTTTTCACCTTAGAACGCCCCGAGTTAAGTAATGGACTGGCTAGTCTCTTAGGTGTATCGTTTTCCATGCGAAAACATTTGTGTTTCGTCCATTTATTAGTTCGGAACAAAATCGAGTACATACCAAGCCGAATGTCCAGACAAACCCCGTTCCCATCGTCCAAATGTTCTATATTGGCCTTAAACCGTCCCAGTTAAGCCTTGAAGATCTTGAGGTGTTAAATTCCAAAACAAGTGAGTTTCGTCCATTTCCAAGTTCAGACCGAAAACCGAGTAAATACCGACCGAACGGACGGACATAAATCTCGTTTTTACGGACGGAACGTTGTTTTTTCACCTTAGAACGCCCCGAGTAAAGTAATGGAGTGGCTAGTCTCTTAGGTGTATCGTTTTCCATGCGAAAACATGTGTGTTTCGTCCACTTATTAGTTCGGAACAAAATCGAGTACATACCAAGCTGAATGTCCGGACAAAACCCCGTTCCCATCGTCCAAATGTTCTATATTGGCCTTAAACCGTCCCAGTTAAGCCTTGTCGATCTTGAGGTTTTAGATTCCAAAACAAGTGAGTTTCGTCCCTTTCCAAGTTCGGACCGAAAACCGAGTAAATGCCGACCGAACGGATAGACATAAATCTCGTTTTTACGGACAGAACCTTGTTTTTTCACCTTAGAACGCCCCGAGTTAAGTAATGGACTGGCTAGTCTCCTAGGTGTATCGTTTTCCATGCGAAAACATTTGTGTTTCGTCCACTTATAAGTTCGGAACAAAATCGAGTACATACCAAGCCGAATGTCCAGACAAAACCCCGTTCCGATGGTCCAAATGTTCTCTATTGGCCTTAAACCGTCCCAGTTAAGCCTTGTCGATCTTGGGGTTTTAGATTCCAAAACAAGTGAGTTTCGTCCATTTCCAAGTTTGGACCGAAAACCGAGTAAATACCGACCGAACGGATGGACGTAAATCTCGTTTTTACGGACGGAACGTTGTTTTTTCACCTTAGAACGCCCCGAGTTAAGTAATGGACTGGCTAGTCTCTTAGGTGTATCGTTTTCCATGAGAAAGCATTTGTGTTTCGTCCACTTATTAGTTCGGAACAAAATCGAGTACATACCAAGCCGAATGTCCAGACAAACCCCGTTCCCATCGTCCAAATGTTCTATATTGGCCTTAAACCGTCCCAGTTAAGCCTTGAAGATCTTGAGGTGTTAAATTCCAAAACAAGTGAGTTTCGTCCATTTCCAAGTTCAGACCGAAAACCGAGTAAATACCGACCGAACGGACGGACATAAATCTCGTTTTTACGGACGGAACGTTGTTTTTTCACCTTAGAACGCCCCGAGTAAAGTAATGGAGTGGCTAGTCTCTTAGGTGTATCGTTTTCCATGCGAAAACATGTGTGTTTCGTCCACTTATTAGTTCGGAACAAAATCGAGTACATACCAAGCTGAATGTCCGGACAAAACCCCGTTCCCATCGTCCAAATGTTCTATATTGGCCTTAAACCGTCCCAGTTAAGCCTTATCGATCTTGAGGTTTTAGATTCCAAAACAAGTGAGTTTCGTCCATTTCCAAGTTCGGACCGAAAACCGAGTAAATGCCGACCGAACGGATAGACATATATCTCGTTTTTACGGACGGAACCTTGTTTTTTCACCTTAGAACGCCCCGAGTTAAGTAATGGACTGGCTAGTCTCCTAGGTGTATCGTTTTCCATGCGAAAACATTTGTGTTTCGTCCACTTATAAGTTCGGAACAAAATCGAGTACATACCAAGCCGAATGTCCAGACAAACCCCGTTCCCATCGTCCAAATGTTCTATATTGGCCTTAATCCGTCCCAGTTAAGCTTTAATGATCTTGAGGTGTTAGATTCCAAAACAAGTGAGTTTCGTCCATTTCCAAGTTCGGACCGAAAACCGAGTAAATGCCGACCGAACGGATGGACATAAATCTCGATTTTACGGACGGAACGTTCTTTTTACACCTTAGAACGCCCCGAGTTAAGTAATGGACTGGCTAGTCTCTTAGGTGTATCGTTTTCCATGCGAAAACATGTGTGTTTCGTCCACTTATTAGTTCGGAACAAAATCGAGTACATACCAAGCCGAATGTCCGGACAAAACCCCGTTCCCATGGTCCAAATGTTCTATATTGGCCTTAAACCGTCCCAGTTAAGCCTTGTCGATCTTGAGGTTTTAGATTCCAAAACAAGTGAGTTTCGTCCATTTTCAAATTCGTACCGAAAACCGAGTAAATACCGACCGAACGGACGGACATAAATCTCGTTTTTATGGACGGAACGTTGTTTTTTCACCTTAGAACGCCCCGAGTAAAGTAATGGAGTGGCTAGTCTCTTAGGTGTATCGTTTTTCATGCGAAAACATGTGTGTTTCGTCCACTTATAAGTTCGGAACAAAATCGAGTACATACCAAGCCGAATGTCCAGACAAACCCCGTTCCCATCGTCCAAATGTTCTATATTGGCCTTAATCCGTCCCAGTTAAGCTTTGATGATCTTGAGGTGTTAGATTCCAAAGCAAGTGAGTTTCGTCCATTTCCAAGTTCGGACCGAAAACCGAGTAAATGCCGACCGAACGGATGGACATAAATCTCGATTTTACGGACGGAACGTTGTTTTTTCACCTTAGAACGCCCCGAGTTAAGTAATGGACTGGCTAGTCTCTTAGGTGTATCGTTTTCCATGCGAAAACATGTGTGTTTCGTCCACTTATTAGTTCGGAACAAAATCGAGTACATACCAAGCCGAATGTCCGGACAAAACCCCGTTCCCATGGTCCAAATGTTCTATATTGGCCTTAAACCGTCCCAGTTAAGCCTTGTCGATCTTGAGGTTTTAGATTCCAAAACAAGTGAGTTTCGTCAATTTTCAAATTCGTACCGAAAACCGAGTAAATACCGACCGAACGGACGGACATAAATCTCGTTTTTATGGACGGAACGTTGTTTTTTAACCTTAGAACGCCCCGAGTAAAGTAATGGAGTGGCTAGTCTCTTAGGTGTATCGTTTTCCATGCGAAAACATGTGTGTTTCGTCTACTTATTAGTTCGGAACAAAATCGAGTACATACCAAGCTGAATGTCCGGACAAAACCCCGTTCCCATCGTCCAAATGTTCTATATTGGCCTTAAACCGTCCCAGTTAATCCTTGTCGATCTTGAGGTTTTAGATTCCAAAACAAGTGAGTTTCGTCCATTTCCAAGTTCGGACCGAAAACCGAGTAAATGCCGACCGAACGGATAGACATATATCTCGTTTTTACGGATGGAACATTTTTTTTTCACTTTAGAACGCCCCGAGTTAAGTAATGGACTGGCTAGGCTCCTAGGTGTATCGTTTTCCATGCGAAAACATTTGTGTTTCGTCCACTTATAAGTTCGGAACAAAATCGAGTACATACCAAGCCGAATGTCCAGACAAAACCCCGTTCCCATGGTCCAAATGTTCTCTATTGGCCTTAAACCGTCCCAGTTAAGCCTTGTCGATCTTGGGGTTTTAGATTCCAAAACAAGTGAGTTTCGTCCATTTCCAAGTTCGGACCGAAAACCGAGTAAATACCGACCGAACGGACGGACGTAAATCTCGTTTTTACGGACGGAACGTTGTTTTTTCACCTTAGAACACCCCGAGTTAAGTAATGGACTGGCTAGTCTCTTAGGTGTATCGTTTTCCATGCGAAAACATGTGTGTTTCGTCCACTTATTAGTTCGGAACAAAATCGAGTACATACCAAGCCGAATGTCCGGACAAAACCCCGTTCCCATGGTCCAAATGTTCTATATTGGCCTTAAACCGTCCCAGTTAAGCCTTGTCGATCTTGAGGTTTTAGATTCCAAAACAAGTGAGTTTCGTCCATTTTCAAATTCGTACCGAAAACCGATTAAATACCGACCGAACGGACGGACATAAATCTCGTTTTTACGGACGGAACGTTGTTTTTTCACCATAGAACGCCCCGAGTTAAGTAATGGACTGGCTAGTCTCTTAGGTGTATCGTTTTCCATGCGAAAACATTTGTGTTTCGTCAACTTATTAGTTCGGAACAAAATCGAGTACATACCAAGCCGAATGTCCAGACAAACCCCGTTCCCATCGTCCAAATATTCTATATTGGCCTTAAACCGTCCCAGTTAAGCCTTGAAGATCTTGAGGTGTTAAATTCCAAAACAAGTGAGTTTCGTCCATTTCCAAGTTCAGACCGAAAACCGAGTAAATACCGACCGAACGGACGGACATAAATCTCGTTTTTACGGACGGAACGTTGTTTTTTCACCTTAGAACGCCCCGAGTTAAGTAATGGACTGGCTAGTCTCTTAGGTGTATCGTTTTCCATGCGAAAACATTTGTGTTTCGTCCACTTATTAGTTCGGAACAAAATCGAGTACATACCAAGCCGAATGTCCAGACAAACCCCGTTCCCATCGTCCAAATGTTCTATATTGGCCTTAAACCGTCCCAGTTAAGCCTTTAAGATCTTGAGGTGTTAAATTCCAAAACAAGTGAGTTTCGTCCATTTCCAAGTTCGGACCGAAAACCGAGTAAATGCCGACCGAACGGATAGACATAAATCTCGATTTTACGGACGGAACGTTGTTTTTTCACCTTAGAACGCCCCGAGTTAAGTAATGGACTGGCTAGTCTCTTAGGTGTATCGTTTTCCATGCGAAAACATGTGTGTTTCGTCCACTTATTAGTTCGGAACAAAATCGAGTACATACCAAGCCGAATGTCCGGACAAAACCCCGTTCCCATGGTCCAAATGTTCTATATTGGCCTTAAACCGTCCCAGTTAAGCCTTGTCGATCTTGAGGTTTTAAATTCCAAAACAAGTGAGTTTCGTCCATTTCCAAGTTCAGACCGAAAACCGAGTAAATACCGACCGAACGGACGGACATAAATCTCGTTTTTACGGACGGAACGTTGTTTTTTCACCTTAGAACGCCCCGAGTTAAGTAATGGACTGGCTAGTCTCTTAGGTGTATCGTTTTCCATGCGAAAACATTTGTGTTTCGTCCACTTATTAGTTCGGAACAAAATCGAGTACATACCAAGCCGAATGTCCAGACAAACCCCGTTCCCATCGTCCAAATGTTCTATATTGGCCTTAAACCGTCCCAGTTAAGCCTTTAAGATCTTGAGGTGTTAAATTCCAAAACAAGTGAGTTTCGTCCATTTCCAAGTTCGGACCGAAAACCGAGTAAATGCCGACCGAACGGATGGACATAAATCTCGATTTTACGGACGGAACGTTGTTTTTTCACCTTAGAACGCCCCGAGTTAAGTAATGGACTGGCTAGTCTCTTAGGTGTATCGTTTTCCATGCGAAAACATGTGTGTTTCGTCCACTTATTAGTTCGGAACAAAATCGAGTACATACCAAGCCGAATGTCCGGACAAAACCCCGTTCCCATGGTCCAAATGTTCTATATTGGCCTTAAACCGTCCCAGTTAAGCCTTGTCGATCTTGAGGTTTTAGATTCCAAAACAAGTGAGTTTCGTCAATTTTCAAATTCGTACCGAAAACCGAGTAAATACCGACCGAACGGACGGACATAAATCTCGTTTTTATGGACGGAACGTTGTTTTTTCACCTTAGAACGCCCCGAGTAAAGTAATGGAGTCGCTAGTCTCTTAGGTGTATCGTTTTCCATGCGAAAACATGTGTGTTTCGTCCACTTATTAGTTCGGAACAAAATCGAGTACATACCAAGCTGAATGTCCGGACAAAACCCCGTTCCCATCGTCCAAATGTTCTATATTGGCCTTAAACCGTCCCAGTTAATCCTTGTCGATCTTGAGGTTTTAGATTCCAAAACAAGTGAGTTTCGTCAATTTTCAAATTCGTACCGAAAACCGAGTAAATACCGACGGAACGGACGGACATAAATCTCGTTTTTACGGACGGAACCTTGTTTTTTCACCTTAGAACGCCCCGAGTTAAGTAATGGACTGGCTAGTCTCCTAGGTGTATCGTTTTCCATGCGAAAACATTTGTGTTTCGTCCACTTATAAGTTCGGAACAAAATCGAGTACATACCAAGCCGAATGTCCAGACAAAACCCCGTTCCCATGGTCCAAATGTTCTCTATTGGCCTTAAACCGTCCCAGTTAAGCCTTGTCGATCTTGGGGTTTTAGATTCCAAAACAAGTGAGTTTCGTCCATTTCCAAGTTCGGACCGAAAACCGAGTAAATACCGACCGAACGGACGGACGTAAATCTCCTTTTTACGGACGGAACGTTGTTTTTTCACCTTAGAACGCCCCGAGTTAAGTAATGGACTGGCTAGTCTCTTAGGTGTATCGTTTTCCATGCGAAAACATTTGTGTTTCGTCCACTTATTAGTTCGGAACAAAATCGAGTACATACCAAGCCGAATGTCCAAACAAAACCCCGTTCCCATGGTCCAAATGTTCTCTATTGGCCTTAAACCGTCCCAGTTAAGCCTTGTCGATCTTGGGGTTTTAGATTCCAAAACAAGTGAGTTTCGTCCATTTCCAAGTTCGGACCGAAAACCGAGTAAATACCGACCGAACGGACGGACGTAAATCTCGTTTTTACGGACGGAACGTTGTTTTTTCACCTTAGAACGCCCCGAGTTAAGTAATGGACTGGCTAGTCTCTTAGGTGTATCGTTTTCCATGCGAAAACATTTGTGTTTCGTCCATTTATTAGTTCGGAACAAAATCGAGTACATACCAAGCCGAATGTCCAGACAAACCCCGTTCCCATCGTCCAAATGTTCTATATTGGCCTTAAACCGTCCCAGTTAAGCCTTGAAGATCTTGAGGTGTTAAATTCCAAAACAAGTGAGTTTCGTCCATTTCCAAGTTCAGACCGAAAACCGAGTAAATACCGACCGAACGGACGGACATAAATCTCGTTTTTACGGACGGAACGTTGTTTTTTCACCTTAGAACGCCCCGAGTAAAGTAATGGAGTGGCTAGTCTCTTAGGTGTATCGTTTTCCATGCGAAAACATGTGTGTTTCGTCCACTTATTAGTTCGGAACAAAATCGAGTACATACCAAGCTGAATGTCCGGACAAAACCCCGTTCCCATCGTCCAAATGTTCTATATTGGCCTTAAACCGTCCCAGTTAAGCCTTGTCGATCTTGAGGTTTTAGATTCCAAAACAAGTGAGTTTCGTCCATTTCCAAGTTCGGACCGAAAACCGAGTAAATGCCGACCGAACGGATAGACATAAATCTCGTTTTTACGGACAGAACCTTGTTTTTTCACCTTAGAACGCCCCGAGTTAAGTAATGGACTGGCTAGTCTCCTAGGTGTATCGTTTTCCATGCGAAAACATTTGTGTTTCGTCCACTTATAAGTTCGGAACAAAATCGAGTACATACCAAGCCGAATGTCCAGACAAAACCCCGTTCCCATGGTCCAAATGTTCTCTATTGGCCTTAAACCGTCCCAGTTAAGCCTTGTCGATCTTGGGGTTTTAGATTCCAAAACAAGTGAGTTTCGTCCATTTCCAAGTTCGGACCGAAAACCGAGTAAATACCGACCGAACGGATGGACGTAAATCTCGTTTTTACGGACGGAACGTTGTTTTTTCACCTTAGAACGCCCCGAGTAAAGTAATGGACTGGCTAGTGTCTTAGGTGTATCGTTTTCCATGCGAAAACATTTGTGTTTCGTCCACTTATTAGTTCGGAACAAAATCGGGTACATACCAAGCCGAATGTCCAGACAAACCCCGTTCCCATCGTCCAAATGTTCTATATTGGCCTTAAACCGTCCCAGTTAAGCCTTGAAGATCTTGAGGTGTTAAATTCCAAAACAAGTGAGTTTCGTCCATTTCCAAGTTCGGACCGAAAACCGAGTAAATACCGACCGAACGGACGGACGTAAATCTCGTTTTTACGGACGGAACGTTGTTTTTTCACCTTAGAACGCCCCGAGTTAAGTAATGGACTGGCTAGTGTCTTAGGTGTATCGTTTTCCATGCGAAAACATTTGTGTTTCGTCCACTTATTAGTTCGGAACAAAATCGGGTACATACCAAGCCGAATGTCCAGACAAACCCCGTTCCCATCGTCCAAATGTTCTATATTGGCCTTAAACCGTCCCAGTTAAGCCTTGAAGATCTTGAGGTGTTAGATTCCAAAAAGAGTGAGTTTCGTCCATTTCCAAGTTCGGACCAAAAACCGAGTAAATGCCGACCGAACGGATGGACATAAATCTCGATTTTACGGACGGAACGTTGTTTTTCACCTTAGAACGCCCCGAGTTAAGTAATGGACTGGCTAGTCTCTTAGGTGTATCGTTTTCCATGCGAAAACATGTGTGTTTCGTCCACTTATTAGTTCGGAACAAAATCGAGTACATACCAAGCCGAATGTCCGGACGAAACCCCGTTCCGATGGTCCAAATGTTCTATATTGGCCTTAAACCGTCCCAGTTAAGCCTTGTCGATCTTGAGGTTTTAGATTCCAAAACAAGTGAGTTTCGTCCATTTTCAAATTCGTACCGAAAACCGAGTAAATACCGACCGAACGGACGGACATAAATCTCGTTTTTATGGACGGAACGTTGTTTTTTCACCTTAGAACGCCCCGAGTAAAGTAATGGAGTGGCTAGTCTCTTAGGTGTATCGTTTTCCATGCGAAAACATGTGTGTTTCGTCCACTTATTAGTTCGGAACAAAATCGAGTACATACCAAGATGAATGTCCGGACAAAACCCCTATCCCATCATCCAAATGTTCTATATTGGCCTTAAACCGTCCCAGTTAAGCCATGTCGATCTTGAGGTGTTAGATTCCAAAACAAGTGAGTTTCGTCCATTTCCAAGTTCGGACCGAAAACCGAGTAAATGCCGACCGAACGAATGGACATCAATCTCGTTTTTACGGACGGAACGTTGTTTTTTCACCTTAGAACACCCCGAGTAAAGTAATGGACTGGCTAGTCTCTTAGGTGTATCGTTTTCCATGCGAAAACATTTGTGTTTCGTCCACTTATAAGTTCAGAACAAAATCGAGTACATACCAAGCCGAATGTCTAGACAAACCCCGTTCCCATCGTCCAAATGTTCTATATTGGCCTTAAACCGTCCCAGTTAAGCCTTGTCGATCTTGAGGTTTTAGATTCCAAAACAAGTGAGTTTCGTCCATTTTCAAATTCGTACCGAAAACCGAGTAAATACCGACCGAACGGACGGACATAAATCTCGTTTTTATGGACGGAACGTTGTTTTTTCACCTTAGAACGCCCCGAGTTAAGTAATGGACTGGCTAGTCTCTTAGGTGTATCGTTTTCCATGCGAAAACATGTGTGTTTCGTCCACTTATTAGTTCGGAACAAAATCGAGTACATACCAAGCCGAATGTCCGGACAAAACCCCGTTCCCATGGTCCAAATGTTCTATATTGGCCTTAAACCGTCCCAGTTAAGCCTTGTCGATCTTGAGGTGTTAGATTCCAAAACAAGCGAGTTTCGTCCATTTCCAAGTTCGGACCGAAAACCGAGTAAATGCCGACCGAACGGATAGACATAAATCTCGTTTTTACGGATGGAACGTTGTTTTTTCACCTTAGAACGCCCCGAGTTAAGTAATGGACTGGCTAGTCTCCTAGGTGTATCGTTTTCCATGCGAAAACATTTGTGTTTCGTCCACTTATAAGTTCGGAACAAAATCGAGTACATACCAAGCCGAATGTCCAGACAAAACCCCGTTCCCATGGTCCAAATGTTCTCTATTGGCCTTAAACCGTCCCAGTTAAGCCTTGTCGATCTTGGGGTTTTAGATTCCAAAACAAGTGAGTTTCGTCCATTTCCAAGTTCGGACCGAAAATCGAGTAAATACAGACCGAACGGACGGACGTAAATCTCGTTTTTACGGACGGAACGTTGTTTTTTCACCTTAGAATGCCCCGAGTTAAGTAATGGACTGGCTAGTCTCTTAGGTGTATCGTTTTCCATGCGAAAACATTTGTGTTTCGTCCACTTATTAGTTCGGAACAAAATCGAGTACATACCAAGCCGAATGTCCAGACAAACCCCGTTCCCATCGTCCAAATGTTCTATATTGGCCTTAAACCGTCCCAGTTAAGCCTTGAAGATCTTGAGGTGTTAAATTCCAAAACAAGTGAGTTTCGTCCATTTCCAAGTTCAGACCGAAAACCGAGTAAATGACGACCGAACGGATGGACATAAATCTCGTTTTTACGGACGGAACGTTGTTTTTTCACCTTAGAACGCCCCGAGTTAAGTAATGGACTGGCTAGTCTCTTAGGTGTATCGTTTTCCATGCGAAAACATGTGTGTTTCGTCCACTTATTAGTTCGGAACAAAATCGAGTACATACCAAGCCGAATGTCCGGACAAAACCCCGTTCCCATGGTCCAAATGTTCTATATTGGCCTTAAACCTTCCCAGTTAAGCCTTGTCGATCTTGAGGTGTTAGATTCCAAAACAAGTGAGTTTCGTCCATTTCCAAGTTCGGACCGAAAACCGAGTAAATGCCGACCGAACGGATGGACATAAATCTCGTTTTTACGGACGGAACGTTGTTTTTTCACCTTAGAACGCCCCGAGTTAAGTAATGGACTGGCTAGTCTCTTAGGTGTATCGTTTTCCATGCGAAAACATGTGTGTTTCGTCCACTTATTAGTTCGGAACAAAATCGAGTACATACCAAGCCGAATGTCCGGACAAAACCCCGTTCCCATGGTCCAAATATTCTATATTGGCCTTAAACCGTCCCAGTTAAGCCTTGTCGATCTTGAGGTGTTAGATTCCAAAACAAGTGAGTTTCGTCCATTTCCAAGTTCGGACCGAAAACCGAGTAAATGCCGACCGGATGGACATAAATCTCGTTTTTACGGACGGAACGTTGTTTTTTCACCTTAGAACACCCCGAGTTAAGTAATGGACTGGCTAGTCTCTTAGGTGTATCGTTTTCCATGCGAAAACATGTGTGTTTCGTCCACTTATTAGTTCGGAACAAAATCGAGTACATACCAAGCCGAATGTCCGGACAAAACCCCGTTCCCATGGTCCAAATGTTCTATATTGGCCTTAAACCGTCCCAGTTAAGCCTTGTCGATCTTGAGGTTTTAGATTCCAAAACAAGTAAGTTTCGTCCATTTTCAAATTCGTACCGAAAACCGAGTAAATACCGACCGAACGGACAGACATAAATCTCGTTTTTATGGACGGAACGTTGTTTTTTCACCATAGAACTCCCCGAGTAAAGTAATGGAGTGGCTAGTCTCTTAGGTGTATCGTTTTCCATGCGAAAACATGTGTGTTTCGTCCACTTATTAGTTCGGAACAAAATCGAGTACATACCAAGCCGAATGTCCGGACAAAACCCCGTTCCCATGGTCCAAATATTCTATATTGGCCTTAAACCGTCCCAGTTAAGCCTTGTCGATCTTGAGGTGTTAGATTCCAAAACAAGTGAGTTTCGTCCATTTCCAAGTTCGGACCGAAAACCGAGTAAATGCCGACCGAACGGATGGACATAAATCTCGTTTTTACGGACGGAACGTTGTTTTTTCACCTTAGAACACCCCGAGTTAAGTAATGGACTGGCTAGTCTCTTAGGTGTATCTTCCATGCGAAAACATTTGTGTTTCGTCCACTTATAAGTTCAGAACAAAATCGAGTACATACCAAGCTGAATGTCCAGACAAACCCCGTTCCCATCGTCCAAATGTTCTATATTGGCCTTAAACCGTCCCAGTTAAGCCTTGAAGATCTTGAGGTGTTAGATTCCAAAACAAGTGAGTTTCGTCCATTTCCAAGTTCGGACCGAAAACCGAGTAAATGCCGACCGAACGGATGGACATAAATCTCGTTTTTACGGACGGAACGTTGTTTTTTCACCTTAGAACGCCCCGAGTTAAGTAATGGACTGGCTAGTCTCTTAGGTGTATCGTTTTCCATGCGAAAACATGTGTGTTTCGTCCACTTATTAGTTCGGAACAAAATCGAGTACATACCAAGCCGAATGTCCGGACAAAACCCCGTTCCCATGGTCCAAATGTTCTATATTGGCCTTAAACCGTCCCAGTTAAGCCTTGTCGATCTTGAGGTGTTAGATTCCAAAACAAGCGAGTTTCGTCCATTTCCAAGTTCGGACCGAAAACCGAGTAAATGCCGACCGAACGGATAGACATAAATCTCGTTTTTACGGACGGAACCTTGTTTTTTCACCTTAGAACGCCCCGAGTTAAGTAATGGACTGGCTAGTCTCCTAGGTGTATCGTTTTCCATGCGAAAACATTTGTGTTTCGTCCACTTATAAGTTCGGAACAAAATCGAGTACATACCAAGCCGAATGTCCAGACAAAACCCCGTTCCCATGGTCCAAATGTTCTCTATTGGCCTTAAACCGTCCCAGTTAAGCCTTGTCGATCTTGGGGTTTTAGATTCCAAAACAAGTGAGTTTCGTCCATTTCCAAGTTCGGACCGAAAATCGAGTAAATACAGACCGAACGGACGGACGTAAATCTCGTTTTTACGGACGGAACGTTGTTTTTTCACCTTAGAATGCCCCGAGTTAAGTAATGGACTGGCTAGTCTCTTAGGTGTATCGTTTTCCATGCGAAAACATTTGTGTTTCGTCCACTTATTAGTTCGGAACAAAATCGAGTACATACCAAGCCGAATGTCCAGACAAACCCCGTTCCCATCGTCCAAATGTTCTATATTGGCCTTAAACCGTCCCAGTTAAGCCTTGAAGATCTTGAGGTGTTAAATTCCAAAACAAGTGAGTTTCGTCCATTTCCAAGTTCAGACCGAAAACCGAGTAAATGACGACCGAACGGATGGACATAAATCTCGTTTTTACGGACGGAACGTTGTTTTTTCACCTTAGAACGCCCCGAGTTAAGTAATGGACTGGCTAGTCTCTTAGGTGTATCGTTTTCCATGCGAAAACATGTGTGTTTCGTCCACTTATTAGTTCGGAACAAAATCGAGTACATACCAAGCCGAATGTCCGGACAAAACCCCGTTCCCATGGTCCAAATGTTCTATATTGGCCTTAAACCTTCCCAGTTAAGCCTTGTCGATCTTGAGGTGTTAGATTCCAAAACAAGTGAGTTTCGTCCATTTCCAAGTTCGGACCGAAAACCGAGTAAATGCCGACCGAACGGATGGACATAAATCTCGTTTTTACGGACGGAACGTTGTTTTTTCACCTTAGAACGCCCCGAGTTAAGTAATGGACTGGCTAGTCTCTTAGGTGTATCGTTTTCCATGCGAAAACATGTGTGTTTCGTCCACTTATTAGTTCGGAACAAAATCGAGTACATACCAAGCCGAATGTCCGGACAAAACCCCGTTCCCATGGTCCAAATATTCTATATTGGCCTTAAACCGTCCCAGTTAAGCCTTGTCGATCTTGAGGTGTTAGATTCCAAAACAAGTGAGTTTCGTCCATTTCCAAGTTCGGACCGAAAACCTTGTAAATGCCGACCGAACGGATGGACATAAATCTCGTTTTTACGGACGGAACGTTGTTTTTTCACCTTAGAACACCCCGAGTTAAGTAATGGACTGGCTAGTCTCTTAGGTGTATCGTTTTCCATGCGAAAACATTTGTGTTTCGTCCACTTATAAGTTCAGAACAAAATCGAGTACATACCAAGCCGAATGTCCAGACAAACCCCGTTCCCATCGTCCAAATGTTCTATATTGGCCTTAAACCGTCCCAGTTAAGCCTTGAAGATCTTGAGGTGTTAGATTCCAAAACAAGTTAGTTTCGTCCATTTCCAAGTTCGGACCGAAAACCGAGTAAATGCCGACCGAACGGATGGACATAAATCTCGTTTTTACGGACGGAACGTTGTTTTTTCACCTTAGAACGCCCCGAGTTAAGTAATGGACTGGCTAGTCTCTTAGGTGTATCGTTTTCCATGCGAAAACATGTGTGTTTCGTCCACTTATTAGTTCGGAACAAAATCGAGTACATACCAAGCCGAATGTCCGGACAAAACCCCGTTCCCATGGTCCAAATGTTCTATATTGGCCTTAAACCGTCCCAGTTAAGCCATGTCGATCTTGAGGTTTTAGATTCCAAAACAAGTGAGTTTCGTCCATTTTCAAATTCGTACCGAAAACCGAGTAAATACCGACCGAACGGACAGACATAAATCTCGTTTTTATGGACGGAACGTTGTTTTTTCACCATAGAACTCCCCGAGTAAAGTAATGGAGTGGCTAGTCTCTTAGGTGTATCGTTTTCCATGCGAAAACATGTGTGTTTCGTCCACTTATTAGTTCGGAACAAAATCGAGTACATACCAAGCCGAATGTCCGGACAAAACCCCGTTCCCATGGTCCAAATATTCTATATTGGCCTTAAACCGTCCCAGTTAAGCCTTGTCGATCTTGAGGTGTTAGATTCCAAAACAAGTGAGTTTCGTCCATTTCCAAGTTCGGACCGAAAACCGAGTAAATGCCGACCGAACGGATGGACATAAATCTCGTTTTTACGGACGGAACGTTGTTTTTTCACCTTAGAACACCCCGAGTTAAGTAATGGACTGGCTAGTCTCTTAGGTGTATCTTCCATGCGAAAACATTTGTGTTTCGTCCACTTATAAGTTCAGAACAAAATCGAGTACATACCAAGCCGAATGTCCAGACAAACCCCGTTCCCATCGTCCAAATGTTCTATATTGGCCTTAAACCGTCCCAGTTAAGCCTTGAAGATCTTGAGGTGTTAGATTCCAAAACAAGTTAGTTTCGTCCATTTCCAAGTTCGGACCGAAAACCGAGTAAATGCCGACCGAACGGATGGACATAAATCTCGTTTTTACGGACGGAACGTTGTTTTTTCACCTTAGAACGCCCCGAGTTAAGTAATGGACTGGCTAGTCTCTTAGGTGTATCGTTTTCCATGCGAAAACATGTGTGTTTCGTCCACTTATTAGTTCGGAACAAAATCGAGTACATACCAAGCCGAATGTCCGGACAAAACCCCGTTCCCATGGTCCAAATGTTCTATATTGGCCTTAAACCGTCCCAGTTAAGCCATGTCGATCTTGAGGTTTTAGATTCCAAAACAAGTGAGTTTCGTCCATTTTCAAATTCGTACCGAAAACCGAGTAAATACCGACCGAACGGACAGACATAAATCTCGTTTTTATGGACGGAACGTTGTTTTTTCACCATAGAACTCCCCGAGTAAAGTAATGGAGTGGCTAGTCTCTTAGGTGTATCGTTTTCCATGCGAAAACATGTGTGTTTCGTCCACTTATTAGTTCGGAACAAAATCGAGTACATACCAAGCCGAATGTCCGGACAAAACCCCGTTCCCATGGTCCAAATATTCTATATTGGCCTTAAACCGTCCCAGTTAAGCCTTGTCGATCTTGAGGTGTTAGATTCCAAAACAAGTGAGTTTCGTCCATTTCCAAGTTCGGACCGAAAACCGAGTAAATGCCGACCGAACGGATGGACATAAATCTCGTTTTTACGGACGGAACGTTGTTTTTTCACCTTAGAACACCCCGAGTTAAGTAATGGACTGGCTAGTCTCTTAGGTGTATCTTCCATGCGAAAACATTTGTGTTTCGTCCACTTATAAGTTCAGAACAAAATCGAGTACATACCAAGCCGAATGTCCAGACAAACCCCGTTCCCATCGTCCAAATGTTCTATATTGGCCTTAAACCGTCCCAGTTAAGCCTTGAAGATCTTGAGGTGTTAGATTCCAAAACAAGTTAGTTTCGTCCATTTCCAAGTTCGGACCGAAAACCGAGTAAATGCCGACCGAACGGATGGACATAAATCTCGTTTTTACGGACGGAACGTTGTTTTTTCACCTTAGAACGCCCCGAGTTAAGTAATGGACTGGCTAGTCTCTTAGGTGTATCGTTTTCCATGCGAAAACATGTGTGTTTCGTCCACTTATTAGTTCGGAACAAAATCGAGTACATACCAAGCCGAATGTCCGGACAAAACCCCGTTCCCATGGTCCAAATGTTCTATATTGGCCTTAAACCTTCCCAGTTAAGCCTTCTCGATCTTGAGGTTTTAGATTCCAAAACAAGTGAGTTTCGTTCATTTTCAAATTCGTACCGAAAACCGAGTAAATACCGACCGAACGGAAGGACATAAATCTCGTTTTTATGGACGGAACGTTGTTTTTTCACCTTAGAACGCCCCGAGTTAAGTAATGGACTGGCTAGTCTCTTAGGTGTATCTTCCATGCGAAAACATTTGTGTTTCGTCCACTTATAAGTTCAGAACAAAATCGAGTACATACCAAGCCGAATGTCCAGACAAACCCCGTTCCCATCGTCCAAATGTTCTATATTGGCCTTAAACCGTCCCAGTTAAGCCTTGAAGATCTTGAGGTGTTAGATTCCAAAACAAGTTAGTTTCGTCCATTTCCAAGTTCGGACCGAAAACCGAGTAAATGCCGACCGAACGGATGGACATAAATCTCGTTTTTACGGACGGAACGTTGTTTTTTCACCTTAGAATGCTCCGAGTTAAGTAATGGACTGGCTAGTCTCTTAGGTGTATCGTTTTCCATGCGAAAACATGTGTGTTTCGTCCACTTATTAGTTCGGAACAAAATCGAGTACATACCAAGCCGAATGTCCGGACAAAACCCCGTTCCCATGGTCCAAATGTTCTATATTGGCCTTAAACCGTCCCAGTTAAGCCTTGTCGATCTTGAGGTTTTAGATTCCAAAACAAGTGAGTTTCGTTCATTTTCAAATTCGTACCGAAAACCGAGTAAATACCGACCGAACGGAAGGACATAAATCTCGTTTTTATGGACGGAACGTTGTTTTTTCACCTTAGAACGCCCCGAGTAAAGTAATGGAGTTGCTAGTCTCTTAGGTGTATCGTTTTGCATGGGAAAACATGTGTGTTTCGTCCACTTATTAGTTCGGAACAAAATCGAGTACATACCAAGCTGAATGTCCGGACAAAACCCCGTTCCCATTGTCCAAATGTTCTATATTGGCCTTAAACCGTCCCAGTTAAGCCTTGTCGATTTTGAGGTGTTAGATTCCAAAACAAGTGAGTTTCGTCCATTTCCAAGTTCGGACCGAAAACCGAGTAAATGCCGACCGAACGGATGGACATAAATCTCGTTTTTACGGACGGAACGTTGTTTTTTCACCTTAGAACGCCCCGAGTTAAGTAATGGACTGGCTAGTCTCTTAGGTGTATCGTTTTCCATGCGAAAACATGTGTGTTTTGTCCACTTATTAGTTCGGAACAAAATCGAGTACATACCAAGCCGAATGTCCGTACAAAACCCCGTTCCCATGGTCCAAATATTCTATATTCGCCTTAAACCGTCCCAGTTAAGCCTTGTCGATCTTGAGGTGTTAGATTCCAAAACAAGTGAGTTTCGTCCATTTCCAAGTTCGGACCGAAAACCGAGTAAATGCCGACCGAACGGATGGACAAAAATCTCGTTTTTACGGACGGAACGTTGTTTTTTCACCTTAGAACACCCCGAGTTAAGTAATGGACTGGCTAGTCTCTTAGGTGTATCGTTTTCCACGCGAAAACATTTGTGTTTCGTCCACTTATAAGTTCAGAACAAAATCGAGTACATACCAAGCCGAATGTCCAGACAAACCCCGTTCCCATCGTCCAAATGTTCTATATTGGCCTTAAACCGTCCCAGTTAAGCCTTGAAGATCTTGAGGTGTTAGATTCCAAAACAAGTGAGTTTCGTCCATTTCCAAGTTCGGACCGAAAACCGAGTAAATGCCGACCGAACGGATGGACATAAATCTCGTTTTTACGGACGGAACGTTGTTTTTTCACCTTAGAACGCCCCGAGTTAAGTAATGGACTGGCTAGTCTCTTAGGTGTATCGTTTTCCATGCGAAAACATGTGTGTTTCGTCCACTTATTAGTTCGGAACAAAATCGAGTACATACCAAGCCGAATGTCCGGACAAAACCCCGTTCCCATGGTCCAAATGTTCTATATTGGCCTTAAACCGTCCCAGTTAAGCCTCGTCGATCTTGAGGTTTTAGATTCCAAAACAAGTGAGTTTCGTCCATTTTCAAATTCGTACCGAAAACCGAGTAAATACCGACCGAACGGACGGACATAAATCTCGTTTTTATGGACGGAACGTTGTTTTTTCACCTTAGAACGCCCCGAGTTAAGTAATGGACTGGCTAGTCTCTTAGGTGTATCGTTTTCCATGCGAAAACATGTGTGTTTCGTCCACTTATTAGTTCGGAACAAAATCGAGTACATACCAAGCCGAATGTCTGGACAAAACACCGTTCCCATGGTCCAAATGTTCTATATTGGCCTTAAACCGTCCCAGTTAAGCCTTGTCGATCTTGAGGTTTTAGATTCCAAAACAAGTGAGTTTCGTCCATTTTCAAATTCGTACCGAAAACCGAGTAAATACCGACCGAACGGACGGACATAAATCTCGTTTTTATGGACGGAACGTTGTTTTTTCACCTTAGAACGCCCCGAGTAAAGTAATGGAGTGGCTAGTCTCTTAGGTGTATCGTTTTGCATGCGAAAACATGTGTGTTTCGTCCACTTATTAGTTCGGAACAAAATCGAGTACATACCAAGCTGAATGTCCGGACAAAACCCCGTTCCCATCGTCCAAATGTTCTATATTGGCCTTAAACCGTCCCAGTTAAGCCTTGTCGATTTTGAGGTGTTAGATTCCAAAACAAGTGAGTTTCGTCCATTTCCAAGTTCGGACCGAAAACCGAGTAAATGCCGACCGAACGGATGGACATAAATCTCGTTTTTACGGACGGAACGTTGTTTTTTCACCTTAGAACGCCCCGAGTTAAGTAATGGACTGGCTAGTCTCTTAGGTGTATCGTTTTCCATGCGAAAACATGTGTGTTTTGTCCACTTATTAGTTCGGAACAAAATCGAGTACATACCAAGCCGAATGTCCGTACAAAACCCCGTTCCCATGGTCCAAATATTCTATATTCGCCTTAAACCATCCCAGTTAAGCCTTGTCGATCTTGAGGTGTTAGATTCCAAAACAAGTGAGTTTCGTCCATTTCCAAGTTCGGACCGAAAACCGAGTAAATGCCGACCGAACGGATGGACATAAATCTCGTTTTTACGGACGGAACGTTGTTTTTTCACCTTAGAACACCCCGAGTTAAGTAATGGACTGGCTAGTCTCTTAGGTGTATCGTTTTCCACGCGAAAACATTTGTGTTTCGTCCACTTATAAGTTCAGAACAAAATCGAGTACAGACCAAGCCGAATGTCCAGACAAACCCCGTTCCCATCGTCCAAATGTTCTATATTGGCCTTAAACCGTCCCAGTTAAGCCTTGAAGATCTTGAGGTGTTAGATTCCAAAACAAGTGAGTTTCGTCCATTTCCAAGTTCGGACCGAAAACCGAGTAAATGCCGACCGAACGGATGGACATAAATCTCGTTTTTACGGACGGAACGTTGTTTTTTCACCTTAGAACGCCCCGAGTTAAGTAATGGACTGGCTAGTCTCTTAGGTGTATCGTTTTCCATGCGAAAACATGTGTGTTTCGTCCACTTATTAGTTCGGAACAAAATCGAGTACATACCAAGCCGAATGTCCGGACAAAACCCCGTTCCCATGGTCCAAATGTTCTATATTGGCGTTAAACCGTCCCAGTTAAGCCTTGTCGATCTTGAGGTTTTAGATTCCAAAACAAGTGAGTTTCGTCCATTTTCAAATTCGTACCGAAAACCGAGTAAATACCGACCGAACGGACGGACATAAATCTCGTTTTTATGGACGGAACGTTGTTTTTTCACCTTAGAACACCCCGAGTTAAGTAATGGACTGGCTAGTCTCTTAGGTGTATCGTTTTCCATGCGAAAACATGTGTGTTTCGTCCACTTATTAGTTCGGAACAAAATCGAGTACATACCAAGCCGAATGTCTGGACAAAACACCGTTCCCATGGTCCAAATGTTCTATATTGGCCTTAAACCGTCCCAGTTAAGCCTTGTCGATCTTGAGGTGTTAGATTCCAAAACAAGTGAGTTTCGTCCATTTCCAAGTTCGGACCGAAAACCGAGTAAATGCCGACCGAACGGATAGACATAAATCTCGTTTTTACGGACGGAACCTTGTTTTTTCACCTTAGAACGCCCCGAGTTAAGTAATGGACTGGCTAGTCTCCTAGGTGTATCGTTTTCCATGCGAAAACATTTGTGTTTCGTCCACTTATAAGTTCGGAACAAAATCGAGTACATACCAAGCCGAATGTCCAGACAAAACCCCGTTCCCATGGTCCAAATGTTCTCTATTGGCCTTAAACCGTCCCAGTTAAGCCTTGTCGATCTTGGGGTTTTAGATTCCAAAACAAGTGAGTTTCGTCCATTTCCAAGTTCGGACCGAAAATCGAGTAAATACAGACCGAACGGACGGACGTAAATCTCGTTTTTACGGACGGGACGTTGTTTTTTCACCTTAGAACGCCCCGAGTTAAGTAATGGACTGGCTAGTCTCTTAGGTGTATCGTTTTCCATGCGAAAACATTTGTGTTTCGTCCACTTATTAGTTCGGAACAAAATCGAGTACATACCAAGCCGAATGTCCAGACAAACCCTGTTCCCATCGTCCAAATGTTCTATATTGGCCTTAAACCGTCCCAGTTAAGCCTTGAAGATCTTGAGGTGTTAAATTCCAAAACAAGTGAGTTTCGTCCATTTCCAAGTTCAGACCGAAAACCGAGTAAATGACGACCGAACGGATGGACATAAATCTCGTTTTTACGGACGGAACGTTGTTTTTTCACCTTAGAACGCCCCGAGTTAAGTAATGGACTGGCTAGTCTCTTAGGTGTATCGTTTTCCATGCGAAAACATGTGTGTTTCGTCCACTTATTAGTTCGGAACAAAATCGAGTACATACCAAGCTGAATGTCCGGACAAAACCCCGTTCCCATGGTCCAAATGTTCTATATTGGCCTTAAACCGTCCCAGTTAAGCCTTGTCGATCTTGAGGTGTTAGATTCCAAAACAAGTGAGTTTCGTCCATTTCCAAGTTCGGACCGAAAACCGAGTAAATGCCGACCGAACGGATGGACATAAATCTCGTTTTTACGGACGGAACGTTGTTTTTTCACCTTAGAACGCCCCGAGTTAAGTAATGGACTGGCTAGTCTCTTAGGTGTATCGTTTTCCATGCGAAAACATGTGTGTTTCGTCCACTTATTAGTTCGGAACAAAATCGAGTACATACCAAGCCGAATGTCCGGACAAAACCCCGTTCCCATGGTCCAAATATTCTATATTGGCCTTAAACCGTCCCAGTTAAGCCTTGTCGATCTTGAGGTGTTAGATTCCAAAACAAGTGAGTTTCGTCCATTTCCAAGTTCGGACCGAAAACCTAGTAAATGCCGACCGAACGGATGGACATAAATCTCGTTTTTACGGACGGAACGTTGTTTTTTCACCTTAGAACGCCCCGAGTTAAGTAATGGACTGGCTAGTCTCTTAGGTGTATCGTTTTCCATGCGAAAACATGTGTGTTTTGTCCACTTATTAGTTCGGAACAAAATCGAGTACATACCAAGCCGAATGTCCAGACAAACCCCGTTCCCATCGTCCAAATGTTCTATATTGGCCTTAAACCGTCCCAGTTAAGCCTTGAAGATCTTGAGGTGTTAGATTCCAAAACAAGTTAGTTTCGTCCATTTCCAAGTTCGGACCGAAAACCGAGTAAATGCCGACCGAACGGATGGACATAAATCTCGTTTTTACGGACGGAACGTTGTTTTTTCACCTTAGAACGCCCCGAGTTAAGTAATGGACTGGCTAGTCTCTTAGGTGTATCGTTTTCCATGCGAAAACATGTGTGTTTCGTCCACTTATTAGTTCGGAACAAAATCGAGTACATACCAAGCCGAATGTCCGGACAAAACCCCGTTCCCATGGTCCAAATGTTCTATATTGGCCTTAAACCGTCCCAGTTAAGCCTTGTCGATCTTGAGGTTTTAGATTCCAAAACAAGTGAGTTTCGTCCATTTTCAAATTCGTACCGAAAACCGAGTAAATACCGACCGAACGGACAGACATAAATCTCGTTTTTATGGACGGAACGTTGTTTTTTCACCATAGAACTCCCCGAGTAAAGTAATGGAGTGGCTAGTCTCTTAGGTGTATCGTTTTCCATGCGAAAACATGTGTGTTTCGTCCACTTATTAGTTCGGAACAAAATCGAGTACATACCAAGCCGAATGTCCGGACAAAACCCCGTTCCCATGGTCCAAATGTTCTATATTGGCCTTAAACCGTCCCAGTTAAGCCTTGTCGATCTTGAGGTTTTAGATTCCAAAACAAGTGAGTTTCGTTCATTTTCAAATTCGTACCGAAAACCGAGTAAATACCGACCGAACGGAAGGACATAAATCTCATTTTTATGGACGGAACGTTGTTTTTTCACCTTAGAACGCCCCGAGTAAAGTAATGGAGTTGCTAGTCTCTTAGGTGTATCGTTTTGCATGGGAAAACATGTGTGTTTCGTCCACTTATTAGTTCGGAACAAAATCGAGTACATACCAAGCTGAATGTCCGGACAAAACCCCGTTCCCATCGTCCAAATGTTCTATATTGGCCTTAAACCGTCCCAGTTAAGCCTTGTCAATTTTGAGGTGTTAGATTCCAAAACAAGTGAGTTTCGTCCATTTCCAAGTTCGGACCGAAAACCGAGTAAATGCCGACCGAACGGATGGACATAAATCTCGTTTTTACGGACGGAACGTTGTTTTTTCACCTTAGAACGCCCCGAGTTAAGTAATGGACTGGCTAGTCTCTTAGGTGTATCGTTTTCCATGCGAAAACATGTGTGTTTTGTCCACTTATTAGTTCGGAACAAAATCGAGTACATACCAAGCCGAATGTCCGTACAAAACCACGTTCCCATGGTCCAAATATTCTATATTCGCCTTAAACCGTCCCAGTTAAGCCTTGTCGATCTTGAGGTGTTAGATTCCAAAACAAGTGAGTTTCGTCCATTTCCAAGTTCGGACCGAAAACCGAGTAAATGCCGACCGAACGGATGGACATAAATCTCGTTTTTACGGACGGAACGTTGTTTTTTCACCTTAGAACACCCCGAGTTAAGTAATGGACTGGCTAGTCTCTTAGGTGTATCGTTTTCCACGCGAAAACATTTGTGTTTCGTCCACTTATAAGTTCAGAACAAAATCGAGTACATACCAAGCCGAATGTCCAGACAAACCCCGTTCCCATCGTCCAAATGTTCTATATTGGCCTTAAACCGTCCCAGTTAAGCCTTGAAGATCTTGAGGTGTTAGATTCCAAAACAAGTGAGTTTCGTCCATTTCCAAGTTCGGACCGAAAACCGAGTAAATGCCGACCAAACGGATGGATATAAATCTCGTTTTTACAGACGGAACGTTGTTTTTTCACCTTAGAACGCCCCGAGTTAAGTAATGGACTGGCTAGTCTCTTAGGTGTATCGTTTTCCATGCGAAAACATGTGTGTTTCGTCCACTTATTAGTTCGGAACAAAATCGAGTACATACCAAGCCGAATGTCCGGACAAAACCCCGTTCCCATGGTCCAAATGTTCTATATTGGCCTTAAACCGTCCCAGTTAAGCCTCGTCGATCTTGAGGTTTTAGATTCCAAAACAAGTGAGTTTCGTCCATTTTCAAATTCGTACCGAAAACCTAGTAAATACCGACCGAACGGACGGACATAAATCTCGTTTTTATGGACGGAACGTTGTTTTTTCACCTTAGAACGCCCCGAGTTAAGTAATGGACTGGCTAGTCTCTTAGGTGTATCGTTTTCCATGCGAAAACATGTGTGTTTCGTCCACTTATTAGTTCGGAACAAAATCGAGTACATACCAACCCGAATGTCTGGACAAAACACCGTTCCCATGGTCCAAATGTTCTATATTGGCCTTAAACCGTCCCAGTTAAGCCTTGTCGATCTTGAGGTTTTAGATTCCAAAACAAGTGAGTTTCGTCCATTTTCAAATTCGTACCGAAAACCGAGTAAATACCGACCGAACGGACGGACATAAATCTCGTTTTTATGGACGGAACGTTGTTTTTTCACCTTAGAACGCCCCGAGTAAAGTAATGGAGTGGCTAGTCTCTTAGGTGTATCGTTTTGCATGCGAAAACATGTGTGTTTCGTCCACTTATTAGTTCGGAACAAAATCGAGTACATACCAAGCTGAATGTCCGGACAAAACCCCGTTCCCATCGTCCAAATGTTCTATATTGGCCTTAAACCGTCCCAGTTAAGCCTTGTCGATTTTGAGGTGTTAGATTCCAAAACAAGTGAGTTTCGTCCATTTCCAAGTTCGGACCGAAAACCGAGTAAATGCCGACCGAACGGATGGACATAAATCTCGTTTTTACGGACGGAACGTTGTTTTTTCACCTTAGAACGCCCCGAGTTAAGTAATGGACTGGCTAGTCTCTTAGGTGTATCGTTTTCCATGCGAAAACATGTGTGTTTCGTCCACTTATTAGTTCGGAACAAAATCGAGTACATACCAAGCCGAATGTCCGGACAAAACCCCGTTCCCATGGTCCAAATATTCTATATTGGCCTTAAACCGTCCCAGTTAAGCCTTGTCGATCTTGAGGTGTTAGATTCCAAAACAAGTGAGTTTCGTCCATTTCCAAGTTCGGACCGAAAACCTTGTAAATGCCGACCGAACGGATGGACATAAATCTCGTTTTTACGGACGGAACGTTGTTTTTTCACCTTAGAACACCCCGAGTTAAGTAATGGACTGGCTAGTCTCTTAGGTGTATCGTTTTCCATGCGAAAACATTTGTGTTTCGTCCACTTATAAGTTCAGAACAAAATCGAGTACATACCAAGCCGAATGTCCAGACAAACCCCGTTCCCATCATCCAAATGTTCTATATTGGCCTTAAACCGTCCCAGTTAAGCCTTGAAGATCTTGAGGTGTTAGATTCCAAAACAAGTTAGTTTCGTCCATTTCCAAGTTCGGACCGAAAACCGAGTAAATGCCGACCGAACGGATGGACATAAATCTCGTTTTTACGGACGGAACGTTGTTTTTTCACCTTAGAACGCCCCGAGTTAAGTAATGGACTGGCTAGTCTCTTAGGTGTATCGTTTTCCATGCGAAAACATGTGTGTTTCGTCCACTTATTAGTTCGGAACAAAATCGAGTACATACCAAGCCGAATGTCCGGACAAAACCCCGTTCCCATGGTCCAAATGTTCTATATTGGCCTTAAACCGTCCCAGTTAAGCCTTGTCGATCTTGAGGTTTTAGATTCCAAAACAAGTGAGTTTCGTCCATTTTCAAATTCGTACCGAAAACCGAGTAAATACCGACCGAACGGACGGACATAAATCTCGTTTTTATGGACGGAACGTTGTTTTTTCACCATAGAACGCCCCGAGTAAAGTAATGGAGTGGCTAGTCTCTTAGGTGTATCGTTTTCCATGCGAAAACATGTGTGTTTCGTCCACTTATTAGTTCGGAACAAAATCGAGTACATACCAAGCCGAATGTCCGGACAAAACCCCGTTCCCATGGTCCAAATATTCTATATTGGCCTTAAACCGTCCCAGTTAAGCCTTGTCGATCTTGAGGTGTTAGATTCCAAAACAAGTGAGTTTCGTCCATTTCCAAGTTCGGACCGAAAACCGAGTAAATGCCGACCGAACGGATGGACATAAATCTCGTTTTTACGGACGGAACGTTGTTTTTTCACCTTAGAACACCCTGAGTTAAGTAATGGACTGGCTAGTCTCTTAGGTGTATCTTCCATGCGAAAACATTTGTGTTTTGTCCACTTATAAGTTCAGAACAAAATCGAGTACATACCAAGCCGAATGTCCAGACAAACCCCGTTCCCATCGTCCAAATGTTCTATATTGGCCTTAAACCGTCCCAGTTAAGCCTTGAAGATCTTGAGGTGTTAGATTCCAAAACAAGTGAGTTTCGTCCATTTCCAAGTTCGGACCGAAAACCGAGTAAATGCCGACCGAACGGATGGACATAAATCTCGTTTTTACGGACGGAACGTTGTTTTTTCACCTTAGAACGCCCCGAGTTAAGTAATGGACTGGCTAGTCTCTTAGGTGTATCGTTTTCCATGCGAAAACATGTGTGTTTCGTCCACTTATTAGTTCGGAACAAAATCGAGTACATACCAAGCCGAATGTCCGGACAAAACCCCGTTCCCATGGTCCAAATGTTCTATATTGGCCTTAAACCGTCCCAGTTAAGCCTCGTCGATCTTGAGGTTTTAGATTCCAAAACAAGTGAGTTTCGTCCATTTTCAAATTCGTACCGAAAACCGAGTAAATACCGACCGAACGGACGGACATAAATCTCGTTTTTACGGACGGAACGTTGTTTTTTCACCTTAGAACGCCCCGAGTTAAGTAATGGACTGGCTAGTCTCTTAGGTGTATCGTTTTCCATGCGAAAACATGTGTGTTTCGTCCACTTATTAGTTCGGAACAAAATCGAGTACATACCAAGCCGAATGTCCGGACAAAACCC
Source organism: Aquilegia eximia (assembly GCA_023053565.1). Lineage (NCBI taxonomy): Eukaryota > Viridiplantae > Streptophyta > Magnoliopsida > Ranunculales > Ranunculaceae > Aquilegia > Aquilegia eximia. Next base: position 204,616 of record JALIGU010000012.1, on the reverse strand, counting down.
CGTTCCCATGGTCCAAATGTTCTATATTGGCCTTAAACCGTCCCAGTTAAGCCTTGACGATCTTGAGGTGTTAGATTCCAAAACAAGTAAATTTCGTCCATTTCCAAGTTCGGACTGAAAACCGAGTAAATGCCCACCGAACGGATGGACATAAATCTCGTTTTTACGGAGGGAACGTTGTTTTTTCACCTTAGAACGCCCCGAGTTAAGTAATGGACTGGCTAGTCTCTTAGGTGTATCGTTTTCCATGCGAAAACATGTGTGTTTCGTCCACTTATTAGTTCGGAACAAAATCGAGTACATACCAAGCCGAGTGTCCGGATAAAACTCCGTTCCCATGGTCCAAATGTTCTATATTGGCCTTAAACCGTCCCAGTTAAGCCATGTCGATCTTGAGGTGTTAGATTCCAAAACAAGTAAGTTTCGTCCATTTCCAAGTTCGGACCGAAAACCGAGTAAATGCCGACCGAACGGATGGACATAAATCTCGTTTTTACGGAGGGAACGTTGTTTTTTCAACTTAGAACGCCCCGAGTTAAGTAATGGACTGGCTAGTCTCTTAGGTGTATCGATTTCCATGCGAAAACATGTGCGTTTCGTCCACTTATTAGTTCGGAACAAAATCGAGTACATACCAAGCCGAATGTCCGGACAAAACCCCGTTCCCATGTTCCAAATGTTCTATATTGGCCTTAAACCGTCCCAGTTAAGCCTTGTCGATCTTGAGGTGTTAGATTCCAAAACAAGTGAGTTTCGTCCATTTCCAAGTTCGGACCTAAAACCGAGTAAATGCCGACCGAACGGATGGACATAAATCTTGTTTTTACGGACGGAACGTTGTTTTTTCACCTTAGAACGCCCCGAGTTAAGTAATGGACTGGCTAGTCTCTTAGGTGTATCGTTTTCCATGCGAAAACATGTGTGTTTCGTCCACTTATTAGTTCGGAACAAAATCGAGTACATACCAAGCCGAATGTCCGGACAAAACCCCGTTCCCATGGTCCAAATGTTCTATATTGGCCTTAAACCGTCCCAGTTAAGCCATGTCGATCTTGAGGTTTTAGATTCCAAAACAAGTGAGTTTCGTCCATTTCCAAGTTCGGACCGAAAACCGAGTAAATTCCGACCGAACGGACGGACGTAAACCTCGTTTTTACGGACGGAACGTTGTTTTTTAACCTTAGAACGCCCCGAGTTAAGTAATGGACTGGCTAGTCTCTTAGGTGTATCGTTTTCCATGCGAAAACATGTGTGTTTCGTTCACTTATTAGTTCGGAACAAAATCGAGTACATACCAAGCCGAGTGTCCGGATAAAACTCCGTTCCCATGGTCCAAATGTTCTATATTGGCCTTAAACCGTCCCAGTTATGCCTTGTCGATCTTGAGGTGTTAGATTCCAAAACAAGTGATTTTAGTCCATTCCCAAGTTCGGACAGAAAACCGAGTAAATGCCGACCGAACGGATGGACATAAATCTCGTTTTTACGGACGGAACGTTGTTTTTTCACCTTAGAACGCCCCGAGTTAAGTAATGGACTGGCTAGTCTCTTAGGTGTATCGTTTTCCATTCGAAAACATTTGTGTTTCGTTCACTTATAAGTTCAGAACAAAATCGAGTACATACCAAGCCGAATGTCCAGACAAACCCCGTTTCCATCGTCCAAATGTTCTATATTGGCCTTATACCGTCCCAGTTAAGCCTTGTCGATCTTGAGGTGTTAGATTCCAAAACAAGTGAGTTTCGTCCATTTCCAAGTTCGGGCCGAAAACCGAGTAAATGCCGACCGAACGGATGGACATAAATCTCGTTTTTACGGACGGAACGTTGTTTTTTCACCTTAGAACGCCCCGAGTTAAGTAATGGACTGGCTAGTCTCTTAGGTGTATCGTTTTCCATGCGAAAACATGTGTGTTTCGTCCACTTATTAGTTCGGAACAAAATCGAGTACATACCAAGCCGAATGTCCGGATAAAACTCCGTTCCCATGGTTCAAATGTTCTATATTGGCCTTAAACCGTCCCAGTTAAGCCTTGTCGATCTTGGGGTTTTAGATTCCAAAACAAGTGAGTTTCGTCCATTTCCAAGTTCGGACCGAAAACCGAGTAAATACCGACCGAACGGACGGACGTAAACCTCGTTTTTACGGACGGAACGTTGTTTTTTCACCTTAGAACGCACCGAGTTAAGTAATGGATTGGCTAGTCTCTTAGGTGTATCGTTTTCCATGCGGAAACATGTGTGTTTCGTCCACTTATTAGTTCGGAACAAAATCGAGTACATACCAAGCCGAGTGTCCGGATAAAACTCCGTTCCCATGGTCCAAATGTTCTATATTGGCCTTAAACCGTCCCAGTTATGCCTTGTCGATCTTGAGGTGTTAGATTCCAAAACAAGTGATTTTAGTCCATTCCCAAGTTCGGACAGAAAACCGAGTAAATGCCGACCGAACGGATGGACATAAATCTCGTTTTTACGGACGGAACGTTGTTTTTTCACCTTAGAACGCCCCGAGTTAAGTAATGGACTGGCTAGTCTCTTAGGTGTATCGTTTTCCATTCGAAAACATTTGTGTTTCGTTCACTTATAAGTTCAGAACAAAATCGAGTACATACCAAGCCGAATGTCCAGACAAACCCCGTTTCCATCGTCCAAATGTTCTATATTGGCCTTATACCGTCCCAGTTAAGCCTTGTCGATCTTGAGGTGTTAGATTCCAAAACAAGTGAGTTTCGTCCATTTCCAAGTTCGGGCCGAAAACCGAGTAAATGCCGACCGAACGGATGGACATAAATCTCGTTTTTACGGACGGAACGTTGTTTTTTCACCTTAGAACGCCCCGAGTTAAGTAATGGACTGGCTAGTCTCTTAGGTGTATCGTTTTCCATGCGAAAACATGTGTGTTTCGTCCACTTATTAGTTCGGAACAAAATCGAGTACATACCAAGCCGAATGTCCGGATAAAACTCCGTTCCCATGGTTCAAATGTTCTATATTGGCCTTAAACCGTCCCAGTTAAGCCTTGTCGATCTTGGGGTTTTAGATTCCAAAACAAGTGAGTTTCGTCCATTTCCAAGTTCGGACCGAAAACCGAGTAAATACCGACCGAACGGACGGACGTAAACCTCGTTTTTACGGACGGAACGTTGTTTTTTCACCTTAGAACGCACCGAGTTAAGTAATGGATTGGCTAGTCTCTTAGGTGTATCGTTTTCCATGCGGAAACATGTGTGTTTCGTCCACTTATTAGTTCGGAACAAAATCGAGTACATACCAAGCCGAGTGTCCGGATAAAACTCCGTTCCCATGGTCCAAATGTTCTATATTGGCCTTAAACCGTCCCAGTTAAGCCATGTCGATCTTGAGGTGTTAGATTCCAAAACAAGGGAGTTTCGTCCATTCCCAAGTTCGGACCGAAAACCGAGTAAATGGCGACCGAACGGATGGACATAAATCTCGTTTTTACGGATGGAACGTTGTTTTTTCACCTTAGAACACCCCGAGTTAAGTAATGGACTGGCTAGTCTCTTAGGTGTATCGTTTTCCATGCGAAAACATTTGTGTTTCGTCCACTTATAAGTTCAGAACAAAATCGAGTACATACCAAGCCGAATGTCCAGACAAACCCCGTTCCCATCGTCCAAATGTTCTATATTGGCCTTAAACCGTCCCAGTTAAGCCTTGACGATCTTGAGGTGTTCGATTCCAAAACAAGTGAGTTTCGTCCATTTCCAACTTCGGACCGAAAACCGAGTAAATACCGACCGAACGGACGGACGTAAATCTCGTTTTTACGGACGGAACGTTGTTTTTTCACCTTAGAACGCACCGAGTTAAGTAATGGACTGGCTAGTCTCTTAGGTGTATCGTTTTCCATGCGAAAACATTTGTGTTTCGTCCACTTATTAGTTCGGAACAAAATCGAGTACATACCAAGCCGAATGTCCGGACAAAACACCGTTCCCATGGTCCAAATGTTCTATATTGGCCTTAAACAGTCCCAGTTAAGCCTTGTCGATCTTGAGGTGTTAGATTCCAAAACAAGTGAGTTTCGTCCATTTCCAAGTTCGGACCAAAAACCTAGTAAATGTCGACCGAACGGATGGACATAAATCTCGTTTTTACGGACGGAACGTTGTTTTTTCACCTTAGAACACCCCGAGTTAAGTAATGGACTGTCTAGTCTCTTAGGTGTATCGTTTTCCATGCGAAAACATTTGTTTTTCGTCCACTTATAAGTTCAGAACAAAATCGAGTACATACCAAGCCGAATGTCCAGACAAACCCCGTTCCCATCGTCCAAATGTTCTATATTGGCCTTAAACCGTCCCAGTTAAGCCTTGACGATCTTGAGGTGTTAGATTCCAAAACAAGTAAGTTTCGTCCATTTCCAAGTTCGGACCGAAAACCGAGTAAATGCCGACCGAACGGATGGACATAAATCTCGTTTTTACGGACGGAACGTTGTTTTTTCACCTTAGAACGCCCTGAGTTAAGTAATGGACTGGCTAGTCTCTTAGGTGTATCGTTTTCCATGCGAAAACATGTGTGTTTCGTCCACTTATTAGTTCGGAACAAAATCGAGTACATACCAAGCCGAATGTCCGGACAAAACCCCGTTCCCATGGTCCAAATGTTCTATATTGGCCTTAAACCGTCCCAGTTAAGCCATGTCGATCTTGAGGTTTTAGATTCCAAAACAAGTGAGTTTCGTCCATTTCCAAGTTCGGACCGAAAACCGAGTAAATACCGACCGAACGGACGAACGTAAATCTCGTTTTTACGGACGGAACGTTGTTTTTGCACCTTAGAACGCCCCGAGTTAAGTAATGGAGTGGCTAGTCTCTTAGGTGTATCGTTTTCCATGCGAAAACATGTGTGTTTCGTCCATTTATTAGTTCGGAACAAAATCGAGTACATACCAAGCCGAATGTCCAGACAAAACCCCGTTCCCATGGTCCAAATGTTCTATATTGGCCTTAAACCGTCCCAGTTAAGCCTTGTCGATCTTGAGGTGTTAGATTCCAAAACAAGTGAGTTTCGTCCATTTCCAAGTTCGGACCGAAAACCGAGTAAATGCCGACCGAACGGATGGACATAAATCTCGTTTTTACGGACGGAACGTTGTTTTTTCACCTTAGAAGACCCTGAGTTAAGTAATGGAGTGGCTAGTCTCTTAGGTGTATCGTTTTCCATGCGAAAACATGTGTGTTTCGTCCACTTATTAGTTCGGAACAAAATCGAGTACATACCAAGCCGAATGTCCGGACAAACCCCGTTCCCATCGTCCAAATGTTCTATATTGGCCTTAAACCGTCCCAGTTAAGCCTTGACAATCTTGAGGTGTTAGATTCCAAAACAAGTGAGTTTCGTCCATTTCCAAGTTCGGACCGAAAACCGAGTAAATGCCGACCGAACGGATGGACATAAATCTCGTTTTTACGGACGGAACGTTGTTTTTTCACCTTAGAACGCCCCGAGTTAAGTAATGGACTGGCTAGTCTCTTAGGTGTATCGTTTTCCATGCGAAAACATTTGTGTTTCGTCCACTTATAAGTTCAGAACAAAATCGAGTACATACCAAGCCGAATGTCCAGACAAACCCCGTTCCCATCGTCCAAATGTTCTATATTGGCCTTATACCGTCCCAGTTAAGCCTTGTCGATCTTGAGGTGTTAGATTCCAAAACAAGTGAGTTTCGTCCATTTCCAAGTTCGGACCTAAAACCGAGTAAATGCCGACCGAACGGATGGACATAAATCTCGTTTTTACGGACGGAACGTTGTTTTTTCACCTTAGAACGCCCTGAGTTAAGTAATGGACTGGCTAGTCTCTTAGGTGTATCGTTTTCCATGCGAAAACATGTGTGTTTCGTCCACTTATTAGTTCGGAACAAAATCGAGTACATACCAAGCCGAATGTCCGGACAAAACCCCGTTCCCATGGTCCAAATGTTCTATATTGGCCTTAAACCGTCCCAGTTAAGCCATGTCGATCTTGAGGTTTTAGATTCCAAAACAAGTGAGTTTCGTCCATTTCCAAGTTCGGACCGAAAACCGAGTAAATGCCGACCGAACGGACGGACCTAAATCTCGTTTTTACGGACGGAACGTTGTTTTTGCACCTTAGAACGCCCCGAGTTAAGTAATGGAGTGGCTAGTCTCTTAGGTGTATCGGTTTACATGCGAAAACATGTGTGTTTCGTCCACTTATTAGTTCAGAACAAAATCGAGTACATACCAAGCCAAATGTCCGGACAAAACCCCGTTTCTATGGTCCAAATGTTCTATATTGGCCTTAAACCGTCCCAGTTAAGCCTTGTCGATCTTGAGGTGTTAGATTCCAAAACAAGTGAGTTTCGTCCATTTCCAAGTTCGGGCCGAAAACCGAGTAAATGCCGACCGAACGGATTTACATAAATCTCCTTTTTACGGACGGAACGTTGTTTTTTCACCTTAGAACGCCCCGAGTTAAGTAATGGACTGGCTAGTCTCTTAGGTGTATCGTTTTCCATGCGAAAACATGTTTGTTTCGTCCACTTATTAGTTCGGAACAAAATCGAGTACATACCAAGCCGAATGTCCGGACAAAACCCCGTTCCCATGGTCCAAATGTTCTATATTGGCCTTAAACCGTCCCAGTTAAGCCATGTCGATCTTGAGGTTTTAGATTCCAAAACAAGTGAGTTTCGTCCATTTCCAAGTTCGGACCGAAAACCGAGTAAATACCGACCGAACGGACGAACGTAAATCTCGTTTTTACGGACGGAACGTTGTTTTTGCACCTTAGAACGCCCCGAGTTAAGTAATGGAGTGGCTAGTCTCTTAGGTGTATCGTTTTCCATGCGAAAACATGTGTGTTTCGTCCACTTATTAGTTCGGAACAAAATCGAGTACATACCAAGCCGAATGTCCAGACAAAACCCCGTTCCCATGGTCCAAATGTTCTATATTGGCCTTAAACCGTCCCAGTTAAGCCTTGTCGATCTTGAGGTGTTAGATTCCAAAACAAGTGAGTTTCGTCCATTTCCAAGTTCGGACCGAAAACCGAGTAAATGCCGACCGAACGGATGGACATAAATCTCGTTTTTACGGACGGAACGTTGTTTTTTCACCTTAGAACACCCCGAGTTAAGTAATGGAGTGGCTAGTCTCTTAGGTGTATCGTTTTCCATGCGAAAACATGTGTGTTTCGTCCACTTATTAGTTCGGAACAAAATCGAGTACATACCAAGCCGAATGTCCGGACAAACCCCGTTCCCATCGTCCAAATGTTCTATATTGGCCTTAAACCGTCCCAGTTAAGCCTTGACAATCTTGAGGTGTTAGATTCCAAAACAAGTGAGTTTCGTCCATTTCCAAGTTCGGACCGAAAACCGAGTAAATGCCGACCGAACGGATGGACATAAATCTCGTTTTTACGGACGGAACGTTGTTTTTTCACCTTAGAACACCCCGAGTTAAGTAATGGAGTGGGTAGTCTCTTAGGTGTATCGTTTTCCATGCGAAAACATGTGTGTTTCGTCCACTTATTAGTTCGGAACAAAATCGAGTACATACCAAGCCGAATGTCCGGACAAACCCCGTTCCCATCGTCCAAATGTTCTATATTGGCCTTAAACCGTCCCAGTTAAGCCTTGACAATCTTGAGGTGTTAGATTCCAAAACAAGTGAGTTTCGTCCATTTCCAAGTACGGACCGAAAACCGAGTAAATGCCGACCGAACGTATGGACATAAATCTCGTTTTTACGGACGGAACGTTGTTTTTTCACCTTAGAACGCCCCGAGTTAAGTAATGGACTGGCTAGTCTCTTAGGTGTATCGTTTTCCATGCGAAAACATTTGTGTTTCGTCCACTTATAAGTTCAGAACAAAATCGAGTACATACCAAGCCGAATGTCCAGACAAACCCCGTTCCCATCGTCCAAATGTTCTATATTGGCCTTATACCGTCCCAGTTAAGCCTTGTCGATCTTGAGGTGTTAGATTCCAAAACAAGTGAGTTTCGTCCATTTCCAAGTTCGGGCCGAAAACCGAGTAAATGCCGACCGAACGGATGGACATAAATCTCGTTTTTACGGACGGAACGTTGTTTATTCACCTTAGAACGCCCCGAGTTAAGTAATGGACTGGCTAGTCTCTTAGGTGTATCGTTTTCCATGCGAAAACATGTGTGTTTCGTCCACTTATTAGTTCGGAACAAAATCGAGTACATACCAAGCCGAATGTCCGGATAAAACTCCGTTCCCATGGTCCAAATGTTCTATATTGGCCTTAAACCGTCCCAGTTAAGCCTTGTCGATCTTGAGGTGTTAGATTCCAAAACAAGTGAGTTTCGTCCATTTCCAAGTTCGGACCTAAAACCGAGTAAATGCCGACCGAACGGATGGACATAAATCTCGTTTTTACGGACGGAACGTTGTTTTTTCACCTTAGAACGCCCTGAGTTAAGTAATGGACTGGCTAGTCTCTTAGGTGTATCGTTTTCCATGCGAAAACATGTGTGTTTCGTCCACTTATTAGTTCGGAACAAAATCGAGTACATACCAAGCCGAATGTCCGGACAAAACCCCGTTCCCATGGTCCAAATGTTCTATATTGGCCTTAAACCGTCCCAGTTAAGCCATGTCGATCTTGAGGTTTTAGATTCCAAAACAAGTGAGTTTCGTCCATTTCCAAGTTCGGACCGAAAACCGAGTAAATGCCGACCGAACGGACGGACCTAAATCTCGTTTTTACGGACGGAACGTTGTTTTTGCACCTTAGAACGCCCCGAGTTAAGTAATGGAGTGGCTAGTCTCTTAGGTGTATCGGTTTACATGCGAAAACATGTGTGTTTCGTCCACTTATTAGTTCAGAACAAAATCGAGTACATACCAAGCCAAATGTCCGGACAAAACCCCGTTTCTATGGTCCAAATGTTCTATATTGGCCTTAAACCGTCCCAGTTAAGCCTTGTCGATCTTGAGGTGTTAGATTCCAAAACAAGTGAGTTTCGTCCATTTCCAAGTTCGGGCCGAAAACCGAGTAAATGCCGACCGAACGGATTTACATAAATTTCCTTTTTACGGACGGAACGTTGTTTTTTCACCTTAGAACGCCCCGAGTTAAGTAATGGACTGGCTAGTCTCTTAGGTGTATCGTTTTCCATGCGAAAACATGTTTGTTTCGTCCACTTATTAGTTCGGAACAAAATCGAGTACATACCAAGCCGAATGTCCGGACAAAACCCCGTTCCCATGGTCCAAATGTTCTATATTGGCCTTAAACCGTCCCAGTTAAGCCATGTCGATCTTGAGGTTTTAGATTCCAAAACAAGTGAGTTTCGTCCATTTCCAAGTTCGGACCGAAAACCGAGTAAATACCGACCGAACGGACGAACGTAAATCTCGTTTTTACGGACGGAACGTTGTTTTTGCACCTTAGAACGCCCCGAGTTAAGTAATGGAGTGGCTAGTCTCTTAGGTGTATCGTTTTCCATGCGAAAACATGTGTGTTTCGTCCACTTATTAGTTCGGAACAAAATAGAGTACATACCAAGCCGAATGTCCAGACAAAACCCCGTTCCCATGGTCCAAATGTTCTATATTGGCCTTAAACCGTCCCAGTTAAGCCTTGTCGATCTTGAGGTGTTAGATTCCAAAACAAGTGAGTTTCGTCCATTTCCAAGTTCGGACCGAAAACCGAGTAAATGCCGACCGAACGGATGGACATAAATCTCGTTTTTACGGACGGAACGTTGTTTTTTCACCTTAGAACACCCCGAGTTAAGTAATGGAGTGGCTAGTCTCTTAGGTGTATCGTTTTCCATGCGAAAACATGTGTGTTTCGTCCACTTATTAGTTCGGAACAAAATCGAGTACATACCAAGCCGAATGTCCGGACAAACCCCGTTCCCATCGTCCAAATGTTCTATATTGGCCTTAAACCGTCCCAGTTAAGCCTTGACAATCTTGAGGTGTTAGATTCCAAAACAAGTGAGTTTCGTCCAATTCCAAGTTCGGACCGAAAACCGAGTAAATGCCGACCGAACGGATGGACATAAATCTCGTTTTTACGGACGGAACGTTGTTTTTTCACCTTAGAACACCCCGAGTTAAGTAATGGAGTGGGTAGTCTCTTAGGTGTATCGTTTTCCATGCGAAAACATGTGTGTTTCGTCCACTTATTAGTTCGGAACAAAATCGAGTACATACCAAGCCGAATGTCCGGACAAACCCCGTTCCCATCGTCCAAATGTTCTATATTGGCCTTAAACCGTCCCAGTTAAGCCTTGACAATCTTGAGGTGTTAGATTCCAAAACAAGTGAGTTTCGTCCATTTCCAAGTACGGACCGAAAACCGAGTAAATGCCGACCGAACGTATGGACATAAATCTCGTTTTTACGGACGGAACGTTGTTTTTTCACCTTAGAACGCCCCGAGTTAAGTAATGGACTGGCTAGTCTCTTAGGTGTATCGTTTTCCATGCGAAAACATTTGTGTTTCGTCCACTTATAAGTTCAGAACAAAATCGAGTACATACCAAGCCGAATGTCCAGACAAACCCCGTTCCCATCGTCCAAATGTTCTATATTGGCCTTATACCGTCCCAGTTAAGCCTTGTCGATCTTGAGGTGTTAGATTCCAAAACAAGTGTGTTTCGTCCATTTCCAAGTTCGGGCCGAAAACCGAGTAAATGCCGACCGAACGGATGGACATAAATCTCGTTTTTACGGACGGAACGTTGTTTTTTCACCTTAGAACGCCCCGAGTTAAGTAATGGACTGGCTAGTCTCTTAGGTGTATCGTTTTCCATGCGAAAACATGTGTGTTTCGTCCACTTATTAGTTCGGAACAAAATCGAGTACATACCAAGCCGAATGTCCGGATAAAACTCCGTTCCCATGGTCCAAATGTTCTATATTGGCCTTAAACCGTCCCAGTTAAGCCTTGTCGATCTTGGGGTTTTAGATTCCAAAACAAGTGAGTTTCGTCCATTTCCAAGTTCGGACCGAAAACCGAGTAAATACCGACCGAACGGACGGACGTAAACCTCGTTTTTACGGACGGAACGTTGTTTTTTCACCTTAGAACGCACCGAGTTAAGTAATGGACTGGCTAGTCTCTTAGGTGTATCGTTTTCCATGCGGAAACATGTGTGTTTCGTCCACTTATTAGTTCGGAACAAAATCGAGTACATACCAAGCCGAGTGTCCGGATAAAACTCCGTTCCCATGGTCCAAATGTTCTATATTGGCCTTAAACCGTCCCAGTTAAGCCATGTCGATCTTGAGGTGTTAGATTCCAAAACAAGTGAGTTTCGTCCATTTCCAAGGTCGGACCGAAAACCGAGTAAATGCCGACCGAACGGATGGACATAAATCTCGTTTTTACGGATGGAACGTTGTTTTTTCACCTTAGAACACCCCGAGTTAAGTAATGGACTGGATAGTCTCTTAGGTGTATCGTTTTCCATGCGAAAACATTTGTGTTTCGTCCACTTATAAGTTCAGAACAAAATCGAGTACATACCAAGCCGAATGTCCAGACAAACCCCGTTCCCATCGTCCAATTGTTCTATATTGGCCTTAAACCGTCCCAGTTAAGCCTTGACGATCTTGAGGTGTTAGATTCCAAAACAAGTGAGTTTCGTCCATTTCCAAGTTCGGACCGAAAACCGAGTAAATGCCGACCGAACGGATGGACATAAATCTCGTTTTTACAGACGGAACGTTGTTTTTTCACCTTAGAACGCCCCGAGTTAAGTAATGGAGTGGGTAGTCTCTTAGGTGTATCGTTTTCCATGGGAAAACATGTGTGTTTCGTCCACTTATTAGTTCGGAACAAAATCGAGTACATACCAAGCCGAATGTCCGGACAAAACCCCGTTCCCATGGTCCAAATGTTCTATATTGGCCTTAAACCGTCCCAGTTAAGCCTTGTCGATCTTGAGGTGTTAGATTCCAAAACAAGTGAGTTTCGTCCATTTCCAAGTTCGGACCAAAAACCGAGTAAATACCGACCGAACGGACGGACGTAAATCTCGTTTTTACGGACGGAACGTTGTTTTTGCACCTTAGAACGACCCGAGTTAAGTAATGGAGTGGCTAGTCTCTTAGGTGTATCGTTTTCCATGCGAAAACATGTGTGTTTCGTCCACTTATTAGTTCGGAACAAAATCGAGTACATACCAAGCCGAATGTCCGGACAAAACCCCGTTCCCATGGTCCAAATGTTCTATATTGGCCTTAAACCGTCCCAGTTAAGCCTTGTCGATCTTGAGGTGTTAGATTCCAAAACAAGTGAGTTTCGTCCATTTCCAAGTTCGGACCAAAAACCTAGTAAATGTCGACCGAACGGATGGACATAAATCTCGTTTTTACGGACGGAACGTTGTTTTTTCACCTTAGAACACCCCGAGTTAAGTAATGGACTGTCTAGTCTCTTAGGTGTATCGTTTTCCATGCGAAAACATTTGTGTTTCGTCCACTTATAAGTTCAGAACAAAATCGAGTACATACCAAGCCGAATGTCCAGACAAACCCCGTTCCCATCGTCCAAATGTTCTATATTGGCCTTAAACCGTCCCAGTTAAGCCTTGACGATCTTGAGGTGTTAGATTCCAAAACAAGAAAGTTTCGTCCATTTCCAAGTTCGGACCGAAAACCGAGTAAATGCCGACCGAACGGATGGACATAAATCTCGTATTTACGGAGGGAACGTTGTTTTTTCACCTTAGAACGCCCCGAGTTAAGTAATGGACTGGCTAGTCTCTTAGGTGTATCGTTTTCCATGCGAAAACATGTGTGTTTCGTCCACTTATTAGTTCGGAACAAAATCAAGGACATACCAAGCCAAATGTTCTATATTGGCCTTAAACCGTCCCAGTTAAGCCTTGTCGATCTTGAGGTGTTAGATTCCAAAACAAGTGAGTTTCGTCCATTTTCAAGTTCGGACCTAAAACCGAGTAAATCCCGACCGAACGGATGGACATAAATCTCGTTTTTACGGACGGAACGTTGTTTTTTCACCTTAGAACGCCCCGAGTTAAGTAATGGACTGGCTAGTCTCTTAGGTGTATCGTTTTCCATGCGAAAACATGTGTGTTTCGTCCACTTATTAGTTCGGAACAAAATCGAGTACATACCAAGCCGAATGTCCGGACAAAACCCCGTTCCCATGGTCCAAATGTTCTATATTGGCCTTAAACCGTCCCAGTTAAGCCATGTCGATCTTGAGGTTTTAGATTCCAAAACAAGTGAGTTTCGTCCATTTCCAAGTTCGGACCGAAAACCGAGTAAATGCCGACCGAACAGATGGACGTAAATCTCGTTTTTACGGACGGAACGTTGTTTTTGCACCTTAGAACGCCCCGAGTTAAGTAATGGAGTGGCTAGTCTCTTAGGTGTATCGTTTTACATGCGAAAACATGTGTGTTTCGTCCACTTATTAGTTCAGAACAAAATCGAGTACATACCAAGCCAAATGTCCGGACAAAACCCCGTTTCTATGGTCCAAATGTTCTATATTGGCCTTAAACCGTCCCAGTTAAGCCTTGTCGATCTTGAGGTGTTAGATTCCAAAACAAGTGAGTTTCGTCCATTTCCAAGTTCGGGCAGAAAACCGAGTAAATGCCGACCGAACGGATTTACATAAATCTCCTTTTTACGGACGGAACGTTGTTTTTTCATCTTAGAACGCCCCGAGTTAAGTAATGGACTGGCTAGTCTCTTAGGTGTATCGTTTTCCATGCGAAAACATTTGTGTTTCGTCCACTTATAAGTTCAGAACAAAATCGAGTACATACCAAGCCGAATGTCCAGACAAACCCCGTTCCCATCGTCCAATTGTTCTATATTGGCCTTATACCGTCCCAGTTAAGCCTTGTCGATCTTGAGGTGTTAGATTCCAAAACAAGTGAGTTTCGTCCATTTCCAAGTTCGGGCCGAAAACCGAGTAAATGCCGACCGAACGGATGGACATAAATCTCGTTTTTACGGACGGAACGTTGTTTTTTCACCTTAGAACGCCCCGAGTTAAGTAATGGACTGGCTAGTCTCTTAGGTGTATCGTTTTCCATGCGAAAACATTTGTGTTTCGTCCACTTATAAGTTCAGAACAAAATCGAGTACATACCAAGCCGAATGTCCAGACAAACCCCGTTCCCATCGTCCAAATGTTCTATATTGGCCTTATACCGTCCCAGTTAAGCCTTGTCGATCTTGAGGTGTTAGATTCCAAAACAAGTGAGTTTCGTCCATTTCCAAGTTCGGGCCGAAAACCGAGTAAATGCCGACCGAACGGATGGACATAAATCTCGTTTTTACGGACGGAACGTTGTTTTTTCACCTTAGAACGCCCCGAGTTAAGTAATGGACTGGCTAGTCTCTTAGGTGTATCGTTTTCCATGCGAAAACATGTGTGTTTCGTCCACTTATTAGTTCGGAACAAAATCGAGTACATACCAAGCCGAATGTCCGGATAAAACTCCGTTCCCATGGTCCAAATGTTCTATATTGGCCTTAAACCGTCCCAGTTAAGCCTTGTCGATCTTGGGGTTTTAGATTCCAAAACAACTGAGTTTCGTCCATTTCCAAGTTCGGACCGAAAACCGAGTAAATACCGACCGAACGGACGGACGTAAACCTCGTTTTTACGGACGGAACGTTGTTTTTTCACCTTAGAACGCACCGAGTTAAGTAATGGACTGGCTAGTCTCTTAGGTGTATCGTTTTCCATGCGGAAACATGTGTGTTTCGTCCACTTATTAGTTCGGAACAAAATCGAGTACATACCAAGCCGAGTGTCCGGATAAAACTCCGTTCCCATGGTCCAAATGTTCTATATTGGCCTTAAACCGTCCCAGTTAAGCCATGTCGATCTTGAGGTGTTAGATTCCAAAACAAGTGAGTTTCGTCCATTTCCAAGTTCGGACCGAAAATCGAGTAAATGCCGACCGAACGGATGGACATAAATCTCGTTTTTACGGATGGAACGTTGTTTTTTCACCTTAGAACACCCCGAGTTAAGTAATGGACTGGCTAGTCTCTTAGGTGTATCGTTTTCCATGCGAAAACATTTGTGTTTCGTCCACTTATAAGTTCAGAACAAAATCGAGTACATACCAAGCCGAATGTCCAGACAAACCCCGTTCCCATCGTCCAATTGTTCTATATTGGCCTTAAACCGTCCCAGTTAAGCCTTGACGATCTTGAGGTGTTAGATTCCAAAACAAGTGAGTTTCGTCCATTTCCAAGTTCGGACCGAAAACCGAGTAAATGCCGACCGAACGGATGGACATAAATCTCGTTTTTACAGACGGAACGTTGTTTTTTCACCTTAGAACGCCCCGAGTTAAGTAATGGACTGGCTAGTCTCTTAGGTGTATCGTTTTCCATGCGAAAACATGTGTGTTTCGTCCACTTATTAGTTCGGAACAAAATCGAGTACATACCAAGCCGAATGTCCGGACAAAACCCCGTTCCCATGGTCCAAATGTTCTATATTGGCCTTAAACCGTCCCAGTTAAGCCTTGTCGATCTTGAGGTGTTAGATTCCAAAACAAGTGAGTTTCGTCCATTTCCAAGTTCGGACCGAAAACCGAGTAAATACCGACCCAACGGACGGACGTAAATCTCGTTTTTACGGACGGAACGTTGTTTTTGCACCTTAGAACGCCCCGAGTTAAGTAATGGAGTGGCTAGTCTCTTAGGTGTATCGTTTTCCATGCGAAAACATGTGTGTTTCGTCCACTTATTAGTTCGGAACAAAATCGAGTACATACCAAGCCGAATGTCCGGACAAAACCCCGTTCCCATGGTCCAAATGTTCTATATTGGCCTTAAACCGTCCCAGTTAAGCCTTGTCGATCTTGAGGTGTTAGATTCCAAAACAAGTGAGTTTCGTCCATTTCCAAGTTCGGACCAAAAACCTAGTAAATGTCGACCGAACGGATGGACATAAATCTCGTTTTTACGGACGGAACGTTGTTTTTTCACCTTAGAACACCCCGAGTTAAGTAATGGACTGTCTAGTCTCTAAGGTGTATCGTTTTCCATGCGAAAACATTTGTGTTTCGTCCACTTATAAGTTCAGAACAAAATCGAGTACATACCAAGCCGAATGTCCAGACAAACCCCGTTCCCATCGTCCAATTGTTCTATATTGGCCTTAAACCGTCCCAGTTAAGCCTTGACGATCTAGAGGTGTTAGATTCCAAAACAAGTGCGTTTCGTCCATTTCCAAGTTCGGACCGAAAACCGAGTAAATGCCGACCGAACGGATGGACATAAATCTCGTTTTTACAGACGGAACGTTGTTTTTTCACCTTAGAACGCCCCGAGTTAAGTAATGGACTGGCTAGTCTCTTAGGTGTATCGTTTTCCATGCGAAAACATGTGTGTTTCGTCCACTTATTAGTTCGGAACAAAATCGAGTACATACCAAGCCGAATGTCCGGACAAAACCCCGTTCCCATGGTCCAAATGTTCTATATTGGCCTTAAACCGTCCCAGTTAAGCCTTGTCGATCTTGAGGTGTTAGATTCCAAAACAAGTGAGTTTCGTCCATTTCCAAGTTCGGACCGAAAACCGAGTAAATACCGACCGAACAGACGGACGTAAATCTCGTTTTTACGGACGGAACGTTGTTTTTGCACCTTAGAACGCCCCGAGTTAAGTAATGGAGTGGCTAGTCTCTTAGGTGTATCGTTTTCCATGCGAAAACATGTGTGTTTCGTCCACTTATTAGTTCAGAACAAAATCGAGTACATACCAAGCCGAATGTCCGGACAAAACCCCGTTCTCATGGTCCAAATGTTCTATATTGGCCTTAAACCGTCCCAGTTAAGCCTTGTCGATCTTGAGGTGTTAGATTCCAAAACAAGTGAGTTTCGTCCATTTCCAAGTTCGGACCAAAAACCTAGTAAATGTCGACCGAACGGATGGACATAAATCTCGTTTTTACGGACGGAACGTTGTTTTTTCACCTTAGAACACCCCGAGTTAAGTAATGGACTGTCTAGTCTCTTAGGTGTATCGTTTTCCATGCGAAAACATTTGTGTTTCGTCCACTTATAAGTTCAGAACAAAATCGAGTACATACCAAGCTGAATGTCCAGACAAACCCCGTTCCCATCGTCCAAATGTTCTATATTGGCCTTAAACCGTCCCAGTTAAGCCTTGACGATCTTGAGGTGTTAGATTCCAAAACAAGAAAGTTTCGTCCATTTCCAAGTTCGGACCGAAAACCGAGTAAATGCCGACCGAACGGATGGACATAAATCTCGTTTTTACGGAGGGAACGTTGTTTTTTCACCTTAGAACGCCCCGAGTTAAGTAATGGACTGGCTAGTCTCTTAGGTGTATCGTTTTCCATGCGAAAACATGTGTGTTTCGTCCACTTATTAGTTCGGAACAAAATCGAGGACATACCAAGCCAAATGTTCTATATTGGCCTTAAACCGTCCCAGTTAAGCCTTGTCGATCTTGAGGTGTTAGATTCCAAAACAAGTGAGTTTCGTCCATTTTCAAGTTCGGACCTAAAACCGAGTAAATGCCGACCGAACGGATGGACATAAATCTCGTTTTTACGGACGGAACGTTGTTTTTTCACCTTAGAACGCCCCGAGTTAAGTAATGGACTGGCTAGTCTCTTAGGTGTATCGTTTTCCATGCGAAAACATGTGTGTTTCGTCCACTTATTAGTTCGGAACAAAATCGAGTACATACCAAGCCGAATGTCCGGACAAAACCCCGTTCCCATGGTCCAAATGTTCTATATTGGCCTTAAACCGTCCCAGTTAAGCCATGTCGATCTTGAGGTTTTAGATTCCAAAACAAGTGAGTTTCGTCCATTTCCAAGTTCGGACCGAAAACCGAGTAAATGCCGACCGAACGGACGGACGTAAATCTCGTTTTTACGGACGGAACGTTGTTTTTGCACCTTAGAACGCCCCGAGTTAAGTAATGGACTGGCTAGTCTCTTAGGTGTATCGTTTTACATGCGAAAACATGTGTGTTTCGTCCACTTATTAGTTCAGAACAAAATCGAGTACATACCAAGCCAAATGTCCGGACAAAACCCCGTTTCTATGGTCCAAATGTTCTATATTGGCCTTAAACCGTCCCAGTTAAGCCTTGTCGGTCTTGAGGTGTTAGATTCCAAAACAAGTGAGTTTCGTCCATTTCCAAGTTCGGGCAGAAAACCGAGTAAATGCCGACCGAAAGGATTTACATAAATCTCCTTTTTACGGACGGAACGTTGTTTTTTCACCTTAGAACGCCCCGAGTTAAGTAATGGACTGGCTAGTCTCTTAGGTGTATCGTTTTCCATGCGAAAACATGTTTGTTTCGTCCACTTATTAGTTCGGAACAAAATCGAGTACATACCAAGCCGAATGTCCGGACAAAACCCCGTTCCCATGGTCCAAATGTTCTATATTGGCCTTAAACCTTTCCAGTTAAGCCATGTCGATCTTGAGGTTTTAGATTCCAAAACAAGTGAGTTTCGTCCATTTCCAAGTTCGGACCGAAAACCGAGTAAATACCGACCGAACGGACGAACGTAAATCTCGTTTTTACAGACGGAACGTTGTTTTTGCACCTTAGAACGCCCCGAGTTAAGTAATGGAGTGGCTAGTCTCTTAGGTGTATCGTTTTCCATGCGAAAACATGTGTGTTTCGTCCACTTATTAGTTCGGAACAAAATCGAGTACATACCAAGCCGAATGTCCGGACAAACCCCGTTCCCATGGTCCAAATGTTCTATATTCGCCTTAAACCGTCCCAGTTAAGCCTTGACAATCTTGAGGTGTTAGATTCCAAAACAAGTGAGTTTCGTCCATTTCCAAGTTCGGACCGAAAACCGAGTAAATGCCGACCGAACGGATGGACATAAATCTCGTTTTTACGGACGGAACGTTGTTTTTTCACCTTAGAACGCCCCGAGTTAAGTAATGGACTGGCTAGTCTCTTAGGTGTATGGTTTTCCATGCGAAAACATTTGTGTTTCGTCCACTTTTAAGTTCAGAACAAAATCGAGTACATACCAAGCCGAATGTCCAGACAAACCCCGTTCCCATCGTCCAATTGTTCTATATTGGCCTTATACCGTCCCAGTTAAGCCTTGTCGATCTTGAGGTGTTAGATTCCAAAACAAGTGAGTTTCGTCCATTTCCAAGTTCGGGCCGAAAACCGAGTAAATGCCGACCGAACGGATGGACATAAATCTAGTTTTTACGGACGGAACGTTGTTTTTTCACCTTAGAACGCCCCGAGTTAAGTAATGGACTGGCTAGTCTCTTAGGTGTATCGTTTTCCATGCGAAAACATGTGTGTTTCGTCCACTTATTAGTTCGGAACAAAATCGAGTACATACCAAGCCGAATGTCCGGACAAACCCCGTTCCCATGGTCCAAATGTTCTATATTCGCCTTAAACCGTCCCAGTTAAGCCTTGACAATCTTGAGGTGTTAGATTCCAAAACAAGTGAGTTTCGTCCATTTCCAAGTTCGGACCGAAAACCGAGTAAATGCCGACCGAACGGATGGACATAAATCTCGTTTTTACGGACGGAACGTTGTTTTTTCACCTTAGAACGCCCCGAGTTAAGTAATGGACTGGCTAGTCTCTTAGGTGTATCGTTTTCCATGCGAAAACATTTGTGTTTCGTCCACTTTTAAGTTCAGAACAAAATCGAGTACATACCAAGCCGAATGTCCAGACAAACCCCGTTCCCATCGTCCAATTGTTCTATATTGGCCTTATACCGTCCCAGTTAAGCCTTGTCGATCTTGAGGTGTTAGATTCCAAAACAAGTGAGTTTCGTCCATTTCCAAGTTCGGGCCGAAAACCGAGTAAATGCCGACCGAACGGATGGACATAAATCTCGTTTTTACGGACGGAACGTTGTTTTTTCACCTTAGAACGCCCCGAGTTAAGTAATGGACTGGCTAGTCTCTTAGGTGTATCGTTTTCCATGCGAAAACATGTGTGTTTCGTCCACTTATTAGTTCGGAACAAAATCGAGTACATACCAAGCCGAATGTCCGGATAAAACTCCGTTCCCATGGTCCAAATGTTCTATATTGGCCTTAAACCGTCCCAGTTAAGCCTTGTCGATCTTGGGGTTTTAGATTCCAAAACAAGTGAGTTTCGTCCATTTCCAAGTTCGGACCGAAAACCGAGTAAATACCGACCGAACGGACTGACGTAAACCTCGTTTTTACGGACGGAACGTTGTTTTTTCACCTTAGAACGCACCGAGTTAAGTAATGGACTGGCTAGTCTCTTAGGTGTATCGTTTTCCATGCGGAAACATGTGTGTTTCGTCCACTTATTAGTTCGGAACAAAATCGAGTACATACCAAGCCGAGTGTCCGGATAAAACTCCGTTCCCATGGTCCAAATGTTCTATATTGGCCCTAAACCGTCCCAGTTAAGCCATGTCGATCTTGAGGTGTTAGATTCCAAAACAAGTGAGTTTCGTCCATTTCCAAGTTCGGACCGAAAACCGAGTAAATGCCGACCGAACGGATGGACATAAATCTCGTTTTTACGGATGGAACGTTGTTTTTTCACCTTAGAACACCCCGAGTTAAGTAATGGACTGGCTAGTCTCTTAGGTGTATCGTTTTCCATGCGAAAACATTTGTGTTTCGTCCACTTATAAGTTCAGAACAAAATCGAGTACATACCAAGCCGAATGTCCAGACAAACCCCGTTCCCATCGTCCAAATGTTCTATATTGGCCTTAAACTGTCCCAGTTAAGCCTTGACGATCTTGAGGTGTTAGATTCCAAAACAAGTGAGTTTCGTCCATTTCCAAGTTCGGACCGAAAACCGAGTAAATGCCGACCGAACGGACGGACGTAAATCTCGTTTTTACGGACGGAACGTTGTTTTTGCACCTTAGAACGCCCCGAGTTAAGTAATGGACTGGCTAGTCTCTTAGGTGTATCGTTTTACATGCGAAAACATGTGTGTTTCGTCCACTTATTAGTTCAGAACAAAATCGAGTACATACCAAGCCAAATGTCCGGACAAAACCCCGTTTCTATGGTCCAAATGTTCTATATTGGCCTTAAACCGTCCCAGTTAAGCCTTGTCGATCTTGAGGTGTTAGATTCCAAAACAAGTGAGTTTCGTCCATTTCCAAGTTCGGGCAGAAAACCGAGTAAATGCCGACCGAACGGATTTACATAAATCTCCTTTTTACGGACGGAACGTTGTTTTTTCACCTTAGAACGCCCCGAGTTAAGTAATGGACTGGCTAGTCTCTTAGGTGTATCGTTTTCCATGCGAAAACATGTTTGTTTCGTCCACTTATTAGTTCGGAACAAAATCGAGTACATACCAAGCCGAATGTCCGGACAAAACCCCGTTCCCATGGTCCAAATGTTCTATATTGGCCTTAAACCTTTCCAGTTAAGCCATGTCGATCTTGAGGTTTTAGATTCCAAAACAAGTGAGTTTCGTCCATTTCCAAGTTCGGACCGAAAACCGAGTAAATACCGACCGAACGGACGAACGTAAATCTCGTTTTTACAGACGGAACGTTGTTTTTGCACCTTAGAACGCCCCGAGTTAAGTAATGGAGTGGCTAGTCTCTTAGGTGTATCGTTTTCCATGCGAAAACATGTGTGTTTCGTCCACTTATTAGTTCGGAACAAAATCGAGTACATACCAAGCCGAATGTCCAGACAAAACCCCGTTCCCATGGTCCAAATGTTCTATATTGGCCTTAAACCGTCCCAGTTAAGCCTTGTCGATCTTGAGGTGTTAGATTCCAAAACAAGTGAGTTTCGTCCATTTCCAAGTTCGGACCGAAAACCGAGTAAATGCCGACCGAACGGATAGACATAAATCTCGTTTTTACGGACGGAACGTTGTTTTTTCACCTTAGAACACCCCGAGTTAAGTAATGGAGTGGCTAGTCTCTTAGGTGTATCGTTTTCCATGCGAAAACATGTGTGTTTCGTCCACTTATTAGTTCGGAACAAAATCGAGTACATACCAAGCCGAATTACCGGACAAACCCCGTTCCCATGGTCCAAATGTTCTATATTGGCCTTAAACCGTCCCAGTTAAGCCTTGACAATCTTGAGGTGTTAGATTCCAAAACAAGTGAGTTTCGTCCATTTCCAAGTTCGGACCGAAAACCGAGTAAATGCCGACCGAACGGATGGACATAAATCTCGTTTTTACGGACGGAACGTTATTTTTTCACCTTAGAACGCCCCGAGTTAAGTAATGGACTGGCTAGTCTCTTAGGTGTATCGTTTTCCATGCGAAAACATTTGTGTTTCGTCCACTTTTAAGTTCAGAACAAAATCGAGTACATACCAAGCCGAATGTCCAGACAAACCCCGTTCCCATCGTCCAATTGTTCTATATTGGCCTTATACCGTCCCAGTTAAGCCTTGTCGATCTTGAGGTGTTAGATTCCAAAACAAGTGAGTTTCGTCCATTTCCAAGTTCGGGCCGAAAACCGAGTAAATGCCGACCGAACGGATGGACATAAATCTCGTTTTTACGGACGGAACGTTGTTTTTTCACCTTAGAACGCCCCGAGTTAAGTAATGGACTGGCTAGTCTCTTAGGTGTATCGTTTTCCATGCGAAAACATGTGTGTTTCGTCCACTTATTAGTTCGGAACAAAATCGAGTACATACCATGCCGAATGTCCGGATAAAACTCCGTTCCCATGGTCCAAATGTTCTATATTGGCCTTAAACCGTCCCAGTTAAGCCTTGTCGATCTTGGGGTTTTAGATTCCAAAACAAGTGAGTTTCGTCCATTTCCAAGTTCGGACCGAAAACCGAGTAAATACCGACCGAACGGACGGACGTAAACCTCGTTTTTACGGACGGAACGTTGTTTTTTCACCTTAGAACGCACCGAGTTAAGTAATGGACTGGCTAGTCTCTTAGGTGTATCGTTTTCCATGCGGAAACATGTGTGTTTCGTCCACTTATTAGTTCGGAACAAAATCGAGTACATACCAAGCCGAGTGTCCGGATAAAACTCCGTTCCCATGGTCCAAATGTTCTATATTAGCCTTAAACCGTCCCAGTTAAGCCATGTCTATCTTGAGGTGTTAGATTCCAAAACAAGTGAGTTTCGTCCATTTCCAAGTTCGGACCGAAAACCGAGTAAATGCCGACCGAACGGATGGACATAAATCTCGTTTTTACGGATGGAACGTTGTTTTTTCACCTTAGAACACCCCGAGTTAAGTAATGCACTGGCTAGTCTCTTAGGTGTATCGTTTTCCATGCGAAAACATTTGTGTTTCGTCCACTTATAAGTTCCGAACAAAATCGAGTACATACCAAGCCGAATGTCCAGACAAACCCCGTTCCCATCGTCCAAATGTTCTATATTGGCCTTAAACCGTCCCAGTTAAGCCTTGACGATCTTGAGGTGTTAGATTCCAAATCAAGTGAGTTTCGTCCATTTCCAAGTTCGGACCGAAAACCGAGTAAATGCCGACCGAACGGATGGACATAAATCTCGTTTTTACAGACGAACGTTGTTTTTTCACCTTAGAACGCCCCGAGTTAAGTAATGGACTGGCTAGTCTCTTAGGTGTATCGTTTTCCATGCGAAAACATGTGTGTTTCGTCCACTTATTAGTTCGGAACAAAATCGAGTACATACCAAGCCGAATGTCCGGACAAAACCCCGTTCCCATGGTCCAAATGTTCTATATTGGCCTTAAACCCTCCCAGTTAAGCCTTGTCGATCTTGAGGTGTTAGATTCCAAAACAAGTGAGTTTCGTCCATTTCCAAGTTCGGACCGAAAACCGAGTAAATACCTACCGAACGGACGGACGTAAATCTCGTTTTTACGGACGGAATGTTGTTTTTGCACCTTAGAACGCCCCGAGTTAAGTAATGGAGTGGCTAGTCTCTTAGGTGTATCGTTTTCCATGCGAAAACATGTGTGTTTCCTCCACTTATTAGTTCGGAACAAAATCGAGTACATACCAAGCCGAATGTCCGGACAAAACCCCGTTCCCATGGTCCAAATGTTCTATATTGGCCTTAAACCGTCCCAGTTAAGCCTTGTCGATCTTGAGGTGTTAGATTCCAAAACAAGTGAGTTTCGTCCATTTCCAAGTTCGGACCAAAAAGCTAGTAAATGTCGACCGAACGGATGGACATAAATCTCGTTTTTACGGACGGAACGTTGTTTTTTCACCTTAGAACACCCCGAGTTAAGTAATGGACTGTCTAGTCTCTTAGGTGTATCGTTTTCCATGCGAAAACATGTGTGTTTCGTCCACTTATTAGTTCGGAACAAAATCGAGTACATACCAAGCCGAATGTCCGGACAAAACCCCGTTCCCATGGTCCAAATGTTCTATATTGGCCTTAAACCGTCCCAGTTAAGCCTTGTCGATCTTGAGGTGTTAGATTCCAAAACAAGTGAGTTTCGTCCATTTCCAAGTTCGGACCGAAAACCGAGTAAATACCGACCGAACGGACGGACGTAAATCTCGTTTTTACGGACGGAACGTTGTTTTTGCACCTTAGAACGCCCCGAGTTAAGTAATGGAGTGGCTAGTCTCTTAGGTGTATCGTTTTCCATGCAAAAACATGTGTGTTTCGTCCACTTATTAGTTCGGAACAAAATCGAGTACATACCAAGCCGAATGTCCGGACAAAACCCCGTTCCCATGGTCCAAATGTTCTATATTGGCCTTAAACCGTCCCAGTTAAGCCTTGTCGATCTTGAGGTGTTAGATTCCAAAACAAGTGAGTTTCGTCCATTTTCAAGTTCGGACCAAAAACCTAGTAAATGTCGACCGAACGGATGGACATAAATCTCGTTTTTACGGACGGAACGTTGTTTTTTCACCTTAGAACACCCCGAGTTAAGTAATGGACTGTCTAGTCTCTTAGGTGTATCGTTTTCCATGCGAAAACATGTGTGTTTCGTCCACTTATTAGTTCGGAACAAAATCGAGTACATACCAAGCCGAATGTCCGGACAAACCCCGTTCCCATCGTCCAAATGTTCTATATTGGCCTTAAACCGTCCCAGTTAAGCCTTGACAATCTTGAGGTGTTAGATTCCAAAACAAGTGAGTTTCGTCCATTTCCAAGTTCGGGCCGAAAACCGAGTAAATGCCGACCGAACGGATGGACATAAATCTCGTTTTTACGGACGGAACGTTGTTTTGTCACCTTAGAACGCCCCGAGTTAAGTAATGGACTGGCTAGTCTCTTAGGTGTATCGTTTTCCATGCGAAAACATGTGTGTTTCGTCCACTTATTAGTTCGGAACAAAATCGAGTACATACCAAGCCGAATGTCCGGACAAAACCCCGTTCCCATGGTCCAAATGTTCTATATTGGCCTTAAACCGTCCCAGTTAAGCCATGTCGATCTTGAGGTTTTAGATTCCAAAACAAGTGAGTTTCGTCCATTTCCAAGTTCGGACCGAAAACCGAGTAAATGCCGACCGAACGGACGGACGTAAATCTCGTTTTTACGGACTGAACGTTGTTTTTGCACCTTAGAACGCCCCGAGTTAAGTAATGGAGTGGCTAGTCTTTTAGGTGTATCGTTTTCCATGCGAAAACATGTGTGTTTCGTCCACTTATTAGTTCGGAACAAAATCGAGTACATACCAAGCCGAATGTCCAGACAAAACCCCGTTCCCATGGTCCAAATGTTCTATATTGGCCTTAAACCGTCCCAGTTAAGCCTTGTCGATCTTGAGGTGTTAGATTCCAAAACAAGTGAGTTTCGTCCATTTCCAAGTTCGGACCGAAAACCGAGTAAATGCCGACCGAACGGATGGACATAAATCTCGTTTTTACGGACGGAACGTTGTTTTTTCACCTTAGAATACCCCGAGTTAAGTAATGGAGTGGCTAGTCTCTTAGGTGTATCGTTTTCCATGCGAAAACATGTGTGTTTCGTCCACTTATTAGTTCGGAACAAAATCGAGTACATACCAAGCCGAATGTCCGGACAAACCCCGTTCCCATCGTCCAAATGTTCTATATTGGCCTTAAACCGTCCCAGTTAAGCCTTGACAATCTTGAGGTGTTAGATTCCAAAACAAGTGAGTTTCGTCCATTTCCAAGTTCGGGCCGAAAACCGAGTAAATGCCGACCGAACGGATGGACATAAATCTCGTTTTTACGGACGGAACGTTGTTTTTTCACCTTAGAACGCCCCGAGTTAAGTAATGGACTGGCTAGTCTCTTAGGTGTATCGTTTTCCATGCGAAAACATGTGTGTTTCGTCCACTTATTAGTTCGGAACAAAATCGAGTACATACCAAGCCGAATGTCCGGACAAAACCCCGTTCCCATGGTCCAAATGTTCTATAGTGGCCTTAAACCGTCCCAGTTAAGCCATGTCGATCTTGAGGTTTTAGATTCCAAAACAAGTGAGTTTCGTCCATTTCCAAGTTCGGGCCGAAAACCGAGTAAATGCCGACCGAACTGATGGACATAAATCTCGTTTTTACGGACGGAACGTTGTTTTTTCACCTTAGAACGCCCCGAGTTAAGTAATGGACTGGCTAGTCTCTTAGGTGTATCGTTTTCCATGCGAAAACATGTGTGTTTCGTCCACTTATTAGTTCGGAACAAAATCGAGTACATACCAAGCCGAATGTCCAGACAAACGCCGTTCCCATCGTCCAAATGTTCTATATTGGCCTTAAACCGTCCCAGTTAAGCCATGTCGATCTTGAGGTGTTAGATTCCAAAACAAGTAAGTTTCGTCCATTTCCAAGTTCGGACCGAAAACCGAGTAAATACCGACCGAACGGACGGACGTAAATCTCGTTTTTACGGACGGAACGTTGTTTTTTCACCTTAGAACGCCCCGAGTTAAGTAATGGAGTGGCTAGTCTCTTAGGTGTATCGTTTTCCATGCGAAAACATGTGTGTTTCGTCCACTTATTAGTTCGGAAGAAAATCGAGTACATACCAAGCCGAATGTCCGGACAAAACCCCGTTCCCATGGTCCAAATGTTCTATATTGGCCTTAAACCGTCCCAGTTAAGCCTTGTCGATCTTGAGGTGTTAGATTCCAAAACAAGTGAGTTTCGTCCATTTCCAAGTTCGGACCGAAAACCGAGTAAATGCTGACCGAACGGATGGACATAAATCTCGTTTTTACGGACGGAAAGTTGTTTTTTCACCTTAGAACACCCCGAGTTAAGTAATGGACTGGCTAGTCTCTTAGGTGTATCGTTTTCCATGCGAAAACATGTGTGTTTCGTCCACTTATTAGTTCGGAACAAAATCGAGTACATACCAAGCCGAATGTCCGGACAAAACCCCGTTCCCATGGTCCAAATGTTCTATAGTGGCCTTAAACCGTCCCAGTTAAGCCATGTCGATCTTGAGGTTTTAGATTCCAAAACAAGTGACTTTCGTCCATTTCCAAGTTCGGGCCGAAAACCGAGTAAATGCCAACCGAACTGATGGACATAAATCTCGTTTTTACGGACGAAACGTTGTTTTTTCACCTTAGAACGCCCCGAGATAAGTAATGGACTGGCTAGTCTCTTAGGTGTATCGTTTTCCATGCGAAAACATGTGTGTTTCGTCCACTTATTAGTTCGGAACAAAATCGAGTACATACCAAGCCGAATGTCCAGACAAACGCCGTTCCCATCGTCCAAATGTTCTATATTGGCCTTAAACCGTCCCAGTTAAGCCATGTCGATCTTGAGGTGTTAGATTCCAAAACAAGTAAGTTTCGTCCATTTCCAAGTTCGGACCGAAAACCGAGTAAATACCGACCGAACGGACGGACGTAAATCTCGTTTTTACGGACGGAACGTTGTTTTTTCACCTTAGAACGCCCCGAGTTAAGTAATGGAGTGGCTAGTCTCTTAGGTGTATCGTTTTCCATGCGAAAACATGTGTGTTTCGTCCACTTATTAGTTCGGAAGAAAATCGAGTACATACCAAGCCGAATGTCCGGACAAAACCCCGTTCCCATGGTCCAAATGTTCTATATTGGCCTTAAACCGTCCCAGTTAAGCCTTGTCGATCTTGAGGTTTTAGATTCCAAAACAAGTGAGTTTCGTCCATTTCCAAGTTCGGGCCGAAAACCAAGTAAATGCCGACCGAACTGATGGACATAAATCTCGTTTTTACGGACGGAACGTTGTTTTTTCACCTTAGAACGCCCCGAGTTAAGTAATGGACTGGCTAGTCTCTTAGGTGTATCGTTTTCCATGCGAAAACATGTGTGTTTCGTCCACTTATTAGTTCGGAACAAAATCGAGTACATACCAAGCCGAATGTCCAGACAAACGCCGTTCCCATCGTCCAAATGTTCTATATTGGCCTTAAACCGTCCCAGTTAAGCCTTGTCGATCTTGAGGTGTTAGATTCCAAAACAAGTGAGTTTCGTCCATTTCCAAGTTCGGACCGAAAACCGAGTAAATGCCGACCGAACGGATGGACATAAATCTCGTTTTTACGGACAGAACGTTGTTTTTTTCACCTTAGAACACCCCGAGTTAAGTAATGGACTGGCTAGTCTCTTAGGTGTATCGTTTTCCATGCGAAAACATGTGTGTTTTGTCCACTTATTAGTTCGGAACAAAATCGAGTACATACCCAGCCGAATGTCCGGACAAAACCCTGTTCCCATGGTCCAAATGTTCTATATTGGCCTTAAACCGTCGCAGTTAAGCCATGTCGATCTTGAGGTTTTAGATTCCAAAACAAGTGAGTTTCGTCCATTTCCAAGTTCGGACCGAAAACCGAGTAAATACCGACCGAACGGACGGACGTAAATCTCGTTTTTACGGACGGAACGTTGTTTTTGCAGCTTAGAACGCCCCGAGTTAAGTAATGGAGTTGCTAGTCTCTTAGGTGTATCGTTTTCCATGCGAAAACATGTGTGTTTCGTCCACTTATTAGTTCGGAACAAAATCGAGTACATACCAAGCCGAATGTCCGGACAAAACCCCGTTCCCATGGTCCAAATGTTCTATATTGGCCTTAAACCGTCCCAGTTAAGCCTTGTCGATCTTGATGTGTTAGATTCCAAAACAAGTGAGTTTCGTCCATTTCCAAGTTCGGACCGAAAACCGAGTAAATGCCGACCGAACGGATGGACATAAATCTCGTTTTTACGGACGGAACGTTGTTTTTTCACCTTAGAACACCCCGAGTTAAGTAATGGACTGGCTAGTCTCTTAGGTGTATCGTTTTCCATGCGAAAACATTTGTGTTTCGTCCACTTATTAGTTCGGAACAAAATCGAGTACATACCAAGCAGAATGTCCGGACAAAACCCCGTTCCCATGGTCCAAATGTTCTATATTGGCCTTAAACCGTCCCAGTTAAGCCATGTCGATCTTGAGGTTTTAGATTCCTAAACAAGTGAGTTTCGTCCATTTCCAAGTTCGGACCGAAAACCGAGTAAATACCGACCGAACGGACGGACGTAAATTTTGTTTTTACGGACGGAACGTTGTTTTTGCACCTTAGAACGCCCCGAGTTAAGTAATGGAGTGGCTAGTCTCTTAGGTGTATCGTTTTCCATGCGAAAACATGTGTGTTTCGTCCACTTATTAGTTCGGAACAAAATCGAGTACATACCAAGCCGAATGTCCGGACAAAACCCCGTTCCCATGGTCCAAATGTTCTATATTGGCCTTAAACCGTCCCAGTTAAGCCTTGTCGATCTTGAGGTGTTAGATTCCAAAACAAGTGAGTTTCGTCCATTTCCAAGTTCGGGCCGAAAACCGAGTACATGCCGACCGAACGGATGGACATAAATCTCGTTTTTACGGACGGAACGTTGTTTTTTCACCTTAGAACGCCCCGAGTTAAGTAATGGACTGGCTAGTCTCTTAGGTGTATCGTTTTCCATGCGAAAACATGTGTGTTTCGTCCACTTATTAGTTCGGAACAAAATCGAGTACATACCAAGCCGAATGTCCGGACAAAACCCCGTTCCCATGGTCCAAATGTTCTATATTGGCCTTAAACCGTCCCAGTTAAGCCTTGTCAATCTTGAGGTGTTAGATTCCAAAACAAGTGAGTTTCGTCCATTTCCAAGTTCGGACCGAAAACCGAGTAAATGCCGACCGAACGGATGGACATAAATCTCGTTTTTACGGACGGAACGTTGTTTTTTCACCTTAGAACACCCCGAGTTAAGTAATGGACTGGCTAGTCTCTTAGGTGTATCGTTTTCCATGCGAAAACATTTGTGTTTCGTCCACTTATAAGTTCAGAACAAAATCGAGTACATACCAAGCCGAATGTCCAGACAAACCCCGTTCCCATCGTCCAAATGTTCTATATTGGCCTTATACCGTCCCAGTTAAGCCTTGACAATCTTGAGGTGTTAGATTCCAAAACAAGTAAGTTTCGTCCATTTCCAAGTTCGGACTGAAAACCGAGTAAACGCCGACCGAACGGACGGACGTAAATCTCGTTTTTACGGACGGAACGTTGTTTATGCACCTTAGAACGCCCCGAATTAAGTAATGGAGTGGCTAGTCTCTTAGGTGTATCGTTTTCCATGCGAAAACATGTTTGTTTCGTCCACTTATTAGTTCGGAACAAAATCGAGTACATACCAAGCCGAATGTCCGGACAAAACCCCGTTCCCATGGTCCAAATGTTCTATATTGGCCTTAAACCGTCCCAGTTAAGCCTTGTCGATCTTGAGGTTTTAGATTCCAAAACAAGTAAGTTTCGTCCATTTCCAAGTTCGGACCGAAAACCGAGTAAATGCCGACCGAACGGACGGACGTAAATCTCGTTTTTACGGACGGAACGTTGTTTATGCACCTTAGAACGCCCCGAATTAAGTAATGGAGTGGCTAGTCTCTTAGGTGTATCGTTTTCCATGCGAAAACATGTTTGTTTCGTCCACTTATTAGTTCGGAACAAAATCGAGTACATACCAAGCCGAATGTCCGGACAAAACCCCGTTCCCATGGTCCAAATGTTCTATATTGGCCTTAAACCGTCCCAGTTAAGCCTTGTCGATCTTGAGGTGTTAGATTCCAAAACAAGTGAGTTTCGTCCATTTCCAAGTTCGGATCGAAAACCGAGTAAATGCCGACCGAACGGACGGACATAAATCTCGTTTTTACGGACGGAACGTTGTTTTTTCACCTTAGAACGCCCCGAGTTAAGTAATGGACTGGCTAGTCTCTTAGGTGTATCGTTTTCCATGCGAAAACATGTTTGTTTCGTCCACTTATTAGTTCGGAACAAAATCGAGTACATACCAAGCCGAATGTCCGGACAAAACCCCGTTCCCATGGTCCAAATGTTCTATATTGGCCTTAAACCGTCCCAGTTAAGCCATGTCGATCTTGAGGTTTTAGATTCCAAAACAAGTGAGTTTCGTCCATTTCCAAGTTCAGACCGAAAACCGAGTAAATACCGACCGAACGGACGGACGTAAATCTCGTTTTTACGGACGGAACGTTGTTTTTGCACCTTAGAACGCCCCGAGTTAAGTAATGGAGTGGCTAGTCTCTTAGGTGTATCGTTTTCCATGCGAAAACATGTGTGTTTCGTCCACTTATTAGTTCGGAACAAAATCGAGTACATACCAAGCCGAATGTCCGGACAAAACCCCGTTCCCATGGTCCAAATGTTCTATATTGGCATTAAACCGTCCCAGTTAAGCCTTGTCGATCTTGAGGTGTTAGATTCCAAAACAAGTGAGTTTCGTCCATTTCCAAGTTCGGACCGAAAACCGAGTAAATGCCGACCGAACGGATGGACATAAATCTCGTTTTTACGGACGGAACGTTGTTTTTTCACCTTAGAACACCCCGAGTTAAGTAATGGACTGGCTAGTCTCTTAGGTGTATCGTTTTCCATGCGAAAACATTTGTGTTTCGTCCACTTATTAGTTCGGAACAAAATCGAGTACATACCAAGCAGAATGTCCGGACAAAACCCCGTTCCCATGGTCCAAATGTTCTATATTGGCCTTAAACCGTCCCAGTTAAGCCATGTCGATCTTGAGGTTTTAAATTCCAAAACAAGTGAGTTTCGTCCATTTCCAAGTTCGGACCGAAAACCGAGTAAATACCTACCGAACGGACGGACGTAAATTTTGTTTTTACGGACAGAACGTTGTTTTTGCACCTTAGAACGCCCCGAGTTAAGTAATGGAGTGGCTAGTCTCTTAGGTGTATCGTTTTCCATGCGAAAACATGTGTGTTTCGTCCACTTATTAGTTCGGAACAAAATCGAGTACATACCAAGCCGAATGTCCGGACAAAACCCCGTTCCCATGGTCCAAATGTTCTATATTGGCCTTAAACCGTCCCAGTTAAGCCTTGTCGATCTTGAGGTGTTAGATTCCAAAACAAGTGAGTTTCGTCCATTTCCAAGTTCGGGCCGAAAACCGAGTACATGCCGACCGAATGGATGGACATAAATCTCGTTTTTACGGACGGAACGTTGTTTTTTCACCTTAGAACGCCCCGAGTTAAGTAATGGAGTGGCTAGTCTCTTAGGTGTATCGTTTTCCATGCGAAAACATGTGTGTTTCGTCCACTTATTAGTTCGGAACAAAATCGAGTACATACCAAGCCGAATGTCCGGACAAAACCCCGTTCCCATGGTCCAAATGTTCTATATTGGCATTAAACCGTCCCAGTTAAGCCTTGTCGATCTTGAGGTGTTAGATTCCAAAACAAGTGAGTTTCGTCCATTTCCAAGTTCGGACCGAAAACCGAGTAAATGCCGACCGAACGGATGGACATAAATCTCGTTTTTACGGACGGAACGTTGTTTTTTCACCTTAGAACACCCCGAGTTAAGTAATGGACTGGCTAGTCTCTTAGGTGTATCGTTTTCCATGCGAAAACATTTGTGTTTCGTCCACTTATTAGTTCGGAACAAAATCGAGTACATACCAAGCCGAATGTCCGGACAAAACCCCGTTCCCATGGTCCAAATGTTCTATATTGGCCTTAAACCGTCCCAGTTAAGCCTTGTCGATCTTGAGGTTTTAGATTCCAAAACAAGTAAGTTTCGTCCATTTCCAAGTTCGGACCGAAAACCGAGTAAATGCCGACCGAACGGACGGACGTAAATCTCGTTTTTACGGACGGAACGTTGTTTATGCACCTTAGAACGCCCCGAATTAAGTAATGGAGTGGCTAGTCTCTTAGGTGTATCGTTTTCCATGCGAAAACATGTTTGTTTCGTCCACTTATTAGTTCGGAACAAAATCGAGTACATACCAAGCCGAATGTCCGGACAAAACCCCGTTCCCATGGTCCAAATGTTCTATATTGGCCTTAAACCGTCCCAGTTAAGCCTTGTCGATCTTGAGGTGTTAGATTCCAAAACAAGTGAGTTTCGTCCATTACCAAGTTCGGATCGAAAACCGAGTAAATGCCGACCGAACGGACGGACATAAATCTCGTTTTTACGGACGGAACGTTGTTTTTTCACCTTAGAACGCCCCGAGTTAAGTAATGGACTGGCTAGTCTCTTAGGTGTATCGTTTTCCATGCGAAAACATGTTTGTTTCGTCCACTTATTAGTTCGGAACAAAATCGAGTACATACCAAGCCGAATGTCCGGACAAAACCCCGTTCCCATGGTCCAAATGTTCTATATTGGCCTTAAACCGTCCCAGTTAAGCCATGTCGATCTTGAGGTTTTAGATTCCAAAACAAGTGAGTTTCGTCCATTTCCAAGTTCAGACCGAAAACCGAGTAAATACCGACCGAACGGACGGACGTAAATCTCGTTTTTACGGACGGAACGTTGTTTTTGCACCTTAGAACGCCCCGAGTTAAGTAATGGAGTGGCTAGTCTCTTAGGTGTATCGTTTTCCATGCGAAAACATGTGTGTTTCGTCCACTTATTAGTTCGGAACAAAATCGAGTACATACCAAGCCGAATGTCCGGACAAAACCCCGTTCCCATGGTCCAAATGTTCTATATTGGCATTAAACCGTCCCAGTTAAGCCTTGTCGATCTTGAGGTGTTAGATTCCAAAACAAGTGAGTTTCGTCCATTTCCAAGTTCGGACCGAAAACCGAGTAAATGCCGACCGAACGGATGGACATAAATCTCGTTTTTACGGACGGAACGTTGTTTTTTCACCTTAGAACACCCCGAGTTAAGTAATGGACTGGCTAGTCTCTTAGGTGTATCGTTTTCCATGCGAAAACATTTGTGTTTCGTCCACTTATTAGTTCGGAACAAAATCGAGTACATACCAAGCAGAATGTCCGGACAAAACCCCGTTCCCATGGTCCAAATGTTCTATATTGGCCTTAAACCGTCCCAGTTAAGCCATGTCGATCTTGAGGTTTTAGATTCCAAAACAAGTGAGTTTCGTCCATTTCCAAGTTCGGACCGAAAACCGAGTAAATACCTACCGAATGGATGGACATAAATCTCGTTTTTACGGACGGAACGTTGTTTTTTCACCTTAGAACGCCCCGAGTTAAGTAATGGACTGGCTAGTCTCTTAGGTGTATCGTTTTCCATGCGAAAACATGTGTGTTTCGTCCACTTATTAGTTCGGAACAAAATCGAGTACATACCAAGCTGAATGTCCGGACAAAACCCCGTTCCCATGGTCCAAATGTTCTATATTGGCCTTAAACCGTCCCAGTTAAGCCATGTCGATCTTGAGGTTTTAGATTCCAAAACAATTGAGTTTCGTCCATTTCCTAGTTCGGACCGAAAACCGAGTAAATACCGACCGAACGGACGGACGTAAATCTCGTTTTTGCGGACGGAACGTTGTTTTTGCACCTTAGAACGCCCCGAGTTAAGTAATCGAGTGTCTAGTCTCTTAGGTGTATCGTTTTCCATGCGAAAACATGTGTGTTTCGTCCACTTATTAGTTCGGAAAAAAATCGAGTACATACCAAGCCGAATGTCCGGACAAAACCCCGTTCCCATGGTCCAAATGTTCTATATTGGCCTTAAACCGTCCCAGTTAAGCCTTGTCGATCTTGAGGTGTTAGATTCCAAAACAAGTGAGTTTCGTCCATTTCCAAGTTCGGACCGAAAACCGAGTAAATGCCGACCGAACGGATGGACATAAATCTCGTTTTTACGGACGGAACGTTGTTTTTCACCTTAGAACACCCCGAGTTAAGTAATGGACTGGCTAGTCTCTTAGGTGTATCGTTTTCCATGCGAAAACATTTGTGTTTCGTCCACTTATAAGTTCAGAACAAAATCGAGAACATACCAAGCCGAATGTCCAGACAAACCCCGTTCCCATCGTCCAAATGTTTTATATTGGCCTTAAACCGTCCCAGTTAAGCCTTGAAGATCTTGAGGTGTTAGATTCCAAAACAAGTGAGTTTCGTCCATTTCCAAGTTCGGACCGAAAACCGAGTAAATGCCGACCGAACGGACGGACATAAATCTCGTTTTTATGGACGGAACGTTGTTTTTTCACCTTAGAACGCCCCGAGTTAAGTAATGGAGTGGCTGGTCTCTTAGGTGTATCGTTTTCCTTGCGAAAACATGTGTGTTTCGTCCACTTATTAGTTCGGAACAAAATCGAGTACATACCAAGCCGAATGTCCGGACAAAACCCCGTTCCCATCGTCCAAATGTTCTATATTGGCCTTAAACCGTCCCAGTTAAGCCTTGTCGATCTTGAGGTTTTAGATTCCAAAACAAGTGAGTTTCGTCCATTTCCAAGTTCGGACCGAAAACCGAGTAAATGCCGACCGAACGGATAGACATAAATCTCGTTTTTACGGACGGAACCTTGTTTTTTCACCTTAGAACGCCCCGAGTTAAGTAATGGACTGGCTTGTCTCCTAGGTGTATCGTTTTCCATGCGAAAACATTTGTGTTTCGTCCACTTATAAGTTCAGAACAAAATCGAGAACATACCAAGCCGAATGTCCAGACAAACCCCGTTCCCATCGTCCAAATGTTTTATATTGGCCTTAAACCGTCCCAGTTAAGCCTTGAAGATCTTGAGGTGTTAGATTCCAAAACAAGTGAGTTTCGTCCATTTCCAAGTTCGGACCGAAAACCGAGTAAATACCGACCGAACGGACGGACATAAATCTCGTTTTTACGGACGGAACGTTGTTTTTTCACCTTAGAACACTCCGAGTTAAGTAATGGACTGGCTAGTCTCTTAGGTGTATCGTTTTCCATGCGAAAACATTTGTGTTTCGTCCACTTATAAGTTCAGAACAAAATCGAGTACATACCAAGCCGAATGTCCAGACAAACCCCGTTCCCATCGTCCAAATGTTCTATATTGGCCTTAAACCAACCCAGTTAAGCCTTGACGATCTTGAGGTGTTAGATTCCAAAACAAGTAAGTTTCGTCCATTTCCAAGTTCGGACCAAAAACCGAGTAAATGCCGACCGAACGGATGGACATAAATCTCGTTTTTACGGACGGAACGTTGTTTTTTCACCTTAGAACGCCCCGAGTTAAGTAATGGACTGGCTAGTCTCTTAGGTGTATCGTTTTCCATGCGAAAACATGTGTGTTTCGTCCACTTATTAGTTCGGAACAAAATCGAGTACATACCAAGTCGAATGTCCGGACAAAACCCCGTTCCCATCGTCCAAATGTTCTATATTGGCCTTAAACCGTCCCAGTTAAGCCTTGTCGATCTTGAGGTTTTAGATTCCAAAACAAGTGAGTTTCGTCCATTTCCAAGTTCGGACCGAAAACCGAGTAAATGCCGACCGAACGGAGAGACATAAATCTCGTTTTTACAGACGGAACCTTGTTTTTTCACCTTAGAACGCCCCGTGTTAAGTAATGGACTGGCTAGTCTCCTAGGTGTATCGTTTTCCATGCGAAAACATTTGTATTTCGTCCACTTATAAGTTCGGAACAAAATCGAGTACATACCAAGCCGAATGTCCGGACAAAACCCCCTTCCCATTGTCCAAATGTTCTATATTGGCCTTAAACCGTCCCAGTTAAGCCTTGTCGATCTTGGGGTTTTAGATTCCAAAACAAGTGAGTTTCGTCCATTTCCAAGTTCGGACCGAAAACCGAGTAAATACCGACCGAACGGACGGACATAAATCTCGTTTTTACGGACGGAACGTTGTTTTTTCACCTTAGAACACTCCGAGTTAAGTAATGGACTGGCTAGTCTCTTAGGTGTATCGTTTTCCATGCGAAAACATTTGTGTTTCGTCCACTTATAAGTTCAGAACAAAATCGAGTACATACCAAGCCGAATGTCCAGACAAACCCCGTTCCCATCGTCCAAATGTTCTATATTGGCCTTAAACCAACCCAGTTAAGCCTTGACGATCTTGAGGTGTTAGATTCCAAAACAAGTAAGTTTCGTCCATTTCCAAGTTCGGACCAAAAACCGAGTAAATGCCGACCGAACGGATGGACATAAATCTCGTTTTTACGGACGGAATGTTGTTTTTTCACCTTAGAACGCCCCGAGTTAAGTAATGGACTGGCTAGTCTCCTAGGTGTATCGTTATCCATGCGAAAACATTTGTGTTTCGTCCACTTATAAGTTCGGAACAAAATCGAGTACATACCAAGCCGAATGTCCGGACAAAACCCCGTTCCCATGGTCCAAATGTTCTATATTGGCCTTAAACCGTCCCAGTTAAGCCTTGTCGATCTTGGGGTTTTAGATTCCAAAACAAGTGAGTTTCGTCCATTTCCAAGTTCGGACCGAAAACCGAGTAAATACCGACCGAACGGACGGACATAAATCTCGTTTTTACGGACGAAACGTTGTTTTTTCACCTTAGAACACTCCGAGTTAAGTAATGGACTGGCTAGTCTCTTAGGTGTATCGTTTTCCATGCGAAAACATTTGTGTTTCGTCCACTTATAAGTTCAGAACAAAATTGAGTACATACCAAGCCGAATGTCCAGACAAACCCCGTTCCCATCGTCCAAATGTTCTATATTGGCCTTAAACCAACCCAGTTAAGCCTTGACGATCTTGAGGTGTTAGATTCCAAAACAAGTAAGTTTCGTCCATTTCCAAGTTCGGACCGAAAACCGAGTAAATGCCGACCGAACGGATGGACATAAATCTCGTTTTTACGGACGGAACGTTGTTTTTTCACCTTAGAACGCCCCGAGTTAAGTAATGGACTGGCTAGTCTCTTAGGTGTATCGTTTTCCATGCGAAAACATTTGTGTTTCGTCCACTTATAAGTTCAGAACAAAATCGAGAACATACCAAGCCGAATGTCCAGACAAACCCCGTTCCCATCGTCCAAATGTTTTATATTGGCCTTAAACCGTCCCAGTTAAGCCTTGAAGATCTTGAGGTGTTAGATTCCAAAACAAGTGAGTTTCGTCCATTTCCAAGTTCGGACCGAAAACCGAGTAAATGCCGACCGAACGGACGGACATAAATCTCGTTTTTATGGACGGAACGTTGTTTTTTCACCTTAGAACGCCCCGAGTTAAGTAATGGAGTGGCTGGTCTCCTAGGTGTATCGTTTTCCTTGCGAAAACATGTGTGTTTCGTCCACTTATTAGTTCGGAACAAAATCGAGTACATACCAAGCCGAATGTCCGGACAAAACCCCGTTCCCATCGTCCAAATGTTCTATATTGGCCTTAAACCGTCCCAGTTAAGCCTTGTCGATCTTGAGGTTTTAGATTCCAAAACAAGTGAGTTTCGTCCATTTCCAAGTTCGGACCGAAAACCGAGTAAATGCCGACCGAACGGATAGATATAAATCTCGTTTTTACGGACGGAACCTTGTTTTTTCACCTTAGAACGCCCCGAGTTAAGTAATGGACTGGCTTGTCTCCTAGGTGTATCGTTTTCCATGCGAAAACATTTGTGTTTCGTCCACTTATAAGTTCGGAAGAAAATCGAGTACATACCAAGCCGAATGTCCGGACAAAACCCCGTTCCCATGGTCCAAATGTTCTATATTGGCCTTAAACCGTCCCAGTTAAGCCTTGTCGATCTTGGGGTTTTAGATTCCAAAACAAGTGAGTTTCGTCCATTTCCAAGTTCGGACCGAAAACCGAGTAAATACCGACCGAACGGACGGACATAAATCTCGTTTTTACGGACGGAACGTTGTTTTTTCACCTTAGAACACTCCGAGTTAAGTAATGGACTGGCTAGTCTCTTAGGTGTATCGTTTTCCATGCGAAAACATTTGTGTTTCGTCCACTTATAAGTTCAGAACAAAATCGAGTACATACCAAGCCGAATGTCCAGACAAACCCCGTTCCCATCGTCCAAATGTTCTATATTGGCCTTAAACCAACCCAGTTAAGCCTTGACGATCTTGAGGTGTTAGATTCCAAAACAAGTAAGTTTCGTCCATTTCCAAGTTCGGACCAAAAACCGAGTAAATGCCGACCGAACGGATGGACATAAATCTCGTTTTTACGGACGGAACGTTGTTTTTTCACCTTAGAACGCCCCGAGTTAAGTAATGGACTGGCTAGTCTCTTAGGTGTATCGTTTTCCATGCGAAAACATGTGTGTTTCGTCCACTTATTAGTTCGGAACAAAATCGAGTACATACCAAGTCGAATGTCCGGACAAAACCCCGTTCCCATCGTCCAAATGTTCTATATTGGCCTTAAACCGTCCCAGTTAAGCCTTGTCGATCTTGAGGTTTTAGATTCCAAAACAAGTGAGTTTCGTCCATTTCCAAGTTCGGACCGAAAACCGAGTAAATGCCGACCGAACGGAGAGACATAAATCTCGTTTTTACAGACGGAACCTTGTTTTTTCACCTTAGAACGCCCCGTGTTAAGTAATGGACTGGCTAGTCTCCTAGGTGTATCGTTTTCCATGCGAAAACATTTGTATTTCGTCCACTTATAAGTTCGGAACAAAATCGAGTACATACCAAGCCGAATGTCCGGACAAAACCCCGTTCCCATCGTCCAAATGTTCTATATTGGCCTTAAACCGTCCCAGTTAAGCCTTGTCGATCTTGGGGTTTTAGATTCCAAAACAAGTGAGTTTCGTCCATTTCCAAGTTCGGACCGAAAACCGAGTAAATACCGACCGAACGGACGGACATAAATCTCGTTTTTACGGACGGAACGTTGTTTTTTCACCTTAGAACACTCCGAGTTAAGTAATGGACTGGCTAGTCTCTTAGGTGTATCGTTTTCCATGCGAAAACATTTGTGTTTCGTCCACTTATAAGTTCAGAACAAAATCGAGTACATACCAAGCCGAATGTCCAGACAAACCCCGTTCCCATCGTCCAAATGTTCTATATTGGCCTTAAACCAACCCAGTTAAGCCTTGACGATCTTGAGGTGTTAGATTCCAAAACAAGTAAGTTTCGTCCATTTCCAAGTTCGGACCAAAAACCGAGTAAATGCCGACCGAACGGATGGACATAAATCTCGTTTTTACGGACGGAACGTTGTTTTTTCACCTTAGAACGCCCCGAGTTAAGTAATGGACTGGCTAGTCTCCTAGGTGTATCGTTATCCATGCGAAAACATTTGTGTTTCGTCCACTTATAAGTTCGGAACAAAATCGAGTACATACCAAGCCGAATGTCCGGACAAAACCCCGTTCCCATGGTCCAAATGTTCTATATTGGCCTTAAACCGTCCCAGTTAAGCCTTGTCGATCTTGGGGTTTTAGATTCCAAAACAAGTGAGTTTCGTCCATTTCCAAGTTCGGACCGAAAACCGAGTAAATACCGACCGAACGGACGGACATAAATCTCGTTTTTACGGACGAAACGTTGTTTTTTCACCTTAGAACACTCCGAGTTAAGTAATGGACTGGCTAGTCTCTTAGGTGTATCGTTTTCCATGCGAAAACATTTGTGTTTCGTCCACTTATAAGTTAAGAACAAAATCGAGTACATACCAAGCCGAATGTCCAGACAAACCCCGTTCCCATCGTCCAAATGTTCTATATTGGCCTTAAACCAACCCAGTTAAGCCTTGACGATCTTGAGGTGTTAGATTCCAAAACAAGTAAGTTTCGTCCATTTCCAAGTTCGGACCAAAAACCGAGTAAATGCCGACCGAACGGATGGACATAAATCTCGTTTTTACGGACGGAACGTTGTTTTTTCACCTTAGAACTCCCCGAGTTAAGTAATGGACTGGCTAGTCTCTTAGGTGTATCGTTTTCCATGCGAAAACATGAGTGTTTCGTCCACTTATTAGTTCGGAACAAAATCGAGTACATACCAAGTCGAATGTCCGGACAAAACCCCGTTCCCATGGTCCAAATGTTCTATATTGGGCTTAAACCGTCCCAGTTAAGCCTTGATGATCTTGAGGTGTTAGATTCCAAAACAAGTAAGTTTCGTCCATTTCCAAGTTCGGACCGAAAACCGAGTAAATGCCGACCGAACGGATGGACATAAATCTCGTTTTTACGGACGGAACGTTGTTTTTTCACCTTAGAACGCCCCGAGTTAAGTAATGGACTGGCTAGTCTCTTAGGTGTATCGTTTTCCATGCGAAAAAATGTGTGTTTCGTCCACTTATTAGTTCAGAACAAAATCGAGTACATACCAAGCCGAATGTCCGGACAAAACCCCGTTCCCATGGTCCAAATGTTCTATATTGGCCTTAAACCGTCCCAGTTAAGCCTTGTCGATCTTGGGGTTTTAGATTCCAAAACAAGTGAGTTTCGTCCATTTCCAAGTTCGGACCGAAAACCGAGTAAATACCGACCGAACGGACGGACATAAATCTCGTTTTTACGGACGGAACGTTGTTTTTTCACCTTAGAACACTCCGAGTTAAGTAATGGACTGGCTAGTCTCTTAGGTGTATCGTTTTCCATGCGAAAACATTTGTGTTTCGTCCACTTATAAGTTCAGAACAAAATCGAGTACATACCAAGCCGAATGTCCAGACAAACCCCGTTCCCATCGTCCAAATGTTCTATATTGGCCTTAAACCAACCCAGTTAAGCCTTGACGATCTTGAGGTGTTAGATTCCAAAACAAGTAAGTTTCGTCCATTTCCAAGTTCGGACCAAAAACCGAGTAAATGCCGACCGAACGGATGGACATAAATCTCGTTTTTACGGACGGAACGTTGTTTTTTCACCTTAGAACGCCCCGAGTTAAGTAATGGACTGGCTAGTCTCTTAGGTGTATTGTTTTCCATGCGAAAACATGTGTGTTTCGTCCACTTATTAGTTCGGAACAAAATCGAGTACATACCAAGTCGAATGTCCGGACAAAACCCCGTTCCCATGGTCCAA
This sequence comes from Aquilegia eximia, assembly GCA_023053565.1. Classification (NCBI taxonomy): domain Eukaryota; kingdom Viridiplantae; phylum Streptophyta; class Magnoliopsida; order Ranunculales; family Ranunculaceae; genus Aquilegia; species Aquilegia eximia. The sequence goes on along the minus strand of JALIGU010000012.1, from coordinate 162,470 downwards.
ATGTTCTATATTGGGCTTAAACCGTCCCAGTTAAGCCTTGACGATCTTGAGGTGTTAGATTCCAAAACAAGTAAGTTTCGTCCATTTCCAAGTTCGGACCGAAAACCGAGTAAATGCCGACCGAACGGATGGACATAAATCTCGTTTTTACGGACGGAACGTTGTTTTTTCACCTTAGAACGCCCCGAGTTAAGTAATGGACTAGCTAGTCTCTTAGGTGTATTGTTTTCCATGCGAAAAAATGTGTGTTTCGTCCACTTATTAGTTCAGAACAAAATCGAGTACATACCAAGCCGAATGTCCGGACAAAACCCCGTTCCCATGGTCCAAATGTTCTATATTGGCCTTAAACCGTCCCAGTTAAGCCTTGTCGATCTTGAGGTTTTAGATTCCAAAACAAGTGAGTTTCGTCCATTTCCAAGTTCGGACCGAAAACCGAGTAAATGCCGACCGAACGGATGGACATAAATCTCGTTTTTACGGACGGAACGTTGTTTTTTCACCTTAGAACACCTCGAGTTAAGTAATGGACTGGCTAGTCTCTTAGGTGTATCGTTTTCCATGCGAAAACATTTGTGTTTCGTCCACTTATAAGTTCAGAACAAAATCGAGTACATACCAAGTCGAATGTCCAGACAAACCCCGTTCCCATCGTCCAAATGTTCTATATTGGCCTTAAACCGTCCCAGTTAAGCTTTGACGATCTTGAGGTTTTAGATTCCAAAAATAGTGAGTTTCGTCCATTTCCAAATTTGGACCGAAAACCGAGTAAATACCGACCGAACGGACGGACATAAATCTCGTTTTTATGGACGGAACGTTGTTTTTTCACCTTAGAACGCCCCGAGTTAAGTAATGGAGTGGCTAGTCTCTTAGGTGTATCGTTTTCCATGCGAAAACATGTGTGTTTCGTCCACTTATTAGTTCGGAACAAAATCGAGTACATACCAAGCCGAATGTCCGGACAAAACCCCGTTCCCATGGTGCAAATGTTCTTTATTGGCCTTAAACCGTCCCAGTTAAGCCTTGTCGATCTTGAGGTTTTAGATTCCAAAACAAGTGAGTTTCGTCCATTTCCAAGTTCGGACCGAAAACCGAGTAAATGCCGACCGAACGGATAGACATAAATCTCGTTTTTACGGACGGAACGTTGTTTTTTCACCTTATAACGCCCCGAGTTAAGAAATGGACTGGCTAGTCTCGTAGGTGTATCGTTTTCCATGCGAAAACATGTGTGTTTCGTCCACTTATTAGTTCGGAACAAAATCGAGTACATACCAAGCCGAATGTCCGGACAAAACCCCGTTCCCATGGTCCAAATGTTCTATATTGGCCTTAAACCGTCCCAGTTAAGCCTTGTCGATCTTGAGGTTTTAGATTCCAAAACAAGTAAGTTTCGTCCATTTCCAAGTTCGGACCGAAAACCGAGTAAATGCCGACCGAACGGATGGACATAAATCTCGTTTTTACGGACGGAACCTTGTTTTTTCACCTTAGAACGCCCCGAGTTAAGTAATGGACTGGCTAGTCTCTTAGGTGTATCGTTTTCCATGCGAAAACATGTGTGTTTCGTCCACTTATTAGTTCGGAACAAAATCGAGTACATACCAAGCCGAATGTCCGGACAAAACCCCGTTCCCATGGTCCAAATGTTCTATATTGGCCTTAAACCGTCCCAGTTAAGCCATGTCGATCTTGAGGTGTTAGATTCCAAAACAAGTGAGTTTCGTCCATTTCCAGGTTCGGACCGAAAACCGAGTAAATGCCGACCGAACGGATGGACATAAATCTCGTTTTTACGGACGGAACGTTGTTTTTTCACCTTAGAACGCCCCGAGTTAAGTAATGGACTGGCTAGTCTCTTAGGTGTATCGTTTTCCATGCGAAAACATGTGTGTTTCGTCCACTTATTAGTTCGGAACAAAATCGAGTACATACCAAGCCGAGTGTCCGGATAAAACTCCGTTCCCATGGTCCAAATGTTCTATATTGGCCTTAAACCGTCCCAGTTAAGCCATGTCGATCTTGAGGTGTTAGATTCCAAAACAAGTGAGTTTCGTCCATTTCCAAGTTCGGACCGAAAACCGAGTAAATGCCGACCGAACGGATGGACATAAATCTCGTTTTTACGGACGGAACGTTGTTTTTTCACCTTAGAACACCCCGAGTTAAGTAATGGACTGGCTAGTCTCTTAGGTGTATCGTTTTCCATGCGAAAACATTTGTGTTTCGTCCACTTATAAGTTCAGAACAAAATCGAGTACATACCAAGCCGAATGTCTAGACAAACCCCGTTCCCATCGTCCAAATGTTCTATATTGGCCTTAAACCGTCCCAGTTAAGCCTTGTCGATCTTGGGGTTTTAGATTCCAAAACAAGTGAGTTTCGTCCATTTCCAAGTTCGGACCGAAAACCGAGTAAATACCGACCGAACGGACGGACATAAATCTCGTTTTTACGGACGGAACGTTGTTTTTTCACCTTAGGACACTCCGAGTTAAGTAATGGACTGGCTAGTCTCTTAGGTGTATCGTTTTCCATGCGAAAACATTTGTGTTTCGTCCACTTATAAGTTCACAACAAAATCGAGTACATACCAAGCCGAATGTCCAGACAAACCCCGTTCCCATCGTCCAAATGTTCTATATTGGCCTTAAACCGTCCCAGTTAAGCCTTGACGATCTTGAGGTGTTAGATTCCAAAACAAGTAAGTTTCGTCCATTTCCAAGTTCGGACCGAAAACCGAGTAAATGTCGACCGAACGGATGGACATAAATCTCGTTTTTACGGACGGAACGTTGTTTTTTCACCTTAGAACGCCCCGAGTTAAGTAATGGACTGGCTAGTCTCTTAGGTGTATCGTTTTCCATGCGAAAACATGTGTGTTTCGTCCACTTATTAGTTCGGAACAAAATCGAGTACATACCAAGCCGAATGTCCGGACAAAACCCCGTTCCCATGGTCCAAATGTTCTATATTGGCCTTAAACCGTCCCAGTTAAGCCATGTCGATCTTGAGGTGTTAGATTCCAAAACAAGTGAGTTTCGTCCATTTCCAGGTTCGGACCGAAAACCGAGTAAATGCCGACCGAACGGATGGACATAAATCTCGTTTTTACGGACGGAACGTTGTTTTTTCACCTTAGAACGCCCCGAGTTAAGTAATGGACTGGCTAGTCTCTTAGGTGTATCGTTTTCCATGCGAAAACATGTGTGTTTCGTCCACTTATTAGTTCGTAACAAAATCGAGTACATACCAAGCCGAGTGTCCGGATAAAACTCCGTTCCCATGGTCCAAATGTTCTATATTGGCCTTAAACCGTCCCAGTTAAGCCATGTCGATCTTGAGGTGTTAGATTCCAAAACAAGTGAGTTTCGTCCATTTCCAAGTTAGGACCGAAAACCGAGTAAATGCCGACCGAACGGATGGACATAAATCTCGTTTTTACGGACGGAACGTTGTTTTTTCACCTTAGAACGCCCCGAGTTAAGTAATGGACTGGCTAGTCTCTTAGGTGTATCGTTTTCCATGCGAAAACATGTGTGTTTCGTCCACTTATTAGTTCGGAACAAAATCGAGTACATACCAAGCCGAGTGTCCGGATAAAACTCCGTTCCCATGGTCCAAATGTTCTATATTGGCCTTAAACCGTCCCAGTTAAGCCTTGACGATCTTGAGGTGTTAGATTCCAAAACAAGTAAGTTTCGTCCATTTCCAAGTTCGGACCGAAAACCGAGTAAATGTCGACCGAACGGATGGACATAAATCTCGTTTTTACGGACGGAACGTTGTTTTTTCACCTTAGGACACTCCGAGTTAAGTAATGGACTGGCTAGTCTCTTAGGTGTATCGTTTTCCATGCGAAAACATTTGTGTTTCGTCCACTTATAAGTTCAGAACAAAATCGAGTACATACCAAGCCGAATGTCCAGACAAACCCCGTTCCCATCGTCCAAATGTTCTATATTGGCCTTAAACCGTCCCAGTTAAGCCTTGACGATCTTGAGGTGTTAGATTCCAAAACAAGTAAGTTTCGTCCATTTCCAAGTTCGGACCGAAAACCGAGTAAATGTCGACCGAACGGATGGACATAAATCTCGTTTTTACGGACGGAACGTTGTTTTTTCACCTTAGAACGCCCCGAGTTAAGTAATGGACTGGCTAGTCTCTTAGGTGTATCGTTTTCCATGCGAAAACATGTGTGTTTCGTCCACTTATTAGTTCAGAACAAAATCGAGTACATACCAAGCCGAATGTCCGGACAAAACCCCGTTCCCATGGTCCAAATGTTCTATATTGGCCTTAAACCGTCCCAGTTAAGCCTTGTCGATCTTGAGGTTTTAGATTCCAAAACAAGTGAGTTTCGTCCATTTCCATGTTCGGACCGAAAACCGAGTAAATGCCGACCGAACGGATAGACATAAATCTCGTTTTTACGGACGGAACGTTGTTTTTTCACCTTAGAACGCCCCGAGTTAAGTAATGGACTGGCTAGTCTCGTAGGTGTATCGTTTTCCATGCGAAAACATTTCTGTTTCGTCCACTTATAAGTTCGGAACAAAATCGAGTACATACCAAGCCGAATGTCCGTACAAAACCCTGTTCCCATGGTTCAAATGTTCTATATTGGCCTTAAACTGTCCCAGTTAAGCCTTGTCGATGTTGAGGTTTTAGATTTCAAAACAAGTGAGTTTCGTCCATTTCCAAGTTCGGACCGAAAACCGAGTAAATACCGACCGAACGGACGGACATAAATCTCGTTTTTACGGACGAAACGTTGTTTTCTCACCTTAGAACGCCCCGAGTTAACTAATGGAGTGGCTAGTCTCTTAGGTGTATCGTTTTCCATGCGAAAACATTTTTGTTTCGTCCACTTATAAGTTCGGAACAAATCCGAGTACATACCAAGCCGAATGTCCGGACAAAACCCCGTTCCCATGGTCCAAATGTTCTATATTGGCCTTAAACCGTCCCAGTTAAGCCTTGTCGATCTTGAGGTTTTAGATTCCAAAACAAGTAAGTTTCGTCCATTTCCAAGTTCGGACTGAAAACCGAGTAAATACCGACCGAACGGACGGACGTAAATCTCGTTTTTACGGACGATACGTTGTTTTTGCACCTTAGAACGCCCCGAGTTAAGTAATGGAGTGGCTAGTCTCTTAGGTGTATCGTTTTCCATGCGAAAACATGTGTGTTTCGTCCACTTATAAGTTAGGAACAAAAATCGAGTACATACCAAGCCGAGTGTCCGGATAAAACCCCGTTCCCATGGTCCAAATGTTCTATATTGGCCTTAAACCGTCCCAGTTAAGCCTTGTCGATCTTGAGGTTTTAGATTCCAAAACAAGTGAGTTTCGTCCATTTCCAAGTTCGGACCGAAAATCGAGTAAATACCGACCGAACGGACGGACATAAATCTCGTTTTTACGGACGGAACGTTGTTTTTTCACCTTAGAACACTCCGAGTTAAGTAATGGACTGGCTAGTCTCTTAGGTGTATCGTTTTCCATGCGAAAACATTTGTGTTTCGTCCACTTATAAGTTCAGAACAAAATCGAGTACATACCAAGCCGAATGTCCAGACAAACCCCGTTCCCATCGTCCAAATGTTCTATATTGGCCTTAAACCAACCCAGTTAAGCCTTGACGATCTTGAGGTGTTAGATTCCAAAACAAGTAAGTTTCGTCCATTTCCAAGTTCGGACCAAAAACCGAGTAAATGCCGACCGAACGGATGGACATAAATCTCGTTTTTACGGACGGAACGTTGTTTTTTCACCTTAGAACGCCCCGAGTTAAGTAATGGACTGGCTAGTCTCTTAGGTGTATTGTTTTCCATGCGAAAACATGTGTGTTTCGTCCACTTATTAGTTCGGAACAAAATCGAGTACATACCAAGTCGAATGTCCGGACAAAACCCCGTTCCCATGGTCCAAATGTTCTATATTGGCCTTAAACCGTCCCAGTTAAGCCTTGACGATCTTGAGGTGTTAGATTCCAAAACAAGTAAGTTTCGTCCATTTCCAAGTTCGGACCGAAAACCGAGTAAATGCCGACCGAACGGATGGACATAAATCTCGTTTTTACGGACGGAACGTTGTTTTTTCACCTTAGAACGCCCCGAGTTAAGTAATGGACTAGCTAGTCTCTTAGGTGTATTGTTTTCCATGCGAAAAAATGTGTGTTTCGTCCACTTATTAGTTCAGAACAAAATCGAGTACATACCAAGCCGAATGTCCGGACAAAACCCCGTTCCCATGGTCCAAATGTTCTATATTGGCCATAAACCGTCCCAGTTAAGCCTTGTCGATCTTGAGGTTTTAGATTCCAAAACAAGTGAGTTTCGTCCATTTCCAAGTTCGGACCGAAAACCGAGTAAATGCCGACCGAACGGATGGACATAAATCTCGTTTTTACGGACGGAACGTTGTTTTTTCACCTTAGAACACCTCGAGTTAAGTAATGGACTGGCTAGTCTCTTAGGTGTATCGTTTTCCATGCGAAAACATTTGTGTTTCGTCCACTTATAAGTTCAGAACAAAATCGAGTACATACCAAGTCGAATGTCCAGACAAACCCCGTTCCCATCGTCCAAATGTTCTATATTGGCCTTAAACCGTCCCAGTTAAGCTTTGACGATCTTGAGGTTTTAGATTCCAAAAATAGTGAGTTTCGTCCATTTCCAAATTTGGACCGAAAACCGAGTAAATACCGACCGAACGGACGGACATAAATCTCGTTTTTATGGACGGAACGTTGTTTTTTCACCTTAGAACGCCCCGAGTTAAGTAATGGAGTGGCTAGTCTCTTAGGTGTATCGTTTTCCATGCGAAAACATGTGTGTTTCGTCCACTTATTAGTTCGGAACAAAATCGAGTACATACCAAGCCGAATGTCCGGACAAAACCCCGTTCCCATGGTGCAAATGTTCTTTATTGGCCTTAAACCGTCCCAGTTAAGCCTTGTCGATCTTGAGGTTTTAGATTCCAAAACAAGTGAGTTTCGTCCATTTCCAAGTTCGGACCGAAAACCGAGTAAATGCCGACCGAACGGATAGACATAAATCTCGTTTTTACGGACGGAACGTTGTTTTTTCACCTTATAACGCCCCGAGTTAAGAAATGGACTGGCTAGTCTCGTAGGTGTATCGTTTTCCATGCGAAAACATGTGTGTTTCGTCCACTTATTAGTTCGGAACAAAATCGAGTACATACCAAGCCGAATGTCCGGACAAAACCCCGTTCCCATGGTCCAAATGTTCTATATTGGCCTTAAACCGTCCCAGTTAAGCCTTGTCGATCTTGAGGTTTTAGATTCCAAAACAAGTAAGTTTCGTCCATTTCCAAGTTCGGACCGAAAACCGAGTAAATGCCGACCGAACGGATGGACATAAATCTCGTTTTTACGGACGGAACCTTGTTTTTTCACCTTAGAACGCCCCGAGTTAAGTAATGGACTGGCTAGTCTCTTAGGTGTATCGTTTTCCATGCGAAAACATGTGTGTTTCGTCCACTTATTAGTTCGGAACAAAATCGAGTACATACCAAGCCGAATGTCCGGACAAAACCCCGTTCCCATGGTCCAAATGTTCTATATTGGCCTTAAACCGTCCCAGTTAAGCCATGTCGATCTTGAGGTGTTAGATTCCAAAACAAGTGAGTTTCGTCCATTTCCAGGTTCGGACCGAAAACCGAGTAAATGCTGACCGAACGGATGGACAAAAATCTCGTTTTTACGGACGGAACGTTGTTTTTTCACCTTAGAACGCCCCGAGTTAAGTAATGGACTGGCTAGTCTCTTAGGTGTATCGTTTTCCATGCGAAAACATGTGTGTTTCGTCCACTTATTAGTTCGGAACAAAATCGAGTACATACCAAGCCGAGTGTCCGGATAAAACTCCGTTCCCAGGGTCCAAATGTTCTATATTGGCCTTAAACCGTCCCAGTTAAGCCATGTCGATCTTGAGGTGTTAGATTCCAAAACAAGTGAGTTTCGTCCATTTCCAAGTTCGGACCGAAAACCGAGTAAATGCCGACCGAACGGATGGACATAAATCTCGTTTTTACGGACGGAACGTTGTTTTTTCACCTTAGAACACCCCGAGTTAAGTAATGGACTGGCTAGTCTCTTAGGTGTATCGTTTTCCATGCGAAAACATTTGTGTTTCGTCCACTTATAAGTTCAGAACAAAATCGAGTACATACCAAGCCGAATGTCAAGACAAACCCCGTTCCCATCGTCCAAATGTTCTATATTGGCCTTAAACCGTCCCAGTTAAGCCTTGTCGATCTTGGGGTTTTAGATTCCAAAACAAGTGAGTTTCGTCCATTTCCAAGTTCGGACCGAAAACCGAGTAAATACCGACCGAACGGACGGACATAAATCTCGTTTTTACGGACGGAACGTTGTTTTTTCACCTTAGGACACTCCGAGTTAAGTAATGGACTGGCTAGTCTCTTAGGTGTATCGTTTTCCATGCGAAAACATTTGTGTTTCGTCCACTTATAAGTTCAGAACAAAATCGAGTACATACCAAGCCGAATGTCCAGACAAACCCCGTTCCCATCGTCCAAATGTTCTATATTGGCCTTAAACCGTCCCAGTTAAGCCTTGACGATCTTGAGGTGTTAGATTCCAAAACAAGTAAGCTTCGTCCATTTCCAAGTTCGGACCGAAAACCGAGTAAATGTCGACCGAACGGATGGACATAAATCTCGTTTTTACGGACGGAACGTTGTTTTTTCACCTTAGAACGCCCCGAGTTAAGTAATGGACTGGCTAGTCTCTTAGGTGTATCGTTTTCCATGCGAAAACATGTGTGTTTCGTCCACTTATTAGTTCAGAACAAAATCGAGTACATACCAAGCCGAATGTCCGGACAAAACCCCGTTCCCATGGTCCAAATGTTCTATATTGGCCTTAAACCGTCCCAGTTAAGCCTTGTCGATCTTGAGGTTTTAGATTCCAAAACAAGTGAGTTTCGTCCATTTCCATGTTCGGACCGAAAACCGAGTAAATGCCGACCGAACGGATAGACATAAATCTCGTTTTTACGGACGGAACGTTGTTTTTTCACCTTAGAACGCCCCGAGTTAAGTAATGGACTGGCTAGTCTCGTAGGTGTATCGTTTTCCATGCGAAAACATTTCTGTTTCGTCCACTTATGAGTTCGGAACAAAATCGAGTACATACCAAGCCGAATGTCCGTACAAAACCCTGTTCCCATGGTTCAAATGTTCTATATTGGCCTTAAACCGTCCCAGTTAAGCCTTGTCGATGTTGAGGTTTTAGATTTCAAAACAAGTGAGTTTCGTCCATTTCCAAGTTCGGACCGAAAACCGAGTAAATACCGACCGAACGGACGGACATAAATCTCGTTTTTACGGACGAAACGTTGTTTTCTCTCCTTAGAACGCCCCGAGTTAACTAATGGAGTGGCTAGTCTCTTAGGTGTATCGTTTTCCATGCGAAAACATTTTTGTTTCGTCCACTTATAAGTTCGGAACAAATCCGAGTACATACCAAGCCGAATGTCCGGACAAAACCCCGTTCCCATGGTCCAAATGTTCTATATTGGCCTTAAACCGTCCCAGTTAAGCCTTGTCGATCTTGAGGTTTTAGATTCCAAAACAAGTAAGTTTCGTCCATTTCCAAGTTCGGACTGAAAACCGATTAAATACCGACCGAACGGACGGACGTAAATCTCGTTTTTACGGACGATACGTTGTTTTTGCACCTTAGAACGCCCCGAGTTAAGTAATGGAGTGGCTAGTCTCTTAGGTGTATCGTTTTCCATGCGAAAACATGTGTGTTTCGTCCACTTATAAGTTAGGAACAAAAATCGAGTACATACCAAGCCGAGTGTCCGGATAAAACCCCGTTCCCATGGTCCAAATGTTCTATATTGGCCTTAAACCGTCCCAGTTAAGCCTTGTCGATCTTGAGGTGTTAGATTCCAAAACAAGTGAGTTTCGTCCATTTCCAAGTTCGGACCGAAAACCGAGTAAATGCCGACCGAACGGATGGACATAAATATTGTTTTTACGGACGGAACGTTGTTTTTTCACCTTAGAACGCCCCGAGTTAAGTAATGGAGTGGCTAGTCTCTTAGGTGTATCGTTTTCCATGCGAAAACATGTGTGTTTCGTCCACTTATTAGTTCGGAACAAAATCGAGTACATACCAAGCCGAATGTCCGGACAAAACCCCGTTCCCATCGTCCAAATGTTCTATATTGGCCTTAAACCGTCCCAGTTAAGCCTTGTCGATCTTGAGGTTTTAGATTCCAAAACAAGTGAGTTTCGTCCATTTCCAAGTTCGGACCGAAAACCGAGTAAATGCCGACCGAACGGATAGACATAAATCTCGTTTTTACGGACGGAACCTTGTTTTTTCACCTTAGAACACTCCGAGTTAAGTAATGGACTGGCTAGTCTCTTAGGTGTATTGTTTTCCATGCGAAAACATTTGTGTTTCGTCCACTTCTAAGTTCAGAACAAAATCGAGTACATACCAAGCCGAATGTCCAGACAAACCCCGTTCCCATCGTCCAAATGTTCTATATTGGCCTTAAACCGTCCCAGTTAAGCCGTGACGATCTTGAGGTGTTAGATTCCAAAACAAGTAAGTTTCGTCCATTTCCAAGTTCGGACCGAAAACCGAGTAAATACCGACCGAACGGATGGACATAAATCTCGTTTTTACGGACAGAACGTTGTTTTTTCACCTTAGAACGCCCCGAGTTAAGTAATGGACTGGCTAGTCTCTTGGGTGTATCGTTTTCCATGCGAAAACATGTGTGTTTCGTCCACTTATTAGTTCGGAACAAAATCGAGTACATACCAAGCCGAATGTCCGGACAAAACCCCGTTCCCATGGTCCAAATGTTCTATATTGGCCTTAAACCGTCCCAGTTAAGCCTTGACGATCTTGAGGTGTTAGATTCCAAAACAAGTAAGTTTCGTCCATTTCCAAGTTCGGACCGAAAACCGAGTAAATGCCGACCGAACGGATGGACATAAATATTGTTTTTACGGACGGAACGTTGTTTTTTCACCTTAGAACGCCCCGAGTTAAGTAATGGAGTGGCTAGTCTCTTAGGTGTATCGTTTTCCATGCGAAAACATGTGTGTTTCGTCCACTTATTAGTTCGGAACAAAATCGAGTACATACCAAGCCGAATGTCCGGACAAAACCCCGTTCCCATCGTCCAAATGTTCTATATTGGCCTTAAACCGTCCCAGTTAAGCCTTGTCGATCTTGAGGTTTTAGATTCCAAAACAAGTGAGTTTCGTCCATTTCCAAGTTCGGACCGAAAACCGAGTAAATGCCGACCGAACGGATAGACATAAATCTCGTTTTTACGGACGGAACCTTGTTTTTTCACCTTAGAACACTCCGAGTTAAGTAATGGACTGGCTAGTCTCTTAGGTGTATTGTTTTCCATGCGAAAACATTTGTGTTTCGTCCACTTATAAGTTCAGAACAAAATCGAGTACATACCAAGCCGAATGTCCAGACAAACCCCGTTCCCATCGTCCAAATGTTCTATATTGGCCTTAAACCGTCCCAGTTAAGCCGTGACGATCTTGAGGTGTTAGATTCCAAAACAAGTAAGTTTCGTCCATTTCCAAGTTCGGACCGAAAACCGAGTAAATGCCGACCGAACGGATGGACATAAATCTCGTTTTTACGGACAGAACGTTGTTTTTTCACCTTAGAACGCCCCGAGTTAAGTAATGGACTGGCTAGTCTCTTGGGTGTATCGTTTTCCATGCGAAAACATGTGTGTTTCGTCCACTTATTAGTACGGAACAAAATCGAGTACATACCAAGCCGAATGTCCGGACAAAACCCCGTTCCCATGGTCCAAATGTTCTATATTGGCCTTAAACCGTCCCAGTTAAGCCTTGACGATCTTGAGGTGTTAGATTCCAAAACAAGTAAGTTTCGTCCATTTCCAAGTTCGGACCGAAAACCGAGTAAATGCCGACCGAACGGATGGACTTAAATATTGTTTTTACGGACGGAACGTTGTTTTTTCACCTTAGAACGCCCCGAGTTAAGTAATGGAGTGGCTAGTCTCTTAGGTGTATCGTTTTCCATGCGAAAACATGTGTGTTTCGTCCACTTATTAGTTCGGAACAAAATCGAGTACATACCAAGCCGAATGTCCAGACAAACCCCGTTCCCATCGTCCAAATGTTCTATATTGGCCTTAAACCGTCCCAGTTAAGCCGTGACGATCTTGAGGTGTTAGATTCCAAAACAAGTAAGTTTCGTCCATTTCCAAGTTCGGACCGAAAACCGAGTAAATGCCGACCGAACGGATGGACATAAATCTCGTTTTTACGGACAGAACGTTGTTTTTTCACCTTAGAACGCCCCGAGTTAAGTAATGGACTGGCTAGTCTCTTGGGTGTATCGTTTTCCATGCGAAAACATGTGTGTTTCGTCCACTTATTAGTTCGGAACAAAATCGAGTACATACCAAGCCGAATGTCCGGACAAAACCCCGTTCCCATGGTCCAAATGTTCTATATTGGCCTTAAACCGTCCCAGTTAAGCCTTGACGATCTTGAGGTGTTAGATTCCAAAACAAGTAAGTTTCGTCCATTTCCAAGTTCGGACCGAAAACCGAGTAAATGCCGACCGAACGGATGGACATAAATATTGTTTTCACGGACGGAACGTTGTTTTTTCACCTTAGAACGCCCCGAGTTAAGTAATGGAGTGGCTAGTCTCTTAGGTGTATCGTTTTCCATGCGAAAACATGTGTGTTTCGTCCACTTATTAGTTCGGAACAAAATCGAGTACATACCAAGCCGAATGTCCGGACAAAACCCCGTTCCCATCGTCCAAATGTTCTATATTGGCCTTAAACCGTCCCAGTTAAGCCTTGTCGATCTTGAGGTTTTAGATTCCAAAACAAGTGAGTTTCGTCCATTTCCAAGTTCGGACCGAAAACCGAGTAAATGCCGACCGAACGGATAGACATAAATCTCGTTTTTACGGACGGAACCTTGTTTTTTCACCTTAGAACGCCCCGAGTTAAGTAATGGACTGGCTAGTCTCCTAGGTGTATCGTTTTCCATGCGAAAACATTTGTGTTTCGTCCATTTATAAGTTCGGAACAAAATCGAGTACATATCAAGCCGAATGTCCGGACAAAACCCCGTTCCCATGGTCCAAATGTTCTATATTGGCCTTAAACCGTCCCAGTTAAGCCTTGTCGATCTTGGGGTTTTAGATTCCAAAACAAGTGAGTTTCGTCCATTTCCAAGTTCGGACCGAAAACCGAGTAAATACCGACCGAACGGACGGAACGTTGTTTTTTCATCTTTGAACACTCCGAGTTAAGTAATGGACTGGCTAGTCTCTTAGGTGTATTGTTTTCCATGCGAAAAACTTTGTGTTTCGTCCACTTATAAGTTCAGAACAAAATCGAGTACATACCAAGCCGAATGTCCAGACAAACCCCGTTCCCATCGTCCAAATGTTCTATATTGGCCTTAAACCGTCCCAGTTAAGCCGTGACGATCTTGAGGTGTTAGATTCCAAAACAAGTAAGTTTCGTCCATTTCCAAGTTCGGACCGAAAACCGAGTAAATGCCGACCGAACGGATGGACATAAATCTCGTTTTTACGGACAGAACGTTGTTTTTTCACCTTAGAACGCCCCGAGTTAAGTAATGGACTGGCTAGTCTCTTAGGTGTATCGTTTTCCATGCGAAAACATGTGTGTTTCGTCCACTTATTAGTTCGGAACAAAATCGAGTACATATCAAGCCGAATGTCCGGACAAAACCCCGTTCCCATGGTCCAAATGTTCTATATTGGCCTTAAACCGTCCCAGTTAAGTCATGTCGATCTTGAGGTGTTAGATTCCAAAACAAGTGAGTTTCGTCCATTTCCAAGTTCGGACCGAAAACCGAGTAAATGCCGACCGAACGGATGGACATAAATCTCGTTTTTACGGACAGAACGTTGTTTTTTCACCTTAGAACGCCCCGAGTTAAGTAATGGACTGGCTGGTCTCTTAGGTGTATCGTTTTCCATGCGAAAACATGTGTGTTTCGTCCACTTATTAGTTCGGAACAAAATCGAGTACATACCAAGCCGAATGTCCGGACAAAACCCCGTTCCCATCGTCCAAATGTTCTATATTGGCCTTAAACCGTCCCAGTTAAGCCTTGTCGATCTTGAGGTTTTAGATTCCAAAACAAGTGAGTTTCGTCCATTTCCAAGTTCGGACCGAAAACCGAGTAAATGCCGACCGAACGGATAGACATAAATCTCGGTTTTACGGACGATACGTTGTTTTTGCACCTTAGAACGCCCCGAGTTAAGTAATGGAGTGGCTAGTCTCTTAGGTGTATCGTTTTCCATGCGAAAACATGTGTGTTTCGTCCACTTATAAGTTAGGAACAAAAATCGAGTACATACCAAGCCGAGTGTCCGGATAAAACCCCGTTCCCATGGTCCAAATGTTCTATATTGGCCTTAAACCGTCCCAGTTAAGCCTTGTCGATCTTGAGGTGTTAGATTCCAAAACAAGTGAGTTTCGTCCATTTCCAAGTTCGGACCGAAAACCGAGTAAATGCCGACCGAACGGATGGACATAAATATTGTTTTTACGGACGGAACGTTGTTTTTTCACCTTAGAACGCCCCGAGTTAAGTAATGGAGTGGCTAGTCTCTTAGGTGTATCGTTTTCCATGCGAAAACATGTGTGTTTCGTCCACTTATTAGTTCGGAACAAAATCGAGTACATACCAAGCCGAATGTCCGGACAAAACCCCGTTCCCATCGTCCAAATGTTCTATATTGGCCTTAAACCGTCCCAGTTAAGCCTTGTCGATCTTGAGGTTTTAGATTCCAAAACAAGTGAGTTTCGTCCATTTCCAAGTTCGGACCGAAAACCGAGTAAATGCCGACCGAACGGATAGACATAAATCTCGTTTTTACGGACGGAACCTTGTTTTTTCACCTTAGAACACTCCGAGTTAAGTAATGGACTGGCTAGTCTCTTAGGTGTATTGTTTTCCATGCGAAAACATTTGTGTTTCGTCCACTTCTAAGTTCAGAACAAAATCGAGTACATACCAAGCCGAATGTCCAGACAAACCCCGTTCCCATCGTCCAAATGATCTATATTGGCCTTAAACCGTCCCAGTTAAGCCGTGACGATCTTGAGGTGTTAGATTCCAAAACAAGTAAGTTTCGTCCATTTCCAAGTTCGGACCGAAAACCGAGTAAATACCGACCGAACGGATGGACATAAATCTCGTTTTTACGGACAGAACGTTGTTTTTTCACCTTAGAACGCCCCGAGTTAAGTAATGGACTGGCTAGTCTCTTGGGTGTATCGTTTTCCATGCGAAAACATGTGTGTTTCGTCCACTTATTAGTTCGGAACAAAATCGAGTACATACCAAGCCGAATGTCCGGACAAAACCCCGTTCCCATGGTCCAAATGTTCTATATTGGCCTTAAACCGTCCCAGTTAAGCCTTGACGATCTTGAGGTGTTAGATTCCAAAACAAGTAAGTTTCGTCCATTTCCAAGTTTGGACCGAAAACCGAGTAAATGCCGACCGAACGGATGGACATAAATATTGTTTTTACGGACGGAACGTTGTTTTTTCACCTTAGAACGCCCCGAGTTAAGTAATGGAGTGGCTAGTCTCTTAGGTGTATCGTTTTCCATGCGAAAACATGTGTGTTTCGTCCACTTATTAGTTCGGAACAAAATCGAGTACATACCAAGCCGAATGTCCGGACAAAACCCCGTTCCCATCGTCCAAATGTTCTATATTGGCCTTAAACCGTCCCAGTTAAGCCTTGTCGATCTTGAGGTTTTAGATTCCAAAACAAGTGAGTTTCGTCCATTTCCAAGTTCGGACCGAAAACCGAGTAAATGCCGACCGAACGGATAGACATAAATCTCGTTTTTACGGACGGAACCTTGTTTTTTCACCTTAGAACACTCCGAGTTAAGTAATGGACTGGCTAGTCTCTTAGGTGTATTGTTTTCCATGCGAAAACATTTGTGTTTCGTCCACTTATAAGTTCAGAACAAAATCGAGTACATACCAAGCCGAATGTCCAGACAAACCCCGTTCCCATCGTCCAAATGTTCTATATTGGCCTTAAACCGTCCCAGTTAAGCCGTGACGATCTTGAGGTGTTAGATTCCAAAACAAGTAAGTTTCGTCCATTTCCAAGTTCGGACCGAAAACCGAGTAAATGCCGACCGAACGGATGGACATAAATCTCGTTTTTACGGACAGAACGTTGTTTTTTCACCTTAGAACGCCCCGAGTTAAGTAATGGACTGGCTAGTCTCTTGGGTGTATCGTTTTCCATGCGAAAACATGTGTGTTTCGTCCACTTATTAGTACGGAACAAAATCGAGTACATACCAAGCCGAATGTCCGGACAAAACCCCGTTCCCATGGTCCAAATGTTCTATATTGGCCTTAAACCGTCCCAGTTAAGCCTTGACGATCTTGAGGTGTTAGATTCCAAAACAAGTAAGTTTCGTCCATTTCCAAGTTCGGACCGAAAACCGAGTAAATGCCGACCGAACGGATGGACTTAAATATTGTTTTTACGGACGGAACGTTGTTTTTTCACCTTAGAACGCCCCGAGTTAAGTAATGGAGTGGCTAGTCTCTTAGGTGTATCGTTTTCCATGCGAAAACATGTGTGTTTCGTCCACTTATTAGTTCGGAACAAAATCGAGTACATACCAAGCCGAATGTCCAGACAAACCCCGTTCCCATCGTCCAAATGTTCTATATTGGCCTTAAACCGTCCCAGTTAAGCCGTGACGATCTTGAGGTGTTAGATTCCAAAACAAGTAAGTTTCGTCCATTTCCAAGTTCGGACCGAAAACCGAGTAAATGCCGACCGAACGGATGGACATAAATCTCGTTTTTACGGACAGAACGTTGTTTTTTCACCTTAGAACGCCCCGAGTTAAGTAATGGACTGGCTAGTCTCTTGGGTGTATCGTTTTCCATGCGAAAACATGTGTGTTTCGTCCACTTATTAGTTCGGAACAAAATCGAGTACATACCAAGCCGAATGTCCGGACAAAACCCCGTTCCCATGGTCCAAATGTTCTATATTGGCCTTAAACCGTCCCAGTTAAGCCTTGACGATCTTGAGGTGTTAGATTCCAAAACAAGTAAGTTTCGTCCATTTCCAAGTTCGGACCGAAAACCGAGTAAATGCCGACCGAACGGATGGACATAAATATTGTTTTTACGGACGGAACGTTGTTTTTTCACCTTAGAACGCCCCGAGTTAAGTAATGGAGTGGCTAGTCTCTTAGGTGTATCGTTTTCCATGCGAAAACATGTGTGTTTCGTCCACTTATTAGTTCGGAACAAAATCGAGTACATACCAAGCCGAATGTCCGGACAAAACCCCGTTCCCATCGTCCAAATGTTCTATATTGGCCTTAAACCGTCCCAGTTAAGCCTTGTCGATCTTGAGGTTTTAGATTCCAAAACAAGTGAGTTTCGTCCATTTCCAAGTTCGGACCGAAAACCGAGTAAATGCCGACCGAACGGATAGACATAAATCTCGTTTTTACGGACGGAACCTTGTTTTTTCACCTTAGAACACTCCGAGTTAAGTAATGGACTGGCTAGTCTCTTAGGTGTATTGTTTTCCATGCGAAAACATTTGTGTTTCGTCCACTTATAAGTTCAGAACAAAATCGAGTACATACCAAGCCGAATGTCCAGACAAACCCCGTTCCCATCGTCCAAATGTTCTATATTGGCCTTAAACCGTCCCAGTTAAGCCGTGACGATCTTGAGGTGTTAGATTCCAAAACAAGTAAGTTTCGTCCATTTCCAAGTTCGGACCGAAAACCGAGTAAATGCCGACCGAACGGATGGACATAAATCTCGTTTTTACGGACAGAACGTTGTTTTTTCACCTTAGAACGCCCCGAGTTAAGTAATGGACTGGCTAGTCTCTTGGGTGTATCGTTTTCCATGCGAAAACATGTGTGTTTCGTCCACTTATTAGTACGGAACAAAATCGAGTACATACCAAGCCGAATGTCCGGACAAAACCCCGTTCCCATGGTCCAAATGTTCTATATTGGCCTTAAACCGTCCCAGTTAAGCCTTGACGATCTTGAGGTGTTAGATTCCAAAACAAGTAAGTTTCGTCCATTTCCAAGTTCGGACCGAAAACCGAGTAAATGCCGACCGAACGGATGGACTTAAATATTGTTTTTACGGACGGAACGTTGTTTTTTCACCTTAGAACGCCCCGAGTTAAGTAATGGAGTGGCTAGTCTCTTAGGTGTATCGTTTTCCATGCGAAAACATGTGTGTTTCGTCCACTTATTAGTTCGGAACAAAATCGAGTACATACCAAGCCGAATGTCCAGACAAACCCCGTTCCCATCGTCCAAATGTTCTATATTGGCCTTAAACCGTCCCAGTTAAGCCGTGACGATCTTGAGGTGTTAGATTCCAAAACAAGTAAGTTTCGTCCATTTCCAAGTTCGGACCGAAAACCGAGTAAATGCCGACCGAACGGATGGACATAAATCTCGTTTTTACGGACAGAACGTTGTTTTTTCACCTTAGAACGCCCCGAGTTAAGTAATGGACTGGCTAGTCTCTTGGGTGTATCGTTTTCCATGCGAAAACATGTGTGTTTCGTCCACTTATTAGTTCGGAACAAAATCGAGTACATACCAAGCCGAATGTCCGGACAAAACCCCGTTCCCATGGTCCAAATGTTCTATATTGGCCTTAAACCGTCCCAGTTAAGCCTTGACGATCTTGAGGTGTTAGATTCCAAAACAAGTAAGTTTCGTCCATTTCCAAGTTCGGACCGAAAACCGAGTAAATGCCGACCGAACGGATGGACTTAAATATTGTTTTTACGGACGGAACGTTGTTTTTTCACCTTAGAACGCCCCGAGTTAAGTAATGGAGTGGCTAGTCTCTTAGGTGTATCGTTTTCCATGCGAAAACATGTGTGTTTCGTCCACTTATTAGTTCGGAACAAAATCGAGTACATACCAAGCCGAATGTCCGGACAAAACCCCGTTCCCATCGTCCAAATGTTCTATATTGGCCTTAAACCGTCCCAGTTAAGCCTTGTCGATCTTGAGGTTTTAGATTCCAAAACAAGTGAGTTTCGTCCATTTCCAAGTTCGGACCGAAAACCGAGTAAATGCCGACCGAACGGATAGACATAAATCTCGTTTTTACGGACGGAACCTTGTTTTTTCACCTTAGAACACTCCGAGTTATGTAATGGACTGGCTAGTCTCTTAGGTGTATTGTTTTCCATGCGAAAACATTTGTGTTTCGTCCACTTATAAGTTCAGAACAAAATCGAGTACATACCAAGCCGAATGTCCAGACAAACCCCGTTCCCATCGTCCAAATGTTCTATATTGGCCTTAAACCGTCCCAGTTAAGCCGTGACGATCTTGAGGTGTTAGATTCCAAAACAAGTAAGTTTCGTCCATTTCCAAGTTCGGACCGAAAACCGAGTAAATGCCGACCGAACGGATGGACATAAATCTCGTTTTTACGGACAGAACGTTGTTTTTTCACCTTAGAACGCCCCGAGTTAAGTAATGGACTGGCTAGTCTCTTGGGTGTATCGTTTTCCATGCGAAAACATGTGTGTTTCGTCCACTTATTAGTTCGGAACAAAATCGAGTACATACCAAGCCGAATGTCCGGACAAAACCCCGTTCCCATGGTCCAAATGTTCTATATTGGCCTTAAACCGTCCCAGTTAAGCCTTGACGATCTTGAGGTGTTAGATTCCAAAACAAGTAAGTTTCGTCCATTTCCAAGTTCGGACCGAAAACCGAGTAAATGCCGACCGAACGGATGGACATAAATATTGTTTTCACGGACGGAACGTTGTTTTTTCACCTTAGAACGCCCCGAGTTAAGTAATGGAGTGGCTAGTCTCTTAGGTGTATCGTTTTCCATGCGAAAACATGTGTGTTTCGTCCACTTATTAGTTCGGAACAAAATCGAGTACATACCAAGCCGAATGTCCGGACAAAACCCCGTTCCCATCGTCCAAATGTTCTATATTGGCCTTAAACCGTCCCAGTTAAGCCTTGTCGATCTTGAGGTTTTAGATTCCAAAACAAGTGAGTTTCGTCCATTTCCAAGTTCGGACCGAAAACCGAGTAAATGCCGACCGAACGGATAGACATAAATCTCGTTTTTACGGACGGAACCTTGTTTTTTCACCTTAGAACGCCCCGAGTTAAGTAATGGACTGGCTAGTCTCCTAGGTGTATCGTTTTCCATGCGAAAACATTTGTGTTTCGTCCATTTATAAGTTCGGAACAAAATCGAGTACATATCAAGCCGAATGTCCGGACAAAACCCCGTTCCCATGGTCCAAATGTTCTATATTGGCCTTAAACCGTCCCAGTTAAGCCTTGTCGATCTTGGGGTTTTAGATTCCAAAACAAGTGAGTTTCGTCCATTTCCAAGTTCGGACCGAAAACCGAGTAAATACCGACCGAACGGACGGAACGTTGTTTTTTCATCTTTGAACACTCCGAGTTAAGTAATGGACTGGCTAGTCTCTTAGGTGTATTGTTTTCCATGCGAAAAACTTTGTGTTTCGTCCACTTATAAGTTCAGAACAAAATCGAGTACATACCAAGCCGAATGTCCAGACAAACCCCGTTCCCATCGTCCAAATGTTCTATATTGGCCTTAAACCGTCCCAGTTAAGCCGTGACGATCTTGAGGTGTTAGATTCCAAAACAAGTAAGTTTCGTCCATTTCCAAGTTCGGACCGAAAACCGAGTAAATGCCGACCGAACGGATGGACATAAATCTCGTTTTTACGGACAGAACGTTGTTTTTTCACCTTAGAACGCCCCGAGTTAAGTAATGGACTGGCTAGTCTCTTAGGTGTATCGTTTTCCATGCGAAAACATGTGTGTTTCGTCCACTTATTAGTTCGGAACAAAATCGAGTACATATCAAGCCGAATGTCCGGACAAAACCCCGTTCCCATGGTCCAAATGTTCTATATTGGCCTTAAACCGTCCCAGTTAAGTCATGTCGATCTTGAGGTGTTAGATTCCAAAACAAGTGAGTTTCGTCCATTTCCAAGTTCGGACCGAAAACCGAGTAAATGCCGACCGAACGGATGGACATAAATCTCGTTTTTACGGACAGAACGTTGTTTTTTCACCTTAGAACGCCCCGAGTTAAGTAATGGACTGGCTGGTCTCTTAGGTGTATCGTTTTCCATGCGAAAACATGTGTGTTTCGTCCACTTATTAGTTCGGAACAAAATCGAGTACATACCAAGCCGAATGTCCGGACAAAACCCCGTTCCCATCGTCCAAATGTTCTATATTGGCCTTAAACCGTCCCAGTTAAGCCTTGTCGATCTTGAGGTTTTAGATTCCAAAACAAGTGAGTTTCGTCCATTTCCAAGTTCGGACCGAAAACCGAGTAAATGCCGACCGAACGGATAGACATAAATCTCGGTTTTACGGACGGAACCTTGTTTTTTCACCTTAGAACACTCCGAGTTAAGTAATGGACTGGCTAGTCTCTTAGGTGTATTGTTTTCCATGCGAAAACATTTGTGTTTCGTCCACTTATAAGTTCAGAACAAAATCGAGTACATACCAAGCCGAATGTCCAGACAAACCCCGTTCCCATCGTCCAAATGTTCTATATTGGCCTTAAACCGTCCTAGTTAAGCCGTGACGATCTTGAGGTGTTAGATTCCAAAACAAGTAAGTTTCGTCCATTTCCAAGTTCGGACCGAAAACCGAGTAAATGCCGACCGAACGGATGGACATAAATCTCGTTTTTACGGACAGAACGTTGTTTTTTCACCTTAGAACGCCCCGAGTTAAGTAATGGACTGGCTAGTCTCTTAGGTGTATCGTTTTCCATGCGAAAACATGTGTGTTTCGTCCACTTATTAGTTCAGAACAAAATCGAGTACATACCAAGCCGAATGTCCGGATAAAACCCCGTTCCCATGGTCCAAATGTTCTATATTGGCCTTAAACCGTCCCAGTTAAGCCATGTCGATCTTGAGGTGTTAGATTCCAAAACAAGTGAGTTTCGTCCATTTCCAAGTTCGGACCGAAAACCGAGTAAATGCCGACCGAACGGATGGACATAAATCTCGTTTTTACGGACAGAACGTTGTTTTTTCACCTTAGAACGCCCCGAGTTAAGTAATGGACTGACTAGTCTCTTAGGTGTATCGTTTTCCATGCGAAAACATGTGTGTTTCGTCCACTTATTAGTTCAGAACAAAATCGAGTACATACCAAGCCGAATGTCCTGACAAAACCCCGTTCCCATGGTCCAAATGTTCTATATTGGCCTTAAACCGTCCCAGTTAAGCCTTGTCGATCTTGAGGTTTTAGATTCCAAAACAAGTGAGTTTCGTCCATTTCCAAGTTCGGACTGAAAACCGAGTAAATACCGACCGAACGGACGGACGTAAATCTCGTTTTTACGGAGGAAACGTTGTTTTTGCACCTTTGAACGCCCCGAGTTAAGTAATGGAGTGGCTAGTCTCTTAGGTGTATCGTTTTCCATGCGAAAACATGTGTGTTTCGTCCACTTATAAGTTAGGAACAAAAATCGAGTACATACCAAGCCGAGTGTCCGGATAAAACCCCGTTCCCATGGTCCAAATGTTCTATATTGGCCTTAAACCGTCCCAGTTAAGCCTTGTCGATCTTGAGGTGTTAGATTCCAAAACAAGTGAGTTTCGTCCATTTCCAAGTTCGGACCGAAAACAGAGTAAATGCCGACCGAACGGATGGACATAAATCTCGTTTTTACGGACGGAACGTTGTTTTTTCACCTTAGAACGCCCCGAGTTAAGTAATGGAGTGGCTAGTCTCTTAGGTGTATCGTTTTCCATGCGAAAACATGTGTGTTTCGTCCACTTATTAGTTCGGAACAAAATCGAGTACATACCAAGCCGAATGTCCGGACAAAACCCCGTTCCCATCGTCCAAATGTTCTATATTGGCCTTAAACCGTCCCAGTTAAGCCTTGTCGATCTTGAGGTTTTAGATTCCAAAACAAGTGAGTTTCGTCCATTTCCAAGTTCGGACCGAAAACCGAGTAAATGCCAACCGAACGGATAGACATAAATCTCGTTTTTACGGACGGAACCTTGTTTTTTCACCTTAGAACACTCCGAGTTAAGTAATGGACTGGCTAGTCTCTTAGGTGTATTGTTTTCCATGCGAAAACATTTGTGTTTCGTCCACTTATAAGTTCAGAACAAAATCGAGTACATACCAAGCCGAATGTCCAGACAAACCCCGTTCCCATCGTCCAAATGTTCTATATTGGCCTTAAACCGTCCCAGTTAAGCCGTGACGATCTTGAGGTGTTAGATTCCAAAACAAGTAAGTTTCGTCCATTTCCAAGTTCGGACCGAAAACCAAGTAAATGCCGACCGAACGGATGGACATAAATCTCGTTTTTACGGACAGAACGTTGTTTTTTCACCTTAGAACGCCCCGAGTTAAGTAATGGACTGGCTAGTCTCTTAGGTGTATCGTTTTCCATGCGAAAACATGTGTGTTTCGTCCACTTATTAGTTCAGAACAAAATCGAGTACATACCAAGCCGAATGTCCTGACAAAACCCCGTTCCCATGGTCCAAATGTTCTATATTGGCCTTAAACCGTCCCAGTTAAGCCTTGTCGATCTTGAGGTTTTAGATTCCAAAACAAGTGAGTTTCGTCCATTTCCAAGTTCGGACTGAAAACCGAGTAAATACCGACCGAACGGACGGACGTAAATCTCGTTTTTATGGACGAAACGTTGTTTTTGCACCTTTGAACGCCCCGAGTTAAGTAATGGAGTGGCTAGTCTCTTAGGTGTATCGTTTTCCATGCGAAAACATGTGTGTTTCGTCCACTTATAAGTTAGGAACAAAAATCGAGTACATACCAAGCCGAGTGTCCGGATAAAACCCCGTTCCCATGGTCCAAATGTTCTATATTGGCCTTAAACCGTCCCAGTTAAGCCTTGTCGATCTTGAGGTGTTAGATTCCAAAACAAGTGAGTTTCGTCCATTTCCAAGTTCGGACCGAAAACAGAGTAAATGCCGACCGAACGGATGGACATAAATCTCGTTTTTACGGACGGAACGTTGTTTTTTCACCTTAGAACGCCCCGAGTTAAGTAATGGAGTGGCTAGTCTCTTAGGTGTATCGTTTTCCATGCGAAAACATGTGTGTTTCGTCCACTTATTAGTTCGGAACAAAATCGAGTACATACCAAGCCGAATGTCCGGACAAAACCCCGTTCCCATCGTCCAAATGTTCTATATTGGCCTTAAACCGTCCCAGTTAAGCCTTGTCGATCTTGAGGTTTTAGATTCCAAAACAAGTGAGTTTCGTCCATTTCCAAGTTCGGACCGAAAACCGAGTAAATGCCAACCGAACGGATAGACATAAATCTCGTTTTTACGGACGGAACCTTGTTTTTTCACCTTAGAACACTCCGAGTTAAGTAATGGACTGGCTAGTCTCTTAGGTGTATTGTTTTCCATGCGAAAACATTTGTGTTTCGTCCACTTATAAGTTCAGAACAAAATCGAGTACATACCAAGCCGAATGTCCAGACAAACCCCGTTCCCATCGTCCAAATGTTCTATATTGGCCTTAAACCGTCCCAGTTAAGCCGTGACGATCTTGAGGTGTTAGATTCCAAAACAAGTAAGTTTCGTCCATTTCCAAGTTCGGACCGAAAACCAAGTAAATGCCGACCGAACGGATGGACATAAATCTCGTTTTTACGGACAGAACGTTGTTTTTTCACCTTAGAACGCCCCGAGTTAAGTAATGGACTGGCTAGTCTCTTAGGTGTATCGTTTTCCATGCGAAAACATGTGTGTTTCGTCCACTTATTAGTTCAGAACAAAATCGAGTACATACCAAGCCGAATGTCCGGACAAAACCCCGTTCCCATGGTCCAAATGTTCTATATTGGCCTTAAACCGTCCCAGTTAAGCCTTGTCGATCTTGAGGTTTTAGATTCCAAAACAAGTGAGTTTCGACCATTTCCAAGTTCGGACTGAAAACCGAGTAAATACCGACCGAACGGACGGACGTAAATCTCGTTTTTACGGACGAAACGTTGTTTTTGCACCTTTGAACGCCCCGAGTTAAGTAATGGAGTTGCTAGTCTCTTAGGTGTATCGTTTTCCATGCGAAAACATGTGTGTTTCGTCCACTTATAAGTTAGGAACAAAAATCGAGTACATACCAAGCCGAGTGTCCGGATAAAACCCCGTTCCCATGGTCCAAATGTTCTATATTGGCCTTAAACCGTCCCAGTTAAGCCTTGTCGATCTTGAGGTGTTAGATTCCAAAACAAGTGAGTTTCGTCCATTTCCAAGTTCGGACCGAAAACCGAGTAAATGCCGACCGAACGGATGGACATAAATCTCGTTTTTACGGACGGAACGTTGTTTTTTCACCTTAGAACGCCCCGAGTTAAGTAATGGAGTGGCTAGTCTCCTAGGTGTATCGTTTTCCATGCGAAAACATGTGTGTTTCGTCCACTTATTAGTTCGGAACAAAATCGAGTACATACCAAGCCGAATGTCCGGACAAAACCCCGTTCCCATGGTCCAAATGTTCTATATTGGCCTTAAACCGTCCCAGTTAAGCCTTGTCGATCTTGAGGTTTTAGATTCCAAAACAAGTGAGTTTCGACCATTTCCAAGTTCGGACTGAAAACCGAGTAAATACCGACCGAACGGACGGACGTAAATCTCGTTTTTACGGACGAAACGTTGTTTTTGCACCTTTGAACGCCCCGAGTTAAGTAATGGAGTGGCTAGTCTCTTAGGTGTATCGTTTTCCATGCGAAAACATGTGTGTTTCGTCCACTTATAAGTTAGGAACAAAAATCGAGTACATACCAAGCCGAGTGTCCGGATAAAACCCCGTTCCCATGGTCCAAATGTTCTATATTGGCCTTAAACCGTCCCAGTTAAGCCTTGTCGATCTTGAGGTGTTAGATTCCAAAACAAGTGAGTTTCGTCCATTTCCAAGTTCGGACCGAAAACAGAGTAAATGCCGACCGAACGGATGGACATAAATCTCGTTTTTACGGACGGAACGTTGTTTTTTCACCTTAGAACGCCCCGAGTTAAGTAATGGAGTGGCTAGTCTCTTAGGTGTATCGTTTTCCATGCGAAAACATGTGTGTTTCGTCCACTTATTAGTTCGGAACAAAATCGAGTACATACCAAGCCGAATGTCCGGACAAAACCCCGTTCCCATCGTCCAAATGTTCTATATTGGCCTTAAACCGTCCCAGTTAAGCCTTGTCGATCTTGAGGTTTTAGATTCCAAAACAAGTGAGTTTCGTCCATTTCCAAGTTCGGACCGAAAACCGAGTAAATGCCAACCGAACGGATAGACATAAATCTCGTTTTTACGGACGGAACCTTGTTTTTTCACCTTAGAACACTCCGAGTTAAGTAATGGACTGGCTAGTCTCTTAGGTGTATTGTTTTCCATGCGAAAACATTTGTGTTTCGTCCACTTATAAGTTCAGAACAAAATCGAGTACATACCAAGCCGAATGTCCAGACAAACCCCGTTCCCATCGTCCAAATGTTCTATATTGGCCTTAAACCGTCCCAGTTAAGCCGTGACGATCTTGAGGTGTTAGATTCCAAAACAAGTAAGTTTCGTCCATTTCCAAGTTCGGACCGAAAACCAAGTAAATGCCGACCGAACGGATGGACATAAATCTCGTTTTTACGGACAGAACGTTGTTTTTTCACCTTAGAACGCCCCGAGTTAAGTAATGGACTGGCTAGTCTCTTAGGTGTATCGTTTTCCATGCGAAAACATGTGTGTTTCGTCCACTTATTAGTTCAGAAAAAAATCGAGTACATACCAAGCCGAATGTCCGGACAAAACCCCGTTCCCATGGTCCAAATGTTCTATATTGGCCTTAAACCGTCCCAGTTAAGCCTTGTCGATCTTGAGGTTTTAGATTCCAAAACAAGTGAGTTTCGACCATTTCCAAGTTCGGACTGAAAACCGAGTAAATACCGACCGAACGGACGGACGTAAATCTCGTTTTTACGGACGAAACGTTGTTTTTGCACCTTTGAACGCCCCGAGTTAAGTAATGGAGTTGCTAGTCTCTTAGGTGTATCGTTTTCCATGCGAAAACATGTGTGTTTCGTCCACTTATAAGTTAGGAACAAAAATCGAGTACATACCAAGCCGAGTGTCCGGATAAAACCCCGTTCCCATGGTCCAAATGTTCTATATTGGCCTTAAACCGTCCCAGTTAAGCCTTGTCGATCTTGAGGTGTTAGATTCCAAAACAAGTGAGTTTCGTCCATTTCCAAGTTCGGACCGAAAACCGAGTAAATGCCGACCGAACGGATGGACATAAATCTCGTTTTTACGGACGGAACGTTGTTTTTTCACCTTAGAACGCCCCGAGTTAAGTAATGGAGTGGCTAGTCTCCTAGGTGTATCGTTTTCCATGCGAAAACATGTGTGTTTCGTCCACTTATTAGTTCGGAACAAAATCGAGTACATACCAAGCCGAATGTCCGGACAAAACCCCGTTCCGATGGTCCAAATGTTCTATATTGGCCTTAAACCGTCCCAGTTAAGCCTTGTCGATCTTGAGGTTTTAGATTCCAAAACAAGTGAGTTTCGACCATTTCCAAGTTCGGACTGAAAACCGAGTAAATACCGACCGAACGGACGGACGTAAATCTCGTTTTTACGGACGAAACGTTGTTTTTGCACCTTTGAACGCCCCGAGTTAAGTAATGGAGTGGCTAGTCTCTTAGGTGTATCGTTTTCCATGCGAAAACATGTGTGTTTCGTCCACTTATAAGTTAGGAACAAAAATCGAGTACATACCAAGCCGAGTGTCCGGATAAAACCCCGTTCCCATGGTCCAAATGTTCTATATTGGCCTTAAACCGTCCCAGTTAAGCCTTGTCGATCTTGAGGTGTTAGATTCCAAAACAAGTGAGTTTCGTCCATTTCCAAGTTCGGACCGAAAACCGAGTAAATGCCGACCGAACGGATGGACATAAATCTCGTTTTTACGGACGGAACGTTGTTTTTTCACCTTAGAACGCCCCGAGTTAAGTAATGGAGTGGCTAGTCTCTTAGGTGTATCGTTTTCCATGCGAAAACATGTGTGTTTCGTCCACTTATTAGTTCGGAACAAAATCAAGTACATACCAAGCCGAATGTCCGGACAAAACCCCGTTCCCATCGTCCAAATGTTCTATATTGGCCTTAAACCGTCCCAGTTAAGCCTTGTCGATCTTGAGGTTTTAGATTCCAAAACAAGTGAGTTTCGTCCATTTCCAAGTTCGGACCGAAAACCGAGTAAATGCCGACCGAACGGATAGACATAAATCTCGTTTTTACGGACGGAACCTTGTTTTTTCACCTTAGAACGCCCCGAGTTAAGTAATGGACTGGCTAGTCTCCTAGGTGTATCGTTTTCCATGCGAAAACATTTGTGTTTCGTCCATTTATAAGTTCGGAACAAAATCGAGTACATACCAAGCCGAATGTCCGGACAAAACCCCGTTCCCATGGTCCAAATGTTCTATATTGGCCTTAAACCGTCCCAGTTAACCCTTGTCGATCTTGGGGTTTTAGATTCCAAAACAAGTGAGTTTCGTCCATTTCCAAGTTCGGACCGAAAACCGAGTAAATACCGACCGAACGGACGGACATAAATCTCGTTTTTACGGACGGAACGTTGTTTTTTCACCTTAGAACACTCCGAGTTAAGTAATGGACTGGCTAGTCTCTTAGGTGTATTGTTTTCCATGCGAAAACATTTGTGTTTCGTCCACTTATAAGTTCAGAACAAAATCGAGTACATACCAAGCCGAATGTCCAGACAAACCCCGTTCCCATCGTCCAAATGTTCTATATTGGCCTTAAACCGTCCCAGTTAAGCCTTGTCGATCTTGAGGTGTTAGATTCCAAAACAAGTGAGTTTCGTCCATTTCCAAGTTCGGACCGAAAACCGAGTAAATACCGAACGAACGGACGGGCATAAATCTCGTTTTTACGGACGGAACGTTGTTTTTTCACCTTAGAACACTCCGAGTTAAGTAATGGACTGGCTAGTCTCTTAGGTGTATTGTTTTCCATGCGAAAACATTTGTGTTTCGTCCACTTATAAGTTCAGAACAAAATCGAGTACATACCAAGCCGAATGTCCAGACAAACCCCGTTCCCATCGTCCAAATGTTCTATATTGGCCTTAAACCGTCCCAGTTAAGCCTTGACGATCTTGAGGTGTTAGATTCCAAAACAAGTAAGTTTCGTCCATTTCCAAGTTCGGACCGAAAACCGAGTAAATGCCGACCGAACGGATGGACATAAATCTCGTTTTTACGGACGGAACGTTGTTTTTTCACCTTAGAACGCCCCGAGTTAAGTAATGGAGTGGCTAGTCTCTTAGGTGTATCATTTTCCATGCGAAAACATGTGTGTTTCGTCCACTTATTAGTTCGGAACAAAATCGAGTACATACCAAGCTGAATGTCCGGACAAAACCCCGTTCCCATCGTCCAAATGTTCTATATTGGCCTTAAACCGTCCCAGTTAAGCCTTGTCGATCTTGAGGTTTTAGATTCCAAAACAAGTGAGTTTCGTCCATTTCCAAGTTCGGACCGAAAACCGAGTAAATGCCGACCGAACGGATAGACATAAATCTCGTTTTTACGGACGGAACCTTGTTTTTTCAACTTAGAACGCCCCGAGTTAAATAATGGACTGGCTAGTCTCCTAGGTGTATCGTTTTCCATGCGAAAACATTTGTGTTTCGTCCACTTATAAGTTCGGAACAAAATCGAGTACATACCAAGCCGAATGTCTGGACAAAACCCCGTTCCCATGGTCCAAATGTTCTATATTGGCCTTAAACCGTCCCATTTAAGCCTTGTCGATCTTGGGGTTTTAGATTCCAAAACAAGTGAGTTTCGTCCATTTCCAAGTTCGGACCGAAAACCGAGTAAATACCGACCGAACGGACGGACGTAAATCTCGTTTTTACGGACGGAACGTTGTTTTTGCACCTTAGAACGCCCCGAGTTAAGTAATGGAGTGGCTAGTCTCTTAGGTGTATCGTTTTCCACGCGAAAACATGTGTGTTTCGTCCACTTATAAGTTACGAACAAAAATCGAGTACATACCAAGCCGAGTGTCCGGATAAAACCCCGTTCCCATGGTCCAAATGTTCTATATTGGCCTTAAACCGTCCCAGTTAAGCCATGTCGATCTTGAGGTTTTAGATTCCAAAACAAGTGAGTTTCGTCCATTTCCAAGTTCGGACCGAAAACCGAGTAAATACCGACCGAACGGACGGACATAAATCTCGTTTTTACGGACGGAACGTTGTTTTTTCACCTTAGAACACCCCGAGTTAAGTAATTGAGTGGCTAGTCTCTTAGGTGTATCGTTTTCCATGCGAAAACATGTGTGTTTCATCCACTTATAAGTTCAGAACAAAATCGAGTACATAACAAGCCGAATGTCGAGACAAACCCCGTTCCCATCGTCCAAATGTTCTATATTGGCCTTAAACCGTCGCAGTTAAACCTTGACGATCTTGAGGTGTTAGATTCCAAAACAAGTAAGTTTCGTCCATTTCCAAGTTCGGACCGAAAACCGAGTAAATGCCGACCGAACGGATGGACATAAATCTCGTTTTTACGGACGGAACGTTGTTTTTTCACCTTAGAACGCCCCGAGTTAAGTAATGGACTGGCTAGTCTCTTAGGTGTATCGTTTTCCATGCGAAAACATGTGTGTTTCGTCCACTTATTAGTTCGGAACAAAATCGAGTACATACCAAGCCGAATGTCCGGACAAAACCCCGTTCCCAAGGTCCAAATGTTCTATATTGGCCTTAAACCGTCCCAATTAAGCCTTGTCGATCTTGAGGTTTTAGATTCCAAAACAAGTGAGTTTCGTCCATTTCCAAATTCGTACCGAAAACCGAGTAAATACCGACCGAACGGACGGACATAAATCCCGTTTTTATGGACGGAACGTTGTTTTTTCACCTTAGAACGCCCCGAGTTAAGTAATGGAGTGGCTAGTCTCTTAGGTGTATCGTTTTCCATGCGAAAACATGTGTGTTTCGTCCACTTATAAGTTAGGAACAAAAATCGAGTACATACCAAGCCGAGTGTCCGGATAAAACCCCGTTCCCATGGTCCAAATGTTCTATATTGGCCTTAAACCGTCCCAGTTAAGCCTTTTCGATCTTGAGGTGTTAGATTCCAAAACAAGTGAGTTTCGTCCATTTCCAAGTTCGGACCGAAAACCGAGTAAATGCGGACCGAACGGATGGACATAAATCTCGTTTTTACGGACGGAACGTTGTTTTTTCACCTTAGAACGCCCCGAGTTAAGTAATGGAGTTGCTAGTCTCTTAGGTGTATCGTTTTCCATGCGAAAACATGTGTGTTTCGTCCACTTATTAGTTCGGAACAAAATCGAGTACATACCAAGCCGAATGTCCGGACAAAACCCCGTTCCCATGGTCCAAATGTTCTATATTGGCCTTAAACCGTCCCAATTAAGCCTTGTCGATCTTGAGGTTTTAGATTCCAAAACAAGTGAGTTTCGTCCATTTCCAAATTCGTACCGAAAACCGAGTAAATACCGACCGAACGGACGGACATAAATCTCGTTTTTATGGACGGAACGTTGTTTTTTCACCTTAGAACGCCCCGAGTTAAGTAATGGAGTGGCTAGTCTCTTAGGTGTATCGTTTTCCATGCGAAAACATGTGTGTTTCGTCCACTTATAAGTTCAGAACAAAATCGAGTACATACCAAGCCGAATGTCCAGACAAACCCCGTTCCCATCGTCCAAATGTTCTATATTGGCCTTAAACCGTCCCAGTTAAGCCTTGACGATCTTGAGGTGTTAGATTCCAAAACAAGTAAGTTTCGTCCATTTCCAAGTTCGGACCGAAAACCGAGTAAATGCCGACCGAACGGATGGACATAAATCTCGTTTTTACGGACGGAACGTTGTTTTTTCACCTTAGAACGCCCCGAGTTAAGTAATGGACTGGCTAGTCTCTTAGGTGTATCGTTTTCCATGCGAAAACATGTGTGTTTCGTCCACTTATAAGTTAGGAACAAAAATCGAGTACATACCAAGCCGAGTGTCCGGATAAAACCCCGTTCCCATGGTCCAAATGTTCTATATTGGCCTTAAACCGTCCCAGTTAAGCCTTTTCGATCTTGAGGTGTTAGATTCCAAAACAAGTGAGTTTCGTCCATTTCCAAGTTTGGACCGAAAACCGAGTAAATGCGGACCGAACGGATGGACATAAATCTCGTTTTTACGGACGGAACGTTGTTTTTTCACCTTAGAACGCCCCGAGTTAAGTAATGGAGTTGCTAGTCTCTTAGGTGTATCGTTTTCCATGCGAAAACATGTGTGTTTCGTCCACTTATTAGTTCGGAACAAAATCGAGTACATACCAAGCCGAATGTCCGGACAAAACCCCGTTCCCATGGTCCAAATGTTCTATATTGGCCTTAAACCGTCCCAATTAAGCCTTGTCGATCTTGAGGTTTTAGATTCCAAAACAAGTGAGTTTCGTCCATTTCCAAATTCGTACCGAAAACCGAGTAAATACCGACCGAACGGACGGACATAAATCTCGTTTTTATGGACGGAACGTTGTTTTTTCACCTTAGAACGCCCCGAGTTAAGTAATGGAGTGGCTAGTCTCTTAGGTGTATCGTTTTCCATGCGAAAACATGTGTGTTTCGTCCACTTATAAGTTCAGAACAAAATCGAGTACATACCAAGCCGAATGTCCAGACAAACCCCGTTCCCATCGTCCAAATGTTCTATATTGGCCTTAAACCGTCCCAGTTAAGCCTTGACGATCTTGAGGTGTTAGATTCCAAAACAAGTAAGTTTCGTCCATTTCCAAGTTCGGACCGAAAACCGAGTAAATGCCGACCGAACGGATGGACATAAATCTCGTTTTTACGGACGGAACGTTGTTTTTTCACCTTAGAACGCCCCGAGTTAAGTAATGGACTGGCTAGTCTCTTAGGTGTATCGTTTTCCATGCGAAAACATGTGTGTTTCGTCCACTTATAAGTTAGGAACAAAAATCGAGTACATACCAAGCCGAGTGTCCGGATAAAACCCCGTTCCCATGGTCCAAATGTTCTATATTGGCCTTAAACCGTCCCAGTTAAGCCTTTTCGATCTTGAGGTGTTAGATTCCAAAACAAGTGAGTTTCGTCCATTTCCAAGTTTGGACCGAAAACCGAGTAAATGCGGACCGAACGGATGGACATAAATCTCGTTTTTACGGACGGAACGTTGTTTTTTCACCTTAGAACGCCCCGAGTTAAGTAATGGAGTTGCTAGTCTCTTAGGTGTATCGTTTTCCATGCGAAAACATGTGTGTTTCGTCCACTTATTAGTTTGGAACAAAATCGAGTACATACCAAGCCGAATGTCCGGACAAAACCCCGTTCCCATGGTCCAAATGTTCTATATTGGCCTTAAACCGTCCCAATTAAGCCTTGTCGATCTTGAGGTTTTAGATTCCAAAACAAGTGAGTTTCGTCCATTTCCAAATTCGTACCGAAAACCGAGTAAATACCAACCGAACGGACGGACATAAATCTCGTTTTGATGGACGGAACGTTGTTTTTTCACCTTAGAACGCCCCGAGTTAAGTAATGGAGTGGCTAGTCTCTTAGGTGTATCGTTTTCCATGCGAAAACATGTGTGTTTCGTCCACTTATAAGTTCAGAACAAAATCGAGTACATACCAAGCCGAATGTCCAGACAAACCCCGTTCCCATCGTCCAAATGTTCTATATTGGCCTTAAACCGTCCCAGTTAAGCCTTGACGATCTTGAGGTGTTAGATTCCAAAACAAGTAAGTTTCGTCCATTTCCAAGTTCGGACCGAAAACCGAGTAAATGCCGACCGAACGGATGGACATAAATCTCGTTTTTACGGACGGAACGTTGTTTTTTCACCTTAGAACGCCCCGAGTTAAGTAATGGACTGGCTAGTCTCTTAGGTGTATCGTTTTCCATGCGAAAACATGTGTGTTTCGTCCACTTATTAGTTCGGAACAAAATCGAGTACATACCAAGCCGAATGTCCGGACAAAACCCCGTTCCCATGGTCCAAATGTTCTATATTGGCCTTAAACCGTCCCAATTAAGCCTTGTCTATCTTGAGGTTTTAGATTCCAAAACAAGTGAGTTTCGTCCATTTCCAAATTCGTACCGAAAATCGAGTAAATACCGACCGAACGGACGGACATAAATCCCGTTTTTATGGACGGAACGTTGTTTTTTCACCTTAGAACGCCCCGAGTTAAGTAATGGAGTGGCTAGTCTCTTAGGTGTATCGTTTTCCATGCGAAAACATGTGTGTTTCGTCCACTTATTAGTTCGGAACAAAATCGAGTACATACCAAGCCGAATGTCCGGACAAAACCCCGTTCCCATGGTCCAAATGTTCTATATTGGCCTTAAACCGTCCCAATTAAGCCTTGTCGATCTTGAGGTTTTAGATTCCAAAACAAGTGAGTTTCGTCCATTTCCAAATTCGTACCGAAAACCGAGTAAATACCGACCGAACGGACGGACATAAATCTCGTTTTTATGGACGGAACGTTGTTTTTTCACCTTAGAACGCCCCGAGTTAAGTAATGGAGTGGCTAGTCTCTTAGGTGTATCGTTTTCCATGCGAAAACATGTGTGTTTCGTCCACTTATTAGTTCGGAACAAAATCGAGTTTATACCAAGCCGAATGTCAGGACAAAACCCCGTTCCCATGGTCCAAATGTTCTATGTTGGCCTTAAACCGTCCCAGTTAAGCCTTGTCGATCTTGAGGTTTTAGATTCCAAAACAAGTGAGTTTCGTCCATTTCCAAGTTCGGACTGAAAACCGAGTAAATACCGACCGAACGGACGGACGTAAATCTCGTTTTTACGGACGAAACGTTGTTTTTGCACCTTAGAACGCCCCGAGTTAAGTAATGGAGTGGCTAGTCTCTTAGGTGTATCGTTTTCCATGCGAAAACATGTGTGTTTCGTCCACTTATAAGTTAGGAACAAAAATCGAGTACATACCAAGCCGAGTGTCCGGATAAAACCCCGTTCCCATGGTCCAAATGTTCTATATTGGCCTTAAACCGTCCCAGTTAAGCCTTTTCGATCTTGAGGTGTTAGATTCCAAAACAAGTGAGTTTCGTCCATTTCCAAGTTTGGACCGAAAACCGAGTAAATGCGGACCGAACGGATGGACATAAATCTCGTTTTTACGGACGGAACGTTGTTTTTTCACCTTAGAACGCCCCGAGTTAAGTAATGGAGTTGCTAGTCTCTTAGGTGTATCGTTTTCCATGCGAAAACATGTGTGTTTCGTCCACTTATTAGTTTGGAACAAAATCGAGTACATACCAAGCCGAATGTCCGGACAAAACCCCGTTCCCATGGTCCAAATGTTCTATATTGGCCTTAAACCGTCCCAATTAAGCCTTGTCGATCTTGAGGTTTTAGATTCCAAAACAAGTGAGTTTCGTCCATTTCCAAATTCGTACCGAAAACCGAGTAAATACCAACCGAACGGACGGAGATAAATCTCGTTTTGATGGACGGAACGTTGTTTTTTCACCTTAGAACGCCCCGAGTTAAGTAATGGAGTGGCTAGTCTCTTAGGTGTATCGTTTTCCATGCGAAAACATGTGTGTTTCGTCCACTTATAAGTTCAGAACAAAATCGAGTACATACCAAGCCGAATGTCCAGACAAACCCCGTTCCCATCGTCCAAATGTTCTATATTGGCCTTAAACCGTCCCAGTTAAGCCTTGACGATCTTGAGGTGTTAGATTCCAAAACAAGTAAGTTTCGTCCATTTCCAAGTTCGGACCGAAAACCGAGTAAATGCCGACCGAACGGATGGACATAAATCTCGTTTTTACGGACGGAACGTTGTTTTTTCACCTTAGAACGCCCCGAGTTAAGTAATGGACTGGCTAGTCTCTTAGGTGTATCGTTTTCCATGCGAAAACATGTGTGTTTCGTCCACTTATTAGTTCGGAACAAAATCGAGTACATACCAAGCCGAATGTCCGGACAAAACCCCGTTCCCATGGTCCAAATGTTCTATATTGGCCTTAAACCGTCCCAATTAAGCCTTGTCGATCTTGAGGTTTTAGATTCCAAAACAAGTGAGTTTCGTCCATTTCCAAATTCGTACCGAAAATCGAGTAAATACCGACCGAACGGACGGACATAAATCCCGTTTTTATGGACGGAACGTTGTTTTTTCACCTTAGAACGCCCCGAGTTAAGTAATGGAGTGGCTAGTCTCTTAGGTGTATCGTTTTCCATGCGAAAACATGTGTGTTTCGTCCACTTATTAGTTCGGAACAAAATCGAGTACATACCAAGCCGAATGTCCGGACAAAACCCCGTTCCCATGGTCCAAATGTTCTATATTGGCCTTAAACCGTCCCAATTAAGCCTTGTCGATCTTGAGGTTTTAGATTCCAAAACAAGTGAGTTTCGTCCATTTCCAAATTCGTACCGAAAACCGAGTAAATACCGACCGAACGGACGGACATAAATCTCGTTTTTATGGACGGAACGTTGTTTTTTCACCTTAGAACGCCCCGAGTTAAGTAATGGAGTGGCTAGTCTCTTAGGTGTATCGTTTTCCATGCGAAAACATGTGTGTTTCGTCCACTTATTAGTTCGGAACAAAATCGAGTTTATACCAAGCCGAATGTCAGGACAAAACCCCGTTCCCATGGTCCAAATGTTCTATGTTGGCCTTAAACCGTCCCAGTTAAGCCTTGTCGATCTTGAGGTTTTAGATTCCAAAACAAGTGAGTTTCGTCCATTTCCAAGTTCGGACTGAAAACCGAGTAAATACCGACCGAACGGACGGACGTAAATCTCGTTTTTACGGACGAAACGTTGTTTTTGCACCTTAGAACGCCCCGAGTTAAGTAATGGAGTGGCTAGTCTCTTAGGTGTATCGTTTTCCATGCGAAAACATGTGTGTTTCGTCCACTTATAAGTTAGGAACAAAAATCGAGTACATACCAAGCCGAGTGTCCGGATAAAACCCCGTTCCCATGGTCCAAATGTTCTATATTGGCCTTAAACCGTCCCAGTTAAGCCTTGTCGATCTTGAGGTGTTAGATTCCAAAACAAGTGAGTTTCGTCCATTTCCAAGTTCGGACCGAAAACCGAGTAAATGCGGACCGAACGGATGGACATAAATCTCGTTTTTACGGACGGAACGTTGTTTTTTCACCTTAGAACGCCCCGAGTTAAGTAATGGAGTTGCTAGTCTCTTAGGTGTATCGTTTTCCATGCGAAAACATGTGTGTTTCGTCCACTTATTAGTTCGGAACAAAATCGAGTACATACCAAGCCGAATGTCCGGACAAAACCCCGTTCCCATGGTCCAAATGTTCTATATTGGCCTTAAACCGTCCCAATTAAGCCTTGTCGATCTTGAGGTTTTAGATTCCAAAACAAGTGAGTTTCGTCCATTTCCAAATTCGTACCGAAAACCGAGTAAATACCGACCGAACGGACGGACATAAATCTCGTTTTTATGGACGGAACGTTGTTTTTTCACCTTAGAACGCCCCGAGTTAAGTAATGGAGTGGCTAGTCTCTTAGGTGTATCGTTTTCCATGCGAAAACATGTGTGTTTCGTCCACTTATAAGTTCAGAACAAAATCGAGTACATACCAAGCCGAATGTCCAGACAAACCCCGTTCCCATCGTCCAAATGTTCTATATTGGCCTTAAACCGTCCCAGTTAAGCCTTGACGATCTTGAGGTGTTAGATTCCAAAACAAGTAAGTTTCGTCCATTTCCAAGTTCGGACCGAAAACCGAGTAAATGCGGACCGAACGGATGGACATAAATCTCGTTTTTACGGACGGAACGTTGTTTTTTCACCTTAGAACGCCCCGAGTTAAGTAATGGAGTTGCTAGTCTCTTAGGTGT
Source organism: Aquilegia eximia (assembly GCA_023053565.1). Classification (NCBI taxonomy): domain Eukaryota; kingdom Viridiplantae; phylum Streptophyta; class Magnoliopsida; order Ranunculales; family Ranunculaceae; genus Aquilegia; species Aquilegia eximia. The sequence goes on along the minus strand of JALIGU010000012.1, from coordinate 124,365 downwards.
ATCGTTTTCCATGCGAAAACATGTGTGTTTCGTCCACTTATTAGTTCGGAACAAAATCGAGTACATACCAAGCCGAATGTCCGGACAAAACCCCGTTCCCATGGTCCAAATGTTCTATATTGGCCTTAAACCGTCCCAATTAAGCCTTGTCGATCTTGAGGTTTTAGATTCCAAAACAAGTGAGTTTCGTCCATTTCCAAATTCGTACCGAAAACCGAGTAAATACCGACCGAACGGACGGACATAAATCTCGTTTTTATGGACGGAACGTTGTTTTTTCACCTTAGAACGCCCCGAGTTAAGTAATGGAGTGGCTAGTCTCTTAGGTGTATCGTTTTCCATGCGAAAACATGTGTGTTTCGTCCACTTATAAGTTCAGAACAAAATCGAGTACATACCAAGCCGAATGTCCAGACAAACCCCGTTCCCATCGTCCAAATGTTCTATATTGGCCTTAAACCGTCCCAGTTAAGCCTTGACGATCTTGAGGTGTTAGATTCCAAAACAAGTAAGTTTCGTCCATTTCCAAGTTCGGACCGAAAACCGAGTAAATGCGGACCGAACGGATGGACATAAATCTCGTTTTTACGGACGGAACGTTGTTTTTTCACCTTAGAACGCCCCGAGTTAAGTAATGGAGTTGCTAGTCTCTTAGGTGTATCGTTTTCCATGCGAAAACATGTGTGTTTCGTCCACTTATTAGTTCGGAACAAAATCGAGTACATACCAAGCCGAATGTCCGGACAAAACCCCGTTCCCATGGTCCAAATGTTCTATATTGGCCTTAAACCGTCCCAATTAAGCCTTGTCGATCTTGAGGTTTTAGATTCCAAAACAAGTGAGTTTCGTCCATTTCCAAATTCGTACCGAAAACCGAGTAAATACCGACCGAACGGACGGACATAAATCTCGTTTTTATGGACGGAACGTTGTTTTTTCACCTTAGAACGCCCCGAGTTAAGTAATGGAGTGGCTAGTCTCTTAGGTGTATCGTTTTCCATGCGAAAACATGTGTGTTTCGTCCACTTATAAGTTCAGAACAAAATCGAGTACATACCAAGCCGAATGTCCAGACAAACCCCGTTCCCATCGTCCAAATGTTCTATATTGGCCTTAAACCGTCCCAGTTAAGCCTTGACGATCTTGAGGTGTTAGATTCCAAAACAAGTAAGTTTCGTCCATTTCCAAGTTCGGACCGAAAACCGAGTAAATGCCGACCGAACGGATGGACATAAATCTCGTTTTTACGGACGGAACGTTGTTTTTTCACCTTAGAACGCCCCGAGTTAAGTAATGGACTGGCTAGTCTCTTAGGTGTATCGTTTTCCATGCGAAAACATGTGTGTTTCGTCCACTTATTAGTTCGGAACAAAATCGAGTACATACCAAGCCGAATGTCCGGACAAAACCCCGTTCCCATGGTCCAAATGTTCTATATTGGCCTTAAACCGTCCCAATTAAGCCTTGTCGATCTTGAGGTTTTAGATTCCAAAACAAGTGAGTTTCGTCCATTTCCAAATTCGTACCGAAAACCTAGTAAATACCGACCGAACGGACGGACATAAATCCCGTTTTTATGGACGGAACGTTGTTTTTTCACCTTAGAACGCCCCGAGTTAAGTAATGGAGTGGCTAGTCTCTTAGGTGTATCGTTTTCCATGCGAAAACATGTGTGTTTCGTCCACTTATTAGTTCGGAACAAAATCGAGTACATACCAAGCCGAATGTCCGGACAAAACCCCGTTCCCATGGTCCAAATGTTCTATATTGGCCTTAAACCGTCCCAATTAAGCCTTGTCGATCTTGAGGTTTTAGATTCCAAAACAAGTGAGTTTCGTCCATTTCCAAATTCGTACCGAAAACCGAGTAAATACCGACCGAACGGACGGACATAAATGTCGTTTTTATGGACGGAACGTTGTTTTTTCACCTTAGAACGCCCCGAGTTAAGTAATGGAGTGGCTAGTCTCTTAGGTGTATCGTTTTCCATGCGAAAACATGTGTGTTTCGTCCACTTATTAGTTCGGAACAAAATCGAGTACATACCAAGCCGAATGTCCGGACAAAACCCCGTTCCCATCGTCCAAATGTTCTATATTGGCCTTAAACCGTCCCAGTTAAGCCTTGTCGATCTTGAGGTTTTAGATTCCAAAACAAGTGAGTTTCGTCCATTTTCAAGTTCGGACCGAAAACCGAGTAAATGCCGACCGAACGGATAGACATAAATCTCGTTTTTACGGACGGAACCTTGTTTTTTCACCTTAGAACGCCCCGAGTTAAGTAATGGACTGGCTAGTCTCCTAGGTGTATCGTTTTCCATGCGAAAACATTTGTGTTTCGTCCATTTATAAGTTCGGAACAAAATCGAGTACATACCAAGCCGAATGTCCGGACAAAACCCCGTTCATATGGTCCAAATGTTCTATATTGGCCATAAACCGTCCCAGTTAAGCCTTGTCGATCTTGGGGTTTTAGATTCCAAAACAAGTGAGTTTCGTCCATTTCCAAGTTCGGACCGAAAACCGAGTAAATACCGACCGAACGGACGGACATAAATCTAGTTTTTACGGACGGAACGTTGTTTTTTCACCTTAGAACACTCCGAGTTAAGTAATGGACTGGCTAGTCTCTTAGGTGTATTGTTTTCCATGCGAAAACATTTGTGTTTCGTCCACTTATAAGTTCAGAACAAAATCGAGTACATACCAAGCCGAATGTCCAGACAAACCCCGTTCCCATCGTCCAAATGTTCTATATTGGCCTTAAACCGTCCCAGTTAAGCCGTGACGATCTTGAGGTGTTAGATTCCAAAACAAGTAAGTTTCGTCCATTTCCAAGTTCGGACCGAAAACCGAGTAAATGCCGACCGAACGGATGGACATAAATCTCGTTTTTACGGACAGAACGTTGTTTTTTCACCTTAGAACGCCCCGAGTTAAGTAATGGACTGGCTAGTCTCTTAGGTGTATCGTTTTCCATGCGAAAACATGTGTGTTTCGTCCACTTATTAGTTCGGAACAAAATCGAGTACATACCAAGCCGAATGTCCGGACAAAACCCCGTTCCCATGGTTCAAATGTTCTATATTGGCCTTAAACCGTCCCAGTTAAGCCATGTCGATCTTGAGGTGTTAGATTCCAAAACAAGTGAGTTTCGTCCATTTCCAAGTTCGGACCAAAAACCGAGTAAATGCCGACCGAACAGATAGACATAAATCTCGTTTTTACGGACGGAACGTTGTTTTTCACCTTAGAACGCCCCGAGTTAAGTAATGGACTGGCTAGTCTCGTAGGTGTATCATTTTCCATGCGAAAACATTTCTGTTTCGTCCACTTATAAGTTCGTAACAAAATCGAGTACATACCAAACCGAATGTCCGGACAAAACCCTGTTCCCATGGTCCAAATGTTCTATATTGGCCTTAAACCGTCCCAGTTAAGCCTTGTCGATCTTGAGGTTTTAGATTCCAAAACAAGTGAGTTTCGTCCATTTCCAAGTTCGGACTGAAAACCGAGTAAATACCGACCGAACGGACGGACATAAATCTCGTTTTTACAGACGAAACGTTGTTTTCTCACCTTAGAACGCCCCGAGTTAACTAATGGAGTGGCTAGTCTCTTAGGTGTATCGTTTTCCATGCGAAAACATGTGTGTTTTGTCCACTTCTAAGTTCTGAACAAAATCGAGTACATACCAAGTCGAATGTCCAGACAAACCCCGTTCCCATCGTCCAAATGTTCTATATTGGCCTTAAACCGTCCCAGTTAAGCCTTGACGATCTTGAGGTTTTAGATTCCAAAACAAGTGAGTTTCGTCCATTTCCAAATTTGAACCGAAAACCGAGTAAATACCGACCGAACGGACGGACATAAATCTCGTTTTTATGGACGGAAAGTTGTTTTTTCACCTTAGAATGCCCCGAGTTAAGTAATGGAGTGGCTAGTCTCTTAGGGGTATCGTTTTCCATGCGAAAACATGTGTGTTTCGTCCACTTATTAGTTCGGAACAAAATCGAGTACATACCAAGCCGAATGTCCGGACAAAACCCCGTTCCCATGGTCCAAATGTTCTATATTGGCCTTAAACCGTCCCAGTTAAGCCTTGTTGATCTTGATGTTTTAGATTCCAAAACAAGTAAGTTTCGTCCATTTCCATGTTCGGACCGAAAACCGAGTAAATGCCGACCGAACGGATAGACATAAATCTCGTTTTTACGGACGGAACGTTGTTTTTTCACCTTAGAACGCCCCGAGTTAAGTAATGGACTGGCCAGTCTCGTAGGTGTATCGTTTTCCATGCGAAAACATTTGTGTTTCGTCCACTTATAAGTTCGGAACAAAATCGGGTTCATACCAAGCCGAATGTCCGGACAAAACCCCGTTCCCATGGTCCAAATGTTCTATATTGGCCTTAAACCGTCACAGTTAAGCCTTGTCGATCTTGAGGTTTTAGATTCCAAAACAAGTGAGTTTCGTCAATTTCCAAGTTCGGACCGAAAACCGAGTAAATACCGACCGAACGGACGGACATAAATCTCGTTTTTACGGACGAAACGTTGTTTTCTCACCTTAGAACGCCCCGAGTTAACTAATGGAGTGGCTAGTCTCTTAGGTCTATCGTTTTCCATGCGAAAACATTTTTGTTTCGTCCACTTATAAGTTCGGAACAAAATCGAGTACATACCAAGCCGAATGTCCGGACAAAACCCCGTTCCCATGGTCCAAATGTTCTATATTGGCCTTAAACCGTCCCAGTTAAGCCTTGTCGATCTTGAAGTTTTAGATTCCAAAACACGTGAGTTTCGTCCATTTCGAAGTTCGGACCGAAAACCGAGTAAATACCGACCGAACGGACGGACGTAAATCTCGTTTTTAAGGACGGAACGTTGTTTTTGCACCTTAGAACGCCCCGAGTTAAGTAATGGAGTGGCTAGTCTCTTAGGTGTATCGTTTTCCATGCGAAAACATGTGTGTTTCGTCCACTTATTAGTTCGGAACAAAATCGAGTACATACCAAGCCGAATGTCCGGACAAAACCCCGTTCCCATGGTCCAAATGTTCTATATTGGCCTTAAACCGTCCCAGTTAAGCCTTGTCGATCTTGAGGTGTTAGATTCCAAAACAAGTGAGTTTCGTCCATTTCCAAGTTCGGACCGAAAACCGAGTAAATGCCGACCGAACGGATGGACATAAATCTCGTTTTTACGGACGGAACGTTGTTTTTTCACCTTAGAACACCCCGAGTTAAGTAATGGACTGGCTAGTCTCTTAGGTGTATCGTTTTCCATGCGAAAACATTTGTGTTTCGTCCACTTATAAGTCCAGAACAAAATCGAGTACATACCAAGCCGAATGTCCAGACAAACCCCGTTCCCATCGTCCAAATGTTCTATATTGGCCTTAAATCGTCCCAGTTAAGCCTTGACGATCTTGAGGTTTTAGATTCCAAAACAAGTGAGTTTCGTCCATTTCCAAATTCGGACCGAAAACCGAGTAAATACCGACCGAACGGACGGACATAAATCTCGTTTTTATGGACGGAACGTTGTTTTTTCACCTTAGAACGCCCCGAGTTAAGTAATGGAGTGGCTAGTCTCTTAGGTGTATCGTTTTCCATGCGAAAACATGTGTGTTTCGTCCACTTATTAGTTCGGAACAAAATCGAGTACATACCAAGCCGAATGTCCGGACAAAACCCCGTTCCCATGGTCCAAATGTTCTATATTGGCCTTAAACCGTCCCAGTTAAGCCTTGTCGATCTTGAGGTTTTAGATTCCAAAACAAGTGAGTTTCGTCCATTTCCAAGTTCGGACCGAAAACCGAGTAAATGCCGACCGAACGGATAGACATAAATCTCGTTTTTACGGACGGAACGTTGTTTTTTCACCTTAGAACGCCCCGAGTTAAGTAATGGACTGGCTAGTCTCGTAGGTGTATCGTTTTCCATGCGAAAACATTTGTGTTTCGTCCACTTATAAGTTCGGAACAAAATCGGGTTCATACCAAGCCGAATGTCCGGACAAAACCCCGTTCCCATGGTCCAAATGTTCTATATTGGCCTTAAACCGTCCCAGTTAAGCCTTGTCGATCTTGAGGTTTTAGATTCCAAAACAAATGAGTTTCGTCCATTTCCAAGTTCGGACCGAAAACCGAGTAAATACCGACCGAACGGACGGACGTAAATCTCGTTTTTACGGACGGAACGTTGTTTTTGCACCTTAGAACGCCCCGAGTTAAGTAATGGAGTGGCTAGTCTCTTAGGTGAATCGTTTTCCATGCGAAAACATGTGTGTTTCGTCCACTTATAAGTTAGGAACAAAAATCAAGTACATACCAAGCCGAGTGTCCGGATAAAACCCCGTTCCCATGGTCCAAATGTTCTATATTGGCCTTAAACCGTCCCAGTTAAGCCATGTCGATCTTGAGGTTTTAGATTCCAAAACAAGTGAGTTTCGTCCATTTCCAAGTTCGGACCGAAAACCGAGTAAATACCGACCGAACGGACGGACGTAAATTTCGTTTTTACGGACGGAACGTTGTTTTTGCACCTTAGAACCCCCCGAGTTAAGTAATGGAGTGGCTAGTCTCTTAGGTGTATCGTGTTCCATGCGAAAACATGTGTGTTTCGTCCACTTATTAGTTCGGAACAAAATCGAGTACATACCAAGCCGAATGTCCGGACAAAACCCCGTTCCCATGGTCCAAATGTTCTATATTGGCCTTAAACCGTCCCAGTTAAGCCATGTCGATCTTGAGGTTTTAGATTCCAAAACAAGTGAGTTTCGTCCATTTCCAAGTTCGGACCGAAAACCGAGTAAATACCGACCGAACGGACGGACGTAAATTTCGTTTTTACGGACGGAACGTTGTTTTTGCACCTTAGAACGCCCTGAGTTAAGTAATGGAGTGGCTAGTCTCTTAGGTGTATCGTGTTCCATGCGAAAACATGTGTGTTTCGTCCACTTATTAGTTCGGAACAAAATCGAGTACATACCAAGCCGAATGTCCGGACAAAACCCCGTTCCCATGGTCCAAATGTTCTATATTGGCCTTAAACCGTCCCAGTTAAGCCTTGTCGATCTTGAGGTGTTAGATTCCAAAACAAGTGAGTTTCGTCCATTTCCAAGTTCGGACCGAAAACCGAGTAAATGCCGACCGAACGGATGGACATAAATCTCGTTTTTACGGACGGAACGTTGTTTTTTCACCTTAGAACACCCCGAGTTAAGTAATGGACTGGCTAGTCTCTTAGGTGTATCGTTTTCCATGCGAAAACATTTGTGTTTCGTCCACTTATAAGTTCGGAACAAAATCGAGTACATACCAAGCCGAATGTTCGGACAAAACCCCGTTCCCATGGTCCAAATGTTCTATATTGGCCTTAAACCGTCCCAGTTAAGCCTTGTCGATCTTGAGGTTTTAGATTCCAAAACAAGTGAGTTTCGTCCATTTCCAAGTTCGGACCGAAAACCGAGTAAATGCCGACCGAACGGATGGACATAAATCTCGTTTTTACGGACGGAACGTTGTTTTTTCACCTTAGAACACCCCGAGTTAAGTAATGGACTGGCTAGTCTCTTAGGTGTATCGTTTTCCATGCGAAAACATTTGTGTTTCGTCCACTTATAAGTTCGGAACAAAATCGAGTACATACCAAGCCGAATGTCCGGACAAAACCCCGTTCCCATGGTCCAAATGTTCTATATTGGCCTTAAACCGTCCCAGTTAAGCCTTGTCGATCTTGAGGTGTTAGATTCCAAAACAAGTGAGTTTCGTCCATTTCCAAGTTCGGACCAAAAACCGAGTAAATGCCGACCGAACGGATGGACATAAATCTCGTTTTTACGGACGGAACGTTGTTTTTTCACCTTAGAACGCCCCGAGTTAAGTAATGGACTGGCCAGTCTCGTAGGTGTATCGTTTTCCATGCGAAAACATTTGTGTTTCGTCCACTTATAAGTTCGGAACAAAATCGGGTTCATACCAAGCCGAATGTCCGGACAAAACCCCGTTCCCATGGTCTAAATGTTCTATATTGGCCTTAAACCGTCCCAGTTAAGCCTTGTCGATCTTGAGGTTTTAGATTCCAAAACAAGTGAGTTTAGTCCATTACCAAGTTCGGACCGAAAACCGAGTAAATACCGACCGAACGGACGGACATAAATCTCGTTTTTACGGACGAAACGTTGTTTTCTCACCTTAGAACGCCCCGAGTTAACTAATGGAGTGGCTAGTCTCTTAGGTGTATCGTTTTCCATGCGAAAACATTTTTGTTTCGTCCACTTATAAGTTCGGAACAAAATCGAGTACATACCAAGCCGATTGTCCGGACAAAACCCCGTTCCCATGGTCCAAATGTTCTATATTGGCCTTAAACCGTCCCAGTTAAGCCTTGTCGATCTTGAGGTTTTAGATTCCAAAACAAGTGAGTTTCGTCCATTTCCAAGTTCGGACCGAAAACCGAGTAAATACCGACCGAACGGACGGACGTAAATCTCGTTTTTACGGACGGAACGTTGTTTTTGCACCTTAGAACGCCCCGAGTTAAGTAGTGGACTGGCTAGTCTCCTAGGTGTATCGTTTTCCATGCGAAAACATTTGTGTTTCGTCCACTTATAAGTTCGGAACAAAATCGAGTACATACCAAGCCGAATGTCCGGACAAAACCCCGTTCCCATGGTCCAAATGTTCTATATTGGCCTTAAACCGTCCCAGTTAAGCCTTGTCGATCTTGAGGTGTTAGATTCCAAAACAAGTGAGTTTCGTCCATTTCCAAGTTCGGACCGAAACCGAGTAAATGACGACCGAACGGATAGACAGAAATCTCGTTTTTACGGACGGAACGTTGTTTTTTCACCTTAGAACACCCCGAGTTAAGTAATGGACTGGCTAGTCTCTTAGGTGTATCGTTTTCCATGCGAAAACATTTGTGTTTCGTCCACTTATAAGTTCGGAACAAAATCGAGTACATACCAAGCCGATTGTCCGGACAAAACCCCGTTCCCATGGTCCAAATGTTCTATATTGGCCTTAAACCGTCCCAGTTAAGCCTTGTCGATCTTGAGGTTTTATATTCCAAAACAAGTGAGTTTCGTCCATTTCCAAGTTCGGACCGAAACCGAGTAAATGACGACCGAACGGATAGACATAAATCTCGTTTTTACGGACGGAACGTTGTTTTTTCACTTTAGAACACCCCGAGTTAAGTAATGGACTGGCTAGTCTCTTAGGTGTATCGTTTTCCATGCGAAAACATTTGTGTTTCGTCCACTTATAAGTTCGGAACAAAATCGAGTACATACCAAGCCGATTGTCCGGACAAAACCCCGTTCCCATGGTCCAAATGTTCTATATTGGCCTTAAACCGTCCCAGTTAAGCCTTGTCGATCTTGAGGTTTTAGATTCCAAAACAAGTGAGTTTCGTCCATTTCCAAGTTCGGACCGAAAACCGAGTAAATACCGACCGAACGGACGGACGTAAATCTCGTTTTTACGGACGGAACGTTGTTTTTGCACCTTAGAACGCCCCGAGTTAAGTAGTGGACTGGCTAGTCTCCTAGGTGTATCGTTTTCCATGCGAAAACATTTGTGTTTCGTCCACTTATAAGTTCGGAACAAAATCGAGTACATACCAAGCCGAATGTCCGGACAAAACCCCGTTCCCATGGTCCAAATGTTCTATATTGGCCTTAAACCGTCCCAGTTAAGCCTTGTCGATCTTGAGGTGTTAGATTCCAAAACAAGTGAGTTTCGTCCATTTCCAAGTTCGGACCGAAACCGAGTAAATGACGACCGAACGGATAGACATAAATCTCGTTTTTACGGACGGAACGTTGTTTTTTCACCTTAGAACGCCCCGAGTTAAGTAATGGAGTGGCTAGTCTCTTAGGTGTATCGTTTTCCATTGGGAAACATGTGTGTTTCGTCCACTTATAAGTTCAGAACAAAAATCGAGTACATACCAAGCCGAATGTCCGGACAAAACCCCGTTCCCATGGTCCAAATGTTCTATATTGGCCTTAAACCGTCCCAGTTAAGCCATGTCGATCTTGAGGTTTTAGATTCCAAAACAAGTGAGTTTCGTCCATTTCCAAGTTCGGACCGAAAACCGAGTAAATACCGACCGAACGGACGGACGTAAATTTCGTTTTTACGGACGGAACGTTGTTTTTGCACCTTAGAACGCCCTGAGTTAAGTAATGGAGTGGCTAGTCTCTTAGGTGTATCGTGTTCCACGCGAAAACATGTGTGTTTCGTCCACTTATTAGTTCGGAACAAAATCGAGTACATACCAAGCCGAATGTCCGGACAAAACCCCGTTCCCATGGTCCAAATGTTCTATATTGGCCTTAAACCGTCCCAGTTAAGCCTTGTCGATCTTGAGGTGTTAGATTCCAAAACAAGTGAGTTTCGTCCATTTCCAAGTTCGGACCGAAAACCGAGTAAATGCCGACCGAACGGACGGACGTAAATTTCGTTTTTACGGACGGAACGTTGTTTTTGCACCTTAGAACCCCCCGAGTTAAGTAATGGAGTGGCTAGTCTCTTAGGTGTATCGTGTTCCATGCGAAAACATGTGTGTTTCGTCCACTTATTAGTTCGGAACAAAATCGAGTACATACCAAGCCGAATGTCCGGACAAAACCCCGTTCCCATGGTCCAAATGTTCTATATTGGCCTTAAACCGTCCCAGTTAAGCCATGTCGATCTTGAGGTTTTAGATTCCAAAACAAGTGAGTTTCGTCCATTTCCAAGTTCGGACCGAAAACCGAGTAAATACCGACCGAACGGACGGACGTAAATTTCGTTTTTACGGACGGAACGTTGTTTTTGCACCTTAGAACGCCCTGAGTTAAGTAATGGAGTGGCTAGTCTCTTAGGTGTATCGTGTTCCATGCGAAAACATGTGTGTTTCGTCCACTTATTAGTTCGGAACAAAATCGAGTACATACCAAGCCGAATGTCCGGACAAAACCCCGTTCCCATGGTCCAAATGTTCTATATTGGCCTTAAACCGTCCCAGTTAAGCCTTGTCGATCTTGAGGTGTTAGATTCCAAAACAAGTGAGTTTCGTCCATTTCCAAGTTCGGACCGAAAACCGAGTAAATGCCGACCGAACGGATGGACATAAATCTCGTTTTTACGGACGGAACGTTGTTTTTTCACCTTAGAACACCCCGAGTTAAGTAATGGACTGGCTAGTCTCTTAGGTGTATCGTTTTCCATGCGAAAACATTTGTGTTTCGTCCACTTATAAGTTCGGAACAAAATCGAGTACATACCAAGCCGAATGTTCGGACAAAACCCCGTTCCCATGGTCCAAATGTTCTATATTGGCCTTAAACCGTCCCAGTTAAGCCTTGTCGATCTTGAGGTTTTAGATTCCAAAACAAGTGAGTTTCGTCCATTTCCAAGTTCGGACCGAAAACCGAGTAAATGCCGACCGAACGGATGGACATAAATCTCGTTTTTACGGACGGAACGTTGTTTTTTCACCTTAGAACACCCCGAGTTAAGTAATGGACTGGCTAGTCTCTTAGGTGTATCGTTTTCCATGCGAAAACATTTGTGTTTCGTCCACTTATAAGTTCGGAACAAAATCGAGTACATACCAAGCCGAATGTCCGGACAAAACCCCGTTCCCATGGTCCAAATGTTCTATATTGGCCTTAAACCGTCCCAGTTAAGCCTTGTCGATCTTGAGGTGTTAGATTCCAAAACAAGTGAGTTTCGTCCATTTCCAAGTTCGGACCAAAAACCGAGTAAATGCCGACCGAACGGATGGACATAAATCTCGTTTTTACGGACGGAACGTTGTTTTTTCACCTTAGAACGCCCCGAGTTAAGTAATGGACTGGCCAGTCTCGTAGGTGTATCGTTTTCCATGCGAAAACATTTGTGTTTCGTCCACTTATAAGTTCGGAACAAAATCGGGTTCATACCAAGCCGAATGTCCGGACAAAACCCCGTTCCCATGGTCTAAATGTTCTATATTGGCCTTAAACCGTCCCAGTTAAGCCTTGTCGATCTTGAGGTTTTAGATTCCAAAACAAGTGAGTTTAGTCCATTACCAAGTTCGGACCGAAAACCGAGTAAATACCGACCGAACGGACGGACATAAATCTCGTTTTTACGGACGAAACGTTGTTTTCTCACCTTAGAACGCCCCGAGTTAACTAATGGAGTGGCTAGTCTCTTAGGTGTATCGTTTTCCATGCGAAAACATTTTTGTTTCGTCCACTTATAAGTTCGGAACAAAATCGAGTACATACCAAGCCGATTGTCCGGACAAAACCCCGTTCCCATGGTCCAAATGTTCTATATTGGCCTTAAACCGTCCCAGTTAAGCCTTGTCGATCTTGAGGTTTTAGATTCCAAAACAAGTGAGTTTCGTCCATTTCCAAGTTCGGACCGAAAACCGAGTAAATACCGACCGAACGGACGGACGTAAATCTCGTTTTTACGGACGGAACGTTGTTTTTGCACCTTAGAACGCCCCGAGTTAAGTAGTGGACTGGCTAGTCTCCTAGGTGTATCGTTTTCCATGCGAAAACATTTGTGTTTCGTCCACTTATAAGTTCGGAACAAAATCGAGTACATACCAAGCCGAATGTCCGGACAAAACCCCGTTCCCATGGTCCAAATGTTCTATATTGGCCTTAAACCGTCCCAGTTAAGCCTTGTCGATCTTGAGGTGTTAGATTCCAAAACAAGTGAGTTTCGTCCATTTCCAAGTTCGGACCGAAACCGAGTAAATGACGACCGAACGGATAGACAGAAATCTCGTTTTTACGGACGGAACGTTGTTTTTTCACCTTAGAACACCCCGAGTTAAGTAATGGACTGGCTAGTCTCTTAGGTGTATCGTTTTCCATGCGAAAACATTTGTGTTTCGTCCACTTATAAGTTCGGAACAAAATCGAGTACATACCAAGCCGATTGTCCGGACAAAACCCCGTTCCCATGGTCCAAATGTTCTATATTGGCCTTAAACCGTCCCAGTTAAGCCTTGTCGATCTTGAGGTTTTAGATTCCAAAACAAGTGAGTTTCGTCCATTTCCAAGTTCGGACCGAAACCGAGTAAATGACGACCGAACGGATAGACATAAATCTCGTTTTTACGGACGGAACGTTGTTTTTTCACTTTAGAACACCCCGAGTTAAGTAATGGACTGGCTAGTCTCTTAGGTGTATCGTTTTCCATGCGAAAACATTTGTGTTTCGTCCACTTATAAGTTCGGAACAAAATCGAGTACATACCAAGCCGATTGTCCGGACAAAACCCCGTTCCCATGGTCCAAATGTTCTATATTGGCCTTAAACCGTCCCAGTTAAGCCTTGTCGATCTTGAGGTTTTAGATTCCAAAACAAGTGAGTTTCGTCCATTTCCAAGTTCGGACCGAAAACCGAGTAAATACCGACCGAACGGACGGACGTAAATCTCGTTTTTACGGACGGAACGTTGTTTTTGCACCTTAGAACGCCCCGAGTTAAGTAGTGGACTGGCTAGTCTCCTAGGTGTATCGTTTTCCATGCGAAAACATTTGTGTTTCGTCCACTTATAAGTTCGGAACAAAATCGAGTACATACCAAGCCGAATGTCCGGACAAAACCCCGTTCCCATGGTCCAAATGTTCTATATTGGCCTTAAACCGTCCCAGTTAAGCCTTGTCGATCTTGAGGTGTTAGATTCCAAAACAAGTGAGTTTCGTCCATTTCCAAGTTCGGACCGAAACTGAGTAAATGACGACCGAACGGATAGACATAAATCTCGTTTTTACGGACGGAACGTTGTTTTTTCACCTTAGAACGCCCCGAGTTAAGTAATGGAGTGGCTAGTCTCTTAGGTGTATCGTTTTCCATTGGGAAACATGTGTGTTTCGTCCACTTATAAGTTCAGAACAAAAATCGAGTACATACCAAGCCGAATGTCCGGACAAAACCCCGTTCCCATGGTCCAAATGTTCTATATTGGCCTTAAACCGTCCCAGTTAAGCCATGTCGATCTTGAGGTTTTAGATTCCAAAACAAGTGAGTTTCGTCCATTTCCAAGTTCGGACCGAAAACCGAGTAAATACCGACCGAACGGACGGACGTAAATTTCGTTTTTACGGACGGAACGTTGTTTTTGCACCTTAGAACGCCCTGAGTTAAGTAATGGAGTGGCTAGTCTCTTAGGTGTATCGTGTTCCACGCGAAAACATGTGTGTTTCGTCCACTTATTAGTTCGGAACAAAATCGAGTACATACCAAGCCGAATGTCCGGACAAAACCCCGTTCCCATGGTCCAAATGTTCTATATTGGCCTTAAACCGTCCCAGTTAAGCCTTGTCGATCTTGAGGTGTTAGATTCCAAAACAAGTGAGTTTCGTCCATTTCCAAGTTCGGACCGAAAACCGAGTAAATGCCGACCGAACGGATGGACATAAATCTCGTTTTTACGGACGGAACGTTGTTTTTTCACCTTAGAACACCCCGAGTTAAGTAATGGACTGGCTAGTCTCTTAGGTGTATCGTTTTCCATGCGAAAACATTTGTGTTTCGTCCACTTATAAGTTCGGAACAAAATCGAGTACATACCAAGCCGAATGTTCGGACAAAACCCCGTTCCCATGGTCCAAATGTTCTATATTGGCCTTAAACCGTCCCAGTTAAGCCTTGTCGATCTTGAGGTTTTAGATTCCAAAACAAGTGAGTTTCGTCCATTTCCAAGTTCGGACCGAAAACCGAGTAAATGCCGACCGAACGAATGGACATAAATCTCGTTTTTACGGACGGAACGTTGTTTTTTCACCTTAGAACACCCCGAGTTAAGTAATGGACTGGCTAGTCTCTTAGGTGTATCGTTTTCCATGCGAAAACATTTGTGTTTCGTCCACTTATAAGTTCGGAACAAAATCGAGTACATACCAAGCCGAATGTCCGGACAAAACCCCGTTCCCATGGTCCAAATGTTCTATATTGGCCTTAAACCGTCCCAGTTAAGCCTTGTCGATCTTGAGGTGTTAGATTCCAAAACAAGTGAGTTTCGTCCATTTCCAAGTTCGGACCAAAAACCGAGTAAATGCCGACCGAACGGATGGACATAAATCTCGTTTTTACGGACGGAACGTTGTTTTTTCACCTTAGAACGCCCCGAGTTAAGTAATGGACTGGCCAGTCTCGTAGGTGTATCGTTTTCCATGCGAAAACATTTGTGTTTCGTCCACTTATAAGTTCGGAACAAAATGGGGTTCATACCAAGCCGAATGTCCGGACAAAACCCCGTTCCCATGGTCTAAATGTTCTATATTGGCCTTAAACCGTCCCAGTTAAGCCTTGTCGATCTTGAGGTTTTAGATTCCAAAACAAGTGAGTTTAGTCCATTACCAAGTTCGGACCGAAAACCGAGTAAATACCGACCGAACAGACGGACATAAATCTCGTTTTTACGGACGAAACGTTGTTTTCTCACCTTAGAACGCCCCTTGTTAACTAATGGAGTGGCTAGTCTCTTAGGTGTATCGTTTTCCATGCGAAAACATTTTTGTTTCGTCCACTTATAAGTTCGGAACAAAATCGAGTACATACCAAGCCGATTGTCCGGACAAAACCCCGTTCCCATGGTCCAAATGTTCTATATTGGCCTTAAACCGTCCCAGTTAAGCCTTGTCGATCTTGAGGTTTTAGATTCCAAAACAAGTGAGTTTCGTCCATTTCCAAGTTCGGACCGAAAACCGAGTAAATACCGACCGAACGGACGGACGTAAATCTCGTTTTTACGGACGGAACGTTGTTTTTGCACCTTAGAACGCCCCGAGTTAAGTAGTGGACTGGCTAGTCTCCTAGGTGTATCGTTTTCCATGCGAAAACATTTGTGTTTCGTCCACTTATAAGTTCGGAACAAAATCGAGTACATACCAAGCCGAATGTCCGGACAAAACCCCGTTCCCATGGTCCAAATGTTCTATATTGGCCTTAAACCGTCCCAGTTAAGCCTTGTCGATCTTGAGGTGTTAGATTCCAAAACAAGTGAGTTTCGTCCATTTCCAAGTTCGGACCGAAACCGAGTAAATGACGACCGAACGGATAGACATAAATCTCGTTTTTACGGACGGAACGTTGTTTTTTCACCTTAGAACACCCCGAGTTATGTAATGGACTGGCTAGTCTCTTAGGTGTATCGTTTTCCATGCGAAAACATTTGTGTTTCGTCCACTTATAAGTTCGGAACAAAATCGAGTACATACCAAGCCGATTGTCCGGACAAAACCCCGTTCCCATGGTCCAAATGTTCTATATTGGCCTTAAACCGTCCCAGTTAAGCCTTGTCGATCTTGAGGTTTTAGATTCCAAAACAAGTGAGTTTCGTCCATTTCCAAGTTCGGACCGAAAACCGAGTAAATGCCGACCGAACGGATAAACATAAATCTCGTTTTTACGGACGGAACGTTGTTTTTTCACCTTAGAACGCCGCGAGTTAAGTAATGGACTGGCTAGTCTCGTAGGTGTATCATTTTCCATGCGAAAACATTTGTGTTTCGTCCACTTATAAGTTCGGAACAAAATCGAGTACATACCAAACCGAATGTCCGGACAAAACCCTGTTCCCATGGTCCAAATGTTCTATATTGGCCTTAAACCGTCCCAGTTAAGCCTTGTCGATCTTGAGGTTTTAGATTCCAAAACAAGTGAGTTTCGTCCATTTCCAAGTTCGGACTGAAAACCGAGTAAATACCGACCGAACGGACGGACATAAATCTCGTTTTTACGGACGAAACGTTGTTTTCTCACCTTAGAGCGCCCCGAGTTAACTAATGGAGTGGCTAGTCTCTTAGGTGTATCGTTTTCCATGCGAAAACATTTTTGTTTCGAGTACATACCAAGCCGAATGTCCGGACAAAACCCCGTTCCCATGGTCCAAATGTTCTATATTGGCCTTAAACCGTCCCAGTTAAGCCTTGTCGATCTTGAGGTTTTAGATTCCAAAACAAGTGAGTTTCGTCCATTTCCAAGTTCGGACCGAAAACCGAGTAAATACCGACCGAACGGACGGACGTAAATCTCGTTTTTACGGACGGAACGTTGTTTTTGCACCTTAGAACGCCCCGAGTTAAGTAGTGGACTGGCTAGTCTCCTAGGTGTATCGTTTTCCATGCGAAAACATTTGTGTTTCGTCCACTTATAAGTTCGGAACAAAATCGAGTACATACCAAGCCGAATGTCCGGACAAAACCCCGTTCCCATGGTCCAAATGTTCTATATTGGCCTTAAACCGTCCCAGTTAAGCCTTGTCGATCTTGAGGTTTTAGATTCCAAAACAAGTGAGTTTCGTCCATTTCCAAGTTCGGACCGAAAACCGAGTAAATACCGACCGAACGGACGGACGTAAATCTCGTTTTTACGGACGGAACGTTGTTTTTGCACCTTAGAACGCCCCGAGTTAAGTAGTGGACTGGCTAGTCTCCTAGGTGTATCGTTTTCCATGCGAAAACATTTGTGTTTCGTCCACTTATAAGTTCGGAACAAAATCGAGTACATACCAAGCCGAATGTCCGGACAAAACCCCGTTCCCATGGTCCAAATGTTCTATATTGGCCTTAAACCGTCCCAGTTAAGCCTTGTCGATCTTGAGGTTTTAGATTCCAAAACAAGTGAGTTTCGTCCATTTCCAAGTTCGGACCGAAAACCGAGTAAATGCCGACCGAACGGATAAACATAAATCTCGTTTTTACGGACGGAACGTTGTTTTTTCACCTTAGAACGCCGCGAGTTAAGTAATGGACTGGCTAGTCTCGTAGGTGTATCATTTTCCATGCGAAAACATTTGTGTTTCGTCCACTTATAAGTTCGGAACAAAATCGAGTACATACCAAACCGAATGTCCGGACAAAACCCTGTTCCCATGGTCCAAATGTTCTATATTGGCCTTAAACCGTCCCAGTTAAGCCTTGTCGATCTTGAGGTTTTAGATTCCAAAACAAGTGAGTTTCGTCCATTTCAAAGTTCGGACTTTAAACCGAGTAAATACCGACCGAACGGACGGACGTAAATCTCGTTTTTACGGACGAAACGTTGTTTTTGCACCTTAGAACGCCCCGAGTTAAGTAATGGAGTGGCTAGTCTCTTAGGTGTATCGTTTTCCATGCGAAAACATGTGTGTTTCGTCCACTTAGAAGTTAGGAACAAAAATCGAGTACATACCAAGCCGAGTGTCCGGATAAAACCCCGTTCCCATGGTCCAAATGTTCTATATTGGCCTTAAACCGTCCCAGTTAAGCCTTGTCGATCTTGAGGTTTTAGATTCCAAAACAAGTGAGTTTCGTCCATTTCCAAGTTCAGACCGAAAACCGAGTAAATGCCGACCGAACGGATGGACATAAATCTCGTTTTTACGGACGGAACGTTGTTTTTTCACCTTAGAACGCCCCGAGTTAAGTAATGGAGTGGCTAGTCTCTTAGGTGTATCGTTTTCCATGCGAAAACATGTGTGTTTCGTCCACTTATTAGTTCGGAACAAAATCGAGTACATACCAAGCCGAATGTCCGGACAAAACCCCGTTCCCATCGTCCAAATGTTCTATATTGGCCTTAAACCGTCCCAGTTAAGCCTTGTCGATCTTGAGGTTTTAGATTCCAAAACAAGTGAGTTTCGTCCATTTCCAAGTTCGGACCGAAAACCGAGTAAATGCCGACCGAACGGATAGACATAAATCTCGTTTTTACGGACGGAACCTTGTTTTTTCACCTTAGAACGCCCCGAGTTAAGTAATGGACTGGCTACTCTCCTAGGTGTATCGTTTTCCATGCGAAAACATTTGTGTTTCGTCCACTTATAAGTTCGGAACAAAATCGAGTACATACCAAGCCGAATATCCGGACAAAACCCCGTTCCCATGGTCCAAATGTTCTATATTGGCCTTAAACCGTCCCAGTTAAGCCTTGTCGATCTTGAGGTGTTAGATTCCAAAACAAGTGAGTTTCGTCCATTTCCAAGTTCGGACCGAAACCGAGTAAATAACGACCGAACGGATAGACATAAATCTCGTTTTTACGGACGGAACGTTGTTTTTTCACCTTAGAACGCCCCGAGTTAACTAATGGAGTGGCTAGTCTCTTAGGTGTATCGTTTTCCATGCGAAAACATTTTTGTTTCGTCCACTTATAAGTTCGGAACAAAATCGAGTACATACCAAGCCGATTGTCCGGACAAAACCCCGTTCCCATGGTCCAAATGTTCTATATTGGCCTTAAACCGTCCCAGTTAAGCCTTGTCGATCTTGAGGTTTTAGATTCCAAAACAAGTGAGTTTCGTCCATCTCCAAGTTCGGACCGAAAACCGAGTAAATGCCGACCGAACGGATAAACATGAATCTCGTTTTTACGGACGGAACGTTGTTTTTTCACCTTAGAACGCCCCGAGTTAAGTAATGGACTGGCTAGTCTCGTAGGTGTATCGTTTTCCATGCGAAAACATTTGTGTTTTGTCCACTTATAAGTTCGGAACAAAATCGAGTACATACCAAACCGAATGTCCGGACAAAATCCTGTGCCCATGGTCCAAATGTTCTATATTGGCCTTAAACCGTCCCAGTTAAGCCTTGTCGATCTTGAGGTTTTAGATTCCAAAACAAGTGAGTTTCGTCCATTTCCAAGTTCGGACTGAAAACCGAGTAAATACCGACCGAACGGACGGACATAAATCTCGTTTTTACGGACGAAACGTTGTTTTCTCACCTTAGAGCGCCCCGAGTTAACTAATGGAGTGGCTAGTCTCTTAGGTGTATCGTTTTCCATGCGAAAACATTTTTGTTTCGTCCACTTATAAGTTTGGAACAAAATCGAGTACATACCAAGCCGAATATCCGGACAAAACCCCGTTCCCATGGTCCAAATGTTCTATATTGGCCTTAAACCGTCCCAGTTAAGCCTTGTCGATCTTGAGGTTTTAGATTCCAAAACAAGTGAGTTTCGTCCATTTCCAAGTTCGGACCGAAAACCGAGTAAATACCGACCGAACGGACGGACGTAAATTTCGTTTTTACGGACGGAACGTTGTTTTTGCACCTTAGAACGCCCCGAGTTAAGTAATGGAGTGGCTAGTCTCTTAGGTGTATCGTGTTCCATGCGAAAAGATGTGTGTTTCGTCCACTTATTAGTTCGGAACAAAATCGAGTACATACCAAGCCGAATGTCCGGACAAAACCCCGTTCCAATGGTCCAAATGTTCTATATTGGCCTTAAACCGTCCCAGTTAAGCCTTGTCGATCTTGAGGTGTTAGATTCCAAAACAAGTGAGTTTCGTCCATTTCCAAGTTCAAACCGAAAACCGAGTAAATGCCGACCGAACGGACGGACGTAAATCTCGTTTTTACGGACGGAACGTTGTTTTTGCACCTTAGAACGCCCCGAGTTAAGTAATGGAGTGGCTAGTCTCTTAGGTGTATCGTTTTCCATGCGAAAACATGTGTGTTTCGTCCACTTATTAGTTCGGAACAAAATCGAGTACATACCAAGCCGAATGTCCGGACAAAACCCTGTTTCCATCGTCCAAATGTTCTATATTGGCCTTAAACCGTCCCAGTTAAGCCTTGTCGATCTTGAGGTTTTAAATTCCAAAACAAGTGAGTTTCGTCCATTTCCAAGTTCGGACCGAAAACCGAGTAAATACCGACCGAACGGACGGACATAAATCTCGTTTTTACGGACGGAACGTTGTTTTTTCACCTTAGAACGCCCCGAGTTAAGTAATGGAGTGGCTAGTCTCTTAGGTGTATCGTTTTCCATGCGAAAACATGTGTGTTTCGTCCACTTATTAGTTCGGAACAAAATCGAGTACATACCAAGCCGAATGTCCGGACAAAACCCTGTTCCCATCGTCCAAATGTTCTATATTGGCCTTAAACCGTCCCAGTTAAGCCTTGTCGATCTTGAGGTTTTATATTCCAAAACAAGTGAGTTTCGTCCATTTCCAAGTTCGGACCGAAAACCGAGTAAATACCGACCGAACGGACGGACATAAATCTCGTTTTTATGGACGGAACGTTGTTTTTTCACCTTAGAACGCCCCGAGTTAAGTAATGGACTGGCTAGTCTCTTAGGTGTATCGTTTTCCATGCGAAAACATGTGTGTTTCGTCCACTTATTAGTTCGGAACAAAATCGAGTACATACCAAGCCGAATGTCCGGACAAAACCGCGTTCCCATGGTCCAAATGTTCTATATTGGCCTTAAACCGTCCCAGTTAAGCCTTGTCGATCTTGAGGTTTTAGATTCCAAAACAAGTGAGTTTCGTCCATTTCCAAGTTCGGACCGAAAACCGAGTAAATGCCGACCGAACGGATAGACATAAATCTCGTTTTTACGGACGGAACGTTGTTTTTTCACCTTAGAACGCCCCGAGTTAAGTAATGGACTGGCTAGTCTCGTAGGTGTATCGTTTTCCATGCGAAAACATTTGTGTTTCGTCCACTTATAAGTTCGGAACAAAATCGGGTTCATACCAAGCCGAATGTCCGGACAAAACCCCGTTCCCATGGTCCAAATGTTCTATATTGGCCTTAAACCGTCCCAGTTAAGCCTTGTCGATCTTGAGGTTTTAGATTCCAAAACAAGTGAGTTTCGTCCATTTCCAAGTTCGGACCGAAAACCGAGTAAATACCGACCGAACGGACGGAAGTAAATCTCGTTTTTACGGACGGAACGTTGTTTTTGCACCTTAGAACGCCCCGAGTTAAGTAATGGAGTGGCTAGTCTCTTAGGTGAATCGTTTTCCATGCGAAAACATGTGTGTTTCGTCCACTTATAAGTTAGGAACAAAAATCAAGTACATACCAAGCCGAGTGTCCGGATAAAACCCCGTTCCCATGGTCCAAATGTTCTATATTGGCCTTAAACCGTCCCAGTTAAGCCTTGTCGATCTTGAGGTTTTAGATTCCAAAACAAGTGAGTTTCGTCCATTTCCAAGTTCGGACCGAAAACCGAGTAAATACCGACCGAACGGACGGACGTAAATCTCGTTTTTACGGACGGAACATTGTTTTTGCACCTTAGAACGCCCCGAGTTAAGTAATGGAGTGGCTAGTCTCTTAGGTGAATCGTTTTCCATGCGAAAACATGTGTGTTTCGTCCACTTATAAGTTAGGAACAAAAATCAAGTACATACCAAGCCGAGTGTCCGGATAAAACCCCGTTCCGATGGTCCAAATGTTCTATATTGGCCTTAAACCGTCCCAGTTAAGCCATGTCGATCTTGAGGTTTTAGATTCCAAAACAAGTGAGTTTCGTCCATTTCCAAGTTCGGACCGAAAACCGAGTAAATACCGACCGAACGGACATACGTAAATCTCGCTTTTACGGACGGAACGTTGTTTTTGCACCTTAAAACGCCCCGAGTTAAGTAATGGAATGGCTAGTCTCTTAGGTGTATCGTTTTCCATGCGAAAACATGTGTGTTTCGTCCACTTATTAGTTCGGAACAAAATCAAGTAAATACCAAGCCGAATGTCCGGACAAAACCCCGTTCCCATGGTCCAAATGTTCTATATTGGCCTTAAACCGTCCCAGTTAAGCCTTGTCGATTTTGAGGTGTTAGATTCCAAAACAAGTGAGTTTCGTCCATTTCCAAGTTCGGACCGAAAACCGAGTAAATGCCGACCGAACGGATGGACATAAATCTCGTTTTTACGGACGGAACGTTGTTTTTTCACCTTAGAACACCCCGAGTTAAGTAATGGATTGGCTAGTCTCTTAGGTGTATCGTTTTCCATGCGAAAACATGTGTGTTTCGTCCAATTATTAGTTCGGAACAAAATCGAGTACATACCAAGCCGAATGTCCGGACAAAACCCCGTTCCCATGGTCCAAATGTTCTATAGTGGCCTTAAACCGTCCCAGTTAAGCCTTGTCGATCTTGAGGTGTTAGATTCCAAAACAAGTGAATTTCGTCCATTTCCAAGTTCGGACCGAAAATCGAGTAAATGCCGACCGAACGGATGGACATAAATCTCGTTTTTACGGACGGAACGTTGTTTTTTCACCTTAGAACACCCCGAGTTAAGTAATGGACTGGCTAGTCTCTTAGGTGTATCGTTTCCCATGCGAAAACATGTGTGTTTCGTCCACTTATTAGTTCGGAACAAAATCGAGTACATACCAAGCCGAATGTCCGGACAAAACCCTGTTTCCATCGTCCAAATGTTCTATATTGGCCTTAAACCGTCCCAGTTAAGCCTTGTCGATCTTGAGGTTTTAAATTCCAAAACAAGTGAGTTTCGTCCATTTCCAAGTTCGGACCGAAAACCGAGTAAATACCGACCGAACGGACGGACATAAATCTCGTTTTTACGGACGGAACGTTGTTTTTTCACCTTAGAACGCCCCGAGTTAAGTAATGGAGTGGCTAGTCTCTTAGGTGTATCGTTTTCCATGCGAAAACATGTGTGTTTCGTCCACTTATTAGTTCGGAACAAAATCGAGTACATACCAAGCCGAATGTCCGGACAAAACCCTGTTCCCATCGTCCAAATGTTCTATATTGGCCTTAAACCGTCCCAGTTAAGCCTTGTCGATCTTGAGGTTTTAGATTCCAAAACAAGTGAGTTTCGTCCATTTCCAAGTTCGGACCGAAAACCGAGTAAATACCGACCGAACGGACGGACATAAATCTCGTTTTTATGGACGGAACGTTGTTTTTTCACCTTAGAACGCCCCGAGTTAAGTAATGGACTGGCTAGTCTCTTAGGTGTATCGTTTTCCATGCGAAAACATGTGTGTTTCGTCCACTTATTAGTTCGGAACAAAATCGAGTACATACCAAGCCGAATGTCCGGACAAAACCGCGTTCCCATGGTCCAAATGTTCTATATTGGCCTTAAACCGTCCCAGTTAAGCCTTGTCGATCTTGAGGTTTTAGATTCCAAAACAAGTGAGTTTCGTCCATTTCCAAGTTCGGACCGAAAACCGAGTAAATGCCGACCGAACGGATAGACATAAATCTCGTTTTTACGGACGGAACGTTGTTTTTTCACCTTAGAACGCCCCGAGTTAAGTAATGGACTGGCTAGTCTCGTAGGTGTATCGTTTTCCATGCGAAAACATTTGTGTTTCGTCCACTTATAAGTTCGGAACAAAATCGGGTTCATACCAAGCCGAATGTCCGGACAAAACCCCGTTCCCATGGTCCAAATGTTCTATATTGGCCTTAAACCGTCCCAGTTAAGCCTTGTCGATCTTGAGGTTTTAGATTCCAAAACAAGTGAGTTTCGTCCATTTCCAAGTTCGGACCGAAAACCGAGTAAATACCGACCGAACGGACGGACGTAAATCTCGTTTTTACGGACGGAACGTTGTTTTTGCACCTTAGAACGCCCCGAGTTAAGTAATGGAGTGGCTAGTCTCTTAGGTGAATCGTTTTCCATGCGAAAACATGTGTGTTTCGTCCACTTATAAGTTAGGAACAAAAATCAAGTACATACCAAGCCGAGTGTCCGGATAAAACCCCGTTCCCATGGTCCAAATGTTCTATATTGGCCTTAAACCGTCCCAGTTAAGCCTTGTCGATCTTGAGGTTTTAGATTCCAAAACAAGTGAGTTTCGTCCATTTCCAAGTTCGGACCGAAAACCGAGTAAATACCGACCGAACGGACGGACGTAAATCTCGTTTTTACGGACGGAACATTGTTTTTGCACCTTAGAACGCCCCGAGTTAAGTAATGGAGTGGCTAGTCTCTTAGGTGAATCGTTTTCCATGCGAAAACATGTGTGTTTCGTCCACTTATAAGTTAGGAACAAAAATCAAGTACATACCAAGCCGAGTGTCCGGATAAAACCCCGTTCCGATGGTCCAAATGTTCTATATTGGCCTTAAACCGTCCCAGTTAAGCCATGTCGATCTTGAGGTTTTAGATTCCAAAACAAGTGAGTTTCGTCCATTTCCAAGTTCGGACCGAAAACCGAGTAAATACCGACCGAACGGACATACGTAAATCTCGCTTTTACGGACGGAACATTGTTTTTGCACCTTAAAACGCCCCGAGTTAAGTAATGGAATGGCTAGTCTCTTAGGTGTATCGTTTTCCATGCGAAAACATGTGTGTTTCGTCCACTTATTAGTTCGGAACAAAATCGAGTAAATACCAAGCCGAATGTCCGGACAAAACCCCGTTCCCATGGTCCAAATGTTCTATATTGGCCTTAAACCGTCCCAGTTAAGCCTTGTCGATTTTGAGGTGTTAGATTCCAAAACAAGTGAGTTTCGTCCATTTCCAAGTTCGGACCGAAAACCGAGTAAATGCCGACCGAACGGATGGACATAAATCTCGTTTTTACGGACGGAACGTTGTTTTTTCACCTTAGAACACCCCGAGTTAAGTAATGGACTGGCTAGTCTCTTAGGTGTATCGTTTTCCATGCGAAAACATTTGTGTTTCGTCCACTTATAAGTTCAGAAAAAAATCGAGTACATACCAAGCCAAATGTCTGGACAAAACCCCGTTCCCATGGTCCAAATGTTCTATGTCGATCTTGAAGTTTTAGATTTTAAAACAAGTGAGTTTTGTCCATTTCCAAGTTCGGACCGAAAACCGAGTAAATGCCGACCGAACGGATGGACATAAATCTCGTTTTTACGGATGGAACGTTGTTTTTTCACCTTAGAACGCCTCGAGTTAAGTAATGGACTGGCTAGTCTCTTAGGTGTATCGTTTTCCATACGAAAACATTTGTGTTTCGTCCACTTATTAGTTCAGAACAAAATCGAGTACATACCAAGCCGAATGTCCTGACAAAACCCCGTTCCCATGGTCCAAATGTTCTATATTCGCCTTAAACAGTCCTAGTTAAGCCTTGTCGATCTTGAGGTTTTAGATTCCAAAACAAATGAGTTTCGTCCATGTCCAGGTTTGGACCGAAAACCGAGTAAATTCCGACCGAACGGACGGACATAAATCTCGTTTTTACGGACGGAACGTTGTTTTTTCACCTTAGAATACCCCGAGTTAAGTAACGGACTGGCTAGTCTCTTTGGTGTATCGTTTTCCATGCGAAAACATTTGTGTTTCATCCACTTATTAGTTCGGAACAAAATCGAGTACTTACCAAGCCGAATGTCCGGACAAAACCCCGTTCCCATGGTCCAAATGTTCTATATTAGCCTTAAACCGTCCCAGTTAAGCCTTGTCGATCTTGAGGTTTTAGATTCCAAAATAAGTGAGTTTCGTCTATTTCCAAGTTCAGACCGAAAACCGAGTAAATGCCGACCGAACGGACGGACATAAATCTCGATTTTACGGACAGAACGTTGTTTTTTCACCTTAGAACGCTCCGAGTTAAGTAATGGAGTGGCTTAGTCTCTTAGGTGTATCATTTTCCATGCGAAAACATGTGTGTTTCCTCAACTTATTAGTTCGGAACAAAATCGAGTACATATCAAGCCGAATGTCCGGACAAAACCCCGTTCCCATGGTCCAAATGTTCTATATTGGCCTTAAACCGTCCCAGTTAAGCCTTGTCGATCTTGAGGTTTTAGATTCCAAAACAAGTGAGTTTCGTCCATTTCCAAGTTCGGACCGAAAACCGAGTAAATACCGACCGAACGGACGGACGTAAATCTCGTTTTTACGGACGGAACGTTGTTTTTGCACCTTAGAACGCCCCGAGTTAAGTAATGGAGTGGCTAGTCTCTTAGGTGAATCGTTTTCCATGCGAAAACATGTGTGTTTCGTCCACTTATTAGTTCGGAACAAAATCGAGTACATACCAAGCCGAATGTCCGGACAAAACCCTGTTCCCATCGTCCAAATGTTCTATATTGGCCTTAAACCGTCCCAGTTAAGCCTTGTCGATCTTGAGGTGTTAGATTCCAAAAAGAGTGAATTTCGTCCATTTCCAAGTTTGGACCGAAAACCGAGTAAATGCCGACCGAACGGATGGACATAAATCTCGTTTTTACGGACGGAACGTTGTTTTTTCACCTTAGAACACCCCGAGTTAAGTAATGGACTGGCTAGTCTCTTAGGTGTATCGTTTTCCATACGAAAACATTTGTGTTTCGTCCACTTATAAGTTCGGAACAAAATCGAGTACATACCAAGCCGAATGTCCGGACAAAACCCCGTTCCCATGGTCCAAATGTTCTATATTGGCCTTAAACCGTCCCAGTTAAGCCTTGTCGATGTTGAGGTTTTAGATTCCAAAACAAGTGAGTTTCGTCCATTTCCAAGTTCGGACCGAAAACCGAGTAAATGCCGACCGAACGGATGGACATTAATCTCGTTTTTACGGACGGAACGTTGTTTTTTCACATTAGAACACCCCGAGTTAAGTAATGGACTGGCTAATCTCTTAGGTGTATCGTTTTCCATGCGAAAACATTTGTGTTTTGTCCACTTATAAGTTCGGAATAAAATCGAGTACATACTAAGCCGAATGTCCGGACAAAACCACGATCCCATGGTCCAAATGTTCAATATTGGCCTTAAACCGTCCTAGTTAAGCCTTGTCGATCTTGAGGTGTTAGATTCCAAAACAAGTGAGTTTCGTCTATTTCCAAGTTCGGACCGAAAACCGAACAAATGCCGACCGAATGGATGGACATTAATCTCGTTTTTACGGACGGAACGTTGTTTTTTCACCTTAGAACGCTCCGAGTTAAGTAATGGAGTGGCTTAGTCTCTTAGGTGTATCGTTTTCCATTCGAAAACATGTGTGTTTCCTCCACTTATTAGTTCGGAACAAAATCGAGTACATACCAAGCCGAATGTCCGGACAAAACCCCGTTCCCATGGTCCAAATGTTCTATATTGGCCTTAAACCGTCCCAGTTAAACCTTGTCCATCTTGAGGTTTTAGATTCCAAAACACGTGAGTTTCGTCCATTTTCAAGTTCGGACCGAAAACCAAGTAAATACCGACCGAACGGACGAACAGAAATCTCGTTTTTATGGACAGAACGTTGTTTTTTCACCTTAGAACGCCCCGAGTTAAGTAATGGAGTAGCTAGTCTCTTAGGTGTGTCCTTTTCCATGCGAAAACGTGTGTGTTTCGTCCACTTATAAGTTCGGAATAAAAATCGAGTACATACCAAGCCGAATGTCCGGACAAAACCCCGTTCCCATGGTCCAAATGTTCTATATTGGCCTTAAACCGTCCCAGTTAAGCCTTGTCGATCTTGAGGTGTTAGATTCCAAAACAAGTGAGTTTCGTCTATTTCCAAGTTCGGACCGAAAACCGAACAAATGCCGACCGAATGGATGGACATAAATCTCGTTTTTACGGACGGAACATTGTTTTTTCACCTTAGAATGCCCCGAGTTAAGTAATGGACTGGCTAGTCTCTTAGGTGTATCGTTTTCCATGCTAAAACATTTGTGTTTCGTCCACTTATAAGTTCGGAATAAAATCGAGTACATACCAAGCCGAATGTCCGGACAAAACCCCGTTCCCATGGTCCAAATGTTCTATATTGGCCATAAAACGTCCCGGCTAAGCCTTGTGAATCTTGGGGTTTTAGATTCCAAAACAAGTGAGTTTCGTCTATTTCCAAGTTCAGACCGAAAACCGAGTAAATGCCGACCGAACGGACGGACATAAATCTCGTTTTTACGGACAGAACATTGTTTTTTCACCTTAGAACGCCCCGAGTTAAGTAATGGACTGGCTAGTCTCTTAGGTGTATCGTTTTCCATGTGAAAACATTTTTGTTTCGTCCACTTATAAGTTCGGAACAAAATCGAGTACATACCATGCCGAATGTCCGGACAAAACCCCGTTCCCATGGTCCAAATGTTCTATATTCGCCTTAAACGGTCCCAGTTAAGCCTTGTCGATCTTGAGGTTTTAGATTCCAAAACAAGTGAGTTTCGTCCATTTCCAAGTTCGGACCGAAAACCGAGTAAATACCGACCGAACGGACGGACATAAATCTCGTTTTTACGGACGAAACGTTGTTTTCTCACCTTAGAACGCCCCGAGTTAACTAATGGAGTGGCTAGTCTCTTAGGTGTATCGTTTTCCATGCGAAAACATGTGTGTTTCGTCCAATTATTAGTTCGGAACAAAATCGAGTACATACCAAGCCGAATGTCCGGACAAAACCCCGTTCCCATGGTCCAAATGTTCTATAGTGGCCTTAAACCGTCCCAGTTAAGCCTTGTCGATCTTGAGGTGTCAGATTCCAAAACAAGTGAGTTTCGTCCATTTCCAAGTTCGGACCGAAAACCGAGTAAATGCCGACCGAACGGATGGACATAAATCTCGTTTTTACGGACGGAACGTTGTTTTTTCACCTTAGAACACCCCGAGTTAAGTAATGGACTGGCTAGTCTCTTAGGTGTATCGTTTTCCATGCGAAAACATTTGTGTTTCGTCCACTTATAAGTTCAGAAAAAAATCGAGTACATACCAAGCCAAATGTCTGGACAAAACCCCGTTCCCATGGTCCAAATGTTCTATGTCGATCTTGAAGTTTTAGATTTTAAAACAAGTGAGTTTTGTCCATTTCCAAGTTCGGACCGAAAACCGAGTAAATGCCGACCGAACGGATGGATATAAATCTCGTTTTTACGGATGGAACGTTGTTTTTTCACCTTAGAACGCCCCGAGTTAAGTAATGGACTGGCTAGTCTCTTAGGTGTATCGTTTTCCATGTGAAAACATTTTTGTTTCGTCCACTTATAAGTTCGGAACAAAATCGAGTACATACCAAGCCGAATGTCCGGACAAAACCCCGTTCCCATGGTCCAAATGTTCTATATTGGCCTTAAACCGTCCCAGTTAAGCCTTGTCGATCTTTAGGTTTTAGATTCCAAAACAAGTGAGTTTCGTCCATTTCCAAGTTCGGACCGAAATCCGAGTAAATACCGACCGAACGGACGGACGTAAATCTCGTTTTTACGGACGGAACGTTGTTTTTGCACCTTAGAACGCCTCGAGTTAAGTAATGGAGTGGCTAGTCTCTTAGGTGTATCGTTTTCCATGCGAAAACATGTGTGTTTCGTCCACTTATAAGTTAGGAACAAAAATCGAGTACATACCAAGCCGAGTGTCCGGATAAAACACCGTTCCCATGGTCCAAATGTTCTATATTGGCCTTAAACCGTCCCAGTTAAGCCTTGTCGATCTTGAGGTTTTAGATTCCCAAACAAGTGAGTTTCGTCCATTTCCAAGTTCGGACCGAAACCGAGTAAATACCGACCGAACGGACGGACGTAAATCTCGTTTTTACGGACGGAACGTTGTTTTTGCACCTTAGAACGCCCCGAGTTAAGTAATGGAGTGGCTAGTCTCTTAGGTGTATCGTTTTCCATGCGAAAACATGTGTGTTTCGTCCACTTATTAGTTCGGAACAAAATCGAGTACATACCAAGCCGAATGTCCGGACAAAACCCTGTTCCCATCGTCCAAACGTTCTATATTGGCCTTAAACCGTCCCAGTTAAGCCTTGTCGATCTTGAGGTGTTAGATTCCAAAACAAGTTAATTTCGTCCATTTCCAAGTTCGGACCGAAAACCGAGTAAATGCCGACCGAACGGATGGACATAAATCTCGTTTTTACGGACGGAACGTTGTTTTTTCACCTTAGAACACCCCGAGTTATGTAATGGACTGGCTAGTCTCTTAGGTGTATCGTTTTCCATACGAAAACATTTGTGTTTCGTCCACTTATAAGTTCGGAACAAAATCGAGTACATACCAAGCCGAATGTCCGGACAAAACCCCGTTCCCATGGTCCAAATGTTCTATATTCGCCTTAAACCGTCCCAGTTAAGCCTTGTCGATCTTGAGGTTTTAGATTCCAAAACAAATGAGTTTCGTCCATTTCCAGGTTTGGACCGAAAACCGAGTAAATACCGACCGAACGGACGGACATAAATCTCGTTTTTACGGACGGAACGTTGTTTTTTCACCTTAGAATACCCCGAGTTAAGTAATGGACTGGCTAGTCTCTTTGGTGTATCGTTTTCCATGCAAAAACATTTGTGTTTCATCCACTTATTAGTTCGGAACAAAATCGAGTACTTACCAAGCCGAATGTCCGGACAAAACCCCGTTCCCATGGTCCAAATGTTCTATATTAGCCTTAAACCGTCCCAGTTAAGCCTTGTCGATCTTGAGGTTTTAGATTCCAAAATAAGTGAGTTTCGTCTATTTCCAAGTTCAGACCGAAAACCGAGTAAATGCCGACCGAACGGACGGACATAAATCTCGATTTTACGGACGGAACGTTGTTTTTTCACCTTAGAACGCTCCGAGTTAAGTAATGGAGTGGCTTAGTCTCTTAGGTGTATCGTTTTCCATGCGAAAACATGTGTGTTTCCTCAACTTATTAGTTCGGAACAAAATCGAGTACATACCAAGCCGAATGTCCGGACAAAACCCCGTTCCCATGGTCCAAATGTTCTATATTGGCCTTAAACCGTCCCAGTTAAGCCTTGTCGATCTTGAGGTTTTAGATTCCAAAACAAGTGAGTTTCGTCCATTTCCAAGTTCGGACCGAAAACCGAGTAAATACCGACCGAACGGACGGACATAAATCTCGTTTTTACGGACGAAACGTTGTTTTCTCACCTTGGAACGCCTTGAGTTAACTAATGGAGTGGCTAGTCTCTTAGGTGTATCGTTTTCCATGCGAAAACATGTGTGTTTCGTCCAATTATTAGTTCGGAACAAAATCGAGTACATACCAAGCCGAATGTCCGGACAAAACCGTGTTCCCATGGTCCAAATGTTCTATAGTGGCCTTAAACCGTCCCAGTTAAGCCTTGTCGATCTTGAGGTGTTAGATTCCAAAACAAGTGAGTTTCGTCCATTTCCAAGTTCGGACCGAAAACCGAGTAAATGCCGACCGAACGGATGGACATAAATCTCGTTTTTACGGACGGAAAGTTGTTTTTTCACCTTAGAACACCCCGAGTTAAGTAATGGACTGGCTAGTCTCTTAGGTGTATCGTTTTCCATGCGAAAACATTTGTGTTTCGTCCACTTATAAGTTCAGAAAAAAATCGAGTACATACCAAGCCAAATGTCTGGACAAAACCCCGTTCCCATGGTCCAAATATTCTATGTCGATCTTGAAGTTTTAGATTTTAAAACAAGTGAGTTTTGTCCATTTCCAAGTTCGGACCGAAAACCGAGTAAATGCCGACCGAACGGATGGACATAAATCTCGTTTTTACGGATGGAACGTTGTTTTTTCACCTTAGAACGCCCCGAGTTAAGTAATGGACTGGCTAGTCTCTTAGGTGTATCGTTTTCCATGCGAAAACATGTGTGTTTCGTCCACTTATTAGTTCAGAACAAAATCGAGTACATACCAAGCCGAATGTCCGGACAAAACCCTGTTCCCATCGTCCAAACGTTCTATATTGGCCTTAAATCGTCCCAGTTAAGCCTTGTCGATCTTGAGGTGTTAGATTCCAAAACAAGTGAATTTCGTCCATTTCCAAGTTCGGACCGAAAACCGAGTAAATGCCGACCGAACGGATGGACATAAATCTCGTTTTTACGGACGGAACGTTGTTTTTTCACCTTAGAACACCCCGAGTTAAGTAATGGACTGGCTAGTCTCTTAGATGTATCGTTTTCCATACGAAAACATTTGTGTTTCGTCCACTTATAAGTTCGGAACAAAATCGAGTACATACCAAGCCGAATGTCCGGACAAAACCCCGTTCCCATGGTCCAAATGTTCTATATTCGCCTTAAACCGTCCCAGTTAAGCCTTGTCGATCTTGAGGTTTTAGATTCCAAAACAAATGAGTTTCGTCCATTTCTAGGTTTGGACCGAAAACCGAGTAAATACCGACCGAACGGATGGACATAAATCTCGTTTTTACGGACGGAACGTTGTTTTTTCACCTTAGAACACCCCGAGTTAAGTAATGGACTGGCTAGTCTCTTAGGTGTATCGTTTTCCATGCGAAAACATTTGTGTTTCGTCCACTTATAAGTTCAGAAAAAAATCGAGTACATACCAAGCCAAATGTCTGGACAAAACCCCGTTCCCATGGTCCAAATGTTCTATGTCGATCTTGAAGTTTTAGATTTTAAAACAAGTGAGTTTTGTCCATTTCCAAGTTCGGACCGAAAACTGAGTAAATGCCGACCGAACGGATGGACATAAATCTCGTTTTTACGGATGGAACGTTGTTTTTTCACCTTAGAACGCCCCGAGTTAAGTAATGGACTGGCTAGTCTCTTAGGTGTATCGTTTTCCATGCGAAAACATTTTTGTTTCGTCCACTTATAAGTTCGGAACAAAATCGAGTACATACCAAGCCGAATGTCCGGACAAAACCCCGTTCCCATGGTCCAAATGTTTTATATTGGCCTTAAACCGTCCCAGTTAAGCCTTGTCGATCTTTAGGTTTTAGATTCCAAAACAAGTGAGTTTCGTCCATTTCCAAGTTCGGACCGAAATCCGAGTAAATACCGACCGAACGGACGGTCGTAAATCTCGTTTTTACGGACGGAACGTTGTTTTTGCACCTTAGAACGCCCCGAGTTAAGTAATGGAGTGGCTAGTCTCTTAGGTGTATCGTTTTCCATGCGAAAACATGTGTGTTTCGTCCACTTATAAGTTAGGAACAAAAATCGAGTACATACCAAGCCGAGTGTCCGGATAAAACCCCGTTCCCATGGTCCAAATGTTCTATATTGGCCTTAAACCGTCCCAGTTAAGCCTTGTCGATCTTGAGGTTTTAGATTCCAAAACAAGTGAGTTTCGTCCATTTCCAAGTTCGGACCGAAAACCGAGTAAATACCGACCGAACGGACGGACGTAAATCTCGTTTTTACGGACGGAACGTTGTTTTTGCACCTTAGAACGCCCCGAGTTAAGTAATGGAGTGGCTAGTCTCTTAGGTGTATCGTTTTCCATGCGAAAACATGTGTGTTTCGTCCACTTATTAGTTCGGAACAAAATCGAGTACATACCAAGCCGAATGTCCGGACAAAACCCTGTTCCCATCGTCCAAACGTTCTATATTGGCCTTAAACCGTCCCAGTTAAGCCTTGTCGATCTTGAGGTGTTAGATTCCAAAACAAGTGAATTTCGTCCATTTCCAAGTTCGGACCGAAAACCGAGTAAATGCCGACCGAACGGATGGACATAAATCTCGTTTTTACGGACAGAACGTTGTTTCTTCACCTTAGAACAACCCGATTTAAGTAATGGACTGGCTAGTCTCTTAGGTGTATCGTTTTCCATACGAAAACATTTGTGTTTCGTCCACTTATAAGTTCGGAACAAAATCGAGTACATACCAAGCCGAATGTCCGGACAAATCCCCGTTCCCATGGTCCAAATGTTCTATATTCGCCTTAAACCGTCCCAGTTAAGCCTTGTCGATCTTGAGGTTTTAGATTCCAAAACAAATGAGTTTCGTCCATTTCCAGGTTTGGACCGAAAACCGAGTAAATACCGACCGAACGGACGGACATAAATCTGGTTTTTACGGACGGAACGTTGATTTTTCACCTTAGAATACCCCGAGTTAAGTAATGGACTGGCTAGTCTCTTTGGTGTATCGTTTTCCATGCGAAAACATTTGTGTTTCATCCACTTATTAGTTCGGAACAAAATCGAGTACTTACCAAGCCGAATGTCCGGACAAAACCCCGTTCCCATGGTCCAAATGTTCTATATTAGCCTTAAACCGTCCCAGTTAAGCCTTGTCGATCTTGAGGTTTTAGATTCCAAAATAAGTGAGTTTCGTCTATTTCCAAGTTCAGACCGAATACCGAGTAAATGCCGACCGAACGGACGGACATAAATCTCGATTTTACGGACAGAACGTTGTTTTTTCACCTTAGAACGCTCCGAGTTAAGTAATGGAGTGGCTTAGTCTCTTAGGTGTATCGTTTTCCATGCGAAAACATGTGTGTTTCCTCAACTTATTAGTTCGGAACAAAATCGAGTACATACCAAGCCGAATGTCCGGACAAAACCCCGTTCCCATGGTCCAAATGTTCTATATTGGCCTTAAACCGTCCCAGTTAAGCCTTGTCGATGTTGAGGTTTTAGATTCCATAACAAGTGAGTTTCGTCCATTTCCAAGTTCGGACCGAAAACCGAGTAAATGCCGACCGAACGGATGGACATTAATCTCGTTTTTACGGACGGAACGTTGTTTTTTCACATTAGAACACCCCGAGTTAAGTAATGGACTGGCTAATCTCTTAGGTGTATCGTTTTCCATGCGAAAACATTTGTGTTTTGTCCACTTATAAGTTCGGAATAAAATCGAGTACATACCAAGCCGAATGTCCGGACAAAACCACGTTCCCATGGTCCAAATGTTCTATATTGGCCTTAAACCGTCCCAGTTAAGCCTTGTCAATCTTGAGGTGTTAGATTCCAAAACAAGTGAGTTTCGTCTATTTCCAAGTTCGGACCGAAAACCGAACAAATGCCGACCGAATGGATGGACATTAATCTCGTTTTTACGGACGGAACGTTGTTTTTTCACCTTAGAACGCTCCGAGTTAAGTAATGGAGTGGCTTAGTCTCTTAGGTGTATCGTTTTCCATGCGAAAACATGTGTGTTTCCTCCACTAATTAGTTCGGAATAAAATCGAGTACATACCAAGCCGAATGTTCGGACAAAACCCCGTTCCCATGGTCCAAATGTTCTATATTGGCCTTAAACCGTCCCAGTTAAGCCTTGTCCATCTTGAGGTTTTAGATTCCAAAACAAGTGAGTTTCGTCCATTTTCAAGTTCGGACCGAAAACCAAGTAAATACCGACCGAACGGACGGACATAAATCTCGTTTTTATGGACAGAACGTTGTTTTTTCACCTTTGAACGCCCCGAGTTAAGTAATGGAGTAGCTAGTCACTTAGGTGTGTCCTTTTCCATGCGAAAACGTGTGTGTTTCGTCCACTTATAAGTTTGGAATTAAAATCGAGTACATACCAAGCCAAATGTCGGGACAAAACCCCGTTCCCATGGTCCAAATGTTCTATATTGGCCTTAAACCGTCCCAGTTAAGCCTTGTCGATCTTGAGGTGTTAGATTCCAAAACAAGTGAGTTTCAACTATTTCCAAGTTCGGACCGAAAACCGAACAAATGCCGACCGAATGGATGGACATAAATCTCGTTTTTATGGACGGAACGTTGTTTTTTCACCTTAGAATGCCCCGAGTTAAGTAATGGACTGGCTAGTCTCTTAGGTGTATCGTTTTCCATGCGAAAACATTTGTGTTTCGTCCACTTATAAGTTCGGAATAAAATCGAGTACATACCAAGCCGAATGTCCGGACAAAACCCCGTTCCCATGGTCCAAATGTTCTATATTGGCCATAAAACGTCCCGGCTAAGCCTTGTGAATCTTGGGGTTTTAGATTCCAAAACAAGTGAGTTTCGTCTATTTCCAAGTTCAGACCGAAAACCGAGTAAATGCCGACCGAACGGACGGACATAAATCTCGTTTTTACGGACAGAACGTTGTTTTTTCACCTTAGAACGCCCCGAGTTAAGTAATGGACTGGCTAGTCTCTTAGGTGTATCGTTTTCCATGTGAAAACATTTTTGTTTCGTCCACTTATAAGTTCGGAACAAAATCGAGTACATACCAAGCCGAATGTCCGGACAAAACCCCGTTCCCATGGTCCAAATGTTCTATATTCGCCTTAAACCGTCCCAGTTAAGCCTTGTCGATCTTGAGGTTTTAGATTCCAAAACAAGTGAGTTTCGTCCATTTCCAAGTTCGGACTGAAAATCTAGTAAATGCTGACCGAACGGACGAGCATAAATCTCGTTTTTACAGACGAAATGTTGTTTTTTCACCTTAGAACGCCCCAAGTTAAGTAATGGACGGGCTAGTCTCTTAGGTGTATCGTTTTCCACGCGAAAACATTTTTATTTCGTCCACTTATAAGTTCAGAACAAAATCGAGTACATACCAAGCCCAATGTCCGGACAAAACCCCGTTCCCATGGTCCAAATGTTCTATATTGGCCTTAAACCGTCCCAGTTAAGCCTTGTCGATCTTGAGGTTTTAGATTCCAAAACAAGTGAGTTTCGTCCATTTATAAGTTCAGACCGAAAACCGAGTAAATGCTGACCGAACGGATGGACATAAATCTCGCTTTTACGGACAGAACGTTGTTTTTTCACCTTAGAACGCCCCGAGCTAAGTAATGGAGTGGCTAGTCTCTTAGGTGTATCATTTTCCATGCGAAAACATGTGTTTTTCGTCCACATATAAGTTCGGAACAAAATCGAGTAAATACCAAGCCAAATGTCCAGACAAAACCCCGTTCCCATGGTCCAAATCTTCTATATTGGTCTTAAAACGTCCCGGTTAAGCCTTGTCGATCTTGAAGTTTTAGATTCCAAAACAAGTGAGTTTCGCCCATTTCCAAGTTCATACCGAAAACCGAGTAAATACCAACCGAACGGAAGAACATAAATCTCGTTTTTACGGACGGAACGTTATTTTTTCACATTAGAACGCCCCGAGTTAAGTAATGGACTGGCTAATCTCTTAGGTGTATCGTTTTCCATGCGAAAACATGTGTGTTTCGTCCACTTATAAGTTAGGAACAAAAATCAAGTACATACCAAGCCGAGTGTCCGGATAAAACCCCGTTCCCATGGTCCAAATGTTCTATATTGGCCTTAAACCGTCCCAGGTAAGCCATGTCGATCTTGAGGTTTTAGATTCCAAAACAAGTGAGTTTCGTCCATTTCCAAGTTCGGACCGAAAACCGAGTAAATACCGACCGAACGGACGGACGTAAATCTCGTTTTTACGGACGGAACGTTGTTTTTTCACCTTAGAACGCCCCGAGTTAAGTAATGGAGTGGCTAGTCTCTTAGGTGTATCGTTTTCCATGCGAAAACATGAGTGTTTCGTCCACTTATAAGTTCGGAACAAAATCGAGTAAATACCAAGCCAAATGTCTAGACAAAACCCCGTTCCCATGGTCCAAATGTTCTATATTGGCCTTAAAACGTCCCGGTTAAGCCTTGTCGATCTTGAAGTTTTAGATTCCAAAACAAGTGAGTTTTGTCCATTTCCAAGTTCGGACCGAAAACCGAGTAAATGCCGATCGAACGGATGGACATAAATCTCGTTTTTACGGATGGAACGTTGTTTTTTCACCTTAGAACGCCCCGAGTTAAGTAATGGACTGGGTAGTCTCTTAGGTGTATCGTTTTCCATGCGAAAACATTTTTGTTTCGTCCACTTATAAGTTCGGAACAAAATCGAGTACATACCAAGCCGAATGTCCGGACAAAACCCCGTTCCCATGGTCCAAATGTTCTATATTGGCCTTAAACCGTCCCAGTTAAGCCTTGTCGATCTTGAGGTTTTAGATTCCAAAACAAGTGAGTTTCGTCCATTTCCAAGTTCGGACCGAAAACCGAGTAAATACCGACCGAACGGACGGATATAAATCTCGTTTTTACGGACGAAACGTTGTTTTCTCACCTTAGAACGGCCCGAGTTAACTAATGGAGTGGCTAGTCTCTTAGGTGTATCGTTTTCCATGCGAAAACATGAGTGTTTCGTCCACTTATAAGTTCGGAACAAAATCGAGTAAATACCAAGCCAAATGTCTGGACAAAACCCCGTTCCCATGGTCCAAATGTTCTATATTGGCCTTAAAACGTCCCGATTAAGCCTTGTCGATCTTGAAGTTTTAGATTCCAAAACAAGTGAGTTTTGTCCATTTCCAAGTTCGGACCGCAAACCGAGTAAATGCCGACCGAACGGATGGACATAAATCTCGTTTTTACGGATGGAACGTTGTTTTTTCACCTTAAAACGCCCCGAGTTAAGTAATGGAGTGGCTAGTCTCTTAGGTGTATCGTTTTCCATGCGAAAACATTTTTGTTTCGTCCACTTATAAGTTCGGAACAAAATCGAGTACATACCAAGCCGAATGTCCGGACAAAACCCCGTTCATATGGTCCAAATGTTCTATATTGGCCTTAAACCGTCCCAGTTAAGCCTTGTCGATCTTGAGGTTTTAGATTCCAAAACGAGTGAGTTTCGTCCATTTCCAAGTTCGGACTGAAAACCGAGTAAATACCGACCGAACGGACATACGTAAATCTCGTTTTTACGGACGGAACGTTGTTTTTGCACCTTAGAACGCCCCGAGTTAAGTAATGGAGTGGCAAGTCTCTTAGGTGTATCGTTTTCCATGCGAAAACATGTGTGTTTCGTCCACTTCTTAGTTCGGAACAAAATCGAGTACATACCAAGCCGAATGTCCGGACAAAACCCCGTTCCCATGGTCCAAATGTTCTATATTGGCCTTAAACCGTCCCACTTAAGCCTTGTCGATCTTGAGGTGTTAGATTCCAAAACAAGTGAGTTTCGTCCATTTCCAAGTTCGGACCGAAAACCGAGTAAATGCCGACCGAACGGATGGACATAAATCTCGTTTTTACAGAAGGAACGTTGTTTTTTCACCTTGAATACCCCGAGTTAAGTAATGGACTGGCTAGTCTCTTTGGTGTATCGTTTTCCATGCGAAAACATTTGTGTTTCATCCACTTATTAGTTCGGAACAAAATCGAGTACTTACCAAGCCGAATGTCCGGACAAAACCCCGTTCCCATGGTCCAAATGTTCTATATTAGCCTTAAACCGTCCCAGTTAAGCCTTGTCGATCTTGAGGTTTTAGATTCCAAAATAAGTGAGTTTCGTCTATTTCCAAGTTCAGACCAAAAACCGAGTAAATGCCGACCGAACGGACGGACATAAATCTCGATTTTACGGACAGAACGTTGTTTTTTCACCTTAGAACGCTCCGAGTTAAGTAATGGAGTGGCTTAGTCTCTTAGGTGTATCGTTTTCCATGCGAAAACATGTGTGTTTCCTCAACTTATTAGTTCGGAACAAAATCGAGTACTTACCAAGCCGAATGTCCGGACAAAACCCCGTTCCCATGGTCCAAATGTTGTATATTGGCCTTAAACCGTCCCAGTTAAGCCTTGTCGATGTTGAGGTTTTAGATTCCAAAACAAGTGAGTTTCGTGCATTTCCAAGTTCGGACCGAAAACCGAGTAAATGCCGACCGAACGGATGGACATTAATCTCGTTTTTACAGACGGAACGTTGTTTTTTCACATTAGAACACCCCGAGTTAAGTAATGGACTGGCTAATCTCTTAGGTGTATCGTTTTCCATGGGAAAACATTTGTGTTTTGTCCACTTATAAGTTCGGAATAAAATCGAGTACATACCAAGCCGAATGTCCGGACAAAACCACGTTCCCATGGTCCAAATGTTCTATATTGGCCTTAAACCGTCCCAGTTAAGCCTTGTCGATCTTGAGGTGTTAGATTCCAAAACAAGTGAGTTTCGTCTATTTCCAAGTTTGGACCGAAAACCGAACAAATGCCGACCGAATGGATGGACATTAATCTCGTTTTTACGGACGGAACGTTGTTTTTTCACCTTAGAACGCTCCCAGTTAAGTAATGGAGTGGCTTAGTCTCTTAGGTGTATCGTTTTCCATGCGAAAACATGTGTGTTTCCTCCACTTATTAGTTCGGAACAAAATCGAGTACATACCAAGCCGTATGTCCGGACAAAACCCCGTTCCCATGGTCCAAATGTTCTATATTGGCCTTAAACCGTCCCAGTTAAGCCTTGTCGATCTTGAGGTTTTAGATTCCAAAACAAGTGAGTTTCGTCCATTTTCAAGTTCGGACCGAAAACCAAGTAAATACCGACCGAACGGACGGACATAAATCTCGTTTTTATGGACAGAACGTTGTTTTTTCACCTTAGAACGCCCCGAGTTAAGTAATGGAGTAGCTAGTCTCTTAGGTGTGTCCTTTTCCATGCGAAAACGTGTGTGTTTCGTCCACTTATAAGTTCGGAATAAAAATCGAGTACATACCAAGCCGAATGTCCGGAAAAAACCCCGTTCCCATGGTCCAAATGTTCTATATTGGCCTTAAACCGTCCCAGTTAAGCCTTGTCGATCTTGAGGTGTTAGATTCCAAAACAAGTGAGTTTCGTCTATTTCCAAGTTCGGACCGAAAACCGAACAAATGCCGACCGAATGGATGGACATAAATCTCGTTTTTACGGACGGAACGTTGTTTTTTCACCTTAGAATGCCCCGAGTTAAGTAATGGACTGGCTAGTCTCTTAGGTGTATCGTTTTCCATGCGAAAACATTTATGTTTCGTCCACTTATAAGTTCGGAATAAAATCGAGTACATACCAAGCCGAATGTCCGGACAAAACCTCGTTCCCATTGTCCAAATGTTCTATATTGACCATAAAACGTCCCGGCTAAGC
This sequence comes from Aquilegia eximia, assembly GCA_023053565.1. NCBI lineage: Eukaryota > Viridiplantae > Streptophyta > Magnoliopsida > Ranunculales > Ranunculaceae > Aquilegia > Aquilegia eximia. The sequence continues at coordinate 83,112 of JALIGU010000012.1, read as the reverse complement.
CTTGTGAATCTTGGGGTTTTAGATTCCAAAACAAGTGAGTTTCGTCTATTTCCAAGTTCAGACCGAAAACCGAGTAAATGCCGTCCGAACGGACGGACATAAATCTCCTTTTTACAGACAGAACGTTGTTTTTTCACCTTAGAACGCCCCGAGTTAAGTAATGGACTGGCTAGTCTCTTAGGTGTATTGTTTTCCATGTGAAAACATTTTTGTTTCGTCCACTTATAAGTTCGGAACAAAATCGAGTACATACCAAGCCGAATGTCCGGACAAAACCCCGTTCCCATGGTCCAAATGTTCTATATTGGCCTTAAACCGTCCTAGTTAAGCCTTGTCGATCTTGAGGTTTTAGATTCCAAAACAAGTGAGTTTCGTCCATTTCCAAGTTCGGACTGAAAATCTAGTAAATGCTGACCGAACGGACGAGCATAAATCTCGTTTTTACAGACGAAATGTTGTTTTTTCACCTTAGAACGCCCCGAGTTAAGTAATGGAGTGGCTAGTCTCTTAGGTGTATCGTTTTCCATGCGAAAACATGTGTGTTTCGTCCAATTATTAGTTCGGAACAAAATCGAGTACATACCAAGCCGAATGTCCGGACAAAACTCCGTTCCCATTGTCCAAATGTTCTATAGTGGCCTTAAACCGTCCCAGTTAAGCCTTGTCGATCTTGAGGTGTTAGATTCCAAAACAAGTGAGTTTCGTCCATTTCCAAGTTCGGACCGAAAACCGAGTAAATGCCGACCGAACGGATGGACATAAATCTCGTTTTTACGGACGGAACGTTGTTTTTTCACATTCGAACACCCCGAATTAAGTAATGGACTGGCTAGTCTCTTAGGTGTATCGTTTTCCATGCGAAAACATTTGTGTTTCGTCCACTTATAAGTTCAGAAAAAAATCGAGTACATACCAAGCCAAATGTCTGGACAAAACCCCGTTCCCATGGTCCAAATGTTCTATGTCGATCTTGAAGTTTTAGATTTTAAAACAAGTGAGTTTTGTCCATTTCCAAGTTCGGACCGAAAACCGAGTAAATGCCAACCGAACGGATGGACATAAATCTCGTTTTTACGGATGGAACATTGTTTTTTCACCTTAGAACGCCCCGAGTTAAGTAATGGACTGGCTAGTCTCTTAGGTGTATCGTTTTCCATGCGAAAACATTTTTGTTTCGTCCACTTATAAGTTCGGAACAAAATCGAGTACATACCAAGCCGAATGTCCGGACAAAACCCCGTTCCCATGGTCCAAATGTTCTATATTGGCCTTAAACCGTCCCAGTTAAGCCTTGTCGATCTTTATGTTTTAGATTCCAAAACAAGTGAGTTTCGTCCATTTCCAAGTTCGGACCGAAATCCGAGTAAATATCGACCGAACGGACGGACGTAAATCTCGTTTTTACAGACGGAACGTTGTTTTTGCACCTTAGAACGCCACGAGTTAAGTAATGGAGTGGCTAGTCTCTTAGGTGTATCGTTTTCCATGCGAAAACATGTGTGTTTCGTCCACTTATAAGTTAGGAACAAAAATCGAGTACATACCAAGCCGAGTGTCCTAAAACCCCGTTCCCATGGTCCAAATGTTCTATATTGGCCTAAAACCGTCCCAGTTAAGCCTTGTCGATCTTGAGGTTTTAGATTCCAAAACAAGTGAGTTTCGTCCATTTCCAAGTTCGGACCGAAAACCGAGTAAATACCGACCGAACGGACGGACGTAAATCTCGTTTTTACGGACGGAACGTTGTTTTTGCACCTTAGAACGCCCCGAGTTAAGTAATGGAGTGGCTAGTCTCTTAGGTGTATAGTTTTCCATGGGAAAACATGTGTGTTTCGTCCACTTATTAGTTCGGAACAAAATCGAGTACATACCAAGCCGAATGTCCGGACAAAACCCTGTTCCCATCGTCCAAACGTTCTATATTGGCCTTAAACCGTCCCAGTTAAGCATTGTCGATCTTGAGGTGTTAAATTCCAAAACAAGTGAATTTCGTCCATTTCCAAGTTCGGACCGAAAACCGAGTAAATGCCGACCAAACGGATGGACATAAATCTCGTTTTTACGGACGGAACGTTGTTTTTTCACCTTAGAACACCCCGAGTTAAGCAATGGACTGGCTAGTCTCTTAGGTGTATCGTTTTCCATACGAAAACATTTGTGTTTCGTCCACTTATAAGTTCGGAACAAAATCGAGTACATACCAAGCCGAATGTCCGGACAAAACCCCGTTCCCATGGTCCAAATGTTCTATATTCGCCTTAAACCGTCCCAGTTAAGCCTTGTCGATCTTGAGGTTTTAGATTCCAAAACAAATGAGTTTCGTCCATTTCCAGGTTTGGACCGAAAACCGAGTAAATTCCGACCGAACGGACAGACATAAATCTCGTTTTTACGGACGGAACGTTGTTTTTTCACCTTAGAATACCCCGAGTTAAGTAATGGACTGGCTAGTCTCTTTGGTGTATCGTTATCCATGCGAAAACATTTGTGTTTCATCCACTTATTAGTTCGGAACAAAATCGAGTACTTACCAAGCCGAATGTCCGGACAAAACCCCGTTCCCATGGTCCAAATGTTCTATATTAGCCTTAAACCGTCCCAGTTAAGCCTTGTCGATCTTGAGGTGTTAGATTCCAAAACAAGTGAGTTTCGTCTATTTCCAAGTTCGGACCGAACACCGAACAAATGCCGACCGAATGGATGGACATTAATCTCGTTTTTACGGACGGAACGTTGTTTTTTCACATTAGAACGCTCCGAGTTAAGTAATGGAATGGCTTAGTCTCTTAGGTGTATCGTTTTCCATGCGAAAACATGTGTGTTTCCTCCACTTATTAGTTCGGAACAAAATCGAGTACATACCAAGCCGAATGTCCGGACAAAACCCCGTTCCCATGGTCCAAATGTTCTATATTGGCCTTAAACCGTCCCAGTTAAGCCTTGTCCATCTTGAGGTTTTAGATTCCAAAACAAGTGAGTTTCGTCCATTTTCAAGTTCGGACCGAAAACCAAGTAAATACCGACCGAACGGACGGACATAAATCTCGTTTTTATGGACAGAATGTTGTTTTTTCACCTTAGAACGCCCCGAGTTAAGTAATGGAGTAGCTAGTCTCTTAGGTGTGTCCTTTTCCATGCGAAAACGTGTGTGTTTCGTCCACTTATAAGTTCGGAATAAAAATCGAGTACATACCAAGCCGAATGTCCGGACAAAACCCCGTTCCCATGGTCCAAATGTTCTATATTGGCCTTAAACCGTCCCAGTTAAGCCTTGTCGATCTTGAGGTCTTAGATTCCAAAACAAGTGAGTTTCGTCAATTTCCAAGTTCGGACCGAAAACCGAACAAATGCCGACCGAATGGATGGACATAAATCTCGTTTTTACGGACGGAACGTTGTTTTTTCACCTTAGAATGCCCCGAGTTAAGTAATGGACTGGCTAGTCTCTTAGGTGTATCGTTTTCCATGCGAAAACATTTATGTTTCGTCCACTTATAAGTTCGGAATAAAATCGAGTAGATACCAAGCCGAATGTCCGGACAAAACCCCGTTCCCATGGTCCAAATGTTCTATATTGGCCATAAAACGTCCCGGCTAAGGCTTGTGAATCTTGGGGTTTTAGATTCCAAAACAAGTGAGTTTCGTCTATTTCCAAGTTCAGACCGAAAACCGAGTAAATGCCGACCGAACGGACGGACATAAATCTCGTTTTTACGGACAGAACGTTGTTTTTTCACCTTAGAACGCCCCGAGTTAAGTAATGGACTGGCTAGTCTCTTAGGTGTATCGTTTTCCATGCGAAAACATTTGTGTTTCGTCCACTTATAAGTTCGGAACAAAATCGAGTACATACCAAGCCGAATGTCCGGACAAAACCCCATTCCCATGGTCCAAATGTTCTATATTCGCCTTAAACCGTCCCAGTTAAGCCTTGTCGATCTTGAGGTTTTAGATTCCAAAACAAATGAGTTTCGTCCATTTCCAGGTTTGGACCGAAAACCGAGTAAATACCGACCGAACGGACGGACATTAATCTCGTTTTTACGGACGGAACGTTGTTTTTTCACCTTAGAATACCCCGAGTTAAGTAATGGACTGGCTAGTCTCTTTGGTGTATCGTTTTCCATGCGAAAACATTTGTGTTTCATCCACTTATTAGTTCGGAACAAAATCGAGTACTTACCAAGCCGAATGTCCGGACAAAATCCCGTTCCCATGGTCCAAATGTTCTATATTAGCCTTAAACCGTCCCAGTTAAGCCTTGTCGATCTTGAGGTTTTAGATTCCAAAATAAGTGAGTTTCGTCTATTTCCAAGTTCAGACCGAAAACCGAGTAAATGCCGACTGAACGAACGGACATAAATCTCAATTTTACGGACAGAACGTTGTTTTTTCACCTTAGAACGCTCCGAGTTAAGTAATGGAGTGGCTTAGTCTCTTAGGTGTATCGTTTTCCATGCGAAAACATGTGTGTTTCCTCAACTTATTAGTTCGGAACAAAATCGAGTACATACCAAGCCGAATGTCCGGACAAAACCACGTTCCCATGGTCCAAATGTTCTATATTGGCCTTAAACCGTCCCAGTTAAGCCTTGTCGATCTTGAGGTGTTAGATTCCAAAACAAGTGAGTTTCGTCTATTTCCAAGTTCGGACCGAAAACCGAAAAAATGCCGACCGAATGGATGGACATTAATCTCGTTTTTACGGACGGCACGTTGTTTTTTCACCTTAGAACGCTCCGAGTTAAGTAATGGAGTGGCTTAGTCTCTTAGTTGTATCGTTTTCCATGCGAAAACATGTGTGTTTCCTCCACTTATTAGTTCGGAACAAAATCGAGTACATACCAAGCCGAATGTCCGGACAAAACCCCGTTCCCATGGTCCAAATGTTCTATATTGGCCTTAAACCGTCGCAGTTAAGCCTTGTCCATCTTGAGGTTTTAGATTCCAAAACAAGTGAGTTTCGTCCATTTTCAAGTTCGGACCGAAAACCAAGTAAATACCGACCGAACGGACGGACATAAATCTCGTTTTTATGGATAGAACGTTGTTTTTTCACCTTAGAACGCCCCGAGTTAAGTAATGGAGTAGCTAGTCTCTTAGGTGTGTCCTTTTCCATGCGAAAACGTGTGTGTTTCGTCCACTTATAAGTTCGGAATAAAAATCGAGTACATACCAAGCCGAATGTCGGGACAAAACCCCGTTCCCATGGTCCAAATGTTCTATATTGGCCATAAAACGTCCCGGCTAAGCCTTGTGAATCTTGGGGTTTTAGATTCCAAAAGAAGTGAGTTTCGTCTATTTCCAAGTTCAGACCGAAAACCGAGTAAATGCCGACCGAACGGACGGACATAAATCTCGTTTTTACGGACAGAACGTTGTTTTTTCACCTTAGAACGACCCGAGTTAAGTAATGGACTGGCTAGTCTCTTAGGTGTATCGTTTTCCATGTGAAAACATTTTTGTTTCGTCCACTTATAAGTTCGGAACAAAATCGAGTACATACCAATCCGAATGTCCGGACAAAACCCCGTTCCCATGGTCCAAATGTTCTATATTGGCCTTAAACCGTCGCAGTTAAGCCTTGTCGATCTTGAGGTTTTAGATTCCAAAACAAGTGAGTTTCGTACATTTCCAAGTTCGGACTGAAAATCTAGTAAATGCTGACCGAACGGACGAGCATAAATCTCGTTTTTACAGACGAAATGTAGTTTTTTCACCTTAGAACGCCCCGAGTTAAGTAATGGAGTGGCTAGTCTCTTAGGTGTATCGTTTTCCATGCGAAAACATGTGTGTTTGGTCCACTTATAAGTTCGGAACAAAATCGAGTAAATACCAAGCCATTGTCCAGACAAAACCCCGTTCCCATGGTCCAAATGTTCTATATTGGCCTTAAACCGTCCCAGTTAAGCCTTGTCGATCTTTAGGTGTTAGATTCCAAAACAAGTGAGTTTCGTCCATTTCCAAGTTCAGAACGAAATCCGAGTAAATGCCGACCGAACGGATGGACATAAATCTCGCTTTTACGGACAGAACGTTGTTTTTTCACCTTAGAACGCCCCGAGTTAAGTAATGGAGTGGCTAGTCTCTTAGGTGTATCATTTTCCATGCGAAAACATGTGTTTTTCGTCCACATATAAGTTCGGAACAAAATCGAGTAAATACCAAGCCAAATGTCTAGACAAAACCCCGTTCCCATGGTCCAAATGTTCTATATTGGTCTTAAAACGTCCCGGTTAAGTCTTGTCGATCTTGAAGTTTTAGATTCCAAAACAAGTGAGTTTCGTCCATTTACAAGTTCGGACCGAAAACCGAGTAAATGCTGACCGAACGGATGCACATAAATCTTGCTTTTACGGACAGAACGTTGTTTTTTCACCTTAGAACGCTCCGAGTTAAGTAATGGACTGGCTAGTCTCTTAGGTGTATTGTTTTCCATGCGAAAACATTTTTGTTTCGTCCACTTATAAGTTCGGAACAAAATCGAGTACATACCAAGCCCAACGTCCGGACAAAACCCTGTTCCCATGGTCCAAATGTTCTATATTGGCCTTAAACCGTCCCAGTTAAGCCTTGTCCATCTTGAGGTTTTAGATTCCAAAACAAGTGAGTTTCGTCCATTTCCAAGTTCGGATTGAAAACCGAGTAAATACCGACCGAACGGACGGACATAAATCTCGTTTTTACGGACGGGACGTTGTTTTTTAACCTTAGAACGCCCCGAGTTATGTAATGGACTGGCTAGTCTCTTAGATGTATCGTTTTCCATGCGAAAACATGTGTGTTTCGTCCACTTATAAGTTCGGAACAAAAATCGAGTACATACCAAGCCGAATGTCCGGATAAAACCCCGTTCCCATGGTCCAAATGTTCTATATTGGCCTTAAACCATCCCAGTTAAGCCTTGTCGATCTTGAGGTTTTAGATTCCAAAACAAGTGAGTTTCGTCCATTTCCAAGTTCGGACCGAAAACCGAGTAAATACCGACCGAACGGACGGACGTAAATCTCGTTTTTACGGACGGAACGTTGTTTTTGCACCTTAGAACGCCCCGAGTTAAGTAATGGAGTGGCTAGTCTCTTAGGTGTATCGTTTTCCATGCGAAAACATGTGGGTTTCGTCCACTTATAAGTTCGGAACAAAATCGAGTAAATACCAAGCCGAATGTTCGGACAAAACCCCGTTCCCATGGTCCAAATGTTCTATATTGGCCTTAAAACGTCCCGGCTAAGCCTTGTCGATCTTGAGGTTTTACATTCCAAAACAAGTGAGTTTCGTCCATTTCCAAGTTCAGACCGAAAACCGAGTAAATGCCGACCGAACGGACGTACATAAATTTTGTTTTTACAAACAGAACGTTGTTTTTTCACCTTAGAACGCCCCGAGTAAAAATGGAGTGGCTAGTCTCTTAGGTGTATCGTTTTCCATGCGAAAACATGTGTGCTTCGTCCACTTATAAGTTCGGAACAAAATCGAGTACATACAAAGGTGAATGTCCGGACAAAACCCCGTTCCCATGGTCCAAATGTTCTATATTGGCCTTAAACGGTCCCAGTTAAGCCTTATTGATCTTGTGGTTTTAGATTCCAAAACAAGTGAGTTTCGTCAATTTCCAAGTTCGGACCGAAAACCGAGTAAATACCGACCGAATGGACGGACATAAATCTCGTTTTACGGAAGGAACGTTGTTTTCTCACCTTAGAACGCCCTGAGTTAAGTAATGGAGTGGCTAGTCTCTTAGGTGTATCGTTTTCCATGTGAAAACATGTGTGTTTCGTCCACTTATAAGTTCGGAACAAAAATCGAGTACATCCCAAGTCGAATGTCCGGATAAAACCCCGTTCCCATGTCCAAATGTTCTATATTGGCCTTAAAACGTCCCGGCAAAGCCTTGTCGATCTTGAGGTTTTAGATTCCAAAACTAGTGAGTTCCGTCCATTTCCAAGTTCGGACCAAAAACTGAGTAAATACCGACCGAACGGACAAACATAAATCTCGTTTTTACGGACGGAACGTTGTTTTTTCACCTTAGAACGCCCCGAGTTAACTAATGGAGTGGCTAGTCTCTTAGGTGTATCGTTTTCCATGGGAAAACATGTGTGTTTCGTCCACTTATAAGTTCGGAACAAAATCGAGTAAATACCTTGCCAAATGTCCAGACAAAACCCAGTTCCCAAGGTCCAAATGTTCTATATTGGCCTTTAAACGTCCCGGTTAATCCTTGTCGATCTTGAAGTTTTAGATTCCTAAACAAGTGAGTTTTGTACATTTCCAAGTTCGGACCAAAAACCGAGTAAATGTCGACCGAACGGAAGGACATAAATCTGATTTTTACGGACGGAACGTTGTTTCTTCACCTTAGAATGCCCCGAGTTAAGTAATGGACTGGCTAGTCTCTTAGGTGTATCGTTTTCCATGCGAAAACATTTGTGTTTCGTCCACTTATAAGTTTGGAACAAAATCGAGTACATACCAAGCCGAATGTCAGGACAAAACCCCGTTACCATTGTCCAAATGTTCTATATTGGCCTTAAGCCGTCCCAGTTAACCCTTGTCGATCTTGAGGTTTTAGATTCCAAAACAAGTGAGTTTCGTCCATTTCCAAGTTCGGACCGAAAACCGAGTAAATACCGACCGAACGGACGGAAATAAATCTCGTTTTTACAAATGGAACGTTGTTTTCTCACCTTAGAACGCCCCGAGTTAAGTAATGGAGTGGCTAGTCTCTTAGGTGTATCACTTTCCATGCGAAAACATGTGTGTTTCGTCCACTTATAAGTTCGGAACAAAAATCGAGTACATACCAAGCCGAATGTAAGGATAAAACCCCGTTCCCATGGTCCAAATGTTCTATATTGGCCTTAAAACGTCCCGGCTAAGCCTTGTCGATCTTGAGGTTTTACATTCCAAAACAAGTGAGTTTCGTCCATTTCCAAGTTCAGACCGAAAACCGAGTAAATGCCGATCGAACGGAAGGACATAAATTTTGTTTTTAGGGACAGAACGTTGTTGTTTCACCTTAGAACGCCCCGAGTAAAGTAATGGAGTGGCTAGTCTCTTAGGTGTATCGTTTTCCATGCGAAAACATGTTTGTTTCGTCCACTTATAAGTTCGGAACAAAAATCGATTAAATACCATGCCAAATGTCCGGACAAAACCCCATTCCAATGGTCCAAATGTTCTATATTGGCCTTAAAACGTCCCGGTTAAGCCTTGTCGATCATGAGGTTTTAGATTCCAAAACGAGTGAGTTTCGTCCATTTCCAAGTTCGGACCGAAAACCGAGTAAATACCGACCGACCGGACGGACGTAAATCTCGTTTTTACAGACGGAACGTTGTTTTTTCACCTTTGAACGCCCCGAGTTAAGTAATGGACTGGCTAGTCTCGTAGGTGTATCGTTTTCCATGCGAAAATATTTGTGTTTCGTCCACTTATAAGTTAGGAACAAAATCGAGTACATACCAAGCCGAATGTCCGGACAAAACCCCGTTCCCATGGTCCAAATGTTCTATATTGGCCTTAAACCGTCCCAGTTAGGCCTTGTCGATCTTGAGGTTTTAGATTCCAAAACAAGTGAGTTTCGTCCATTTCCAAGTTCAGACCGAAAACCGAGTAAATGCCGATCGAACGGAAGGACATAAATTTTGTTTTTAGGGACAGAACGTTGTTGTTTCACCTTAGAACGCCCCGAGTAAAGTAATGGAGTGGCTAGTCTATTAGGTGTATCGTTTTCCATGCGAAAACATGTTTGTTTCGTCCACTTATAAGTTCGGAACAAAGATCGATTAAATACCATGCCAAATGTCCGGACAAAACCCCATTCCAATTGTCCAAATGTTCTATATTGGCCTTAAAACGTCCCGGTTAAGCCTTGTCGATCATGAGGTTTTAGATTCCAAAACGAGTGAGTTTGGTCCATTTCCAAGTTCGGACCGAAAACCGAGTAAATACCGACCGACCGGACGGACGTAAATCTCGTTTTTACGGACGGAACGTTGTTTTTTCACCTTTGAACGCCCCGAGTTAAGTAATGGACTGGCTAGTCTCGTAGGTGTATCGTTTTCCATGCAAAAACATTTGTGTTTCGTCCACTTATAAGTTCGGAACAAAATCGAGTACATACCAAGCCGAATGTCCGGACAAAACCCCGTTCCCATGGTCCAAATGTTCTATATTGTCCTTAAACCGTCCCAGTTAGGCCTTGTCGATCTTGAGGTTTTAGATTCCAAAACAAGTGAGTTTCGTCCATTTCCAAGTTCGGACCGAACGGACGGACATAAATCTCGTTTTTACGGACGAAACGTTGTTTTCTCACCTTAGAACGCCCCGAGTTAACTAATGGAGTGGCTAGTCTCTTAGGTGTATCGTTTTCCATGCGAAAACATGAGTGTTTCGTCCACTTATAAGTTCGGAACAAAATCGAGTAAATACCAAGCCAAATGTCTGGACAAAACCTCGTTCCGATGGTACAAATGTTCTATATTGGCCTTAAAACGTCCCGGTTAAGCCTTGTCGATCTTGAAGTTTTAGATTCCAAAACAAGTGAGTTTTGTCCATTTCCAAGTTCGGACCGAAAACCGAGTAAATGCCGACCGAACGGATGGATATAAATCTCGTTTTTACGGATGGAACGTTGTTTTTTCACCTTAGAACGCCCCGAGTTAAGTAATGGACTGGCTAGTCTCTTAGGTGTATCGTTTTCCATGCGAAGCCATTTTTGTTTCGTCCACTTATAAGTTCGGAACAAAATCGAGTAAATACCAAGCCAAATGTCTGGACAAAACCCCGTTCCGATGGTCCAAATGTTCTATATTGGCCTTAAAACGTCCCGGTTAAGCCTTGTCGATCTTGAAGTTTTAGATTCCAAAACAAGTGAGTTTTGTCCATTTCCAAGTTCGGACCGAAAACCGAGTAAATGCCGACCGAACGGATGGACATAAATCTCGTTTTTACGGATGGAACGTTGTTTTTTCACCTTAGAACGCCCCGAGTTAAGTAATGGACTGGCTAGTCTCTTAGGTGTATCGTTTTCCATGCGAAACCATTTTTGTTTCGTCCACTTATAACTTCGGAACAAAATCGAGTACATACCAAGCCGAATGTCCGGACAAAACCCCGTTCCCATGGTCCAAATGTTCTATATTGGCCTGAAACCGTCCCAGTTAAGCCTTGTCGATCTTGAGGTTTTAGATTCCAAAACAAGTGAGTTTCGTCCATTTCCAAGTTCGGACCGAAAACCGAGTAAATGCCGACCGAACGGACGGACATAAATCTCGTTTTTACTGACGAAACGTTGTTTTCTCACCTTAGAACGCCCCGAGTTAACTAATGGAGTGGCTAGTCTCTTAGGTGTATCGTTTTCCATGCGAAAACATGAGTGTTTCGTCCACTTATAAGTTCGGAACAAAATTGAGTAAATACCAAGCCAAATGTCTGGACAAAACCCCGTTCCGATGGTACAAATGTTCTATATTGGCCTTAAAACGTCCCGGTTAAGCCTTGTCGATCTTGAAGTTTTAGATTCCAAAACAAGTGAGTTTTGTCCATTTCCAAGTTCGGACCGAAAACCGAGTAAATGCCGACCGAACGGATGGACATAAATCTCGTTTTTACGGATGGAACGTTGTTTTTTCACCTTAGAACGCCCCGAGTTAAGTAATGCACTGGCTAGTCTCTTAGGTGTATCGTTTTCCATGCGAAGCCATTTTTGTTTCGTCCACTTATAAGTTCGGTACAAAATGGAGTACATACCAAGCCGAATGTCCGGACAAAACCCCGTTCCCATGGTCCAAATGTTCTATATTGGCCTTAAACCGTTCGAGTTAAGCCTTGTCGATCTTGAGGTTTTAGATTCCAAAACAAGTGAGTTTCGTCCATTTCCAAGTTCGGACCGAAAACCGAGTAAATACCGACCGACCGGACGGACATAAATCTCGTTTTTACGGACGGAACGTTGTTTTTTCACCTTAGAACACCCCGAGTTAAGTAATGGACTGGCTAGTCTCCTAGGTGTATCGTTTTCCATGCGAAAACATTTTTGTTTCGTCCACTTATAAGTTCAGAACAAAATCGAGTACATACCAAGCCGAATGTCCAGACAAACCCCGTTCCCATCGTCCAAATGTTCTATATTGGCCTTAAACCGTCCCAGTTAAGCCTTGACGATCTTGAGGTGTTAGATTCCAAAACAAGTGAGTTTCGTCCATTTCCAAGTTTGGACCGAAAACCGACCAAATGCCGACCGAACGGATGGACATAAATCTCGTTTTTACGGATGGAACGTTGTTTTTTCACCTTAGAACGCCCCGAGTTAAGTAATGGACTGGCTAGTCTCTGAGGTGTATCGTTTTCCATGCGAAAACATTTTTGTTTCGTCCACTTATAAGTTCGGAACAAAATCGAGTACATACCAAGCCGAATGTCCGGACAAAACCCCGTTCCCATGGTCCAAATGTTCTATATTGGCCTTAAACCGTCGCAGTTAAGCCTTGTCGATCTTGAGGTTTTAGATTCCAAAACAAGTGAGTTTCGTCCATTTCCAAGTTCGGACCGAAAACCGAGTAAATACCGACCGAACACACGGACGTAAATCTCGTTTTTACGGACGGAACGTTGTTTTTGCACCTTAGAACTCCCCGAGTTAAGTAATGGAGTGGCTAGTAGGTGTATCGTTTTCCATGCGAAAACATGTGTGTTTCGTCCACTTAGTAGTTCGGAACAAAATCGAGTACATACCAAGCCGAATGTCCGGACAAAACCCCGTTCCCATGGTCCAAATGTTCTATATTGGCCTTAAACCGTCCCAGTTAAGCCTTGTCGATCTTGAGGTTTTAGATTCCAAAACAAGTGAGTTTCGTCCATTTCCAAGTTCGGACCGAAAACCGAGTAAATACCGACCGAACGGACAAAGGTAAATCTCGGTTTTACGGACGGAACGTTGTTTTTGCACCTTAGAACGCCCCGAGTTAAGTAATGGACTGGCTAGTCTCTTAGGTGTATCGTTTTCCATGCGAAAACATTTGTGTTTCGTCCACTTATAAGTTCAGAACAAAATCGAGTACATACCAAGCCGAATGTCCAGACAAACCCCGTTCCCATCGTTCAAATGTTCTATATTGGCCTTAGATCGTCCAGTTAAGCCTTGACGATCTTGAGGTGTTAGATTCCAAAACAAGTGAGTTTCGTCCATTTCCAAGTTCGGACCGAAAACCGAGTAAATGCCGACCGAACGGATGGACATAAATTTTGTTTTTACAAACAGAACGTTGTTTTTTCACCTTAGAACGCCCCGAGTAAAAATGGAGTGGCTAGTCTCTTAGGTGTATCGTTTTCCATGCGAAAACATGTGTGCTTCGTCCACTTATAAGTTCGGAACAAAATCGAGTACATACAAAGGTGAATGTCCGGACAAAACCCCGTTCCCATGGTCCAAATGTTCTATATTGGCCTTAAACGGTCCCAGTTAAGCCTTATCGATCTTGTGGTTTTAGATTCCAAAACAAGTGAGTTTCGTCAATTTCCAAGTTCGGACCGAAAACCGAGTAAATACCGACCGAACGGACGGACATAAATCTCGTTTTTACGGAAGGAACGTTGTTTTCTCACCTTAGAACGCCCTGAGTTAAGTAATGGAGTGGCTAGTCTCTTAGGTGTATCGTTTTCCATGTGAAAACATGTGTGTTTCGTCCACTTATAAGTTCGGAACAAAAATCGAGAACATCCCAAGTCGAATGTTCGGATAAAACCCCGTTCCCATGTCCAAATGTTCTATATTGGCCTTAAAACGTCCCGGCAAAGCCTTGTCGATCTTGAGGTTTTAGATTCCAAAACTAGTGAGTTCCGTCCATTTCCAAGTTCGGACCAAAAACTGAGTAAATACCGACCGAACGGACAAACATAAATCTCGTTTTTACGGACGGAACGTTGTTTTTTCACCTTAGAACGCCCCGAGTTAAGTAATGGAGTGGCTAGTCTCTTAGGTGTATCGTTTTCCATGGGAAAACATGTGTGTTTCGTCCACTTATAAGTTCGGAACAAAATCGAGTAAATACCATGCCAAATGTCCAGACAAAACCCAGTTCCCAAGGTCCAAATGTTCTATATTGGCTTTTAAACGTCCCGGTTAAGCCTTGTCGATCTTGAAGTTTTAGATTCCTAAACAAGTGAGTTTTGTACATTTCCAAGTTCGGACCAAAAACCGAGTAAATGTCGACCGAACGGAAGGACATAAATCTGATTTTTACGGACGGAACGTTGTTTCTTCACCTTAGAATGCCCCGAGTTAAGTAATGGACTGGCTAGTCTCTTAGGTGTATCGTTTTCCATGCGAAAACATTTGTGTTTCGTCCACTTATAAGTTTGGAACAAAATCGAGTACATACCAAGCCGAATGTCAGGACAAAACCCCGTTACCATTGTCCAAATGTTCTATATTGGCCTTAAGCCGTCCCAGTTAACCCTTGTCGATCTTGAGGTTTTAGATTCCAAAACAAGTGAGTTTCGTCCATTTCCAAGTTCGGACCGAAAACCGAGTAAATACCGACCGAACGGACGGAAATAAATCTCATTTTTACGGACGGAACGTTGTTTTTTCACCTTTGAACGCCCCGAGTTAAGTAATGGACTGGCTAGTCTCGTAGGTGTATCGTTTTCCATGCGAAAATATTTGTGTTTCGTCCACTTATAAGTTAGGAACAAAATCGAGTACATACCAAGCCGAATGTCCGGACAAAACCCCGTTCCCATGGTCCAAATGTTCTATATTGGCCTTAAACCGTCCCAGTTAGGCCTTGTCGATCTTGAGGTTTTAGATTCCAAAACAAGTGAGTTTCGTCCATTTCCAAGTTCAGACCGAAAACCGAGTAAATGCCGATCGAACGGAAGGACATAAATTTTGTTTTTAGGGACAGAACGTTGTTGTTTCACCTTAGAACGCCCCGAGTAAAGTAATGGAGTGGCTAGTCTATTAGGTGTATCGTTTTCCATGCGAAAACATGTTTGTTTCGTCCACTTATAAGTTCGGAACAAAGATCGATTAAATACCATGCCAAATGTCCGGACAAAACCCCATTCCAATTGTCCAAATGTTCTATATTGGCCTTAAAACGTCCCGGTTAAGCCTTGTCGATCATGAGGTTTTAGATTCCAAAACGAGTGAGTTTGGTCCATTTCCAAGTTCGGACCGAAAACCGAGTAAATACCGACCGACCGGACGGACGTAAATCTCGTTTTTACGGACGGAACGTTGTTTTTTCACCTTTGAACGCCCCGAGTTAAGTAATGGACTGGCTAGTCTCGTAGGTGTATCGTTTTCCATGCAAAAACATTTGTGTTTCGTCCACTTATAAGTTCGGAACAAAATCGAGTACATACCAAGCCGAATGTCCGGACAAAACCCCGTTCCCATGGTCCAAATGTTCTATATTGTCCTTAAACCGTCCCAGTTAGGCCTTGTCGATCTTGAGGTTTTAGATTCCAAAACAAGTGAGTTTCGTCCATTTCCAAGTTCGGACCGAACGGACGGACATAAATCTCGTTTTTACGGACGAAACGTTGTTTTCTCACCTTAGAACGCCCCGAGTTAACTAATGGAGTGGCTAGTCTCTTAGGTGTATCGTTTTCCATGCGAAAACATGAGTGTTTCGTCCACTTATAAGTTCGGAACAAAATCGAGTAAATACCAAGCCAAATGTCTGGACAAAACCTCGTTCCGATGGTACAAATGTTCTATATTGGCCTTAAAACGTCCCGGTTAAGCCTTGTCGATCTTGAAGTTTTAGATTCCAAAACAAGTGAGTTTTGTCCATTTCCAAGTTCGGACCGAAAACCGAGTAAATGCCGACCGAACGGATGGACATAAATCTCGTTTTTACGGATGGAACGTTGTTTTTTCACCTTAGAACGCCCCGAGTTAAGTAATGGACTGGCTAGTCTCTTAGGTGTATCGTTTTCCATGCGAAACCATTTTTGTTTCGTCCACTTATAAGTTCGGAACAAAATCGAGTACATACCAAGCCGAATGTCCGGACAAAACCCCGTTCCCATGGTCCAAATGTTCTATATTGGCCTGAAACCGTCCCAGTTAAGCCTTGTCGATCTTGAGGTTTTAGATTCCAAAACAAGTGAGTTTCATCCATTTCCAAGTTCGGACCGAAAACCGAGTAAATGCCGACCGAACGGACGGACATAAATCTCGTTTTTACTGACGAAACGTTGTTTTCTCACCTTAGAACGCCCCGAGTTAACTAATGGAGTGGCTAGTCTCTTAGGTGTATCGTTTTCCATGCGAAAACATGAGTGTTTCGTCCACTTATAAGTTCGGAACAAAATTGTGTAAATACAAAGCCAAATGTCTGGACAAAACCCCGTTCCGATGGTACAAATGTTCTATATTGGCCTTAAAACGTCCCGGTTAAGCCTTGTCGATCTTGAAGTTTTAGATTCCAAAACAAGTGAGTTTTGTCCATTTCCAAGTTCGGACCGAAAACCGAGTAAATGCCGACCGAACGGATGGACATAAATCTCGTTTTTACGGATGGAACGTTGTTTTTTCACCTTAGAACGCCCCGAGTTAAGTAATGCACTGGCTAGTCTCTTAGGTGTATCGTTTTCCATGCGAAGCCATTTTTGTTTCGTCCACTTATAAGTTCGGTACAAAATGGAGTACATACCAAGCCGAATGTCCGGACAAAACCCCGTTCCCATGGTCCAAATGTTCTATATTGGCCTTAAACCATTCGAGTTAAGCCTTGTCGATCTTGAGGTTTTAGATTCCAAAACAAGTGAGTTTCGTCCATTTCCAAGTTCGGACCGAAAACCGAGTAAATACCGACCGACCGGACGGACATAAATCTCGTTTTTACGGACGGAACGTTGTTTTTTCACCTTAGAACACCCCGAGTTAAGTAATGGACTGGCTAGTCTCCTAGGTGTATCGTTTTCCATGCGAAAACATTTTTGTTTCGTCCACTTATAAGTTCAGAACAAAATCGAGTACATACCAAGCCGAATGTCCAGACAAACCCCGTTCCCATCGTTCAAATGTTCTATATTGGCCTTAAATCGTCCAGTTAAGCCTTGACGATCTTGAGGTGTTAGATTCCAAAACAAGTGAGTTTCGTCCATTTCCAAGTTCGGACCGAAAACCGAGTAAATGCCGACCGAACGGATGGACATAAATCTCGTTTTTACGGACGGAACGTTGTTTTTTCACCTTAGAACGCCCCGAGTTAAGTAATGGACTGGCTAGTCTCTTAGGTGTATCGTTTTCCATGCGAAAACATGTGTGTTTCGTCCACTTATTAGTTCGGAACAAAATCGAGTACATACCAAGCCGAATGTCCGGACAAAACCCCGTTCCCATGGTCCAAATGTTCTATATTGGCCTTAAACCGTCCCAGTTAAGCCTTGTCGATCTTGAGGTGTTAGATTCCAAAACAAGTGAGTTTCGTCCATTTCCAAGTTCGGACCGAAAACCGAGTAAATGCCGACCGAACGGATGGACATAAATCTCGTTTTTACGGACGGAACGTTGTTTTTTCACCTTAGAACACCCCGAGTTAAGTAATGGACTGGCTAGTCTCTTAGGTGTATCGTTTTCCATGCGAAAACATTTGTGTTTCGTCCACTTATAAGTTCAGAACAAAATCGAGTACATACCAAGCCGAATGTCCAGACAAACCCCGTTCCCATCGTCCAAATGTTCTATATTGGCCTTAAACCGTCCCAGTTAAGCCTTGACGATCTTGAGGTGTTAGATTCCAAAACAAGTGAGTTTCGTCCATTTCCAAGTTTGGACCGAAAACCGACCAAATGCCGACCGAACGGATGGACATAAATCTCGTTTTTACGGATGGAACGTTGTTTTTTCACCTTAGAACGCCCCGAGTTAAGTAATGGACTGGCTAGTCTCTGAGGTGTATCGTTTTCCATGCGAAAACATTTTTGTTTCGTCCACTTATAAGTTCGGAACAAAATCGAGTACATACCAAGCCGAATGTCCGGACAAAACCCCGTTCCCATGGTCCAAATGTTCTATATTGGCCTTAAACCGTCGCAGTTAAGCCTTGTCGATCTTGAGGTTTTAGATTCCAAAACAAGTGAGTTTCGTCCATTTCCAAGTTCGGACCGAAAACCGAGTAAATACCGACCGAACGGACGGACGTAAATCTCGTTTTTACGGACGGAACGTTGTTTTTGCACCTTAGAACTCCCCGAGTTAAGTAATGGAGTGGCTAGTAGGTGTATCGTTTTCCATGCGAAAACATGTGTGTTTCGTCCACTTAGTAGTTCGGAACAAAATCGAGTACATACCAAGCCGAATGTCCGGACAAAACCCCGTTCCCATGGTCCAAATGTTCTATATTGGCCTTAAACCGTCCCAGTTAAGCCTTGTCGATCTTGAGGTTTTAGATTCCAAAACAAGTGAGTTTCGTCCATTTCCAAGTTCGGACCGAAAACCGAGTAAATACCGACCGAACGGACGGAGGTAAATCTCGGTTTTACGGACGGAACGTTGTTTTTGCACCTTAGAACGCCCCGAGTTAAGTAATGGAGTGGCTAGTCTCTTAGGTGTATCGTTTTCCATGCGAAAACATGTGTGTTTCGTCCACTTATTAGTTCGGAACAAAATCGAGTACATACCAAGCCGAATGTCTGGACAAAACCCCGTTCCCATGGTCCAAATGTTCTATATTGGCCTTAAACCGTCCCAGTTAAGCCTTGTCGATCTTGAGGTGTTAGATTCCAAAACAAGTGAGTTTCGTCCATTTCCAAGTTCGGACCGAAAACCGAGTAAATGCCGACCGAACGGATGGACATAAATCTCGTTTTTACGGACGGAACGTTGTTTTTTCACCTTAGAACGCCCCGAGTTAAGTAATGGACTGGCTAGTCTCTTAGGTGTATCGTTTTCCATGCGAAAACATTTGTGTTTCGTCCACTTATAAGTTCAGAACAAAATCGAGTACATACCAAGCCGAATGTCCAGACAAACCCCGTTCCCATCGTCCAAATGTTCTATATTGGCCTTAAACCGTCCCAGTTAAGCCTTGTCGATCTTGAGGTGTTAGATTCCAAAACAAGTGAGTTTCGTCCATTTCCAAGTTCGGACCGAAAACCGAGTAAATGCCGACCGAACGGATGGACATAAATCTCGTTTTTACGGACGGAACGTTGTTTTATCACCTTAGAACGCCCCGAGTTAAGTAATGGAGTGGCTAGTCTCTTAGGTGTATCGTTTTCCATGCGAAAACATTTGTGTTTCGTCCACTTATAAGTTCAGAACAAAATCGAGTACATACCAAGCCGAATGTCCAGACAAACCCCGTTCCCATCGTTCAAATGTTCTATATTGGCCTTAAATCGTCCAGTTAAGCTTTGACGATCTTGAGGTGTTAGATTCCAAAACAAGTGAGTTTCGTCCATTTCCAAGTTCGGACCGAAAACCGAGTAAATGCCGACCGAACGGATGGACATAAATCTCATTTTTACGGACGGAACGTTGTTTTTTCACCTTAGAACGCCCCGAGTTAAGTAATGGACTGGCTAGTCTCTTAGGTCTATCGTTTTCCATGCGAAAACATGTGTGTTTCGTCCACTTATTAGTTCGGAACAAAATCGAGTACATACCAAGCCGAATGTCCGGACAAAACCCCGTTCCCATGGTCCAAATGTTCTATATTGGCCTTAAACCGTCCCAGTTAAGCCTTGTCGATCTTGAGGTGTTAGATTCCAAAACAAGTGAGTTTCGTCCATTTCCAAGTTCGGACCGAAAACCGAGTAAATGCCGACCGAACGGATGGACATAAATCTCGTTTTTACGGACGGAACGTTGTTTTTTCACCTTAGAACACCCCGAGTTAAGTAATGGACTGGCTAGTCTCTTAGGTGTATCGTTTTCCATGCGAAAACATTTGTGTTTCGTCCACTTATAAGTTCAGAACAAAATCGAGTACATACCAAGCCGAATGTCCAGACAAACCCCGTTCCCATCGTCCAAATGTTCTATATTGGCATTAAACCGTCCCAGTTAAGCCTTGACGATCTTGAGGTGTTAGATTCCAAAACAAGTGAGTTTTGTCCATTTCCAAGTTTGGACCGAAAACCGACCAAATGCCGACCGAACGGATGGACATAAATCTCGTTTTTACGGATGGAACGTTGTTTTTTCACCTTAGAACGCCCCGAGTTAAGTAATGGACTGGCTAGTCTCTGAGGTGTATCGTTTTCCATGCGAAAACATTTTTGTTTCGTCCACTTATAAGTTCGGAACAAAATCGAGTACATACCAAGCCGAATGTCCGGACAAAACCCCGTTCCCATGGTCCAAATGTTCTATATTGGCCTTAAACCGTCGCAGTTAAGCCTTGTCGATCTTGAGGTTTTAGATTCCAAAACAAGTGAGTTTCGTCCATTTCCAAGTTCGGACCGAAAACCGAGTAAATACCGACCGAACGGACGGACGTAAATCTCGTTTTTACGGACGGAACGTTGTTTTTGCACCTTAGAACTCCCCGAGTTAAGTAATGTAGTGGCTAGTAGGTGTATCGTTTTCCATGCGAAAACATGTGTGTTTCGTCCACTTATTAGTTCGGAACAAAATCGAGTACATACCAAGCCGAATGTCCGGACAAAACCCCGTTCCCATGGTCCAAATGTTCTATATTGGCCTTAAACCGTCCCAGTTAAGCCTTGTCGATCTTGAGGTGTTAGATTCCAAAACAAGTGAGTTTCGTCCATTTCCAAGTTCGGACCGAAAACCGAGTAAATGCCGACCGAACGGGTGGTCATAAATCTCGTTTTAACGGACGGAACGTTGTTTTTTTCACCTTAGAACGCCCCGAGTTAAGTAATGGAGTGGCTAGTCTATTAGGTGTATCGTTTTCCATGCGAAAACATGTGTGTTTCGTCCACTTATTAGTTCGGAACAAAATCGAGTACATACAAAGCCGAATGTCCGGACAAAACCCCGTTCCCATGGTCCAAATTTTTAATATTGGCCTTAAACCGTCCCAGTTAAGCCTTGTCGATCTTGAGGTGTTAGATTCCAAAACAAGTGAGTTTCGTCCATTTCCAAGTTCGGACCGAAAACCGAGTAAATGCCGACCGAACGGATGGACATAAATCTCGTTTTTACGGACGGAACGTTGTTTTTTCACCTTAGAACGCCCCGAGTTAAGTAATGGAGTGGCTAGTCTCTTAGGTGTATCGTTTTCCATGCGAAAACATTTGTGTTTCGTCCACTTATAAGTTCAGAACAAAATCGAGTACATACCAAGCCGAATGTCCAGACAAACCCCGTTCCCATCGTTCAAATGTTCTATATTGGCCTTAAATCGTCCAGTTAAGCTTTGACGATCTTGAGGTGTTAGATTCCAAAACAAGTGAGTTTCGTCCATTTCCAAGTTCGGACCGAAAACCGAGTAAATGCCGACCGAACGGATGGACATAAATCTCGTTTTTACGGACGGAACGTTGTTTTTTCACCTTAGAACGCCCCGAGTTAAGTAATGGACTGGCTAGTCTCTTAGGTCTATCGTTTTCCATGCGAAAACATGTGTGTTTCGTCCACTTATTAGTTCGGAACAAAATCGAGTACATACCAAGCCGAATGTCCGGACAAAACCCCGTTCCCATGGTCCAAATGTTCTATATTGGCCTTAAACCGTCCCAGTTAAGCCTTGTCGATCTTGAGGTGTTAGATTCCAAAACAGTGAGTTTCGTCCATTTCCAAGTTCGGACCGAAAACCGAGTAAATGTCGACCGAACGGATGGACATAAATCTCGTTTTTACGGACGGAACGTTGTTTTTTCACCTTAGAACACCCCGAGTTAAGTAATGGAGTGGCTAGTCTCTTAGGTGTATCGTTTTCCATGCGAAAACATTTGTGTTTCGTCCACTTATAAGTTCAGAACAAAATCGAGTACATACCAAGCCGAATGTCCAGACAAACCCCGTTCCCATCGTCCAAATGTTCTATATTGGCCTTAAACCGTCCCAGTTAAGCCTTGACGATCTTGAGGTGTTAGATTCCAAAACAAGTGAGTTTCGTCCATTTCCAAGTTTGGACCGAAAACCGACCAAATGCCGACCGAACGGATGGACATAAATCTCGTTTTTACGGATGGAACGTTGTTTTTTCACCTTAGAACGCCCCGAGTTAAGTAATGGACTGGCTAGTCTCTGAGGTGTATCGTTTTCCATGCGAAAACATTTTTGTTTCGTCCACTTATAAGTTCGGAACAAAATCGAGTACATACCAAGCCGAATGTCCGGACAAAACCCCGTTCCCATGGTCCAAATGTTCTATATTGGCCTTAAACCGTCGCAGTTAAGCCTTGTCGATCTTGAGGTTTTAGATTCCAAAACAAGTGAGTTTCGTCCATTTCCAAGTTCGGACCGAAAACCGAGTAAATACCGACCGAACGGACGGACGTAAATCTCGTTTTTACGGACGGAACGTTGTTTTTGCACCTTAGAACTCCCCGAGTTAAGTAATGGAGTGGCTAGTAGGTGTATCGTTTTCCATGCGAAAACATGTGTGTTTCGTCCACTTATTAGTTCGGAACAAAATCGAGTACATACCAAGCCGAATGTCCGGACAAAACCCCGTTCCCATGGTCCAAATGTTCTATATTGGCCTTAAACCGACCCAGTTAAGCCTTGTCGATCTTGAGGTTTTAGATTCCAAAACAAGTGAGTTTCGTCCATTTCCAAGTTCGGACCGAAAACCGAGTAAATACCGACCGAACGGACGGAGGTAAATCTCGGTTTTACGGACGGAACGTTGTTTTTGCACCTTAGAACGCCCCGAGTTAAGTAATGGAGTGGCTAGTCTCTTAGGTGTATCGTTTTCCATGCGAAAACATGTGTGTTTCGTCCACTTATTAGTTCGGAACAAAATCGAGTACATACCAAGCCGAATGTCTGGACAAAACCCCGTTCCCATGGTCCAAATGTTCTATATTGGCCTTAAACCGTCCCAGTTAAGCCTTGTCGATCTTGAGGTGTTAGATTCCAAAACAAGTGAGTTTCGTCCATTTCCAAGTTCGGACCGAAAACCGAGTAAATGCCGACCGAACGGATGGACATAAATCTCGTTTTTACGGACGGAACGTTGTTTTTTCACCTTAGAACGCCCCGAGTTAAGTAATGGACTGGCTAGTCTCTTAGGTGTATCGTTTTCCATGCGAAAACATTTGTGTTTCGTCCACTTATAAGTTCAGAACAAAATCGAGTACATACCAAGCCGAATGTCCAGACAAACCCCGTTCCCATCGTCCAAATGTTCTATATTGGCCTTAAACCGTCCCAGTTAAGCCTTGACGATCTTGAGGTGTTAGATTCCAAAACAAGTGAGTTTCGTCCATTTCCAAGTTCGGACCAAAAACCGAGTAAATGCCGACCGAACGGATGGACATAAATCTCGTTTTTACGGACGGAACGTTGTTTTTTCACCTTAGAACGCCCCGAGTTAAGTAATGGACTGACTAGTCTCTTAGGTGTATCGTTTTCCATGCGAAAACATGTGTGTTTCGTCCACTTATTAGTTCGGAACAAAATCAAGTACATACCAAGCCGAATGTCCGGACAAAACCCCGCTCCCATGGTCCAAATGTTTTATATTGGCCTTAAACCGTCCCAGTTAAGCCTTGTCGATCTTGAGGTGTTAGATTCCAAAACAAGTGAGTTTCGTCCATTTCCAAGTTTTGACCGAAAACCGAGTAAATGCCGACCGAACGGATGGACATAAATCTCGTTTTTACGGACGGAACGTTGTTTTTTCACCTTAGAACACCCCGAGTTAAGTAATGGACTGGCTAGTCTCTTAGGTGTATCGTTTTCCATGCGAAAACATTTGTGTTTCGTCCACTTATAAGTTCAGAACAAAATCGGGTACATACCAAGCCGAATGTCCAGACAAACCCCGTTCCCATCGTCCAAATGTTCTATATTGGACTTAAACCGTCCCACTTAAGCCTTGAAGATCTTGAGGTGTTAGATTCCAAAACAAGTGAGTTTCGTCCATTTCCAAGTTCAGACCGAAAACCGAGTAAATGCCGACCGAACGGATGGACATAAATTTCGTTTTTACGGACGGAACGTTATTTTTTTCACCTTAGAATGCCCCGAGTTAAGTAATGGAGTGGCTAGTCTCTTAGGTGTATCGTTTTCCATGCGAAAACATTTGTGTTTCGTCCACTTATAAGTTCAGAACAAAATCGAGTACATACCAAGCCGAATGTCCAGACAAACCCCGTTCCCATCGTTCAAATGTTCTATATTGGCCTTAAATCGTCCAGTTAAGCTTTGATGATCTTGAGGTGTTAGATTCCAAAACAAGTGAGTTTCGTCCATTTCCAAGTTCGGACCGAAAACCGAGTAAATGCCGACCGAACGGATGGACATAAATCTCGTTTTTACGGACGGAACGTTGTTTTTTCACCTTAGAACGCCCCGAGTTAAGTAATGGACTGGCTAGTCTCTTAGGTGTATCGTTTTCCATGCGAAAACATTTGTGTTTCGTCCACTTATAAGTTCAGAACAAAATCGAGTACATACCAAGCCGAATGTCCAGACAAACCCCGTTCCCATCGTCCAAATGTTCTATATTGGCCTTAAACCGTCCCAGTTAAGCCTTGACGATCTTGAGGTGTTAGATTCCAAAACAAGTGAGTTTCGTCCATTTCCAAGTTCGGACCGAAAACCGAGTAAATGCCGGCCGAACGGATGGACATAAATCTCGTTTTTACGGACGGAACGTTGTTTTTTCACCTTAGAACGCCCCGAGTTAAGTAATGGACTGACTAGTCTCTTAGGTGTATCGTTTTCCATGCGAAAACATGTGTGTTTCGTCCACTTATTAGTTCGGAACAAAATCATGTACATACCAAGCCGAATGTCCGGACAAAACCCCGCTCCCATGGTCCAAATGTTTTATATTGGCCTTAAACCGTCCCAGTTAAGCCTTGTCGATCTTGAGGTGTTAGATTCCAAAACAAGTGAGTTTCGTCCATTTCCAAGTTTGGACCGAAAACCGAGTAAATGCCGACCGAACGGATGGACATAAATCTCGTTTTTACGGACGGAACGTTGTTTTTTCACCTTAGAACACCCCGAGTTAAGTAATGGACTGGCTAGTCTCTTAGGTGTATCGTTTTCCATGCGAAAACATTTGTGTTTCGTCCACTTATAAGTTCAGAACAAAATCGAGTACATACTAAGCCGAATGTCCAGACAAACCCCGTTCCCATCGTCCGAATGTTCTATATTGGCCTTAAACCGTCCCACTTAAGCCTTGAAGATCTTGAGGTGTTAGATTCCAAAACAAGTGAGTTTCGTCCATTTCCAAGTTCAGACCGAAAACCAAGTAAATGCCGACCGAACGGATGGACATAAATCTCGTTTTTACGGACGGAACGTTGTTTTTTTCACCTTAGAACGCCCCAAGTTAAGTAATGGAGTGGCTAGTCTCTTAGGTGTATCGTTTTCCATGCGAAAACATGTGTGTTTCGTCCACTTATAAGTTAGGAACAAAAATCGAGTACATACCAAGCCGAGTGTCCGGATAAAACCCCGTTCCCATGGTCCAAATGTTCTATATTGGCCTTAAACCGTCCCAGTTAAGCCTTGTCGATCTTGAGGTGTTAGATTCCAAAACAAGTGAGTTTCGTCCATTTCCAAGTTTGGACCGAAAACCGAGTAAATGCCGACCGAACGGATGGACATAAATCTCATTTTTACGGACGGAACGTTGTTTTTTCACCTTAGAACGCCCCGAGTTAAGTAATGGAGTGGCTAGTCTCTTAGGTGTATCGTTTTCCATGCGAAAACATGTGTGTTTCGTCCACTTATTAGTTCGGAACAAAATCGAGTACATACAAAGCCGAATGTCCGGACAAAACCCCGTTCCCATGGTCCAAATGTTCTATATTGGCCTTAAACCGTCCCAGTTAAGCCATGTCGATCTTGAGTTTTAGATTCCAAAACAAGTGAGTTTCGTCCATTTCCAAGTTCGGACCGAAAACCGAGTAAATACCGACCGAACGGACGGACGTAAATCTCGTTTTTACGGACGGAACGTTGTTTTTGCACCTTAGAACGCCCCGAGTTAAGTAATGGAGTGGCTAGTCTCTTAGGTGTATCGTTTTCCATGCGAAAACATGTGTGTTTCGTCCACTTATTAGTTCGGAACAAAATCGAGTACATACAAAGCCGAATGTCCGGACAAAACCCCGTTCCCATGGTCCAAATGTTCTATATTGGCCTTAAACCGTCCCAGTTAAGCCTTGTCGATCTTGAGGTGTTAGATTCCAAAACAAGTGAGTTTCGTCCATTTCCAAGTTCGGACCGAAAACCGAGTAAATGCCGACCGAACGGATGGACATAAATCTCATTTTTACGGACGGAACGTTGTTTTTTCACCTTAGAACGCCCCGAGTTAAGTAATGGAGTGGCTAGTCTCTTAGGTGTATCGTTTTCCATGCGAAAACATTTGTGTTTCGTCCACTTATAAGTTCAGAACAAAATCGAGTACATACCAAGCCGAATGTCCAGACAAACCCCGTTCCCATCGTTTAAATGTTCTATATTGGCCTTAAATCGTCCAGTTAAGCTTTGACGATCTTGAGGTGTTAGATTCCAAAACAAGTGAGTTTCGTCCATTTCCAAGTTCGGACCGAAAACCGAGTAAATGCCGACCGAACGGATGGACATAAATCTCGTTTCTACGGACGGAACGTTATTTTTTCACCTTAGAACGCCCCGAGTTAAGTAATGGACTGGCTAGTCTCTTAGGTGTATCGTTTTCCATGGGAAAACATATGTGTTTCGTCCACTTATTAGTTCGGAACAAAATCGAGTACATACCAAGCCGAATGTCCTGACCGAACCCCGTTCCCATGGTCCAAATGTTCTATATTGGCCTTAAACCGTCCCAGTTAAGCCTTGTCGATCTTGAGGTGTTAGATTCCAAAACAAGTGAGTTTCGTCCATTTCCAAGTTCGGACCGAAAACCGAGTAAATGCCGACCGAACAGATGGACATAAATCTCGTTTTTACGGACGGAACGTTGTTTTTTCTCCTTAGAACACCCCGAGTTAAGTAAAGGACTGGCTAGTCTCTTAGGTGTATCGTTTTCCATGCGACAACATTTGTGTTTCGTCCACTTATAAGTTCAGAACAAAATCGAGTACATACCAAGCCGAATGTCCAGACAAACCCCGTTCCCATCGTTCAAATGTTCTATATTGGCCTTAAACCGTCCAGTTAAGCCTTGACGATCTTGAGGTGTTAGATTCCAAAACAAGTGAGTTTCGTCCATTTCCAAGTTCGGACCAAAAACCGAGTAAATACCGACCGAACGGATGGACATAAATCTCGTTTTTACGGACGGAACGTTGTTTTTTCACCTTAGAACGCCCCGAGTTAAGTAATGGACTGGCTAGTCTCTTAGGTGTATCGTTTTCCATGCGAAAACATGTGTGTTTCGTCCACTTATTAGTTCGGAACAAAATCGAGTACATACCAAGCCGAATGTCCGGACAAAAGCCCGTTCCCATGGTCCAAATGTTCTACATTGGCCTTAAACCGTCCCAGTTAAGCCTTGTCGGTCTTGAGGTGTTAGATTCCAAAACAAGTGAGTTTCGTCCATTTCCAAGTTCGGACCGAAAACCGAGTAAATGCCGACCGAACGGATGGCATAAATCTCGTTTTTACGGACGGAACGTTGTTTTTTCACCTTAGAACACCCCGAGTTAAGTAATGGACTGGCTAGTCTCTTAGGTGTATCGTTTTCCATGCGAAAACATTTGTGTTTCGTCCACTTATAAGTTAAGAACAAAATCGAGTACATACCAAGCCGAATGTCCAGACAAACCCCGTTCCCATCATCCAAATGTTCTATATTGGCCTTAAACCGTCCCAGTTAAGCCTTGACGATCTTGAGGTGTTAGATTCCAAAACAAGTGAGTTTCGTCCATTTCCAAGTTTGGACCGAAAACCGACCAAATGCCGACCGAACGGATGGACATAAATCTCGTTTTTACGGATGGAACGTTGTTTTTTCACCTTAGAACGCCCCGAGTTAAGTAATGGACTGGCTAGTCTCGGAGGTGTATCGTTTTCCATGCGAAAACATTTTTGTTTCGTCCACTTATAAGTTCGGAACAAAATCGAGCACATACCAAGCCGAATGTCCGGACAAAACCCCGTTCCCATGGTCCAAATGTTCTATATTGGCCTTAAACCGTCCCAGTTAAGCCTTGTCGATCTTGAGGTTTTAGATTCCAAAACAAGTGAGTTTCGTCCATTTCCAAGTTCGGACCGAAAACCGAGTAAATACCGACCGAACGGACGGACGTAAATCTCGTTTTTACGGACCGAACGTTGTTTTTGCACCTTAGAACTCCCCGAGTTAAGTAATGGAGTGGCTAGTAGGTGTATCGTTTTCCATGCGAAAACATGTGTGTTTCGTCCACTTATTAGTTCGGAACAAAATCGAGTACATACCAAGCCGAATGTCCGGACAAAACCCCGTTCCCCTGGTCCAAATGTTCTATATTGGCCTTAAACCGTCCCAGTTAAGCCTTGTCGATCTTGAGGTTTTAGATTCCAAAACAAGTGAGTTTCGTCCATTTCCAAGTTCGGACCGAAAACCGAGTAAATACCGACCGAACGGACGGAGGTAAATCTTGGTTTTACGGACGGAACGTTGTTTTTGCACCTTAGAACGCCCCGAGTTAAGTAATGGACTGGCTAGTCTCTTAGGTGTATCGTTTTCCATGCGAAAACATTTGTGTTTCGTCCACTTATAAGTTCAGAACAAAATCGAGTACATACCAAGCCGAATGTCCAGACAAACCCCATTCCCATCGTCCAAATGTTCTATATTGGCCTTAAACCGTCCCAGTTAAGCCTTGACGATCTTGAGGTGTTAGATTCCAAAACAAGTGAGTTTCGTCCATTTCCAAGTTCGGACCGAAAACCGAGTAAATGCCGACCGAACGGATGGACATAAATCTCGTTTTTACGGACGGAACGTTGTTTTTTCACCTTAGAACGCCCCGAGTTAAGTAATGGACTGACTAGTCTCTTAGGTGTATCGTTTTCCATGCGAAAACATGTGTGTTTCGTCCACTTATTAGTTCGGAACAAAATCAAGTACATACCAAGCCGAATGTCCGGACAAAACCCCGCTCCCATGGTCCAAATGTTTTATATTGGCCTTAAACCGTCCCAGTTAAGCCTTGTCGATCTTGAGGTGTTAGATTCCAAAACAAGTGAGTTTCGTCCATTTCCAAGTTTGGACCGAAAACCGAGTAAATGCCGACCGAACGGATGGACATAAATCTCGTTTTTACGGACGGAACGTTGTTTTTTCACCTTAGAACACCCCGAGTTAAGTAATGGACTGGCTAGTCTCTTAGGTGTATCGTTTTCCATGCGAAAACATTTGTGTTTCGTCCAGTTATAAGTTCAGAACAAAATCGAGTACATACCAAGCCGAATGTCCAGACAAACCCCGTTCCCATCGTCCAAATGTTCTATATTGGCCTTAAACCGTCCCAGTTAAGCCTTGACGATCTTGAGGTGTTAGATTCCAAAACAAGTGAGTTTCGTCCATTTCCAAGTTCGGACTGAAGACCGAGTAAATGCCGACCGAACGGATGGACATAAATCTCGTTTTTACGGACGGAACGTTGTTTTTTCACCTTAGAACGCCCCGAGTTAAGTAATGGAGTGGCTAGTCTCTTAGGTGTATCGTTTTCCATGCGAAAACATTTGCGTTTCGTCCAGTTATAAGTTCAGAACAAAATCGAGTACATACCAAGCCGAATGTCCAGACAAACCCCGTTCCCATCGTCCAAATGTTCTATATTGGCCTTAAACCGTCCCAGTTAAGCCATGTCGATCTTGAGTTTTAGATTCCAAAACAAGTGAGTTTCGTCCATTTCCAATTTGGACCGAAAACCGAGTAAATACCGACCGAACGGACGGACGTAAATCTCGTTTTTACGGACGAAACTATGTTTTTGCACTTTAGAACGCCCCGAGTTAAGTAATGGAGTGGCTAGTCTCTTAGGTGTATCGTTTTCCATGCGAAAACATGTGTGTTTCGTCCACGTATTAGTTCGGAACAAAATCGAGTACATACAAAGCCGAATGTCCGGACAAAACCCCGTTCCCATGGTCCAAATGTTCTATATTGGCCTTAAACCGTCCCAGTTAAGCCTTGTCGATCTTGAGGTGTTAGATTCCAAAACAAGTGAGTTTCGTCCATTTCCAAGTTCGGACCGAAAACCGAGTAAATGCCGACCGAACGGATGGACATAAATCTCGTTTTTACGGACGGAACGTTGTTTTTTCACCTTAGAACGCCCCGAGTTAAGTAATGGACTGGCTAGTCTCTTAGGTGTATCGTTTTCCATGCGAAAACATATGTGTTTCGTCCACTTATTAGTTCGGAACAAAATCGAGTACATACCAAGCCGAATGTCCGGAACA
This sequence comes from Aquilegia eximia, assembly GCA_023053565.1. Lineage (NCBI taxonomy): Eukaryota > Viridiplantae > Streptophyta > Magnoliopsida > Ranunculales > Ranunculaceae > Aquilegia > Aquilegia eximia. Next base: position 52,604 of record JALIGU010000012.1, on the reverse strand, counting down.
AACCCCGTTCCCATGGTCCAAATGTTCTATATTGGCCTCAAAACGTCCCGGCTAAGCCTTGTCGATCTTGAGGTTTTAGATTCCAAAACAAGTGAGTTTCATCCATTTCCAAGTTCGGACCGAAAACCGAGTAAATACCGACCGAAAAGACGGAGGTAAATCTCGTTTTTACGGACGGAACGTTATTTTTGCACATTAGAACGCACCGAGTTAAGTAATGGAGTGGATAGTCTCTTAGGTGTATCGTTTTCCATGCGAAAACATGTGTGTTTCGTCCACTTATTAGTTCGGAACAAAATCGAGTACATACCAAGCCGAATGTCTGGACAAAACCCCGTTCCCATGGTCCAAATGTTCTATATTGGCCTTAAACCGTCCCAGTCAAGCCTTGTCAATCTTGAGGTGTTAGAATCCAAAACAAGTGAGTTTCGTCCATTTCCAAGTTCGGACCGAAAACCGAGTAAATGCCGACCGAACGGATGGACATAAATCTCGTTTTTACGGACGGAACGTTGTTTTTTCACCTTAGAACACCCCGAGTTAAGTAATGGACTGGCTAGTCTCTTAGGTGTATCGTTTTCCATGCGAAAACATTTGTGTTTCGTCCAGTTATAAGTTCAGAACAAAATCGAGTACATACCAAGCCGAATGTCCAGACAAACCCCGTTCCCATCGTCCAAATGTTCTATATTGGCCTTAAACCGTCCCAGTTAAGCCTTGACGATCTTGAGGTGTTAGATTCCAAAACAAGTGAGTTTCGTCCATTTCCAAGTTCGGACTGAAGACCGAGTAAATGCCGACCGAACGGATGGACATAAATCTCGTTTTTACGGACGGAACGTTGTTTTTTCACCTTAGAACACCCCGAGTTATGTAATGGACTGACTAGTCTCTTAGGTGTATCGTTTTCCATGTGAAAACATGTGTGTTTCGTCCACTTATTAGTTCGGAACAAAATCAAGTACATACCAAGCCGAATGTCCGGACAAAACCCCGCTCCCATGGTCCAAATGTTTTATATTGGCCTTAAACCGTCCCAGTTAAGCCTTGTCGATCTTGAGGTGTTAGATTCCAAAACAAGTGAGTTTCGTCCATTTCCAAGTTCGGACCGAAAACCGAGTAAATGCCGACCGAACGGATGGACATAAATCTCGTTTTTACGGACGGAACGTTGTTTTTTCACCTTAGAACACCCCCAGTTAAGTAATTGACTGGCTAGTCTCTTAGGTGTATCGTTTTCCATGCGAAAACATTTGTGTTTCGTCCACTTATAAGTTCAGAACAAAATCGAGTACTTACCAAGCCGAATGTCCAGACAAACCCCGTTCCCATCGTCCAAACGTTCTATATTGGCCTTAAACCGTCCCAGTTAAGCCTGGAAGATCTTGAGGTGTTAGATTCCAAAACAAGTGAGTTTCGTCCATTTCCAAGTTCAGACCGAAAACCGAGTAAATGCCGACCGAACGGATGGACATAAATCTCGTTTTTACGGACGGAACGTTGTTTTTTTCACCTTAGAACGCCCCGAGTTAAGTAATGGAGTGGCTAGTCTCTTAGGTGTATCGTTTTCCATGCGAAAACATTTGTGTTTCGTCCACTTATAAGTTCAAAACAAAACCGAGTACATACCAAGCCGAATGTCCAGACAAACCCCGTTCCCATCGTCCAAATGTTCTATATTGGCCTTAAACCGTCCCAGTTAAGCCTTGACGATCTTGAGGTGTTAGATTCCAAAACAAGTGAGTTTCGTCCATTTCCAAGTTTGGACCGAAAACCGACCAAATGCCGACCGAACGGATGGACATAAATCTCGTTTTTACGGATGGAACGTTGTTTTTTCACCTTAGAACGCCCCGAGTTAAGTAATGGACTGGCTAGTCTCTTAGGTGTATCGTTTTCCATGCGAAAACATTTTTGTTTCGTCCACTTATAAGTTCGGAACAAAATCGAGTACATACCAAGCCGAATGTCCGGACAAAACCCCGTTCCCATGGTCCAAATGTTCTATATTGGCCTTAAACCGTCCCAGTTAAGCCTTGTCGATCTTGAGGTTTTAGATTCCAAAACAAGTGAGTTTCATCCATTTCCAAGTTCGGACCGAAAACCGAGTAAATACCGACCGAAAAGACGGAGGTAAATCTCGTTTTTACGGACGGAACGTTATTTTTGCACATTAGAACGCACCGAGTTAAGTAATGGAGTGGATAGTCTCTTAGGTGTATCGTTTTCCATGCGAAAACATGTGTGTTTCGTCCACTTATTAGTTCGGAACAAAATCGAGTACATACCAAGCCGAATGTCTGGACAAAACCCCGTTCCCATGGTCCAAATGTTCTATATTGGCCTTAAACCGTCCCAGTCAAGCCTTGTCAATCTTGAGGTGTTAGATTCCAAAACAAGTGAGTTTCGTCCATTTCCAAGTTCGGACCGAAAACCGACTAAATGCCGACCGAACGGATGGACATAAATCTCGTTTTTACGGACGGAACGTTGTTTTTTCACCTTAGAACACCCCGAGTTAAGTAATGGACTGGCTAGTCTCTTAGGTGTATCGTTTTCCATGCGAAAACATTTGTGTTTCGTCCAGTTATAAGTTCAGAACAAAATCGAGTACATACCAAGCCGAATGTCCAGACAAACCCCGTTCCCATCGTCCAAATGTTCTATATTGGCCTTAAACCGTCCCAGTTAAGCCTTGACGATCTTGAGGTGTTAGATTCCAAAACAAGTGAGTTTCGTCCATTTCCAAGTTCGGACTGAAGACCGAGTAAATGCCGACCGAACGGATGGACATAAATCTCGTTTTTACGGACGGAACGTTGTTTTTTCACCTTAGAACACCCCGAGTTATGTAATGGACTGACTAGTCTCTTAGGTGTATCGTTTTCCATGCGAAAACATGTGTGTTTCGTCCACTTATTAGTTCGGAACAAAATCAAGTACATACCAAGCCGAATGTCCGGACAAAACCCCGCTCCCATGGTCCAAATGTTTTATATTGGCCTTAAACCGTCCCAGTTAAGCCTTGTCGATCTTGAGGTGTTAGATTCCAAAACAAGTGAGTTTCGTCCATTTCCAAGTTCGGACCGAAAACCGAGTAAATGCCGACCGAACGGATGGACATAAATCTCGTTTTTACGGACGGAACGTTGTTTTTTCACCTTAGAACACCCCCAGTTAAGTAATTGACTGGCTAGTCTCTTAGGTGTATCGTTTTCCATGCGAAAACATTTGTGTTTCGTCCACTTATAAGTTCAGAACAAAATCGAGTACTTACCAAGCCGAATGTCCAGACAAACCCCGTTCCCATCGTCCAAACGTTCTATATTGGCCTTAAACCGTCCCAGTTAAGCCTGGAAGATCTTGAGGTGTTAGATTCCAAAACAAGTGAGTTTCGTCCATTTCCAAGTTCAGACCGAAAACCGAGTAAATGCCGACCGAACGGATGGACATAAATCTCGTTTTTACGGACGGAACGTTGTTTTTTTCACCTTAGAACGCCCCGAGTTAAGTAATGGAGTGGCTAGTCTCTTAGGTGTATCATTTTCCATGCGAAAACATTTGTGTTTCGTCCACTTATAAGTTCAGAACAAAATCGAGTACATACCAAGCCGAATGTCCAGATAAACCCCGTTCCCATCGTTCAAATGTTCTATATTGGCCTTAAACCGTCCAGTTAAGCCTTGACGATCTTGAGGTGTTAGATTCCAAAACAAGTGAGTTTCGTCCATTTCCAAGTTCGGACCGAAAACCGAGTAAATACCGACCGAACGGATGGACATAAATCTCCTTTTTACGGACGGAACGTTGTTTTTTCACCTTAGAACGCCCCGAGTTAAGTAATGGACTGGCTAGTCTCTTAGGTGTATCGTTTTCCATGCGAAAACATGTGTGTTTCGTCCACTTATTAGTTCGGAAAAAAATCGAGTACATACCAAGCCGAATGTCCGGACAAAACCCCGTTCCCATGGTCCAAATGTTCTATATTGGCCATAAACCGTCCCAGTTATGCCATGTCGATCTTGAGGTTTTAGATTCCAAACAAAGTGAGTTTCGTCCATTTCCAAGTTCGGACCGAAAACCGAGTAAATACCGACCGAACGGACGGACGTAAATCTCGTTTTTACGGACGGAACGTTGTTTTTTCACCTTAGAATACCCCGAGTTAAGTAATGGACTGGCTAGTCTCTTAGGTGTATCGTTTTCCATGCGAAAACATTTGTGTTTCGTCCACTTATAAGTTCAAAACAAAATCGAGTACATACCAAGCCGAATGTCTAGACAAACCCCGTTCCCATCGTCCAAATGTTCTATATTGGCCTTAAACCGTCCCAGTTAAGCCTTGACGATCTTGAGGTGTTAGATTCCAAAACAAGTGAGTTTCGTCCATTTCCAAGTTCGGACCGAAAACCGACCAAATGCCGACCGAACGGATGGACATAAATCTCGTTTTTACGGATGGAACGTTGTTTTTTCACCTTAGAACGCCCCGAGTTAAGTAATGGACTGGCTAGTCTCTTAGGTGTATCGTTTTCCATGCGAAAACATTTTTGTTTCGTCCACTTATAAGTTCGGAACAAAATCGAGTACATACCAAGCCGAATGTCCGGACAAAACCCCGTTCCCATGGTCCAAATGTTCTATATTGGCCTTAAACCGTCCCAGTTAAGCCTTGTCGATCTTGAGGTTTTAGATTCCAAAACAAGTGAGTTTCGTCCATTTCCAAGTTCGGACCGAAAACCGAGTAAATACCGACCGAACGGACGGACGTAAATCTCGTTTTTACGGACGGAACGTTGTTTTTGCACCTTAGAACGCCCCGAGTTAAGTAATGGAGTGGCTAGTAGGTGTATCGTTTTCCATGCGAAAACATGTGTGTTTCGTCCACTTATTAGTTCGGAACAAAATCGAGTACATACCAAGCCTAATGTCCGGACAAAACCACGTTCCCATGGTCCAAATGTTCTATATTGGCCTTAAACCGTCCCAGTTAAGCCTTGTCGATCTTGAGGTTTTAGATTCCAAAACAAGTGAGTTTCGTCTATTTCCAAGTTCGGACCGAAAACCGAGTAAATACCGACCGAAAAGATTTAGGTAAATCTCGTTTTTACGGACGGAACGTTGTTTTTGCACCTTAGAACGCCCCGAGTTAAGTAATGGAGTGGCTAGTCTCTTAGGTGTATCGTTTTCCATGCAAAAACATGTGTGTTTCGTCCACTTATAAGTTCGGAACAAAATCGAGTACATACCAAGACGAATGTCCGGACAAAACCCCGCTCCCATGGTCCAAATGTTCTATATTGGCCTTAAACCGTCCCAGTTAAGCCTTGTCGATCTTGAGGTTTTAGATTCCAAAACAAGTGAGTTTCGTCCATTTCCAAGTTCGGACCGAAAACCGAGTAAATACCGACCGAACGGACGGAAATAAATATCGTTTTTACGGACGGAACGTTGTTTTCTCACCTTAGAACGCCCCGAGTTAAGAAATGGAGTGGCTAGTCTCTTAGGTGTAACGTTTTCCATGCGAAAACATGTGTGTTTCGTCCACTTATACGTTCGGAACAAAATCGAGTACATACCAAGACGAATGTCCGGACAAAACCCCATTCCCATGGTCCAAATGTTCTATATTGGCCTTAAAACGTCCCAGTTAAGCCTTGTTGATCTTGAAGTTTTAGATTCCAAAACAAGTGAGTTTCGTACATTTCCAAGTTCGGACTAAAAACCGAGTAAATGCCGACCGAACGGACGGACATAAATCTGGTTTTTACGGACGGAACGTTGTTTTTTCACCTTAGAACGCCCCGAGTTAATTAATGGACTGGCTAGTCTCTTAGGTGTATCGTTTTCCATGCGCAAACATTTGTGTTTCGTCCACTTCTAAGTTCGGAACAAAATCGAGTACATACCAAGACGAATGTCCGGACAAAACCCCGCTCCCATGGTCCAAATGTTCTATATTGGCCTTAAACCGTCCCAGTTAAGCCTTGTCGATCTTGAGGTTTTAGATTCCAAAACAAGTGAGTTTCGTCCATTTCCAAGTTCGGACCGAAAACCGAGTAAATACCGACCGAACGGATGGACATAAATCTCGTTTTTACGGACGGAACGTTGTTTTCTCACCTTATAACGCCCCGAGTTAAGTAATGGAGTGGCTAGTCTCTTCGGTGTATCGTTTTCCATGCGAAAACATTTGGGTTTCGTCCACTTATAAGTTCGGAACAAAAATCGAGTAAATACCAAGCCGAATGTCCGGATAAAACCCCGTTCCCATGGTCCAAATGTTCTATATTGGCCTCAAAACGTCCCGGCTAAGCCTTGTCGATCTTGAGGTTTTAGATTCCAAAACTAGTGAGTTCCTTCCATTTCCAAGTTCGGACCGAAAACCGAGTAAATACCGACCGAACGGACGGACATAAATCTCGTTTTTACGGACGGAACGTTGTTTTTTCACCTTAGAACGCCCCAAGTTAAGTAATGGAGTGGCTAGTCTCTTAGGTGTATCGTTTTCCATGCGAAAACATGTGTGTTTCGTCCACTTATAAGTTCGGAACAAAATAAAGTAAATACCATGTCAAATGTCCGCACAAAACCCCGTTCCCATGGTCCAAATGTTCTATATTGGCCTTAAACCGTCCCGGTTAAGCCTTGTTGATCTTGAAGTTTTAGATTCCAAAACAAGTGAGTTTCGTACATTTCCAAGTTCGGAACAAAAACCGAGTAAATGCAGACCGAACGGACGGACATAAATCTGGTTTTTACGGACGGAACGTTGTTTTTTCACCTTAGAACGCCCCGAGTTAAGTAATGGACTGGCTAGTCTCTTAGGTGTATCGTTTTCCATGCGAAAACAAGTGTGTTTCGTCCACTTATAAGTTCGGAACAAAATCGAGTACATACCAAGACGAATGTCCGGACAAAACCCCGCTCCCATGGTCCAAATGTTCTATATTGGAATTAAACCGTCCCTGTTAAGCCTTGTCGATCTTGAAGTTTTAGATTCCAAAACAAGTGAGTTTCGTACATTTCCAAGTTCGGACAAAAAATCGAGTAAATGCCGACCGAACGGATGGACATAAATCTGGTTTTTACGGACGGAACGTTGTTTTTTCACCTTAGAACGCCCCGAGTTAATTAATGGACTAGCTAGTCTCTTAGGTGTATCGTTTTCCATGCGCAAACATTTTTGTTTCGTCCACTTATAAGTTCGGAACAAAATCAAGTAAATACCATGCCAAATGTCCGGACAAAACCTCGTTCCCATGGTCCAAATGTTCTATATTGGCCTTAAATTGTCCCAGTTAACCCTTGTCGATCTTGAGGTTTTAGATTCAAAAACAAGTGAGTTTCGTCCTTTTCCAAGTTCGGACCTAAAACCGAGTAAATATCGACCGAACGGATGGACATAAATCTGGTTTTTACGGACGGAACGTTGTTTTCTCACCTTATAACGCCCCGAGTTAAGTAATGGAGTGGCTAGTCTCTACGGTGTATCGTTTTCCATGCGAAAACATTTGTGTTTCGTCCACTTATAAGTTCGGAACAAAAATCGAGTAAATACCAAGCCGAATGTCCGGATAAAACCCCGTTCCCATGGTCCAAATGTTCTATATTGGCCTCAAAACGTCCCGGCTAAGCCTTGTCGATCTTGAGGTTTTAGATTCCAAAACTAGTGAGTTCCTTCCATTTCCAAGTTCGGACCGAACACCGAGTAAATATCGACCGAACGGACGGACATAAATCTCGTTTTTACGGACGGAACGTTGTTTTCTCACCTTAGAACGCCCCGAGTTATGAAATGGAGTGGCTAGTCTCTTAGGTGTAACGTTTTCCATGCGAAAACATGTGTGTTTCGTCCACTTATACGTTCGGAACAAAATCGAGTACATACCAAGACGAATGTCCGGACAAAACCCCATTCCCATGGTCCAAATGTTCTATATTGGCCTTAAAACGTCCCAGTTAAGCCTTGTTGATCTTGAAGTTTTAGATTCCAAAACAAGTGAGCTCCTTCCATTTCCAAGTTCGGACCGAAAACCGAGTAAATACCGACCGAACGGACGGACATAAATCTCGTTTTTATGGACGGAACGTTGTTTTCTCACCTTAGAACGCCCCGAGTTAAGAAATGGAGTGGCTAGTCTCTTAGGTGTAACGTTTTCCATGCGAAAACATGTGTGTTTCGTCCACTTATACGTTGGGAACAAAATTGAGTACATACCAAGACGAATGTCCGGACAAAACCCCGTTCCCATGGTCCAAATGTTCTATATTGGCCTTAACCCGTCCCGGTTAAGCCTTGTTGATCTTGAAGTTTTAGATTCCAAAACAAGTGAGTTTCGTACATTTCCAAGTTCGGACAAAAAACCGAGTAAATGCCGACCGAACGGACGGACATAAATCTGGTTTTTACGGACGGAACGTTGTTTTTTCACCTTAGAACGCCCCGAGTTAATTGATGGACTGGCTAGTCTCTTAGGTGTATCGTTTTCCATGCGAAAACATGTGTGTTTCGTCCACTTATAAGTTCGGAACAAAAATTGAGTACATACCAAGCCGAATGTCCGGATAAAACCCCGTTCCCATGGTCCAAATGTTCTATATTGGCCTCAAAACGTCCCGACTAAGCCTTGTCGATCTTGAGGTTTTAGATTCCAAAACAAGTGAGTTTCGTCCATTTCCAAGTTCGGACCGAAAACCGAGTAAATACCGACCGAACGGACGGACATAAATCTCGTTTTTACGGACGGAACGTTGTTTTCTCACCTTATAACGCCCCGAGTTAAGTAATGGAGTGGCTAATCTCTTAGGTGTATCGTTTTTCATGCGAAAACATTTGTGTTTCGTCCACTTATAAGTTCGGAACAAAAATCGAGTAAATACCAAGCCGAATGTCCTGATAAAACCCCGTTCCCATGGTCCAAATGTTCTATATTGGCCTCAAAACGTCCCGGCTAAGCCTTGTCGATCTTGAGGTTTTAGATTCCAAAACTAGTGAGTTCCTTCCATTTCCAAGTTCGGACCGAAAACCGAGTAAATACCGACCGAACGGACGGACATAAATCTCGTTTTTACGGACGGAACGTTGTTTTTTCACCTTAGAATGCCCCGAGTTAAGTAATGGAGTGGCTAGTCTCTTAGGTGTATCGTTTTCCATGCGAAAACATGTGTGTTTCGTCCACTTATAAGTTCGGAACAAAATAAAGTAATTACCATGCCAAATGTCCGCACAAAACCCCGTTCCCATGGTCCAAATGTTCTATATTGGCCTTAAACCGTCCCGGTTAAGCCTTGTTGATCTTGAAGTTTTAGATTCCAAAACAAGTGAGTTTCGTACATTTCCAAGTTCGGACCAAAAACCGAGTAAATGCCGACCGAACGGACGGACATAAATCTGGTTTTTACTGACGGAACGTTGTTTTTTCACCTTAGAACGCCCCGAGTTAATTAATGGACTGGCTAGTCTCTTAGGTGTATCGTTTTCCATGCGAAAACATTTGTGTTTCGTCCACTTCTAAGTTCGGAACAAAATGGAGTATATACCAAGACGAATGTCCGGACAAAACCCCGTTCCCATGGTCCAAATGTTCTATATTGGCCTCAAAACGTCCCGACTAAGCCTTGTCGATCTTGAGGTTTTAGATTCCAAAACAAGTGAGTTTCGTCCATTTCCAAGTTCGGACCGAAAACCGAGTAAATACCGACCGAACGGACGGACATAAATCTCGTTTTTACGGACGGAACGTTGTTTTCTCACCTTAGAACGCCCCGAGTTAAGAAATGGAGTGGCTAGTCTCTTAGGTGTAACGTTTTCCATGCGAAAACATGTGTGTTTCGTCCACTTATACGTTCGGAACAAAATCGAGTACATACCAAGACGAATGTCCGGACAAAACCCCATTCCCATGGTCCAAATGTTCTATATTGGCCTTAAAACGTCCCAGTTAAGCCTTGTTGATCTTGAAGTTTTAGATTCCAAAACAAGTGAGTTCCTTCCATTTCCAAGTTCGGACCGAAAACCGAGTAAATACCGACCGAACGGACGGACATAAATCTCGTTTTTACGGACGGAACGTTGTTTTCTCACCTTAGAACGCCCCGAGTTAAGAAATGGATTGGCTAGTCTCTTAGGTGTAACGTTTTCCATGCGAAAACATGTGTGTTTCGTCCACTTATAAGTTCGGAACAAAATCGAGTACATACCAAGACGAATGTCCGGACAAAACCCCGTTCCCATGGTCCAAATGTTCTATATTGGCCTTAAACCGTCCCGGTTAAGCCTTGTTGATCTTGAAGTTTTAGATTCCAAAACAAGTGAGTTTCGTACATTTCCAAGTTCGGACAAAAAACCGCGTAAATGCCGACCGAACGGACGGACATAAATCTGGTTTTTACGGACGGAACGTTGTTTTTTCACCTTAGAACGCCCCGAGTTAATTGATGGACTGGCTAGTCTCTTAGGTGTATCGTTTTCCATGCGCAAACATTTGTGTTTCGTCCACTTCTAAGTTCGGAACAAAATCGAGTACATACCAAGACGAATGTCCGGACAAAACCCCGCTCCCATGGTCCAAATGTTCTATATTGGCCTTAAACCGTCCCAGGTAAGCCTTGTCGATCTTGAGGTTTTAGATTCCAAAACAAGTGAGTTTCGTCCATTTCCAAGTTTGGACCGAAAACCGAGTAAATACCGACCGAACGGATGGACATAAATCTCGTTTTTACGGACGGAACGTTGTTTTCTCACCTTATAACGCCCCGAGTTAAGTAATGGAGTGGCTAGTCTCTTAGGTGTATCGTTTTCCATGCGAAAACATGTGTGTTTCGTCCACTTATAAGTTCGGAACAAAAATCGAGTACATACCAAGCCGAATGTCCGGATAAAACCCCGTTCCCATGGTCCAAATGTTCTATATTGGCCTCAAAACGTCCCGACTAAGCCTTGTCGATCTTGAGGTTTTAGATTCCAAAACAAGTGAGTTTCGTCCATTTCCAAGTTCGGACCGAAAACCGAGTAAATACCGACCGAACGGACGGACATAAATCTCGTTTTTACGGACGGAACGTTGTTTTTTCACCTTAGAACGTCCCGAGTTAAGTAATGGAGTGGCTAGTCTCTTAGGTGTATCGTTTTCCATGCGAAAACATGTGTGTTTGGTCCACTTATAAGTTCGAAACAAAATCAAGTAAATACCATGTCAAATGTCCGGACAAAACCCCGTTCCCATGGTCCAAATGTTCTATATTGGCGTTAAAACGTCCCGGTTAAGGCTTGTCGATCTTGAAGTTTTAGATTCTAAAACAAGTGAGTTTCGTCCATTTCCAAGTTCGGACCTAAAACCGAGTAAATATCGACCGAACGGACGAACATAAATCTCGTTTTTACGGACGGAACGTTGTTTTCTCACCTTAGAACGCCCCGAGTTAAGAAATGGAGTGGCTAGTCTCTTAGGTCTAACGTTTTCCATGCGAAAACATGTGTGTTTCGTCCACTTACAAGTTCGGAACAAAAATCGAGTACATACCAAGCCGAATGTAGGGATAAAACCCTGTTCCCATGGTCCAAATGTTCTATATTGGCCTTAAACCGTCCCAGTTAAGCCTTGTCGATCTTGAGGTTTTTGATTCCAAAACAAGTGAGTTTCGTCCATTTCCAAGTTCGGACCGAAAACCGAGTAAATACCGACCGAACGGACGGACATAAATCTCGTTTTTACGGACGGAACGTTGTTTTCTCACCTTAGAACGCCCCGAGTTAAGAAATGGAGTGGCTAGTCTCTTAGGTGTAACGTTTTCCATGCGAAAACATGTGTGTTTCGTCCACTTATACGTTCGGAACAAAATCGAGTACATACCAAGACGAATGTCCGGACAAAACCCCGTTCCCATGGTCCAAATGTTCTATATTGGCCTTAAACCGTCCCGGTTAAGCCTTGTTGATCTTGAAGTTTTAGATTCCAAAACAAGTGAGTTTCGTACATTTCCAAGTTCGGACAAAAAACCGAGTAAATGCCGACCGAACGGACGGACATAAATCTGGTTTTTACGGACGGAACGTTGTTTTTTCACCTTAGGACGCCCCGAGTTAATTAATGGACTGGCTAGTCTCTTAGGTGTATCGTTTTCCATGCGCAAACATTTGTGTTTCGTCCACTTCTAAGTTCGGAACAAAATCGAGTACATACCAAGACGAATGTCCGGACAAAACCCCGCTCCCATGGTCCAAATGTTCTATATTGGCCTTAAACCGTCCCAGGTAAGCCTTGTCGATCTTGAGGTTTTAGATTCCAAAACAAGTGAGTTTCGTCCATTTCCAAGTTCGGACCAAAAACCGAGTAAATACCGACCGAACGGACGGACATAAATCTCGTTTTTACGGACGGAACGTTGTTTTCTCACCTTATAACGCCCCGAGTTAAGTAATGGAGTGGCTAGTCTCTTAGGTGTATCGTTTTCCATGCGAAAACATGTGTGTTTCGTCCACTTATAAGTTCGGAACAAAAATCGAGTACATACCAAGCCGAATGTCCGGATAAAACCCCGTTCCCATGGTCCAAATGTTCTATATTGGCCTCAAAACGTCCCGACTAAGCCTTGTCGATCTTGAGGTTTTAGATTCCAAAAGAAGTGAGTTTCGTCCATTTCCAAGTTCGGACCAAAAACCGAGTAAATACCGACCGAACGGACGGACATAAATCTCGTTTTTACGGACGGAACGTTGTTTTCTCACCTTATAACGCCCCGAGTTAAGTAATGGAATGGCTAATCTCTTAGGTGTATCGTTTTCCATGCGAAAACATTTGTGTTTCGTCCACTTATAAGTTCGGAACAAAAATCGAGTAAATACCAAGCCGAATGTTCGGATAAAACCCCGTTCCCATGGTCCAAATGTTCTATATTGGCCTCAAAACGTCCCGGCTAAGCCTTGTCGATCTTGAGGTTTTAGATTCCAAAACTAGTGAGTTCCTTCCTTTTCCAAGTTCGGACCGAAAACCGAGTAAATACCGACCGAACGGACGGACATAAATCTCGTTTTTACGGACGGAACGTTGTTTTTTCACCTTAGAATGCCCCGAGTTAAGTAATGGAGTGGCTAGTCTCTTAGGTGTATCGTTTTCCATGCGAAAACTTGTGTGTTTCGTCCACTTATAAGTTCGGAACAAAATAAAGTAAATACCATGCCAAATGTCCGCACAAAACCCCGTTCCCATGGTCCAAATGTTCTATATTGGCCTTAAACCGTCCCGGTTAAGCCTTGTTGATCTTGAAGTTTTAGATTCCAAAACAAGTGAGTTTCGTACATTTCCAAGTTCGGACCAAAAACCGAGTAAATGCCGACCGAACGGACGGACATAAATCTGGTTTTTACGGACGGAACGTTGTTTTCTCACCTTAGAACGCCCCGAGTTAAGAAATGGAGTGGCTAGTCTCTTAGGTGTAACGTTTTCCATGCGAAAACATGTGTGTTTCGTCCACTTATAAGTTCGAAACAAAATCAAGTAAATACCATGCCAAATGTCTGGACAAAACCCCGTTCCCATGGTCCAAATGTTCTATATTGGCGTTAAAACGTCCCGGTTAAGGCTTGTCGATCTTGAAGGTTTAGATTCTAAAACAAGTGAGTTTCGTCCATTTCCAAGTTCGGACCAAAAACCGAGTAAATACCGACCGAACGAACGAACATAAATCTCGTTTTTACGGACGGAACGTTGTTTTTTCACCTTAGAACGCCCCGAGTTAAGTAATAGAGTGGCTAGTCTCTTAGGTGTATCGTTTTCCATGCGAGAACATGTGTGTTTCGTCCACTTATAAGTTCGGAACAAAATCAAGTAAATACCATGCCAAATGTCCGGACCAAACCTCGTTCCCATGGTCCAAATGTTCTATATTGGCCTTAAACTGTCCCAGTTAACCCTTGTCGATCTTGAGGTTTTAGATTCAAAAACAAGTGAGTTTCGTCCATTTCCAAGTTCGGACCTAAAACCGAGTAAATATCGACCGAACGGACGGACATAAATCTCGTTTTTACGGACGGAACGTTGTTTTCTCACCTTAGAACGCCCCGAGTTAAGAAATGGAGTGGCTAGTCTCTTAGGTGTAACGTTTTCCATGCGAAAACATGTGTGTTTCGTCCACTTACAAGTTCGGAACAAAAATCGAGTACATACCAAGCCGAATGTAGGGATAAAACCCCGTTCCCATGGTCCAAATGTTCTATATTGGCCTTAAAACGTCCCAGCTAAGCCATGTCGATCTTGAGGTTTTACATTCCAAAACAAGTGAGTTTCGTCCATTTCCAAGTTCAGACAAAAAATCGAGTAAATGCCGACCGAACGGACGGACATAAATTTTGTTTTTATGGACAGAACGTTGTTTTTTTACCTTAGAACGCCCCGAGTAAAGTAATGGAGTGGCTAGTCTTTTAGGTGTATCGTTTTCCATGCAAAAACATGTGTGTTTCGTCCACTTATAAGTTCGGAACAAAATCGAATACATACCAAGACGAATGTCCGGACAAAACCCCGCTCCCATGGTCCAAATGTTCTATATTGGCCTTAAACCGTCCCAGTTAAGCCTTATCGATCTTGAGGTTTTAGATTCCAAAACAAGTGAGTTTCGTCCATTTCCAAGTTCGGACCAAAAACCGAGTAAATACCGACCGAACGGACGGACATAAATCTCGTTTTTACGGACGGAACGTTGTTTTCTCACCTTATAACGCCCCGAGTTAAGTAATGGAGTGGCTAGTCTCTTAGGTGTATCTTTTTCCATGCGAAAACATGTGTGTTTCATCCACTTATAAGTTCGGAACAAAAATCGAGTACATACCAAGCCGAATGTCCGGATAAAACCCCGTTCCCATGGTCCAAATGTTCTATATTGGCCTCAAAACGTCCCGGCTAAGCCTTGTCGATCTTGAGGTTTTAGATTCCGAAACAAGTGAGTTCCTTCCATTTCCAAGTTCGGACCGAAAACCGAGTAAATACCGACCGAACGGACGGACATAAATCTCGTTTTTACGGATGGAACGTTGTTTTCTCACCTTAGAACGCCCCGAGTTAAGAAATGGAGTGGCTAGTCTCTTAGGTGTAACGTTTTCCATGCGAAAACATGTGTGTTTCGTCCACTTATACGTTCGGAACAAAATCGAGTACATACCAAGACGAATGTCCGGACAAAACCCTGTTCCCATGGTCCAAATGTTCTATATTGGCCTTAAACCGTCCCGGTTAAGCCTTGTTGATCTTGAAGTTTTAGATTCCAAAACAAGTGAGTTTCGTACATTTCCAAGTTCGGACCAAAAACCGAGTAAATGCCGACCGAACGGACGGACATAAATCTCGTTTTTACGGACGGAACGTTGTTTTTTCACCTTAGAATGCCCCGAGTTAATTAATAGACTGGCTAGTCTCTTAGGTGTATCGTTTTCCATGCGCAAACATTTGTGTTTCGTCCACTTCTAAGTTCGGAACAAAATCGAGTACATACCAAGACGAATGTCCGGACAAAACCCCGCTCCCATGGTCCAAATGTTCTATATTGGCCTTAAACCGTCCCAGTTAAGCCTTGTCGATCCTGAGGTTTTAGATTCCAAAACAAGTGAGTTTCGTCCATTTCCAAGTTCGGACCGAAAACCGAGTAAATACCGACCGAACGGACGGACATAAATCTCGTTTTTACGGACGGAACGTTGTTTTCTCACCTTATAACGCCCCGAGTTAAGTAATGGAGTGGCTAGTCTCTTAGGTGTATCGTTTTCCATGCGAAACCATTTGTGTTTCGTCCACTTATAAGTTCGGAACAAAAATCGAGTAAATACCAAGCCGAATGTCCGGATAAAACCCCGTTCCCATGGTCCAAATGTTCTATATTGGCCTCAAAACGTCCCTGCTAAGCCTTGTCGATCTTGAGGTTTTAGATTCCAAAACACGTGAGTTCCTTCCATTTCCAAGTTCGGACCGAAAACCGAGTAAATACCGACCGAACGGACGGACATAAATCTCGTTTTTACGGACGGAACTTTGTTTTTTCACCTTAGAACGCCCCGAGTTAAGTAATGGAGTGGCTAGTCTCTTAGGTGTATCGTTTTCCATGCGAAAACATGTGTGTTTCGTCCACTTATAAGTTCGAAACAAAATCAAGTAAATACCATGCCAAATGTCCGGACAAAACCCCGTTCCCATGGTCCAAATGTTCTATATTGGCGTTAAAACGTCCCGGTTAAGGCTTGTCGATCTTGAAGTTTTAGATTCTAAAACAAGTGAGTTTTGTCCATTTCCAAGTTCGGAATAAAAACCGAGTAAATACCGACCGAACGGACGGACATAAATCTCGTTTTTACGGACGGAACGTTGTTTTCTCACCTTATAACGCCCCGAGTTAAGTAATGGAGTGGCTAGTCTCTTAGGTGTATCTTTTTCCATGCGAAAACATGTGTGTTTCATCCACTTATAAGTTCGGAACAAAAATCGAGTACATACCAAGCCGAATGTCCGGATAAAACCCCGTTCCCATGGTCCAAATGTTCTATATTGGCCTCAAAACGTCCCGGCTAAGCCTTGTCGATCTTGAGGTTTTAGATTCCGAAACAAGTGAGTTCCTTCCATTTCCAAGTTCGGACCGAAAACCGAGTAAATACCGACCGAACGGACGGACATAAATCTCGTTTTTACGGATGGAACGTTGTTTTCTCACCTTAGAACGCCCCGAGTTAAGAAATGGAGTGGCTAGTCTCTTAGGTGTAACGTTTTCCATGCGAAAACATGTGTGTTTCGTCCACTTATACGTTCGGAACAAAATCGAGTACATACCAAGACGAATGTCCGGACAAAACCCTGTTCCCATGGTCCAAATGTTCTATATTGGCCTTAAACCGTCCCGGTTAAGCCTTGTTGATCTTGAAGTTTTAGATTCCAAAACAAGTGAGTTTCGTACATTTCCAAGTTCGGACCAAAAACCGAGTAAATGCCGACCGAACGGACGGACATAAATCTCGTTTTTACGGACGGAACGTTGTTTTTTCACCTTAGAATGCCCCGAGTTAATTAATAGACTGGCTAGTCTCTTAGGTGTATCGTTTTCCATGCGCAAACATTTGTGTTTCGTCCACTTCTAAGTTCGGAACAAAATCGAGTACATACCAAGACGAATGTCCGGACAAAACCCCGCTCCCATGGTCCAAATGTTCTATATTGGCCTTAAACCGTCCCAGTTAAGCCTTGTCGATCCTGAGGTTTTAGATTCCAAAACAAGTGAGTTTCGTCCATTTCCAAGTTCGGACCGAAAACCGAGTAAATACCGACCGAACGGACGGACATAAATCTCGTTTTTACGGACGGAACGTTGTTTTCTCACCTTATAACGCCCCGAGTTAAGTAATGGAGTGGCTAGTCTCTTAGGTGTATCGTTTTCCATGCGAAACCATTTGTGTTTCGTCCACTTATAAGTTCGGAACAAAAATCGAGTAAATACCAAGCCGAATGTCCGGATAAAACCCCGTTCCCATGGTCCAAATGTTCTATATTGGCCTCAAAACGTCCCTGCTAAGCCTTGTCGATCTTGAGGTTTTAGATTCCAAAACACGTGAGTTCCTTCCATTTCCAAGTTCGGACCGAAAACCGAGTAAATACCGACCGAACGGACGGACATAAATCTCGTTTTTACGGACGGAACTTTGTTTTTTCACCTTAGAACGCCCCGAGTTAAGTAATGGAGTGGCTAGTCTCTTAGGTGTATCGTTTTCCATGCGAAAACATGTGTGTTTCGTCCACTTATAAGTTCGAAACAAAATCAAGTAAATACCATGCCAAATGTCCGGACAAAACCCCGTTCCCATGGTCCAAATGTTCTATATTGGCGTTAAAACGTCCCGGTTAAGGCTTGTCGATCTTGAAGTTTTAGATTCTAAAACAAGTGAGTTTTGTCCATTTCCAAGTTCGGAATAAAAACCGAGTAAATACCGACCGAACGGACGGACATAAATCTCGTTTTTACGGACGGAACGTTGTTTTCTCACCTTATAACGCCCCGAGTTAAGTAATGGAGTGGCTAGTCTCTTAGGTGTATCTTTTTCCATGCGAAAACATGTGTGTTTCATCCACTTATAAGTTCGGAACAAAAATCGAGTACATACCAAGCCGAATGTCCGGATAAAACCCCGTTCCCATGGTCCAAATGTTCTATATTGGCCTCAAAACGTCCCGGCTAAGCCTTGTCGATCTTGAGGTTTTAGATTCCGAAACAAGTGAGTTCCTTCCATTTCCAAGTTCGGACCGAAAACCGAGTAAATACCGACCGAACGGACGGACATAAATCTCGTTTTTACGGACGGAACGTTGTTTTTTCACCTTAGAACGCCCCGAGTTAAGTAATGGAGTGGCTAGTCTCTTAGGTGTATCGTTTTCCATGCGAGAACATGTGTGTTTCGTCCACTTATAAGTTCGGAACAAAATCAAGTAAATACCATGCCAAATGTCCGGACAAAACCTCGTTCCCATGGTCCAAATGTTCTATATTGGCCTTAAACTGTCCCAGTTAACCCTTGTCGATCTTGAGGTTTTAGATTCAAAAACAAGTGAGTTTCGTCCATTTCCAAGTTCGGACCTAAAACCGAGTAAATATCGACCGAACGGACGGACACAAATCTGGTTTTTACGGACGGAACGTTGTTTTCTCACCTTAGAACGACCCGAGTTAAGAAATGGAGTGGCTAGTCTCTTAGGTGTAACGTTTTCCATGCGAAAACATGTGTGTTTCGTCCACTTACAAGTTCGGAACAAAAATCGAGTACATACCAAGCCGAATGTAGGGATAAAACCCCGTTCCCATGGTCCAAATGTTCTATATTGGCCTTAAAACGTCCCAGCTAAGCCATGTCGATCTTGAGGTTTTACATTCCAAAACAAGTGAGTTTCGTCCATTTCCAAGTTCAGACAAAAAATCGAGTAAATGCCGACCGAACGGACGGACATAAATTTTGTTTTTATGGACAGAACGTTGTTTTTTTACCTTAGAACGCCCCGAGTAAAGTAATGGAGTGGCTAGTCTTTTAGGTGTATCGTTTTCCATGCAAAAACATGTGTGTTTCGTCCACTTATAAGTTCGGAACAAAATCGAATACATACCAAGACGAATGTCCGGACAAAACCCCGCTCCCATGGTCCAAATGTTCTATATTGGCCTTAAACCGTCCCAGTTAAGCATTATCGATCTTGAGGTTTTAGATTCCAAAACAAGTGAGTTTCGTCCATTTCCAAGTTCGGACCAAAAACCGAGTAAATACCGACCGAACGGACGGACATAAATCTCGTTTTTACGGACGGAACGTTGTTTTCTCACCTTATAACGCCCCGAGTTTAGTAATGGAGTGGCTAGTCTCTTAGGTGTATCTTTTTCCATGCGAAAACATGTGTGTTTCATCCACTTATAAGTTCGGAACAAAAATCGAGTACATACCAAGCCGAATGTCCGGATAAAACCCCGTTCCCATGGTCCAAATGTTCTATATTGGCCTCAAAACGTCCTGGCTAAGCCTTGTCGATCTTGAGGTTTCAGATTCCAAAACAAGTGAGTTCCTTCCATTTCCAAGTTCGGACCGAAAACCGAGTAAATACCGACCGAACGGACGGACATAAATCTCGTTTTTACGGACGGAACTTTGTTTTTTCACCTTAGAACGCCCTGAGTTAAGTAATGGACTGGCTAGTCTCTTAGGTGTATCGTTTTCCATGCGAAAACATGTGTGTTTCGTCCACTTATAAGTTCGAAACAAAATCAAGTAAATACCATGCCAAATGTCCGGACAAAACCCCGTTCCCATGGTCCAAATGTTCTATATTGGCGTTAAAACGTCCCGGTTAAGGCTTGTCGATCTTGAAGTTTGAGATTCTAAAACAAGTGAGTTTCGTCCATTTCCAAGTTCGGACCAAAAACCGAGTAAATACCGACCGAACGAACGGACATAAATCTCGTTTTTACGGACGGAACGTTGTTTTTTCACCTTAGAACGCCCCGAGTTAAGTAATGGAGTGGCTAGTCTCTTAGGTGTATCGTTTTCCATGCGAGAACATGTGTGTTTCGTCCACTTATAAGTTCGGAACAAAATCAAGTAAATACCATGCCAAATGTCCGGACAAAACCTCGTTCCCATGGTCCAAATGTTCTATATTGGCCTTAAACTGTCCCAGTTAACCCTTGTCGATCTTGAGGTTTTAGATTCAAAAACAAGTGAGTTTCGTCCATTTCCAAGTTCGGACCTAAAACCGAGTAAATATCGACCGAACGGACGGACATAAATCTCGTTTTTACGGACGGAACGTTGTTTTCTCACCTTAGAACACCCCGAGTTAAGAAATGGAGTGGCTAGTTTCTTAGGTGTAACGTTTTCCATGCGAAAACATGTGTGTTTCGTCCACTTACAAGTTCGGAACAAAAATCGAGTACATACCAAGCCGAATGTAGGGATAAAACCCCGTTCCCATGGTCCAAATGTTCTATATTGGCCTTAAAACGTCCCAGCTAAGCCATGTCGATCTTGAGGTTTTACATTCCAAAACAAGTGAGTTTCGTCCATTTCCAAGTTCAGACAAAAAATCGAGTAAATGCCGACCGAACGGACGGACATAAATTTTGTTTTTATGGACAGAACGTTGTTTTTTTACCTTAGAACGCCCCGAGTAAAGTAATGGAGTGGCTAGTCTTTTAGGTGTATCGTTTTCCATGCAAAAACATGTGTGTTTCGTCCACTTATAAGTTCGGAACAAAATCGAATACATACCAAGACGAATGTCCGGACAAAACCCCGCTCCCATGGTCCAAATGTTCTATATTGGCCTTAAACCGTCCCAGTTAAGCCTTATCTATCTTGAGGTTTTAGATTCCAAAACAAGTGAGTTTCGTCCATTTCCAAGTTCGGACCAAAAATCGAGTAAATACCGACCGAACGGACGGACATAAATCTCGTTTTTACGGACGGAACGTTGTTTTCTCACCTTATAACGCCCCGAGTTAAGTAATGGAGTGGCTAGTCTCTTAGGTGTATCTTTTTCCATGCGAAAACATGTGTGTTTCATCCACTTATAAGTTCGGAACAAAAATCGAGTACATACCAAGCCGAATGTCCGGATAAAACCCCGTTCCCATGGTCCAAATGTTCTATATTGGCCTCAAAACGTCCCGGCTAAGCCTTGTCGATCTTGAGGTTTTAGATTCCGAAACAAGTGAGTTCCTTCCATTTCCAAGTTCGGACCGAAAACCGAGTAAATACCGACCGAACGGACGGACATAAATCTCGTTTTTACGGATGGAACGTTGTTTTCTCACCTTAGAACGCCCCGAGTTAAGAAATGGAGTGGCTAGTCTCTTAGGTGTAACGTTTTCCATGCGAAAACATGTGTGTTTCGTCCACTTATACGTTCGGAACAAAATCGAGTACATACCAAGACGAATGTCCGGACAAAACCCCGTTCCCATGGTCCAAATGTTCTATATTAGCCTTAAACCGTCCCGGTTAAGCCTTGTTGATCTTGAAGTTTTAGATTCCAAAACAAGTGAGTTTCGTACATTTCCAAGTTCGGACCAAAAACCGAGTAAATGCCGACCGAACGGACGGACATAAATCTGGTTTTTACGGACGGAACGTTGTTTTTTCACCTTAGAATGCCCCGAGTTAATTAATAGACTGGCTAGTCTCTTAGGTGTATCGTTTTCCATGCGCAAACATTTGTGTTTCGTCCACTTCTAAGTTCGGAACAAAATTGAGTACATACCAAGACGAATGTCCGGACAAAACCCCGCTCCCATGGTCCAAATGTTCTATATTGGCCTTAATCCGTCCCAGTTAAGCTTTGTCGATCTTGAGGTTTTAGATTCCAAAACAAGTGAGTTTCGTCCATTTCCAAGTTCGGACCGAAAACCGAGTAAATACCGACCGAACGGACGGACATAAATCTCGTTTTTACGGACGGAACGTTGTTTTCTCACCTTATAACTCCCCGAGTTAAGTAATGGAGTGGCTAGTCTCTTAGGTGTATCGTTTTCCATGCGAAAACATGTGTGTTTCTTCCACTTATAAGTTCGGAACAAAAATCGAGTACATACCAAGCCGAATGTCCGGATAAAACCCCGTTCCCATGGTCCAAATGTTCTATATTGGCCTCAAAACGTCCCGGCTAAGCCTTGTCGATCTTGAGGTTTTAGATTCCAAAACAAGTGAGTTTCGTCCATTTCCAAGTTCGGACAAAAAACCGAGTAAATACCGACCGAACGGACGGACATAAATCTCGTTTTTACGGACGGAACGTTGTTTTCTCACCTTATAACGCCCCGAGTTAAGTAATGGAGTGGCTAGTCTCTTAGGTGTATCGTTTTCCATGCGAAAACATGTGTGTTTCATCCACTTATAAGTTCGGAACAAAAATCGAGTAAATACCAAGCCGAATGTCCGGATAAAACCCCGTTCCCATGGTCCAAATGTTCTATATTGGCCTCAAAACGTCCTGGCTAAGCCTTGTCGATCTTGAGGTTTTAGATTCCAAAACTAGTGAGTTCCTTCCATTTCCAAGTTCGGACCGAAAACCGAGTAAATACCGACCGAACGGACGGACATAAATCTCGTTTTTACGGACGGAACTTTGTTTTTTCACCTTAGAACGCCCCGAGTTAAGTAATGGACTGGCTAGTCTTTTAGGTGTATCGTTTTCCATGCGAAAACATGTGTGTTTCGTCCACTTATAAGTTCGAAACAAAATCAAGTAAATACCATGCCAAATGTCCGGACAAAACCCCGTTCCCATGGTCCAAATGTTCTATATTGGCGTTAAAACGTCCCGGTTAAGGCTTGTCGATCTTGAAGTTTGAGATTCTAAAACAAGTGAGTTTCGTCCATTTCCAAGTTCGGACCAAAAACCGAGTAAATACCGACCGAACGAACGGACATAAATCTCGTTTTTACGGACGGAACGTTGTTTTTTCACCTTAGAACGCCCCGAGTTAAGTAATGGAGTGGCTAGTCTCTTAGGTGTATCGTTTTCCATGCGAGAACATGTGTGTTTCGTCCACTTATAAGTTCGGAACAAAATCAAGTAAATACCATGCCAAATGTCCGGACAAAACCTCGTTCCCATGGTCCAAATGTTCTATATTGGCCTTAAACTGTCCCAGTTAACCCTTGTCGATCTTGAGGTTTTAGATTCAAAAACAAGTGAGTTTCGTCCATTTCCAAGTTCGGACCTAAAACCGAGTAAATATCGACCGAACGGACGGACATAAATCTCGTTTTTACGGACGGAACGTTGTTTTCTCACCTTAGAACACCCCGAGTTAAGAAATGGAGTGGCTAGTTTCTTAGGTGTAACGTTTTCCATGCGAAAACATGTGTGTTTCGTCCACTTACAAGTTCGGAACAAAAATCGAGTACATACCAAGCCGAATGTAGGGATAAAACCCCGTTCCCATGGTCCAAATGTTCTATATTGGCCTTAAAACGTCCCAGCTAAGCCATGTCGATCTTGAGGTTTTACATTCCAAAACAAGTGAGTTTCGTCCATTTCCAAGTTCAGACAAAAAATCGAGTAAATGCCGACCGAACGGACGGACATAAATTTTGTTTTTATGGACAGAACGTTGTTTTTTTACCTTAGAACGCCCCGAGTAAAGTAATGGAGTGGCTAGTCTTTTAGGTGTATCGTTTTCCATGCAAAAACATGTGTGTTTCGTCCACTTATAAGTTCGGAACAAAATCGAATACATACCAAGACGAATGTCCGGACAAAACCCCGCACCCATGGTCCAAATGTTCTATATTGGCCTTAAACCGTCCCAGTTAAGCCTTATCTATCTTGAGGTTTTAGATTCCAAAACAAGTGAGTTTCGTCCATTTCCAAGTTCGGAACAAAAACCGAGTAAATACCGACCGAACGGACGGACATAAATCTCGTTTTTACGGACGGAACGTTGTTTTCTCACCTTATAACGCCCCGAGTTAAGTAATGGAGTGGCTAGTCTCTTAGGTGTATCTTTTTCCATGCGAAAACATGTGTGTTTCATCCACTTATAAGTTCGGAACAAAAATCGAGTACATACCAAGCCGAATGTCCGGATAAAACCCCGTTCCCATGGTCCAAATGTTCTATATTGGCCTCAAAACGTCCCGGCTAAGCCTTGTCGATCTTGAGGTTTTAGATTCCGAAACAAGTGAGTTCCTTCCATTTCCAAGTTCGGACCGAAAACCGAGTAAATACCGACCGAACGGACGGACATAAATCTCGTTTTTACGGATGGAACGTTGTTTTCTCACCTTAGAACGCCCCGAGTTAAGAAATGGAGTGGCTAGTCTCTTAGGTGTAACGTTTTCCATGCGAAAACATGTGTGTTTCGTCCACTTATACGTTCGGAACAAAATCGAGTACATACCAAGACGAATGTCCGGACAAAACCCCGTTCCCATGGTCCAAATGTTCTATATTAGCCTTAAACCGTCCCGGTTAAGCCTTGTTGATCTTGAAGTTTTAGATTCCAAAACAAGTGAGTTTCGTACATTTCCAAGTTCGGACCAAAAACCGAGTAAATGCAGAACCGAACGGACGGACATAAATCTGGTTTTTACGGACGGAACGTTGTTTTTTCACCTTAGAATGCCCCGAGTTAATTAATAGACTGGCTAGTCTCTTAGGTGTATCGTTTTCCATGCGCAAACATTTGTGTTTCGTCCACTTCTAAGTTCGGAACAAAATTGAGTACATACCAAGACGAATGTCCGGACAAAACCCCGCTCCCATGGTCCAAATGTTCTATATTGGCCTTAATCCGTCCCAGTTAAGCTTTGTCGATCTTGAGGTTTTAGATTCCAAAACAAGTGAGTTTCGTCCATTTCCAAGTTCGGACCGAAAACCGAGTAAATACCGACCGAACGGACGGACATAAATCTCGTTTTTACGGACGGAACGTTGTTTTCTCACCTTATAACTCCCCGAGTTAAGTAATGGAGTGGCTAGTCTCTTAGGTGTATCGTTTTCCATGCGAAAACATGTGTGTTTCTTCCACTTATAAGTTCGGAACAAAAATCGAGTACATACCAAGCCGAATGTCCGGATAAAACCCCGTTCCCATGGTCCAAATGTTCTATATTGGCCTCAAAACGTCCCGGCTAAGCCTTGTCGATCTTGAGGTTTTAGATTCCAAAACAAGTGAGTTTCGTCCATTTCCAAGTTCGGACAAAAAACCGAGTAAATACCGACCGAACGGACGGACATAAATCTCGTTTTTACGGACGGAACGTTGTTTTCTCACCTTATAACGCCCCGAGTTAAGTAATGGAGTGGCTAGTCTCTTAGGTGTATCGTTTTCCATGCGAAAACATGTGTGTTTCATCCACTTATAAGTTCGGAACAAAAATCGAGTAAATACCAAGCCGAATGTCCGGATAAAACCCCGTTCCCATGGTCCAAATGTTCTATATTGGCCTCAAAACGTCCTGGCTAAGCCTTGTCGATCTTGAGGTTTTAGATTCCAAAACTAGTGAGTTCCTTCCATTTCCAAGTTCGGACCGAAAACCGAGTAAATACCGACCGAACGGACGGACATAAATCTCGTTTTTACGGACGGAACTTTGTTTTTTCACCTTAGAACGCCCCGAGTTAAGTAATGGACTGGCTAGTCTCTTAGGTGTATCGTTTTCCATGCGAAAACATGTGTGTTTCGTCCACTTATAAGTTCGAAACAAAATCAAGTAAATACCATGCCAAA
Source organism: Aquilegia eximia (assembly GCA_023053565.1). Lineage (NCBI taxonomy): Eukaryota > Viridiplantae > Streptophyta > Magnoliopsida > Ranunculales > Ranunculaceae > Aquilegia > Aquilegia eximia. The sequence goes on along the minus strand of JALIGU010000012.1, from coordinate 26,861 downwards.
TGTCCGGACAAAACCCCGTTCCCATGGTCCAAATGTTCTATATTGGCGTTAAAACGTCCCGGTTAAGGCTTGTCGATCTTGAAGTTTGAGATTCTAAAACAAGTGAGTTTCGTCCATTTCCAAGTTCGGACCAAAAACCGAGTAAATACCGACCGAACGAACGGACATAAATCTCGTTTTTACGGACGGAACGTTGTTTTTTCACCTTAGAACGCCCCGAGTTAAGTAATGGAGTGGCTAGTCTCTTAGGTGTATCGTTTTCCATGCGAGAACATGTGTGTTTCGTCCACTTATAAGTTCGGAACAAAATCAAGTAAATACCATGCCAAATGTCCGGACAAAACCTCGTTCCCATGGTCCAAATGTTCTATATTGGCCTTAAACTGTCCCAGTTAACCCTTGTCGATCTTGAGGTTTTAGATTCAAAAACAAGTGAGTTTCGTCCATTTCCAAGTTCGGACCTAAAACCGAGTAAATATCGACCGAACGGACGGACATAAATCTCGTTTTTACGGACGGAACGTTGTTTTCTCACCTTAGAACACCCCGAGTTAAGAAATGGAGTGGCTAGTTTCTTAGGTGTAACGTTTTCCATGCGAAAACATGTGTGTTTCGTCCACTTACAAGTTCGGAACAAAAATCGAGTACATACCAAGCCGAATGTAGGGATAAAACCCCGTTCCCATGGTCCAAATGTTCTATATTGGCCTTAAAACGTCCCAGCTAAGCCATGTCGATCTTGAGGTTTTACATTCCAAAACAAGTGAGTTTCGTCCATTTCCAAGTTCAGACAAAAAATCGAGTAAATGCCGACCGAACGGACGGACATAAATTTTGTTTTTATGGACAGAACGTTGTTTTTTTACCTTAGAACGCCCCGAGTAAAGTAATGGAGTGGCTAGTCTTTTAGGTGTATCGTTTTCCATGCAAAAACATGTGTGTTTCGTCCACTTATAAGTTCGGAACAAAATCGAATACATACCAAGACGAATGTCCGGACAAAACCCCGCTCCCATGGTCCAAATGTTCTATATTGGCCTTAAACCGTCCCAGTTAAGCCTTATCTATCTTGAGGTTTTAGATTCCAAAACAAGTGAGTTTCGTCCATTTCCAAGTTCGGACCAAAAACCGAGTAAATACCGACCGAACGGACGGACATAAATCTCGTTTTTACGGACGGAACGTTGTTTTCTCACCTTATAACGCCCCGAGTTAAGTAATGGAGTGGCTAGTCTCTTAGGTGTATCTTTTTCCATGCGAAAACATGTGTGTTTCATCCACTTATAAGTTCGGAACAAAAATCGAGTACATACCAAGCCGAATGTCCGGATAAAACCCCGTTCCCATGGTCCAAATGTTCTATATTGGCCTCAAAACGTCCCGGCTAAGCCTTGTCGATCTTGAGGTTTTAGATTCCGAAACAAGTGAGTTCCTTCCATTTCCAAGTTCGGACCGAAAACCGAGTAAATACCGACCGAACGGACGGACATAAATCTCGTTTTTACGGATGGAACGTTGTTTTCTCACCTTAGAACGCCCCGAGTTAAGAAATGGAGTGGCTAGTCTCTTAGGTGTAACGTTTTCCATGCGAAAACATGTGTGTTTCGTCCACTTATACGTTCGGAACAAAATCGAGTACATACCAAGACGAATGTCCGGACAAAACCCCGTTCCCATGGTCCAAATGTTCTATATTAGCCTTAAACCGTCCCGGTTAAGCCTTGTTGATCTTGAAGTTTTAGATTCCAAAACAAGTGAGTTTCGTACATTTCCAAGTTCGGACCAAAAACCGAGTAAATGCCGACCGAACGGACGGACATAAATCTGGTTTTTACGGACGGAACGTTGTTTTTTCACCTTAGAATGCCCCGAGTTAATTAATAGACTGGCTAGTCTCTTAGGTGTATCGTTTTCCATGCGCAAACATTTGTGTTTCGTCCACTTCTAAGTTCGGAACAAAATTGAGTACATACCAAGACGAATGTCCGGACAAAACCCCGCTCCCATGGTCCAAATGTTCTATATTGGCCTTAATCCGTCCCAGTTAAGCTTTGTCGATCTTGAGGTTTTAGATTCCAAAACAAGTGAGTTTCGTCCATTTCCAAGTTCGGACCGAAAACCGAGTAAATACCGACCGAACGGACGGACATAAATCTCGTTTTTACGGACGGAACGTTGTTTTCTCACCTTATAACTCCCCGAGTTAAGTAATGGAGTGGCTAGTCTCTTAGGTGTATCGTTTTCCATGCGAAAACATGTGTGTTTCTTCCACTTATAAGTTCGGAACAAAAATCGAGTACATACCAAGCCGAATGTCCGGATAAAACCCCGTTCCCATGGTCCAAATGTTCTATATTGGCCTCAAAACGTCCCGGCTAAGCCTTGTCGATCTTGAGGTTTTAGATTCCAAAACAAGTGAGTTTCGTCCATTTCCAAGTTCGGACAAAAAACCGAGTAAATACCGACCGAACGGACGGACATAAATCTCGTTTTTACGGACGGAACGTTGTTTTCTCACCTTATAACGCCCCGAGTTAAGTAATGGAGTGGCTAGTCTCTTAGGTGTATCGTTTTCCATGCGAAAACATGTGTGTTTCATCCACTTATAAGTTCGGAACAAAAATCGAGTAAATACCAAGCCGAATGTCCGGATAAAACCCCGTTCCCATGGTCCAAATGTTCTATATTGGCCTCAAAACGTCCTGGCTAAGCCTTGTCGATCTTGAGGTTTTAGATTCCAAAACTAGTGAGTTCCTTCCATTTCCAAGTTCGGACCGAAAACCGAGTAAATACCGACCGAACGGACGGACATAAATCTCGTTTTTACGGACGGAACTTTGTTTTTTCACCTTAGAACGCCCCGAGTTAAGTAATGGACTGGCTAGTCTCTTAGGTGTATCGTTTTCCATGCGAAAACATGTGTGTTTCGTCCACTTATAAGTTCGAAACAAAATCAAGTAAATACCATGCCAAATGTCCGGACAAAACCCCGTTCCCATGGTCCAAATGTTCTATATTGGCGTTAAAACGTCCCGGTTAAGGCTTGTCGATCTTGAAGTTTGAGATTCTAAAACAAGTGAGTTTCGTCCATTTCCAAGTTCGGACCAAAAACCGAGTAAATACCGACCGAACGAACGGACATAAATCTCGTTTTTACGGACGGAACATTGTTTTTTCACCTTAGAACGCCCCGAGTTAAGTAATGGAGTGGCTAGTCTCTTAGGTGTATCGTTTTCCATGCGAGAACATGTGTGTTTCGTCCACTTATAAGTTCGGAACAAAATCAAGTAAATACCATGCCAAATGTCCGGACAAAACCTCGTTCCCATGGTCCAAATGTTCTATATTGGCCTTAAACTGTCCCAGTTAACCCTTGTCGATCTTGAGGTTTTAGATTCAAAAACAAGTGAGTTTCGTCCATTTCCAAGTTCGGACCTAAAACCGAGTAAATATCGACCGAACGGACGGACATAAATCTCGTTTTTACGGACGGAACGTTGTTTTCTCACCTTAGAACACCCCGAGTTAAGAAATGGAGTGGCTAGTTTCTTAGGTGTAACGTTTTCCATGCGAAAACATGTGTGTTTCGTCCACTTACAAGTTCGGAACAAAAATCGAGTACATACCAAGCCGAATGTAGGGATAAAACCCCGTTCCCATGGTCCAAATGTTCTATATTGGCCTTAAAACGTCCCAGCTAAGCCATGTCGATCTTGAGGTTTTACATTCCAAAACAAGTGAGTTTCGTCCATTTCCAAGTTCAGACAAAAAATCGAGTAAATGCCGACCGAACGGACGGACATAAATTTTGTTTTTATGGACAGAACGTTGTTTTTTTACCTTAGAACGCCCCGAGTAAAGTAATGGAGTGGCTAGTCTTTTAGGTGTATCGTTTTCCATGCAAAAACATGTGTGTTTCGTCCACTTATAAGTTCGGAACAAAATCGAATACATACCAAGACGAATGTCCGGACAAAACCCCGCTCCCATGGTCCAAATGTTCTATATTGGCCTTAAACCGTCCCAGTTAAGCCTTATCTATCTTGAGGTTTTAGATTCCAAAACAAGTGAGTTTCGTCCATTTCCAAGTTCGGACCAAAAACCGAGTAAATACCGACCGAACGGACGGACATAAATCTCGTTTTTACGGACGGAACGTTGTTTTCTCACCTTATAACGCCCCGAGTTAAGTAATGGAGTGGCTAGTCTCTTAGGTGTATCTTTTTCCATGCGAAAACATGTGTGTTTCATCCACTTATAAGTTCGGAACAAAAATCGAGTACATACCAAGCCGAATGTCCGGATAAAACCCCGTTCCCATGGTCCAAATGTTCTATATTGGCCTCAAAACGTCCCGGCTAAGCCTTGTCGATCTTGAGGTTTTAGATTCCAAAACAAGTGAGTTTCGTCCATTTCCAGGTTCGGACAAAAAACCGAGTAAATACCGACCGAACGGACGGACATAAATCTCGTTTTTACGGACGGAACGTTGTTTTCTCACCTTATAACGCCCCGAGTTAAGTAATGGAGTGTCTAGTCTCTTAGGTGTATCGTTTTCCATGCGAAAACATGTGTGTTTCATCCACTTATAAGTTCGGAACAAAAATCGAGTAAATACCAAGCCGAATGTCCGGATAAAACCCCGTTCCCATGGTCCAAATGTTCTATATTGGCCTCAAAACGTCCTGGCTAAGCCTTGTCGATCTTGAGGTTTTAGATTCCAAAACTAGTGAGTTCCTTCCATTTCCAAGTTCGGACCGAAAACCGAGTAAATACCGACCGAACGGACGGACATAAATCTCGTTTTTACGGACGGAACTTTGTTTTTTCATCTTAGAACGCCCCGAGTTAAGTAATGGAGTGGCTAGTCTCTTAGGTGTATCGTTTTCCATGCGAAAACATGTGTGTTTCGTCCACTTATAAGTTCGGAACAAAATAAAGTAAATACCATACCAAATGTCCGCACAAAACCCCGTTCCCATGGTCCAAATGTTCTATATTGGCCTTAAACCGTCCCGGTTAAGCCTTGTCGATCTTGAAGTTTTAGATTCCAAAACAAGTGAGTTTCGTCCATTTCCAAGTTCGGACCAAAAACCGAGTAAATACCGACCGAACGGACGGACATAAATCTCGTTTTTACGGACGGAACGTTGTTTTCTCACCTTATAACGCCCCGAGTTAAGTAATGGAGTGGCTAGTCTCTTAGGTGTATCTTTTTCCATGCGAAAACATGTGTGTTTCATCCACTTATAAGTTCGGAACAAAAATCGAGTACATACCAAGCCGAATGTCCGGATAAAACCCCGTTCCCATGGTCCAAATGTTCTATATTGGCCTCAAAACGTCCCGGCTAAGCCTTGTTGATCTTGAGGTTTTAGATTCCAAAACTAGTGAGTTCCTTCAATTTCCAAGTTCGGACCGAAAACCGAGTAAATACCGACCGAACGGACGGACATAAATCTCGTTTTTACGGACGGAACGTTGTTTTCTCACCTTAGAACGCCCCGAGTTAAGTAATGGAGTGGCTAGTCTCTTAGGTGTATCGTTTTCCATGCGAAAACATGTGTGTTTCGTCCACTTATAAGTTCGGAACAAAAATCGAGTACATACCAAGCGGAATGTCCGGATAAAACCCCGTTCCCATGGTCCAAATGTTCTATATTGGCCTCAAAACGTCCCAGCTAAGCCTTTTCGATCTTGAGGTTTTAGATTCCAAAACAAGTGAGTTTCGTCCATTTCCAAGTTGGGACCAAAAACCGAGTAAATACCGACCGAACGGACGGACATAAATCTCGTTTTTACGGACGGAACGTTGTTTTCTCACCTTAGAACGCCCCGAGTTAAGAAATGGAGTGGCTAGTCTCTTAGGTGTAACGTTTTCCATGCGAAAACATGTGTGTTTCGTCCACTTATACGTTCGGAACAAAATCGAGTACATACCAAGACGAATGTCCGGACGAAACCCCGTTCCCATGGTCCAAATGTTCTATATTGGCCTTAAACCGTCCCGGTTAAGCCTTGTTGATCTTGAAGTTTTAGATTCCAAAACAAGTGAGTTTCGTACATTTCCAAGTTCGGACCAAAAACCGAGTAAATGCCGACCGAACGGACGGACATAAATCTGATTTTTACGGACGGAACGTTGTTTTTTCACCTTAGAATGCCCCGAGTTAATTAATGGACTGGCTAGTCTCTTAGGTGTATCGTTTTCCATGCGCAAACATTTGTGTTTCGTCCACTTCTAAGTTCGGAACAAAATCGAGTACATACCAAGACGAATGTCCGGACAAAACCCCGCTCCCATGGTCCAAATGTTCTATATTGGCCTTAAACCGTCCCGGTTAAGCCTTGTCGATCTTGAAGTTTTAGATTCCAAAACAAGTGAGTTTCGTACATTTCCAAGTTCGGACAAAAAACCGAGTAAATGCCGACCGAACGGATGGACATAAATCTGGTTTTTACGGACGGAACGTTGTTTTTTCACCTTAGAACGCCCCGAGTTAATTAATGGACTGGCTAGTCTCTTAGGTGTATCGTTTTCCATGCGAAAACATTTGTGTTTCGTCCACTTCTAAGTTCGGAACAAAATCGAGTACATACCAAGACGAATGTCCGGACAAAACCCCGCTCCCATGGTCCAAATGTTCTATATTGGCCTTAAACCGCCCCAGTTAAGCCTTGTCGATCTTGAGGTTTTAGATTCCAAAACAAGTGAGTTTCGTCCATTTCCAAGTTCGGACCGAAAACCGAGTAAATACCGACCGAACGGACGGACATAAATCTCGTTTTTACGGACGGAACGTTGTTTTCTCACCTTATAACGCCCCGAGTTAAGTAATGGAGTGGCTAGTCTCTTAGGTGTATCGTTTTCCATGCGAAAACATGTGTGTTTCGTCCACTTATAAGTTCGGAACAAAAATCGAGTACATACCAAGCGGAATGTCCGGATAAAACCCCGTTCCCATGGTCCAAATGTTCTATATTGGCCTCAAAACGTCCCAGCTAAGCCTTTTCGATCTTGAGGTTTTAGATTCCAAAACAAGTGAGTTTCGTCCATTTCCAAGTTGGGACCGAAAACCGAGTAAATACCGACCGAACGGACGGACATAAATCTCGTTTTTACGGACGGAACGTTGTTTTCTCACCTTAGAACGCCCCGAGTTAAGAAATGGAGTGGCTAGTCTCTTAGGTGTAACGTTTTCCATGCGAAAACATGTGTGTTTCGTCCACTTATACGTTCGGAACAAAATCGAGTACATACCAAGACGAATGTCCGGACGAAACCCCGTTCCCATGGTCCAAATGTTCTATATTGGCCTTAAACCGTCCCGGTTAAGCCTTGTTGATCTTGAAGTTTTAGATTCCAAAACAAGTGAGTTTCGTACATTTCCAAGTTCGGACCAAAAACCGAGTAAATGCCGACCGAACGGACGGACATAAATCTGATTTTTACGGACGGAACGTTGTTTTTTCACCTTAGAATGCCCCGAGTTAATTAATGGACTGGCTAGTCTCTTAGGTGTATCGTTTTCCATGCGCAAACATTTGTGTTTCGTCCACTTCTAAGTTCGGAACAAAATCGAGTACATACCAAGACGAATGTCCGGACAAAACCCCGCTCCCATGGTCCAAATGTTCTATATTGGCCTTAAACCGTCCCGGTTAAGCCTTGTCGATCTTGAAGTTTTAGATTCCAAAACAAGTGAGTTTCGTACATTTCCAAGTTCGGACAAAAAACCGAGTAAATGCCGACCGAACGGATGGACATAAATCTGGTTTTTACGGACGGAACGTTGTTTTTTCACCTTAGAACGCCCCGAGTTAATTAATGGACTGGCTAGTCTCTTAGGTGTATCGTTTTCCATGCGAAAACATTTGTGTTTCGTCCACTTCTAAGTTCGGAACAAAATCGAGTACATACCAAGACGAATGTCCGGACAAAACCCCGCTCCCATGGTCCAAATGTTCTATATTGGCCTTAAACCGCCCCAGTTAAGCCTTGTCGATCTTGAGGTTTTAGATTCCAAAACAAGTGAGTTTCGTCCATTTCCAAGTTCGGACCGAAAACCGAGTAAATACCGACCGAACGGACGGACATAAATCTCGTTTTTACGGACGGAACGTTGTTTTCTCACCTTATAACGCCCCGAGTTAAGTAATGGAGTGGCTAGTCTCTTAGGTGTATCGTTTTCCATGCGAAAACATGTGTGTTTCGTCCACTTATAAGTTCGGATCAAAAATCGAGTACATACCAAGCGGAATGTCCGGATAAAACCCCGTTCCCATGGTCCAAATGTTCTATATTGGCCTCAAAACGTCCCAGCTAAGCCTTGTCGATCTTGAGGTTTTAGATTCCAAAACAAGTGAGTTTCGTCCATTTCCAAGTTGGGACCGAAAACCGAGTAAATACCGACCGAACGGACGGACATAAATCTCGTTTTTACGGACGGAACGTTGTTTTCTCACCTTAGAACGCCCCGAGTTAAGAAATGGAGTGGCTAGTCTCTTAGGTGTAACGTTTTCCATGCGAAAACATGTGTGTTTCGTCCACTTATACGTTCGGAACAAAATCGAGTACATACCAAGACGAATGTCCGGACAAAACCCCGCTCCCATGGTCCAAATGTTCTATATTGGCCTTAAACCGTCCCGGTTAAGCCTTGTCGATCTTGAAGTTTTAGATTCCAAAACAAGTGAGTTTCGTACATTTCCAAGTTCGGACAAAAAACAGAGTAAATGCCGACCGAACGGATGGACATAAATCTGGTTTTTACTGACGGAACGTTGTTTTTTCACCTTAGAACGTCCCGAGTTAATTAATGGACTGGCTAGTCTCTTAGGTGTATCGTTTTCCATGCGAAAACATTTGTGTTTCGTCCACTTCTAAGTTCGGAACAAAATCGAGTACATACCAAGACGAATGTCCGGACAAAACCCCGCTCCCATGGTCCAAATGTTCTATATTGGCCTTAAACCGTCCCGGTTAAGCCTTGTCGATCTTGAAGTTTTAGATTCCAAAACAAGTGAGTTTCGTACATTTCCAAGTTCGGACAAAAAACCGAGTAAATGCCGACCGAACGGATGGACATAAATCTGGTTTTTACGGACGGAACGTTGTTTTTTCACCTTAGAACGCCCCGAGTTAATTAATGGACTGGCTAGTCTCTTAGGTGTATCGTTTTCCATGCGAAAACATTTGTGTTTCGTCCACTTCTAAGTTCGGAACAAAATCGAGTACATACCAAGACGAATGTCCGGACAAAACCCCGCTCCCATGGTCCAAATGTTCTATATTGGCCTTAAACCGTCCCAGTTAAGCCTTGTCGATCTTGAGGTTTTAGATTCCAAAACAAGTGAGTTTCGTCCATTTCCAAGTTCGGACCGAAAACCGAGTAAATACCGACCGAACAGACGGACATAAATCTCGTTTTTACGGACGGAACGTTGTTTTCTCACCTTATAACGCCCCGAGTTAAGTAATGGAGTGGCTAGTCTCTTAGGTGTATCGTTTTCCATGCGAAAACATGTGTGTTTCGTCCACTTATAAGTTCGGAACAAAAATCGAGTAAATACCAAGCCGAATGTCCGGACAAAACCCCGTTCCCATGGTCCAAATGTTCTATATTGGCCTCACGTCCCGGCTAAGCCTTGTCGATCTTGAGGTTTTAGATTCCAAAACAAGTGAGTTTCGTCCATTTCCAAGTTCGGACCGAAAACCGAGTAAATACCGACCGAACGGACGGACATAAATCTCGTTTTTACGGACGGAAAGTTGTTTTCTCACCTTATAACGCCCCGAGTTAAGTAATGGAGTGGCTAGTCTCTTAGGTGTATCGTTTTCCATGCGAAAACATTTGTGTTTCGTCCACTTATAAGTTCGGAACAAAAATCGAGTAAATACCAAGCCGAATGTCCGGATAAAACCCCGTTCGCATGGTCCAAATGTTCTATATTGGCCTCAAAACGTCCCGGCTAAGCCTTGTCGATCTTGAGGTTTTAGATTCCAAAACTAGTGAGTTCCTTCCATTTCCAAGTTCGGACCGAAAACCGAGTAAATGCCGACCGAACGGACGGACATAAATCTGGTTTTTACGGACGGAACGTTGTTTTTTCACCTTAGAACGCCCCGAGTTAAGTAATGGACTGACTAGTCTCTTAGGTGTATCGTTTTCCATGCGAAAATATGTGTGTTTCGTCCACTTATAAGTTCGGAACAAAATCGAGTACATACCAAGACGAATGTCCGGACAAAACCCCGCTCCCATGGTCCAAATGTTCTATATTGGCCTTAAACCGTCCCAGTTAAGCCTTGTCGATCTTGAGGTTTTAGATTCCAAAACAAGTGAGTTTCGTCCATTTCCAAGTACGGACCGAAAACCGAGTAAATACCGACCGAACGGACGGACATAAATCTCGTTTTTACGGACGGAACGTTGTTTTCTCACCTTATAACGCCCCGAGTTAAGTAATGGAGTGGCTAGTCTTTTAGGTGTATCGTTTTCCATGCAAAAACATGTGTGTTTCGTCCACTTATAAGTTCGGAACAAAATCGAATACATACCAAGACGAATGTCCGGACAAAACCCCGCTCCCATGGTCCAAATGTTCTATATTGGCCTTAAACTGTCCCAGTTAAGCCTTGTCGATCTTGAGGTTTTAGATTCCAAAACAAGTGAGTTTCGTCCATTTCCAAGTTCGGACAAAAAACCGAGTAAATACCGACCGAACGGACGGACATAAATCTCGTTTTTACGGACGGAACGTTGTTTTCTCACCTTATAACGCCCCGAGTTAAGTAATGGAGTGGCTAGTCTCTTAGGTGTATCGTTTTCCATGCGAAAACATGTGTGTTTCATCCACTTATAAGTTCGGAACAAAAATCGAGTACATACCAAGCCGAATGTCCGGATAAAACCCCGTTCCCATGGTCCAAATGTTCTATATTGACCTCAAAACGTCCCGGCTAAGCCTTGTCGATCTTGAGGTTTTAGATTCGAAAACTAGTGAGTTCCTTCCATTTCCAAGTTCGGACCGAAAACCGAGTAAATACCGACCGAACGGACGGACATAAATCTCGTTTTTACGGACGGAACGTTGTTTTCTCACCTTAGAACGCCCCGAGTTAAGAAATGGAGTGGCTAGTCTCTTAGGTGTAACGTTTTCCATGCGAAAACATGTGTGTTTCGTCCACTTATACGTTCGGAACAAAATCGAGTACATACCAAGACGAATGTCCGGACAAAACCCCGTTCCCATGGTCCAAATGTTCTATATTGGCCTTAAACCGTCCCGGTTAAGCCTTGTTGATCTTGAAGTTTTAGATTCCAAAACAAGTGAGTTTCGTACATTTCCAAGTTCGGACCAAAAACCGAGTAAATGCCGACCAAACGGACGGACATAAATCTGGTTTTTACGGACGGAACGTTGTTTTTTCACCTTAGAACGCCCCGAGTTAATTAATGGACTGGCTAGTCTCTTAGGTGTATCGTTTTCCATGCGAAAACATTTGTGTTTCGTCCACTTCTAAGTTCGGAACAAAATCGAGTACATACCAAGACGAATGTCCGGAAAAAACCCCGCTCCCATGGTCCAAATGTTCTATATTGGCCTTAAACCGTCCCAGTTAAGCCTTGTCGATCTTGAGGTTTTAGATTCCAAAACAAGTGAGTTTCGTCCATTTCCAAGTTCGGACAGAAAACCGAGTAAATACCGACCGAACGGACGGACATAAATCTCGTTTTTACGGACGGAACGTTGTTTTCTCACCTTATAACGCCCCGAGTTAAGTAATGGAGTGGCTAGTCTCTTAGGTGTATCGTTTTCCATGCGAAAACATTTGTGTTTCGTCCACTTATAAGTTCGGAACAAAAATCGAGTAAATACCAAGCCGAATGTCCGGATAAAACCCCGTTCCCATGGTCCAAATGTTCTATATTGGCCTCAAAACGTCCCGGCTAAGCCTTGTCGATCTTGAGGTTTTAGATTCCAAAACAAGTGAGTTTCGTCCATTTCCAAGTTCGGACCGAAAACCGAGTAAATACCGACCGAACGGACGGACATAAACTCGTTTTTACGGACGGAACGTTGTTTTCTCACCTTAGAACGCCCCGAGTTAAGAAATGGAGTGGCTAGTCTCTTAGGTGTAACGTTTTCCATGCGAAAACATGTGTGTTTCGTCCACTTATACGTTCGGAACAAAATCGAGTACATACCAAGACGAATGTCCGGACAAAACCCCGTTCCCATGGTCCAAATGTTCTATATTGGCCTTAAACCGTCCCGGTTAAGCCTTGTTGATCTTGAAGTTTTAGATTCCAAAACAAGTGAGTTTCGTACATTTCCAAGTTCGGACCAAAAACCGAGTAAATGCCGACCGAACGGACGGACATAAATCTGGTTTTTACGGACGGAACGTTGTTTTTTCACCTTAGAACGCCCTGAGTTAATTAATGGACTGGCTAGTCTCTTAGGTGTATCGTTTTCCATGCGAAAACATTTGTGTTTCGTCCACTTCTAAGTTCGGAACAAAATCGAGTACATACCAAGACGAATGTCCGGAAAAAACCCCGCTCCCATGGTCCAAATGTTCTATATTGGCCTTAAACCGTCCCAGTTAAGCCTTGTCGATCTTGAGGTTTTAGATTCCAAAACAAGTGAGTTTCGTCCATTTCCAAGTTCGGACCGAAAACCGAGTAAATACCGACCGAACGGACGGACATAAATCTCGTTTTTACGGACGGAACGTTGTTTTCTCACCTTATAACGCCCCGAGTTAAGTAATGGAGTGGCTAGTCTCTTAGGTGTATCGTTTTCCATGCGAAAACATTTGTGTTTCGTCCACTTATAAGTTCGGAACAAAAATCGAGTAAATACCAAGCCGAATGTCCGGATAAAACCCCGTTCCCATGGTCCAAATGTTCTATATTGGCCTCAAAACGTCCCGGCTAAGCCTTGTCGATCTTGAGGTTTTAGATTCCAAAACAAGTGAGTTTCGTCCATTTCCAAGTTCGGACCGAAAACCGAGTAAATACCGACCGAACGGACGGACATAAACTCGTTTTTACGGACGGAACGTTGTTTTTTCACCTTAGAACGCCCCGAGTTAAGAAATGGAGTGGCTAGTCTCTTAGGTGTAACGTTTTCCATGCGAAAACATGTGTGTTTCGTCCACTTATAAGTTCGAAACAAAATCAAGTAAATACCATGTCAAATGTCCGGACAAAACCCCGTTCCCATGGTCCAAATGTTCTATATTGGCGTTAAAACGTCCCGGTTAAGGCTTGTCGATCTTGAAGTTTTAGATTCTAAAACAAGTGAGTTTCGTACATTTCCAAGTTCGGACAAAAAACCGAGTAAATGCCGACCGAACGGAAGGACATAAATCTGGTTTTTACGGACGGAACGTTGTTTTTTCACCTTAGAACGCCCCGAGTTAATTAATGGACTGGCTAGTCTCTTAGGTGTATCGTTTTCCATGCGAAAACATTTGTGTTTCGTCCACTTCTAAGTTCGGAACAAAATCGAGTACATACCAAGACGAATGTCCGGACAAAACCCCGCTCCCATGGTCCAAATGTTCTATATTGGCCTTAAACCGTCCCAGTTAAGCCTTGTCGATCTCGGAGGTTTTAGATTCCAAAACAAGTGAGTTTCGTCCATTTCCAAGTTCGGACCGAAAAACGAATAAATACCGACCGAACGGACGGACATAAATCTCGTTTTTACGGACGGAACGTTGTTTTCTCACCTTATAACGCCCCGAGTTAAGTAATGGAGTGGCTAGTCTCTTAGGTGTATCGTTTTCCATGCGAAAACATTTGTGTTTCGTCCACTTATAAGTTCGGAACAAAAATCGAGTAAATACCAAGCCGAATGTCCGGATAAAACCCCGTTCCCATGGTCCAAATGTTCTATATTGGCCTCAAAACGTCCCGGCTAAGCCTTGTCGATCTTGAGGTTTTAGATTCCAAAACTAGTGAGTTCCTTCCATTTCCAAGTTCGGACCGAAAACCGAGTAAATGCCGACCGAACGGATGGACATAAATCTCGTTTTTACGGACGGAACGTTGTTTTTTCACCTTAGAACGCCCCGAGTTAATTAATGGACTGGCTAGTCTCTTAGGTGTATCGTTTTCCATGCGAAAACATTTGTGTTTCGTCCACTTCTAAGTTCGGAACAAAATCGAGTACATACCAAGACGAATGTCCGGACAAAACCCCGCTCCCATGGTCCAAATGTTCTATATTGGCCTTAAACCGTCCCAGTTAAGCCTTGTCGATCTTGAGGTTTTAGATTCCAAAACAAGTGAGTTTCGTCCATTTCCAAGTTCGGACCGAAAACCGAGTAAATACCGACCGAACGGACGGACATAAATCTCGTTTTTACGGACGGAACGTTGTTTTCTCACCTTATAACGCCCCGAGTTAAGTAATGGAGTGGCTAGTCTTTTAGGTGTATCGTTTTCCATGGAAAAACATGTGTGTTTCGTCCACTTATAAGTTCGGAACAAAATCGAATACATACCAAGACGAATGTCCGGACAAAACCCCGCTCCCATGGTCCAAATGTTCTATATTGGCCTTAAACCGTCCCAGTTAAGCCTTGTCGATCTTGAGGTTTTAGATTCCAAAACAAGTGAGTTTCGTCCATTTCCAAGTTCGGACCAAAAACCGAGTAAATACCGACCGAACGGACGGACATAAATCTCGTTTTTACGGACGGAACGTTGTTTTCTCACCTTATAACGACCCGAGTTAAGTAATGGAGTGGCTAGTCTCTTAGGTGTATCGTTTTCCATGCGAAAACATGTGTGTTTCTTCCACTTATAAGTTCGGAACAAAAATCGAGTACATACCAAGCCGAATGTCCGGATAAAACCCCGTTCCCATGGTCCAAATGTTCTATATTGGCCTCAAAACGTCCCGGCTAAGCCTTGTCGATCTTGAGGTTTTAGATTCCAAAACAAGTGAGTCTCTTTCATTTCCAAGTTCGGACCGAAAACCGAGTAAATACCGACCGAACGGACGGACATAAATCTCGTTTTTACGGACGGAACGTTGTTTTCTCACCTTATAACGCCCCGAGTTAAGTAATGGAGTGGCTAGTCTCTTAGGTGTATCGTTTTCCATGCGAAAACATGTGTGTTTCTTCCACTTATAAGTTCGGAACAAAAATCGAGTACATACCAAGCCGAATGTCCGGATAAAACCCCGTTCCCATGGTCCAAATGTTCTATATTGGCCTCAAAACGTCCCGGCTAAGCCTTGTCGATCTTGAGGTTTTAGATTCCAAAACAAGTGAGTTTCGTCCATTTCCAAGTTCGGACCGAAAACCGAGTAAATACCGAACGAACGGACGGACATAAATCTCGTTTTTACGGACGGAACTTTGTTTTCTCACCTTATAACGCCCCGAGTTAAGTAATGGAGTGGCTAGTCTCTTAGGTGTATCGTTTTCCATGCGAAAACATGTGTGTTTCGTCCACTTATAAGTTCGGAACAAAATCGAATACATACCAAGACGAATGTCCGGACAAAACCCCGCTCCCATGGTCCAAATGTTCTATATTGGCCTTAAACCGTCCCAGTTAAGCCTTGTCGATCTTGAGGTTTTAGATTCTAAAACAAGTGAGTTTCGTCCATTTCCAAGTTCGGACCAAAAACCGAGTAAATACCGACCGAACGGACGGACATAAATCTCGTTTTTACGGACGGAACGTTGTTTTCTCACCTTATAACGCCCCGAGTTAAGTAATGGAGTGGCTAGTCTCTTAGGTGTATCGTTTTCCATGCGAAAACATGTGTGTTTCATCCACTTATAAGTTCGGAACAAAAATCGAGTACATACCAAGCCGAATGTCCGGATAAAACCCCGTTCCCATGGTCCAAATGTTCTATATTGGCCTCAAAACGTCCCGGCTAAGCCTTGTCGATCTTGAGGTTTTAGATTCCAAAACTAGTGAGTTCCTTCCATTTCCAAGTTCGGACCGAAAACCGAGTAAATACCGACCGAACGGACGGACATAAATCTCGTTTTTACGGACGGAACGTTGTTTTCTCACCTTAGAACGCCCCGAGTTAAGAAATGGAGTGGCTAGTCTCTTAGGTGTAACGTTTTCCATGCGAAAACATGTGTGTTTCGTCCACTTATACGTTCGGAACAAAATCGAGTACATACCAAGACGAATGTCCGGACAAAACCCCGTTCCCATGGTCCAAATGTTCTATATTGGCCTTAAACCGTCCCGGTTAAGCCTTGTTGATCTTGAAGTTTTAGATTCCAAAACAAGTGAGTTTCGTACATTTCCAAGTTCGGACCAAAAACCGAGTAAATGCCGACCGAACGGACGGACATAAATCTGGTTTTTACGGACGGAACGTTGTTTTTTCACCTTAGAATGCCCCGAGTTAATTAATGGACTGGCTAGTCTCTTAGGTGTATCGTTTTCCATGCGCAAACATTTGTGTTTCGTCCACTTCTAAGTTCGGAACAAAATCGAGTACATACCAAGACGAATGTCCGGACAAAACCCCGCTCCCATGGTCCAAATGTTCTATATTGGCCTTAAACCGTCCCGGTTAAGCCTTGTCGATCTTGAAGTTTTAGATTCCAAAACAAGTGAGTTTCGTACATTTCCAAGTTCGGACAAAAAATCGAGTAAATGCCGACCGAACGGATGGACATAAATCTGGTTTTTACGGACGGAACGTTGTTTTTTCACCTTAGAACGCCCCGAGTTAATTAATGGACTGGCTAGTCTCTTAGGTGTATCGTTTTCCATGCGAAAACATTTGTGTTTCGTCCACTTCTAAGTTCGGAACAAAATCGAGTACATACCAAGACGAATGTCCGGACAAAACCCCGCTCCCATGGTCCAAATGTTCTATATTGGCCTTAAACCGTCCCAGTTAAGCCTTGTCGATCTTGAGGTTTTAGATTCCAAAACAAGTGAGTTTCGTCCATTTCCAAGTTCGGACCGAAAAGCGAGTAAATACCGACCGAACGGACGGACATAAATCTCGTTTTTACGGACGGAACGTTGTTTTCTCACCTTATAACGCCCCGAGTTAAGTAATGGAGTGGCTAGTCTCTTAGGTGTATCGTTTTCCATGCGAAAACATGTGTGTTTCATCCACTTATAAGTTCGGAACAAAAATCGAGTACATACCAAGCCGAATGTCCGGATAAAACCCCGTTCCCATGGTCCAAATGTTCTATATTGGCCTCAAAACGTCCCGGCTAAGCCTTGTCGATCTTGAGGTTTTAGATTCCAAAACTAGTGAGTTCCTTCCATTTCCAAGTTCGGACCGAAAACCGAGTAAATACCGACCGAACGGACGGACATAAATCTCGTTTTTACGGACGGAACGTTGTTTTCTCACCTTATAACGCCCCGAGTTAAGTAATGGAGTGGCTAGTCTCTTAGGTGTATCGTTTTCCATGCGAAAACATGTGTGTTTCGTCCACTTATAAGTTCGGAACAAAATCGAATACATACCAAGACGAATGTCCGGACAAAACCCCGCTCCCATGGTCCAAATGTTCTATATTGGCCTTAAACCGTCCCAGTTAAGCCTTGTCGATCTTGAGGTTTTAGATTCTAAAACAAGTGAGTTTCGTCCATTTCCAAGTTCGGACCAAAAACCGAGTAAATACCGACCGAACGGACGGACATAAATCTCGTTTTTACGGACGGAACGTTGTTTTCTCACCTTATAACGCCCCGAGTTAAGTAATGGAGTGGCTAGTCTCTTAGGTGTATCGTTTTCCATGCGAAAACATGTGTGTTTCATCCACTTATAAGTTCGGAACAAAAACCGAGTACATACCAAGCCGAATGTCCGGATAAAACCCCGTTCCCATGGTCCAAATGTTCTATATTGGCCTCAAAACGTCCCGGCTAAGCCTTGTCGATCTTGAGGTTTTAGATTCCAAAACTAGTGAGTTCCTTCCATTTCCAAGTTCGGACCGAAACCGAGTAAATACCGACCGAACGGACGGACATAAATCTCGTTTTTACGGACGGAACGTTGTTTTCTCACCTTAGAACGCCCCGAGTTAAGAAATGGAGTGGCTAGTCTCTTAGGTGTAACGTTTTCGATGCAAAAACATGTGTGTTTCGTCCACTTATACGTTCGGAACAAAATCGAGTACATACCAAGACGAATGTCCGGACAAAACCCCGTTCCCATGGTCCAAATGTTCTATATTGGCCTTAAACCGTCCCGGTTAAGCCTTGTTGATCTTGAAGTTTTAGATTCCAAAACAAGTGAGTTTCGTACATTTCCAAGTTCGGACCAAAAACCGAGTAAATGCCGACCGAACGCACGGACATAAATCTGGTTTTTACGGACGGAACGTTGTTTTTTCACCTTAGAATGCCCCGAGTTAATTAATGGACTGGCTAGTCTCTTAGGTGTATCGTTTTCCATGCGCAAACATTTGTGTTTCGTCCACTTCTAAGTTCTGAACAAAATCGAGTACATACCAAGACGAATGTCCGGACAAAACCCCGCTCCCATGGTCCAAATGTTCTATATTGGCCTTAAACCGTCCCGGTTAAGCCTTGTCAATCTTGAAGTTTTAGATTCCAAAACAAGTGAGTTTCGTACATTTCCAAGTTCGGACAAAAAATCGAGTAAATGCCGACCGAACGGATGGACATAAATCTGGTTTTTACGGACGGAACGTTGTTTTTTCACCTTAGAACGCCCCGAGTTAATTAATGGACTGGCTAGTCTCTTAGGTGTATCGTTTTCCATGCGAAAACATTTGTGTTTCGTCCACTTCTAAGTTCGGAACAAAATCGAGTACATACCAAGACGAATGTCCGGACAAAACCCCGCTCCCATGGTCCAAATGTTCTATATTGGCCTTAAACCGTCCCAGTTAAGCCTTGTCGATCTTGAGGTTTTAGATTCCAAAACAAGTGAGTTTCGTCCATTTCCAAGTTCGGACCGAAAAACGAGTAAATACCGACCGAACGGACGGACATAAATCTCGTTTTTACGGACAGAACGTTGTTTTCTCACCTTATAACGCCCCGAGTTAAGTAATGGAGTGGCTAGTCTCTTAGGTGTATCGTTTTCCATGCGAAAACATGTGTGTTTCATCCACTTATAAGTTCGGAACAAAAATCGAGTACATACCAAGCCGAATGTCCGGATAAAACCCCGTTCCCATGGTCCAAATGTTCTATATTGGCCTCAAAACGTCCCGGCTAAGCCTTGTCGATCTTGAGGTTTTAGATTCCAAAACTAGTGAGTTCCTTCCATTTCCAAGTTCGGACCGAAAACCGAGTAAATACCGACCGAACGGACGGACATAAATCTCGTTTTTACGGACGGAACGTTGTTTTCTCACCTTATAACGCCCCGAGTTAAGTAATGGAGTGGCTAGTCTCTTAGGTGTATCGTTTTCCATGCGAAAACATGTGTGTTTCGTCCACTTATAAGTTCGGAACAAAATCGAATACATACCAAGACGAATGTCCGGACAAAACCCCGCTCCCATGGTCCAAATGTTCTATATTGGCCTTAAACCGTCCCAGTTAAGCCTTGTCGATCTTGAGGTTTTAGATTCTAAAACAAGTGAGTTTCGTCCATTTCCAAGTTCGGACCAAAAACCGAGTAAATACCGACCGAACGGACGGACATAAATCTCGTTTTTACGGACGGAACGTTGTTTTCTCACCTTATAACGCCCCGAGTTAAGTAATGGAGTGGCTAGTCTCTTAGGTGTATCGTTTTCCATGCGAAAACATGTGTGTTTCATCCACTTATAAGTTCGGAACAAAAACCGAGTACATACCAAGCCGAATGTCCGGATAAAACCCCGTTCCCATGGTCCAAATGTTCTATATTGGCCTCAAAACGTCCCGGCTAAGCCTTGTCGATCTTGAGGTTTTAGATTCCAAAACTAGTGAGTTCCTTCCATTTCCAAGTTCGGACCGAAACCGAGTAAATACCGACCGAACGGACGGACATAAATCTCGTTTTTACGGACGGAACGTTGTTTTCTCACCTTAGAACGCCCCGAGTTAAGAAATGGAGTGGCTAGTCTCTTAGGTGTAACGTTTTCGATGCAAAAACATGTGTGTTTCGTCCACTTATACGTTCGGAACAAAATCGAGTACATACCAAGACGAATGTCCGGACAAAACCCCGTTCCCATGGTCCAAATGTTCTATATTGGCCTTAAACCGTCCCGGTTAAGCCTTGTTGATCTTGAAGTTTTAGATTCCAAAACAAGTGAGTTTCGTACATTTCCAAGTTCGGACCAAAAACCGAGTAAATGCCGACCGAACGCACGGACATAAATCTGGTTTTTACGGACGGAACGTTGTTTTTTCACCTTAGAATGCCCCGAGTTAATTAATGGACTGGCTAGTCTCTTAGGTGTATCGTTTTCCATGCGCAAACATTTGTGTTTCGTCCACTTCTAAGTTCTGAACAAAATCGAGTACATACCAAGACGAATGTCCGGACAAAACCCCGCTCCCATGGTCCAAATGTTCTATATTGGCCTTAAACCGTCCCGGTTAAGCCTTGTCAATCTTGAAGTTTTAGATTCCAAAACAAGTGAGTTTCGTACATTTCCAAGTTCGGACAAAAAATCGAGTAAATGCCGACCGAACGGATGGACATAAATCTGGTTTTTACGGACGGAACGTTGTTTTTTCACCTTAGAACGCCCCGAGTTAATTAATGGACTGGCTAGTCTCTTAGGTGTATCGTTTTCCATGCGAAAACATTTGTGTTTCGTCCACTTCTAAGTTCGGAACAAAATCGAGTACATACCAAGACGAATGTCCGGACAAAACCCCGCTCCCATGGTCCAAATGTTCTATATTGGCCTTAAACCGTCCCAGTTAAGCCTTGTCGATCTTGAGGTTTTAGATTCCAAAACAAGTGAGTTTCGTCCATTTCCAAGTTCGGACCGAAAAACGAGTAAATACCGACCGAACGGACGGACATAAATCTCGTTTTTACGGACAGAACGTTGTTTTCTCACCTTATAACGCCCCGAGTTAAGTAATGGAGTGGCTAGTCTCTTAGGTGTATCGTTTTCCATGCGAAAACATGTGTGTTTCATCCACTTATAAGTTCGGAACAAAAATCGAGTACATACCAAGCCGAATGTCCGGATAAAACCCCGTTCCCATGGTCCAAATGTTCTATATTGGCCTCAAAACGTCCCGGCTAAGCCTTGTCGATCTTGAGGTTTTAGATTCCAAAACTAGTGAGTTCCTTCCATTTCCAAGTTCGGACCGAAAACCGAGTAAATACCGACCGAACGGACGGACATAAATCTCGTTTTTACGGACGGAACGTTGTTTTCTCACCTTATAACGCCCCGAGTTAAGTAATGGAGTGGCTAGTCTCTTAGGTGTATCGTTTTCCATGCGAAAACATGTGTGTTTCTTCCACTTATAAGTTCGGAACAAAAATCGAGTACATACCAAGCAGAATGTCCGGATAAAACCCCGTTCCCATGGTCCAAATGTTCTATATTGGCCTCAAAACGTCCCGGCTAAGCCTTGTCGATCTTGAGGTTTTAGATTCCAAAACAAGTGATTTTCGTACATTTCCAAGTTCGGACCAAAAACCGAGTAAATGCCGACCGAACGGACGGACATAAATCTGGTTTTTACGGACGGAACGTTGTTTTTTCACCTTAGAACGCCCCGAGTTAAGTAATGGACTGGCTAGTCTCTTAGGTGTATCGTTTTCCATGCGAAAACATTTGTGTTTTGTCCACTTCTAAGTTCGGAAAAAAATCGAGTACATACCAAGACGAATGTCCGGACAAAACCCCGCTCCCATGGTCCAAATGTTCTATATTGGCCTTAAACCGTCCCAGTTAAGCCTTGTCGATCTTGAGGTTTTAGATTCCAAAACAAGTGAGTTTCGTCCATTTCCAAGTTCGGACCGAAAACCGAGTAAATACCGACCGAACGGACGAACATAAATCTCGTTTTTGCGGACGGAACGTTGTTTTCTCACCTTATAACGCCCCGAGTTAAGTAATGGAGTGGCTAGTCTTTTAGGTGTATCGTTTTCCATGCAAAAACATGTGTGTTTCGTCCACTTATAAGTTCGGAACAAAATCGAATACATACCAAGACGAATGTCCGGACAAAACCCCGCTCCCATGGTCCAAATGTTCTATATTGGCCTTAAACCGTCCCAGTTAAGCCTTGTCGATCTTGAGGTTTTAGATTCCAAAACAAGTGAGTTTCGTCCATTTCCAAGTTCGGACCAAAAACCGAGTAAATACCGACCGAACGGACGGACATAAATCTCGTTTTTACGGACGGAACGTTGTTTTCTCACCTTATAACGCCCCGAGTTAAGTAATGGAGTGGCTAGTCTCTTAGGTGCATCGTTTTCCATGCGAAGACATGTGTGTTTCATCCACTTATAAGTTCGGAACAAAAATCGAGTACATACCAAGCCGAATGTCCGGATAAAACCCCGTTCCCATCGTCCAAATGTTCTATATTGGCCTCAAAACGTCCCGGCTAAGCCTTGTCGATCTTGAGGTTTTAGATTCCAAAACTAGTGAGTTCCTTCCATTTCCAAGTTCGGACCGAAAACCGAGTAAATACCGACCGAACGGACGGACATAAATCTGGTTTTTACGGACGGAACGTTGTTTTTTCACCTTAGAACGCCCCGAATTAATTAATGGACTGGCTAGTCTCTTAGGTGTATCGTTTTCCATGCGAAAACATTTGTGTTTCGTCCACTTCTAAGTTCGGAACAAAATCGAGTACATACCAAGACGAATGTCCGGACAAAACCCCGCTCCCATGGTCCAAATGTTCTATATTGGCCTTAAACCGTCCCAGTTAAGCCTTGTCGATCTTGAGGTTTTAGATTCCAAAACAAGTGAGTTTCGTCCATTTCCAAGTTCGGACCGAAAACCGAGTAAATACCGACCGAACGGACGGACATAAATCTCGTTTTTACGGACGGAACGTTGTTTTCTCACCTTATAACGCCCCGAGTTAAGTAATGGAGTGGCTAGTCTCTTAGGTGTATCGTTTTCCATGCGAAAACATGTGTGTTTCGTCCACTTATAAGTTCGGAACAAAAATTGAGTACATACCAAGCCGAATGTCCGGGTAAAACCCCGTTCCCATGGTCCAAATGTTCTATATTGACCTCAAAACGTCCCAGCTAAGCCTTGTCGATCTTGAGGTTTTAGATTCCAAAACAAGTGAGTTTCGTCCATTTCCAAGTTCGGACCGAAAACCGAGTAAATACCGACCGAACGGACGGACATAAATCTCGTTTTTACGGACGGAACGTTGTTTTCTCACCTTATAACACCCCGAGTTAAGTAATGGAGTGGCTAGTCTCTTAGGTGTATCGTTTTCCATGCGAAAACATTTGTGTTTCGTCCACTTATAAGTTCGGAACAAAAATCGAGTAAATACCAAGCCGAATGTCCGGATAAAACCCCGTTCCCATGGTCCAAATGTTGTATATTGGCCTCAAAACTTCCCGGCTAAGCTTTGTCGATCTTGAGGTTTTAGAATCCAAAACTAGTGAGTTCCTTCCATTTCCAAGTTCGGACCGAAAACCGAGTAAATGCCGACCGAACGGACGGACATAAATCTGGTTTTTACGGACGGAACGTTGTTTTTTCACCTTAGAACGCCCCGAGTTAAGTAATGGACTGACTAGTCTCTTAGGTGTATCGTTTTCCATGCGAAAACATGTGTGTTTCGTCCACTTATAAGTTCGGAACAAAATCGAGTACATACCAAGACGAATGTCCGGACAAAACCCCGCTCCCATGGTCCAAATGTTCTATATTGGCCTTAAACCGTCCCGGTTAAGCCTTGTCGATTTTGAAGTTTTAGATTCCAAAACAAGTGAGTTTCGTACATTTCCAAGTTCGGACAAAAAACCGAGTAAATGCCGACCGAACGGATGGACATAAATCTGGTTTTTACGAACGGAACGTTGTTTTTTCACCTTAGAACGCCCCGAGTTAATTAATGGACTGGCTAGTCTCTTAGGTGTATCGTTTTCCATGCGAAAACATTTGTGTTTCGACCACTTCTAAGTTCGGAACAAAATCGAGTACATACCAAGACGAATGTCCGGACAAAACCCCGCTCCCATGGTCCAAATGTTCTATATTGGCCTTAAACCGTCCCAGTTAAGCCTTGTCGATCTTGAGGTTTTAGATTCCAAAACAAGTGAGTTTCGTCCATTTCCAAGTTCGGACCGAAAAACGAGTAAATACCGACCGAACGGACGGACATAAATCTCGTTTTTACGGAAGGAACGTTGTTTTCTCACCTTATAACGCCCCGAGTTAAGTAATGGAGTGGCTAGTCTCTTAGGTGTATCGTTTTGCATGCGAAAACATGTGTGTTTCGTCCACTTATAAGTTCGGAACAAAAATCGAGTACATACCAAGCCGAATGTCTGGATAAAACCCCGTTCCCATGGTCCAAATGTTCTATATTGGCCTCAAAACGTCCCGGCTAAGCCTTGTCGATCTTGAGGTTTTAGATTCCAAAACTAGTGAGTTCCGTCCATTTCCAAGTTCGGACCGAAAACCGAGTAAATACCGACCGAACGGACGGACATAAATCTCGTTTTTACGGACGGAACGTTGGTTTTTCACCTTAGAACGCCCAGAGTTATGTAATGGAGTGGCTAGTCTCTTAGGTGTATCGTTTTCCATGCGAAAACATGTGTGTTTCGTCCACTTATAAGTTCGAAACAAAATCAAGTAAATACCATGTCAAATGTCCGGACAAAACCCCGTTCCCATGGTCCAAATGTTCTATATTGGCGTTAAAACGTCCCGGTTAAGGCTTGTCGATCTTGAAATTTTAGATTCTAAAACAAGTGAGTTTCGTACATTTCCAAGTTCGGACAAAAAACCGAGTAAATGCCGACCGAACGGAAGGACATAAATCTGGTTTTTTTACGGACGGAACGTTGTTTTTTCACCTTAGAACGCCCCGAGTTAATTAATGGACTGGCTAGTCTCTTAGGTGTATCGTTTTCCATGCGAAAACATTTGTGTTTCGTCCACTTCTAAGTTCGGAACAAAATCGAGTACATACCAAGACGAATGTCCGGACAAAACCCCGCTCCCATGGTCCAAATGTTCTATATTGGCCTTAAACCGTCCCAGTTAAGCCTTGTCGATCTTGAGGTTTTAGATTCCAAAACAAGTGAGTTTCGTCCATTTCCAAGTTCGGACCGAAAAACGAGTAAATACCGACCGAACGGACGGACATAAATCTCGTTTTTACGGACGGAACGTTGTTTTCTCACCTTATAACGCCCCGAGTTAAGTAATGGAGTGGCTAGTCTCTTAGGTGTATCGTTTTGCATGCGAAAACATGTGTGTTTCGTCCACTTATAAGTTCGGAACAAAAATCGAGTACATACCAAGCCGAATGTCCGGATAAAACCCCGTTCCCATGGTCCAAATGTTCTATATTGGCCTCAAAACGTCCCGGCTAAGCCTTGTCGATCTTGAGGTTTTAGATTCCAAAACTAGTGAGTTCCGTCCATTTCCAAGTTCGGACCGAAAACCGAGTAAATACCGACCGAACGGACGGACATAAATCTCGTTTTTACGGACGGAACGTTGTTTTTTCACCTTAGAACGCCCAGAGTTAAGTAATGGAGTGGCTAGTCTCTTAGGTGTATCGTTTTCCATGCGAAAACATGTGTGTTTCGTCCACTTATAAGTTCGAAACGAAATCAAGTAAATACCATGTCAAATGTCCGGACAAAACCCCGTTCCCATGGTCCAAATGTTCTATATTGGCGTTAAAACGTCCCGGTTAAGGCTTGTCGATCTTGAAGTTTTAGATTCTAAAACAAGTGAGTTTCGTACATTTCCAAGTTCGGACAAAAAACCGAGTAAATGCCGACCGAACGGAAGGACATAAATCTGGTTTTTACGGACGGAACGTTGTTTTTTCACCTTAGAACGCCCCGAGTTAAGTAATGGACTGACTAGTCTCTTAGGTGTATCGTTTTCCATGCGAAAACATGTGTGTTTCGTCCACTTATAAGTTCGGAACAAAATCGAGTACATACCAAGACGAATGTCCGGACAAAACCCCGCTCCCATGGTCCAAATGTTCTATATTGGCCTTAAACCGTCCCGGTTAAGCCTTGTCGATCTTGAAGTTTTAGATTCCAAAACAAGTGAGTTTCGTCCATTTCCAAGTTCTGACCGAAAACCGAGTAAATTCCGACCGAACGGACGGACATAAATCTTGTTTTTACGGACGGAACGTTGTTTTCTCACCTTATAACGCCCCGAGTTAAGTAATGGAGTGGCTAGTCTCTTAGGTGTATCGTTTTCCATGCGAAAACATGTGTGTTTCGTCCACTTATAAGTTCGGAACAAAATAAAGTAAATACCATGCCAAATGTCCACACAAAACCCCGTTCCCATGGTCCAAATGTTCTATATTGGCCTTAAACCGTCCCAGTTAAGCCTTGTTGATCTTGAAGTTTTAGATTCCAAAACAAGTGAGTTTCGTACATTTCCAAGTTCAGACCGAAAACCGAGTAAATGCCGACCGAACGGACGGACATAAATCTGGTTTTTACGGACGGAACGTTGTTTTTTCACCTTAGAACGCCCCGAGTTAAGTAATGGACTGGCTAGTCTCTTAGGTGTATCGTTTTCCATGCGAAAACATGTGTGTTTCGTCCACTTATAAGTTCGGAACAAAATAGAGTACATACCAAGATGAATGTCCGGACAAAACCCCGCTCCCATGGTCCAAATGTTCTATATTGGCCTTAAACCGTCCCGGTTAAGCCTTGTTGATCTTGAAGTTTTAGATTCCAAAACAAGT